>JARUPY010000397.1:4800000-7200000 GCA_029817715.1 Melastoma dodecandrum | reverse complement strand
CCCTCAAGCCTCCGCGCTTGAGTATTCTGGTCACGTTGCGCCTCGTGCCAGAATCATTGTCCGAGCACCGACTCGAACCAACTTGATCCGTCAAGTGTCAACGAACGCACTTACGCTCGCTGTTGTCCATGCGCTTCGACCCATGGACGCCACCCAAGCAGCCTTGCTCAAGCTTCTGTAGACGGACGGGCTCCGACCCTCGTCGTGCACCTGTGACAGCTACCATGTCCTTTAAACCCAAATGACGTAATTTCACACCAACTTTTCCTCCCATATTTCAAACCAGTTCTCAGTAGAAGCGTCAGTCGGGGGAAAACCTATATGCTCCTTTGAGTTGATCGAGTTGGCGAGAGTACATAAATTAGGGTGACACATCGGAATGGACGGCTTGGTAATGAGATAAGTCTGAGGAATCCCATGGTCTTTGAAATCGATTGGCAGTAACAGAGGACCTAACGTCTAAGAGGAGGATCGCAGTCCAGAATGGGAATGACCACCCGTTGATCAGCAAGATCGAAGTACTGGTTGAATCGAACCTGGTCCGATAACTTTTTAGATGCCATCGCCCGTAAATCTTTCCCCAGAGGAAAAAGGCAAAGAACTTGATCGAAGAAAGGGACGAGCTTCGATCGGAGTGCAGTTTCCGGAAAAAAAAAAAAAGAGGAATAAGGGTTTCGAAAGACGAAGGATAGTTGGCATTCCCAAACCCTGACAATAAATGGCGGGAAAAAGATTCTTGCGGGACAAGTTTTGATCTAATGACACATTACAGTGTCAAGACGCGAGACGCGAGACGGGATGTTTTGCAATTTTGCATTTATGACTTAAAGACGAAAATCTTTATGAAAAGGTAAACATAAAGTTTCACACATTATGTTTAACAAGGGGGTTAATGTTGACACATGATTTTGGGCTTCGTCCTCTATAAGTTAAGGAGGATAGAAGACTCGGAGCATAAAAGGCAAAAAGGATGGAGAAATGAACTCGATCAACTCCATAAATCCAAATTCGGCAAGGTTGATCTACCACCTTTGCTCTCCCCACAACGTCCTGAAATAGTGTCCTGAAACCACCATTCACCCTCACCACAACAGACCATCGATCCACCAAGGTAGATTTCATTAAAGGGATCCGCCGTAGCCGCCATTCGTCTGTCGTTCGTCGTGAAGACCCTCATCGTCCTTTTGTTGTTTGGTCCTTTTCATTATGTATGTAATTATCGTAAAAACCCAAACTTTGTAATTCAGTACTGTTTTTTCAATTCAAGTTTTTATTTTCCTGTTTACTTTAGTTTACGATAACCACAAATAACTGTAAACTTCGATACGTGTTGCGGTGAACACAATTCCACGCCAACAATATTTCATTATAGAAATATTTTGTGATAAATAAATTACTCTACAAAATAATAAGCCAAACAAAAAAATGCTCTTTTTCTTTTCCATCTCAGAGTAATACAGAAGAGATATGATTCAGATTCTAATCAGATTTTAACATCATGGGAGGCTGTTTAGGTTTTGATGATGAGCTTTGACCTTCTGTAAAACAGAAGTCAAACATCTACACTACAGAAGCTACTCGCGTTGAGAACTTTCTGTATGAAATATTTTTGTAATTAAATAATTGTTTAGTTTCAAAAATAAAAGGATTTAATCAATATACTAATCTGACCAAAATCAATAGTTTTCATTTCCAAATAATCGCAATAGGAATTATATCATGCAAGGAAATATATCCCCTATTTATGATAAGGTTCTGCAAGGTTTTGTCCAACCTTCTATGGATCGATCCGACCACCAATGAACCGTTATTTGGGATGTTTATCCGCATAATCTATCTAGATTCATTCAATTATATGTCTTGGACAGAATGATATCGGTTTTGATGATTATGGAAGTTAATATTTGATTATTTCCATTTGCAGAAGGTATATTATGATATTATCTAATATTTACTTTGTTTTATGCGCAGAGGACTGATTGGCTAAGATTCACCTTCTACGTTTAACCTAGATTAGGACTATTCAACCACGCTTCTCTAATGGAGTAAAAGGGTCACTGTTGTATTATACATGAAAATTTAGAGAGTGTGTCCAGAGCTTGTAAACTTTTCGTTTGAGAGTTAGTCAGACACGAGGACGTGAGCTGTAGAAGGTTGTAGCGTTGGTGAAGGGAGAGTGACCTGGGAGCCACGAGGGACTCTTGGTTGGAGGCTGCAGGAGACGTTGGTAGAGGCGTATGGCTGGAGGCTGGCGTCGTCAACGTGCAGTGGGCCAGAGAGAAGGTAGATACCCAAGGAGTACAGAAGGTGAGGGATTGACCAACATCTGTGGTGTAACGTTCTGTGAGTGCATGAACCTAGGACAGAGGCTGTTCTCTACTTGCGTGGGGTTTGATGCGTGCCTGCGTAGGGCTTGCCACATGCTTGCGTGGAGTTCGCCACATAGTCGCTATCTCGAGGAGGTCGTGCAGGTCGTATGGAGCTGCCAGAGGGAAAATCCATCCTTAGACATGGGTTGTTGTCTGCTTGCGTAAGGTGCGTTACGTGCTCGTGTGGGGTACACCACAAAGCCGTTGTCCCGAGGGGATTGCGCTTGGTTATCTTTGTTATTCACGTTAACACGTGCACCGAGTCACTGTGGTACAGAACCTTTCGGTCTGTGCTGTGAAATTCAGTCACCTGTGGTACAGAACCTTTTGGTCTATGCTGTAGAGGGTTGACACAGTTTGTACAGAACTTTCTAGTATGTGCTGTGCAACTCAGTCATTCTAGTACATAACCTTCTGGTCTGTGCTGACAACGAGTCACCTTTGATGCCGAACCTTAGTCTGTGTTGTAGAAGGTCGATCTCATATCACTTTTTGTAATTGTTACTACATTGAGTTTGAGTGATAACCATACAAATTTTGGGTCTAGAGTAGATGTAGGCAAGTTGCCGAACCACTATAAAAGTCTTACGTGCATTAAACAAATCGCAATCACATCTGTACATTATATCTTACAGAAACCTGTCTCCACGATTCTGTTTTACAAACACTTTCTTGTGTTGCGGAATTTGTCAAAAATGAGTTAAAAATCAATTGAAATTTAACATTAATTCACCCCCTCTTAGTGTAACATAGCCCGACACCAAGCTGATGTATACACCAAGGTTCTGGCTATTATTTGTTAGCAGTATCAATGAGTTTGGTAACCTCTGTTTCTTCCCCAAGAGACTCGTGGGATGTGCTTTTTCTATTCCTAGTTACCATGCTCCTGGTACCCAGCATTGCTACGGTATGGACACCACAAACCCTACCACTATCTTTCAACTATTTACCAAGCAACCATCATGGACCTAACCTGACTGTACAACCAAACCATCCCCTACCACCTGGTGGCATCCAGAGGGAAGTTACAAGGCCCCAAAATCTGGAACAATATAACTACAACCACCAAGGGAAAGCCTGTTCGACTGCATTTGCTGATCAAGTTGCTGCTTCGCTAGATGTGCTTCCGAGCACCGCCTGTTTTGTTCAAAGAAAGCCATGACATGAGGCGTCAATAAGGGTGCTGCCGGCTCCATGACATTGCCGGGCAATCAGAGGGTGATTGTCAAAAGCATGATATGGGAGGGACAGGAAAGAAGTCAAGGAATATTATGATGTTGACCATTCGGGATATACCTTGGCCTGGCGGAACTTTTCGAGCATGCGACTATACTGTTGACGAGCTTCAGGAGAACTGACTATCGATAAAACTCTGGAAACAGCATCTTGAATGGCCGTCTCCACCTTTTCTTTCCTGTAGACTTTGATTATGTCTTCATCTTCACTATCCCCATTAGACTCCTTTTCTGGATGAAAACTTCTTAGGCCAACTCCCTTTCGCCACCACCTCAGGACAACCCGGTCTAAAATTCGAACAGCCCAACAGAAAACTCTATAATATTTTCTGGCTTGGAAACCTCTCACATGAGCCTGCAAAGAAAGGGAAATATGATCATGAAGAAAATACCCTCATATTTCTTCAAATTTTAAGAAACGTTAGCTGAGTAAGAGAGAGAGAGAGAAATACCTGGATTTTCACAACTTTTTTGTGCAAAGATAGGTAATTCTTCCGACCTTTCCATCCACGGTATTTCTTCTGAATAGATAAGGCAGCAGAATTGTGACTGCCGGTATCGTAAAGCTTATGCATATCTGCTATTCCATGAACGCCATCTGTGGCAAGCTTTTGCTGTCTCTTTCTGAAGGAATGGACACGGAATGCTAACTGGATACGGGCAGCAGCTTGAGCAGCTGTACGTACTGCAGCCAATGTATCCTTTAGTGAACTCTGATCCTCGGAAGTAGATATTACTCCTTCAGTTAAGCTACTTATAGTTCTGTCAGCTTCAATCTCAGCACTTCTTTTAGAAAGATGGCTTTCTTCCAGTGTGAGAGATGACAGGTGGCTTGTTAAGGCACTCTCAGAAAGATAAGCTGCCAATCCTATATGTCCATTGATAGAGGCAATGGATGCCGGAGTTTTGCCTGTCGGATCTTCTGAGGTTGGGTCCGTCACCGCCCAAGTAAATGCCCCAGAAGCAATCAGGACTGCAACCATTTTCTCCCTGGAACAGAAGGCATTATACAATGTGTCAAAAACGAATGGTGAAGACTTCTTGTATACATGCTAAGTACTTACTGCTTTTGATGCGTGCCCACACAAAAGATAAATGCAGCACAACTCAAGACTAGAAAGCCAATTCAAATACATGTCCCTTTTTCTTTATCATGCTCAGGTAGTGATAACTGGAACTTGGTATCTTCTACAACTTATAACGCATTCCATCCATCCATGTGTAACAATACTCACTAAAGACGCAGATTTCTCACATTCACTCTTGACCCAACCAATAAATTCAGCAAGTTTGTCAATTCTAGAATGAACAATAACACATTCAGCAAACCAGATAATATGTCAGTTTTGGAATTACACAATCAGCCATACCTTCCATGCTTAGCAGCCCAATGGAGAGCAGTCCAGCCGTTAATGTCACGAAAATTGATATTGACCCCTATTCTGAGAACTGGTGTCAAAGCCCATTCAAAACCCAAGCCAGCAACCATGTGAATTATACTGTGCTCTTTCCTGGACAAGAAGCAGCTTGCTTGATCCGGTCCTTTCCATCTCATGGTGATCCAAGTCTGTAACTTATCCTTCAGAAGTTCCTCAATAAGCCAATTAGTGATTTCCAATGAACTTCCGCAGCCCATCAAAAGATCCCCTATGATGCAGTTCCATGAATCATTTTCTTCAGTCAAATTTCTAAATAGAAAACTATCAGGTTCAGTGTTATTCTCATTCTTCCCTGAGCTCCCATGTAAAAGCATTTGTGCAAATCTGACAAGTAGCAACAATTCTTCAGGGCTCCTTGTAGCTTCAGTTGATTGTACGTCTACGGGAGGCATAGTTGCCTTTACCCTAAACTCAAAATCTCTGACCTCAGAGCAGGACTCCCGATTTCCAGAAGTAATACAGAGAGAGACTTTCCCTGACAAATGAAGAGGAGCTTTGCATCTGATTACGCCCTCTTTGATTATATCCACGGGGACTTCTGTATCTCCAAACATACACTTCCAAGTCGATATTGATGGATCACAAAGGAAAGATCCAACTATAATAACCTTCACAGAAAATTAACTTCATCAGCCCCATGTTGGCCCTAATGAGCTTACCGAAATGTGGTATCTCTTTCCTGTTACCACCTACCTTGGATTTTAGCTAGTGTATTTCCAGTGAAGTTGATGCATGGTTCTATTCTAGGTTTCACGTGGTTCATTATTTTCACTAAACAAAATGTACAAGTATCAGTTTTGGTATATGCAGTGAGGCCCATGTACCCTTTTGAAAATATTAGCAAGGATAAAGCTCTATAAATTTATGCCATCCTCTCCCTATCCCCACTTCCCCAAGCAAAATCACTGACACTATAAGTTCTCTCAATCCAAATGCTCCATCAAATGCAACCAATGCTGATAGAGTTTCCAAAGGAAAGATTGTGATAACACTAGCATTTTTCAGGTAGCAAGTTAGGTATAAGTATTAGTTTCCAGAATAAAAGATTCCATGATGAACATTGCTTCCATTCCAAAGATATAGTTTATCTACTACAAAACAGAGTGTCGGTGTTCATCAAGTTAGTTATTCTGTACAGGCGTGTGTATGCATGTATGTATATGGTAAGATAGTTATTTTTAAGTGAATCAAGATAAACTTCAAATAGAAAATTGAGGATTACAAACCTTAGTGGATTCTCCCTTATAGCCCCAATCTGGAATTACTTCCAGAATAGTAAACTTTTGATTTTCTGCCACTGTCAAACCTACATCTCCATGATGAAGGACTGATTCGTCAAACTTGGTCACCTTGCTTTCCATAAAGGACGGTAAAGATGGAACCCCTGAATCAATAGCATATCGCAGATATGAAGCTGGGGGAAGAAGATATTGCGACATGAGTAAAGTCTAAGAGGAAGCACCAATGAGGCATGCAAATTTATAGGGTGAACATCACACCTTTATGCATCTCCCTGAAAAATGACCAATAGCCTTCGGATCCTTCCATTGGTTGCTTTCCTCCAGCAGAGGACAGTGCTTCCTGCAAAATAAGTATTTCAACTCATTCAGAGCTGGACTTCTTATTTTGTCATATTGCCAATGCCCCAAATTCAATATTCCTAGAGTGTTATATTCACATAACAAGTAGATTTGTGTTGTAAATTTGTATGTTTTGCTTTTGACCGTCATGCCAGGAGCACAAGATAACGAGCAATTTTATATCTTCATCTGACATGGTAATAGATGTGTATTGTTTACTTTCCACAGATCTGAGCAGAGCAACTCACACTAGAGTCCAGCATCTCTGACCAGAAAGATGTATCTTTATCTTGTGATGGACTTCGAAGATGAGATTCTTCACTAGCATCTGCTCAAAATAACATCACTGGCAATTTCAGTTTCAACAATCTTTTCTAATAGCTCAAAAATAGACACAAAACAACACAGAGCCAAAAATCAAGGTTAGATGAGAATCCAACATCATCAATTTCATCATAAACTCTAATCTCCTCATGATGATGCTTTTACAGGTGAATTTGAAATACTTCTCGATTTGCAATTCTTCACAATGAATAACACTTTGATGCTGGTCAAATTACTCAACATAAGATCCCAAAATGATTATTCAACTCCTAGCATATTTTGAAAGGAGCTGATAATATTTTTGATAAGTTTTTTCTTTATAAGTAAGCTGCAGATGTTTATTTTCAAAGAAAGTGCTGATGTTTAGTATATTTTGAATGGATATAACAAGATTCCAGAGAAGCCAATGGAGACATGGTAAAGTGGCCAAAGGGTGGGTACTAGGGTTTTATAAACCAGATACCATTTTAAAAAAAAAAAACAGATACCATTATTCCCATGAAAAACGCATCTCTTAACAAAACCCTCTACAGGCAATCTATATGCAGCTATGGAAACCATCTATTAGAAGTGCTGAGCACCACAGCTGTAGGCTATGTTTAGTTGTAACCAACACTTTAAATTTGGCTGGATTTTTAGCAAAACAAACAAACATTAAATACATCCTCTGGATTGCGAATATATGTGTTTGTAACTAATTTACAAATTTATTCACAACTTATTAAGTTCAAGAACAAGTTCTTAGAAGAAAGAAGGATAAAAATTAGAGCGATGCCTGCCATTATAACTAGGGAAGAAAAATGACTGATGTTAAAGTAATTCTGAAGATGTTATCTCTCAAGCTTTAAGCCCACCTTTAAACAAAATTCTAGCAGAAAAGCAGGACCTAACCTGGCATCTGATGCAATGGACTGTCACACAATCCATCGTCTTCACAATGCTTTTTACAGTATTCATAGTCTTCAGAACAATGAAGAATGGTCTGATGCTGGCTTTGAGTTGGAACCTTCCCTTCATAATTATGGCGTCCAGACAATTCACTCCCTAAAATTGGCTCTAATTCCTTAATTATATCATTATTCAGACTCCGATCCGTCTCAATCCTTTCAAACGTTTCATCAACTTCAGCATCATATGAGCTTCCAAATTCCACTTTATTTATACCATTCCAGTGATCAAAGACATCACTCTGTGACCTGGGTGCAACATCAGCAGAACCTGGACTTGGATTATTATGTGTGTTGCTTAATGAGGCATTCTGCTGATTCCGACCACCATAAAATCCAGGGCCAATTGTTAGAGAAGATTCTGGAGACAAAAGCGGATTGGATCCAGAAGCAAGCTTCCCCTAATGCATCATCAAAAGCATTATTAAAATATTGTTACAGCTACGCCCCTTCATCAAAAGGTTCTCAGAGAACCTTTGGTGTCGAGAGGCATGCAAACACTGGATAATATGAGTACCTTGTTGGGAAGACTAATGCCAATCCCAAGAAAGAAAAATCCCAACAAAAACATGAAAGAAGCATAAAGATAATGAACAAAATCCTTTATTCATGTGGACAACCTATTGATAGAAAATTAAATTAAGTCAGAAAGAGATTCACAATTTTTTAAAAGCTTTTAACTACTTGTGGACCACTAGAGGATATGATGCTGCGGCCTTATCCATATTGAATTTAAAGACTCCTTTCACTCAATATCTGGACTGAATCTAGCATATACCAAGGTCAGCACAGACAGCAAAAATAATTACAACCAACCTTTGTTATGTCTCTGTAATGCACAAGGACAATATGCTCGAGTGCCCTGCTTGCAAGGGAAAGCTTGGTCATAAATTTAAAGACCAGCCAAAATATATCATTAACAATAGCTTAATGGAATATTTACAGAACTGTAATCGCTTTTATCGGCTAACACGACGAAGTGCACATAATTAATGATGTTTTCCATCTAGATGCAGAATTAAACTACCAATGTATACTCCCCATGCAACTTTTTGAAATCGGATCATTTACAAACAAAAGTAATCAGGAAACCGTTAGATTCAAATCCCCCCCCCCCCCCCCCCCCCCCGTCCCCATGAAGAAAAAGAGAAAAAAACAAATTAGGATAAAGACTAATGGTGCCAAACATCAAATTTACTTACGGATCCAGGATCCAGTAAATGCGCCTCTGAAAATAAGGGTTGTCTTCTCCATGTGCGTAGTAACAATTCAGGGCTTCAACATTCCCCACCTAAGTTCAGGAAGAAATTCAAATATTAGTCTATAACAAATTTTCGAACTAACGCCAACCTAATAATGATAGAAATATCAAGATATAGATGTGATTGTACAAAATTATAGACTAAAAAGGCCCAAAAAAGAGGCAGAGCTGCAGATAAATTCACAAGTAGAAGACCTTGAGTCGTTCATGTGCTTCACCAACAGTCCTTTGGTCTTTCTTCTTCCGCCAGTTATGCCCGTCCCGTCGGAAAAGCCGAAGCACCCTCTTGTTGAAAAGGAACAATGATCCACCTGTTGAGTGTTTAAGATGTTCCATTGACGTCGTTCGAAATCAGCTAGCAAACTAAAGAACTTAATATTCACAATCGGCAGCCAGAACTAAACTTACTGGGCGGAAGTTGAGGCGTCTCATTTTTAAGTTGGTCATTCTCATAGTTCTGCAAGATATAGTGCACCTCGGCAGGCTTCAACCACCGAAACTGTGCATCCTGGTAGAGTTTGCTCATATTAAACTCTGCCCAATGCAACCGAGTCAGTTACAACGCTGATAACGTGCAACAGTTATACATAGTGAATTCCTTCATCACAACTAGGACGTGTTTGGTATGATGAAAACCAATAAAAGGAAAAATGGAGACACTGTAATTTTCTCAAGGAAACTACAAATAGGGTTGAAATAAAACACTTCCGAATCGATAATTTCCTACTTCCCAATTCCTAGTACACCATGTGGCGGGGCCGGGAAAGAAGTGCGATAATCCTGCTTGTTCTTGGAAGAATACGCATTTGATTCAAAAGTCCGAAATAAGGAAGCAAAGCAACAAAGAGATAGATGCTCGTTTTACTTCACTAATGCCAACCTGCCGACATTGTGGACGAATTCCTCGCAAACAAGACCACGCATCGACCGAACAATCCGCCACCGCCACCCCGTCCCGCAGGTATCCCAACGGGGGGGGATCAACAAAAGGTCTAGTCAGCTAGAACCACCTTCCGATCGCTCCCAAAGACGTCATCGCCGCGTGATTCAGTAGGGACGAGGAGCGGAGAGACTTGGGCAAGGATCGAGCAGGAGGAGGTCACGGTGGATGCTTAATGGAGGATCGTACGGTTGCGTTTAAAAAAAATTATGAAATGACGTTTAATTTTCGAATACTTTCTTTTTGCTTTTAAATCTCGTGACTTTTTATTTTATTAAAAAAAAAACCACGCTCTTAATTAAAATCTGTTTGAAACCATGATTTTGGTCAGTGTCTCACTTAACTTCAATTTTTCGAAATTAATACCGTGTTTTATAAGTTTTATCTAAAACAACGATAATTACAGAAGAGAGTGAAGCCGACTTTGTTGACCTTTATGGGCTTGGGTGGAAACTAGAGGGAAATACACCCCGCCCAGCGAGTGGGGGGTGTCGTTTTCTGGGAGGAGCCGTTGTCGTGGTCCGCAGCAGACGCGTCCAATGATTCTCTACATAGTCATCCTACGAAACCAACATCCCCTTTAATTTAATGCAGCAGTTTATTATATTAGTTAATTTATATATTGCATTATCGGCGACGTGCCGCTGATAGCGACCCATCCATGGCCCCACCGTTTATCTAAATTAACTATCGTTAAATTAAAATTACTCCCCAGATCTTCTACTCTGGGATTTTGAAAAATCAAATATATATATATATATTATATTTAAAAATGTTGGCAAACTTCAAATATCTCCGGGGCTTTAGAATGTTCTTTACGAATGAGTTACCCCCATCGAAACTCAAACTAAAGAACAAAAACACTACTCGAGAAATAATTTGTTTAACATCAAGCGAGGAGGGGACAACACTACCGGCAAAAAATGCTTATGTAAACATGAGTTTATTTGAGGATGAATAATACATATATTGACCAATGAAAGCCTTTACATGTGTGTCGATACATGAAAATTTCGACCTTCCTCGAGAAGAGCGTGCCACTCTCGAGAAAGATTTTTTATTAGTATTTCGAGAAAGAAAAATGTTCTCGAGAAAAACGTCTCGAGAAGAGCTTTTCGAGAAAGAAGCTTTAATTGGAAGAGCGTCTCGAGAAAATCTATATGTTATGAGAGAAGATATAGGTTTCTCAAGAAGATTTGATGTATTGAAGAGTTATTGAGATACATGTTCAAAGATGCACTTGCTATTCTATATATAATATATAATATATTATATATAAAATATATTTTTGGCTAAATATATTAAAATATAGTTAATCAGATTCTCTCCAAATTAAAGAACGTGCAACTGCCCAAACAATCTGATAAACAATCTGATAAAATGGACAACGTGAGTGAAGATAAAAAACCACCGAATAGAACTTGGATCTATCACCTGAAGACCTTCTATAAAAACCCCAGTTGAATAACAACTCAAAACACATACTCAAGTCTTTTAGCTTTTACTTTTTATCGGTTACCCTACTTTTCAACCTCAGCGTCGTACATTAAATTCCGGCGTTGTTGACACACCTCCGTCAATCCTCGGCTTCGTGCATTAAATTTCGTCGCCATTGACCTGCCACCACTTTAACTCCACCCTTCGACGTCGTCGCATCAAATTCCGACGTCGAGCTCCACCATCAGTGCCGTCGCATTAAATTCCGGTGCTGTTGACGACCTTCTCCGTTCCACAAGGTGAATTCTACGAAAGGAGTTTGCCTCGACCACTTCTCGTCCGCCTCCTCTCGTCGTGAAGCGTCACCAGGCTTTTTCTGTTGTTTCCCGTTCAAGTCATGTCTGTAAGTATAACGCTGTAAGCTCGATATCGTCGCATTAAATTCCGGTGTCTTGCCTACTTGTTAAATTTGTATTCATTCACTTTGCGGTGTACAACACCAAACGCTGTAAATTCAGTGTCGTTGCATTAAATTCCGGTATTGTATTTACTTTCACTTTACGGCGACCACATTCATTGTAAAATTCGACACGTGTTGCAGGAAACAACTTTTCCGCCCCAACACGTTTTTGGCGACCATAGTGAGAGTCAGAATTCGAAAATCTACGAAAGGCCTTTGAAAAATGGCTCGTACCAAAAAGAATGCTATGGACGAGGACCCTAAAGAAATAGGGGATCACAGTGAAAATCAAAACGAGGAGAATCAGGATGTGCCCACGAGGCCCCTGAAACTTCATGAAGTAATAGATGCCTTAAGACTCCTTAAGGGTGATAGATCTGAGAAAAAGACGGAGCCTCTAAAAGAAAAAATATCTATGGGTGATGCTTAGAGAGTCAATTTCTCAAATACATATTCATCTCGAGTTCTTGTGATTACACCGAGTGAGAAAATACCAAACACTTCTTAGTTAAATCCCAAAACTATTGTACCTAATCTTGTGGAATCGCATGTGATAAAGTGATATGAGAGAAAGGATTATACTCCCCTCGAGAGAGAACCTCACAGAGAGGATAAGGATGAAGAGTGATTTTCCAGCAATATATTTCTTCACATAAAAAATGTAACGAGGAAAATGGCAAATATGACAAGTACTCATCGTGTAATCAAATAGACAGTCCAAGTATCAATGTACAAGAAATTGGAATTGAGGTATTTTCGGCGAGTGATGAGATCTCAATGGATGATATTTTTGAGATATATTTGAGTGAGAATCAATTATGCGAGTATTTTGTTATAGCGAGAAAATTCAAACAATTGGGCGATGTTCGGTTGAATAGACGAGATCTAACAAAATTTTCGTTGAAGTGTGATGGCTTTGGACCACCTAATTCGATTGAGAAGTTGTGCGATGAATTTCAATAAAAAAAAGAGGAGGAGACTGACAACGTATCTCTCTTGACTTGGTGTCTTCTTGAAGGAAAAAAGAAGACAATTGTGTCACTTAGAGAAAGGGATACAAACAAACAAAAGAAGAAAAGCAAAACTTATATATATATATATATGTAAGGCATGGTAAACCCCAAACAACTCGAAGAAGAAGTTGGGGATAAAGGACAAACGTGTCTTCTCGTGAAGAAAACTTTAAGAAAAAGAAATTTCTTATCCCTATATTTACTTTTTCATTTCCAAGACTTAGCATCTCGAGAACGTGATGTTACCAGTAAGAATATCAGTTGACATCACCACAAAAGCAATGATCATGTGTTGACACATGAATTCTAGCCAGTTCGGGAATGTCAAGAGAGACATGAGTATCTTCTAGAGACAAGAATTAAAAGGTTCTCAAGAAAGAGTATATCGAGAGAAAAGTCGAGAAAAACTTGTAAAATTATATCCAGAAAACTAAAACGATGTCTCATCTCGAGATAGGAACCATTGTATTCTGTTTCTCGACTTGAACAGGTCAAGATGAAAAGTTCAAACACGAGAGCTGTACTCGAGAAGAAAGGGAACTAGCCCAACTTGTCTCGACTTAATCCGACTTGTCTAGAAAATGTTATGATCAAACTACCGAGAGGATATTCTGAACTCGAGATGGATCTCGAGAACAGAATGGTTGCAATTTCAACCGGTCATAGCACATCTAAGACGGCGTTAAATCAAAAAATGTTAAACATAAAAGTTATAGCTCCAGAAGAAAGGGATCTATCTCAACTTAATTCGTGTTAATCTGACCTTTCTAATCAAAGTTGTGGTCGAAATACCAAAGCAGTGTCTTTGATCTCGAGATCAAATCTCGAGATCCGAACAGTTACGACTTCGACAGGTCATAACACATCGAAGATGACCTTGAATCGAGAAGTGCAAAGCATAAAAGTTGTAGGTGTTGAGAAGAAAGGAGACTAACACAACTTGTCTTGAGTTAATACCACCTGTATAACGAAAGTTATGTGCAAAATACTGATATGGCATTTTGTTCTCGAGAGTGATCTCGATATCAGAAAAGCTACAATTTCGACCAGCCATAACACATCTAAGATAACCTCGAATGAAATATCTCAAAACACAAAAGTTATAGAAGGGCCAAAAAGGAAACTATTCCAGGTGATTTCGAGATAATCTGATCTTAGTAGCTAAAGTTATAATAAAAATACTGGAAGAGTATTGTTAATCTCGAGACCAGAACTCGAGAATGGAGCAGTTCCGATTTCAACCTATCAAAACTCAACTCAGATTATCTTGAATGAGAAAACTCAAAAAATAAAAGTTGTAGAAGAATCAGAGAGGGAACAATCTCGACTAATCTCGAGCAAATTGAGGCTTTGTAGCCAAAGTTATGCTTTGTCGACTGAAATGATGTTCCAGCTCTAATACAAAAGCGTTGCCTTCCATATTTTAGCCATATCTCGAGCTACACACGCTCGATTCAGGCGCACAACCTATCCACGCAATCGGGAAAGAATATGGAAAATGATGAATATGACGTCGCTCAAGTCCGTCCAGGGATGGAAGAGTAATGCCCCCGGGAGAGGACTGCCGACGTCCCGCTTTATCTTCCTGGCCATCGGCCGTCCCGAGCTCGTGGGTATGTATTTATTCATGCATATTAACACCCAAGAAACTGAGAGAATCTTGAGACACCCACGCTCAGATCTTAGGCACATAAAGACTAAGTAGCAAGGAGTTAGTAATCCGACTTTTTAACTTTTCGAGGGATAGGATGAGAGCGAAATGTCAAAGGCACCATTACTTGCTTGTAAAGGCAAGGTAGGAAAATTCCCTTGAAAGTCAATCTCGTTATCCTGACCTTCATAAGACCCCTATTCTAGTCTTCGAAGCTTATTAGATAATATTTCCTCCTGGTCATCTTATATGGAAGGGAAACAAAGAGATTCTCTTCTGTCCTCCCAATCAATTGGGTCAAAAAAATACTTCGGATGTTTTTAAGTAGTCGAATGGAACTTTCCCATCATTTTAAAAATTATTGGAAGGAACAAATGGCCCAACACAAGACGAAGAGGGTCATAATCAGATTATTGCGCAAAGCATTCTTCCTCGAGATTCGTGATGTCAAACCATGTAAACATTGGTGGACATCACGATACAAACAGGGGGCTTAATGTTGACACATGGAAATTTCGGCCTTTCTCGATAAGAGCGTGCCACTCTCGAGAAAGATCTTTGACTAGTATCTCGAGAAAGAAAAAGGTTCTCGAGAAGAGCGTTTCGAGAAAGAATCTTTGATTGGAAGAAAATCTATATGTTACGAGTAGATATAGGTTTTATCAGTCTCAAGAAGATTTGATGTATTGAAGAGCTCTCGAGATTTTATAAATATTATATCTAAAAGTGAAAATATATTAAAATATATTTTCAGCATTATCCTAGAACGTGGCTAAATATATTAAAATATATTTTGTCAGATTCTCCCCAAACAATATGATAAAATGGAGAACGTACATGAAGATCAAACACCACCAAATAGAACGTGGATCTATCACTTGAAGACGTTCAACAAAAACCCCAGTTGAATAACAACATAGACACACAACAACTCAAACACAGACTCAAGTCTTTTAGCTTTTACTTTTATCGGTTACCCTGCCTTTCAACCTCATCATCGTGCATTAAATTACGGCGTTGTTGACACACCTCCGTCCATCCTCGGCTTCGTGCATTAAACTCCGTCACCGTTGACCTGCCACCATTTCGACTCCGCCCTTCGACGTCGTCGCATTAAATTCCAAGGTCGAGCTCCACCATCAGTGCCGTCGCATTAAATTCCGGTGCTGTTGACGACCTTCTCCATTCCACAAGGTGAATTCTACAAAAGGAGTTTGCCTCGATCGCCTCTTGTCCGCCTCCTCTCGTCGTAAAGTGTCACCAGGCTTTGTCTATTGTTTCCTGTTTAAGTCATGTCTATAAGTGTAATGTTGTAAGCTCGATATCGTCGCATTAAATTCTGGTGTCTTGCCTACTTGTTATATTTGTATTCATTCACTTTGCGGTGTACAACACCAAACGCTGTAAATTCAGTGTCGTTGCATTAAATTTCGGTATTGCGTTTACTTTCACTTTACGGCGACCACATTCACTGTAAAATTCGACACGTGCTGCGGGGAAAACTTTTCCAAGCCAACAATGTGTATTCATTCATGCTAACACAATCTATGGCTTCATCCAAAATGCTTATATTTAAAAGACAAAAGTGAAGACTTGGGCACGTTCTATTGGTTTGTACAAAGAATAAACTACTTATTCAGCTCATTCCTAAGTGTCGCCGGTACATTTGAATCACTTCACCCCTGAAGTAGTACCAAAAGGAATAATCCTTGCCTTGAGCCCTAAAAAACCCAAGAGAAATATTTCTGTTGAACAGGGAAAAGCAAAACCCAATCGATCAAGTTATTCCCCTCCTTATCTTCCCATTTCTCAACGGGACGCCATTTTATTTGCTTACTACTGTGCATAACCAGAAACAAAAAAAAAAAATCGGAAGGAGGAGAGACAGATCGAGGATGTCGGACTGGGGTGCCGTGTTTGTTGCGGTGGTGCTCTTCGTGCTGCTTACACCCGGCCTGCTGTTCCAGGTCCCGGCACAACCGAGGTTCGTGGAGTTTGGTAACTTCAGGACAGGAGGAGCGGCAATCTTGGTACATTCCTTGTTATATTTTTGCCTCGTCTGTGTGTTCCTCCTCGCCATCAAGGTTCACGTGTACTTTGGTTGATTCATCCAATCTTCTGTTCCTTCTTCTCCCCACCCATGTTTTCTCTCCCATTTTAACACCTTGAACTCAATTATCTCCCCAGAGAGGCGTCGCATAAGCTTTTCAAATTCCAATCGACCACCGTCAATTAATTTATTATTGGACATGAGAAATTGCGAAAGAAACGGCTAAGCCGGTAATGTTCTCGGACTTTAGGGGAATTTGTGGATAAGCAGCATTTTAAGCAAAAAAGACAAGATGCAATGTCCTCATAACAGGCATGATCAGATGAAATATTAGTAAGCATCCAAAAAAAATATTAGTAACTCAGTCAAAAGCATATATATATACATATATATATGTATAGCCATTCCACAAAATAAAATACTACTTATCTCGAGAAATAAATATGTATGAGATGATAAAAATAAGTAGGATTAATTGAGGAGAATGTTGGTTGTTCTTGGGTCTATAATTATAATAAAACAAAAATAAAGTCGGATTTCGTTAAGTTGTATTTGTTGGTTAAGGGATGCTGCCTTCTCTCAACTCAATTTAAATCAAAAGCAAAAATAAGAGGGAAACCTATCATGTAACTTCAATTAAAACTCGGTAATAAATGAATGCTAGTTTCAAATATTTATTCCCCGGTAATGTTAGTTTTATTTTAGGCATAATTAGCAAATATATCTCATCATTTGTATGGATTTTCAATAATACCCAAAATATTCAGAAAATATCATATGATAGTCTAGACTTTTAACAATCATTAAAATTCATTATGAAATTTTTAAAATTTCAGAAATTTGAATTTAGTCTCAAAGTCTTGAAAATTATAGAAGGCCTCAAAATATCATATGAAAGAAAACTTCAACTCCTTCGAAGTTAAATTTCATTCCAAAGTTAAAAATAACTATATTTGGAATCGATATAGACATAAATGACATTCTAACTCACTTAGTTATCCAAGAGAGTAATATTGTACTGACCGTTGATGGTGTATTAGCAATTATTATCGATGCACAAAAGTAAGAGTTTAGTGGCTTTTCTCTCTCCATTAAGACTATGAAAAAAGAGAAATATTTAACTACTTTTACAAAGCTATAAATCTTCGATATGTATCTAATTGACAGTAATTTCTATGGTTTCAAATTATTACTATAGTTTGGATGTAGTTATCGGGAACGTTTTCCGAAAAACTTCAGAACTTCGGCCAGATGTAGCCAAAAGGCCTATGAATTAATCATTATTAAGGGAAAGATTGTTCCCTTACTACGAGTAAAATTTTAGGCAGACAAGTATGCGATGAGAAAGGTAAAAGTTATCGCAAAAAAGTTTTCCTATCTTAGTGAGACATATTGTTTTCATATTGAGTATGCACTTGAGAGATACAATTGTAATGCTCTAGAATCAAAGAGAACAATTTTAAGAAGAAAAAATTCATGCGATATAACAAAAAGAAAGTATGGGGAAAAAAGTATCTCCAAAGGAGAAATCCTGGTTACCAATCCAAAAGGTTTGTATGACAATGGGATAACTTTAAGGACAAAGACCGGATTGAAGCCTTCAAGCAAAAGCATGGTAGAATATTTAAATGTCTTAAGGAAAAACCATCGAGTAATTTTCTGGTTTTAGAGATCAAAAGCTCACAAAACGAATTCATGTCCTCAAAAGAATTAAAGAAGAAAAAGACTTCCCATGATGTTTCTGGACTATAAGAGCCCTAAGGAGGAATTTACTGCTTACGGACCAATAAATGAGCAAGACATTTCTATGAGGTTGTTTCAAATTACAAAATACACTCTAAAGATGATTCTCATATGTGGACCTCTCATTTATTCATTATGAGAGTAGAAACAAGTGGAGATAGTGATTAATAAGTTCCTTTGAAAGCAACAAATCAGGTACTTAAGAAAACTCATCAATAAGAAGGTCCATCCTAGACGATCTTGGAATGGGATTGCTCAACACGAATATGAAAGATGTTTATACTATCTTGATGTTTAATTTCAAATCGATAATAAAGATTTCACAAATAGAGGCAACGACTCAAGTGGATGTTTATACTATCTTGAGACATACAAGACGTCCGAGACATCATTATTGGTGAAATGAAAATGAATACTCTAAGAGATCCTATGTTTCAATTGAAATTTAAGTTTCAGTTAAAAGGATATATTATGCAGTGATTCACAATGTGAAAAAAAAACTTTGAGAGTATGAGCTCTATGTGGTGATACACGATTGGATGAAATTAGAGTTGGGTGAATACTTTGGTTTCTTCGATAAGTACCATGAATTCTAATTGGTACGACGACATATTTTCAAAACAATTAGTTTGTATGACAACTCAATTGGTAGGAATTAAACGGGATAAATTTCTAGTTGCTGATAATTTTAAAGAAAATCCATTAAAATTGTGGATTCGGAACAGCCTCAACGTTATACTCGAATTGGAAGATCCCGAAATTATCATGAGAGCTAGAAATATGCTTTTATGATTGAGGAAGTTGAAAACAAATTCCTGAATTGCTTGGAAAAGGCTTGATTATGGATAATTACAATACACACCCTAGTCATGCCTTTATAGTAATAAACCACCAGGCTAGTGAAGGGAAAACCACAGATGGTTACAGATTCCAGTAAGCTTAATCGAGTTACTAAAGATGATGGTTATAACAACCATACTCCTAGAGATCTCATTTGATCAAACCAGTTTGAGCCATTCGAAATTCTTTTCCAAATTTGACCCAAAGAGTAGTTACTGACACTCAAACCAGTTTGAGTCATTCGAAATTCTTTTCCAGATTTGACCTAAAGAGTGGTTACCCGCAAGTCAAGACGGAAGATAACTCAATTTCTTTTACTATTTTCAGTGATCCACAATGGATGTTTCAATGGCTAGGATGTCATGCCCCCTGGTGAATGATTCAGATGTTTTCCAGCGCAAAATGGATAATGCTTTTAAGCATATATAAAAATTTTATGAGATCTATATAGAAGATATTCTAGTCTTTAATCAATTTGAAGAAGAGCACATAAGACGCCTTGCTAAGGTGTTTGATGTCTTCAATCAAGAATGCATTACTCTAAATAAAGGAAAGGTATAATGATTTAAAGTGTCGGTTAATTTTCCAGACATGGAAAATGAAAATTGAAAGATGAAATTACAAAATTACATTGTCAACAAAATCATTGACTTTCCTGACATACTAGAAGATAGGAAATAAGTCCAAAGATTTTGTACAATTTTCAACTATTCGCACAAGTTTGTGAAAATCATTCACATGATTTAGGAAGAATTTCTAAGAAAACGTATTCTAAAACTCCTTGGTCATGGGAAGATGAAGAAACTTATGTTTTCAAAAGAATAAGGAAGAGGTTAAGGATGCACCCCAACTTTCCTTAGCCCTTGATAAAGATTAGTCCATATTGAAATTTGATGCTTCTAAAGAGTTTTTGGAAGATATTCTGAAAATTAACTGAGAAAAATCAGAATTGATTTGTTAATATTGGTCGGGTAGTTTCAAGGGTTATGTGATCCGATACATGACACGTGAAAAGTAGGGGTTAGCCGTAAAATACAAAATGAAGGATTTTTACATCTTCTTGACACCTTAGAAATTCTTTGTTCGAAAAGAGTCAACATGTGTCAAACCCTTTATGAATTTGAATCTTAAATAAGCTAGCCAAACTAGACTTCTAAAATTGAAAGAATGATTTAGCTATTATAAATTTGACATTGAGTATATTCTTTCTGAAAAAATATAATAGATTATTCTTTTTCTCAAGAACTTGCAGATGAATCTTGCTACAAAAAGGAAGATATGTTGGTTCTACAAGGAGGGTCTCTCAAGAAGGTGTGTCCAAAACAAGAAGGTGAGTGAGCACGATAGTGTTGGTTCCACCTGTACAATGAAGGTGGTAACAGTTCTTTGCTGGAAATGCAAGCGACCTAGAGATGTTGCATGAAATTGTCCGAATAAGCTGAAAGCTGCGAAAAGAGAATTCCCTGATGAGGATGGCTTATCCTTTGGAGAAAATCGTGAGGGAGAGGCGAAGCTAGCCAATCTAAATGAAGAGGTCTAGGCCAAATCCCAAGGAACAACTAAGAGGGAGAAACATCTTGAACCCTATGATCCTAAGAAGAATGCTCTAATAAAATAATATAAGATTAAGGAACCCTAATGTCATTGGGTACGACACAATTCAATTACTTTTAAATTCACTTTGCTAAGGAGCGAAAGGTTTTAATTAAGGAAGTACTAAACACGTATAAGAGACCTATAAAAAGTCAGTAGAGTGGTAAAAAACATTATGGCTAAATATTCTTTAAGGAAGCAAATTCAAAGCTTACGTATTAGTTGAATCAAACGATTGCGATTGATAATATGATGAAAATGGGGTATGATGATTATTTTAATTATAGAATAACCATGCTCGATGAAAGAGCTCTAGATGTCTCTAAAGGGCATGAAGAAGGAAGCCTTGAGGAATCATTTCTAAAGAAAAAGTATATGACAAAAATACTGAAGAGCAAATTTGCAATGAAGCCATGAGGGTTTCGAAGAATCTCAATACCTTGATAAAGATATTGTGGATGTATCCCTTTTGTGGGATGGAATGGCCATCTATGCAGGACTGAAAGAAAGCCATGTCACATCTCTATATTTTGGAGTCCAAGTTACACTATTGTGATTCAGATGAATAATAATTGTCTAAATAAGTGAATGTTAGACAGTGTATTATCACTACCACTATGTCTATAATGCCTTGTTATGTAACAAAAATAAAAACCTCAAATATTATAGACATGAGAGAATCTCCACTCGAGTACGGGTACTCAATGGGACTACGCACCAATCGATTACGCAACGTACCCGATGTCGGACCCACCCAAGTACGACAAGCCATTTTATTAATTTCCCAAGAACACAATGACCGCAACCTAGAACACACTCAACCAAGCTAGATGGCGACAATCATCAGTATTATCACTATTAATAATATAAAGGAACTACAACACACTTGTGTATACAACTATCCCTCACTATAAGTCTCTCTCCCCACAATATTTCCCCTTGGCCCTAGTAAATAAGTGAGATGGGACTTGGACGAGAAAAAAATAAGAAAAAAGAGAAAAAAATAGTTGGGGAGAGATACCCATATTTAAAAACTTTTTACTTCATCCATATCTATACCGAGTAGAGAAGAATTGACCAACCCTAAGTATTAATTCAATATTGGTGTGGGTAGTTTTACCATACTTGGCTGTAGGTTTTATGAATATCTGCTCTGATTTTGATTAAATATCACGATTATCTTTATTCATAAAGTTCCTACTTGGATGCCTTAGCTGCGGAGCTAAGAACGTCACGCTAGTTACCAATACATTGATGAAAGAAAGCAAAAGAGGAACAATTCTTCCTAATCTTCAGTTATAGGAAATTCATCCTAATAAAAGTGAACACCTTATTAAACGGAGGCGATAAAACCTTGATCATCGAGATGTACGGTGAAAGTATTATAAGGATAAATCTATAAGCCATCAAACTTGAGTTCTTTAATGATGTGTTGGAGCATGTATTATCAAAAAGAGGTTATTATTATATGCTCGGTGACTGAGTGACCAGCGTCACGATCTTGTGTTCTTATTTGGGTTATACAAATACATTTGCTGAAAAACAAAGAGGGAAAATAGTTTTGGATCTTCTAGATAACTTTTGAAAGAGAAAAAACACTGAATTCCATTTCCGAATCAATACATTTTAGGTTTGGAAGGAAATCACTGATAATTCGAAAAAAAAAACATTTGAACAGCGATTTGACGAAACAAAAGCGAGAGCCCAAGAGCGTCAAGCTCAGTTAGACCAGGACTCTCAAAAGAGGTTGTGAAACGCCAATCATGACATCAAACACCAACAATGAAGTAATCTTCCCAGATTAGGAGTGACGCAGACAAGATAATAAGGTTGTACAAAACTAGTATCATTTGTTGTTGTTGATAATTAGGACCACTTGCTTTGTCAAAACCACTAACTTTTGTCTATTTCAATATTTTATTAATTTTCTTTTAAGCCGGCAAACAGTGCATAGACACTAATTTTTGCACATCTATTTCAAAACCTTCTACCGCATTCGAGAAGACAAATTAAATTGAGAAAATTTTCTCTCACATATCTCTAGTTGTGTTGTCTTTGTCTCTAGAATACATAAGAGTCAGGGTAAGTAAGTTGGAATCAACCTAAGGCATGACCTTGTGTTGGAACAAACTGAAGGTTAGATCGTTTGCTTTACACCTTAGTTCGGAGGAGTATTACCTATATAAGCCTCTCATAGGAGGGCATTTATTGCGACACAAAAGAATCTTTTCTTCTCACATTTCTTGTTAATCTAATGTGTGGAACACTTGAAGTTCTGAAGTTAAAGAAGCTTGGTGAACCTAGAAGCTATCCATTTGATGAATGATAAGCAGCGTTGAATTCTGACGTTTGAGCCGTTTATGTCTTATCTTTTCGGGCTTTGTTCCATGCTAATGTTTGTCGGGAAAAAAATCGTGAAACAAGGCATATAGTTTTGAAATTCTAAAAATAATGCCCCGAAGACGAACTTATAAAATTTGACTTTACCCAAGAAGAAAGTCAAACTTATAAAATTCGACTTTGCACAAGAAGAAAATCGAACTCATAAAGTTCGACTTCCAAAAAATCCTCTTAGTTCAACTGCATTTTTTTTATGTCAGAACTTATAAAGTTCGACTTCTAGGCATTATTTTTGTAATTTCGAAACTATCTACTCTGTTTTGCGAATTCTGTTTTCGACTAACACTAATTAGAAACATAACTCTTGTCTTTTCATGTTGAAAGTAGACTTTAATTAAGAAACTTAGCTGCGCGTAAGCACGAATTATTTGAATGATTGATTTTTCGATTTTAGCTTGATGGAAAGTCTATTAGCTTAGATAATAGACTATTAGCTTAGATAATAGACTCTTGTCAAACATTGTGGTTGATCGATGGAAAGTCTATTAGCTTAGATAACACAGCTGTCTAATCAGCAGATAGTCTGTCATTCTAATAAATTAGAATGAATGACTTTTGTTCAAAGCGAGTTTGAGTAATTTTTTCTTCAAAATAAACATAATTTGATATTTACACATAGTTCAAAATACTATCATGAGTACTTGAAGTTGGTTAAAGTGACACTTTTCTTCAAAGTAAACCCAATTTGATATTTACACATAGTTCAAGATACTATATTGGTTAAAGTGACACAAGGGACAATTAGAAAAATCTTCTTAAATTCATATAACATGCTCATTTTGGTACGAGAGCCGCATAGGAAAAATATCTTACTCGGTGAGGACCTAATTGTAAACTAAAAAAAATTCAGGACTCAATTGTAAAATAAATAATTAGTAATTTCTTTGAATAAAATTAAAATACTTGGTAATGAGTTTTAAACCATATATAAATTAAAAAACGAAATATAAGATATAATTAATAATTGGTCCTTTATTTTATTTTCCTTATCTCTGTGTTGATAAGATAAAATGGACTTTGCAATAACAACCATTAATATTATTTGCCGTGGCCAAATATCACGTTCAGTTGTAATAACCCAAGTTAGAGATGTTTCTCGAAATTATGTATTTTTTTACAAATATAGACAAAGTTTTTACCTTTATCTCATCAGGTTAAACACGAATATTAATAGGAGTTTCTTGGTTGGGGGGGAATCACGTGAAGAGGAACGTGGACATTCCTTCCTCCCTACTTATTCCCTCCCCTTTTACTCACCACCTCCAAAGCAATCCTTCCCCTTTCCTCCCCTCCTTTCTTATTAAGAAGTTCGTCCACAAGGAATTCTGATAAGAGCTGCGGGGTTGGGGTGGTTGTGTTGTGGGCTGCAGTCGGAATGGCGGACTGGGGACCCGTCGTCATATCCGTGCTGCTGTTCGTCGTGCTCAGCCCAGGCCTTCTTTTCCAGCTCCCCGGCAAGACCAAGGTCATCGACTTCGGCAACATGCAGACTAGCGGGACCTCCATCCTCGTCCACACCATCATCTTCTTCTGCCTCGTCACCATCCTCCTTACCGCCGTCGGCGTCCACATCTACACCGGATAGTTTCATCGGCCCCTGGGCGCCACGTCACAGGCTTTTTCCCTACCATCTTTTATTGTTAATCGAGTTCCACTCATTTTTTGTTGTTTGACTTGTTTAATGCTGATCCCCGATCCAAACCGGATTATCTTGTGTCATTCGGCCGGGGATGCACTGGCATAGGAATCGAATTTGGTGTGGGGAGGCTTGGTACGACCCAGGACAGCGCACAAATGCGCACAATCCATCTGAACTGCCTCTATCCATAGGATCGGACGTCGGATAGCATTGTGTTTCATGGAATCGAAATTTTATAATCACTCGTGATCGATTCTGTCAGCATTGATATAACGAAAATAAATGGGATCAATTAGCGTTTGTGTTTTTTTTTTTGGGGACAGAGTGCCATCCTTCCATTACTGTGCTGCAGGATATGAGTCTTAGGTGGGAAACATATCCCATTTGTGGTGTCGTATAGAATCAAATCATATCATGGGCAAGGATTGGGAGAGTGCTCCAGCCAAATCTAAATAGAGCAGACCCATAAATACATCTGAACAGAGGATACAGTTAGCCGAAACTACAAGGGTGGCTACAGAATTCCAATTCCAAACATCTGGATAGGATCTGGATTTTGATTAGAATGAGATATGCCAGAATTTAATGACTCCCAAGATAAAGTATGGGGCAGGGGCATAAAGAGACACCTTCACTCTTCTCAAGGATTGCGCAGCAGCAGCACCACCACCATGCCCAGAACACAACCACTGAAACAAGCATGAACTCCAGGAAGAAGGCCCAAAGGAACAAAATCTTTGGAAGTGTAGTAGTACCAAACCAATTGGCATTTAGTATGACAATCACAACATATCCGGTTTGACCAAAGAAGCTATTGGTTGCGTGCGTGCAACATTCACCACAGCTATTTCCCAGCAAAAGGAGTCCCAGACTTGGGTCTTACTCTCGAGGCTGCACTGAGTTTGGGGTGGGGGAGAAGCTTTCTCCTCCACTCTTGTCTTGGCTGGAGCCTTCGCATGAATATGGTTTCATTTGTACATGATAGGGTTCCTCCCCTTTCCCCCGTGCTTGCAACAGCTTCCACCCTGACCCGAAAATAGGTTTTTATTATGAGAGAAGGACAGCAAAAGGCTAGTGATGATAAGATCAATGACTCTCTACTTCAACCAGAACAGAGAAAAGGAGTTGCAGGAAAGGATTTTCCTTGGAACGACAATGTATTCATTTTCTATGAATGTGAGAGTTCATAATGCTAAACCAAGCTAACATACTGATCCCCATGGTATTTGCCGATACTTTTTTCAGGAAACAAGCACAATTGGGGTTGGAGGGGGGGGGGGGCACAGTTCAGTCTCCTTTTCAAATGCCCAGATCTGAGTTAAACGGAGGGATGAATCTGTCACTCGCCAAAGCGACACGAAGATCCCACATGAAAGGGTGCTCCCAGACCCCCAGCCTAGATGGTTATACAGGTCAAGCTGCACTGGAAGAAAAGGACGGCCGGCTTTACCGCGAGTTGTTTCAACTCAGTTCCGGCTAAATGCCGATTACGTGCCACCCCAAGAAGATATACATCGCCATCAAGGAAAGGGGGCGAAGCTTGATGATTCTGATCATCTTGATGGCAAGTCAATAAGATCTCTGAAGCAAACCATCATCGTACTGGATTCAATTTGGACATGGCCATCACGACCTTAGTTCGATGCCCCAAGTGAATCCAACAACAAATCCAGACTAACCAATCCAAAACAGAGCAATGATTCGGGAAGCAACAGGAAGAAAAGGTTTTTTTTTACGTTTTTAATATTATTTAGTCCTAATTAGCAAATATATTATGTACTATACTTCATTTTTCCGATCTATCCCGTTGTTTGAAACGTATCGTACAGTAACCCCAACTTAAGACATTACTTCGACGTTATCCTCCGTTAGGTCCCATCTTGACGGAGTCCGACGTGTCGCACACGTGGCTCTGAAGCTGTTAAAATATAATGGCCAAATTAGTAAATATATCATGTACTATACCCTATTTTTCCGATTTATTCTGTTGTTGAAACGTATCGTACAGTAACCCCAACTTAAGACGTTACTTCGATGTTATCCTCCGTTAGGTCCCATTTTGACGGAGTCCGACGTGTCCCAACACGATGGGAGTAACCGGATCCTGCACCACACCATTAGTTGCCTGATTTCACTCTGGAGCTCCGCTGCTTCCAAATTGTGACCTGCTACCAGGTTAGTTCAGTCCTTCTCGGGTCTATGTATTCTATAATGTGGTTTCTTTTCCGATTAATGGTCCGAACGTAAGGAACTTCTGTCAATTCACAAGTATTTTAGGCAGTCGTGAAAAACCTGGAAGATGCCCATGAACAAATCGACAAAGCCGTTTCGACTGCCCTGAGGGAAAGTAAGCCCGTGTACATCAGCATCAGCCGTAACTTACCTGGTATACCTCACCCGACGTTCAGCAGAGAATCGATTCCATTTTATATCTCAGACAGGTATCGCCATCCGAAATTGACACGTGTGGGGAAGAATTCGAAATTGACAGTCGGGGGTTTATTTCATTCTTTCCTTAAAAGGTTTAGGGGCTCGAGCTAATTTTGGACTCTGTGAATCTTTTATATTTTTGGCTTAATTAGCAATTCTATCATGCACTTTTTCCATTTTTTCAGATCTATCATATCGTTCGGCTAACGGTGATTTTTAACGCCGTCATAGCCACGTGTGCGGACACGTCGGACTCGGTCAGAAAGGAAGCTAACGGAGGATAACGTCGAAATAACGCCTTAAGTTGGGGTCACTGTGCGATACGTTTCAAACGACATGATTGATCGGAAAAATGAGGTATAGTACATGATATATTTGCTAATTAGGCTCATTATTTATCTTTTTGTTTTTCTATTATTTTTTTTAATTTACTCAAAATCACACCAAATCTAAATGTGGACCGTCATATTCGTGATATGTGATCCTGTTTTGGGTAGATCAAGTAGAGGGAATAAACATTGATTTAAATATGTTATAATGGTATGTAATATAATGAATGAATTAAAAAATCTTCAATGGCTAAAGAAATATGAAAAAGCAGTAGCGAAATAAATAACTGGAAACCGATAAAAGAGAGAAAATGAGAAGTTAAAAGAGAATGACTACTTCACTCATTTATGTCGAGTCATTACAACTATTTCAAATGAAATTATGAATAGCTTTTGTTATAGAAATAGTAAATGCATCTTAATCATTAAATGAATTATATTAGTGGATTTGTCATCCATTTGTCCATGAGATGATCAAGATAATTAATATTGGAATCATAATTGCATTCACATTGTTATTCATACCATCCCCTTGCAAATATAAAAACATTAACTTTTTTATCAGATCCCCAGCTAGTTGGATAAACATTTGTAGGAAGCAGAGAAAATTTAGTAGGACAAATCCATGGGAGCTTCTTCATATATTAAAAACTTTTAAAATTTTATGATGTATATTTCTCGATTTATCTTTGATATATAATTCCTAATAATTAAGCAACATAAATAATGCTATACATAGATTAATATCGTCTAAACATCCTTCTAAAATACAAACCACATGTATAAAGTTAATTTGATATCATGTTCATCATTTGAATAATATATCGGAATCACAATGATTTCAACATTGTACTTCATTTCGGTGAATCTTCAATTTACGATATTAATTTATAAAATCGGCTTTTTACACATCTCTTAGTTTAGAAACAAAACTTCCAATAATCGCTAGCTTTATTTTCTCTCAATAAAGTCAAAGTTTTCTTCTTCTAATGCGCTAAAGCTTGATTCTTCATTAGAGTTTCGTATTGATAACATAGTGAAAAAAAAAATAAGAAAGGAAAAAAGGAAAGAGAAGGGTGAGAAAAACCGTCCATTTCATTTCCATTGAATCACTACAACCGTCTTAAATGAAATGCGAACACCTTTATTCATGAGAAAAGCAAATACATCAATTATAAATTATATAAAATTGAATCAAGTCAAGAGTCACCGAATGAGATCCATCACTGACAGTACTTTTGACTTAGAAATCTTACTGAGTTTGTCGTTCCAAATTCATCGTTTTAAAATGAATTTAATTTACAAAGAAATCGTTATAATAGAATGATTCTAAAATGGGTTAATTACCACTCAACCATCCATCACACCTCTGAATGCTGCTGCAAAAAGGAGAAGCTGTGTAAAGTGGATCTCCTTTTTTTATTCAGAAAAAAAAAAGGCAGGAAGAATATTTTCTAAAACACTCAACTCCATTTTTTTTTTTGTTTAGGTCCTAAAAACTTAGTGTCTTCTAAATGAAATTAAAAAAAAAGCTTTGGATTTTGTGTTACATTTGGAAATTTTTGAGATATTTTTTTTTATTAATCTCCAAATTCTGTGGCATATTTTTTTTTCTTAGAATTTTGATTATTCTTTAACATTCATAATGGGGATTCGAGAACAAAAGAGGAGAAAAGGCTGGTGGGTGACGTGGAGTGGAAAGGGGGGAAGTTGCAAACTCCGCCATGCCCCTTCGAACGAACTAACCGCCGTTAAATTCGGAAAGAAGCACACATCCAATGCCAAGACAATCCTCCGCTTTTTTTTTATTTTTTTACCTTCCACGTGTGTCGAAAACCAAAACTACGTAAATAATTTTGTTCATTTTTAAGAAAACAAGTAGATCCACAAGGCAACAAAACCAGCCGCTTTCCGATGCTTGTCAAAATTAAAATAAAAAAAATTGGGGATGCGGCGAATAAGAGATCGACAACCAGGAAAAAAAGATAGACAGAGAGAGAGGAGAAACTTAAAAAAATGGAAAGAAGCTTAAAAAAGATAGACACAGAGAGGAGAAACTTAAAAAAAACAAAAAGATAGAGAGAGAGGGGAGTTGCATGCGTAGTTCTCTCTCTTCCCCCCCCCCCCCGGGGAGTGATGGTGGATTGCCGATGTGTCAAGCTCCGGGGGATCCCCAACCTCAACCCCACACCTTCTTCTTCTTCCCCACCCAGCGGTTGCATAACAACCCACCCCCGGTCACCTTTCTTCCGTTGCTTCTATTAATATCAAAGTTTCTCAACTAAACGAAGAGCAGCTAATCACCTCCTCCCACTCCTTTGTATTCCATCAGCTGCCGGATTTCCACCGGAAGCAACTCCCCATATATTCCGATAGCACCGGAAAAGTGAGGGACGCCGGCGCCAGTGCCGTTGGCTTGGCCCCTGCTGAGGTAACTCTCTCTAAAAAAAAAAAAAAAAGAAGATTGCTTATTTAATGCGTTGCTGGGGCCAGCTCTTTCTTAAATGTTGGAATGGAACTGCCAAACTATCCACACAGCGTTTTATTGATAGTTAGTACATAGCATCATCGTTGGGATGCATACAATGGTTGCTCCTTACTGGCAATTTCCTAGCAGTAGAGTAGTAGTAGCATTGCTTACATGGCATGACACCCTCGCCTCCGCCTCTCGTGTGATCTAGCGATACAAGGAAAAGGTTTTTTGCAGATTTATTTATATGCACTACACACACACACACAATCATGCATCACCCACTGTAGATATAAAGAGAGGTCACAGAGATAGGCTGTGTTCGCTGAATGATAGATCCGGTCAAACAGATTTGCCTGCCTCACTACATGTTCCCTTCCATTCCCCACTGGTGGATCAAAGGATCAAAGTAGACAAGTGGTGGTTGTTGAGGAGCAAAGTTGTCCAGACTGCCGATCTGGGTATCAAAACTTGTTAAGCACACAGCCACCACAAGGGGAGATAACTGTAAAAGAGATCAGTTTAGGACTGTCTCACCTGACCCTGAAGTTGCTGGGCCTCCTGATTCATCAGCAGTTCCTGCTTGGAAAAGGAGATGAGAACTGTCAAGCTTCAATTTTTTAGACCGTGTTCTCATGTCTCATCCTACCCTCTTAGGCAGTTCACAATATTGCACCTCAACCAGACCTCGGCCTACCCTCCTGATTAGTTACCTGCCACTTTTCTGTTTTATGGCTCAGCCCGTGCTGCTTCCCATGGTCTATTAGTTAATACTTCTCCTACCCTTTTAGGTTTTATCATTTTTCATCCTTGTTCTTGACGATCTCTGGAAAAACCAAAGCAACTGAACCAGAAGACTCATTTGACAGGTTTAAAGCTATTATGATCTGCCCACTTCCTCCAATGCACCATCAATGGACAGACAACTGGAGTTGATTCTAAGATAGACTAAGAGCATCCATCTCAGCTTAATTCTCGAATTCAGTATATTTTGTTGATTCCTCTACCTTTTCCAAACTCCTATGAAGTCAACGTGCACAATGAATCACTAGCACACCACTCATACCCACATCCAGTTGAAAACTAAGATTTTTGGAATTACTTTAAATCAACACTTCTCAAATACACCAACACCAGGCCTGGTGCCCCAATACTCATAAGCTATGCACACGGCAAACTAAGGCCAATGAAATGCGCGAACAACACGAGCGTGCAAGTGGATGATGATATTCTTCTTTAATTTTCTGAGATGATGTGGGTGCCAACTTTTAAGTTTTGCTGGTGAACTGGGAACACCATCGGGAATGAACATAGAACAATAAGTCTGGACATGAATTTAAGGTCAGAGCATACACATTGCACAATGGGAAGCCTAACCATTGTACAATAAATTGTTTTGTTTCCTGGTAGAGTAGGTATTAGTAGATGCATGTAGCAAGCTTGGTTTGTCGAATAAGTTATTTCTATCATGCATACCTGGACCCTGCTAGTTACAGTTTGGAAAGGATCAGGGGGCATTCTGTTGTGGAAAGAGAGATGGAATGAAATGACATGAGAAATGGAATGGAATGGAATGAGGTGCCTTCCCCTTCCAAAGGAATGGTAATTCCCACCACAATGTTCATTCTAAGTATTCTTTTGTTAACTTACCTTACATCATGCGAAATGGAATCATCATTACAATCTCCTCCTTCTGCAAACCAAACAAAACACCCTATAAGAGTAACTTGTGTTAAGCTAAACTTTATTTCTCCATAGCACCAACAACTACATATTTTGTCCTTCTGCTTGGAACTTTTTTTTGTTGCCTCACTATACGTGTTGGAAGGATTGGATTAACTGGGTACCTGCTCATGCTGATGAGCATTTGGGCTCCTGACTAAAAGTATGTCTCCTAAGAGAGTGAAAAACATCGGGTTAATGACAGAAGATATGCCTTAAGTTTCCCATTTACGACAGAGTTGTAGCGAAGATATTATAACTCAAAGAAAAGTAGTCCGAGGCATAACGTCTTGAAAGCATTGCACAAAGCGGTAAAAAAGCTTTAGTAGAGACCATATAAATCTCAATTGTGGATTCTCATGTTGAATCATCCAGAAACTTGTAGATTTCTACATCTTAATCTTGGGTAGGCTATCGACCAAATCTGTCAGCAGCAGAAAGTGCAATCCTAACCATAAGTAGATTACTATTCACCCCTTCAAACAAAAATATTAAATCTTCATATCAAGTAACATGTCCATTGGATCAAAATGATGGATGAGGAGTCCCATACAACTGAAAGTACATCCAGGAATGTGTATATACCTTTTGAGATGTAGCCTGTCTCAGTGCCTGATCAAGAATCTTTCCCATTCGAACATTGTCGCCCGAGTTCCCCCATTCTGGTCCCGGAGGGAGACTGCAGGCAGAAACCACATTGTGCAACTAACTCTTTTGACATCCTAAGGAAATTTAGTGGATGAGGTTACCTTTGAACCAGATGAAGCATCTCGGGGGGTGTCAACACTTGAGAACAGGCAGACTGCAGATTGGGCAAGGTGTAGTGTCACTTTTATGAGTACCCAATTTCATTTAAAAGAGAGTAGCAAGAGTTATGCAAGAGCCCTCTAGTGAGTGGAGATTGAAAAGAAGAGTCAAAAGAGAAACCCCATGAGAACCTTCCTATTTCCTTTATGCCTATGCATCACTGAATGCAAAACAAGCACAACCGAACATGTTCTCAATTATCCAAAGGCCAAGAATAGTTCCAGCAGTGGGAACTTATAACACAGCAATTCCGACGCCTGCACATGGAAGTCTTCATCTGAAAAAGAAAGACTTCATATTCTGCAGTCATTATTATGATCCTCTTTTAACACAACCTAAACAAAAGATGACAGATGGTGCAGACACATACGGGAAAGCTGATACGCTTAAACTTGTATGTGCTTGAGAGAATACTTCAGCTAACTAAGGCCATGTCAACGCGATGAACAACATTAGAACTTAATTCCAATGCCTTTTATGAAGGAAATGGCATGCTCAGTCCATCCTTTGGGAGGAACAGCATAGCTAATTTTGCAGTAGGCAATCACATTCAAATCAATATTCTAGAATTTTGTACAGACTTGTATGAACCATAGCATTATACCTAAAATAAACATTGCCTCCATTCACGTCTCTCAAACCACAATCCAAAGTCTAGGGTGCCACAACAAAATTCATATCATGGTTCAAGTCATTTCTTGCTGAATCAAGATATGAAAAAGAGAGGAAGTATTTTCTACCTTAGATGCGGATAACCATTAGTTTGCAGCTTCTCTAGTAATTCTATTTCACTTGAGAAGTGGCTTATTGCCGAGGATAACCCAATAAGCATTTTGACATTAGTTTTTAGAAAAGTTGCGACTTCAAAGGACCCATCTGCTAGACTAAAGCATAAACCATATGAGTACAAATGTAGGCATCTCAAGTAGCACATCTTTTTACTGAACATAGTTCAATATTTCTTCAATTCATTTTATATAAAGAAAGAAAGAAAAGTAGCAACTCACTGCTGTCTCATCACCACATTTACAGCCCTTTGCCTCTTTGAGATGGTTCCGATATCGCTTTATTAGGTCTTGCAAGCTACATGAAGAATATAGCTATCTATTAGTAGGCGTAGAGGCAACTTAAGAAGATGTAATAGTCTTTTTACCATATATAAATATCATAAGAATATCAAACTCAAAATAAGTGAACTTTCTGTTTTTTTGGTTGATTTTCAGAAATTTTCAGGCTTATTCTCACTTTTAAGACTGCATGTAGTAAGCAAAAGATAAAAAATCATGGCTATGAGGGGTGATAGAGGGGATAGCAATAAATTAATTCTTTAACCATTAAAGACACATAAAGATGGTCAAAATGACAAAGGTTACAGTGTATTGAACTATATACCTGAACAACAAAGGGCAATAGCATGGACCAATAACTTTAAGGTCTAAAATTATACGTGTTAATAGAAATTTATAGTAGTATAGCATCCATTAATGAGAAGTTGGGAAATGCATATCCCAGATGAGTTGTCAATGTGAAAAGATGATACGGTGTACAGAGATGAATTGGGTGGTGATGGTAAGAGATGAATCAGTTGTACAGAGTATTACACGTAGTGGGGAAAGGGATGGAAGTCTGCATGTGTACTCCCACCTTTTCCGCAGAGATTACTACTTATAAGATAATTCATATATACATATGTAGTGCTTCATTAACAGAACATCAGAAAAGCAGTTACTGCTCTCTGACAATTCTCACTTTTAAGACTGCATGTATCAAGCAAGAGATAAAAATCATGGCTATGATGGGGATAGAGGGGATATTAATAAATTAAAACCTTAAGAATTACTAACAAAGAAGTCACCTAAAGATAGTCAAAATGACAAAGGTTACAGTGTATTGAACTATATGCCCGAACAACAAACGGCAACAGCATGGACCAATAACGCTATGCCCTAGAAGCATGTGTTAATAGAAATTTATAGTAGTATCAATAATGAAACTAATATGTATAAAAGAAACTTGACAAGCATCCATTAATGAGAAGTTGGGAAAAACATATCCCAGATGAATTGACAATGTGGAAAGATGATGCAGTATTACACGGGTAATGGAGAAAGGGATGGAAGGGTGCATGTGTACTTCCACCCTTGCCCCAGATATTACTACTTATAAGATAATTCATATTTACATGTGAAGTGCTTCATTACAGAAGAGCAGTTACTGCTCTCTGACAATTCATGGAAATGAGAAACCTTGCCAATCACAAACATAATTGATCTGAATTCATTCACATTTAAAGCTCAACATTATGAAAGGCTTTTAGCTTTCCCAAAAGACATTCGACTACTATGATGAGGTGACAAGAGAATAACAGTGGCTCTAGTTAAAACCAAACTGAAAAATACATATGCAAAAAATGGTGAAGATATATGACAAGCAAGACAGCTCATAGGTATTAACGAAGTCTAAGTTGCTTACTAAGTCAACCTGCAAACAAAATTTTGAAAGTATTATAACAAATTATTCGACCTATTTTTTCAAATGATTACCTTACAACTGTTATGAAGGCTCCATTTGTGTGGAAACACATTAATACATAGTTGAGGAGTTGGGTAACTCATATGAGTGTGATATAGTATAGAGAAAAAGAAATAGGACGACACAAAAAGAGAAAACATACATAACAGAGAAGCTCTCAATTTTTGTCAAAAGTATCTTCTTTCCAATCTATCAAGATTCAAGAGAAATCAGATGTGTGAGGAACCTCTCTCTATATTTTGTGTAAAACCGTTCTTTCTGTTTATTATTGAGAATATTTGATCTTACATGAAAATATTAACTGGAACTAAAGAGTGGAAGAGATATGCATTAAGCTCTTATTAATTATTTTGTACTATGGGATCATCATAACAGGTGACCACATGAAAGGACTAAACGTTAAAAATTCTTATTTGAAGTTTGAGTCACATATGGATAGTAAGTTCAGTTACAACAATAAAAGAAATATGCATCAGGTTAATTAGTGTTTTTTTATAAGGTAAAATCAGTGAACAAGAGGTTATAGAATAGTAGTTTGCTGCAATTTGAAGCTAGGTAAAAGGTTCGAATAGCAAATGGAAGAATCGTAACTCCATATCAACAGTCAGATAAGTGTTTTAATATTATCAACATACGAATGGTATGAAACTTACAAAAAAAAAGTATATGAATGGTGTTTCTAGGACTTGCATCACATAACTTGTGCATAATATCATCCTCTAACAACATAATTGTAATAAAGAGAATCTCTGTCATCAAGTTATATGGATCTTGTATGGTTTAAGTATCAATGTAAGGTGATTTTGAATTAACATTGCGGGGTCATTTTATCTTGGTTGACATATATTTATGATTTTATATTATAACAATTAAGATGCAGAGATAATAATCAAGTCCATTGTTGTTAAAGGAACTAGTACCCTTTAAGGTGAGATGCTCACCTGATTGCCAGAGGTGCTAGGCATAAGAAAAGGCCCTTGCCTTAGAGGCAAAAGGCGCTAATGTAAGTAATAGTGGAGGACACTTAATCTTGGCTTGATGCCAACCTTGAAGCTACTGCTAAGGGCATGCTTGCTCATTGCAGTTGCGAGTTGCATTAGACAAACACATCAGTAATAGCATGCAAAGGAGGTTATAGTTGGCAACAGTAAGCAGCAGAATTGACGAATGTTCAATGCCTTTTATTTTGACTGCAGAATTGAGGCTATTCCTGGTATTACGACAACAATTTAAGCTTTCAAAAAGGTTGATGTAGCCCTTAGCAGCAGGGCACCTTGTCGCCTCTTTGGGCATGTCTAATCAATAACACTCGCTGCCGCATTCTCGCCTAACCTCTGAACAGGTGCATCTAAGCAATAACAATCGTCTGACCTCTGATCAAGACCTCTGATCGGGCGCATCTAAGCAATAACGTCTAAGCAATAACAATTGCCTGACCTCTGATCAGGCGCATCTAAGGACCTCTGATCGGGCGCATCTAAGCAATAACAATTTCCTGACCTCTGAACTGTAAACTGCTATTTGCTCGCTTTAAATAATACTAAATATGTCTTAAAAGGTTATATTCCTTAACTTTTTGAGTTCTAAATGTTATGAATTCCACTCGAGCTACTTTGAAGATAATGTATGTAATATTTTCGAATTATAGATTGCTTTAAAAAAATTTGTTTTATATTCTTTGAATGATAAAATATTTTATGGCCTTCTATTTCTATTGAATTCCATACAAGGCTAAGAGATTATATTTTGATATGAAGTATTACAGCCTTTTATTTTAACAAATATTTGTATAACAAATTAATTAAGATGTTTTTTTATTTCCTTTTGCATTTACATTATTAGACTCTGAAGTCATGTTAATGATACATTCACTTTAAGACTCCATATTAAAAGACTTTCCATTAACACATATTTGTTGAAAATTGATACTATACTTGATTGATGTATTTTTCGCATATCAAAGGAAGGATTTGATGAATAGAATAAGATTATGTCGAGATAGCTAATTAGCCAAATTACATAGTATATAGAAACGAGATTTTAATTGTTGTAGTAAATCTAAAGAATTAGATAATACTATTATTATTAATTTCATTTATATTCATATAATATTTATTCACCAAATTGAACGCTAAAAAAAATGTAATATGAGATATAATTATAAATATTCAAACAGACTACATAATCCTTAATTATGATTCATGAATTGAAAATATAATTAATCACTTGTATATTTAGTTACTCTTATTTAATCCATCTTATAATAAAAGCTTTGTTGACTATTTGGACTATCATGTTTTACATTATATACTCTTATATCACGCAGTATATGCACGTAATACATTTGCAAGAATTCAAATTGCTTCGATCTTAAAATAAATTAACAAAACAAGGTTAATAGTTAAACAAATTAATGGAGTCTTTTACACGTATCTTTTGATTGTTGTTTACCCGACTTTTATTCGACTAGTAATCAAACCACTTCTCTTTCATTTTAAACGACTTAAAGCCTACACCATTTTCATACAATAATAAGGTTTTATCCATCATTTATGTCATCATAAACAAATATTTTCATATTGAGAGAAGGATAGAAACAATTCTAATATAATATAGAAAATCATATACTTGTTCTACTTTAGAAAGAGGAAGAAGAAAATTGCTCTCTTTAAAATCATTAACCAACTCTAAATTATTTGACCTCTTTAATGTGATTAGACATTTCGCTGGTGAACTTGATGTGTGTTTTGAGAGTACTTATCCCTCATCGTCTCACTGGCCGATCTTGACCCCTATTATTTTGGGGTCCTATCTAGTATTCAGAGTTTACCTTGTAGCCAACATTAAAATAAAACTCCTATCGTTAGAGGACTTCTTGTCACATACATAGTAAATGTCTTTTTTTTTTGTTTATTGAAACACGGATTGAAAAATAGTGAATAACAAAATCTCTTATTGTTTATTAATGTTATTAAGAAAGTTATGTAATACCTACTACTTTTAATTCAATCTTAAAGAATTTACTGGTTTTCTCTTTAACTTTGACCTATTTGATTTCCTTAAGAGTCAAGTCATATCATCATCTTGATTAGAAGCGCAGAGTAAGTGTCTGGTTTAAGGATTTGGCTATGAAATTGAATAAACTAATAATCTTATTTATTTCCCTTTTCTTTATCTTTTTTATTCCATTCCATTTTCTAAAATCTCAAAAGAAATTGAAGGAATGGGCATTCATTCCCTCACGATAAGGAATGTCCATTCCATTGTCCATTTCATTCTCTTCCTCTTCTCATCCTCTTTCTTAACTAAACACACCATTTTTTAAATAAATCCCTTCCAAATCACTATGTTTTTTCTCCCTCCCAGTCCATACCATCCGGAATCCATTCCGGATACCAAACAGGTTGTAATAACTTCACCACGAAATTGAAAACGTGCTAATGCTTCTTATTAAGTTTAACAATTTGCATTTTGAAGGCTCCCCATTAACTTCAAGTTATTTTACTTTTGACATAGCTTGTAAATACGACATGCGTTGTATCATTATCCTAACATAATACCTTTCGAGCAAATGATAACTTTTGTATTATCAATACACCTTGTACCTCATATTATCATATTTTATGTCTTCAAATTATGTTAAAGGATTGAGCTTAATAATGAAGGTCGGTAATTTAATCTTATGTATTTTTAGTATATATTGTATCGTCTTCTTTATTGTAGTTAAATCTAAAGTAGTTTATTAATTGGTGGATTGGTGAAGCCCTTCCTCTCAAAAGAATTCTCTGCATAGATAAAAATTCCATATTTCATATTTTTGAGTATAATGCATTTAATAAGTGAAATTGAAATTAAGACATTTTTCAAATAAATATATTTTTCTGAAAGGTGTTTAAAAAAGGTTTATAACAAACTATTTGCTAAAAGTTTATTAAATTAAACTAAATTATAAAGTGACAATATTTATATGGTATATATTTTATTATGTTATGTCAGTTATTCATTGGTTCTCCATTCGATATCCGATGCTTTTATCTTAACTAATTCAAACTCGATCTGAGTAACGCACCTGGCTTCGATGAATGAGTCTACCTACAGAGACAGCTGCGTCGGTGAAAAGAAATTGCGCGCTAGCTTGCAGTCCAAGTCTCGACCCTGATACCTTGATTAAACCATATCAAGCCGCCAATCACTTAGACAAATCCCGAGTTGGTAATTTTTTCCACTTTAATGACTTACTATTCCCTTGAATATAGATTTCATCTTGAATCTCAATGTGCAAGTTTCTTTTCGAGTTTATAAATGACAAAAAAAAAATCTTTATCTAAAAAAACACTACACAACTAGTATGGTTAAGATAAATTTAACATGAAAATAAAATTTAGTTAATTATTACATTATGAACTTGACTCTTACTTGTGTATACACATTTCATGTAAAAAAAAAATGATTTTTCCACGGAATAGCTTATATTTTTAGCCTTTATTGTACCATCATCCTTATGCTTTATTCGAGTTAATGATTTAGTTGACAATTTTTTTTTCAATTCATTCCCTCCACAATCTCTCGTATATTGTATTTTATTAAATATTCAATTTAAGCTTTAAAAATAATTTTTCAAAGTCATTTTTTCTTTATTCTTTGATTGCATTATCATTCTTATCTCATTTTTTTTTTCCATTTCCTCTTTTCTCTTGTGACTTACTATATTAATATTTCTTTCTTTGAAAAAAAAATTATAGGAAAAAACTTTGTGAAACAACATAATAACCATTTTACTTCACATGACAAGACCTCCTTTTATCAATAAAATTTAGGGGAGATATCTCATTCATCAAATTGAAGTGTATTCTAATACTATTGGGGATGCTAAAAAAGATTAACGGACAATAAATTATTTTTATCTAGTTAAGACTCCTTAAATTAATTGTGATTTACCATTTTATTATGTTATCTTGTTTCCTTCTTATTTTGATTTCTTTCATTTTCTATTTCTTTTTATTCTCTTTCATCGTCATTCTTTTTTATAAGTCCATTATTCAAAATTTGTGATCCCAATTGGGATTACCTCTAAAAATTTTTTTCAAGTAAAGTACATAAGATGATTATCACAATTTTCTTGATCCCTTCTGGCTTGTAAATAAAAAAATCTAAATTTAAACATTTATTCCATAAAGTTTTATAAGATTGTTATTAATCCTAATATACAAATGGATTCCATTCATGGTGAAAACTCAAAAACTTAATCTTATATGCTACATTTCAAAAGTACGAAAATAATCTACAGAAAACATTCGCCATATTTCTGAATGAAGTGTCTCATCCTAATACTTAGTTATTTATATTTTTAAAAGATTTGATTTAATGACACTTATAAATCTTTCGATATTATAATGTCCGAGTTGTGTCTGCACATCTTAATCTTTTTCAATTCAACTTATCTAATCATAAACAACATTTCGAAAAGTTATAATATTATTATTTATATTCTTAATATGTTGTTTATATTAAAAATGGTAAAAGACTAACGAAACTTCCTGCCACATTTGAGGTGATGTGGTATAAGAGGTTTGTTTTGTGCCGGTATGGTCTAATGATCCGCAGATGTAAGAGTATTAGATATCAATCCTCAAAATGAAACAAATCACTTCAGGATTGAAACATATCTACACATTTAAACCATCCTTACTACTTTGCTGAAAAGATTGAATATTACAAATTCTTGTCAGTTTATATTACCAATTAATACAATTGATTCACACAACCTTAAATTATATACTTCCAATTATTTGAATACCTATATGATGTGCCCTTTTGACAATCCATAAAGAACTCAATGCACATTGGAAGTTATGGTTAAAAGCACTTCAATTCACAAAAATATAAGTTAAAAAGAGTTATATTAATAAAAAAAATATATAGTACATATATTTTCATTATTCGTTGTTTAGATATCATACAAACAAACTTTAATAAAGTGAAATATTCACAATTTAATATATCAATAATTTGTTCTTGTGCCTTCAAAGGACTTATCCCTAATTTATGGATGAAACTTTCTTGGAATGAAATATTCACAATTTAATATATTCGTAATTTATTATATGAAAGAGAAGTTGAAATAATCAAACTTATGATGATAATTTAATGAATTTTCATGTTAAAAAAATTAGAATGAAATCTAAATCTAGTAGACACTACCAAAGCTTATTAAAAACAAGAAAATGGCCATCCAATATTACCCAATTCAAAGATTCTAACGAAACTATGACATAAGAGTTTTTTGAGTTTTTCTTCAAAGGTAAAATTGATTTTATTTACATATGCAAATTAAATTGAAACTAAATTTCAATATATAATGTTAATTATTGTTTATAAACTCTAAAATATTTAAATTCTTATTATTTTAGTAATCATGCTAATAAAGGTTTTACAATCATAATAGATTGCAATGTTTTCTTTCTTCTATTTCTTAATGGCATTTCCATATGAAAACAAAAAATAAAATGTAATAAAATTAACCAATAAGAGAAAACAAGTTACTAGTATGTATTCAGTAAAAATCTATTAAGAGAAAAAATATGGGAATACTTATTTTTCATTTTAATTTAATGAATGAACACTTTTTTCACTAGTTAGTTAAAAATAACATGTAAATCATAAAAAAAGTTTCCCATGATTGAAATCATCACATAAACAAATATAATTACTCCATCCATGTATTTCAGTAAAAATTTTAATTAGTGTTATACTTTATATCTATGAGAACGTTACGTGAAGGACAACACCTAATTTTTATTAAAAAATAATTATACTTTTTTATTTTTATTATTTAACAAAGCATGTGTTGAAATTATTCCTAAGAGAGAACAATTTAATCTCTAATTCAAGATGGAGCTGTCGTGTTTTTGAGAAAATAACTCTAACTCTCCGTTTGTCATATTCATCAAAACATAATTATACAATGATGTAACTATAAAATAGTGTTATTAGAGACAACAAATACCCCTAAGCCTACACAAATAGTACCAAGCCATTTGAAAAAGTGTTTGCTTAAACACTCGAGAAGAACTAACACTAAGGAACTTGCCTTAAACTAATGAGGTGTTTAGTCAGCAGAATGACGAAAGGAATGGAGAATATTCCATCCCACAATAATTTAGGCAAGAAATGCTTAAAATGAAATGAAATTTATTTAACCGTATTCATTACAAATGGAATGATCATTTCCTTCCCCACATTCCATTTCCTCTTCCATTCCATTCCTCCATTCCACAATTGGTACACCCCATAGGTTACTAACAAGAATTTAACATATTTTCTATCATTTTTTATTATTCGCTTAGTATCTACATTCGTTTGAACTTTCTAAATTCCTATTATGCATTATCCCAAGTTTATTTTATGGTCAAGATTTGATTAAAATTGTCTCTTGGTCAAACATGTTTTACACATCAGCATATTCAATACTTGGGATTTCCTTTTAAAACCCCTCCATACTTGTGAAGTTAGTTTAAAATTATTATTTCTCCACTTCATACTTGTGAGTTTAATATATACAATTATTATTTCTCTTAGTTTTTCGGCTAAGCAATCGTCTCTCTCTGTGCACAAGGCAATACAAGGGTATAGTGCCTTAAATGCACCCTTTGCCTAGAGATGATAATTAAGCTATAACATTAATCATTCAAACATCCTAAAATACATCATTGCATATCCTTGAACGATCCAAATAAAGATATTCTTTATGGTTAATATCATACAAAATCAATAGCTATATTTTCATGCACATTATGATATAAAACTATATTATGAATGTCAAATTCAATCTTCTTTGAGCCTCCCATCCATTTTCCTGTGAGAGGGATTTGACTCCTAAGATCTTCATCCAAAGGTTTAAGTCGCCCTTACCTATTTACTCAAGTGAATTCTTTCCTGATACTCGAAAAAAGTAGACAAGAGTCGAAGCTTTCCTGCTGCTATGGGCTTTAGCCATTGTCAAAATATTGACTCTCTTCCATGAAGAATTTTCCATTTTTTTTGTTTCACTTTATTTATCAGATGCTTCCTTCTTAAATAGAGAGCGTTATTGTCAAAAAATTGGGCTATTCGGGGACTCTCAACAAGACGAAATAAGTAAAAGAAAGGGAAAAATCACACTACTCCATCATTAGGCTGAAAAATAGATGTTTTGACTAGAAAATTGGAGGCTTAAACATTGATTAGGATATATACGTACTCGCAGAAATCGTAGTAGAAGGCGAAGAGCCCAAATGGGCTAATCGACTTAGTATTAAGATAATGTAACGAAAAAAGTTAAAAATTTAATGAAAATGGAGGTAGCAAGGGAATGGTGGCAGCTGATGTTAAAACAAGAAAACTAAGGAGGTGGGTTTTCTACAATTTTGAAGCTGGAATTAGGAAATCCGACGGATCATGCATCTATCCTTAGACAAAAATGGAGAAAAACTAATCCTTTTGGGAAAATGAAGTTTACAACTATTAGTACTTAAGAGATATTATCAGGGCTGCCATCGAGGGAAGACGGCAAAGCACCATTGCTAGAGCTGCAAATCGCATTAGCTTTCGGATTTCCCGGGAGGAATTTCGATATACTTCAAATGCTTTTGTTATAACTTCTTCATTTTTAGTAGCATTCAACTTGCATTATTTGATTTAATTGTGCACATCTATCTGAACCCTTACTCTCATACAAGAATACGAGAAAATGACAATGTTTGGGTTCTCAAATCCTTGAGACCTTTTGTTTCTCTAATCTCTATACGGAAAGGCTTTATTTCGTGCTGATCAATAAGAGCTCTACTCATTTCTTAACTAAACTGAGCTCCACTACAAATCATCCCGGACAACTAATGTCTCAGAGAACTTCATATAATTGGGATACACACTTTATCACCTTTCTATACCATGATTGCTCTTCTAATAGATTTTTGGAAACAAGGAAGCTCATCTAACGAGTGACTAACTATACCCCATTAGAGTCCTCATTTTGTAAGTCAGCTAAGCAACTCTGTCTCGGTTATCACTACAAAATCGGCGGGATGCAACAATAAACTAGCTCAAAGTTGGTGGTAATTACATAAATTTATGAACGAGGAATTCAAGTTGCAGCTAGGAGGGTTCACTTGCCCACTGAGTAACACGACTCCATGCTGCCACACCAAGACAATTTCACGTAAGATTACTCACACAGTAAACAGGCTTAAACACAAGCACAAGCGTTTCGAGCTTTAATCGTCCGACAAACCCGATCACTACAGAACATCAAAAAACCCATGGAAGCCAAGACCCTGTCAACCTGACTACCCCCGGGTACTCTTTTACGAATCAAACCCAACAGCCCCGTGCATCCTATCCTTTCCATGGCGACTCTAATCAGCGGATGAGACACCTGGTAAGTTCTACTAATAAATGAATGACACCACTTCCCGAGAGGTAAGATTATAAACCCATTAGAAGAACTTGGGTTGTTCACCTCTTCAACTAATTCGACAACCTAAAAACTAACATATCATGACACATGAATTTGACCCCCGGGAAAAGAAGGAATCGGCAGGTCAAACCACTCGGGGATCATTACACCACCACCCCGGAAGCAGATAGATGCTAGAAAATAATCGGTGGGAACAAAGAGTAAAAAAAAAAAAACCTCTGACACTGTGGACTGACACGATCCTTGCCAACTTGCACAAAAGTAAACAGTGAGCGACAAAAATCAAAGAAACCCCACAAGCAAATCAAAACCATTAATCCAACGAGCAAACACGAACACGTGGCCCCTTCCCACGCGTTTGTGGATGACGATGATCCCCAGCCTCCCCCACACCCCGATAAAAAAATATCAAGTGCCCAGGCTCAAAGCCTACTCCTCCTATAACTCCTCGGGTGGAAAAAAGCAAAAACAAATTAGGCTTATCTTAGACTACTTGTTCACGAAGCTCATCATCATCAAAGGAAGATTTCCTCCCCACCCCACCCGGGGAGTCCCAAAGCCAGAAGAAAAAATCCAAATCGGAGAAGAAGCGGGTATAAAAAAAATGCAGGAAACACGGAGCGGGAAGGCACGAAAGAAATCAGGGTTTTGTGGGGGAGGGGGGACCGACCTGTCGCCGCTGGTGAACTCGAAGAACTTACGGCCGCCGGAGGAGACGACTAGGAGGCCGACCTCGACGTCGCAGAGGATGGAGAGCTCCTGAGCCTTCTTGATGAGTCCCCGACGGCGCTTGGAGAAGGAGACCTGACGGCTGGCCTTGTTCTCGATCCTCTTCACAACCACCTTCCCCCTCCCCATTCCTCCCCTCCTGACCGCCGTTTTCGCCGCCCCATCCCTTTTAATTACAGGTTTCCAAAAAGCGGTTGTCCTGGGTTTTCCTTTTCTTTACTTCTTGATTCCCCCCACCCCCCACCCCCCGTCCCCATCCCTTCCGTACTCGTTTGTTCTTTTCCTTATTTTCATTTACTGGAAAATTTCCCTAATTTTATTGGAAATTAAAAGGGGGAGACGATCCCTTTTAAATAAAATAAAATAAATAATTTTTTTTTTTTTTTTTTCAATAAAACGGATTCGGTGTGTTTTCCTTTCATAGACAGCATTGACTCTTCAGGGGGCGTGGGGCACGTGGCTGGCTAATCCTTTTGGGTTGAGGCGGTTCCTTCTTCCTCGTATCGAACACTAAACCATCCCCATCGTTTCACATTCGGCTTTTACATTATTAAGTGGATAATGGATGGGTTTACAGTTAAAAAAAAAAAAAAAAAAAGCACGAAATTTAGTCCAAACTCCGAGAAGGGGAGCGTCTTTTATACTTACGGTTTATGCTTCTAGCTCCTAAAACTATTATGGGCCCAAGAAATCTCTAGCCAACCTTTCTGCCAATGATTTTTTTTACATCAAAAGGGTTTATCTTAATCTTAAATAAAACATAACAACTTCAACAATTTCTTTGTCCCTACGCTCTTTAATTTTCAGAAATTTGTCACTTTAACAGTCTTTCGATGGTTATACAGGTATTCAAAATATGAACGAGATAGATGTTTATTGTCCTAATCATTTTAGTTTCGATCTCGATAAGGGAGGTAAGAAATTTCGACAAAAGTCTACGTACTGTTGATTTTTAGGTATAGTGTTTCTTCTTCTATACTGCCTATTGATTCTAATGAATGATGGTTAATTCGTACCGCAGTACAAATTCATAAGTTTAACCTCTGACTTCCAACTAAAATCGACAATTTGAGACTGCATTAATCGGGGAATACACGACGGAAGGAATTGTTTTTTTTTTTAATCGATATTGAGTTTGTACGGTAACTCAACTTTGAGTATGGAATTGCCAGCCCATTAAGATTAAAAATAATGGGAAAAGGAAGGAAAGAAGAAAATCTTTTAGAAACCTCGTACGGTGGGTAACACCACCTGATAGCAGGCCCTTTCTTCTCTCACTTGAATATTTTTTTTTTATATTGAAAAAATTTACAATCTTAATCCTATTTATTTATCTCCGCGTCAACTTTATCACGATTTTATGAATGTTTTATTTTTTTTTAAAAAAGGGACGTCTACGAATTATATTAAAAAAGAACAAGCATTAGATTTTCTGACAACACCCCCCCACCCAACCATCATCAAACTCAGCTCAGCACGTAGTAGTCTAACATGTCGTATGCAAAAGCTGCAACCCCAAGATGAACCAAAGAAGGTGACCGTGCGGGAGGGAAACGTCGCCGTCTCTTCTCAAAGGAGGGAGTTCTGATTCCCTCCTAAGAGATGATTGAAGCTGCTGTCGAGGAGGTCACTCGCTCACTCACTCCCCTTATCTGGAATTTTCGGGAGTGCTCCTGTGGCCTCCATCCATTGAAAAGCACCATGGAAAGCTTTGGCCCACGTACGAGATTCATCTCCCCCTTAATTTATGTGGCGTATAAGAAATCAAAATAAATCTGTGATGAAATGCTGCCGCCGCCGGCACGCCCTCCAACAGAACGATTGTCTTTTCTTTTTTTGGGGGGAAGTCGGTCTGTTTGTAAAAAAAAATAAAAATAAAAAAAGTAGTATTCCCTCTAGAATCTTCTTATCTTTTATATTTTATTTATAGCTGGGTTGCTTTAATGATATTTTTCTATTTTCCCGATGAAGATGTCTCTCCCTTTCTTCTAATGGGCCAATCATGACCATAACACCCGTGCAGAAGCCCATTATGAATTTCAAGCCCCCCAAGAAGAAAGGACGAAAAGAAAAGAAAAACATATGCTAGACATGTCATTGGCCACCCCAAACCTTGCAGCGCCCACCCCGGGCCAGCCGTCACACGGTAGGCATCTGATCGGTGTGACACCTGCAACGAAGGGTTTAAAGAGTATCATATGATGCAGAACAGAGTACACATGCGCGCGCACCCACGGTAACGTCAATCTCTAGGAAGAAGCCCTTGTTTTACCAGATGTTCAAGGTGGTGGGCTCACAGCTGAGAGGATTGATGATGATGATGGCTGGTCTGATGATGACCTGTTGGTAACTCCTCAGCAGGTGGTGGTGGTAGATATAGGTGCAGCCCATTTGCTTGGTAACCCTCCATCAGCTGTTGTAAGAAGAAAGCACCAACCCGGGTTGCTTCAATGACGAAAACAGCTGCGTTTCAAGGGACTCCAGCTCCGGGCTGCTTAGCAAGCCGAGTTCTTCTCCGAGGAGGTTCCTGCATTATCCCGAACTCCTAAAGGTCGAACTGCCTCGAAGAAGTGCACCCATCCAAAAATCTAGGAGTTCCAACGATGATCACATACCTTTGGGTCTGTAGTAGCGCCTCATATCGAGCCCGCAGTTTAAGATATTCCTGCTGGCAGCTCAACTCCTAACACCCAAAGCAAACAGGACTTATGTCTTGTTGTTCGCATTTAGGTCTCAATGCTGCTCATTGCCTGTTACGACTTCGGGAAAGAAAGAGGAAGAAGCCCGACGTACACTTCTCATTCCGTTCATGTGTGAGAATGGATATCGAGATATACGGCCAATCGTTGAGGCGATCCTAACTCGCCAAAGGACTAAGAAGCACGTGAGAAGAAAACCGAAAAAAGTAACAGGGATTGTTGTTGGGCAGAAACATTTGGCTCATGAAAAACGTAGTTGCTCCTCTCGTATCTCTCCAACGTCTTTATCATGCTGCACGTCTTAGTGAATCAAAACCCCTCCCCCCCCCCACCCCCCCATATCATCGTCATTCGTATATTTGGTCAATATTCAAGAAACAAACAACCCCCCCAATTGGTCCAAAAGCAGGGGCAGGAGTGTTAAAAAAGTTGTTCTCGGATAGAAGGGAATGCCAACCGAAACACGTAAGTTGGCGAACTAAAAATAACCATGACTTTTGCACAGATTTTTCTTTTTGGGTTTGTTGAGGTGATCGATCCGACGGGCCAAAGTACGACAACCTCGTCCTAATCGTCCGAATCGACGTTTAGATGGATGGGAGGAGGAGGAGTACTTAGCTTAGGGAAACACAACATCCGCAGGAAACGGGCGGAGGGTGACATTCATGAAAATGGAACTTCAAAAGACAAAAAGGAACCAATCACATAATCTCTGTTGGGACGGTTTTGATGATGAACCGGACCATCTGTACTGCAGAAGGTCGAACATTCTATTCTACAGAAGCTTCTATTATTAACAACTTTTTGTAAGAATTATTTTTGTAATTAAATGATTAGTTATCAATTATTTAATTACGAAATATGCTTAATTTGATTAAGATATTCATCTAATCAGATTACCATGATTTGATTTCCAAATAATCATATTGGAGATAATATTCTTATAGAAGGAAATAAGATCTCTATTTATGGAAATGTTCTACTAGTTGGTCTACAGGCTTCTGTAAGCTCTTACAACCTCTATATGACCGTTATTTGGATACCTATCACCACCACCTGTCCAGATACATTCTCACGTGTGTCTTTATCAGGATGGAACGAATTATTACACCAATGGAAATAAATCTTCGATTATTGCCATCTGGAGAAGGCTATCGAGCAGAACCTTCTGCGATACCTTCTATGGTGCACTATTCATGGAAAATATATCATAATCCTATCCTGATTTATTTTCTACCAGAATGCTTGCACGTATATATTATTCCTGTACATTAATTATTTTGTTAACTAATTCTTTATTTCTTATTTTACAGATTAGGTTTTTATTTTTACCTTTTGTATTTTATTTTCTTTGCGTGTATAAAAGGTCATGCTCTCTCCCATTCAACACACATAGAGAACATTCATTTTTCCCTTATCCCATTCTGATCAGAGAGAGCGTGTGCTTGAGCTTTAGTTCTTTCATTCGTTCGAGTTAGTCACACGAGGAGTACTACCGGCGGAAGTTGCATCGTTGGTGAAACCTTTTGGAAGAGTGACTCGGGGGCTCGAGGGACTCGACTGGAAGCTGCAGGATACGTTGGCTGGAGGCACGGCTGGAGGTCGTGTGATCAACGTGCAGCGGGTCGGAGAGAAGGGCTGAACCTCGGGAGCACAGAAGGTGAGGGACTAACCAGCTTCTGTTGTGTAGAGCTCTGTGTGCAGGAACCTCAGGACAAGAGGAAGGTTGTCACCTCAGGACAGGAGGAAGGCTGTCACCTCAGGACAGGAGGAAGGCTGTCACCTCAGGACAGGAGGAAGGCTGTCACCTCAGGACAGGGGGAAGGCTGTCACCCTAGAACAGAGGGAACGCTGTTCAACCTCAGGACAGGAGGAAGGCTGTCACCTCAAGACAGGAGGAAGGCTGTCACCCCAGGACAGAGGGCACGCTGTTCATCCTAGGACAAAGGATACGTTGTCCACCCTAATACAAAGGGAACGTTGTCTACTTGCGTAGGGTTCGCTACGTACTCGCGTGGGGTACGCCACGAAGTCGTTATCCTTGAGGGATTGCGCATTTGCTACCTTGTTAGTCACGTTAACGCGTGCAACCTCCTGTAGTGCAGAATCTTCGGATCTGTACAACCTCCTGTAGAGCAGAACCTTAAGGTCTGAATCTACTTTAGTGCAGAACCTTACGGTCTGTACAACTCTCTGTAGTACAGAACTCTACGTTCTGTGCATACATTCTCTTTGTCACTTTTGCTACAGAACCTCACGGTCTGTTCAGTAGAAGGTTGACAACTCTTAGTACATAATCTTTCAGATCTGTGCTTCTCAAACAAGTCATTTCTAATACAAACCATTTTGGTTTGTTAAAGATTGACACATTCTTGGTACAGAACCTGACGGTCTGTGTTATACCTTCTGTGATACAGAATCCTTGGATCTGTTCTATAGAAGGTTGACGCTTACAGTACAGAATCTCTTGATCTGTGCTATAGAAGGTTAACACGTCTGACACAGAACCTTCTGGTCAGTATTGTGCCTTACCTTCTTCGACACAGAACCTTCTGGTCTGTGTTGTGCCAAACCTTCTTCAACACAGAACCTTCTGGTCTGTGTTGTGCCTAAGACTCTTCGACACAGAACCTTCTGGTCTGTGTTGTGCCTAAGTCTCTTCGACACAGAACCCTCTGGTCTGTGTTGTGCCTAAGTCTCTTCGACACAGAACCCTCTGATCTGTGTTGTGCCTAAGTTTCTTCGACACAGAACCCTCTGATCTGTGTTGTGCCGAACTTACTACGATACAGAATCTTCTGGTCTGTATTGAGCCTAAGTTACTATAGTACAGAACCTCAGTGTTTGTGCTTCGTAACAAACCTCTACAGAACCTTCTGGTCTGTGTTCTGCCACTCAAGCCTCTATTGTACAGAACCTACGGGTCTGCTTTTAGTTGCTATCACTTGTGTAATTTGTACTGAGATACATTTGAGTGGAAACCATCCAAATATTTGGGTGAAGAGTAGACGTAAGCAATTTGCTGAACCACTATAAAAATACTTGTATCCAATCAAACAAATTGCGAACACACTTGAACGTTCTGTTGTACAAAAACCTATTTGCGGTTCTGTTTAACATAAGCTTTCTTCCGCTGCGGGGTAAAACGAAAAAGCGTTAAAATCCGAATTTGGAGATTAACACTAATTCACCCCCCCTCTTAGTGTAACAATTGGTATCAGAGCGGGTGTCAACAGAGGCTTAACAGCTTGTTGTAAATCCTTGAAAAGCTCTTATCAGCTACACGTTCTTCTCGACAGAAGCTCTTAGCTCTATGATTGTTGCTATTCTGTAGAAGCCTACGCTCTATCAGAATCAACCCGCTACTGCACAGAAGCTTTAAGCTATGTGAAAACCTACTTGGTTCTATTCTGTAGAAGCATACGCTCTATCAGAATTTAACCTCTGTTCCACATAAGCACCTTGTTCTGTGAGAAACTATTTGTATCTTTTCTGTAGAAGCTTAAGCTCTATCAGAAGCTACTTTTTATTCAACAGAAGCTTGTGTTCTGTTTGAAAACAACGTCTGGAATAAGTGTTCTACTCAACAGAGACTGAACTAAACCTTTTCATCCTCCAGAAGCTTCACGCTCTGTGAGTATTAAATTGTAATATTCTGTAGAACTCTGCATTCTATCAGAATCTATTCAACAGAAGCGTACGCTCTGCGAATAGCACATTTGGCATTTTGTTTCTGTTCTGCAAAAGCTTGCTGCTCTGCGAGAATTCAACAACTGCCACCTGAAAGCAAATTCTCAGTTCTGTCATATTGACCCTCGTGCTCTGTTTAACAGATGCCTGATTGTTAACTTGACGACTGACTTCTACCCAACAGAAGCTTGCTTCTTTGTTGAGGTTATATACTCCTTTCGTCAACGTTCTATTCTATAGAAGCGTAATAATCAATACGAATCGAACATATGGCTGAAAACTATAATGTGCCTAAACCACATGTTGGGAATCCTCCCATTTTCGATGTAAGAATTTTGCCTATTGGAAAATTCGTATGAGCGCATTTGTTGATGCTATTGACGAAGACTTATGGTCTTATATAGAAGATGGTCCTCCTTCTATACCAGAGAACTAACGATTTGATCGAGAAGGTCATCCTACACGGGAATACCTTAAGATCAGACGACTCACTAAAACGGCAAAGTATTTGATGTTCAATGCTATGTCAGAAGGTGAATTCGTCAAAGTTTCAACTTGCACTTCGGGCAAGGAAATCTGGGATAAACTTGTCACCATGTATATTGGGACATACCAGATAAGAGAAACTAAGGTGAATTTCTTAATTCACCAATATGAAAATTTCACTATGAAGGCTGATGAATCTGTAGAACAGATGTTCTAGAGACTTAACCTTCTAGTTGATGCCCTAACTCATCTGGCCAAAACCTATCAAAATTCTGAACTAGTTCGAAAGGTTCTGCGTACTCTACCCAAATCATGGGAAGCCAAGAAAACGGCTATAGAGGAAGCTAAAGACCTATCTACTCTTCGACTAGATCAATTGATGAGCTCCTTAATCTCGTATGAGATGGAAAGATCCACTCAACCTGATATAAAGAGAGCACCTGTAGCTTTCAGAGCATCAGAAGAACCTACAGAAGGTTCAGATGATGAAGCAGAAGCTGATTCGGATGATGAACTCGCAATGATAGCTAAACGCCTTTTGCGGTTCGCCTCCAAAAAGCGCTTTAATAAGAAAAGCCAAAATCACATGGACCCAAAATCGGTCACATGTTATAAATGCAAAAAGAAAGGGCATTACAGTATAGAATGTCCTTTACTTAAAGAAAAGGAGAAACCTTCTCCTAAACACAAGTTCAAGAAAGCAATAGCTTCTTGGGCAGAACTTGATGATTCTGATGATGAGGAAGCACAAATGTGCCTCACAACTCACACAGAAACTCAAAATGAACTTAATACCTGCTTTCAAACAGAAATTGTTGAAAGTGAATGGTATCTGGATAGTGGATGCTCCAGGCATATGACTGGAGACCCATCCAAATTCTCTCAACTAACTCTACAATGTGGAGGGTCGGTTAAATTCGATGACAATAGCAAAAGCTCTGTCATTGGCAAAGGTACCATTAGAAGTTCTGACTCCATGGTCATCGATGAGGTTCTGTTGGTTACAGAACTGAAACATAATTTGCTGAGCATTAGCCAGCTTTGTGACAAAGGTTATAAAATAACTTTTGATCAAGAAAAGTGTTCCGGAATCCTGAACAATGAAGTTCGCTTCATTGGGACTCGCAAGAGGAACATCTATACCTTGACTCAGAATAGCTTCTGTACTACAGAAAACTGCCTTCTGACAGTCAAAGATGAAAGCCTACTATGGCATAGAAGGTTGGGACACTCCAACTTCAAATTGTTATCCAAGCTTGTGAAAAAGGATTTGGTTAAGGGATTACCCAATATCCGTTTTGAGCATGACAGCTTTTGTGAAGCATGTTCTCTTGGAAAACAAACTAAATCTTCATTCAAATCCAAGAATGAAGTTTCTACTTCTCAACCTCTTGAACTTCTACATATGGATCTATTCGGACCTACTAGAGTTCAGAGTGTCGGCGGTAGAAGGTACTGTCTAGTTGTAGTTGATGACTACTCTAGATACACGTGGGTTAAATTTCTAACTCACAAAAGCGATGCTTTTGAAACTTTCATTAAGCTAGCTAAGAAATTACAGAATGAAACTGGATCTTCTGTAAAAGCTATAAGAACGGATCATGGTACTGAGTTTGAAAACCATGACTTCGCTACTTTCTGTGACGAACATGGTATCGATCACAATTTTTCTGCTCCTTATACTCCTCAACAGAATGGAGTAGCAGAACGGAAAAATAGAACTCTAATAGACATGGCTAGAACCATGATGTGTGAGAGCTCTGCTCCACAGAACCTATGGGCAGAAGCTGTTAATACAGCCTGCTACATATCAAATAGGGTTCTACTCAGACCCATACTTGAGAAAACTCCCTATCAACTATACAGGGGGAGAAAACCGAACATCTCCTATTTCCACTCCTTTGGAAGTCCATATTTTATCTTGAGACCTTCTAAGGATAATTTAGGAAAGTTCGAAGCTAAGACAGATGAGGGCATCTTTCTTGGATACTCTTTGTCTAGCAAAGCTTACAGAGTTCTAAACAAAAGAACTTCTACTATAGAGGAGTCTATTAATGTAAAAATTAATGACTTACCTACTATCAATACAAGAGATGTTATATCTCTAGAACCTACAGAAGATACTACAAAACCTGTAATATCTTTTGAACCTATAGAAATTTCTTTAGAACCTACAGAAGGTTCTTCAGAACATCCACCCTCTACGAAAGAGATGGGTGAACCCTCTGTTCATGAATCTAAAAATGATCTTGAACAAACAAATGATAATTCTGAAGAATCATCTCAGAATAATCAAAATGATTTTAGGGCACCTGCTCTATATCAAAAACGACATCCTATTGATCAAATCATTGGTGACATCAGTAGTGGTGTACAAACAAGACGTTCGGTTATTAATAGTGGTGTACAAACAATACATCCTATTAACCAAGTCTTAGAAGACGTCAATAGATGTTTTCTTCAATACGGTTCTCCTGATTAGAATCCGTCAATATAGAAATTAACTACAGAAGGTACAATCCTTTGTACACTTCACTGTAGAAGGTAGAATACTTAGTATACTACTACAGAAGGTACATACTTGTACACTTCATTACAGAAGATATAATTCTCTGTTTCTACACTACAAAAGGTACAAACATTTGTACTCCTCACGACAGAAGGTACACATTTCGTACACTTCATCATAGAGGGTAGAATTATCTATACTCTGTTATATAGAAGGTACAATCTTTGGTACACTTCAATAGAGGGTTGAAGTCAATCTTCTACTCTATAGAAGGTATAACGAAATGTATACCTCAACTCTAAGTTCGGTAACTTTCATTCATTTGAAAGATTACATCTGGAGATATGATATATCATCCAATAAAGTATTTTGATCAGGAACGAATCTTTGTTCTGATTAAGATCATCTTTATTAGGAATTTTCTAATCCTAAAATTTTATTGTTGGATATAATCATCCATTATATCTCGCTCTTCTATGTAGAAGAAGCTTGTAACAGAAGGTTATGAATGAACCTTCTACAACTTCATTGTCGTTCTCCTCTATTTAGGAGAAGCTTACACCAGAAAGGATGCTAATGCACCTTCTGCTCGACCCTCTGCAGCAAAAGCATCTGCAGTATAGAGACGACCAAAATCACCTAATAAAAGGTCTCTCCACTCAAACATGAACCGTTCTCCTCAAAGATATTCAGCAACAAGCTGTAGTAAATGAGGAAGACATTCACGTCCTCCAGCGATTGGTCATGGACCTTACTCGCTTGATGGAACGCTAAGAAAAGGTTCTTAGAGAATACATAAAAGAGGTCTCTTCTGATGATGCAGAGTGATCTCATGTGTTGCCTGACTTTTCTGTTTCCTTAGACCAAGAACTGATCTTCATGGTCTAAAGGTTTTGATGAAATAAGTGTCACCTCGTGGACACATTTCATTTCAGCAGTATGGTATTGAATTTTCAGTCACACCTTCTGCACCACATTCTGTATGATGGTTTTGCACTCTCTGCTCTACCCTCTGCGAGAATTTAAACTACCTTCTGCACGTTGGTTATGAATGTTATGTCATACCTTCTGCAAGAAACTTACTCTTCTTTTTCAACCTTCATTCAACTTCTTTTTGATATGACAAAAATGGGAAGAAATTGTGTTGAGGGGGAGTACCTAGCTCTGTATTGGTTATAGAAGGCTATACCATCTACGGTATAGAAGCCTATGAGACTGATACAGCTCATAATCGCAACCTTCTGCAGGGAATGCGATTCGTGATCTTCTTAAAGTCACTATTGCTGGGAGTGCATAAATATATAAGCTCCTCGCTCTGTATAAATCACAGAAGCCTTTGTGCTCTGTAAATAAACTTCTTTATAACAGAAGCTTCTATGCTCTGTTTCACAGAAACCTTATGGTTTTGCACAAACGCGAGACTCTTACTCTCATCAATTTAGGGGGAGTTAGGGGGAGTTCTTGCGAAAACATTTCCCTCAACGATGAATGTTTTGTCATCATCAAAAAGGGGGAGATTGTTGGGACGATTTTGATGATGAACCGGACTCTCTGTACTACAGAAGGTCGAACATTCTATTCTACAGAAGCTTCTAATATTAAGGACTTTTTGTAAGAATTATTTTTGTAATTAAATGATTAGTTATCAATTATTTAATTACGAAATATGCTTAATTTGATTAAGAAATATCATAATCCTATTCTGATTTATTTTCTACCAGAATACTTGCACGTATATATTATTCCTGTACATTAATTATTATGTAAACTAACTTTTAATTTCTTATTTTGCAGATTAGGTTTTTATTTTTACCTTTTGTACTTTATTTTCTTTGCGTGTATAAAAGGCCATGCTCTCTCCCATTCAAATATATACAACATTCATTTTTCCCTTATCCCATTCTGATCAGAGAGAGCGTGTGCTTGAGCTTTAGTTCTTTCAGACGTTCGAGTTAGTCACACGAGGATCACTACCGGCGGAAGCTGCATCGTTGGTGAAACCTTTTGGGAGAGTGACTCGGGGGCTCGAAGGACTCTACTGGAAGCTGCAGGATACGTTGGCTGGAGGCATGGCTGGAGGTCGTGTGATCAACGTGCAGCGGGTCGGAGAGAAGGGCTGAACCTCGGGAGCACAGAAGGTGAGGGACTAACCAGCTTCTGTTGTGTAGAGCTCTGTGTGCAGGAACCTCAGGACAAGAGGAAGGCTGTCACCTCAGGACAGGAGGAAGGCTGTCACCTCAGGACAGGAGGAAGGCTGTTACCCCAGAACAGAGGGAACGCTGTTCAACCTCAGGACAGGAGGAAGGCTGCTGTCACCTCAGGACAGGAGGAAGGCTGTCACCCCAGGACAGAGGGCACGCTGTTCATCCTAGGACAAAGGATACGTTGTCCACCCTAAGACAAAGGGAACGTTGTCTACTTGCGTAGGGTTCGCTACGTACTCGCGTGGGGTACGCCACGAAGTCGTTATCCTTGAGGGATTGCGCACTTGCTACCTTGTCAGTCACGTTAACGCGTGCAACCTCCTGTAGTGCAGAATCTTCGGATCTGTACAACCTCCTCTAGAGCAGAACCTTAAGGTCTGAATCTACTTTAGTGCAGAACCTTACGGTCTGTACAACTCTCTATAGTACAGAACTCTACGTTCTGTGCATACATTCTCTTTGTCACTTTTGCTACAGAACCTCACGGTCTGTTCAGTAGAAGGTTGACAACTCTTAGTACAGAATCTTTCAGATCTGTGCTTCTCAAACAAGTCATTTCTAATACGAACCATTTTGGTTTGTTAAAGATTGACACATTCTTGGTACAGAACCTGACGGTCTATGCTATACCTTCTGTGATACAGAATCCTTGGATCTGTTCTATAGAAGGTTGACGCTTACAGTACAGAATCTCTTGATCTGTGCTATAGAAGGTTAACACGTCTGACACAGAACCTTCTGGTCAGTATTGTGCCTTACCTTCTTCGACACAGAACCTTCTGGTCTGTGTTGTTGTGCCTAAGACTCTTCGACACAGAACCTTCTGGTCTGTGTTGTGCCAAACCTTCTTCGACACAGAACCTTCTGGTCTGTGTTGTGCCAAACTCTCTTCGACACAGAATCCTCTGATATGTGTTGTGCCTAAGTTTCTTCGACACAGAACCCTCCGATCTGTGTTGTGCCGAACTTACTACGATACAGAACCTTATGGTCTGTATTGAGCCTAAGTTACTATAGTACAGAACCTTCGGGTTTGTGTTTCGTAACAGCCTCTACGGTACAGAACCTTCTGGTCTGTGCTCTGCCACTCAAGCCTCTATTGTACAGAACCTACGGGTCTGCTTTTAGTTGCTATCACTTGTGTAATTTGTACTGAGATACATTTGAGTGGAAACCATCCAAATATTTGGGTGAAGAGTGGACGTAAGCAATTTGCTGAACCACTATAAAAATACTTGTGTCCAATCAAACAAATTGCGAACACACTTGAACGTTCTGTTGTACAGAAACCTATTTGCGGTTCTGTTTAACAGAAGCTTTCTTCCGCTGCGGGATAAAACGAAAAAGCGTTAAAATCCGAATTTGGAGATTAACACTAATTCACCCCCCCTCTTAGTGTAACAATCTCATTGTAAATAATAATAATAACAACGATAAGAGAAGAAGAGAGTTATTACTCTCATCTCTCTCTGTCTCTTCTTTAAAGAACCAGCAGCCCAGGCCATTCCCATTTCCTTTCACACAAAAACAAAAGAATGTGGGGGATTGAAACCTGGAGCTGCTGCAGAACTCGTACAGCTTTCCCTTATTGGAGAAGATGATGAGGGCAATCTCGGCATCGAAAAGCACGGAAAGCTCGTAAGCTTTCTTCAGAAGCCCATTCCTCCTCTTCGCAAAGGACACCTCTGCCTGTTTATCTTGTTCTCTATCCTCTTCAGCTCCACTCTCCCTCTCCCCACTCCCCCCAAAACACTTGGAAGCGGCTAACGGTACGTGCACGTAACCGTTACGTTGTTTACTAAAATCGATTTTTTTTTTAGTAAAGTTTACTAAAAATCGATGTTTTTAAGTAAAATCGTTAGTAAATTACTAAAAACATTAGTAATCCGTTACTAATTTTTTACTGTTTGACCATTAGGAAAGTTACTAAATTAGGTTTAGTGAATCTGCGAAAAAATTTACTAAACTTTTTAGTAACCGATTACTAAAAATAACGGTGATTTGACAGTTTTTTTTAGTAATCGTTACTAAAATTTCACTGTTCAACTTTAGTAATCGGTTACTAAAAAGTTTAGTAATTTTTTCCGCCGATTTACTAAACCTAGTTTAGTAACTTTCCGAATGGTCAAACAGTGAAAAATTAGTAGCGGTTACTAATTTTTTGTAATAAAATTTGTAATACTAGTAATTTTCCAGGTAGGCCGTCCGGAGATTTTAGTAATGATTTACTAATTTTGTAAGCGAAATTAGCAAATTACTGTTTGACATAGTAAAGTCGTTAGTAAATTACTAATTTTTTTAGTTTTTTCGTAATCGTTTACTACTCTTTGAACAAAATTCAGTAACCAATTGCTAAACTTTTTAGTAATTTCAGTAAATGAACAGTACATTCCGAACCTAAAACTGAACCTATTTTCAGAGTGAAATTACCATTTTACCCCTCCTGTAAAATTATAAATAGGTTCGGTTTTAGGTTTGGAGTGAAAATTCGTAAACGATTTTGTAATTTATCGCAGGGGTAAAATGGTAATTTCACATTGAAAACAGGTTCAGTTTTAGGTTCGGAATGTACTGTTCATTTTAGAAAATTACTAAAAAAATTAGTAATTGGTTACGAAATTTTTTCCCAAAAGTAGTAAACCATTACGAAAAAAATTTTTAAAAATTAGTAATTTACTAACGACTTTACTATGTTACACAGTAATTTACTAATTTTTTTAACACAATTAGTAAATCATTACTAAAATCTCCGGATGGGAAACCTGGAAAATTACTACTATTACTAATTTTTTAACAAAATATTAGTAACCCGTTACTAATTTTTCACTGTTTGACCATTCGGAAAGTTACTAAACTAGGTTTAGTAAATCGGTGGAAAAATTTACTAAACTTTTTAGTAACCGATTACTAAAGTTGAACAGTGAAATTTTAGTAACGATTACTAAAAAAAACTGTCAAATCAACGTTATTTTTAGTAATCGGTTACTAAAAAGTTTAGTAAATTTTCCGGCCGATTTACTAAACCTAGTTTAGTAACTTTCCGAATGGTCAAACAGTGAAAAATTAGTAACCGATTACTAATTTTTTTTAGTAATTTACTAATCATTTTACTAAAAAAAATCGATTTTTAGTAAATATTACTAAAATTTTGATCAAATTTAGTAAAGCACGTAACGGTTACGTGCACGTACCGTTAGCCGCTTCCCAAAACACTTTTATTGTCTCACTCTCTATGCATATATTTAGTTTTAGTTTTAAATTTTGTTATAAATTGCAGATCCCTTGTCAACCAATTGATTGAGAACGGGAGAGTAGTGTGTCGTTTAGCGAATATACATTTCCACTTCACGATTTTTTGGGGAGATGGATAAAGTACACAGTACGGACATGACAACCCCCAAAACAAAAACAGCCACCCCACACCTTCCACTTTAACAAAAGACGAACACGTCCTGTTCGTGTTCCCTTCGAATATAACATTACTTGCACATACTTTTTAAATGCCTCGAACGTCCACCACCACTCCTTTCCTCGACATGTTTCCTGTTTTTCTTTGGAAGTACTGGTTGAAGTAAAGCTTTATTAGAGGTTCAATAAATGCTCATGTAGTTTTGTCGGTCAGTATTTTAATGTATTTTTTAATAGTTCCAAAAAAAAAAATCACTATTGCATAATATATTAATGGCTCATTTCACAACGTAGGTAGGTGGTAGGATGATGTATTAGAAAAGAAAGAAATCAAAGTCCGGGATTCATGTAATGTACTCGAAATATATTCCAAGAATCATCTAACTTTAACAAAGTTTCATGGCGCAACCCGTCAAGAGTGTCTACGACAGAGCATAACTTTGTGTTGGGGTTGTTTGAAATACCATGTTTTGCTGTATTACAGGAAGTGTTTACAAAACTAATGCGACACAGTAAAGTTTGTTTGAAAATAAGGAACAAGAAAATTTGGAGATGATAATTTGGTTAACTACTGAGCCTTCTTTCTTTTCTTACGATCAGAATGCTTTTTTGGTATTTCTCTTACTTACTGTTATCATTTGGAGATTGCTACTCTTTATATAGAGTATAAGAAAGGTCTAGAGTAAGCATTTACTATACTCTAGTTCCTATAACGTTAACTCCCTTCTAGTTCCTAGGCCATTAACACTACCCAACTTCCAAGACCATTAACACACTTAATGAGATTACAAATTACCATAACATTTAACACCCCCTCTTAATTTGTAATCTTCAGAAACTTCTTGAACACCTCGAGCTTCTCGAAATTCACGGCCTTTGTAAGACCATCAGCGAAATGGTCCTAGGTATGAATAAACTCCATAATTATCTCCTTCTTTATCACCATTTCTCTGATTAAGTGGTGGCGTAATTCAATGCGCTTTGACCTTGCATGAAACACATGATTCTTCGTCATAGCAATAATTAACCGATTATCACATAATACTGTTGTTGGATGAGCAACCTTCTGCTGTAACTCCAATAATTACCTTCTTAACCATACTGCTTCACGAATTGCTTCATTTACGGTAATGTACTCTGCTTCAGTTGATGATAACGCTACGGTAGCTTGCTTCTTCGAACTCCAGGAGATGGGTTTCGTTCCAAGACAGAAAAGATATCTTGACGTGCTTCTTCTATCATCAATACTTCCTGCCCAATCGCTATCAACATATCCAACAAAGTTGTTTTTTTCTTCCCTCATATACTTCAAACCAACATTCTTCATTCCTTGAAGTTAGCGTAAGACACGCTTCGCTGCTGGATAATGAGTCTTGTTAGGATTGTTCATGAACCTTGACATCATACTCATACTTTGAACAATATCTAACCTTGTATGGGTGAGGTAGATCAGCAAACCAATCAGGCTTTTATAAATCTTCGAGTCAAACTTTTCAGTAGCATCATCTTACTACAACTTCTTATTAAGAGCCATTGGAGTTGTTACAGCTTTGGCATTCTCCATGCGAAATTTCTTCATCATATCAGCAACATACTTCTCTTGAGAAATAATGATATCTCATTTGCTCTACTTCACCTGCAAACCTAAAAAATATTTCATTAATCCAAGATCTGTCATCTCGAATTCATCAATCATTGCCTTTTTGAACTTCTCCAGCAACTTTCTTGCTGGTGCTGATGTAGATGAGATCATCCACATAGAGACAGCCTACTAGAAAATCAGCATCTCACTTTTGTACATAGAGAGGCAGTTCTACCAAACTTCTTTCAAATCTATTCTTCTGCAAGTATGAATCAATCCTGAAATTCCATGCTCATCTATAAAGAGCTTTGTGAAGTCACAAGATTGTTAGTCTTGGATCAAACAAACGATAAAACCTTTAGATTCGTCACTGTAACCAATAAAGATTAGCTTCTCACACTTCTCATCAAACTTCTCCTTCTTCTTTGTAAAAAGAGCATATGTTACACATCCAAATACTTTCAAGTGATCAACCACGGGTTTCCTCTTATGCCATGCTTCGTAAGGCGTCTTATTTTGAATAGCTTTGCTCGGTAATCGATTGAGAATGTCAGTTGTTGTGTTCACAGCTTCGGCCCATAATGAATTCGGCCCATACTTTGAGCCATCTCAACAATATTCTTGTTCTTCCTTTCAGCAATGCCATTCTGCTGAGGTGAGTACTTCATAGTAAGCTATCGTTGTATGCATTTCTACTTGCTATAATCTAGAAACGACTTGTAATGAATTCTCCTCCACGATCTATCCTCAAAGTCTTTATTTGACATTCACTTTGCTTCTCTACATTGGCTTTGAAACTCAAAAAAAAAGTGAAAGCCTCTGATTTCCTTTCAACAAAGTATACCCATATCATACGAGTGTAATCATCAATAAGTATCTCCTATTACCGATCGTTGGAGTTTGGGTTGGACCACAAATGTCAGCATGCACCAACTCAGGAGGGGCTTTAGCTCTCCAAGAGGTACTGAAAAAAGGAAGACGATGTTGCTTCCCATAACCACATCATTCCAGACGCATGTTGTTGTTGGCTGTATTTTTGGAAAACCTATGACCATATTCCTCTCTCTCAACAACGTCAGGCCCTTGTGATTCAAGTGTCCATATCGCAGATGCCATAACTAGGCTTCATCAACAACTTCACTCTTTAATGCAACATTCAAGAACGAATTCATCTTCAACGAAAGCAAGTTATTCGTCGTCATCTTCACTACAACGATATTCTCACATTGACCATCAGTAAAAGTAGCCTTATAACATCTCTTCATCGTTTGTCCCACGTTCAAAAGATTCTGAGCAATACCTGGAGAATAAAAAGCATAATTAATCTTCTTTTCTTTCCATAAAGTTTTCCTTATTTCCTGTCACATGATTGCTACAGCCACTATCCAAAAACCACACTTCATTCATATAATGCATTGCATTGAAACAAGTGTAAATACCCCAAATTTCTTATCTACTTAGCCAAGGCGTATTGCATTGTCAAATATTCCACGACGAAAAGAAGAGATGCAATCATCGAACGAAGCGCACTCTCTACCGATCTTATTCTGTGCTTCTAAATCAATTAAATTATATAGTGCAGAAATTTAGTGTTTGGGCTCACAAACAATTTTAAATAAAAGTTTTCCAAACAGCATAAGCATTTTACAAGTAAAGTTAATTGTAGTGCCATTCCCCGAAATAATTTGTTTTACGCATCCATTTAGCCATGATTTTTTTTTTTGAGATTTTTATAATGAATTATTTGCTTTGCCACCGAACCCTTCAATTTCATGAAATTATCTTTACCACCATTCATGGAATGTTGTTTTATTATTTGCTTACCTTTTTGTTAAGAAATTGGACATTGCTTTGATTATTTGCTTACCCTAATTATTTGATTATGACATTCCTTGCCCTTTTATTATTCTGACTATTTGCAATCGTATTAATTACACATTCAAAGTTTTGGGTTCGGACAGCTCGTGGCAGAAATCTTTGCCAAAGAACCTCCACTGCCTTGGTTTGAAGCTCATGACAGACTGGCTCACAAAGTCGGCCATCCAACAACGTGATGATGAGTCAAGAAATTCGCCTTGTGGTCAATTCAATGGCCTCCAATGCTGAGCATTGGAGGCCATATCATAACGACTAGAATCAACCCGATTTGATGACGAACATCAAGGATGCGTTTTCCCTGCACCGGAGAAAACGGATTTTTCGGAACCCACATTAATCCCACGATCACTGGTTATTTACTAATAATTATCCCAAAGGATTTAACCCACTAACCTCGCATATTTTTTCTCTGACAGGTAATAATCCGAGTAATCTCCATAGCTCTCTCTTATAAATCAGCAATCAACGAACAATCCCCGATTCAGGGAGATATGATATTTTTTGGAAAACCTTCCTAATATACGATCTCCTTTGGATTCTTATATACCCCCGGACAGACGTACAAAAAAAGAGGGTACTCACACACTGACCATCGCCCAGAATCTGACGCTCAGGCTGCTCTCCTCTTCGACCACACCCCCAAGGTGAGACACAGTCCACCCATAGAATAGACACCCCCAATGGCGGCAGCAAAACCCCCCATAGAACCAGCCCAACCATAATCGTCTCCAACACAAAAAGGATGTTAGCATCACCAACATGATTCAAGGAACCATGCCAGCGACGGGGAGCAATGCCAAACTTGACGCCGCGCCTCTTGCTGCTTAGAAGACGGTCTTTTCAACCGAAGCAACGAATTCCTTCACAACCCGATCCCATAATCGGATAAAAGATAGGTGTACGAAACTTTTCGCGGGCCGCGAGAAGTTATTTTGTCTTCTAATATATTTACTTGTTTGTACAGGAAAAAATTAGCCCAGTACCCCAAAGCGGTAATCAGTGCCAAAAGTCGTCCCCTACTCCGCCGGCTTCCTGGCGCTGTGGTCGAATCATCATCATCAAGTGTTGCAGCTTCCATTTTTCACGCCAAAGGCCTCCTTTTGCTCGGCGCCTTAACCAACCCATCGAGCTTGGCTTCGGACGGACAACCCTAACATGCCCAGCCGCCTCGATTTCCTTGGAATCCCGACCTACTAAGTGGTCATCCCTGCTGACACTGAACCCGGGGGCATCAAACTTCCTCCGACCATATCAGACACGTTGCAACGCTTCCTTGACAGGCTCCTTGTCTCAGATCTAAGGTCTTCAACGGCTGACTCCTTTCCTGTCACTCGCTTCTCCTCCCAGCGGCCAGCAATCTGGATCCGTTCGTAATGACCCAATCTCCAATCTCACCCATCCCATGGCAGAATCAGAGAACCCACGAGGTGAAAGTCTGTTTCCCTACCCCTCTGTTTGATTTCAATTTTAAATCAATCGATTGTGCGTAGATGGTTTTGTGTGATTGTTTCATTTATTATTATTATTATTATTATTAATTTTTTTAAAAAAGAAAATCCTCCCGTAACATGTTTTAATTTATTGTTTTAATGTTTTATTGTAATAGTCATTACTATTATTATTATTATTATTATTATTATTATTATTATTTTTTAACGAGGTCTCAACATTTTTTTTTAATTTTAAATTACATCAGATTCAATCTTTTTTATGGTTTTACGCAAACCTATTTGGCATCGTTTTTTCAATAATAAACATATTATTATTATTTTTTATTTTTTTATTTTCATTTTTTTTTTAAATTATAATTACCTTTAACTTAAAAAAATGAAATTTTATAATGTCTTATGTTGAGTTAAAAAATGATCTAATCCTTCTTACTTCTTTTACATGTGTAACATCTGTTTGATCCAGAGCATGCCCGGGAAAGAAATTCCTAACGACAAAGCTTGAAGATGGAGGCGCACGGGGAAACTCGTGGTGGAAACACGTCTCGAAAGCGGCCCCAACTGACGAGCCTGACCGATGTAAAGCCATCTCGTCAGGCCTCAGGTATATGAGGGAGGTGCGGGCCTCCCGTTTTTCTTTATTTCCACATGTAACGGGTCGTGGGCCCAAGCGCATAGGCCCATGATCACCACCCTTCCCCTCCCTTTGATCTCCATAATTGTCTGTGCCTGTCCGCATGCCTTAGGCCCATAGGTTTATCGTCGCATGTTATTTGTAAAATAAATAAACATGAGTTCGGGCCCAAAAAAGCCCGAATCGGGTCCAACGCCCATAAAACAGAGACATGAGTCCGGAGTGATGCCCGGATCGGGTCCAACGCCCGTTAATCAGAAACAAAATTTTTGAAGCAAATGCCACCTTTTCGCATGTCTAAGTGTAAGAGTCAGTAATTAAGGATCCTCGAACCACTGTTTTTTTTCCTACTTAAAACAGATTTTGTAAATAAAGTCGATGACGACTCCGTATAGTTTACCTAAGTTAAACAACAATAACTTTTGTTTACGGAGCCATTTTGGATGAGGAACTAACGACACGAGCTGCTCTCAATTTCTCCCGAAAGTTCCTCCTTCGGATCATGCTCCGTCTTTCGCCCGCCGTTTCTTAGGAAAACAGAGACGGTCGGCGAGGGCTCGAGCAGGCCCAGTTAGGATCTCAGGTAGGGATTACCTAATTCCCTTTCACAGCGTCCGACGTTCGAGTCGTGACGTCGACCGATTAGGTCTTGGGGAGCGGGCCAAGATCCTTGGATAGTTCGAACCGCCACGTGCGTGCTAGGCTGGAGGGCGCGCGTACATCCCGGATGGCGACTCCGCTGGGGACCCACATGTGGATTCTTTTCGAACACTCTTACATCTTTAATCCACATGCGGAGAGGAGTTCTTGTTTGCGCATGTCATTGCTTGGCTCGGTGCCCTTTGTCTGCCCTCATGGTTGTGTTTGTTTACCGCTTACTAGGCATGTCTAGGAATGCCCGAACCCGGGGCTAGGATTTTTAGGAGGCTCACCGAGAGGCCAAGCCTGCTGCTCTTTGCGAGGGAGGTTTTTAAGCTTTCATTCGATAGTCTAGTATTGTTTGTCCACTATAGGTACCAGACGCCGCATATGCATTTGTTTGTTACTAGGTGACTGATACCCGTGTAGGGACAGGTCTTGTATGCGATAAATTGTAAGAACTAATTTTGTTCATTTTGCAGCGGTTTGGGTTGGTTGCGGGGGTTTCCTCAATTCCTTTACTCCATTCCCTATTTCCCCCTATTTACATTATTACATTCATTTGCATTCATTCTACACGAGTGTCTGCTGATCAATAATTGATGTATCAACACATCTATATTTGTTCAATGTCATTACTCTTCAAACGTAAATAACTCGCGTGCGAATTCACCTCATATTAGGATATGGATTGGATTGTTGTTACAATTGAATGACGTTCAAGCATGCAGGTTAAACGCAAAGGTGTTCCATCTACCGATTTGCTGGGACGATGGCTCGATGTGCTCAGACCCTCAGAACGGGAATTCGTGCAACAAAAACTTAGAGGTCTCTTTTACCTGATCTGCATGGAAGTCGACTGGTTCTTGCTTCAGCATCTCGTCACTCGCTGGGATCCCGAGAGCTATACCTTCAGATTTGGCACTTTGGAGCTGGCACCGACTTACGAAGAATATGGAGATCTATCTGCATTCACTCCTCACTCAGGAATCCTCCCCCTATTCTATGATGACAAGCCAAGGAACTACATAGCTCGTCTTCTTCAAATCTCTCCAGCAGTTGTACCTAGTTTGTTTACCACAAAAGGACACATCAACGTCAACAGACTCTTCGATTTGCGTAACACGCCGTATGAACCACACGTAGGAGATGGTCAAGGCTCAGCGAGGGCATTTGTTCTCTTGTTCACAGGGATGATACTCTACCCGTACAGTGAGGCATTACTCAACAAGCGAACGGTCTATCTGACGAAAGCGATCCTCGAAGGAAGGCCTTTTCTTCCGAATTTGGTCGGCGAAACAAATTACAACCTCACCCGGATCGCGCGCAGAGCTAGAGAAGGTTTGCCAAATCACAAGTTCACATTCAGCCCGACACTACTCCAAGCTTGGTTCTACATCCACATCGGCATCACCGGGGAATCATTCAGACGAGAACAGTTTCCCGATTTGCTCGACCGCATATCAGAGCGCGCTCGGCTTCCGACTCGTTCCTTTGCAGGGGTTCGAGCTCTCTTCCACTCTCTAGATCCAGAGGACTTCTACCGGATGGTCAAATGCTTCGACGTGGAATGGACAATCCTAAGCACATCAGATGGAGATTACATCCTGATCGTCGGGATCACCGGGACGTCCTACTACTGTCCGGCGCCGGTCATGCACCAGTTCGGGGGAACTCCGTGGATCATAACAGCACCAACTAGACCATTTGATCCGATCGACCTGGACAATCCAGGACATGCGCGCTGGTGGCAAGTCAGCCATCCCTTTTATTCGTTCGTCAACAACGACAATGGAAGGTGAGATCCTCTCCGAGCAGATGGAGGGAATGAAGATTGAGGCACAAGTGCCCGAAGAAGAAATCAACATGATGGAAGCGTCGAACCCAACAGAGTCAGACATGCCGCTCGAAGGGTGAACCTTTCCAACTTTACTTTTTTGCACTTAGAATAATTGAGTCTAGAATAAATTACCTTACTACATTCTGGTCGCGGACTAGCAAGGTCGTCCGTATTAACGCGACCCTAGTTAGTGTCTGTGGGATCGGGACGCTAATGATAAAGGGCGAATCTAAGGAAACGAAGAGGGCCCCGCTGAGGCCTAATCCCACAACGTTTTTTTTTTTTTTTTTTTTTTTCTAGAACGCTTGACTTATCGTAGTTGTCACGTAGTATAATACCTCAAATCTCAAGTAATTCAGTTACAACTATGACATTGACTTGTTTCTTTCATGAAGGAATGTCGCTTCAGACATACCTGAAAACAACCCCGAACAAGATGAGGTGATTGTAGATAACCCGAAGTCTCTCGATGGATACCATGGTCTTGAGCTAGGTCTCCAATGACATGAAGAACCAAAGGAGATAACATTGCAAGAACCCAAATCAATCAACATTGGAACGAACGATGAGCCCAAAGAGCTACACATCGGGGCTGATTTCCCAACAGATGAGGCCGAGAGTATCGTCAACTTACTCAGCGAATTTTCAGATATCCTCGCTTGGACATATGCGGATATGCCAGGACTAGACCCGGAGGTAGTGGAGCCCAAAATCCCAACTGATCCACTAATCCGTCCGATTAAGCAGAAACAACGCCGGTACAAGCCCGAGCTAGCTCTTGCGATCAAGGAAGAGGTCGACAAACTCCTCAAGGTCAACTTCACCGAGGTAGCCAAGTACCCACAATGGGTCGCTAACATCGTCCCCGTCATCAAGAAAAACGGGAAGGTCCGAGTCTGCGTCGATTACCGCGACCTTAACAAAGCGAGTCTCAAAGATGACTTTCCTCTACCGCACATCGACTTGCTAGTAGACAATACCGCTGGTTTTAACAGAGTTTCTTTTATGGATGGATTTTTCGGGTATAACCAAATACGTATGGCTGAAGAAGACAAGGAGAAAACGACTTTCACAACACCCTGGGGCACATTCTGTTATCGGATCATGCCTTTCGGACTCAAGAACGCTGGGGCAACTTATCAATGCGCAATGGTGGTCCTGTTCCATGACATGATGCACCGAGAAATCGAAGTCTACCTCGACGATATGATCGCAAAATCCAGAGTAGAAGAAGACCACACTATTGTTCTCCGTAAGCTATTTGAACGACTTCGCAAGTACAAGCTTCGGCCAAATGTGTCTTCGGGGCAACATCAGGCAAACTTCTAGGGTTCGTTGTCAGCAGCAAAGGCATCGAAATCGACCCCGACAAAATCAAGGCAATTCATGATCTCCCAGCACCAAAGTCAGTTAAGGAGATTCGGGGTTTCATGGGTCGCGTCAACTATATTGGAAGGTTCATCTCTAACGTGGCAGATACATGCAAGCCCCTGTTCAAGAAACTAAGGAAAGATGTCAAATTTGAATGGGACGACGACTGCAAAACCGCGTTCGAGCAGATAAAAACCTACCTAACAGAAGCACCCATCCTCATCCCGCCAAAGTCGGGGCACCCTCTCATGCTCTACCTCACAGTTCGAGAAGAGTCATTTGGAGCCGTGCTTGCCCATACAGCTGCCAGGCACCAAGGAACATGCGGTATATTACTTAAGCAAGAAATTCACGGATTGTGAGTCTCGGTACATTGTGTCAGAACGTACCTGTTGCACACTCATCTGGGTTCTGCACCGACTCCGACCTTACACTCTCCACTATGAGATCCTCCTAGTATGTGAAAGTGATCCCCTCAAGTATCTCTTCGACAAACCAACATTGATAGGAAGAGTCTCCAAGTGGCAGTTACAGCTAGCTGAATTCGGCATTAGATTCCACTCAACTAAGTCAATCAAAGGTAGAACAATCGCTGATCTCATTGCGGAATATCCAGGGACAGACAATTCGCCTTTGGACATCAAATTACTAGACGAAAACATCTTCCTCACCGAGTCACAGCAGAGGTGGACAATGTATTTCGACGAGGCAGTCAACTCTTCCGGTTCAAGTATTGGAGCGGTGGTGATATCTCCAGACGGACAATACTATCCAACAGCTGCTAAAGTCATTTTCCCCTGCACAAATAACATTGCCGAATATGAAGCATGCATCCTTGGCCTATTACGTGCACTCGATATGCGAGTCCAATTTCTTGACGTTCATGGAGATTCAGCACTCATCATCGCCCAAACAAATGGGGCATGGCGCACACGGGACCCAAAGCTCATCCCATATCAGGACTACCTACAAACACTAGTCCGCCAATTCGTTGATATTGAGTTCAATTACCTCCCATGGGCAGATAATCGTTTCGCTGACGCTCTTGCTGTTCTTCCATCAATTATTCCATTAGCAGGAGAAATGGACATAGAGCCTCTTCGCATCGACATCGCTGAAGACCCAAGTTGCATGCATGTCGAGCCCTGCCAATCTGAGGTTTGCAGATATCAAAGCTTACCTAGAAACGGGCGCTTTTACCCGAGGCAACACAGGAAAGGAACACAAATTCATCTGAAGTATTGCAAGGAGCTACTTCCTTAATAGCGACGTGCTCTACAAGAAGTCCTTCACGACAGCCCTCATGCGATGCGTCACCGAACAGGAAGCCCAGGCCATCATCTTTGAAGTCCATGAAGGCGTTTGTGGACCACACATGAACGGTTATGCTCTTGCTCAGAAGATCATGCGTCGGGGATACTATTGGCTCACAATCTAGGCCAACTGCATCAAATACGTCAAAACCTGCCACAAATGTCAGATCTACAGCAACAGGGTACACGTCCCTCCAACAAGGCTCTACCCACTGTTTGAACCGTGGCCGTTCTCAATGTGGGGCATAGACGTCATCGGACCGATTAATCCCAAGGCATCAAACGAACATCGGTTCATACTGGTCGCCATCGACTACTTTACTAAATGGATCGAAGCACAATCTTTCAAGGAAGTCACAGCGAATAACGTCATACGTTTCACGCAGGCAAACATCATTGCCAGATATAGAGTTCCAGAGCTGCTCGTTACTAACAACGGCACAAACTTCAACAGCAAACAAATGGATACTCTATGCGCTGAATTTCGAATCAAACACCTGAACTTTTCACCTTATCGTCCACAAATGAACGGCGCAGTCGAAGCTGCCAACAAAAACATGAAAAGAATTCTTCAGAAGACAACAATCACATATCGGGATTGGCACGATAAGCTTCCTTTCGCATTACTCACTTATCGGACGACGATGCGCACTTCGACTGGGGCAACTCCCTTCGAACTCGTCTATGGCACTCAAGCTGTCTTTCCAGCTAAGGTCAAGCTACCTACTCTCCGGATCTCGTCTCAAAGCAACATGACCGAAGAAGAGAAGGCCAACCACCACCTCGCTCACCTCGACTTCATCGATGAGAAACGACTTGCCGCAATCCAACACATGCAATGTTATCAACAACGCATGTCCAGGGCATTCAACAAAAAGGTCAAAGAGGTCAAGTACAAACCAGGAGACCTCGTCCTCAAACTGATCTTTCCAAACGTCAAAGATCCTAGGGGAAAATTTGCTCCAAACTACACGGGACCATTCGTCGTCAAACATGCTTTCTCAGGAGGAGCGACCATCCTAACAAAGATGGATGGAGGAGAACTGTCACAACCAATCAATGCGGACGCTCTCCGACGTTACTACACTTAAATGGTGTCAGGGTTTCGAATTGGTAGTACAAGAGCTCCTCACACGAATGGTACAAAAATCCTGTGATGAAGGCGAGGGTGGCAGGTTGGCAAAGCTTCAAGCCAAAGACTTGTGGCAATTTCGTCAATCTTTTGATTCCTTTGGGCGAAGACGCCATGATGAAATCTTCCAAAAGGGAAGTACCAAAACCCTACACTACTTCACCTTTCTTATAAATAAAATTACATGAGCAAATTTCATTTCAACTCTAAAAATTTCAAGTTGCACGAACACACTTGTTTTCTTGTCATCTGTTTGATAGGTACATAAGCAACCTTATACAACGGATACAAAACCAGAGTAGCCACTTCGTCAAACCTTCGATTCCATCGGACGAAGATGCAATGACGAAATCATACAAAAAGGGAAGTACCAAAACTCTACTTCACTTTTCTTACAAATGAAGTTATATGAGCAAACTTTATTCTTACTCTAACAGAAACAAGTCACATGAACTTACTTGTTTCTCACCATCTATTTGATAGATACATGAGCATCCTTACACAACAGACATCAGGCAAGAGTAACGATTTCGTCAATCCTTTGATTCCTACGGACAAAGACGCAATGACGAAACATAATAAGGGAAGTATCAAAGCTCTACTTCACCTTTCATATAAATGAAGTTACATGAGCAAACTTCATTCTTACTTTAAAAGAAACAAGTTACATAAGCTTACTTGTTATCTGTCCTTTGCCTTATGTAGGTACATGAGTGTCCTACATTACAGACAAAGGCGTGAGCGGTCGGGTGGAAAATTTCGAACCAAAGCTTTGAAATTGCCTTTGTTGTCACCAAGGATGACCACACCAAAAGGGAGTATCATTTACATTGCTCTCTAACAAAATTTCTGATCATTCCCCAGATGGAGTCACATCTCCATTTCCCCAGCTGGAATCATGCCTCAATTTCCCCACACTGTAGTCTGTTACACCGCGTACATGCATATTCTTCTAAAACAACCATCAAAATGGACATATCCATCTCATTTCCTCAACGGGTACATGGGCATTCGCACAGTACGATACAAACTCCTAGGCAATGACGTGGATGGTCGAGTGGAAACTGTTCCATCTAATCTCAAAGAACATGACTGGGGTATGAAAGTACAAACACTTTCCCCGCAAAGATTGCATAAGAGCACCACTTCAGTATGACGTCTCCAAAGAGGTTTGCGTACCTAAACCTAATCATTTTGTCTGCCCATTTGCATAAAATTTGAAAATATTTTTGATAATAAGAATGCTTCTGAGCGAGAGTGGAGAAGGCAAACCCCCTCCTAAACACCTACCCCAAAGTGATGAGTGCAAACACTATTAGGGTTCACCCACACAAGCGTCCGGGTGGACAAGGAATCCTTTGACAAAAGATGCTCAAACTAGGATGAGATCGAACATTTCTTCTCTATCCCAAACACAAAACATCAACCATTGTTAACCCTTTTTCCGAGCCAAATTTGAAGTTTCTACATACGCTACTCCCACAGAGTCTAAGGACCGCCTCACATTGAGGTTAAATGAGATCCTGTAGTTAGGAACCGGAAGCAACGGACCATAGAGGCAACAATTCTTCAAGGTTCAAGCGAAAAGACACTATCAACGGTCAAGCTTGCCAGTTGAGTTGTCCCCAAAGATGGAATTTCACCAACAACACATCAAAACATACAAATTCCCAAGGAGTCCAAAGCATCTCCAAAAAGATTATCAGAAAAGAAAGCGGGGCAAATCCCTATGACCTAACAAAGAAAAACAAAATCAGTGCAAAGACCAAAGTCTTCAAAAGCAAAGTGCAAAATGAAAGTAAAAAGAGCATATTAAAGCACCGGGGCCAACATTGACGGTCGCAAAAGAAAAAGTGTCATATTTTCAATAAGTCAAGTGAAAACAATTCCCAAAGTGGTTCATTAGCACTTACTAGTGAGCCAATTATTCATCCCCAACGGAATGCCTAAACTGGCGAGCTGTCTGAACGATGGAGAATTTGCTTGAACGGTGAAAGCTTTACGGTCATTCGACTAGTACTTGAGCATCCAAGTCAAGGGAATTCTAAAATCCAACCGAGATAGCTTCTAGAAACAGGAGCGAACCGTGAGAAAAGTCAAAATCCCTTCTCTTGCTCTCGCTCGAGAACAATTTTAGTTGAAACGATATGCATGAGTGTCATTTGCTTATACCCGTACTTCACGGGATTTCATTTATTTCTAACTACTTTCATGCTGAGATTCCAAGGTGCAAGGTCCATCAAGATCAGAACTTATCAATTTGGGGTATTTATGATATCTTTGAATAGAATACTTGCTTCGATTCTTCTTCTTTTGAAAAATTTTCCAAATTTTGAGAAACATGTTGCTGCGGCTGCTGCTTGTCTTCAAAATAACAACCTGGTTCTGAATGATTTGGAAATTGGCATCTCTTGCACATGAAATAACATTCCTTTGATTCATGTCCAACTTTTCTACAAATATAGCAACTACCTTTTGAACTTCTAAATCTACTCCAGGAATGATCTTCTCTATTGCGGAACTGGCTTGCTGCACGTCCTCTATCCCTTCCTCGAGAACGGCCTCCACGTTCACGACCACAAAACCCTCTGTTGTTGTTCACAATACGTTCCTTCTGCTCCGACTTTTTTTCTGAAACATTTAACTTCATTTGAAAATTTTGTTTAACGGGAGTTGAGTACTTACTTACTCTTTTTTCGTGGGCTTCAAGAAAACCCATTAGCTCATATATTGATACTTCTCCCAGATTATTCGTTTCTTCAATCACAACAACAACGTGCTCAAACTTCGGCGTCAGGCTTCTCAGCACTTTCTCCACAACCTTCTTGTCGGGAACTTCATCACCACAACACTTGATTTGGTTATTGATTTCCACAACTGTCGAGAAGAAATCTTTTACCGTTTCAAACTCCTTCATGGCCAAGTTGTCGAAATCCCTCCATAAGCCTTGAAGCTTGATGGAAATCACTTTTTTTGAGCCTTGAAACTCTTTCTTTAACACGCTCCATGCTTCTTTCGCCTTTTTGAGACACCAAGCCTTAGATAAATCATCTTACTTGCGGATTATTTCAAGATCCGCAACGCTATCGCATTCTTCATCACATTTTCTTTTGTCTTCTTTTCTTGTACTCCAGTACCTTCTTCCTCACTTGACAAGTCGTCGTATTCTCAATCATTTTCTTCAAAACCTTCATGAACGATTCTTCACAAATCTTGTAAGAGAAAGATAGTCTCCATTTGCGAACTACAATAACCATAGTGCTCTCTATCAAATATCGGTATTTGACGGAGCGAGTAGGAAAATACATGTTGCTGGAAGACGTAGCCATGATCTGCTGCACTTTGATACCAAAATTTATTGGGGTTGTTTGAAAAGCGGTGCATTGTTGTATCATAGGAAGGGTTTGCGGAACTACTGCGATACAGCGAAGTTTTTGGAAATAAGGAACAATGAAATTTGGAGAGGATAGTTTGGATAATTACAGTGCCTTCTTTCTTTTCCTAGGACCAGGATGCATTCTTGGTCTTTCTCTTACTTACTTTCATCATTTGGAGATTGTTGCTCATTATATAGAGTTCTAGGAAAGATCTAGAGCATGCATTTACTCTATCCTAGTTCCTATGACATTAAATCCCTTATAGTTCCTAGGCCATTAACATTACCCAACTTTTAAGACCACTGACACAATTAATAAGATTACAAATTACCATAACATTTAACACTTTGAAGCCATGGAGATACTTGGATATATATATATTCTTAACAGTATTTAGAAATAATAACGAAAAAATGACAACTAAAACTTAAATTTAAATAAAAATCTTCCTTGATAGAAACAAATCACTGTATCATACAAGCGAATGAATGTTCGGTAACATACATTACTTTCCGTCACATAAAATTATCCATCATGTCTTCTCGGTCTTAAGAATTTATCTGTTGTTTACTGAGTTTAGCTTTGGCGCATTTACAATCTCAACTTTTAAGCAACGTTAGTTCAATGTAAAGGGACTTTCATTTTGAAGTAAAAGAGAACGAGTTTATCGAATTTCCTTGATTAGACGAGGGGATGAGTTTTTTCTAATTAATATTAAAGTAACTAATCATTTTCAATTTTCATAAAGCAATCTTGTTATTTATATTAGTGTAGAAATTAAAATTTTATTGATGTCGGAGTGATGTTACTCGATCCAAACCGTATTTTATATCAACTGAATATAATTGGTTACCTTTATATTAAAAGGTAGTATGATAAAATATTTTCTACTTATATTTTCGTGCAAAATTAATATATCCATGGGCTTGATATGCTAATTTTACATGACTATATTTCTGGGTTAGAATGTTTATTAGCCCAAATCCATAAATATTATATTCCGATTAACAAATGGACATGGGACCCAATCCACTTTGACGACAAAAAGAATAAGTCCAATCCAATTATAAAAATAAATGAGGTTAAATATGACTTAATTTGTGGATTAACCCATATATTCGACATATTCATGGTCTGGTCCATAGTTTAGTCCAGTCTAAAGTCTCGCCTAGTAGGACCCTTAAGCCAATGTGCACTTGGTCCACATCAAGTGGATAAAGCCTATAGAAATCCTCCGACTCTTATAGAAGCGAGGTTCCTTCATCTCATTTGGGGACACAACTATAAGGGAGAAGCTCCTCCGCTTAGCAAAACTCTCGAGAACTCTCCACTCACCCGATTGACGATGAAGTTCTGTTGATACCCATACAACGCGAAGTTCTTTGTCTATTTTCAGAAAACTTGCTATATTAGGCCTATACAGCCCTGGTGATCTTCGTTACTCCTGAAGACTCATTCGGATGAAACATTTCAGCCCTAGTGTCTTCATCAGCATGCTCGTTGAAGCTCCAATGAATATTCGCCAGATGCAGCACCCATCCACATTCCAAATATTCGGCGAGTATATAATCAGTGGGTTTACAAAATAACTAGATGGCTTCAAAGATGATCGTGTTAAAGAACTCCAGTAACGCCGTGAATAATCCAGCTAACTGGTTTTTCTTTCTTATTCATCTCAAACCTCTACATCGATGGTTCTTGTAAATTTAACGAGACTCGACTGATGCCTGAGATATATAAGAAAATAGAGCAAATTCTTAAATCCATCTCTCATAAGTCACCTCCATCATACAAGGAGATTATTGAAAGAACCCTTCTCAATACGGGTGACATATCACCAATTTCTTTGTGTAGGCCACAATAGCTCGTTAGGTGTCTCTCTTATTGGGGGTCCTTTAGCAGTTTACACTGTAAAATGAAATATGACTTAATCAAAGGCTATAGTGGGCAAGCAGACGGAGGAGATAAAAGAAATTATTCGATCTATCTCTCCAAAGTCACCTCCATCTTGCAAGGAGGTTGCCAAAAAGATTTCGTTGAGTGAAGGCCTTATGTCACCAGTTCCCCTTATGGGATTCCATAATAACTCATCAGAAGATTTTTCACCAAATTTTTTCTAGAAGCACCAGTGATATTGATCTAGCAGAAAAGTTAGAAGTTATGATAATTATGATGGCAAACACCTCATCATTGGAAAAACAAGTTGCATATTTTGTCAAAGCAGTAAAAATAGGGCAATGATGAACAACATGAAGGGTAGATATCAACAACTTGATTATGTATAAACAGACTCGAGAAAAAAGAGTCTGAAGAGCATCTAGTAAGAAGTTTCTCATGCACGCATTGACAAAGAGTCTGAAGAGCATCTAAGGCAACATTTCACTCATTTTCCTAAGACATGTAATGATGCGGTTATAAACCTAATAGTTGGATAAGGAATTCTTGTATCGCTTTTATAGCACACGACGTGTGGTAAGCATGATCGAGCTTATTAACACACGTCAATGGAAAGGCGAGCCCATCATTGATTATATACAGTGATGAAGGAATCATTAGCTTGAACTTTAGGGATCACTTGTCAGAAGCGACATTGATAACTATGTGATTCAAGGAATTCTTTTGAAGAGTTGCTATATTTTGCATGGAATCAAACCTCAATATTTTGAGGAATTAGGTACAAGAGTGCATGATATAGAATTGAGTTCTATAGGAGTTGATATGAGACTTTCCAGTACCCGAGCCAACCAAGGGAATGGGAAGACAGGTTGATAGTAGTGGGGACAGCCTGCTTTCAAGGATACTAAGACACATGTGATGGATACCGAGGTTATTCCCGCCAAAGCCCCGAAAGCAAAGGAGAATGGATAATCGAGCACTTCAGTCCCTATCCCAGTAATGCCCTAGATAGTGAAGAGGCGACCAACTTTGGAGGAAAGACAAAATAAATGATATCCTTTCCCAAATTCAGATGTTACATATATATTTGTGTTCATTTTTTCAGTTAAGGAACATATTCCCTCCTTCAAAATGCCCACGCCAAGCAAGTCGAGCATGAGATCCAAATTTTTGTAAGTATTGTCGTGTCATTAGTCATCCTATTGAGAAATATTTTGTATTCATGGAGAGTTACGGAGCTTGCATGAGAGGAAAATGATTGATCTGGGCTCAATGGTTTCATCAAGCATTGTTGACATAACAAGTGCCAACACCTTCAACTCTATTTTCAAGTCATTTAGCCCTGCGAAGCTAGCCGTTTCCTAGCGTTTGAAGATGATATCAGATAATAGTCATGTCGTCAACATGTCAAGTTGTGCGATAAGTCATGAGGAGATATATACTGAAGAAGGCTGAACTCTAATGACTCGTAACCGGAATATAATAAAGACTAAAAGACCTCAAGAGAAGAAACCTTCCGTTCGAATGGACGTCTTCATAAGATGTCCTAGGAAAGCAAGCTTTAAGGAGGCCGTAGAGAACTAAATCCCTGACATTAAAGTAACTCAAAAGAAGTCATCTTTAATCACAATGTGAGATTTCTTCCCAGAAAGGTTTCTAAGGCTTGCGACTGCAAAAGAGCAGTCAAATCTAAAGGTTGACATCCTGAAAAAAATCTACGGTAATGTCATTGAAAAAGTGAAGGAGAATTGTCATTATCTTCTTCTTTTTTGGCGTAAGGTCTTCTTGTAGACCATAAATCACATAATCAATGATTATTTGTGTTCGAATATATTTCTAAAACAAATGTTAATTTCATACTTGATTGACCTAGGGTTTACTGTCAACATCATTTCATCAAAGGCATTGACGGCTATTGATTGGGAATGGATTGCCTGGAAACACAAATACACATACCAATAGGCGATTAAGGCAGACAGATATATTTGTAAATGCAGTCCATCATCAATACCCAAATCCTCAAATGCTCCCTTTTTGCAGCTCCAGTAAAATGCATCTACTATTGACCCCATGGGATTGAGATTTCTTTGGACGAGGCGATTTCTCTACATGCTTGATATGCTTATTATATTTTCTTTCTTCTCTAAACCATATCTCGATCTAACACGAGATGGGAATGATCTTCGTATTCTTGTCGTCCTTATTGATTTGCTTACTTTTGGTCGTGCTTAGTGTTTTTCTTCAAAAGTTGAGAGAATGCTACAAATAAATATATATACAGCTCTTTAGAAGGTTGTTGCCATGAGAGTTTGATGCGGTGAGTTCTTTTAGCCAGGGAACCGTCTCTTTATACTTTCTACCATTAGTTGAAAGTCCACCAATTTTGTAGAGATTCCAAAGAGAAATAGAAAAGGACTCAATCCTATGTTTCAAGAATATTAAACTACGAACACCACCAAGCTTCGCAAAAAGCACACATGACATCAATGTTACGGTCTTAACTGTGCCGCGAGCAAAAAATGACATCAAATATGTTGACTTTCCTAAAGATTTCTCCATTACGAGAGATCGTATCCTCAATCCATTCTCAATATTTTGGAATATAATAAAATTCACAAATAAAGCGAGGCAAAAAGTAACCACTCAAATCTTCCAGTAAAAATATTCTTCCCTGACGAATGTGATAGTGTTAGTTCGGCGAAGCACCAACGAGGGAGCAATATCAGCGACCACGTGTCATGAGAGGACTTGTCAGAAATGTTCTGTGACCACTAAACCATGTTAACACGATTTGCATCTAACTTATTACAAGGTGAGGCAAAGAAAGTAATCATGGGCTGTTAATTGCACTCCGTTGCGGATGTCGCCTTTATTTTCTGCTACACATAAATACTCGTGCCCGGATACAACCTTCTTAGTAAAAATAAACCATGGCTTCAATAAATCCTAATAAATAAATAAATGAATGATGATAAATAAGGCCAATTATCTGATAGTATCTTATAGGTACCGGGGGTGAGGAAACATCTGACAGCATCTTATAGTCAGCCGAGGGATATACTGCAGTGTCCCATAGGCACCAGGAGGTCGAGGGATATCCATCCAATAGGCATCAGGAGATCGAGGGAATATGCAGTAGAGTCCCGTAGATATCAGGATACAGAGAGATATCTGGCAGCGTCCTATAAGTGTCGGGATACCGTGAGATTTGTAGTCGGGCAAACTTAAGGGATATCCAGTAGAACTATGAAAAAAACGTGCTGATAATGATATCCGTGGGCCGAATCTGGTGAAGATTTGCTATGAGAAAAATTTTGATATCAGATACGACGCGAACTTGGTAAATAAAGAAAGAGGACTTAGAAGAAAATCTAAAAAGAATTTATCGAAGAAATAAGAGGGTTTCTTTGGCGAGGAGCAACTTTTACTTGATTGACGAGGTGCCACATCTCACCTATAATATAAAGTGTAGTTTCATCTTCAAAGTTTATAGATCATAACATCATTCGTTGAACAATTGTCAACCATAACTGATGATTTACTATCACTATTCTAACCTTGAAATGTCTCTAATAAAACATCTCGGAACGGAAGCGGCTAATCTCCCATGGATGGTATCTCCCGTCTACTGTTTTGTATTTTTCTTTTTTACGAAACAAGAAGTTTTTGTTTCATACTTTATGAAAACCACTTCGTAAACTGTGAACCACTTCGTAGGACTTTTAATAAATTTTAAATACAATAAAATCGGACAAATTAACGGCGTGAGCACATACATCACCCCTTTGTAACGTAAACCAGTGATTTTTTTAGTACATTACTAAAAATATGAAATTGTTTGTTGTAAAAAAATAGGTCAAATTTAGTACATTTACGAGAACGTTGCGTTAACAGAACGTTTATGTCGGGGTTCGGGTTCCTCGTTAAAACTCCTGGTTGCAGAATTTCACGAGATTCGTCGTGTAACCGTTAAAAATTGTGGGCCTACGTTTCAGCGGGACTCGAACTCAAAGAAGATATGTTAAGCCTTTCGAAAGTAAAAAATATATCACCTGCTGCAATGACCAAAATTCGACTGCCGTTTACGTTCAAACTAGAACATCAACGCTCTCTTGTAATACTTTTTGTGTGGGGTTTGATTTATCCATCTAATTACTATCGATGTATGTAAAAGAAAGTCCTTCAAAAGTAAACTGCAACATTCATTTATCATAATGAATTTTCCGGCAATATGTTGTTGGTTGCATGCCATTAACTCTTAACTAGACACGGAAATTCTAGCGGACAACTTTTTGCAGCTTGATCATTTATCAGCTGCTAAGTTTATGGCAGATTCTCGTGCCGGCAAGTTTTCTAAGTTTGACACAATATAAAGAGTAAAAAAGATATAGTTTATCAAGTACTTAAATGTAATTGTGATTTAAAAAAAAAAAAACATTAAGCGTATTTAATATTTTTAGAAGGTGACTGGTCAACAAATATCCGTTTCCTATTCAAAGCCTAATGTGAATAAACACCGCCCCATTCTTTTAGTGCAACGTTTCCTACAACAAACTGAGCAATTTCTTTTCCCCTTGATTCAGTGAAATGTCAGTTTGGTAGGGAACTTATTTATTACCCTATCCCCTCTTGGCTTCCCCCCCCGTCTCAAATCACTAAAAATCTGGTATTGCATTGGACGAGTAACAATAACAATAATATCTAAAATTAAGCGTATGAATGACAAAAAAAAAACGGAAATTTGAGGTAGAGTTCTAATGATTCGACATAAGTTGAACTATAAAGATGAAGATATAAAATTTTCAATACCAACTGTGAGGGTGAATAAGAAGGTAAATCTTTTCTGCTACTCAGACATTCCAGCACATCAAACAAGTCGTCAAAGAAGAACGGTTTTAATAATGATAACATAACTAAAAAAAACAACCAGCATGTATAAGCGTACGACTCCTTCGGAAAATACGAACTGAAGCCGATTGTTCTAAAAAATCGACTTACGTCCTTTATATTTCACTTTTAAATCATTGCCTGCTACTCATTTTATTTAAATACTAAATTGATTTTAAAATATAGTTGTTACTAAATTTCAGTCACTTGTCTTAGTAAAATGTATAAAGCTTTTACTAGTTATATTAATAAATTACACATGTTAAGTAAAATACTGTTTATCAACTTAGTAAATTTTACAGGCCCATTAGACAAATTAAGTAAAAGACCGTACATCGGTACCAAGCTTTTACTAAGCGCAAATGCCCGTTACTAAACCTCGTCGGACAAATTACTAAAAAATGATATTGTTTTGTAAAATTTTACGAAAAAAACAAAAATTTAGTTAACTTTACGGGGAATCCCGTCGCGTGCGTGCTTGTATTTATTCAGACAAGCACATGCATTGTCTCTGTCTTATGTGACGATATCAAATCAATTAATTATTTGTTGATTTTGGGATGGCATAACATGCTTCAATTCAATTGGACAAACACAAAAATTAATAGGTAAGGAAAAACTGCAATTTTCTCTCCAGCACCAACTGCTAAACCTAACATTTTATTTAGCAACGAAAATAATGGGACACAGATCTCTACGCTACTTGTGGATCAATTGTCCAGAATGCGAACCCGAAGTGTACAAGGCTTCTTAATAAGGTAGCCGCGGAAACACGCCAGACGAAGCCTTGCGGACGAAACGACTATCGAGCAATAGAGGTTTCTAGGTGACGCAAAAGGATGAAACGACAGGGCGAACGAGGAAACTCTGCAGCGAATGCTAGTGGATGATACGGTCGATCAGTGGTTGTCATGGCAAGATTTGGACGATCTCGAGACATGAAAGGGAATAGTTGCCAATGACACTTGGATGAAAATGAGATATTTCATTTCCGTATTCACGTAGGACTAGCGTAGTATAATTAGTTTTTATTACCTAGGCATCATAATAAGAAATAACAGACATCTCTATAGATAGACAAATACAATCTTTTACCTTTTAAGCATTCTAGCATTCAAGTATTCTTGCGGTCTTGTTTCAACTGAATGCATTATCAATGGCATCCGTAAGTATTTCTGCTTAGGGTGTCATTTCTTGTCTTCTTCTTTTTCATTCAATGGCGACCACACACATAGAAAAGACCCTCCGAGTATCAGTTGTTCGTAATGCCAAAGATTTCCGACATAATCAAATCCGATTGTCTTAGCAGTGAGTTTCAGAGCGAACACATTTAACACTAAATATATACCATTGACTATTTTTTTGGCGCCTGATATGTTTTGTCCACAACTAAAGTTGTGACCTACAATGACGCTATTGTTGGGAGAACGACCTCCCTTCTTTCGACTAAGACAATCGTGCCACGTCCTTCAACGTAATCCGATTCCGGGCTCAACTTCCGTAAATCCAAACCAACCTGCACGATTTGTCCATGCCAAGGCGTGAAAAGGACGACTTATTGTCATGAATGACGAGGTTCTTTCCAGTGAAGTATTTAATAGAATTATGATTTCGTGATTCTAGTGAAATATTTAATCCACTCATATTCTAAAAGAAAATAAGGAAAAAAAGAAGAAGTGCGTGTACCATTTATAGAAATAGCTAGGAAATAAAGATGTGCGGCAAGGCGAGGCAAGTCACGTGGGTCTATCCCAATTCGGCTTCCTTAAACTTTTGCCTACTCTTTATGACGAGTCCTTTTATTGCTTTCTCATATGAGTAAAAGAGAGTCATGTTCATAAATAGTGTAACTGAGGAAAACAATTTGAGAAATAGATTAGATAGTTTCAAAATTCCAAAAATAAGGTTCTGCATATTGATCTGGAACTATCCAACGGTCAATCAATCTTTTCTCTTGCATCTAAACACGTCCAGATTCGTTATGAATCATGGCAAATGACAAGTCAGCTGAGTATGGACGCATCCCACATGTGTGTGTATGCTGATTTCTATTTGGCGGACGTGCATCAGACTTAGGGAGAAGCCGGGGGGTGTATACGTGCCAGGATAGTGAGTAGAAGAAGGGCCGCGTCTGGAAGGATTACGGTGGAACACTAACACTGGTGTTTCTACATAAGGGAAATACCTGCTGCAGGCTAGGGAGAAGCCTCAACGGGTGCTGTCTACTTCTGAAAGTCTTGGTGAGGAGCCAAACATCGGGGAAGACTTGGTGAGGAGGAAAGCAGGTTGTAGAACCGCCGGAGGGAAAATCCACCCTGGACAGAGGTGTTGTCTGCTTGCGTAGGGCTACTACGTGCTTGCGTGGAGCTGCTACGTTCTACAGAACCCCAACCTTAGGTATTGTGGAGTTAGTCACTGTCTTCAGTGCAGAACCTCAGCGAGAGAATTTCTGGAGTTAGTCACAGATCTTTGTACATGACCCAAAGGGTTATTGATCACAACCCATTGGGTTACCGTGAGTAGAAAAGCCGAAGAGCTATCTACATCATCTTCTATACTACAGAAGTGTCATGGTATCTTCCGTTAGTACATTATTTGTGGAAAAGCCGAAGGGCTATCAACAATCATATTCTACAGGAGTCTTTTATATCTTCTTTCAGTCTTTTATTCACTAGAAGTGTTCAATAGTAAATTCCATTCTAAAAGGTTGAAGACTGGACGTAGGCAATTGTCGAACCACTATAAACTTTATGTGTCTCGTTTACTTTTTGTGCAAAAAGTTATCTCATTGAGCATTCAGCAGAAACCTTAACAGAAAAGCAAATCAACAGACACAACACAAACGTCTTAGCAGATACTCCAAAGGTCCTGCATCAAACCTCTAACGCTACAGCAACTTCACAGGTTCTGGAGTTGTTCCATTGATCTAGCTTTTGCAGATCATCTCTTGGTAGTGCGGAAATCTACAAGTTCTATTACAACCTTCTGCTACTACAAGTATATTTCATATCTTGTAGTAAACTTTGCTGATTATGCTCAGGGTGGTCAGTTTGTAGAACATCGATAGTAGAAGCTAAACCTTCCGCATTAACCATCTATTACTGCAGAAACATTTTTGAAGACTACATAGTCACATTCTAGATCAGACTTCGGCTGGTCGTTCCCTAATTAAGCACTTCACTTCGAGATCTGTTGTGTATAAGGGGTCTATAACCTACATAAACCTAACATTTCGTTGTTGGGTTCTATTAGTTGTAAAAAGTCTAAAAAGGCGATTACACTAATTCACCCCCATCTTAGTGTCATTGTTACACCAACAATTAGTATGAGAGCCCAACTCAACGTAAGCCTAACAACTAGTTGAGGAACAGTTTTCTCTCGACATAAGCTTTAAGCTCTTCGTGTTTCTACAGAAAGTCCACAGAAGCTCTAAGCTCTGCCAGAACTTATCAGTGGCTTATTTTAGTGGATGACCTCAATTGGGCCTTCTAAATTCGATATTCAAAACTTCTCTTACTAGAGAACCTTAATGATATATGGCACATTGTTGAAAAAGGGTCTACCCTCTATACCAATCGAAAACCGACTAGACTCACAAGGATGCCATACTAGATAATTTCAAAGACTTACGAGAATCAACTCAATGGCAAAGTATCTACTATTTAATGTGATGTCACCAAGCGAGTTTGCAAATGTTCCTATGTACAACACAGCACAAGAAATTATGGAGAAGCTTGTCACCATGTATGTTGGGACGAGTCAAATCCGTGAAACAAAGATGAACATTTTAGTTCATTAATAGTGATTAGTTTTGTAGAACTTCGATAGTAGAATCTAAACATTATGCATCAACGTTCTGCATTAAGCTTCTATTATTGAAGAAACCTTTATTCGGCTGGTCGTTCACTAATTAAGCAGTTCACTTCGATTGTGCATAAGGGTTCTGTAACCTACAGAAACCTAACATTCCTCTGTTAGGTTCTATTAGTTGTAAAAGGTCTAAAAAGGCTATTACACTAATTCACCACCCATCATAATGCCATTGTTATACCAGTAATTGGTATTAGAGCCCAACTCAACGTAAGCCTAACAGCTACTTGAGGAACGATTTTCTCTCGATAAAAGCTTTAAGCGCTTCAAGTTTCTATAGAAAGTCTGTAGAAGCTCTAAGCTTTGCTAGAACTTATCAATGGTTGATTTTGGTGGACGACCGCAATTGGGTAATCCTCATAAATTTGATGGCCAAAACTTCTCTTACCAAAAAACCTTAATAAGATCTTACAAGGAAGCGATTGATAATGATACGTGGAACATTGTTGAAAATGGTCTACCTTATACACCAATTGAGACTAGGGGTGAAAATGAGTCGAGTCGAGACCAAGTACTCCCAGGCTCGAGCTCGGCTCGATTAGGAAAAGCTCGAGCTCGAGCTCGACTCAAGCTCGATTGAGCTCAAATAATTGGAGCTCGAACTCGGCTTGTTCCAATTATGGAGAGCTCGAGCTCGGCTCGAAAGGCTCGAATGTAGATTGAGCCTAAGCTTGGCTCGAAAGCTCGGCTCGAAAGCTCGAGCTCGATTTCAAAATATACATTTATTGACGTTGACTCGAACTCGGCTCGGTTGGCTCGAAAACATATATAATAAAGTTCACTTCAAAAACATAAATATGAACAATGTTGTCAAAATATTTCAACAAAATCATAATTCCAAAACATCTCCAAACTATTCTCCCAAAACATCTCCATAAATAGAACCAGATTTATCAAAACAATCACAAACCACAAGAATCATACTCTTAAAACATCTTCACGATATAACTTCATTACCAATCATAATAATATCACAAGCATCATCACCTGCATATAAAATATTATAAAGAGTATTACAATCACCATAACAATAATAAGACAATAAATATCTTAAAATTTTATTAGGTAATTTTATTAATTTTTGTGTGCTTTGAATCATCATGCCCAAACACAATATGAGAGGGTAAGGGGATGGGAAGCGTACCTTGACTATGACGCCTTCACTTCTTTCTGTCGCTTACCCGCGGGCGTAAAATTCGGCCAGCTCCTCTCCGGTACTTTTTGACGCTCGCTCCGACCGATCCTCGCGAGACACAAAGTATGAAAAGGCCGATTATTTTCCACTTATCTAATGAAGAGATGAGATCGCCACGCCAAAAGGAGAGGGAGAGAGAGGTTTTTTCTTTACGGTTTGCTTTTACCACAGAGTGTGAGGGGGGGAAGGAAAAAGTTTTTTAGGTAATTTTATTAATTTTTTATTAATAAATTATTAAAATTTACTATATAATATTAAACTCGCGAGCCTTCGAGCTGTTAGTGTTTCGACTCGAGTTCGGCTCGTTTTGTTAACGAGCCAGAACGAACCGGCTCGAGCTCGAACCGGGCTTTAACCGAGCTAGCTCGTGAGCAGCTCGCGAGCGGCTCGGCTCATTTTCACCCCTAATTGAGACCAGACTAGACTCACAATGACGTCATACTAGAGACATCAGAGACTTACGAGACTCAACTCAATGGCAAAGTATATGATATTTAATGCGATGTCGCTGGGTGAGTTTGCAAAAGTTTCTACGTGCAACTACATAAGAAATTATGGATAAACTTGTTACCATATATGTTGGAACGAGTCAAATCAGTGAAATAAAGATGAACATTTTAGTTCATTAATATGAGAACTTCTCCATGAAAAGTGATGAGACTGTCCAACAGATGTATGAGAGGCTGATCCTTTTGGTAAATGCCATGGAACATATAGGAAAATCATTCACAAATGGAGAATTGGTGACAAAGGTTCTACATACCATGCCTAAATCTTGGAAAGCCAAGAAAACGGCTATAAAGGAAGTAAGGGATCTCACTATTCTCTCTCTAGAACTACTTATGAGTTCCTTGAGATTGAGAAATCTACACGTCCGGACATCGAACCCGTCTTTGTGGCTTTTAAAGCCAAAGGAGAAATAATAGAAGTTTCTGATGATGATACAGAATCTAAAACGGATAATGAACTTGCGATGATTGCTTTTGTAGTTCATCACTTGGTAGTGCGGAAACCTACAAGGTTCTGTGACAAGCTTCTGCTACTATAAGTATCTTTCAGATCTTGTATTAGACCTTGCTGATCATGCTCGGGGTGGTCAGATTTGTAGAACCTTGATCGCAGAAGCTAAACCTTTTTCATTAACCTTCTATTACTGCAGAAACCTTTTTCAAGACTACATAGTTCACATTCTAGATTAGACTTCAGTTGTCGTTCGCTAATTAAGTAGTTCACTTCGAGATCTACTTTGTATAAGGGTTTTTGTAATTTATTGAAACATAACTTTCACTGCTGGGTTCTATTAGTTGTAAAAAAGTCTAAAAATGCCATTACACTTATTCACCCTCACTTAGTGCCATTGTTACACCAACAAATATGATTTTGGATGATAGGATCAAGGCCGATGCTAGCATCGTAGGAGTACCACGATGACTAGAATGGGAGTGCTATGATCATTATGGTAGTTGGAACGGGAATGCGGTGAAAGTCGCGTTTGTAGGCACGTGGTTGGACCAGAAAACGTCATCGTTAATCAATTAATCAGGTTACTATGCTTATTCCTATGAGTTCCATATTCCCGTGATAAGAAAGAAGAAGAAGAATCGTTGACAAAAGAAATGAAAACTTTCGAATATATGGAATAGAGCGATGTTACCGGGAATTATAATAGGTTGAAGATTGGGTATGCCTGATATTGTGTACAAGTTACAAAGACTACAAATGGAGATGTCGGTGGCTGAAAGGTATTGGCGGGATTGTCATAGGCATGAAGAGTGGAATGGAACAAGCAAGAAGCATCATTGAAGAGCCAAATTGGAATTGCAATGAATGGTGTGCACGACTAAACCGGATTTACATGACATGTTCGATTGGATTGGATCCAACGGATGGGTGCCAGGAGACTGCATCGACAAAATAAGTGGTGTAAATTACTGTGATCACCATGGTCGTGTGGTGAGTTAGATTAGAGGGAGCATGGAGGCTAGAATGAAGACTCGAACTTATCGCCATGAGGCTTTATGATCACAGCTCGATGTTGGAAAGAGATTGCTTATAAGTCATTGCATAGAATTGGAATTGGTAGAGAGACTAGAACATGTCGTCATGAGCATAACAGGAGCTCAAAGACGGGATCGGAAATGCCATGGGGCGTCGTTACAGCATCGACATACGATTGAGAACATCACGAAATGTCATTGGAGTGCCCGTACATGGGGACTAGATGACAGCGGCTTGGCTTTTCATGGGAGGATAAGGTAGATGTACGTGTGCCATCGGCCCTTGCTCGACTCCCTAGAAAATATATAGTTTTCTATAATATAATAAAATAAATAACTTAAAATTACTAAAACGTGTAATTAATTAATGTTTTTTTCTTCATAATTTGTACAGATTGTTGCAGGTCGCGTCCTCCTTCTAGAAGGACGCATCCTTAGGTTATCATATTCCCTAATGACACGTTCTTCAGATCAGAAGGGCGTATTCTTCTACCCTTTATCCAATTTCCAACAAGTTGTTTCGCTTTCCCCAAACTTCGAGTTTTTCTTCATTCTCCTGTACCAAATCAACATAAAATCAAGAGGCATCAACATAATACTCTTTTCACCCTAAAATTGATTAAAAAAACGACAAAGATAACGAATACCGACTTAAAACTAAACTAAGCTAAAAATGACTTAAAACTTTAGAAACTCTTTGGTTGAGGGTTTGCTTTGAAGACAGTGACTAACTCCACAGTTCATGTGGTTGGGGTTCTGCACTGTGAATAGTGGTTAACTATAGAAGCCCTCTGGTTGGGTTTTTATTTGTGGCAGCTTCACGTAAGCACGTAGCGTCACGTAAGCACGTAGCGAACCCTATGCAAGGAGACAATACCTCTCTCTTATTTTGAACTTTTCCTCCGGCAGTGCCACGACCTACTTAGCTCATCACTAAGACTTCTCCCAAGCCTGTAACAGGTACCACCCTTTCTGCAGAATCACCAATGTCTCGTCGTGTTCCTTCCAGACGCAGCCTTCTCCTGCTCACTTCACTGGCACGTATATACTCTGACTTCTCGTTAAGCCTGATGCAATGCCACAGTGCAACCAAGTCCCTCGGAACCTCATTCACGCCCAACACCGTGGACACTAGCTTTATGCACACACAAACAAACCGGTTATAAAACTACTCACTACATTACCTCATTGTGCTCCCTTGTATGCGGCTCTTCTTCTACCCACTGTTTTGAAACATATACACCTTATCCTTACTCCTTCCAGAGCTTGATGCAGGTTCGTCACGCCACAGCGCGACCAAGTCCTTCTCAGCCTCCCATATAGTTTCCAAAACAGGAAACGAAAACAGAAAATTGGACCATGTTTTCCGTTAGCAAACATGGCCTTACATTCTCCATAGGAGAAGCTTACTTACCTTTTATATGGCATCATCAAAACCATACTAACAAAAGACATTAAAATACGAAATGAATTTAGCAAGTATTAATGTATACATACTAAATAATGACATTATAGATTAAACTGCACAAACCATGGCATGGAAGTACTGATTGAAGTAGTTAAGTGATACTTGTTTTAACAATTTCGATCATGCTCATAATAATTTGCATGACTTTCACCTTAGTGCCCAAAAATAGTATAGTTACACTTGAAACGAAGCTCTTCAAGTGACGGTTCTAATGGTGTAAGTTTCATGTCGATCCGAGTTGAAACAATCAAGATAAAAGTGAAAGAACATACCTCGGATTGGTTGTGATGTCCCAAAATCGAGGATAAGCTCAAGTCCTTTCCGTCCACATTGTTCGGTCATATCCGAAACGTATCAAAACACAAAGATGAGGAAAATGAGAGGAAAAAGTAACTGGAAAATGAAATCAAATGTAGAAAAAGTAAAGGGAGAGATTGCTTAGCATTGTGAGATTAAGGTGACTTAAATCCATCCGAGTTACGTTGCTTGGTTGATCTGAAACGTTTTCGGCCCAAGATGCTTGAGCTAACCCTGTTGGAAACTTAAAATGTCCAGAATTCTCGTTCCAAAAGAAAAAAATGATACCTTATGTCAGAAACTCGAACATAAGAAACATCATAACATAAATAACTCAATCAATTGTTCATTCAATGGCTCGAGCGTTTTATCATCGTTGTTAAACAATTTTATTCTAAAATAGATATATTTCTTTTCAAGTACAACAAACCGAATTATCCTAATTGCAACGCAAAAGTAAATAGGAGGCATCGAACGTAAATTAAGATATTCCTCGAAGGTGATGGATTCTTCAAAACAGAATGTTAAATCTTGGTATTTTTACCCGGTTCATAAGTGGATTGATCTAATACTCAGAGAGCAGGCAAACATAAGCAACTAAATGGTAACCAGATGAGAACATATCAACAGCCAAAATTACATCATCCAACAACCATTCACCGTTGAAATGGATCGAACCAGCAACTAAACATGATCATATTAAGCAGTGATGAGAAACAATTAAGAATACAACAAGGAACCCAAGGAGGGACAGTTGAAACAACAAAACACATATTAATATCAAGATCCAACAATGAGAATATGAGGTAAACTATAACAAGAACAAGGGAATATTACAATAAAAGTGCATTTATATGACTAGACCATCAATGCAATGAACAAGCTCAAACCGACAAAGCAATGACATCAATGAAGCGGCTGCAATCTGTTTAGACTTGTATTGTTACGATCCATCAAAGATGTTTAGCCATCGCAAACTAATTTGTGAACGACCGACAGGCAAAGAATAACAAAAGTCTGTCTAAGTGTGGGAAACATGTCTCCATCCGTGTCAATCATAAAGACAAGACCGGCCTCAATGACTCAACAAACATGTATCTAGCTATAGCCAACAAAAGAACATGTAGCATAACTAGTTGGACAATTTATAGCAAACAAATGAAGAAAATTTGTTTCTATCCATAGTCAACTACGAGTTACACATTCAGCTACGAGAATGTGATAAACTCACTTCTTGACACAAAAATCAATAAATAGAAGCACAACTGAACCAAGAAGCATTAGATATAGATAAGAAATCTAAGGAGAAGAAATAGCTGAAAACATTTAGAAAACACAACAAACAATAAGCAGCAATCGGCAGTGGCATTTGCTACAATCAAGTGATAAGGGATGCGGATCAGCAGAAAACCTTGAAGCTAGTAGCAACAACATGAGCACAATCAGACGTAAATCAAGCCAGCGATGAAGTCGAATGAATCAAGTTAAAAGAATGTTGACCAGTAAACTTAGATAAATTGGTGTCCCAATCGTCTTTGAAACTTCTCCCGGTTCGTCTAATAATCTGGAGGTGCTTCACAGGTCTAGATTTAATTTATCCGCTCTTGGAGGAGTCTTTGCCAGTGGGAATGGACTGGCGTTTGAGAGTTGACAACCCTGGCGAGGGAGGATGAGGGGTTCCATGACGATTAGAGACTTGCCTTAGCTAAGGGAGGATGATACGTGGGAGGAGAAGTAGATAGAGTCGTTGTAACACCAGCTGGAAGAGGAGAGGAGTGTCGTTTGGAAGTCAATTAATGGAGCTTGGCCGGAGGAGTCACAAGCCGCGACCGAATGATTGATTGGATTTTGGTTGGAGTCTATGTGACGTTAGCCAAGAAGAATGAGCACTGAAGCGAGAAACTGGGCGGCCAAAGGCTAGAGCTGCCCTTAAAGATAATGGACGTTTGAGGAAAGAAGAGGACTCTGTTAGGCTCTTGAAACGAATTTCTTTCTCATGAATCTAAATGAACCCTCAAAAGAATGAATGCCATTTGAGTGTGTTGTTAAATGTAATGGTAATTTGTAATATGTATTAAGTGTGTTTAGTAGCCTAAGAAGTTGGTAGGAGTTCGTGGATTAGGAAGTTATTAGAATGGCTTGGGAACTATAATAGAGTACATGATTGCTTTAGATCTTTCCTAGGACTTTATAAAAGGAGTAGCATTTCCAAATGATGTAAAAAGGTAGGTAAACCATTGAAATGTACCAAGAAAGCATTTTCGTCGTAAGAAAAGAAAGAAGGCTCTGCAGTTAGCCAAAATTATGCTCTCTAAAACATTATGTTCTTTATTTTTAGAAACACTTTGTTGTGTCGCAGTAGTTCAACAAACTCTTTCCATGATACAACAAACTGCAGCTTTCTTAACAACCCCAACATGTGTGTGCGATCATATTTGCATTCTATCTTCCTATTTCTTTTTGTTAGTTTTAAATTTTCCATATTTATCGATTGGGTTACTAATTTATTTATGTTCTCACATTGGTGAAGTTAAAAACTCAGAAATTGTTATTCAGTCCCTATTGTAAACGAAAAAAATATGAATTAGTCCTAAATTTTAAAATTCTTCTCAATTTCATCTAAAAATAAAAATGAAATCATTGATTTGTCCCCAATCTGGATATTCTTCAAATCAATCCAAAATAAGAATTTAATTTTGTCTATTCATAATAAATTAATTTCGTGTAACTAATTCTTATTTTAATAGTAGTCACCTAATCATATTTAGGGATCATTTATAAAATTTAGAAAGAATCAAAAGTGTAAATTAAACTGAATTTTTTATAAAATAAAATAAAATTTCAACTGATTAAAACATTGTAGTATTACTTAATTTGTAATTTTAATTAATTTTATTTGTAAAGTAATTATATTAAAATATTTTTCGAGTTCGAGTATTGTTGAAATTTGCTTTGAGTTTTTCATTTGATCTCATGTTCAAAATTTGATTTGGGGAATCTACATGTTCATAGACAAGCCCTTTTAGCCAATCGGATGGCACAACCATGCTTAGATGAAGGACTCCATTGCTTCCCATCGCGGGAAAGTGACTAGATTTGACAACGAGTCGACAGCCTATAAGAAGAAGAAAGCTCCTTCATGGGAGCGTATGGGAATTTTCTCTTTTATCGTCGTTTTGGCTTCTTACATGGAGCCCAACCATATTGTCTGCTCTGAATTTCTATCATTCTAGAAATCTACACTCAACTATTTTTATCTGCATGAAGGGTTTATGTCTTGCCCATGGCATTCTTCATTGTTTTCACTCCTTAAGTGAATAATAGTTTGAGTTGAACCCTCAGACAAGGATCAACAATGTAATGAAGCGACATATGGGTTTTGTCAAGTGGGTGAAAGAATCTGTAGTAAGAGTTCGAGTTCTACCTCAAGTGGCTCTCCAAATTTATTTTCTCTAGTAGAAGCAAACGTTCATGGCAATTTGTAATAAGGTTAGGTTACTATGTAGTGCGGGTGAGCAACTCCGATCGTGGATCCCCCGTAACTTTCACGTAATCTTGTTCTATCTATTTTATAGGGCTCTCCATGTTGCTTTTGTGGATTTAGATGCACTTTCCTCATGCCAGTATGGGGTCTTATTTGGCTAATTTACCTATGGTTTAGTTTTACTTACCAAGGTTCATTTCACAAATATGGCCTCCGAAGGTCTTTTGTTCACATATGCTTGCAGCCTGCCAGTCCAAGTATTGGTTCCATCCGAGTACATATGGTTGTATAAGAGCTTTGTTGATAGTGAAGACCCCAGAGCAAAGGTTCTTTTATAATCAAGTGGAAATCATTTTCAAAGGGGAATTATCTGTTTAACTCCTACAGGCAGCTCATCAACCCTTCTTGGATTTCCATTATCCTCCTAGGGACTTACTAGCTCTATAATCAAATGGTTTTATCTTTGAGGTATGTAATCCTCAGTTGGGTGCTACACAATTAAGATTTATTCAATCGGTTGTCCTTTGCTTCCACCAGTACATGAATAACCTTCTATCCAATAGGATACATGATGCACTTTCAGCCGCGGGAGCAAGAAAATACTACAACGACGACGAAACGTACGAGCGAAGGAAACGAACGAAACGAACGAAAGGGATAGAACTCGGACCGCCGCTGGATACAGTCGAAACACCACCAAGACCGCCACGAGGGTTGAACGCCATACAACCGGATACAGAAATACCACCGATTATGTGAATACTCGAAAAAAATCTCGCCACGCTTGGAATACACCAAACGATAAGAGAAGTTGCGCAAAGTTCATGCAAGAACTTGACGACTGTCAAATTTGAGGTTCTTTCCTAAAATAAACACGAGTCTTATTTATAAAGGACAAAAAATGGGCTAACCCTAACTCACCGTTAGGCCTAAAGAAGTAAAAATGAGAAGTTAACTAAAATAAGTCCAGAAACAAAAAATAAGGAAGCTGGGTCTGATGCTGAGTGGGCCGTCCATCATCAAGTCTCGGCCTTGCGCGCTGTTGCGTTCTCGAGTCTCAAGTTGGTGCTGATTCAAGACGACTGCTGTCTTATCGAGGTGACGAATCATCTCGACCGCTCGAGACGACTCCTGTTTTCTCGAGTTGACGAATCAAATTGACCGCTTCAGCACCGTGAAGGTATTTCCCGTCTCGAGTACTCCTCTCGAGTTGGTCCTAACTTGGCCTTGCTCGATCTAACTCGCATCATCCTCCCTTTGATGAAGATGATTTGTCCTCAAATCAAGGGGATCTTCATCATCCTCATACAATGCGAGATCTTTGACATTAAATGTCGCCGACACTCCATACTCCCTCGGCAAGTCGATCTTATAAGCATTGTTGTTGATCCTCTCGATGACTCGAAAAGGACCATCAACCCGGGGCATGAGCTTATTCTTCCTCCTTGCTGGAAACCTCTCCTTCCGCAAGTGAACCCAGACAAGATCCGCTGGTTGGAGTATACGCTCCTTTCGTCCACGATTTCCCTTAGATTGACGCTTCTCATTCTGTTGCTCAATAAGGGTATGAATCTTCACATGGAACTTCAACATCTCTTCATCTCGTTGAACCGCATCCTTTTTGAGAATACCCTTGCTAGGCATTGGTAGCAATTTGACGGGAATCATTGGGTTGACACCATACACCACTTCGAATGGTGTAGTTCGAGTTGTCGAATGAGGGGCTCTATTATAGGCGATCTCAGCTTGTGCGAGCTTGATATCTCAATCCTTTTGATTCTTCGACACCATAGCTCGAAGTGGGCTTCCCATAGTCCTGTTCATGACCTCAGTTTGCCCATTTGTCTGCGGATGGCATGTGGTGTTGAACAATAGCTTTGTTCCGAGTTTGTGCCAAAGTGTCTTCCAAAAGTAGCTCAAGCACATTCCATCCTGATCCGACACTATCGAACATAGGAACCCATGTAGACGAACGATCTCTCGAAAAATAAAGATATGTTATATGAGAAGCATCATCCGTCTTCCTGCAAGCGATAAAGAGAGCCATCATCGGGAAGCTATCCACAACAACCATGATCGAGTCCTTCTGCCGTTGTATTCTGGGTAGTCCAAAGACGAAATCCATGCTCACATGCTCCCATGGTCGTTCAACAACATGTAATGTCCTTTAGAGACTTTGGGGCTGGACATGACTTTGCGCATTGACAGGTTGTGCAACGTCGAACTAGTTGGTGTACGTCCTTAGCCATTCGAGGCCAATAGAAATGCTCCTGAAACATATCGAGAGTTTTCTCGACTCCTAGGTGACCAACGAGTCCTCCTCCATGTAACTCTCGAATAAGATGCTCTCGAATGGACCTTCGAGGAATGCATAACTGAACGCCTCTAAATAGGAAGTCATGGGACAGATGATAATGCTCAATGGGCTTCTCGAGTCATTCTTTATACACCTCCCCAAAGTATGTATCACTTGAGTACAACTCTTTCAATATCTCGAACACAATCAACTTAGATTCATTCTGGCCATAAGAGTTGACTTTCTTGCCAACGCGTCTTCTATGACATTTGACTTATGCTTCAAGACGAAAGTGAATGATCAGAGAAATTTCACCGACGTTGCATGTCGTCGGTTAAGCTTCGCCTGCCCATTGATATGCTTCAAAGACTCATGATCAGTATGAAGAACGAACTCCTTGGGCTTCAGATAATGACTCCATGTCATGAATGTATGAACGATAGCATAAAACTCCTTATCGTAGGTCGAGTAATTCAGTCGAGATCCATTTAACTTCTCGGTGAAGTAAGAAATTGGTCGACCCTCTTGCAATAATACTCCTCCAATTCCTACTCCTAAGGCGTCACACTCGACTTCAAACACCTTCACGAAGTCAGGAAATGCAAATATAGGTGCTTCGCACAAATGGCTCTTAAGCTACTCGAAACTAGATTGAGCCGTCGGAGTCCACTCGAAAATTGTCCCCTTCAAACACTCTGGCATCGGGGCTGCGATTGCACTGAAGTCCTTGATAATCTCCGATAGCATGATGCTAGGCCAGAAAGCTCCGGACATCATGAGCTGTCTTGGGAATAGGTCAATCTCGAATAGCAACAACTTGGCTCTCATCTACCTGAATTCCTTCTCTCAAGATGACATATCCAAGAAAGATAAGTTTGGAAGTTGAGAACTTGAACTTCTTGCTGTTCCCAAATATACGTTGCTTCCTCACCTTCTCGAACAATTGTTTAAGGTGGTCAATGCGTTCCTCATCATTGCGACTATATACAAGAATATCATCAAAATAAACAACCACGAATTTGCCGAAAAAATGACGAAACACCTGATTCAACAGTCGCATGAAGGTGCTCGGCGTATTTGAGAGACCAAACGACATAACCATCCACTTGTACAAGCCGAATTTGGTTTTGAACGCCGTCTTCCACTCGTCTCCTTCTTTCATCTGAATCTGGTGATATCCACTCTGTAGGTCCACCTTCGAGAAAGCTGTCGACCCACGCAACTCATCGAGCATATCATCAAGTCGAGGAATGGGAAATCAATAATTGACAGTGATCTTATTGATTGTTCGACTATCGACACACATCCGCCATGAACCATCCTTCTTCGGAACCGAGATGTCGGGAATGGAACACGAGTTGAGGCTCTCTCGAAAAAACCTCGTTCGATAAGCTCATCGACCTGTCGCTGCAGCTCTCTCATCTCGTCGGGATTACATCGATACGCCGGTCGATTAGGCAACGACACTCCAGGAATGAGATCGATCTGATGTTATATGTCCCTCAGAGGAGGAAGCCCTCCTGGTATCTCCCCAGGAAACACATCCTCAAATTCTTGTAAAAGTGCTCAAACTCGAGGGGACATAGTCAAGGTTTTCTCATTTCCTTCTTCGAACAACATCAACATGCACACATACTTCTCCTCTCGAATAGCTCGAGTCAACTCAACAATCTTAGAATTGTCTTCTCTAGTTTGATCTCGAGAAGGCTTGGCTAATGCTTGAGTGGTCAAGGGAAGAAGTGTAATCTTTTTTTGGTCGAGAGTGATGGAATACTTATTCTTGTACCCATCATAAACTGCTCGACGATCATATTGCCACGGCCTTCCCAATAACAAGTGGCACGCGTCCATCAGAACTACATCGCAAGTCACTGTGTCCTTGTAGCTCTGACCATGCTCAAAGAAACCATCACCTACTTAGTCGCCCTTAGATCACTCTCTTTGCTCAACCATTGAAGCTTTATGGTCGAGGATGTGGCTTAGTCGATAACTTATGTTTCTCGACCATGGTAGTAGAGGCCACATTGGTGCAACTCCCACTGTCAACAATTGCATGACACACCTTTCCCTGCACAGTGCATTGGGTCTAAAAGATCCTCTCCATCTGATCAACTTCTTCGGGCACTACATTTACGTTAAGAGCCTTTCGAATCACCGACAACTCACCCTCATCGGGTTCTTCCACCATTTCTTCTTCGACATCCCAGATGGGTTCTCCTTCCCATCAAATACCTGATCATCCTCCAAAGCTCCATAATAGTAACAATTCGCCGATTTTGGCACTCAGAAGCTATATGCCCAACTCCTTGGCACTTCAAACACTTTCTCGAGACACCAGTGTTTTGGGGCAGCCGAACTTCTATCCTGGCCTTGTCCTCGTCGTTACTTGAGTTGGGAGTTCATGAGGACAAATTCGAGATGGGTCTCGAGGACGAACTCCCTTTACTGAAAGGAGTGCTCCTCATGGCTGGGCTTACAAGCGTTCTCCTTGCTGGTTGCTTCTTGACTTTATGGGCTAAGATGCATACATCAGCGAAACTCCAATAAGGCTGCAACTCGACAGCCTCTGCCACATAGGTTTTAAGCCCTTTAATATACCTTACAACGGTTTGCTCAGGGGGCTCAATTATATCACATTGGAGCATCAATTGCTCGAACTCGCTAGTGTACTCAGAAACACTCGAAGACTGCTGAAGTGAGTTCAATCTGAGGAACAAGTCTTCCTGATATCGCTAGGGAAGAAGCTTCTTCTTCATCTCCCTTTTCATTTTTCCCCACGAGCGAATCTTCTCTTTCCCTTCTCGACGACACTGTTGATTCAAGTTCTCTCCCCATAAGCTAAGGCACTATCGAAGTTGAAGGGCTGCCACCTTGACTTGCCTTTCCTCGGGAACCTCTTAATACTCGAATACTCTCTCAATGGCATGAAGTTAATCGAGAAACTCCTCGGGGTATATCTTTCCCTCAAACTCAGGAATGTTTACTCGCATATTGATGAAACATGCGGGTTGGCGTTCTCGAGTTTGCCTCCTGGGACTCTCCTTGTCCCGAGTTGATCTCCTAGGACTCTCCTCGTCCCCATATCTATCAACAAACGGATTTTCTTCTACGTCCTCAAAATATCGAGGAGACTGTGGTTCAAGTTGTCTCCTTTCTTCCAGGAGCTGCTGTATATGACGACGTAACTCTCCAACCTCTTCTTCTAAATGAGCCGAACAGGCCTCCACCAACGTCATCCCATGTCGGATCCTATTCGCCATCACTTCCACCGTACGCTCAACAACAGACTTGAACTCTACGACAACAACCGCTCTCAAATAACCAGCGCACAACACAACAACAGTGCGCTTTTCAGCAACCAGCGCTCTTCAACAACCGTGTGCTTTTCAGCAACCAGCGCTCTCCAACAACCATGCGCTCTCAAACAACCAAGCGCTCACCACAACAACCGTGCGCTCACCACAACAACAGTGCGCTCTTAACAATCATGCGCTCTGATACCAACTGATGCGCTTTCAGCCGTGGGAGCAAGAAAATACTACAACGATGATGAAATGCACGAGCGAAGGAAACGAACGAAAGGGATAGAACTCGGACCACCGCAGGATACAGCCGAAGCACCACCAGGACCGCCACGAGGGTTGAACGCCACACAACTGGATACAGAAACACCACCGATTATGGGAATGCTCGGATAAAATCTCGTCAAGCTTGGAATCCATCAAACGATAAGAGAAGTTGCGCAAAAGTCATGCAAGAACTTGACGGCTGTCAAATTTGGATAAAAAGTTCAAAAGGTTCTATCATAACCTAAACACAAGAGTCATATTTATAAAGGACCAAAAATGGGCTAGCCCTAACTCCCCATTAGGTCCAAAGTAGTAAAAGTCAGAAGTTAATTGAAATAAGTCCAGAAACAAAAACTATGAAAATTGGGCCTGATGTCGACTAGCCCGTCCGTCAACAAATCCCGGCCTTGCTCGCTCTCGAGTTCCCGAGTCTCGAGTTAGAGCTGATCTCGAGACGATTCATGTCTTCTCGAGGTGACAAATCAACTCGACCGTTTCGGTACTGTGAAGGTACTTCCCGTCTCGAGTGCTCCTCTTGAGCAGCTCCGGACTTGGCCTTGCTCGATCCAACTCGTATCAAAACATGTCCCTTTTAGTTATCATGAAGGGATCTAGAGTTTCAATTTTACATCTCCTCGGACTACTTTCACCATAGGCTGAGTGTCTTGCAAGAAGATAATCCCCTTCAGCCAATGTTGGACGGATTCTTGGTCTTTCATGATTGAACACCGGAGTGTTAAGACCGGTCATGCCCGATCCGATAGCATCTCAGTTGATCTGTCGGCCAGACTTTTGAATAAGATTAGTATGAAGAGGATCACAACTAACTAAGATGGCAAAGGTATTTCCTTATGGTTTTGCTTGAACTCTCTTCCTTAAGTGTCTTTAGTTTTCTTCATTGTTGCAGCTTCTAAGAAGATGAAAGAGGAACAAAAGGAACCACAAATTACGCCTTCTACCTCTTCAAATATGTAGAGTTCATCTTCCCTCCCTACTACTTCCCCTGACTAGGAAATATCAACCATCCCTCTAATTCAGGAAGAGAAGGTAGTAGTTTTGATGTCATCGCCTCCTAAATTCTAAGCGACTGATGAAGGTGAATTTCTATCCAGACTCTTTTAACTTATTTTATAAGTTGCACTAACATGATATGTCATTGCTCCTCTAGAGCCATTAGATCAAGCGAAGCCCACCAGTGGAATGGGTCTGGACGAACTATTACTAACAATAACCAAGCGTTGTATGTCATTGACATCGACGAGAAGGAAGACCGGGCCAACGAGGCGAAAGTCACAAACACCCAGGCGACATTTCTTGCCCCTAGTGTGTTAATCAAGAACATGTTGATGATCAGACAAAGCCTCCTGATAACACCGAACGATAGGGGCATATCCCTATTATGAAAATCGTTCGAGTAGAAGGAATGAATCATTGGGCGACATCCCAAGTGCCATCTTCCATAGACAAGGAGATGTTGCTCTTTGTTGAGATTAAATTCTCCTCCCCTAATGCGGATGCTACTTAAATCACGCCGTTGGAACCGGTAAAGAGAGGGAATCTGATAAAGAAGGTCTGGCCCAGTAGATGAAGAAGGTCCCCTCCCAGAAGAAGAAAAATGACTCTTCCCAGGAAAGGGATCCATCATGCGATGAGTTAGAGTCTTCAAGGGAGTGAAATCGCCAAAGGGTTGAAGAGATCCTCAAGGATAATCCCTTCTCTCTTGTGGTGATCCAAGGAAGAAACCCGGCCGCAACTAATGCAACCCCCTAATGAGAAGGGAACGACTTAACCATACTTGGGAGGACACGTGACAATTGAAGAAGAACCACCCAATTTCTAAAAATGACTCATCGAAGATGAAGAAGAAGATGTAATAATAGTCCTACTCCTGCTTCAGTTATCCTTAGTAACCTGTCTGACTCATTATGCTTTACTATGCAAGTCGTTTAAACTCCTCCTCCCATTATAGAGATTCTAGGAAGGTTCAACTACTTCTCCTTCCTATCGCCCGATTCTCTCAGGCTCGACTCCGAAGTCAATTTTGACCACTATAATCTCAGTCTAGAGCATGATATGACAGAAGAAGAACATTGCTTGGCACTAGAGGAAGGCCTTAGGACAATAGAATCTTCCTCGAAGGATCTGCATTACTTTTGTTCCTTCGTGAATAAGTATTTCTAGTGCAGCTAGAAAGACCTTCAGATCGTGCTCTTTGCCACAACTAAAGTCCAAGCAAAGAAGTTAGATTGGTATGTGCCTATTGCTATTTCTCTCAAGGCAGATAGAATTGAGAGAAAGACCGCAGATCTTAGTGAGAGAATGAAGTAGATTGGTGTGTTCATCCAAAAGCTCATGCGTCAATTAGACAACATATATAAAGAGATATATGTTGTTGTTGAAGCCTTGGATGAAACGAAGCGATTAGAGAGGTGGAGTTATACATGAAGTGATTTGAGCGAAAAGCCCTCTCAAATAAACGAGCCTAGCGGACGAGCTAGAAGTCCAGAGTGCTTGCAAAGAAGTCGCCTTAAAGTAGGCGAAACGCCTGCTTTCTGCTTTCCCTTGAAAATATTTGAATTACATTGTATATTTTATTAGTTAAGGTTATCTCTATGGATCAAAGTAATCTCTATTTTCAGTAATTTGGATCCAGTATAAAGCTATAAAGAAGGTTTAGCCTATAAAGGCTTTATCCTTTATAGGAAGAAACTCGAATTCCAAACAATAAAAATTCTATCGTTTCTCCAGGAATGAGTTGTCTTTTCTTTCTGCTCTTTTCCTTTAGTATATCGTACTAACTTATCAATCATATATCTTAGTCCGCAAAACAGTATCATCCAAGTCTTGTTTTACCCTATGTGTGATTATCTAAATAGTATTTACACTAAGCTCTAGGTTACTTCATTACTTTAATTCGCCCCAAACTCTCCTTGAAGTATTATGAATCTTTTCACCAAAGACATCTTGGGGAGAACACAGGTCGTTAGGTCCATTAATTCCTATTTTTCGGCGGAGTATATTAGCGAAACCCTTATCCATTTACTCCAAAAACCTTCACCGTTCATTCTTCTAGGATTCGATTGCGGAATGTTTCTATCCTCCCCCCAAAATTATGTTTGCAATCTGATAAGAGGGCGTTCTTTTTCGTATTGGCTATTATACACATGGGCTTCCTTTCTGCTTCCACCTTTCGGGCAATACTACCCATGTTTTTCTTTTCTTCTTCTGAGTAAAGTTGCCTATGCTTCTCTTTTTTGTTTTACCCTTATGGGCGAAGCCCAGTCCGATGTCTTCTATGACCAACTAGTTGCAAAAACTCAGTGGGTTACACCAAGGCATTCGGGGCGAAGTAGTTGAGAAACTGTTTCCTCAACAATTTAATCAAATTCAATGTTGAGTACATGATTGAGGTCGGTGAAGTGTGTCGTATACTGCGACTTGTACACATCGTCTCCCAACAGACAAAATATTGTTGTACTTGAGTGTACATTGAAAGAACCATTGCAAGGATATACATATATTTTATAGAGATCCATCCCTCTCTATACTTGTTCTGTACGTGGGACTTCTAAAGAGCAATACGAGAAATCCTTCGTCGGTTTATAATAAGAAAAATTCTATGGCTTGAGTATTTTCATGTATTTTATCTACTTAAGAACAATCCTCAGTTAGATTCTCGTTCTCAGCAATTTGTATCCATATGGATGGACATCTTTTATTAATATTTGTCATATGTATTTCTCATATCAAAGGTTTGTAATACATTAAGTACTTCCTACTGATTTTAAGATCATGAAGTCGCTTATCTAAATATCCTAGCTTGTATGCATTTCCGAGGAAAACATCTATTACTTGAAATAAACCCTCCCAATTAGGTGTTCACTCACTATAGAAATAATTTATTGATCCTTCGGGTAGCTTCATCATCCATACAAATGTCTACTATTTTGAATATTTCGATCACCACCTTGCCATTGGAATATCAGGCAATCTTCTCGTTTTGGGCTACCAAGGCGTTTAGCGCAATCTTTCAATTGGTTTCCAAGTACTCCATTTCAAGGTGCATGTCTTCCTCATATTGTTCATACACTCCCAAATGTTTGATAACTTAATAGGACTTTATCGAACTTCGGCAAGTAAAATGGCGTCATATCCATAAATAAGGTTGAATGGGGTGACTCTCACACTTTCTCGCTTGGTAAATCTTCAAGCACATAAAGTCTCCTTTAGTAATTTTTGTCATGCTCATGGGTTGTGTTGGATCAATTTTTGAATGACCCCTTTGATCATTTTATCAATTTGACTGTGCGTAATAAGACGACGAATTCATATTTTAAAGTTTAACTCTTGGGTGAAATTCCCCATCAACTCACCATTAAAAGCGCTAGTGAAAGAGGAGAAGAGACTTGAGCAATGGTGATTAGCTCATCCTCCGATGCAGACGTTTTATACCCCAACCGGCTTTTCTGAGCTTGATTTGGAAGTCATCCGCCTGTCCACCCCGTTGTTGCTTCATGTGAGTCAACTCTTGTAAATTGATTGACAAGTTTGACTAGATGAAAGCCAGGGTGAACTGCATTAACATCTCCTTCAAATTCCTGATTGACTTTAGAAGCAGGTTCACATACTAGAAGAATGCATCACCCATAAGTGATCCTGGAAAAAGCCTTAATTTCTATAAATCATTAGCAACCACTACATATTTGAAGAGTGTTATGCTCTACCGGAGACATTTCTTCTTTTTTGGAAAATTAGGCGATATTGGGCACCTAATAACCTCGAGGAAATAGATATTCTCTGTCTATGGCTTCCAGTATGGAGCTTGGTATAACTCTACCTCAACCTATTTCTTCATCCTATGGATCATCTATTTTATCATTCGAGTGACACATCCCCTTAGATCAACAATGTCCCTAACTGTATGACATTGTCTCTAAAAGGGCACTCCATAAATTCCCCTCATTGAAGATTCTCTCAAACTCATGAGACCTTTAGTAAAAACTCTCATGCCCGCGATACAAGGGCTCGTAGTTTGACCTATTTCCGTGTCTCTCAGTAGGCTCCCTATTCATCAACAAACCAAGCGTGGTGCATGTTAGCCTCGACAGGTATGATATGATGCTTTAGAGGGACTTGTATATTTGCATCATCTGAGGTTTATATGCCCTCTGTTTGAAGACTCACCTTTCTTTTTCCTTTTCTGCAATATTTATGTTGGCATCTACACTCATTAGAATGATATGTTCAGGTGACTCGTTTTAGCCTGGATGCAGGGTTGCACACGAGTCTTGTTATGAGTTATGGGTTTTGCTCCACCTTTCAATTTTAGTTTTTATCTTGCATTCAAAGTTCTCAATATTCTCCGCATTTTAAAAATTGGCAGAGGCATCGTTTGACTCACCCAGATTTACAAGGTCATTCTCATATGCTCCACCAACGTTACCACCTCTTCATGCATTATATTCCCATTATGGTTGCCAAAAAGGCATGTCGACTAGCAAACACAACAAATATTTGGCAAGCAAACACGAGATTCTATGTAAAGATTTGATAATGCGGTCTCTATGAATCAAGAATAAAGAAATAAAATTAATGCTTAAGGAAAGATCAATGAACACATACAATAGCTTGCAAAAAAGAATGAATGACTGCAATGAGAAAAAACTAAGAGCTATGACAACCTAATTTGTTTTTGCATGGTTGCGCTACTTTGCTAGTATAGGTTAAAAGCCTATTCATGCATAATCTTAACGAATTGCCTAAGATTACGGTGTTATCTTTATGTTGTGGGTCACATAGTACTCCAAATATTACTGATTCGTGCCTTTTTATCCATTGTTGCGTCAAATCCAACAAACATCTTCCCCTCGTGATGTGTGTCCCTCGCCCACGTTATTCACTTACATGGGTTGGGAATTGTCACTCCTTTCTGGGTGAATGACAGAGTGCGAGCGATCAAGCAGACGTTTGAAACCAAGCAGTTCCCTTTATCAAGAGAACGATGTCGACGACGGTGATCATTTAGGCGAAATCTGAATTCCAATTCCAAGGGCATTGAGCAATGGTAAGTGACAATCAACGTAAGTCAGGTATGGGTCTATTTATAGGCCCAATCTCCATAGGCCTAATCTTAGTCCATGGTTTATGAGCTAAAACTTTCAGTAGAAAACAGGCAAAAGGTCGATTTGTTTGGTTCTCCTAGGATCTCAATGTAATACATGTTTGATTTCGAAAAGAAGAAGAGAAGAAAATGCCAGTAGAAGGGAGGGGGAGGGAGATACGTAACCTCCAACTAAACCTTCACGTATCGAATGAATTAACGTTCACGGAAGTTTGAGGTGGGGAAGCCAAGAAGTGCCCCCCCAAGGAATAGGATTTAGTTACTTCCTATGTTAGATTGTTTGAGACGTGCCTTTTTTATTATTTTTTTGGTAAATTCAATTTTCATGGAATATCAATTAATTTGTTAAACGTGGTCTTTTTTAAAAGAATATATTTAATCATGTTGTCTTTTAAAAATAAAGACTAATAAATTTAGAAGCATTTGTTTATAATAACATGGGTTTGACATTGTCATGCTTTTATCAAGGTAAAAGACACTGTAGACGTGACGCTATAAAAAAGTGCAATGGTTGGACATTCTCCTCCGCTTTCCCCAGTTTCTGACTCTGACTCCTGGCCGCCGGTGGCTCCCTCGCAGGTGATCCAACCGCCAATGGCGATCCCTCATTGCGCCTCTTCTTCTTCTTCTTCTTCACCTTCCCCTTTACATCCTCCCTCTATGTTTTCTCCCTCCTCATCGGATTCCACGTCCGGTGGCCGCGCACGCTTCCCTCGTTTCCATCGTCCCTCCTCGCCACACAAAGTTTCTCTCCGAATCCGTGGAACCTCCCTCCGGAACTCCGCAAATCAAGGTTTTCCCGATTGACTCATCGGTTTTCCCCTTAAGTCTGTCTGTGATTGCTTTTGTTGGTTGTACGATTCCGATGGACGTGCGATTTCTCTTACGGAAATGACTGTGGATTTGAATAGATGTGGATTAATTTTCTTTTCCTGGTTAAGTTGCCATGGTGGAAGTCGAAGGTGGTCCAAACAAATTGGGGTCTCCGTCACCCATAACATTGGACAAGGATGAGAAGTCAGGCCTATTGGCGAATGTTTCTTCGGCTAGTATTATCGTAGTTGGGGCTTCCGGGGACCTCGCCAAGAAGAAGATATTCCCTGCTCTTTTCGCTCTGTATTACGAGAACTGTCTACCCAAGGTGCTCGTTCGCTAACAGATTTGTCCACTTCCTTTGACCAATTGCGCCTTGGATTTCTTTTAACAGATGATTTGGTTGCAGCAATTCATTGTTTATGGCTATGCTCGGAGCAAGATGACAGATTCAGAACTCAGGGACATTGTTAGCAGGACGTTATCCTGTCGGATTGATAAGAGGTGATCAACTAGACGAGCCCCAGAAAATAGCTGCTATGTGGGCATGGTGCCTGTCATCCTGAGTTCGCATGACTGGTTCATTAGTAATTCAGAAATCCTGTAATTGTTTTTTGTGTGGTTATTCTTTTTCAGGGAAGACTGCAGTGAGAAGATGAATGAATTCCTCGGGAGATGCTTCTACCATTCTGGGCAATACGATTCTGAAGAGGATTTTAGCAACCTTGACAGGAAATTGAAGTTACAAGAGGTTAGAATCTTTTTGCTTATTGTCTATATGTGATAGACAGATAGATTGAGTCGGCACCGTTCTCTACGGCATGAGTAAGCAAGTATGAGTGTTAGAATTCGACAGTGCCCTTCGCCATACATTCCTTGCTAAACAAATCACATTCAGCTTCATCTGAATTTATGTTGTTATACTACCTTCACAGGGTGGTGAGGCTTGTAACCGCCTTTTCTATTTGTCGATACCTCCGAATATATTCATTGACGCCGTAAGGTGTGCTACATTATCTGCGTCATCTTCTCGTGGATGGACTAGGGTGATCACAGAGAAACCTTTCGGGCAGGATACTGAATCATCTGCTGCCTTGACTGATGCTCTCAAACAGTACTTGGAGGAGAATCAGATTTTCAGGTGACATGTCCTCACTTTCTGGACCTTGTCATTCTTGTAAGACCTTAAATGACTTTTTTATATTGGGCTTGTACAGGATCGACCATTACCTGGGAAAGGAACTTGTTGAGAACTTGTCAGTGCTCCGATTTTCGAACCTCATCTTCGAACCGCTTTGGTCAAGGCAACATATCAGTAATGTGCAGTTGATTTTCTCCGAAAACTTCGGGACCGAAGGACGTGGAGGGTACAATTTTATGATACCCATTTTCCAAAAGCCGTGAACTTGTCAAATAAAGACTGATAATATGTGAAAATTTTTGCAGGTACTTTGACAGCTATGGTATAATTAGAGACATCATGCAAAATCATTTGCTTCAGATACTCGCAATTTTCGCCATGGAGACCCCAGTTAGCTTGAATGCTGAAGACATTAGAAATGAAAAGGTCTGTGTTTGATTCGCTCTTCTATGAAAATATTTTTTGTTTTTCTTCCTGTTTGGGAATGGTTAACAATTATATTGGTTGGTCGTACTAGGTCAAAGTTTTGAGATCAATTAAGCCTATACATCTTGATAATGTTGTTACCGGTCAATACAAGAGCCAGACCAAGGGTGTTATTACATTTCCCGGCTACACTGATGATAAGACTGTGGCTGAGAGCAGTTTAACCCCAACTTTTGCTGCAACTGTCTTATTCATAGACAATGCAAGATGGGACGGGGTCCCTTTTCTGGTGAAAGCTGGGAAAGCATTGGATAATAGGAGGTGACCACATATCTTATCTATGTGAGGCGCATTATTTCATCCAGAGAGACTGAATGCCTTTATGTCTTTTATTTCCAATAGGACAGAGATAAGGGTACAATTCAGAAATGTGCCAGGCAACTTGTATAAGGGCAACTTCACATCGGACGCTGAAGAATCCAACAACGAGCTCGTTATTCGAGTGCAGCCAGATGAGTCTATATATTTGAAGATAAACAATAAAGTGCCTGGTCTAGGAATGGACTTGGATCAGAGCAACCTTAATCTTCGGTATGCTTCCAGGTGAGTAATGAATGCATCTGCAAGATCCGCTCTGCATTGGTTTGCTTAAACTAAGGATCTGACGATAAGAATTGTGTGTTTCCGTAAGATATTCAAATGAGGTCCCCGACGCCTATGAGAGGCTCTTGCTTGATGCCATGGAAGGGGAAAGGAGGCTTTTCATCCGTAGCGACGAACTAGATGCTGCTTGGGCCATCTTCACACCCTTATTGAGAGAGCTAGAAGAGAAGAACATTACTCCTGAGGGCTACCCATTTGGCAGTCAAGGTCCCATCTCTGCGCAACACCTCGCGTCCAGATATAACGTTCGGTGGGGTGACCTAAATCTCAATCAATGACCGAAAAATAGTTTTCAGTTGTTAGCTTTTGCTTATCGGCAATCTTTGGACTCGTGATGAGGCCTTCACAGTTAGGGATAAATTACATAATGCAAATCGTATTTACATCTTAGATAGGCAAAATAAAATGAAATTCTACTTCTTTCAATTGGTTATAGCGATGGCTGCTGCCTGTTTTGCTCGTCTTCTTGGGCTGGCCTCAAATTTTTGTAAATCATACTTCCTTTATTTCTATGGATAAGTGAGGTTTATTTCCTAATTTCAAGAGATGAATAGATTTTCGGGGGGACTGCTGTTGCTTCTGGTTTCACCGCATATGCATGAGATAACCCTTTTTCCCTTTCTCCAGTTGTTGCAGTAAGATATTGGACTATCTTTGAGAAAGATGGAGACGAAAAAGGGGTCACTCTTTTTTCTTTCCTTTGAAATAACTCAAGCTTAACAGGCATTTCATCTTTCAGAAATCTTCCATGTTATAACTAATGTAGTGTGATGACGAACTATTTACAAGATTCCAGCAACTTCTTTGACCGAGTCTTAATCATCCAGACATATGGTCCCAAACAAATCTTGTTTTTGCCCAAAATGTTGCTTCTACCAAATTGTCCCGAAAAGGACATGAAAGCCAACTCCAGAGAAATCATTCCACCAAAAAGGGATGACTGAATTACATGAAACAACAACCGATAGCCTGAAAAGGAACTGGGTCTCTCTCAGATTTGCTTTCTGACCAAATAAAAGTACAACGTGCGTTAACCCGGTTAATTTGCCGAAGTCAACTTAGGGGAGGACTACCCTATCACCATACAATGGTTGGTACTCATGCCACAGGAAGCTCGCCGCAATCGGAAATGACGACCTTCTTCCTAGGCCGATCACCTCTGTCAGTCTCTTGTGACTCGATGAGCTTGACGATATCCATGCCCTCGATGACTTGCCCAAACACCACGTGCCTCTGGTCCAGCCATGGCGTCTGCCGCATCCAACAAAACTAAGTCAATTTTATCGACAATTAAGGCCATAGCTAACATATGCTTAAAGGCAAGAATGCAAAGATAACACGCTATTAGAAACATCACAAAATCAGCACTTTCCTGCTGTAGCACTTAAGGTCTGTGTCCCTCAAGTTATCCAGTTAGTTTTGCTAACCCTAATAAGAGAAGGGTGATGGGGCTGTCAAAAACTCCCATCAGAGTAAATATTCTGCAGATGGCATGGGTAACGCTAAAGCATAGGCAATACAATCTGATTCGGATTAAATTATGATCGTGTCTTCGACAGTTAAATAGCCCTTCCATGACAGTTGGCAAAAAATCTTATTGGACTCGTGATGAGGCCTTCACATCTAGAAGTCACTATGCAGCCCAGCGAAAATGGACGGGTGGGTGATGTCGTCCTTTAGCTAATTGTTTTCTTACTTCAATATATTTTGGTAAATCACGAATACTGGAAGTATAAAAGGAAGCATCTCTGGTGGGAAGCGATGCAAAAGGCACTCGAGTTGAAATTGGATGAGGTTAAGGAAATGGAGGACGATCACCGACTTAGGTTGAAAAATCTCAAAGAACGCGGGAGATCTCTTAAATCAGAAGAGAAGAACTTAGGGGTGGAGAGGAAGGGGACTACTTGCACAGAAAGAGGAGCTGGTAAGTGTCAAAGCTTTGTTAGAAAAGAAGAGAAGTGACTATGAGGAGCATCTTCTGGGGATTCGTGAGGAGAATGATTAATCGAAAGTAACAGACGAAGAAATGCTGGATAAGATGCCTACAGAAGAAGAGATCAAGCGACTGAAGGAAGATGTCATATTGGCTAAAGACTCATTAATAGCCAACATGGAATATGAGAAGAAATTGGTCGTCGAGAAGCTAGATAACGAGAGATGTGAGACGCTTCGAAAACATGAATTATGGAAAAGGGAGCTTGAAACCAAAATGCAAAAATAAAATGGAGGAGAGAAAAAACAGTTTGCTTGAAAGGATTAAAGCATTTGATAAGGAAGAAGGGATAGAACTGAGTAGCATTGATTTCCTAAGAGAGGTTGTTAGAAGAGATATAGAAGAGCTGAAATGGGAACGCCTGGTCGCGTTCGCTCTCTCTTATGGAAGCTGGTATTGCCCTGCGATCCGAGTATACACCGAGTCCAAGTTTGAGGACAAGCTAGAGTCCTCGAAGAGGGATTTCCTTCAGGCATCATTGGGGATATCAAAGGTAAACCAACCGATGATCCAGAAGCTGTTGGATTGGTACCTCCTGGACTTCGCCGAGGACTTGGTATCCCTGCTTGATTGGGTATGCTTGCGGGTATCGGATGAGCTACAAATCAATCAAGTCTTTAATGTCTCAGATTTGTATGAGTTTGTGGGAGCTGATGAAGGTTATGATGTCCAAGATTAGATCGAAGAGCTTCCAAAGGTCACAAAGAATGTTATTGAAGATGTTCTAGATGTGAAGGAGACTAAGTCAAGGAGATGAAATCAATACAGGAGGTTCTTGGTGAAATGGTTAGGAAAGCCAGTGATGGAAAGCACCTGGATAGTTGGAGAAGAGTTGAAGAAGATTGATCCTGAGATTTATGCTGAGATCGTCGAAGTTTTCGCGCCGGAGTCGCGAACATTTCCAACCCGGGGAGATTGATGCAGGAGCACATTATTATTTTAAGATTTTATAATATTAGGGGTATTTTAGGAATATTATATTAGATTTCATTTCTAGTATAAATAAGGCCTTAAGTTTTCTAAGGAGAATAGCGGTTATTTTTATCATATTATCTGATTTTAAGAATTTCTTGAGGTTTTCTTACAATCCCTAGAATTCTCGATCGTTCCCTTCATCTTATTTGTTTTCTCCTAGTTTTTCTGTGATTTCTCCTATTTTCGCTACGCTACTCTATCAAGCAGTTATTAAATGGCGTACCATGGACCAACTACATTTCTTGTTCCCTTCCTCCCCTTTTAGGCTTATATCCGTAGTGTTTCCCATGTCAATAACATTAGTAAAAGGGCTAGAGATCTTATATTTTAGGAATTAGTACACAAAACAATGAAAGAACATATGTATCACATTAGATGCAGACAGACTCGCTATTCAATGCTTTTTCCACAGAAATTGATTGTCTGAATTTTTTTTCGCGTTACTTAACATAAAGAAGCACCAATCTGTGATTCAACAACAATCAGTCATAAAAGACATGACACACCACGAAATAACAAATACCTTAACCGTGCAAATGAAAAACTGGCTCCCATTCGTATTAGGGCCTGCATTGGCCATGCTCACCACCCCAGGTCCAATGTGAGCCACTGAAACATGATAATCAAGAGGAAGAACCACATTGTCCGCGAACTTAAGAGATGAGGAAGACAAACTTTGGTTTGACATGGAAAATGATGACAAACATTGGCGAAACATGTCAAAATGATGACAAAATAGTCAAATGGTCTTACGCTTGAAGTTCTCGTCCTTGAATGTGCGGCCATATATGCTTTTACCACCAGTCCCCTGCAACATGGATAGAAGGGCATGGTGACCAAGGCAACTAAAAACATATTGGCACTTCCACAAGATAACAACAATTTGACAAATAATCTGACTGACAACAGGCAGAAAAGAATCACGTTGAACTCTAATATCAGTACAGAACTCTACGTCGTGCAAGCGAGACATATCTATAACCAGAAATGGATTTCGACGCAGCAGAAGTTCCCATGTCAAAATGGTGCAGTTAGAAAAGACCTAGCCTGGGCTGAACCATTCACAATGATTCTATTGATTGGACTCATTACAATCACTCTTCGCAATCTGATTGGAATACAGGGACCCCACTCTTTACAAACTATTGCCCAGAAAGATCCCCAAAGCCTGTTAACTTAGACTTCCAACCACATTTTCAGAAAGGAATAATTCATTGTCCTTGTTCAACTATAGTCACATATGGCTTCCAAGCACAATGCACAGAATCAACTGTAGAGGCAGGCACTTGATTAAGGCAAAATACTAATATCACAATTCTAAAAAGCAGCACAGATGACGGGTACTTCAAAACTGACATTTCCTTTGTCGAAATCTCCTCCTTGAATCATGAAGTCCTTTATGACGCGATGAAATGCTGAGCCCTTGAAGCCAAAACCTTTCTCTCCTGAAACCAAGGAAGATACCACCATAACATCACAGCACATTCAAACTACCCACTTCATAAGCAATAATGACAAGGTAAAATAGAATCAGTCATTAACCACTAATGTCAGGGAACGGCAAGGTCAGCAAAATACAAGAGAAGCGTCAAATTGAATCTCGAAAATGAGCTTGTCCAGAAAGTCCAACTGTCATGGCTACAGAGGTCGAAACAATTCACAACCAAGGGTACCACAAGCAATTTGGCGCAGACATACAAATAGTGACCCGTTAACAGTCCAACGACAAAAAGCACAGAACCAAACCAGAGGGTCCGCAGAGTGTTACCAGTGCACAGGGCACGGAAGTTCTCTGCCGTCTGGGGAACATCATCTCCATAGAGCCCAATAACAATTCTCCCGGCGAGCTTCCCAACAGGGTTCCCGATGCTTATATCGAAATAAACCTTGTTGGTCACTTTAGACTGCAAACTCGCCACCTGCCCCACAAACCGAAAAACAATCACAACCTTCTAAACAGACCAATGAATCCCCCCCCCCCCCCACCTCCAAAGTGAAAGGGGACGAATTAGTACATCCGCATCCGCACGAATTGAAACGCGGGCCCGGCGCGAGACGGGGAGCAGGGACGCAGAGTGAGACAGGAGGCCGAGTCTCAGGGGACTCCGGAAGGCACGGAGGGGGAGGAGAGAGGAGGAGGGGCAGGCGAGGGGGTCGCATCGTCGTTGACAGGCGAGGGAACCGACATTTGACTGCCAAAACAATACACTAAGAAGTGACAAGGGGAGCTAATCATATTACCAGAAGGAGGAGAAGAGGGTGATTTACCAGGATTGTGCAAGTGGCAGAGGTCGCCATGAGAGGGAGGAGTATGGCTTTGAGATTGGGTTTTCCCTAGGTTGTAAGAGCAGGTAAAGCAAAGGTTGAGGAGTTAGGCGTAGCTAACAAATTCACCCCCCCTCCTTAATCCCAACAAAATCTTTTTGTTTAATCCCAACAAAATCTTTCGATAATTATGTTAAAAATACTATGAATTCTCTTAATTTATAGGGATTTCGGTGTTTTAATTACCAAATTTAGTTATTTTAAAGAAAATTCGATGATCAAATAGCGAATTCTATTAAAAAGATACAAAGTTTCTGGATTTGGGGCTAAACCCTAGGAAATAATTTGAACCGGGTGAAACTATTTACACACCCTAAAACATTAAAATGACACCATTAATTAGACTTTAACCGAAATGTCCTCCATGCTCTAATATTACAACTGATATTTCTTCTTAAGATTCAAAATGTTGTCTTTTCAACTACTACCTTATCCTCTAATATCAAATTTTATTAAATAACATGCTTACTTGAATCTAGTACTTTTTAGAGAGTGAAATAATGTAATATTTTTTTTCAAAAAATAATTATTAAAATACTTATATGATAAAATTGGACGTCTTTTCACTTTAATTACGCTTTTATTTTAAATAATTGTTTAAAAAAAAGAGAGACATATGTAAAAATATTATGAAATACGTGTAGTTAGGGGTGCAAATAGGACCACCCTTTGAATGTTTCACGGTTAGTACAGTTTCTCCTTAGATTTTCAACGATTTAATTATCTATATCTTCTTCGTCGGATCCGTCTCGTTTATAAATGAATGAGCATTCAACCAGGGAGATCACTCTTTACATACGGGATTCCACTTCTTTTAACATTGAGTTTTGAAGATTCTCAAGTGTCACAACATTTATCTTCTCAAACGTGTATTTTCTTAAAATTGAAGAGGAAAAATGATCAACTTCTTTTACCCTCTTTTGATTACTTAGGAATTCCAATATATTCGGTCTCACTTTTGAAAAAATGGGTCATTTATAACTTTTTATTATTATTTTAAAAATAATTCAAATTGCTTTATTGTACTTTTCTTCGGAAAACCATTTACATTCGAATGAACCAAATACAAACCCAAATCCAGACGGTTCTATGATGTTTTTCCACCCGACAACACCCTACACGAAATAGTTTTTGTTTTTGAGACGTTATAAATCACGAAATTGAATTCTCCAAAAGATAATCAAATGTGACGATATGAGATGAAATTTGAGATAAGCGAAGATCCACGCAGACTTCATGCGGGGCGGGACAGTGGCGCAAACCTCTTTGAAACTCCGCGGATGATGTTTGACGGTGTGAGTACACGAGAAACATTACTACGTTTTTTTTTTTTTTTAATCCCTTTAACCGAGATGCCTAATCCAAGGTTGTTGCCTCATTTGTTTCTCTTTTGTCCCTTTCAACTTTTGTACGAGCTAAGAATATCACCCCCCCAATAAACACTTGCAACCTGCTTCCAATGATTCAATAATTTATCACGACCAACCGTCACTTCCCCTAATGCTAATTAAGCCCATATATATAAAAAGAAAACACTGCTAATCAATCAAAGGTTTACATCGAGTTCTAACATCCCAATCCTATAATATATTTCCTTTTCTGGATTAGTAACTACTAATCATTTAGGCTTAAATGGTTCGATTAATTGGGGGGGGGGGGATTCCATTAAGAAAAAAAAACTATATAGAGAAAACATGGGTGACCTACCCCCACTTGGAAAACCAAAACAAAAACTATATTTGTTATATTATAAGCGTGCGCCAAATAGAATGTCCATGTAATATTATTGATGCATTATGTAGAGGTGGCCGGCCAGGTGCCGGGTCGAACTCACACCCTGCCCGTTACCAACCTTCGTCGACCCCCTCGAACTAAACTCGTAATCGACCGTAGGGCTCGTTGTTTTTTCTAATAGTTTTATGGACATATGCTTTCATTATATGTCGCATGTTGGAATTCTACTAAAAAGAATGTCGGAATCAACGTCGCCATATAAGAAGCTTTTTAAATTAATTTTTTTTACATCGAAAGCAAACATTGATCAGGTCACATTGAGATATTTTTTCTGAATTTTTGAAATTACACATATATATACATTTATTTGTACCGGGTAGCTTTATATATGGTTGAACAAACAAGTAACTTTAGATTTGATTTCTCATTTATTTTTTGCCCTAATTAAGATATAAAAGAAAAATATTGTAATTATTATTTTGTTTGTTTTTTTTTAAAAAAAAAAACACATGTCTCGTAGTTTTCATTTTTATCCAAGGAGAAATGTTCCCTTTTATGGTGGTCCCCAAAACAAATTTGTCTTTTACGGTCGCGAGATTCAAAATTACCGTTTTACGGCAGTTTCTCCTAGCCTTTTCTTAATCTCAAAATTAGCCCAAAATTAATCCTTCAAGACCTACTTAGGAAACTTTACTTAAGCGGCTCTGATACCAATTAGATTTACTGAAGATAGCGATACAAATTAACTCCCTAAAGAGTTAGATATCAGCATGCTAGATACTCTTCAGGAATGCCGGGAATCAATCTTGAGAAGTTTTTCCCAATTGTCTTTGGCGTCGGCGTTCCACCAACCTCAAATACTCGTTTGAGTATTTCGAAGTAGCTGTAAATCCGAGATTGGATTTACCTTCAAGGAAGTATTCCTCAAATTCACTCTAGACTAGAGTCAGTTCTTCTAATTTCTTAGAATAACTCTCTACCAGCTTTAATAACTGAGTTATCTGTGCTGATAGAATATCCAAATGATCTACTACCGTATTGAGAAGGCCAGTAGTAGAATCCTTGCCCACCCCGTGATCCAAATGGAGTAATTCGGGATTCGGGCAATCAGTCATAAGAATGACCCGTGCACTGCACCACTTTAATCTCTTGATTAAAGTCCTCTTTTAAAACATAAACAACTTAAAAGATGTTTACCATACCTTAATTCAATGGATAGCTCAGAGGGTTCACCAAGCTTCCGCAACTTCTGGGAATTCAAGAAACGCTCACTTCTCAATGTAGAGAATTCTGTGAGATGGAGAGGCTCTTCTGTGTCATCTGAATGCCCTTACCACGAAGGTCTTATATAGACACTCCTCATCCAAACACAAGGTTTAGTCACGAGGACTTATCCTTCAAAGGTTCTATTCGCAAATCTAACCTTTAGTTAGTTTTAATCAATTTTCATTAACTCTAACTACTCTTGATTCCTTAAGGTATCCTTAGAGAACGATCCAAGAATTTTGACTCAGAGATGTGAGAGAAAAATTCTCTATTCAGATCGCCTCCCCGAAAAATGGTAGAGGGTTGTGAAATATATACACAAACAAGCTGGTGTCTATGCACTGTTTGCCAGCTCAAAAGTAAAAAGAATCTACTTTTACAAAAGCTTACTAGACTACAACATTGCCTAGTCTATCTTTATACAATTGTTTTCTCCTGTCTGCATCACTACTTCATCCACGGAGATTCCTTCCTCTCTGGCGTGTGAAGACTCGCCAGTTCCTTCCAAGAGTCCCTGATCAGCATTTTGTCGGGCTCTCTCCTCATCTTGCTCGAATCCCTGTGCTAAGGATTTATCGGTGTAGTCAGTGATTTTACTCCAGACTTTGAAGGTGTCTGTCCGGAGGCACAATTCAGAGTTCTCCCTCTTCCAGAAGCTATCTAGAAGATCCAGAACTCTCTCCCATCCTCTCACTCCTACCTGTTCATCTACATAGCTGAGATAAGAACGGAGAATTGTGACAGTTGTCATCCCGTCACTGAGCACATAGTATAGCTCCTTGCGGGCAAACACGTGCTCCAGCACATCTTTCAGAAACTCAACTTTTATGGCCTTTCTTACAGTCTTATCCTTGTAATACTTGCGCCATAAACCTCTCTGATCGAGGTCCTGTTTTTGAGGTTCTATCAGATGTCTACTTTCACTAGGATGGATATCCCACACTTGCATATTGGGAAAGATTACTTTCCCATATTGCTCATGTTCTTCCTCCTCCATCGTAGTGCTAGTAATCAATGCCGTAGCATACTTTGAACTGTAGCCAAGGCATCCGAGTATGAACTTTACCAAGTGAGGTAATGGTTATATCTGCTCTGGTTCTGATCTATCGATCTCCAGAATATCGACAAAACCCGCGTACAAATAAGGTAAAGCAACTCCCACCATACCTGAATTGATCCTCAGGGATGGCCACTTCTCCGATATCCACTGTAGATATGGTTGAAGTACAGAGATTTCCTCGAGCGAGGATTCTCTCATATCCACAACTACTCTCGAAGTCTCGTAGTCTTTGACTTCACACGGTAGTATAGACATTGTCGTGGTGAGAATCTGTTGTCGTTCCCTTACGGACTTTGACAGTTCTTCTCCATCTGCAGCCTTGTAAATTAACTTGGCCTCCAGATCTTTGATGTACTCAATCGCCTTTGCTGCGAAAAACTTAATTTGGGCGTGGTAATTATTTTTAATACCTCCCATAAGTCCTCCACAAACAACAGTGGCATCCCAAGACAGGGATCCATCTTCGAAGGAGTCCAAATCAAAAAACCAAGATCTATCAAGATCTTCATGACTTTTGTCATCGTGAGCTTGCTCACCAGGTTCAACTGAACCTCCTTCAGGAATTGCTTCCTCAAGATTCTCCTGAGTTTGAGGATTACCTTCTTCGAGTGCTGTTGGTATTTCATAATTGAAATACTCGTCGTACTCCATTTCCGCCGTGTCGTCAGGATGTTCTTCCTTCCGACCCACTGGCTCTCCTATGAAGGCTTTAAACTTTGCCTCCTCTTCAACATACACACTCTCCATCCTTTCTTTCTGTTCCTCCTTGCTTTGTAACAAAGCCTTATAGGATTTTACAACTTGGTTAATGGAGATTTTCTGCTCTTTAGCCAGATGATTACGGTAGTAATTGAACTGCTCCGTGGTCAGTGGGTACCACCAAGGTTCTGTGACCTTATCATCCTTCTTAGGACCAGAAGATTTAAGCTGCTTTGCTTTCTTATTCTTTCTGGCTTTCTCTTGGGAATTAGCCTGAGCTTCTTCCTTCAGATCTGCCATTTTCGCCTTTCCCTTAGAGCTTACCTTTTCTGGATTAGCCATCTTCTCTTGAAGATCTTTCTTCACGTTTCTCTCGGAGTTGATATTATCTTCTCTCTTAGGACCCGTCATTCCCTTCTGGGAATCTTTCTCTGCTTTCCCTTTGGAATTGGTTATTACCTTTTCCTTAGGTTCGACCATTCCTCTCTAGGAATCATCTTTCATCTTTCCTTTGAAGTTAGCATGAACTTTCTTCTTAGGATCAACCATCTCCTTCTGGGGATCTGTTTCCGCCTTTCTCTTGGAGTTGGTGACTACCTTCTCCTTGAGATTAGCCATACCCTTCTGGGCATTCGCAGTTTTCAGCTTACTGGGACATTCAAATGATCTATGTCCAGGTCGCTTGCACTGCTAGCATAAATCTGATTTCGTTCCAGAAATGAAACCACATTACTATGCTCACTTTCTCTTTTGATAGGATTAGGACATACCTTCTTGGAGTGTCCCTCCTGCTTGCATCTCTAGCAGATCTTCTTCTTTGCTGCGGGATCCATCTGCAAGTTCTCTAGAGAGAGAGTCAGCTATTATATTTTTGTCTGAAGAGATATACTCAACATCGAATTTATAATTGATAAACCATTCTTGCAACCTCAAAAGTCTAGTTTTTTTGCCTAGCCTCTTTGAGGTTCAGACTCATAAACCTTTTTACATAGGTCGAGTCAGAACGCACTAAGAATTTCTTAGGTGCCAAAAAGATGTAAAAGGCTTTTATTCCATTTTTTAAAACCAATACCTCTTTTTCATGTATCGGGTATCGGAGTTCGTACCCCTTAAAACTACCCGACCAATACTTACAAACGGGTTCAGGCTTTCTTCCTTTAATTTTAAGGACAGCACCCCATAACTCGTTAGAAGATCAATTTCCAGGACTAACTCATCTTTGTCAGATGGTAAAGAGAGTTGAGGTAGATTTTTAACCTTTCTCTTAATCCTCTGAATAGCCTGAGTGTCCTCATCTTCCCATAACCAAGGATTTACCGAAGATGTTTTCTTCGAAATCCTCCCTAGATCTTTCTTTCACAAACTGTCTTGCATAGTTAATAAATCCACAAAATCTTTGGACATGTTTTCTATCCTCAAGTCTGTCAGGAAATTCAACAATTTTCTCGGCAATATGGCTTTGTAATTTTATCTTTCCTTGCTCAATTTCCATGCCTAGAAAATTAACTGACTCCTTAAACCATTCTATCTTCCTTTCCGATAGAATCATGCCCTCCTGTCGGAAGACATCTGTCACCATATCAAGGTGCCTCATGTTGTCGACTTCAGTCTGACTGTAGACTGGTACATCGTCAATATAGACTGCACAAAATTTTCGGACTTGCTTAAAAGCATTATCCATTTTGCGCTGAAACACGCCTGGAGCATTTTTCAGGCCGAATGGCATCACCAGCCATTCAAACATTCCTTGCGGAGCATTGAAGGCAGTTAGAGAAACCGACTCTTCCTCCATCTTGACTTGCCATTATCCACTTTTCAAGTCAAATTTTGAGAAGAATTTTGGTTGGCTCAAACTAACTCTATCAATTAAATCTCCCGCAGTGGGAATCTTATAGCCATCGTCTTTTGTAGCTTTGTTAAGTTGATGATAGTCTATAACCATTCGTGCTTTCCCTCGCACCTGCTCGGCATGATTAATTACCATAAAGGCAGGACTAGAATGCGGACTGTAACTGTCCCTAATCAAGCCTTTTCTAAGCAATTCAGGAATTTGTTTGTCAAACTCATCAACCATTTCAGCCGTATACGTAATGTTTCTGGCTCTTATAATGGTTCCGGGATCCTTTAACTTGAGTATAGCCTTTAGGCTATTCCGACTCCATAATTTTAATGGATCTTCACTAAAATTATCGGCAAGTTCTACCAGAAACTTATCCCATTTTGTCCCAGTTAACTGTACTGCCATACACACTTCCTGTTTTGGAAACAAGTCGTCATACCAGCTAGAACTCCTGGTATTTGTTGGAGAAAACAGGGTTTGTTCCCATGAATCGTTCTTATCCAACCTTAAATCACCACGCTGAGCTCGCACTCTGAAAGCTTTTTCGCATGGTAAGTTACCACATTACTCTGTCCGTTTTACCGAATAAAACCCAAATTTTAACCTCAACTTAGGTTCTTGGAGAATACTGATTTTCACACCACCTAGGGACACGTGATGGACATCCTGCACAAAAGGTAGGTTTATGATGTCCGTTTAGAAAGGCATTGCCAATTATGATGTCTGCCTCTAATAAAGGATGGGCCAGGATCTCTTTTATGATGAACTGTTGTCCACCAATAAAGACAGGCACATTATTGGCCTGATGGCTGACTATTGTCGCCATTCCATCTACATTCACCATATGGATGGGTTTCTGCAGTGGTTTTCACCACTCATCTGGTAGAGCATTAAGTCTACCACAGCTTATGCTACACCTAGTGTCTATCAAAGTATCCAAAGAATACTCATAGTATCTAGGAAACTTGAAGGTTAGAGCCACATATGTGCTCAAGTCTTCCTTCCTGACATTAAAACCAATATTCTTAGGTACTTCTTAAGATGGTTCTATCATCCTTCAGATTTCATCTATTGGTATAGACCTCTGTTCGGCTATTTGCTCAATAACCTTACAGACTTCAGGAATACTAGATAAAGAGTTATCCGGATAGGTAACTCTCATCATCCGTATTGATTCCTCTCTCGTTTGATCTACCGGATCCTCATAGACTGGTAATGATACCTGTCTATATCCCACAATTCTACCGTATGTTGAGACGGGCTTCTCGAATCTATAGACCTTCGAGACATTTCTTCTATTAGTGGTGGAGCAGATGCTTCTGCTGGTCGGGAGACAATTATGTCCTCTCCCACATCACTAGCTCTAGAAGAAACTTCAGAGAGCGTATGAGTTCTTGGCTCTCTCAGGAATGGTATCATCACAGGCAAATGCCTGTCAGCTCTAAAACTATCTCTAGATGGTTCACCCAACATTAAAGTAACCTCATTACCTCTTTGTCGGATATTAGCCGCACTAATCGGTCTAGAGCTACTACCAGGCTCAGTTATAACCCAATTTCTTGGCCAGGTTAATTCTAGTGGGTTCACCTCTCGCCTATGAAATTGTTGGTAGTTATTATGACATTCCTCGAACAACTCGGTGAGTCTTGAGATGTTCCTCATACCAGGACTAGTGGTATTTACCAATCGGTAAATTACTCTAGTGTGATACGCCAAAAACTTGGCCTGGGAATTCATTCTGTCTATATTCATTCATTTAAATCCTTAAGGTCAATGAATTTCCCTAATGCGTTGTACGTTTAATAATGGGATATCCAAAGTCTCAAGTTTCGTGCTTGTAACTTGAGCCGTTGCTTCTGTTTGTGAGATGTCTATTATAGATCCGAAATTAAATCTTGAAACATTATAGACTTCTCTCACATTAACATTAGGCAACTTCCATTCCAGCACTGACTGGGATGGATCTTCGTACTGGTGGGATTCCTCCAGTACCTGATTCGATGCTTCCAAGGGAACCATCTCATCACCATCTCCATTTCGCTCTGCTCTCATCATGAACAGATTCATTTTCCAGAGATCAGAATCCTCTTTTGAGTCTGTATCATAATTAGATACAACTTCATAGATAGATTCTACTTCCGAGTCTAAGTCGGAAATATCCTGCTCATCTATGGGTTCATAAGCCAGGATTTCTTCCTTATAACTCCGGTCATCCAGAAACACCATTCGGAGTCTTTCTCTCCTTTGGTTTTTCTGAGGACAAGTATCTGCTTTGTGGGCTTTTGATCCACAAAACCAGCAACAATTGCAGTTGTTCAACGGTTTCCCCTTTGGACATTTAGGTTCTCTGCCATGCTTTCGCTTAAAGGCCTCGATCCTTTCTTTATCCTTAAGGTTAGTCCGTCCCCTTACAAACCTCCTTGGTTTGTAAGCAGGACCTCCCCTTTTGTTTTTCTGGAGGTCTCTCTTTGGCCAAACTTTCCTTTTGTTGTATCCAACAAATTTTTTCTTCTTTGGAAAGTTTCTTGTTCTCATAGATTTTGTTTGAGTATCACATTCATACCTTCCCGGTACATACTCAATCTGCGAATAACAGCTCTTGTTTAGGTATGGCAGCTTCTTAGCTGCCTCCTTAACTTAGAGCTCAGTACACGCTTCCCTCATCGCGTACTTAACCGCCTGAATTTTTCCTCCGAGTTCAGAGACAATCTTTTCCTCACTCAGAAGTAATTCATACGCCTTTTGCGCAACTTCCGGCCACGGTTCTGGAAGTTTTGCAAAAAAGGTTCCCAATATGAACTGTTGAGAAACTACGTCCAGATTGTAATAATACTTCTGGAATTCACATACGTAGCTATCAAACCAGCACATGTCACAGATCTGTTGTTTAACCAGAGCAGTCAACGATTGCTCTTTTTCCACAGTCTCAGTGGATAACGAAAAACCACAGAACTCCCGTTTTAATGCATCAGCTATGATGGCTAACACACCATCAACGGTCAGCGCTTGATCTATCTTTTTTTTTTTATGTCTGTATGTGCCACCAAAGATTTCCAGTATTTTTGCGCTGTTCCCATGAGGGCTGCTACACATAATTCATAGACTAATCCAGGGGATAGTATCCCAGCAGAGGCAGTCATTCTAATTAGTGATAACCATTCATCTATCGTTTCCGATACATGCTTTTCACAATCTATGTCCAGAAAAGCACCAGGGGTAATTATAGGCTTCATGACATTATCCCTTGGAACAAACTCTTGTTTAGTTTTATGAGGATAATCGGGCCTATAAATTTCACTCTTCGCAGTTACCAATTCATTAAACGTTCGATTATCTAAATGAATTGGAATATCCTCTGTCAGGCCTAAGGCTTTTCTTAGGTCTTTTGCCAATTCTCCACTTTGAGAATTCAAATTTGCATTTCGCTTTTGTGTGTCTAAAATGTAAGGAGCTACTGACTCCCTGTACATTTCATCTACACTCTTGCCTTGATTCTGTTTGGAATTTCTTCCTCCCAGTTTCAACTTTTCGACTGGGTTTCCGGTAGTACTTTCCAGTCCTGAAGTCGCCTCGGCTTCAGGCCTTTCTAAACTTCTTTCTTGCTCGATCGAGTCTAACATCTTGTTGACTATCGAACCTACTTCCTGAGCAAGGTGGTTTCGGCTCTCAAGATTTTTTGTACTCCCCTGAATAGTTAGCTGAGTTAAAATATCATTTATACTCTTGCTAATTCCATAAGGAGACAATCTAGATTCTGGAACGAACTCCAATCGTGATGGAGTTCCTGAAGGATTTCCTGGAGATTTTCCTTCTCCAGCCATCTGAAGGACTTAATTGAAAATTTTTCAAAATTTTGGGGTTTTTTATTTAAAGAAATGAACAAGGTAAAAGAGGAGCTGTAGATTGGTAATATTGAAACTTACTTACCTAAAAGACAAAATATTTTGTTTTCCAGGGTAAATTGGAACTATTCTCTTTATCCAAGATTAAACAATCAAATATACATATCCTGTTAAGATACATATATTATACGTACAACAAAATCTGATTTACATATTGACCCGTGAGATGATCATACGGGGTTATAGCCTGTCGACCCGCTAGCTTTACGAATTGGTTACGTCCTACATTATTTTTGACCCGTGACTTGTCGGGTCAGACCTATGAGACCTCTCACAACCCGGTCCGTGGCCCACATCGGGGTCAAAAATTAGGAAAAGTAAGCCTGAATAAATTAATATTTATGTATATCCTGCTTTTTTATATATAATTTCAGCTGCGGTATATCATATGCACGTCCTACTTTGATAAACAATAGGCATTATGAATTAAATCTTCCCTCCAAATTGCTTAATGAGTTGAAGACAAAAAAAAAAATTGGATTTGCAAGATATGATCGGAAAGTAATCAATCAACACACAATTATTGATGATGCAGTCATATCACATCAAACCCATACGATTTTGAACAATTTTTACATCATGCATCCACCCTTTATGCTTACAATAACAAAAATGGAAACTTATTGCAGCATATGTGTACTAATCATAATAATCATGGGCTTTACATAATCATAAGAAGCGAACTATTTTTATGTAGTCGTTATTGTTTTTCCCCCACTATGGTGTGTGATCTTGAGGTCCCGGGGGTGAATACGGAGGGAAGTATGGAATCCATGATCTGGGGTCCCACGGATTGAACGGCGATGACGAAGAAGAAGAAGATGGGGGTGGAGTTCCGAAGAAAGGGATGCCTGGGATCCATGTTCTCGGGTTGGATGATGACGGGGGCATGGGAGGGAAGGGTGGAAATTGAAACAGCGGCGAAGGCGAAGAAGGAGGAACCTGGAATGGGAAAGATGGGAACGGCAATCGTGGGAGGGGTGGAAGCGTTGGGAGCGGGATCGATGGGAATGGCGGTAGCTGAGGGAAGGGGATGGGGAGTTGCGGGATTGGTGCCCATGGCAGACCGTAGGGTGGGAAGTAAGGGAGGAAGAACTTGGAAGAATTCAGTGCCTGTGGGGAATCGAAGTCGTTCCGTGGGGCTCCGGGCAAAGGAAGCGACTCCTTTTCATACTTTCTGGGTCCGCAGAAGGTGACGTTCTTCCTCCGGGGCCGGTAACTCAGGGCATTGAGGCTGAATATACAGAGGCTCTGCTGCTTCGACTTGACAGAGATCTCGTCTGTCGTGGTCCTAAGGCCCGGGACATTGCAGGCCGGGGAGGAGCTTGAAAGCAGCGTAGCCTGGCAAGCGGATGCGACTTGCCGGCCCTCGATGCAGTCAACCCCATCAACGGATGGTATCTCCAGCCTGTACACCCCGTACCGGTCGGTCGTCCTGTTCACCGAGAAGTCGATCTGTTCTGCCGTCTCTGGACCACTCGCCTTGAACTTGCACCGGATGTTCACATCCGCACCTGGAGATGAAACAATTCGGACTTCATCACAATCATGGTACCAACTGTCCCAATTCTTATTCCCCATAACCCAAGCACGGGGAAACAAAATTAACATTAATACAAACACGCAACATTAATAACGAAATTATCCTCACATTCCAAAGGTAGAGTTACTTCAATATCTACTGACTCGATTTTCACTTTAACATTTAGAGGTCAAACGTTATCCGACCATTCTTAGTTTTACCACGAAACATTATAGGAAGGAGCGCCGGTACTTACCCGGCAAGAAGTAGCTGTAGCGGGAGAAGGTGCCGGTAGAGCATACGTCACAATACACGACACCGGCCACGGCGATGGAGGAAGTCGGGTTCGCGGGCTTGGTCGCCTTAGGTGGAATGGACAAGGGAGTCGAAGGGGGAAGAAGCAACACCGCTAGGAGGAGGACTATGTTGGGGGTCCTTGGATCCATGAAAGAACATCACCCTGGTAACACAATGTGGGGGTGGTTGGGGGTGTAAAGAAGAAGAAGAGGAGGAGGAGGAGGTTTTGTAGGGGGGGAGTATTTTATGACCGGGACAAGAAAAAGGTGAGCCCATGAGCAACAGCTGTAATAAAAAGAAAAGGGAAGGAGAGGACAAGTACAAATGTTCATGGGTGCAGTGATTTTGTCCGTGAGTTGTTTGGTGTCTGCTGCAGTTTGCAATAATAGCATTGAATGAAAAAGGGGGAGAGAATGAATGCCATTTTACGCGTATGCTTTGAAATTGAATCATTAAAAAGAAAGAATAATCTTATATTAATGCAAACAAGTGTATAAATACGTTGAAAGAGATTCAAAGCTGAAGATGAAATCGACAGTTAGTTCGGGAGGAGAGTTTTATTTCTGATATGAATATTTTTATTATTTGGTGGGGGGTTCACTAAAGAACAAAGACATGTGAAAGGGGGGGGGGGAATGGCTTTGGTTTGTTTGACAGGTAGCGGATGAATAATTGGGATCTGTGATTTCCATTGTTTGGATTGGGTCAAATCAATCCCTGCCCTTCCCTTCCCTTCCCTTGGGGGATCTTCTTCGGCTTTAATTTAGTTGGATCAGGGAATGGTGGTGGTGTTTGGTTGCCTCCTTGGTGAGCCCACATTTGGCCACGGACATTTATTTCGTTCATTATAATATTCCGTACATCGTGATTGTCCCTAACAACACAGCACGAGAAAGAAAGAAGATCAACGAATTCGTATTTTGAACAGGAGTTGAGATATATTTCTAAATTTTACACGTATTATATTTTTCATGGGTTCAGGATTTTGAATGCCCATTTGTTTTGATAAATAAAAGTGTTAAAATAATTGAATAAATGGTTGTTCGTCTGCGTTGTATCCTTCCAAAACTGCTTCCTAAAGCTTATCTGCCATAATAAATATTGGCTATGAGATTCTGAACTAATAATATATTTTGATATTATTTCCATGTCTTTTCTATTATAAAAGGGACCGCATTGTCACTTCTAGAGAAGGGAGCAGTTACTAGCTTTTTAGATTGGGGACATGTACGAAGAATGAAAGGCATCAACGTCAATAGTTACACTCCTGATTGATTTTATTTTGGATTAGCAGCTGCATGATTAATTCACTCATGTTTTCATGTATAGGGAAGTTACTAGAAACATAGCCACAAAATCGGCCTTCTTTCACATATGGAGAAGCTTCTCCGCCGCGCGTCGTAACTACAATCTCCCACAATCGAGTCGCCGATTTGAGATCTGACGTTCTCCGTTGCAATCTACGAGGACAATCACTCGCCCTTTCTATTTCTACACATCCGAAAACTAACTCCATCGATCAGTTCGCGGCAGGTACACTTCGTTAATCCACTTTATCGGTTGCTTCGTTAATACTGTGGATATCTCCAACAACTATAATTGAATATGGTGTATTGAAATTAATCTGCAAGAAAGAATGAACTGATATGCAACAAGGACAATGAATTAAACAGATTGTTAAGTTACGATCATCAGTTCCAAAAAATCAAACTCCCTCCCGGCCAATCCTTAACTCCTCCACTCTCACTGCCTTCATTCCACGCATCATGACATCACCTACAGTGTGATGTGTAGTATGAACAACAACACACAATGACACTCGCCGAACTCCTTATAAAACTTATACTATTAAGCCCACCGGAAACCAAATACACTATTTAACGTGGAAACTACTTGGTGTAAGGAGTAAAAAATAACGATATTGTTTATAAGGTAAAACGACAATTTGGGCAAGGTCGATGCTTAACATCGATGAGACCATGTGTAATGGTAAGCATAAAGAGAAACGTCATCGATGATGAAGAACTCCATGGTTCGTCGATGGACATCCTCGACAGCATCGACGGCTGACGTAGAAGCAGCTCCATCGACGGCTGGCGTAGAAGCTGCTCCATCGACGGCTGGCGTAGAAGCAGCACCTTCGACGGCTGGCGTAGAAGCAGCACCATCGACGGCTGGCGTAGAAGTAGCTCCATCGACGGATGGCATAAATGCAGCGTCGACGGTGAAGGCTGAAGTAGCGTCGATGAAGGCTGGAGCAACGTCGACAATGAAGGCTGGAGCAGCGTCGATGAAAGCTGGAGCAGCATCGATGAAAGCTGGAACAGCGTCGACGATGAGGGCTGAAGCAACCTTCACAACAACAGAGGATGAAGCGCCGATTGCAAATGGATAAGATGAAACGGTTGATTCCAATTGCAAGACGTTTTGTTTTAGGATTTCTATAAATTGTTACTTCTTGCTTGTAATGAGACACGCCGGACAATCATTCTACGACCCCGAAGGGCTGCTTGATTGTCAACTTGACTGTACACAATCGTCTTAAGTGTTGTTGCAAGATGGCTGTAAGTTTCATTCTTTTGAATTAGTGGATTCTTGATTACTTTTTGTTCTTTGCTTCATTTTACTAGCGACCACATTCAACACTTAGTCCCCAATATATCACGACGTGTTTCGTCCGTAAACACGTTTTTGGAGACCACAGTGGGAGTCAGAAACGAGTTTCGTGTGAACATATGAAATGTCAACACGTTTTTGGTGCGGTGAGTGTGGAATGAACTGCAACACGAATATAACCTTCGACAAAAGGTTTGTTCGATCGTCCGACGAAGATTCGGATGAGGCCCTGGAAATGGCCCTCCGAGATTTCGAATTCCGATGAACATGTAATATTGCCCTTCGCGGTATAGTGGAGCGCCTGAAAATTATGTGTCGGGAATTGGAAACATTCCGTTTATTGATTCTCAATCTGATGCATGCTCTTACGAAAAACGAACAGATAACCGTTGAGGGTGATCCAATGGAACGTTCTCAATCTGAAGGGGTGTGGATACAAAGGGAACTTCCCTCGCCTCGAAACAGCATCGATGTAGAGGGGGCTACCCTCGCCCCCCTATGAGGGTCCGCTCTTTGGGGTTGAATGTTACCCCCTAATCGAACCCGATCACCACTTGATGGCTGATCGAGACATTGACCAAGGCACCATCGATGAGCTTCCACATCGCCAAGTCGAAGGGACCAAGAGGGGTGCCCTCGCCTCTCGGGAAAGGCAGCCCTCAAACGTCGAAAGTCACCCTACGATTGACATTGATCTCCACTTGATGGTTAATTGTAACGTCGACGCGAGTAACATCGCCAAATTGAATTATTTAAATTCAGGGGCCATGACCCCTTCGGTCTCCCTAGCACCACCACTATAATGGAGAACATATCGAGTCTTGTTTTAGTTCGAGATTTTAAAGAAAATTCTTTATCCATAATAATTCTTTGAACGCTTATGTGGTCGACATAAATTCTACAACATATAGAGCAATTTTTTTTGTGGTCTTAACTTTCAAGAAACAGTCTCCATACAAAAGTAATCACGTAGCTCGAAATCAGGTCATAGGTATCGATGTTCCCGACTTTATCTGCATCTTCATCGCCAACCAATTTTGGTTCCCTTCTTTTGAAGCACATTTGTAGTGATACTATTTCTTTAAACATGTTAAACATACACTGTTTCTTCAACTCATACACTTTGAAGCAGTCTTTCTTGACGGTGTGACGTTATAATCTTTGCCATTGAGACATTGCAAACATCTAAATAATGTTAAAACCTTTTTCTTCGACAACCGAAAATGAATGCTTATGCATTATTATCCAATAAGCTACAACTTTCCTCATTTTATCCATATCAAGAATACTATCCTTAAAAGCTAATGACATTACTTTCACGAGATTATCATCACTCTCAAAAGGTAATTTTTCTTGCCTTTGTAGGGAGACTTTGTAAGTACAATAGTCTAAATGTCTCTTCAAGTGACTCGTACTCGAGTGTTTATATGAGAATCACGTCTTATAATATTTGCATTCCGCTTTCTTGAATGCGTTGTTATTAGTCACGATATCATCCCATCCCAGACAAAAGAATTTTTCACTCTCTTGTTCACACATAACTCTTCCGATTTAATTCTTTCACTTGTGACATCTACTAAAGGATTTCCTCCAATACTGGATCCTTCGGCTTGATATCTTAATTCCATATAAACTACCTAATAACTAAAATACACATTATATTCTATCATTGTATAAGGCGCAATAAGAAATAAAGAAAGAAGATTGAAGCGCCGGAATTAACCAACAATAAATAAAGAAATGTTAGATTCAATATACATGACTTTTCTTGACTGGTTGTTCTACGAGTGAAAGTCTCATGTCATTTATAGTATTTTTTTCTTTCTCTCTCTTTCATTCTAAGGGACTTTATGTTCTGGTTTCAACACAATCCTATCTCTTTAGTGTAGCTAATCAAATATCTTTTCCATTTTCTCAAGATCAAAAGAGAACTTTCTCTCTTCATTAGATTTCGGGAAAGCGCAGGCTTTAGAATTTTTTTTTTCTAAAGGTTCACATACTATTGGTTCCCTTTCACAAATTATGTTACTTCGACTTCTACCCAAGAAGGAGACGATCATACTCGATAGCTCGCCTAGACAATTCATGAAATTCTCTAAACCTTTCTCCATGGACCTTCTTTCATAACTCGATAGACAAAGCATTCTTAGCTAACTCTAGTTGATCTTTCTCGACTATCGAAGTCTTATATTTAAGGAGGCTTTCTTGAATTTCATAAGAAACGAGCTCGAGTTCTCCCATGTACTTGCTTCATACGAAGTACTTATGTTAAAGAAGACAGCGAATCGTGACAACCAAAGGCTTTCAAAAATTGAATCTGAACTTTTATCCAACTGGTGATAAAATTAGAAGAGAGTCTTGAATACCAACTAAATGCATCCCATATTAGCAAATTAAGGGAACATTGAAAGCTTTACATTGTCACAGGTAAAAAGTTCACCTAACTGATGAGTAAATCGAGCCATATGCTTGGCTTGGGTCATTCCATCTCTTTCAGAGAATAAAGTAAACATAGGAACTCGATACTCTTTAGAAATCTCTCAATGATATTCTATGAACTTGTGTATATGACTCCTATATAGGATAATCTCTTCCTCTACAGAAGCTCCTAGGAGCATCTACTCTATCATTGAGGCTATTCAGTTTCTCAAATATGGTGAGGGAGTTATCATAACATGTGGCACTACTATTGAATTTTCATTCCTATTGGGTTGAGGCTTAATATAGATAATAAGGTCCCTACCTAAATTCATCCTCGAAACCTTCTACAAACGTAAGATTCTGACGTACACTAGGAGTTATCATCCTCGGAACTCCTATAGTAAGTGGAGGATTAATCTAGATTCTCACTAAATTAGATTTGAGAGGTCAATTTCTATTTGTATGTGTTGAAATGGTTTTGATGATGAGTTACATAAAAGGTTGACTTGGTATGAATGTACAAAAACTGAGCTAATTGTTATAGAAGCCAGACAGTAGTAACCTTATGTAATAATGATATACTTCCTAAATAAAAAAAAAATATCACGGAAATATTTTATACATCCTTTACTAGTCATTAAAGATCAAAAATTAAAAAAAATATTTCCATAATTAGATATTTTAATTCATATTAATTCAAATAATAAATTTTTCTTGAGAATATTATTTGGATTAAGAAAATATAATTATCTGGTAAGACTCAACATTAAAAGTCCAAAACAATATATTTTTCCTAATTACAGAAAGCATATTGTTATTTAAGGTAACTTCTTTTTAACCTTGTGATATGCAAATGATAATTAGAATTAACCTATGAACACACAATGCACATGGTTTGTGTCCAGGTTATGGAACAAATCAATTCATTTTGAAAATTAAATATCCATTAATAGATGGTCACTGGTCTGACTAGTCCGACACACTTTTGTAATGCTCTATTTAGGGACTAAAATATCCAATTGATCCAATCAATTATGGGCGATCCCCAACGGATATATGCATGATAGAGTAACATATTTTTCCAAGTTGGAAATTAAATCTCGATTATTTTCAACTAGAAGGTTGTTGATCTGACCAACGTCCAACTTTCTGTAATTCAAGATCATCCCTAATTGATTTACACATGACAATAATGTATCTGACCGTATTTTATTTTAAGGAAATTGTATTTCCTTAATTATAGGAAGTTAGAGCTGATTATAAAAGCAAAAAAATAAAAAAATAAACTAAAAAGAAAAAGAAATAAGATTGAAAGACTGGTAAATCTTGGCATTCATCCATCATTATTACAATGTTTTTAATGTGTGTTGAGTGTGCAGGATGTGCCACTAGGCGAGCGTTCACGTAGGATGTGGTGGCTATAGAAATGTTTAACGTTGGTGAAGCCGCTCCATTTACGTCGTTGGTTACAGATCCGAGAGACTCGACCGGAACGTTGTCCGTAACATCGAACTACGTGTAACAGGACCTGGGGAGAAGGTTGATAGTTGGCGAATCAACGTACAACGGTGGTCGGAGAGAAGGGGTCCGTAGAAGGCGTTAGTAGTCTGGAACTAACAACCTTTTACAGGTTTTATTTGGTTTTGTTAATTTTTTTTTTTTTTTGCAGCAGGTGCGACTTGGTGAAGTCACTCTCTAGGCATTGGTGACTGCGGATCTGAAGGACATGGCCGGGACGTTTCAAGCTTCGTGCAGCAGAACCTGGAGAGACGGTTGTTGACTGGCGAGTCGGCGCACAACATGTCGAAGATAAGGAATCCGCAATAGGAGTAAGTGGTGAGGGACTAGTAAAGTACCGTAGACATTTATCTTTTTGTTTTACAGGAAATATTAAAAAAAATAAGAAAAGTCTTGATCAGACGACGTCCGAGAATGTGGATAACAACACCATTGAGCTTGACTCCGAGTCCACAAGAAGGATAATCTATTGTCGAGCCATAGATGGCTGAAGCTTCTATTTGAGGTTCTATGCTCATTTTGGACGGGTGATTTCCACGTGATTCAACCAAACGCGACTTAATCTCAGCAAGGGAGTGCCTTGTATAGGTTAAGATATTCTTATAGTCTCGTGGTTCAAGAATTCGTATATTTATAGCACAAAAGGTTATACCTTCTACATTGTTATCACTATTTGCGATCATTAGTAAAAGCCATCCTATTTGGGTGAAGGTGGACGTATGCGAATTTGTCGAATCATTAGAAAATCTTGCGTTCTATTTTGCGATCAAGCTCCTATATTTTATGTAAGCTAAGTCTTTCGCTGTGAGGATACTGTAGTATTCTTAAAAGTTCTAAATTGGACTAAAAGACTAACTCATCCCAACTTAGTCATAATCAAAGGACCAGTAGCCTGCGTTATGATCATCGCCCATAAAAATCCTCTATCGTATCGGGACAAACTATCTCTATTTCAATTAAAGACCTCCCTCACCGTTTTAACAAGTTCAACTACTGCTTTAGGCAATTATCATTATTTCGGACCTCTTCCATCTCACTGCAGAACTCGTTGTGAGAGACAAAGTTCGAGGGCGCATGTGTTGCCCGAGGATATTGAGGCCTCTTAGGCATATTTTGAATAGGCTTGTTAGTTTCTCTCTGGTTGTTTGCAGAGAGTCATTTTCTGACTCTGTATTATCATATCGAACTTCATGTATAGCATTAGTCTGTGACATCATTTTTTTCTTTTGTTAGAATACTAATCTTTTACTTTTCAAGATCTTTCGTCTCTCATTGTGGTAATCAAAGACATATTTACGTTAAATTTGTTCAGACGCAACACACATCGAATTGGGCAACTAAGGATATACGTGTTACTATCGTAGAATTCTTATAAAACGAGTTGCACACGAAGGAAGGTACGATATTTACAACAAACAAGCTAAACAAAACACGAAACAGAATGTCAATTTTGAACACTTACAACCAACCATAGTAAAAACAATAAATTAAACCTTGCGCAATCTGGGCGTATGATAAAAAACAATCGAGGCAGTTCTCTTTACTAGAAGTAATCCTGAGGAGACGGACGACAACAGGGGCACAATGAGGGATTTGTGGGCACTACTAGTAAGGATGCTAAGAAATAGCGATAGAAGGGCGATCAATAGCCAATTTTAGACTTCGGTGCCTTTTTTTTTAGGAAGTGGAAAAAATGCTTTTATACACTTGTTTGGATAGTTGGTACACATCCGATTTGTCATATTATTATCACTGCAAAGTGCCTATTTTCTTTCTAGGGATTACGTATAGATCGTGTCTAGACTTCAAATCATCCTTAATAGTTTTGGGATCCTTGATCTTGGTCTCGAGTTCCATGATGATCCCACCACCAGGCTTTCTGGTATGTCGAGTTGTTTCGTGCGTCTCGAGTTTCTCTAAATTGTCAGGCGGAATCCTTATAAGGTCAGGTCGTGTCATTCAAGGCTCTACAATGTCTTTAGGCTCGACCATGGTGTCAACAATCGAATGACTTGTCAGATAAGTAACTTAGCCCGAGTCCGTGACGAAAACAAAGTTTGAAAGGAATAACAACAAAGAATGAAATACAAGTTTCCGTTTGGTGGTAGTTTCTTTTTGTAGTTTTTTTTTTTGTTTTTATCTGGTGAGAGGTGGGAAATGAAAGGGCTAAAAAATATAAAATAATTAAAAACAACTAAAACCCGTTTTTAAATCACTTTTCTTAATGGGATTAATATTTAAAAAATGAAAAAGAATACATTCATTTTCAAAAAATAAGAAGAGTTAAAAAAAAAACAACTTGATAGCCCTAAAAATGAAAATATAAAGTATTTTAAGCCTGTTGCATGACAAACTATTCTGGGCCTAAATTAAACTTTGGCCCAAGGAGATATTCGCCATGACCAGAAGGAAGGTATAGGCCCATCTATGAGTGCAATCGTTAAGTCTATATGAGTCTAAATTTATAAATGATATGGATAATGGCAATAACTTTTGAGATCAGTTTGTTGCCGAGATTTCCGGGGTTCAGTTGAGGAGAACACGATCCGGAAAGATTCTATGGTAACGTGTCAAGCATCCCAAGCATGACAAGATTCGGTATAAAAGGGGAGGAGATCCTCCTTAATCAAGCACAACAATCAAACTCAGATACATTTGCATTGATCGTCACCCTTTAGTTTTAGTTAACAAGCATCCAGACCCCGACCTGGGTGAACTCGCAAGGGTTCTTGGTCTTCACTTCCACTGTCGGGGCGAGCAACCGTAACCCTGATAGCCAATCCCCGCCTTCACTCCATCGTCTTAGTGAGCAACCTTAACCAGGACAACAGAACACCGCCTTCACTCCACCTTCCGGGCGAGCAACCGTAACCTAGACAAACAAATCCCGCCTTCGTGCCGTCACTAGGGTGAGCAACCGTAGGCTTAGTATCCAAAGTCCGCCACTACCTTTGTCCATATTCCATCCACCAAGCCTCTAGCGATCAGTATCCACCTTTTCTGTTTGCAAGTCTACGGCGCCAGCAACAAGTTTACAGCATCACCATCATCCGCACCAACAACTTTTATTTGTTTTTATGGCTGTAAGCTTTTCAGTTCTATTGTAAGACATCATTTGACATTGTTCGATCAACTCAATTCATCTTTTTCTTTACTGGCGACAACATCCGAATTCCGGTGAGTAATCGTGCTAAATATTCCCAACGTGGTCCGTTTCGATGCGAACATGTTTTTGGCGACCACAATGGGAGACGAAGAAATTGACCATTTAAAATGACAAGGAATACTAGGAGTGCAGGTGATCTGAATACTCCTCCTTCTCCATTAGATGGAGAAAACCAGGAGTGACAGGAACTATAGATGACGAGAATACAGTTCAAGAAAGCCAAGTAGAAATTACTCATCCCCGGGGTAACACATACCCCTTCTGAGTTCATATCAAGGCTTGAATTTCACAAAGAATTCAATGATATGAAGATAAACATCGGGGATTTGCATGGGAATCTACTATGCGTACAAGGAGAATTGCGAGACATGCGAAATGTGCATGAGAACCTGCAAAATATGCATATAAGCATAGACAGGCGTATCGCCGGGTTGCATGAAGAAAATGTGCGCCATGGCTCCGAATTAATGGCTTAGATACGAGAGATGATGAAAGGCTTAAGCAGGCCTACCTCCGACCCGAAAGCAAGCATCCCTGTCGACAGGGATAATTCTTTCATGGAGACGCTCGTCGAGCAGCTACTAGGAAGCAAACCGTGTCGTTATACAAGGATGACCATTGGAGTAATACCAATCAAGGCAATGCAGATGCATATTGTAGAGAGAGGACGCCGAATTTTGGACCTTCTTCCTATCGGTCTCCCACGCCTTATAGACCCGACGCCATGTATCCAGTGAACCTGGCTGATGAAGATAGCGAGGTGCAAGGCGAAGCAAATAGAAATGCAGATTATATCCCTCATCATTGTCAGGGGAAGACACCTATGGATGAGATACCAAAAGGGGAAAACCTGCCTCAACGACCGATCGGATAGTCCCACCACGTGAGGAAAGCTTCTATGCTAGGGCTCCAGTCAAAGAACTACATCCCGCGCAAATGAGCATTTTGGGTACCCCACCGAAGGACCATCTCAGGGACCCTTTATGACGAGTCATGGAGGTTTAAATCAACCAGCACCACAGAATATGAGAGAAGTAGTTGCCCAGTTGGTAGAACAGATGGTGCCCATGACTGTCAGGTAAGATGACTTTTGCTTTTATAGGATCCCATACCCGGCATATGTCGTCGACAGGGATTTTCCCTTACCTAGAGGGTATCGGGTTCTCGATTTTACTCGTTTCTCGGGGAAGATGAAATGACTCCCATGGAACACATAGCCCGTTTTACCCATCAAGCTGGAGACGCTGCCGGTAATGACTTTTGGAAGTTGAAACTGTTCCCAAATTCGCTCACAGGGGATGCGTTTACCTAGTATGCAAGTTTGCCCCCAGGATCAGTGGCATCGTGGGCAGAAATGTAGTCAATGTTCATGAAAGCGTTCGCGCGCCTCGACACGCCTATATCGATATTTGAAGTAATGCGACTAAGGCAAGTACCCGGGCAATTCCTAATGCACCTACGTAAGGCCTTGCTTAGATGTAGTCCCGCCATTCCTGAAAGAGATCAGCTAATGGTCGCGTTAAACGCGTTAACGATCCCTCTTAGAAAGAAATTACAAAGGGAACGTTTCAGCGATCTGTATGATCTGGCAAGGAGAGCAACTGAATATCATCAGTTATTAATGGAAGAGGCTCAGTCTACCCGAGCGTATCATGTGGAACCTAATAGTTTCGAGGTAGACATGACAGAGTTTGTAAAAGGCTAGGCCACAATTTGCGACCCGCTAGTAAGAAAAAACTCAAAGGTTAAAGCATCCCAGAAATCTGGGGAAGAAATGAAATATTGCTTTGACATAGACAAGGCAGATGCGATCTTCGACTAGCTTTTCCAGCGAAAGCGAATCAAACTAAAGCCTGGTCATAGAGTGCTGCAAACTAAGAGAGAAAAAACCAGAAATTATTGCAAATGGCATGGGTCATTCACACATACGACTAAGGATTGCCTGTCATTTAGAAACATAATTCAGGGCCTTATAGAGTCGAAAGAGTTATGTTTTCCTGAAGTAGACGAAGTCACCATGGTTGACGATAACCTTTCGATGATGAAATTTCCATCCATACATTTGACATTTTTGATGTTGATGTCAATGTTATCGAGACTAATTTCAACATTCCCTTGTAGGAGACAAAGACTCCAGGAGAAACCATCATCGCGAACGCTTTGTTCGGCCGATTGGCCGACAAATGAGTAGTCACTTGCACAGTAAAGAGCGTTTCCAACAATATGTGCTGTTGGCATATGGATGACACGCACACCACGGACAGATGCAATACTTTCAGAAAGTACCTGTAGAATAATCAAGAGGATACCTGGTATGATTTGTACCCACTTGAAGAGGTGGCCATGGGAATGGTTTCTCCAGGATCGCGGTTTGCTCCTGTTACCTTCTAGAAGAGAGAGACTATCATCAAAAGTCCCCGAGTGTGGAGTGTAGGCCAGCTACTCGGAGAGGAAGAGGTGGCCCCCATGGTCGCGGTAGAACTAGAGAAATGGTCGGCCAGCAACTCCGTATCCTGGAGCGACCTAATCGCCAGTTTGATTTTGATGAAAGTCGCGTCCAGCCAGGAGCAGAGCAGGGACTGGGTAAAGCAGATTTTACTAGTGAATCGCGACTTGGAGGTACTGGAAAATGTGGCGTCCCTAACATATCTCAGCAGGTGGCAAATTCTCAAAAGAAAGTTGTCAAACAGAGCAGTGGACCGCCTAAAGTAGATGTGCAAGCAATTCGAACAGGTCCGCCAATAGCTCAATTTTTGGAGGACAAGATGCTTTGCTAGAAATGCAAATTGATAGCTCAGAAAAAAATCCTGATCTCGCAACTATGCACCCCCTGCGGTGTCAACTAATTCCTCAAGCTGGTAGACATGTCATCAGATGGGAAGATCATGGTTAAATCTGCCCGCTCCACACCGCTAGGTATAAATGAAACTAACAATTGCCTTCAGTGACAACAGGTGTTGACACGAACAGTTATTGGATATGACCCGTTCTCTGGGAAGTTTGTGGAGGTGAGTCGACTTTCACTTGGTTCTAAGAAACCAACGTTGGTTAAGGCGAGTAACCCTTCGAAATATTGGCAGAAGGCTGTCGGCAAAACGTCTTTACCACCAAGGTGCCGTAAGAGAAGGGATAGACACCTAAGTCACGTCGTTAAGAGGCCCAGGCCTACCTTCTTAGAAATTGCTCCTATAAAAATGAACATGAAGGAGTTGAAAGTCGAGCTGGAACGTGTTGAGTCTACGGATTACTCAAGAGAGCCAGGCTCGAGTTTTGATTACAACCCTCTTCGGAGTGGAGTACCAAGTGACGCTGATGGCGAAGGGAAACCTGTTGTGAGCTGTAATGCCCTTACCCTACCAGCAAACTTCGCGAGTAATTGTAAGGAGGATACTGCAAGAGGTAAAACCTCTCTTCCTCACATATCAGATTACCCGCTTGGATTTCCACTTCACTGGTTGAGAAAACCATCTGATAGTATGAAGCAACACATGCATTCTCTATATATCACTGCCACCTTTGATGGTACTTTGGTGAGCAGGTTCCTAATCGACAATGGAGCAATAATAAATGTGCTGCCTTTGTCTAAATTCAGAATGCTTGGTTACAAACTCCATGATTTGGTTGAAACCGATATTTCTATAAGTGGTTTCAATGGCAGGAAGTCTGAATGCTTAGGAGTGTTCTCTGTACACTTGGGAGTCGGACGCCGGGAAAAAGAAACTGCATTCTTCTTCATAGACATAGTTCATACCTTTAATGCCTTGCTAGGCCGCGATTGCCTTCGCAAAGCTGCGGCTATACCCTCTACCCTGCACAGAGAATTGATGCTATGGCTTGATTCTGATATTGAAATCATTAAAGCGGATGAATATTCCTGTTGTGACAAGGGTATTTTGTATGCAGCGACAAGCAAAACTGTCAAAGTCCTTACTTTGGAATAAAGGTATAGGCTGAGTGACCCTACTGTCGGTCCCCTTGGTCAACCATTCGGGAAATTTGATTATATCGTCTCCTATGGAACATCACATCCAAAACCGGCGACTGACACGATTGTTTCGACTGGATGGGGAGATGAGCTTTACGCCAAAGATATAGAAGAAGTCATCTAGGAGGTCAATTCAGGGGAAATTCCTATAGAGGGGAATGCAAACGACCAGAACGACCAAGTGAGTGTCAAAAGAAAAGCACCTAAGAACCAAGAAAGCACTGATACGGAGTTGGTGCTCGACAGACTCCTAAGGGAAGGAACTTATGGACTATAAGAAAGATGCGAACGAGGTAGTCACTGACGTTTTGCAGCGCTTATAAGTCTACAAGGAGAACCGCCACTGTTACTACGAACGATCCACGTCTTTGCTTTCAATAAATCCAAAAACGCCTAGTACGTATGATTCTTGTAATAAGTCAGTTTCTACTAGTTTAGGAAGTAGCGAGGTCCGGGAATCTTTAATAATGCCGTGTGACCCGTTAGTCAGTGTCAATTTGGGAAGCGAGGCTTCGTCTAGGATTATTTTCACCAGTTCATCAGCTAATAAAGTGTTGTTCTGTGCGATTCGAGAAGTAATAGAAGAATTTAAAGATTGCTTTGCATGGGACTACATAGAAATGTCGAGTCTAGATCGTAGACTCGTAGAGCATAAGTTACCCATTAAGAAAGATTTTAAACCTATCCAACAAGCACATCGACGAATGACTAGGGAAGTAACGCAATTAGTATTTGAAGAAGTCAAAAATCTCTTTCGAGCAGGGTAGATAAGAACGTCACGATATACAGAGTGGATTTCCAGCATTGTACCCGTAATGAAAAAGAATGGTAAAATCAGAGTCTGTATAGGCTTTAAGGATTTAAACCGAGCGACTCCGAAAGACGAATACCCCATGCCTATCGCAGATGATCTTGTAGACAAAACGGCCGGACATTAGATCATGTCTTTCATGGACGGTTTTTCAAGTTATAATCATATTTTTACCGCGGAAGAGGATGTCCACAAGACTGTGTTTAGATGGTCTCTAGGGATGTTTTAGTGGGGTGTGATGCCATGGTCTAAAAAATGTCGGCGCTACCTACCAAAGGGCTATGAATGCGATATTCGATGCCTCCCTTTAGAAAGACTGTAGAAGTCTATATTAATGACATAGTCGTCAAGTCTACGAGGGAAGATTTACATATTGATCATCTCCGTAATGCCTTTATAAAAATGAGAAAACATCATCTTAAACTTAACCCTTTAAAATGTGCTTTTGGAGTTAAAGCGGGACATTTTCTCGGGTTTCTAGTGCACCAGCGTGGCATAGAAGTTGATCAGAATAAAGTCAAAGCTATTCAGAATCTAGGTGCTCCAAGAGCCAAAAAGGAGCTGCAAGCTTTTTTAGGGAGAGTGAATTATCTCTGTATATTCATTGGCAATGTGACAGGAAAAACAGAAGTATTTTCTACTCTTTTGAAAGGGAAAGGCGAGTACCATTGGACTGCTAAACATGATGGAGCTTTTAATGGTCTCAAGAGGTACTTATCAAATCCTCCGGTATCAGCACCTCTGCAATGCGGAAAGCCGTTCATACTCTACGTAGCATTTACTACAACGACTATTGGAGCTATATTAGCCCAAACGGATGAAAACGAACGAGAGAGAGCTGTATACTATCTTTCGAGATTGTTGTCACCTATAGAAGTGAGATACACTCCAAAAAGAAAAATTATGTTTATCAGTATTTTATGTTGTCACAAAACTTAGACATTACATTGGAAATAGTGAAGTCTACGTCATGTCCAAGTTTCCTATTATTAAATACTTTTTTGAGAGTCAGTTGTTAGTCGAACAAATCAATAAATGGAGCTTAATCCTGTCACCATATGACTTGAGATATAAACGTCAACAATCGGTTAAAGGACAAGCGCTAGCTGACTTTTTAGCTGAGCATGACCCAACTTTGTTTGTAGACTACGAAGAGATGAATGAGGATAATTGGCAAACATGGTTTGATGGCTCGTCCACAAAGAATGGAGTTGGGATAAGGATTCACATGATATCGCCAATGGGTAAGGATATCAGATTAGCCTTCCGCTTACAAACACTACCAACAAATAATGCTACCGAATACGAAGCATTGATAACTCAACTAAAAGAACTCATATACTTGAGGGCAAAACGTGTCCAGGTTATGGGTGATTCCCAATTAGTTATCAATCAGGTCAACAAAAGGTGCACATGCCTAGATAAGCTCTTACCCCATCTTGAGCTTGTATAAAAGTTGTCTGCACAATTTGAGCAGATAACATTCTAATTTGTAAGATGCGATGACAATATGGTGGCTAATAATTTTGCACAAATGGCCTCCGGTTATAAGGTTACTACAAAGCAGGATAAAATCCCTGAAATTCGATCACACTTATATCCGTATAAAACCGTCATGACTGCGGATATAATGGATCAAGATAAAGACTGGAGAAAACCTCTTGTAGACTTCCTATCAAACCCTAGACAGAAAGCCAAACAACGCATCAAAGTTCAAGCGCTGTCGTATGTCTTAATAGACGGCGTTCTCTTCAGGAAGAACGTAGATGGAGTTTTGTTGAGATGCGTCGACTTAAACGAAGCAACCCCAATTATACTAGAGACTCATGAAGGACTCTGTGGATCGCACTAGTCAGAAGTAAAGATGTGTTGGGCTATATGAAGATATGGTTTTTACTGGCCGTCGATGATGAAAAACTGCATTAGGATGGCCAGAAGTTGCTAGGAATGTCAGCGACATGGCCCAACGACTCGTGCCCCGGCGACGGATCTCATATCCGGTTGTTAAACCCTGGCCTTTCAGGACTTGGGCACTAGATATAATAGGGGAAATACATCCTCATTCCAGTCCTGGAGACAGTTTCATTTTGGTGGCAACGGATTACTTTACCAAATGGGTAGAGGCGCAAGTCTACAAGAAGATTGACCATAACGAAGTCATTAGTTTTCTGCGAACTTGCATTATATACGGTATTCCCCAGAATATCGTTGTTGATAATGGAACAGCTTTTAACAATTTAAAAGTAAGGGAGTTTGCGGAAGAGTTTGGTTTTATGATTACTAATTCTACACCTTACTACCCCCAAGCAAATGGGCAGGCTGAGGCCAGTAATAAGTTGATCAAGAATAACATTCAGAAAATGGTCGGACTTAATCCACGAAAATGGCATGAAGTGTTAGACGATACTCAATGGGCTTTGCGAGTCGCTAAACGAGAAAGTACTAGAGAATCTCCGTTTGCATTAGTGTACGGTCATAATGAGGTATTGCCCATTGAGATGAGGTATAAATCACTTCGTGTTAGTCAAACTTGGATACAAGATGAGGCTATGTACGTGGCCCTCGAAGAGTTAGAACGAAAGAGGTTGGAAGTAATAGACAAAATAGAAGTACATAAGAGGATGATAGCCCGACATTACAACAAGAAAGTGGTTCATAAACACTTTCAAGTCTGTGATTTGGTTTGGAAAATGATATTGCCTCTAAAGTCTAAAGACCTTTTAGGGAAATGGTCCCCAAATTGAGAGGGACCGTATCAGGTGATTGAAATCTTTTCATCAAATAGCTATAGATTGTCGACTCTAGAAAGAGTCAAGCAACCATTGAAAATTAATGGCAAATAGTTGAAATCTTATAAGAGAACTGTTTGGGAAGCTCATGAAAGATGCTAAAGAAAAGATTCCCAAGCATCTGGGAGGAAATCACCAAACAGTATATTTTTACCAAGGCTGGGTTGCAAAAATCCAACGAAATAGTGACGGCTAGCTGCAAATAGACAAGAAAAGAAAATGAGTTTGTTATCAGGGTGGCATCCCTTAGTATCTCAGAATCTGAGCGTTACACATGCAGCTTCCATGAAAAGCAAGGTCAGAACTTTCCTCTTAGTCCGCTTTATGGTAACCTCATTTCTCTGGCGGAACCAAGACATCAGATCTTGTCGGTCCTGATTGGAAGAATCGTGGGCAGATCGGTCAGCTAACAAGGAGTCAATGATGGCGACTCGGTCTGTGAGGTCTTTCTCCATGGCCAAAAGTTGGGAAATTCGGGTTTGTACTTCTGAAAGCTGGGAGGTCAGGTCGGCCTTCTGCTGGTGTAGGAGCCGGACGTCAGCTGCTACTTCTGCTTGAGATTTCTTAATCTCCCGAATTTTGGCTTCGACATCACTGAGTAGATCAAGGTCCACAACGTAGGCATACCACTCAGTACAAAATTGATCCTTGAAACTCAAGCAAGCTGCGAGCATCTCGTCGGTGCCTCTGGGGGAATCCTCAATATCCCGAACGCAAGTCTGGAGAGCCTTAAATTATTCTTCACAAAAAATATCAAGGCGGAGGAGGTCGCTGATTTGATCAACATACTTCATTAGCCTGTCAACATCGCTAAGCTGAGGGATGGGTTCCTTGATGCCTGAGGGACATTCTCTTGAAGGACGAAGGGATTTTCCACCTGGTAGTAGACTAGGAGACGAACTGACTGGACTTACAACTGACGCAGCCTCAACAGCACTAGGATTAATATCTGTGGCACCGGAAGCCTCTCGCTCAGTAGCCTTGATGACTTTCGCAACTGCGGTAGACTCATCAGGGGAAATCCCTTGCTCCAAACTCTTGGAAGGGTCAGCCTGTGATAAAGAGAAAATCAATTACTTGTTCAGAAAACGCGGAGGTGAAATGTTGTATGTACCTCAACATTAGGAAACTTTGTCTGGCCGATTGGGACCGAAATAAACTCAGACTCGGCGGGATTCATTCCCAAGAGATTTGGACCTTGTAGAAAATAAGGATTAGCGAAGAACAAGTAACGAAGAACAAAAAGGAAAGGAAACTTACATCTCATATCCGAGAGTTTATTGAAAAGTCTTCACTCTCATCAACATGGATCTCAGAGGGATCAGATTCTGCGTCACGTTTTTCCTCCTGAATGTAAAAGTTCGAAGCATGAAAAGAAAGTCAATAGCTAGAGGAAAATGTAAGCTGTGATATACCTTGGAAAGTGACGTCCCTACATTTTGGGGAGGAACATCAGTATCCTTGAGAATAGGCTCAGTATACTTAAGAGCCAAGGTAGTTATAGAAGTAGGGTTTTTAACGTCAGAATCCTCAGCAAGAACAAGTCTACATTGCTTAAAAGCAACAGATAAAGGTACCTTCTCCTCATGGTTAGAATCCGCCGGTGGCGAAGGTGCTCCCCTTTTGCTGGCCTTTTTCTTTTTCGATGGCTGCGGGTGGTCCTTAACCTCAACCTGTTTGCCCTTGATAGACAGAGCTAAGCCTTGTCGACGGGAATGTGTCAAGCGGCTAGCAGGAGCAGGGGGATTGTGTTCGGGAGAGGAGTCTCCTGAGTCGACTGTAAGAGCTAAGACGTGGAAATAGATTAGCAGAAGGAAAATATAAACTATAAAGATAAGGGATAAGAATGTACCCAATGGTCTCCGACCAGTCTTCAACATCATCTCAGTAGTGAGATGAAGATCTGGTTCCTGATATTTTTTAAGAAAAAGCATCTTAGTATGCAACTCATGAAAGACAATCGCTCATTGAACTGAGAATAGTTCTGTAGCATGGCTCGGAGTGGTCTCTAGCTGAAACTCCATATGGTGGAGTTTGGTCTTCCCTTCCAAAAGAATGATGGAAGCCTGGAAAGCCTCTTTGGAAACAATGCTGCTAACTCTGGAATGCATTGGAATATTGAGGGAATCCGCAAATGGAACTGCAGAACTTTGAATAGAACCCAATTGACTTGCACAGAGTTGAGGATTGTAGATTTCGAAACAGAACCCGCTCTTGTGTGCGCATACCAGGTCCCTACTGGTTTAGACAGCATCCCAATACAAGTCTGGAGTCAACTTTTGTCTACGCTTCAGGATGAGATGGCCCAAAGGAAAGGGGACCCAGTTACGCCGGTCACCTCTACCTGAGTCTGCTATGTGGCGCATATGGCCAGTCACTGTGGCACGGAGCCAGCTATCTTTTGATTGAAAATAAGAATCTAGAATGTGCAATTCATAACATTTAACTTGAACGGGTCCCGAAGGTATGTGGTAACCGGTTAATCCTGGCATCCAAACACAGGACCACAAGTGAACTAGCCATAAAGGGCCACCTGCTAGGTACCTTGGGAAAGACTCTATAGACGAGGAGTTCTCATGTAGACTCTGGTAGACTAAACCTAGAAGGAATGGGGCAAATGCAACTTTGCTCGTAGCCGTGCTGAGAAAATTGGCAATACCATAAATGAACTCGGGGAACCTAGTGAAACGAAAAATGTATTTGCTGAGCCAGACGCTAAAGAACTCGACTCCCTACGCCTTGCCCCAAGCGTTGAGTTTGTTTCCCTTAACCATTTTGAGATGATTCTCTGCGGTACTGATAATTTGAATCATCTCGCTGGGGTTGTGGTCATCCTCAGACGGATAAAGGTGAATGTGGGTGCCAGATACAGAACATTTAGTTAGAAAGACTATGTCCTCTAGGGTGACTGTCATAGGGCCCTCAGGAAAGAAAAAGCAGGTTACGGAGTTGTTCCAGAAGGAGAGAAGATTGGCACATATCCGGGGATCGCACTTCTTAGTGGTGAGGGACAACTTGAAGAAAGACCAGAGGTCACAGAGCTTCAACTTATGCTCGAGTTTCCCAAGCCAGAGAGTAAACCACTTGCGGATGACGGATTTCTCCACAGAAGGGAAACATAGGAAGCCACTCTTCTGTTCCCAGTTTCAGGAGTCAGTAAAATCCTCCTGACAAAGGGGTATGGCGTATTCCGTATTCAACTAGAAGTGATGAATGGGCTCCGGAAAGAGCGCCGGGGCGAGGACAGGCCCCAGAGTTAATCCTTCACCGCGAGAATCAGCGATCTTTACCACGCCTGAAGGTCCAGCATGACGTTGATGCCACTGGAAGGTAGCGTAGTTCGACATGGTAGAGAAAGAAGGGTTCGCCGAGAAACAAGGAGTTAGGGTTTGTTTGAAACGAAGAAGAAAGAGAGATTTTCTGGCAAAAGAAAGCGTACGAAGAGGGAAATGAAGAGTTTCCTTTGGTTTTAATTGAATTACAGACTGACACATACTCAGGCGACGAACGCCACCTGAGCAAAAAGGGGGCTTATGTTGACATGACAAACTATTCTGGGCCTAAATTAACTTTGGCCCAATGAGAGATTCGCCATGACCAGAAGGAAGGTATAGGCCCACCTATGAGGGCAATCGTTAAGTCCACATGAGTCTAAATTGATAAATGACATGGATAAGGGCCATAACTTCTGAGCTCAGTTTGTTGCCGAGATTTCCGGGGTTCAGTTGAGGAGAACACGATCTGGAAAGATTCTATGGGAACGTGTCAAGCACCCCACGCATGACAAGATTCAGTATAAAAGGGAAGGAGATCCTCCTTAATCAAGCACAACAATCAAACTCAGATACATTTGCATTGATCGTTACCCTTTAGTTTTATTTAACAGGCGTCCAGACCCCGACCTGGGTGAACTCGCAGGGGTTCTTCGTCTTCACTTTTACCGTCGGGGCGAGCAACCGTAATCCTGACAGCCAATCTCCGCCAGGACACCAGAGCACATCGCCTTCACTCCACCGTCCGGGCGAGCAACCGTAACCTAGACAAACAAATCCCGCCTTCGTTCCGTCAATAGGGTGAGCAACCGTAGCCTTAGTATCCAAAGTCCGCACTACCTTCGTCCATATTTCATCCACCAAGCCTCTTGCGATCAGTCTCCACCTTTCCTGTTCGCAAGTCTACGGTGCCAGCAGCAAGTCTACAGCGTCACCATCATCTGCACCAGCAACTTTTATTTGTTTTTACGGCTATAAGCTTTTCAATTTTATTGTAAGACATCATTTGATGTTGTTTGATCAATTCAATTCATCTTTTTCTTTGCTGGCGACCACATTCGAATCCGTGTGAGTAATCGTGTCAAATATTCCCAACGTGATCCGCTTCGACGCGAACAAAATCTAACATAAAAATTTCCGAATTGGAGCAGCCCAAGCCCACACACTTCAAGGCACTTCCATACTAATGTGAACTTTTTAACTTTAGCATTCCTACTATTTCATGGGCTGCCGAATTCCCACGTCTCTTGCTTTTTTGATTGTGAGTGGAGGGATGGAGTTTTTTTCCAACTGAAGTGGCATCGAAACCCAACAATCGAATCTTTTATCTGTTTATTGAGTTTGTCTTTTTGTGAGGAGGTGGTCTGGTCTGTCTCGGGTTTCAATTGGTTAGTTGGTCGTTGGGAATGCGAATGGTTTTAAGGGGCTGAGAGTTGGGTGGGTCTCACGACTTACGAGGGATGATGTCATGGAGAATTTTGTCTTAAACTTTTTTTATTAAAAAAAAAATAAAAACACCCACCAAGGCAAAGGCAAAGGAGACGTCTCGTATCATGCGCATGCCTGACTTTTCCTGTCCTGTCCCTGTAATATTTCCTCAAGTTAACAATATATAAAGGTCCCAAATTTATAATTACTCATATTTTGTGGAAATACACTTTTCAAAAAGTAAGTAAACTAAATACTAAAACACAAAATTAAAAAAAAAACAAGTTAAATCTACAAAATTTTTCTTTATTATATGAGTTTTATTAGTTATATAAGAAATGACGATGCCTGGAACATGATCGATCGGTAATCATGAATATGAAACAAGGCAAAGAAAAAAAATGATATAATAAATCTCAACGTTTGGTTGCCTCAGTTTAACCAAACGCATACAGAACCAAACAAGAAGCAATCGACAACCAATGAAATATACCCGATAACAAATAACATCTGAAAGTTTACCTCAAGATGTTTGGATACATCTATAATTTTTGCAGAAGTTACCTTTTTAAAATGGGTTTTTGTTAAAGGGCACAAGTTAAGCCTCTAGATATAGCAAATTTTATATTTTAAAAGTTATTTAATAGAATTTAATAAAAAAATATTGAAGCAATAACACTAACATGATACCCTCCTTACTAAATAAAGAACATAACCCCAGAAAGTAGTTCAGATAAAAGAGATGTCGTGGAAAATCAACACAACAACGACAAAATGACAAATGATGAAGATGATGGAGTTCTGTTGCTTTCAGGTCACTCATGATTAGGGGGAAGAGTGAGAGAGGGGAATATTTGGGTTCTAATGACATGCAAGAACATGACCTCGTCTCATACACCCCTTACTATTTTCATTATACACGGTTTCCACATGCAACCAGTTTTAAAATTCATTTCTGTTTTTCCTTTTTTTTTGTAATGTGGGTAAATAAAACAGTCACTTCCCATGCAATTCCTGATTGATAAGAAGAAAAGGAATCAAGCGTGCCCTGCAAAATTTTTTAAAAAATATTATTCCCACTTTCTTTGGCTCGTCAGACATTTGATGTCCTGATTATGCCCTTTTTCAGTGTTCAATTGTCTCATCACTACTACGCCTTGGTTTACTCCCTCCCTCCCTCTTCCTGTTTAACTGGATTTCCCCCACCTGGACAAGTATATTTTGCATTAACGAAAGAAAATTTGTTCCTCTTGGGGGTTGAAGAAGAGTACATGCTAACTACATCTGATCGAGTCATTAGTGAATCAATGATTTTTTACCAAACAAAAACGGAGAAGAGAAAAGTTCGCGATTCACGAAACTGTTAGAAGTTAAAATGCTGCAATTAGTGAATTGTTTATTTTCCCTCATTTGCTGTGAGATGTTGTCCTCTAAACTTCGGGGGAGAAAGTACAGACAGACATGCGCACGAACCTTAAGAAAGAAACGTAATGAAATAACTTTTGACAGGACAAACAACGACAAATTAGATGATATATTCCAGAACAAGTTGATATAAATCACATGAAGAAGCACTTACTGACAATCTGCTTAGCCCATCATTACACCCACATGCAACAAAAAAAGGAGCCCCATCCTGTCCCCATGAATTCTCTCCTCTCTCTCTCTCTCTCTGCATGGCCTCCTATTATTTGTCCCCTTATCATCGTTATCATCACCCACATTCCAAAAGGGAGTTCATGAAATTTTATGGTCTAAGTAATAAGAAATTGAATAGACCCATTACTCGGAAAGAGTCGTACGTGAAGTAATGGTCGAAAAACTGTTGCATGGCTGCGTGATTAGTTTGGATGCAAGACGATAATGGGGTCGTTGAGAATGTGGTCTAATTGGATTGATGAAACATATCCCAAGAAATTTCGGAGGCGAACAAATGAAAACATATTGCGAAAGAGAAGTAATTATCCCTACCAAATTGGTCCCTTCTAAACGCCAAAAAACACATAATCAAATTGCCTCTCATTTCTTTTCATCTGAAAAAGTCTAGAGAAAAAAGAAAAGGGAAACTGAAAAAGAAAAGGAAAAAAGTAGCACCCGTGCATGATGATGATGTCCTACAAATATGATTGCTGTATTTAATTGCCGATACATGCCATCGATATCTTTTTTTTTACTTTGATCCCGTATTGTCGGGGTGGAATTGTTTTTCCTTCTTCTTTTTGTATCTGGGGCCTGGCTGTTTTTGTTTGGCTGAATGAAAGGGAAAGCCAAACAACACCTATATCCAAAGTTAAAAAATAAAAAATCCTATGAATTCGTATTTAATTTCCCCACGTTCTAGAAAGGTTTGTGGTGGGGAGGGGAGAGAACTAAAATCCGAAGTCGAACTATTTCTAGTCAAACCTTAAAAAGGAAACGGAGTAAATCTACAGTAGACCTAAAAGAAAAAGTAGGATCTCCCGGGGGATCATCATTTTGCAGGGTTGAAAACAACAACACCTCACCACCACACAGCCATACCCATACCAACCCCCCTTTTTCTTTTTTATCTTGGATCAGATGAATCGAAATATCCGACGAGTAAAGATGTAATAAAAAAAAATTAAAAAAAAAACATTTTTTTCAGACATTTCGATGTGAACACAAATGAGCCGAATACAGTCGTGTTGCAGTAAGGGTTGTCATTGGCAGGACAAATATACTTGCAAAAGTTGAAGCCGAGATGAGTAGAAGGTGTGACCACTTCGGTCTTTCTCGGGTATGTCAATTTATAAGGGAATGATAGATTTACGGGGTGAACCGATGAATTGAGTACTTACTATTTTTTAATATTTCTATTATCTGGCCATCAGAAACGTTTTATTTTTCGTACTCCTCCCCTTCGGCCGTTCAATGATAAAGTTTTTTTTTTTTTTAATATGATAGACTATGTGGCCTTGGTTTCATTGTAATACGGCTTTCTTTTAATCAACATGCTAAATTCTATTATCAAAACTAAAAACGGGATTTAATTTTGTCCCTTCAAATGATAATTGGAACCCTTTTGAGAGATCATGTATCTTTTGATTGACTTTTGCCTAGGATTTACATTACAATTATTAATCATGAAGTAAGAGGGTAACGTGGAATATGACCAAAAGAGAACAAAAAAAAAAAGGACAAGTTTTCGCCAACTTTTTTTTTTTTTTGGTAGTAGTAAAGAGGAAAGGCGTATCGTGAGGGAACAAATCTAGATAGTTTTTTTCATCTCTTCTCTTGGGTCAGATTGGTAAGACCGTAAGGCAATACATCGCAATTACACACATACACAATATCTCAGTATTTTCTCTCTCGCGGGTCGCACTTCATAGAGAAAACCCCCCTTATAAATTCTGCCTGTTTTATATATTTCTCCATGCATTGTCATCAGGAGAGAAATATAAAAATATGAGGAAAGAAGGTGTGTGTGTGTGGGGGGGGGGGGGGGGGGGGGAGCCGACCTCAAAATGTAATGCTCAGGGGGAATGGGGCTGATACCCCCACGACTTTGCATGCCGTAAAAGATAATTATTTTTTAAAAAATTCTTTAAAAAAACTGCTTATTATATATACGAAAGGACCAACTCTCTCTTACAACACAATCATCGACCGGATAAAAAGGACCTTTTGTCGACGACGACGGGAAATGAATAGTATCTGAATTCTTATTTTCTTTTCTTTTTTTTTATGTGGAAAAAAACCTTCCATAGTATTTTTCTTCTCTCTCTCATTCCACTACTCTATCCGAAATGCAGTATCGAATTCCAACTCAAAACCCAGACCAAAGAAAAATTGTTGGATGATTTTTTTTTTTTTTTTGGGGGGGGTGGTGTTCTTATAACTCAACTCAACCGATTTTTGTGGAAACCAGAGAGGGGGAGCCCTCCCTAACTTTGCCCCGAGGCTCTAATTGGGGGCCACCACCACAGACCCTTTTCTTTCGGCTTGAATTCTGATTTTTGAGCTGCCATTTAGGTAAAAAATCACATGGCTATTATCAAAGTTTGGTGTTATTCTTAGAAACAAGAGGCAGATTGAAGAAAAAGGGCGTGAGTGAATAGCAAATCTCTACACTACTTACATTTTTTTCCCACGAAAAATCGCTAACGAAAGAAAGATATACATCTCATTCAATCACACAAAGTACTACAGTAGTAGAATGGATATCTCAAACAAGTGGATTCAGAAACAAAGTGGCCTCCTAATCGGACAAAAAAAAATCAAATAGGCCTAAACTTTTGCATAAAATACGAAATGAAGACAATTTAAATGTATATCTGGGGACTGACTTGAGAACAGCTTAAAATGAACGAAGCACGAACGATGTGTCCCTCCATTAGCTTCAGATCTGTTTCCTTTCATCTTTAATCGTATAAACTAGCCTAACAATAGTGGAACAAACGGGCGAACGAAACATAATCATGGAAATTCAACTCGCATCTTAATAAAGTAAAAAATACCTCTTGTAAAAGGACAAACCCAATACTCTGATATATATATTTAAAAGAAAATTATCAAATATTTTCTCCCCAATAATAATTAAAAAGGCCATCATGTCCATCCATCCATCATCTCTCTCCCTGCAGTCTCTAACTATTTCATCAACCATGTCTTTTCCCCTAAATTAAGAATCTCCCTTCCTCTTGATCTAAGTCATGCCCCTCACCCCATTCAGCAACACCCTCCCTCACTGCAGCTGCCGCCTACATGCCCTTCTCCCGATGATCATCCACAGGCCATGCCCGGTTTCCTCGTCCCCCATCACGTATGGCTACAGTCCTCGATCGTCGTAACCTCCCTACAAACTATCAAGTACACCAGGAACATCCCTCGCATAGATCGGTTGCTGGTGCCGGGGGAACATTTGGTGGTTATGCTCCAGCGGGAGGTGATTGTTACCATCATGGTGTTGGAATCGGTCTAGCCATCACGGATCTGTCGATGGCTGAGCACAAATCGCAGGCAACTAGAGGTTATAATCCGAGTGATGAGGCACTAGAGTCTGGGTCCAAGGGGTTTCGAGGAACGGATGTGGACGAGGACGATGAAGGGTGGCTCCAGTTGAGTATTGGGGCCCCGACATGTAACGATCGAAGCCGTAGGAAAAAAGCTGAGGATGGTCAAGAGCGACCAATCTTGGATGCGCCGGATTTGGTGGAACTTGATCTGCTACCTCCCGGGCGAGGCAGCGGTGCCAGTGTCAATAAATTAGAGGCTACTGCCACCGTTACAGCTTCGGCACCACTTCTTTTCCTTCACCAGTATGGAAGTAGCAGCGGCAGTGATGCAGAGTTTCTGAAACAGGAGACGCCGGAGAGTAATATTTTGAGATTCGGGCAGGAGATCCATGGCCAGGGTTTGATAGGTGGAGCCAGGGTCCCGAGGTCCTCTAACACTTCTTACCCTACTTCTTCGTCCTCATCCTTGCCATTTGCATTGGCACAACTCGGACGTCCGCATCTCCTACAATTACGAGGGGCAGATTGTGGGGCAGGCCCAAGCATGGGCACAATCAAGATCATCGATCCACCACGGAGGCCGCACTCGGGCATCTGGTTCATGCTACTAGCTTCACAAAACCAGTAAACATACAAACCCCTTTCTCTTTCAAATTCTTAAGTTCCAATTTTTTCCCCCAAAAATAAATCCCCAATGGATATGGATCTACGACCATGGAAAAATACATCCACTAAGTTAAATTCAATACAGGGCAACTATATCATGTTTGCCTCAGATTCCCAAGAGCTACCTCCGGATCAGGTGAGTGCTAAAAACACCCCCAAATTATTTTTGTTCTCCAGTTTCTTTTTTCTCTTTACAAATTAAATTCCATTGTTAGATTTCACATCACCAGAGATAAAGTTGGATTTATTGTCTGGTTCAGGGATGGGAGAATGACTGTTCGTTTGCTAACCAAGTATCTCGTGAATAAGCTCGAGCTCGACAGCGAATCGGAGGTACGTAAAACGTAATTCTTTCCCTTCTTCACTCATATAATTCGATTTGCTTGCGGATTTGAGAAAATTGCTTTCCTTTGGGTGTTGTTGTTGGAATGCCTTAAAGACGGATAGAGATTTTGCTGAAAACAATCGATTAATAAGCTTTTGCCCGATAATAATCTAGAGTACTTACCGATGACATCTCTTATTGCCTTTGAATCGCATCGTTCTCTTAGGTCGTCGTACGTTTTCGGAGGGAGACTGATTATGATTTTAATACTACAAGTTTTAGGAGAGAAACTACTGATTATATAACGCAATTAATAGAAAGTTTGCAATACACCTAACTAAAAACATTAGAAAATGGCTTAACATTACACAATATTCAGTGCTTCTTTAAAAATTCACAACAAATGGCACCCATTTTAATGCTATACTTCTAGGGTTTGTTTAGCTTTAATAATGGTCCTCATGTTGCAAGTGGGGATTATGGGGACATGAATAAGATACATAAGGAAGATTTAGTAATAATGTTAAAGGTGCTTGTAGTAAATCATATCATGCCTAAAAGTGCGGATGAATGATTGTCGTAAGCAACAAGAATACGATTATACGAAAAACAAAATTTGAAGGGCGTTGTTTGATACGTCGTAGTGACTAGGTAAGAATGGAATCAAACTTGCGCACACGCGAGTTGTCGAATTTGGGAGACGCTTCGAGCGCACTACTTAATCATTTCTTAACCTACCATCTTCAACCTGTGAAATGATAAAAATGGGGGCAATTTTATTATGATCGACTAGTTTTTTTTTTCCTTCGTGGTTTTGGATGGAGAATTTGCCCTAGATGGAGGGGGTTTAATTTCTAAAAAGATTTCTTTTAGGGTGGTTGGGAGCTGGAGAAAAGTAACTGAAATGAAACAACATGGAATTCACTAGTCTATACAACTAATTAATTTGGAAGATATGGTTATGCGCAAGGATAAATTATGTGTCCCTATTATTAGGAATAATATTTTTTTCGTGCAATTAAGTTATGATTTTATCATTAGTTTAGAATCAATGTATGTATTAATGATAATCATACCGACAGTAAAACATACATTGATTGAGATTGAAAGCTTACCCACCTCTAACTCTTATTTGTTTGAAAGACAACTACCCTTCCATTTATTAATAAATTACGTGTTTGGAAAATAAACATTTCATAATTGATTTTATTTCTCCTTTTATTGTAGCGTTGTTGACGGGTCAGTAAAATACACTCCCTATTAGAATTTTTTAGTTAAAAACAAAAGCAACCATTACCATCGAACAGGGAAACGTCGAACTCCAAAACCAACCACCAACAGAGACAACCCATCTTTTTTTTAAAAAAAAAAAAAAAAAGAAATCACTAAGTTCAGAAAGATCTGTATATGATTGTCTTCGTCGTCATCTCGTACCCTTTAACGATCCCCGACCACCACGTCAAACCTTGTCCCTACAAAACCTCAACCATCAGATCATGTCACGACCGAAACTAAAAGAATACAAAATCATAGTCCCGTTTGACATTCTCTATCTGGGGCACAAACATGATTCAAGATTGTTTTATTATTCAAGGAATATTTTCCCCCATCCACATTTGTGGCTTATCCCAAGTCCTATATGTACTCACCACCACACCTATATATGGAGAAACCTTTTGTTCCGGGTGGTCACACGTCACCTGCAAGGTAAATTGCTCCAACTAGGCATGCATGACGCTTTGTGCCACCTGCTAACATTCCTTTCTATTTATGTTAATTTTTAAACTACACTGTAGGTTGGTGAATGTAGTTGTCTTTAGCTTTCATGGTCAACCCTCAAATTGCATTATTTAGGTGCATATCATTGTCATAACATCATGACACAAATAATAATAAATAATAATGATAATAATATTTCTAAGCTGGCTTGGAAATCGTGTCCATGAAGCACGGACATGAACAAACTCTATCTTACGTGATCACGATTCTTATATTCTTTTTCTTCTATATCTAATGTCGTAATAACGACTGCTAATATTTATAGTATTTGTAAATCATGTAGAATATACAGATAGCGTACTTGGTTGGTTCGGTTATGCATTCTCTGAAGTAAATATAATCGTGCGTAAATGTCAACGTTTTTATGTTTTTCTTAGGATTGCGGAATACTTGTGAATATGGCTTAAATACATCAACCAGCGGATGATGTAGAAAGCATTCCCATAAGGTTATGAGGAATGAATCAATTCCATTTGTTTGATAATTTCCAGGTTCATGATGTGGGTTTAGAATATCAAGTGCATTCCATGACTAATCCACAAAACCTTGAACCGTTTGCTAATTTCTTTGATTGGACAGTAGGTTACAATTGGAGTGAAATAAAATAGTCATCATTCGTTAGTTCTAGTGATTGGGTTGTGGCCTTCAGATTTCTTAATGTGAAAGACTAGCTATATTCACCATATTAAAGTAAATGAAATTCTATTATCCTTAGCTTAACTTACAAACTTTCCCACCGCAAGCCTTCCCCATCTTTGAATAAGATATTCGATACTAATCTTTGGATTAACTCGATAAGTTTATGTCGTGTTCTAGGAAAATCGTATATTTGGATGATGCTCTCTGTGCCCCATTCTTTGTCCATGCTGTCGTGATGCTTTGGTTGCAATGGCGTCATACATCACAAAGAGCCATGTAGGGCCAACCCAACAAGAGCATTTTCTCAGTTTTTCGTGCCTAATTTTCTAAACATAAATCCTCGTGAAAGAGCCCCCCAAAAGTGGTGCACTTTGTTGGGATTACAGAAAGGAAAAGAGATTCGGAGGGAGGGAGTGGAGATTTTCGTTTGAATCTGACTTCGGAGGAAAGCAATTTACATGGAAAGGAAACCGAGAAAACATTCACGAAAAAAAAAAATAGAGAGTAAAAATAAAATAATCCTCCACCCGAAAAAAATAGAGAAAGAAATGGGTTTAGAGAACATGATGACATAAAAATTTCATGCAGGCGATAAAGTATTTTGTTCATAAAGACAATCACATTATTCTGTCCTTTGGGTTATATCTTTTATTATTCTTTTCGTAAATACGATCGTCCTGAGTTGGGGGTCGAGGAAGCAAAGCTTGACCCTGAGATTTGAGGCGTGTTATGAAACACGCATTTTATTCCTTACTAAAATATATATTCTCACGTGCATTTCACGTCGATTTAGAATATTAAAAATTTAATTTATTGAGGAATACCAAGAAGTTCTATTTACATATTTTCTTTTGGGAAGGCACGTTCTTATTGAGATGCTAACCACTATAAAACTATTAAAAACTTATCTGATTATGTTAAAGTAAATCAATGTAGTCTAATTAAGACATTGATTTTATTTCTTCTGCACATCTAGTCTTTTTTTTGGTTATTTAAAAGCAATGAATGATTTTTTCTGGGATCTTTTTGTGTTTTTGTCTTGGTGACAGTTTTATTTATTACCGTCTGTTTTTGTTTGATCTTATACGTGAGATCAAATCAGAAATAATGAAAATGAAGTCTTGAAGGTCATCAAACACAGTTTATTTATTATTAGGAAAAAGTTTAAGAGGTAATTGATTATGCCTTAGGAGCGAAGTATACGGCAGGAGGTGGGGACCACAAACTAATGATTACGATAATTTAGGGCTAAGTTTAAGTTTCGTGTCAGGTAGTGGGAGAAGAAGACTTTGAGAATAATTGACCAATCCGGGCGTCTATAAACAAAACACTGATAAAACAAATTTCCATCAAAACTTTATTTTCTATTCAATGATGCTTTGTTATTTTCATATGCTGATTATTTACTCAATAAAAAGAATATATAACTTATTTAATTATGAATTTAAAGACATATTCTCCTTATTTATCGTTATTTTATTGCAGATCGAGATCACATGTAGAGGGCAGGAGCTACAGCCTAACTTAACGTTACAGCATGTGAGGGACAACATATGGATTCCACGGAAGGACTCGACGACGGCGACGGCCACTTCCACCGCCACCTCGGCATCGACATCGCGGGTTGTGACGCTGCGTCAGGACTCAACAACAACGACTCAACAACACCTCATGGTCCTTAACTACTCCCGTAGAAGAAGAATCACGACCTCAACAGCCATATCGTAGCCACACATGCCCGTAAGGCCCTAATTTATCAAGATAATCGTCACACATCATCGTACACTCTTGTTTGGATTCTGATTCATTTACTAAAGCATTATGATAGAGATCATTCTTAGGGTCCCTTGAGGCGTAAATTTATTATCATGTTCTTTACATGGACCGCTCACTTCACTCCATTTCCATTTTTCGTTCTAAATCGTAACTCTTCCTTACCATACTTTTCATCAAATCAAGAGCTTTCAATCGTGAAAGAAAAGTTGTTTTGCGCCTTGGAGATGATCTCTTGGGAGACATCACAGATCAATAAAGGACAAGAGAAATAAACCTATGTCTTATTTATAACTTATATAACACAATTATATGATCCTCAAGTTCGACCACGTGAAAAAGATTAATGCTTGCTTCATCACAAGAGTGCTTTATGTGCACGTACGTGGCTAAATCCAAGCCAGCCATCCATCATTAAGTCATGTACTAAAATCCTACGAATAGATCTGCCATTAACCCGGAAGAATTTTATTTGTTGGATTGTGGCTTTTCTTTATTTGACAGATTACTCTTCCCGAAATACTGAAACAATAAAGAGACTGGGAGTAAATATTCGATATATTTTTCTTCACAAATTATTTTGATGGAATTAATCAATTACTCGAATTCAGATTCACATTTTTTTAGGAGATCTAATTGTTACTTGTGCCCGCATCAAGGATGTAATTAGTTTTCATTCAGATAATTTTGTAATAAATTAAGTGCTGTCTTGTTTTGATGGAAAGTTTGAAAACTTTTATTAAAAAAATATTCGTTGAAATATTTTAAAACAAAATAAGTTTGGCCGTCCATGTCTTTATAAATACTAATTTCCCAATTACTTTCCTTCAATTTCGTTCGTTTTTTAGAAAAAATAGAGCTGCTGCCGATCAAACTCAGACTAATTTCCTCGTTCTCAATAAAAAGTATATATGAAATTGGAAGGAAATTAGTATATATAAAGACATGGATGATTCGTATTAGAAGATACATATGCATAACCTAATGAGGCCGCATTGTCGAAGACATTTCTGAAGGCTTCGAAGTAGTTACCATCGATGATGGTGGAATGGGGGAACTCCATCAGGAGGCTTGTAAGTGCCTCCTCAGGTAGCTTGCTCGTAAGTGCCTCCTTATGTAGCTTGTCCAGTAGATTTGGAAGTCATTGTATGGCACAAGACACCCTTTCATCGTATCACGAAGAGTTTGCGGTTTGCTGTAAGGTGAGGTTGCTCGGAAAGTGTTGTATAGAGTCGTGATAATTTCCGGAGAAAGAAATGAAATGAGATTAGTCGATAGGGTAATTCACTCTTGTTGCACTGATAATTTCTCCAACGACTAAAGGCACCTTAGTGGTCGCTTGTTTAGTCGATTGTAGGAAAAATCATTCTCTTCTATTTCTCTGATAATTACTTTAGAAATATTCAATTGGTAGAATTTTATGAAAATAAACATAATGGTACAAAAATATGGGGAAAGTCGTTCCAAGTTCATGTCTTTTGCTAGAAAAGCGAGCGTTTTTTTTTCCCGGGGAAATAACACTAATTTGGTTATTGTTATAGATGTTAACTCCAGGGAATTAGTGTTATCGTTACATTTACATGAGATATTCAATAATTTTGGACTAAAATAGTTCATTTTTTCATGTCATTTTGGTTTTTCCATTGTTTGGATGCATATTTGGTTTTCTAAAGATGTCATTTGTAATTAAAGGAGTCGAGTAGGCGCAAATTCCATGCTTCATTGAGAAATATTGATGAAAGAGAGTCAACAAAGGAAATAAATAGACATCGTTGTAGCCACACGAACAAGAGAATCAAATATTATCTTTTGTTCGTGATCATGAAGTATTTCATCCTTCCGAGGCCCTACGATTAAAAAGGCGAACAACGAGAGTTTGAAGAGAGTGACTGGAGGAGGAACTGAAGAGGGCGGCGGAATTATCTTTATTTCCTTTAGATTCTTTCATTTTTTTTGTTTTTCTTCAATGAACTGAGCTTTCTCTATCGGATAATCATGGAACTCATATTGTTGGTGATTTTTTTATTTAAGGCACTTGTAACCTCATTTATTTTATCTACGATTAATGTGGTTCGTTACCTGATCTATAATCCCTATTAATATCATAATCTTTTTTGAAATTGAAATGAGAATTTTATGTTTGGAACAAGGAGAAAATAATCAAAGTAACATTGAAGAATCTGGTCAGTACGAAAGAATATAGGTACTTGTACTAGTGTTAAGGTTTGAATTTAATTAATTGGATTTAGTTCAAAATTCCATTAATGTTCTCTTATGCAAGTCGTCAGATGTATAAGAGTATCTAACATTCGATTAGTAAATGATTTTTTTTAAAATTGTTGATATAGAGGGTTAAGAGATGTAGAAAAATCTAAAGGTAGTCATAAACCTAGTTTGTCGTATTGATTGATTTTTCGGTTTTTTTTCTACGAGGTACTAGCGTTCTTAGTATGATTTTGATGATGGCCATACAGAAGGTAAGCTTTTATCGTGTAGAAAGTAAGCTTCTACTACCGTATAGAAGCTTAACCAACGAGGACAGATAGAAACGTAAATATACTTTATTTCACCTAACTATTACCATAAATTATTTAATTAATCATTTGATTAGTTGAGAATATTCTTATGGTATATTACGTAAATCAAAGTGATGTATAATCATTAGATTGACGATTTACTTCGAGAGTGATGATTTATTCTTTTTAAGGGAACAAATCAATCCCAATATTGAGAAACATTTGTGCAAGATTCTACACATTGACTTGGGACAGACAATTGTCAATCTCTCTTTCCTCTTGCGCCGCTACCGGAGCAACATGGTGGGGTACTAACGTTAATATATTTTGTATATGGTTTGCTCTTTATACATCAGTCTTGGCGAGTAACCAAGCAGACATGACAACTTCGGAAGAAAACGTCCGACACCCAATCAGGGGCCTTATGGGGGTAGTCACTGTTCGCAGTGCAAATTTGTAATGGATCGAAAAGCAAGCTGCGCGACCGTGAGAGGAAGTCTTGGTGAGGAACTGAGCAGGCATGACAATGCTGGAGAGAAACATCTAGTACCCAACCGGGAGGCTCCTTGGGCGAGTCACTAGTCACATCGCAAAGGTCGTGGTGAGGAACCGAGTAGGCCGGATATCACCCGAGTGAACCGTCCCACACTCAAGCAAAGGGCCTTCTGGAGTTAGCCATTGTTCGTAGTGCAGAATCTTAACCGTAAAATTTGTGGAATTAGTCAGTGTTTGTAGTGCAAAACTCCAATTACAAGGATTGTGGAGATTGCCACAGTGCAGAATCTCAACTAGAGAGTTTCTGGAGTCAGTGACATGTCTCTATGCACAACCCACAGGTTATTGTTTGTGGAGAAGCCTTTCTGCTATCTGCATTACCTTCTACAGAAGTGTCTTCCTACCCTTTGATAGCTCTATACACGTGGAAGAGAATTTGTGTCTTATGTAGTCAAAATAAGTGTTCAATAGTGACATGCTACAAGGATGTGCGTCAATTTCGATGGACTTCATATATGTATTTCCAAAGGTGAATGGGTTATCCTCAAACATGGTGGTGGTTGGTCGCTTCTCCAAGTATGTTGTCTTTGTGGATGCTCCACACACTTGTACCGCAAAAGTTGTGGCGAGGCTGCTCAACAAGAATGTAGTGAAGCACTTCGGGCTGCCTACGAACATTGCGAGTGATCGTGATGTGATTCACGGGTCGATTCTGAACATAGTTATTTAGCTTCTTGGGTTTGGAGCTGAAATTTTCCACGGCGAGTAACCCCTAGACGAATAGTAAGACGAATCGAGTTAATGCGTCGTTGGAGGAGTACCTTCGACAATACATGACAACCATTTAGAAAAATTGAGCTGATTTACGCGATACTGCTTAATTTTGTTATAACATGTACAGATCGTCCGCGACGTTATTTAGTACGTTCGAGCTTGCAATGGGGCAAAAAACGTTGATGCCACTAAAGGCAGTGCTATAACGGTCTGGTGGTCCATGCCCAATCGTCTATCGCTTCGCACGGAAACGAGATGCTTGGCTTTGTTTAGTGGGGATCTACTCCGATGCTTACTGGACATAGACTCCTATTCTAAGTACCTGCCCCCTCAAAATAATCAAGGCAAATATGAACAGATTGTTCAAGATAACTTCAATCAAGCTCTCGAGAGTTAAGTGACCTTTGACTAAGAAGGTCTGGGGCACGAACGGCAGAATAACATTATCTTGTGAGTCTGGAAAAAGCGGCCCGACGAAGGAAGAAATATGCTTATGATAACTCAGTAGAGTTTTTTAGGCAAATTTCATATCTAGATTATGTTATATTTGTGAAATATTGCATTCATTGCTTAATATTTCTTGATATTTCATATTATTCCCGAAAAGTTTGGATACTAATGAATTTTGAGTTTATTTTAGGATAAAAGTGGAAAAAAGAAGATTCGGGCGCATCTACAGAGACTTCGTGCAGCTGTGAAGGAGAATCGTGGAACTGCGGGAAAAGAAGAAGGATGGACGGATTATCATCGAAACTTGGTGCCGCTGAACTGGAAGGTGTTGCGGCTGCACGGTGTGGTCAGAAGTTGGACAGAGACTTGGTGCAGCTGCACCATATCTTTGTCCAGCTGCACGAATGGGAGAAAAAAGATTTTATTCCAGATTTTCTTAGATTCTCTAGGTTTCATTTTTAAGCTCTATAAAGGACTTTATTCACCCCTTACTGAGGGGGAGGACGAATTTTATAAAGGAGAGCAAAGGAGTTAGACTATTGTTTAGGATGCTTTTCTTTTCTTTGATTTGTGTTCCAAAAACAATAGGTGGCTGAACTTTATTTGCTAAGATTATGTTGAACCGAATTGTGTAATTGAATTTCATGAACTCGTTTTAGAACAAATTCTTGCTTTGAATGTTTACTTATTTCGTTTGATCTTAATGCATGTAATTTATCTGATCAATTAATTGTATTGATTAGTTATCCTAATTTAACTCGGGAGATAAATTTTAGGAGTAAACAAGAACGTAATAGCCTTGGTTAATATCGTAGAGCAAATTAATTAGTAAGTAGTATCGAGAAATATAGTTCTAGGCAACCCATTAAAGGATCGAATCTTAATGTGCTTCTTGCCTTCGTAATTCACTATAGGGATATAGGTTTTATTGTGGTTTGGAATAGTTCTTTTGTAAATTCTGGAGAGGCACCTAGGGACTTAAGAATCCGGTTAGTAAACACAATTAGTATGAATTTGAGATAAACGAGTGAAGTGATTTAACAAAACAAGGAGGGAATATGTGATCCTAGGCTTTGAATTCCAATTCTTTGCTTTGATTTTTGCTTTTTATTAGATTAGTCTTCTAATTTTTAAATTCATTTCTCCTATTTGCTTGGCAACATAAAATTACAATTATGTATGCTAAAAGGTTTGATTTGCTATCCTCGTGAGAACGACAACTCACTCATCTCTATATTACTTACTGTGATCCGTATACTTGCGGTGTGCGAATTTAGTGACCAAGTTTTTTGGTGCCGCTGCCGGGGATAGATTTTAGAATCTTTTACTTGTGACGTACGCAATTTGTGTTGACAAAATTGTTTAATTTTTTTCGTTCTTTCATTCCTTTTCAGGTGTATGCGCTGGACGTGCAACAGAGATTTATTTGCGTTTGATCCTGAAATTGAAAGGACGTTTCGAGCATTCAGAAGGAGTCAACGGAGCACAATGGCAGAAAAAAATCAAAACAATGGCAATAACAACGAGATTCAAGAAGTTAATCCACCAGCTTCGAAAAGGACGATGTGAGACTTTGCTCAACCTACTCCCCATGAGCCCACCGGATTTCTCCGTCTAACGATTTGTGCTCATAATTTTGAGATCAGGCCGTTCGTACTACATATGATTGAGAACTCAAGTTTAGAGGCTTGAAAAACGAAGACCCTCACTGGCACCTCACTCGCTTTAAGGATTTAGGCGACACGTTTAGATACAATGGAGTGTCAGCCGAGGCAGTCCGAATGAGATTGTTTCCATTTTCTTTACAGGACAAGCCCGATCTTGGCTTTATTCCTTACCAGAAGATGCGGTCGGATCATGGGAAGATCTTTTGAAGCTATTCTTGGCTAAATAGTTCCCACTGAGCCGAACCGTAAGGATTAGAAACGAGATTACAACCTTCCGTCAACATTCAACCGAGTCCATTTATGAAGCTTGTGAGCGTTTCAAAGAATTGCTACATCTATGTCCGCATCACGATGGCCTGGCAAATCAACTTCAATCCTTGGTGAATTCCGCTGCATGAGGAACTTTGATGAACAGGACACCTGAGGAATTCTTGGAGTTGTTTGAACAAATTACTAACAATGGGCAGCAGAAGACATCAACAAGAGGAGTCGCCAAGATGCATCACGATACCAATTTCAGTTCGGCTAAGCATTTACTAACAAACGCGATGCCATTCGACTGAGCGTTTACTAACAAACGCGACGTCACATTCAATCCGGTTAAGTACTTACTAACAAGCGCGATACCTTTCTTTCGGTTAAGTGTTTACTAACAAACACATTACCACTTCCAGTTCGGCTAAGCCCTTGCTAACAAGGACAACGCCACTTCCTGCTCGGCTGAGTGCTTACTAACAAGTGCGAGGTCACTTCCAGCTCGACTGAGTGTTTACTAACAAACGCGACGTCACATTCAATCCGGTTAAGTGCTTATTAACAAGCGCGATGCCTTCCATTAGGTTAAGTGTTTACTGATAAACACGATACCACTTCAGTTCGACTAAGCGTTTACTAACAATCGCGACACCATTCTACTGAGCGTTTACTAACAAACGCGACGTCACATTCAATCAGGTTAAGCGCTTACTAACAAGCGCGATACCTTTCATTCGGTTAAGTGTTTACTGATAAACACGATACCACTTCCAGTTCGGCTAAGCGTTTACTAACAAGCGCGACGCTATTCGACTGAGCGTTTACTAACAAACGCGACATCACATTCAATCCGGTTTAACGCTTACTAACAAGTGTGATAGCTTTCATTCGGTTAAGTGTTTACTAACAAACACGATACCACTTCCAATTCGGCTAAGCCCTTACTAACAAGGACAATGCCGCTTCCAGCTCGGCTGATCGCTTACTAACTAGCGCGGGGTCAGTTCCAGCTCGATTGAATGTTTACTAACAAATGCGACGTCATTTCCACATGGTTAAACACTTACTAATAAGCGTGACGCCATTTCTCAATTTTTTTCGGTTAAACGCTTATTAACAAGCGCGACACCATTTCTCAATTTTTTCGGTTAAACGCTTACTAACAAGCGTGACGCCATTTCTTCATTCTTTTCGGTTAAGGGTTCTTACAAACGCAAAACCACTTTTTGACATCATTTCTCAATTCTTTTTGGTTTAGCGTCTACTAACAGACGTGACACCACTTCCAGTTTTCCAGTTTCGATTAATTGTCCACTAACAGAAGTGACATCACTTCCAGTTTTCCAGTTTCGATTAATTGTCCACTAACAAACGTGATACCCCTTCTGGTTTTACAGTTTCGGTTAAGCGTCTACTAACAGACGTGACACCACTTTCGGTTTTCCAGTTTCTATTAAGCGCGTATTAACAGAGGTAACACCATTTCCAGTATTTTGTTCGATTAAGCATTTTCTCCAAACGATACACCATTCCACTTTTCCATTTTTGGTTCAACGTTTACCAACAAACGTGATACCAACCACTATCTTGGTTAAGTGTTCAAACAAACATGACCCCAACTTTTTTAGTGAAGCATTTACTAAAAAACGCGACTACCTATCATTCCTTTTCTAAAAAATTGGTCATCATTAATTCTTTGTTCGAATGTTATTACCAAATATTCTCACAAAGCGGGGGCAATTGTTGATAGCCAATTTTTACCAAAAAAAAAATCACAAAAAAGTCCATGAGATCAAATAAAATCACATAATAATATTTGGTTCCATGTTCTAAAAAATCTAACAATCCATAAAAGGAACAAATAAAATCTTAACAAAAATTAAAGATGTGATCTCAAAGGCTATAAGACACAGAACACATATTAAGAAAGAAAAAAAGAAACGCTTGGGAGAAAAAATCAAGACTTCATCGTTACCAAAGCTTCAGATTATTCCTCATTGTGGCCCCCATCTGCTCCTCCATCAATCCCGGGTAGCAGCCCCAACTCGTCGCCCCTGGAATGCAGACACTAGACGACTCCGGCTACAACTCGTGCTACTCGACAAATCGGTAACCCCCTTCCTTTACTTCTGTTTCAATTTTTTGTGAATCTGGCTACTTTTAATTTCCTTCAATTATATACACAGGAGACACAAAAAGAGACGCTTGGGATTGTTTTTAGAGGAGGCAAAAAGCTTGAAGGTGATTTTCGAAGCAAGAAGGGGAGGAAACACAGACAAGCAAAACATCCCTCGTGGTCGCTCTTTTGTCACGAGCCTCTGACAGCCGGACAAGCTTCCAGGACATCCTCAGTCCGTCCCAATACCAAGCGCCGTCTTCTATCCACAATCAATGCTGTTAATTTCGGGTAATGTCTTTCCTATGACCTCATTTTGAATTTTTTTTAGAAAAGTTTTGTCTGCTTTTAATTTCTTGGTTTGTTTTTGCAGCCAATGTGCCATTGTCAAACGCCTCTTGCACGGCCCTTTGAAGTAGATGCCCACTGTCAATTCCTCAAGTGCGCTACTCGACATCCCGACGTAAAATCAGTGATTTCTGCTCGACCCACGACCTGAACATCCGAGGCCTCCGAACACTGGTCACTCCATTCTCGGTGATCCCGGTTCTAGCGGTGGCGACCCATGACTTCACTCCTGGACACGTTTCACGCTCAGCCCCCGGCCTCTCTTCCCGGCATATCAGATTTAGCGCCTCTCCACCAGCGGTAGCAATTTGCCAAGTCACTCTCCCCGGGGAACGGATGCCTTTACACCAGACGCATCTTACTCCTAGGTTGTAGCGGCGCTCTCGAGTTCCAGATCCCCACCCTCCTGGATTCCCACTTGACTTCAACCCGACGGCGGTAACAAGTTTTCTGGCTACAGCAATGATTCCCCAAGCTCGCCAGTCCAATCCGGAGTTGATCTTCTACGTTCACCCAGTGATTCCCCTCAGCCAGCATCTTCTCAACCTAGGTTGCATCTCCAAGTTTTCCTCAGCTCCAGACACGGGAAACAGGTCTCTCTTCTCCCTCCATTTTGTTATTTTAATTTTATTTTATTTCATTCATTGTGTCATCCGTGCGAATGTTTTCATATTTTGACTTATGTAGGTTTCATACCAGTTAAATCGAGCTTTATGAATATTATTAAGCGAGCCAAATTCTCAATAATTAATTTACTTTTATTATTAAATGAGCTAAATTTTCAAATCACGTTACGTTCAAAAGTCGACTTTTTATTAGAATTATTATGCTTAATACTTCAATTTGTTTTTATTCTAGAACAGTTTACTCCGTCGTATTGATTTCTTGAGCAGGTAATCCGGGACGTGCCTCGTAGACAACTAAGACACGCACCCCGTTCAACGCTTTCATGACAAGAATAAACGGTATTCTACGTTCGAAGGTTTATTTCTGATTCTCGAAGATCAAGGCCATCCGAAGACGGCTTCGCACTCATCGACGTGCGGCATCAACGACTCGCCAGGTTCGCTGTAAACCTACTTATAAAGCAGCACCATAAGGTACAATGCTAAGAGGGGCATTTCATTTTAAAGGAAAGTCGAGAAATGGCACTAACCTCACTTTCCCTTAACCCGGTTCTCTCTTGAATTCAATTTGGTTTAAAAACAGTTAAGGGCATTAATAAATCTATATTGCTGCATTTTTGCCCGAAATCAATTTTTAAAAAATGTTTTCATAAAAATTATTCACATGGATATTGTTAGTATGTTGAGCTCGAGATCATTTTTCTAAATGTCAAATAATCTCCTTTTCCAAAAAACGTGCTCAAATAAATTTGGACATCGGAGACACACGATAAATTTGGACATCTTTGCGATGCATGCGATTTAGTAATCCCTAATTCCCGAACCTAAACAAATCTCTATAGTTTTTCTAACCTGAATTTAAAATATGTTATTGGCGACTCCAACACGTTTTCAAAATCCGAAGCCTTATTATCAAGGGAGGATATCCATTTTAGATGGAATCGGAAACGGGATCCACCCATGACAGTTTGTGTTTTGGTAGACATGCCTACGCTAAAGCGATAACTGTTTGAGGAGCTATTCGTTGCCAGGAGTGATCTCAATTTTTATTAAGGATTTAAATCTCACTTGTTGAATCTTGAAAACCTAGTGAAAAAGGCTCATTTGCATCCATTATATTATATAGTGGAATTACCTATACGGTGAAAAGTAGACGTAGGTCGATTAAAGTCGAACATCTATAAACTACCGTGTCTATTACGATCATGTATATATTCGACGAATATCTACTCGACCAAAATCGTAACGCTTACAGTCCAGCAGATCTCACTATTTGAGTAAGGCTTTATTGTAACACAGTACGCTTCTATATATACTGATAAAGAGTCGAAATAATGATAGACATTAATTCATCCCCTCTTAGCACACCTAAATAATCCTGTACGTATTGCTATTCATTAGTTATTCAAACCAGATTTACGTTCTGGTGTTTAGCTAATTAGCAGGCTCGTTCACGGGGCATGAAAGCTGCGGCAAGATCTCGCGAATGAGGTATTGGGCCATTTTGTAATAACCTCTTTGGGTCATGTGTATCCCGTCCCAGCTTATGTATTCGTTGGGATTCGGGCAGACTTCATAGTTCGAAGTTCCGCATATGGTAGTCAGGTTGAAGTTGTATGCCCCTCCTTTCCCGCAGCAGGTCTTCAGGGTCGAATTAGGATTGAAGCCTGGCAAACGCGATCGAGCAAAATGATGGAACATTCCTCATTCCCTGAAAAAATGGCTAATTAGTCGAGGGATTTACCTAATGACGCGGCATTTTTGAGGACAGATTTGAAGGCGCTGTAATAGTCGCCATAAATGATGGTAGCGTTAGGAAACTCGGTTCGGAGGCTCGTTATCGCTTGGTTGAGGTAGTGATTCCGATTAATTTGGAAGTTATTATAGTCTATAAGACACCCGTCCTCATCGTATGCTGTAGAGTTTGTGGTTTGTAATATGGTGAGGTAGCTTGGAAAGCATCCCGTCGGGAAATCTCCGAAGATGACCATCTTTGTCGCCCCTGAACTAAGAATTTCCTGAGACATAAAAGGCGGGCAGCAACGCGTAATGTGAAATCAACCTTCCCACTAAGTGGAAATAGCGGCAAGTTTTATATAATCATGTAGGAAGTGCACAAATAGAAATGAACTGCACGAGAAGATGGCAGAACTCACTCTTGCTGCTAAAATGGTTTCTCTAACAACCGAAGGCACATTTGCCATTGCTCGTCGGATTGATTGCCCTTCGAGAAAGGAATATGAGAAATCGTTCTCTCCAATTTCACCGATGAACACGACCGATGTCTTCAACTTTTCTGCACACTCTGCTAAAGCTAACAGAATTAATGTTCATATCTGGTGAGAAGCAGATATTGTTTTCTTGAACTAAAGACTAGATCACCTGCAGGAGATTTGCATATGGAGGCCAGGTACCTCCTGAACCAGAAGAGTTGATTTTTCAGGGGGAAATTCGGAATCATGGGCGAGACAATGCCCTTTACAGTAAGGAGCAGTGTGCTCAGAGCTGTACATCCTGCTACAGAGAACACAATGCCATTCTCGAACGATACATCCTTCGCCAGATAGGGATTCACAAGTGGAAGCTGAAGAGCCTTAGCTGCAAGTATCACACCCAACAATGAAACTAAGTTTTCATTCTACTCAGAATAACTAAACGTTTACCACTTGTTCAGTATTATATACCAAAGTAGTCGACGATAAGTAAGCCATCAGAGTGCCGACCGGTCAGCTTGCCCAACGTTTCGCCGTATGGGGGACGAGCCGCGAATGAGTAAGGACTGGCAGGGCCACTGAGACGGATAAAGTTGCCAGTGTCCGTGTGCGAGTCCCCAAGCTGGTATATGGAGGTAATGTCACAACGGTTTTGCGCGAGAACCTGCGAGGCCGAAGAAACGGACCAAAAAGCCATGAGGAGATGGAGATGCCTTAATTGCATAATTTCTTTTTGGACTTTGAACGAGGACTCTTAGCTTGATATGGTTTGGTCGGCTTGTTACCGGTTTACAAATAAAGGAAAAAATAACATCATGGTAATTTTGCGGCGGGTGAAAACGAGGTCCAGATTTACTTGGAGACTCTTTTAACTAAATTTAAATAATGATTATTTATAATGTCGTAAAAATCATAAGTTTTGTAAATGACAGCTACAAGGATGGAACGAGTGTTTTACTAATATAATTAAGAAGGACTCAACGGGGGACGGTAAACAAAAAATTTTGTAGTCCGAATATAAGTTCAGAAATAATATATCAACTTGTCGTATTAAATATAAATACGGTTACAATTTCTGATCATAAAAGCGGACGTGAATTCCTTGATTTTTTAATCGCATAAAATTTGAAATGTGGATGAGTTGATGCTCTGATAAATATCTGCTACAGCTATAAAAGGTATAATAATGAAGACCCTGGGGTTATATAGTGCTCGATCCGACTGGTCTTCAAGAATAATAAGAACACCACGGGTATAAAAGCTTGATTCGGCTGTTCTTAAGGAGTGGTGAAGAATACCATTAATGTAAAAACTTGATATGACTAACCTTAAAGAAGAGGCAAAAAGCATCAAGGTTGTATAAGTTTGAGCAGACAAAGTTCATGATTAGTGTTTGAAAAGAAAATGCTTAACTAATGAGCTCATCACTCTTCAACTGTGTCCAAAATGAGAGGACGAGATCTCTATTTTGTACTTTGTAGTCATTAGGGGAGCATTATTTTAATATAAATACTAATTGAGGCTTTAGTTAAGATTTACATAAGTGCGTTTGGATAAGATCAACATATGGATCAGACTTAATAAAACACATTTAACTCAAAATATATAAGTGGACTGGGCTTACAATTTATTTTAACTCAAAAAAAGTTTTTTAATGGGTTAGACAAAAACATGCTATAACCCGTAAGAATATTATTAGATTTGAATTAATATTAAGCATGTGACCATATTATAATATATGCCCATAAGTATTTATTATCCTTAGTTATTATATTAGCAAAGTTTGTGGGGAAATTATTATCGTAAAACATATTTCACGAGAAAATTAAATACGATGTAATAAATTTCGTAGTACAACTAAACATTAACTACGAGGGACAAATGCTGGCCAATTAGGTATAACGAACCACATGGTGTCGATTGTCATAAACAACTGGTGGGCCCACGTTTAACATGCATTAAGCATCGTCCTACCAGATTCCAATAAATGTACAGCCGACGTTTTAGAAGTGGTTCCGGTTTCTGCGCCAGTTGTGTCAACTAACATGTTTTTCTTTACTTTTAAAAATGCAAAGGCTCCGGGTTCTGTCCAAATCATTGAGGAGTTTGTTAAGCTTTTTGTGGCATGTACAAAATTCAATCACATTCATTTACTCTTTTGGCGTCCTTGAAAGGACGTTCACGTTCCTATTAACAAAAACCTCGCCCACAGCACCTTCTTAGAAAATATGGCCCCTTGGATTTAATACTAAGGTGTTTCCTTTTTCAGGAAAAGAGAAGATCTTTAGCGCCGAGTGGTCCCCTAATGTTGCCTGTTTTCTCCATTAGTGTCTGGAGCCTGATAACATACAGTTTCTCCGTATGATATATATTGATAAGATAACTCAAAGTGAACCGCTAAGGAAATTTATTTATGGACAAGTTATTAGCACTTTGATTATTATTAGGGGGTGAATTATTGCATCGTTAAGTGTGACTAACAATAGTGACCAATTGCACAGGTTAGTGTGACTTACTCTCGAGATTCCCTCCGACACTGTTCAAAACGATGATATCCAGACCTACTCAACTCCTTGTCGAGACTTCCTCTTTGCCCTCAAAGATTACAAAACCACATTTTCTCTATATCTTTCTTTCGATATTTTCTAAGAATATGTTGATTTGTGAGTGTGGTGCATAGATGTGAAAATAAAAGGAATGAAATAGGTAATTTGTATGGTAAAATAGGGGCGACGTGGCTAATTTTTTAACATAAGTAGCCCATCTCCGACTATAAATTGGGGATCATTTTCCCCATTTGGGTATAGAGCTCAATGTATAGTTTATTCCCTAAAAGTCTATCTTAGTAGTCTCCTCGTTAAGTGGTCATTCAAAATCCACTACCACTAACTTAAGTGGAGAGTATAAGGCTCACGGGTTCTACATTTAGCATCAGAGCTAAGTCGGTCGGGGTAGAGGAGTCGAAGTCTAGCAGAAATTCTGTCGAAGTCCAACAGAGGCTCTATCGAAGTTCAATTGAAGTTCTGCTGAGGAAGCTGCAATCTAGGATTGCATCGAGCATAGGCCAAGATCCAGGCTACGCTTCCATAAGTCAAGTTCGATATGGCGAAATTCAACATTGTCGGCATACTGAAAAAATTAAGCAACCAAAATTATAACACGTGGAAGAAGTGCATGGAGTCCTATCTCCAAGGCCAAGATTTTTGAGAGATTATTAGTGGGAGGTTGTTACCTTCAAGTAAGATTGTTATGAACAATTCACATCAGAGTTATATTCTTGGAAAGTGGTTGAATTTTCTCTTAAAAATAAATATTTGAGTTGATTTCATATCTTGTCTAACAAATAAGTGGATGATTTCATATCTTGTCTAAGAAATAAGTGGAGTAAAAAAATCGGTCGGTGAATAACCATAACAGGAAAAATTATTGTTAGAGAAGTTGTTATTGCAACCACGAATCTAGCAACAGAGATCTTTCGAGCAAAAGAGAAAGAGGTTACAAGACTAGATAGGCATGAATAGATGACATATCCATTGCCTGAAAAGTTGAATGAGTCAATGGGGGTCCAATACACGCCATGCATTCCATCTGGTGCGGAAAGGTGTGTCATTGGGAAATTAATTTTTGTACATTCTTTATAAAAATTTATAATAGCCTTACATGAGCAAAACATTAGTGAAAGGACAAAATATGCATTAACCCCAATGCAAACCATATGGATATTCATGTTTGATAAACTTTTGAATCTCTGAATCATGATACTTAATTTTTCCTTTTTTTTATTATTATGTTTTGATTTCTTAATAAGGTGACTAGAGCAAAGGCTGGAGCTAATTTTCAAAAATTTAAGAGAAATGTAATCTTTGCGAAGATTTAAGAAGTTATTAGCACATTGTGGAGAGTCCAATACTGTTAAAAAAGTGATGAAGCTTCTTCTACTTATCAAGCATTATTATCTCTAATGTGGCCCATATTATGCTTCTTCTACAGTTTGGTTTATAATATCCCTTTGGAGCTTTGGCACGTAAATTACACCAAATACCATGCTAGTAGCCTTGATAAGCTTGTACAAATAAGTTATCACACCTTTATAATGATAAATGTGGGCAATTGAGGGGTCGAGATAAATTTTGCAACAAGTGTTATGCAAAAAAAATCCATTAGTTATATATGAGATGATGTGTCTACATTATGGGTTCATTACACCTCAATGTTTGCAATGCGTTATTATTTTCTATAATGTCATAGTCTGTCAATAAAACAATCAATGGGCAAGATACTACCAAAATATTAAATTAGTTGTTAAAACTAAAATATGGAAGGGCATCATATTGAGGAATGACCATGCGTGTAAAGTAGGGGTTACAAAGATCGGGGTAAGAATTTACAGTTCAATTGATTAGTGTAAGGATATAAAAATGGCATTCAGGTCTTGAGGTAGTTAGGAGAGTTAGATGAAGTAGAAGTGGATGACTTTCTTATTACATTAAGGGAAGTAAATCATAGTAGTGCTCACCAGATTTGATTCATTTACCCTTTTTTGTTGTATAAACAACCAAGATAGAGAATCTGACTATAAAGTGGGTGGCTACTTTTATGAAATACAACTCAAAGTATGTTACTTCGACATTTGAAGTAATTATGAAGAAATGTGATCGTTTGGAATGGATAAATGTGATGTTAGAGAATTCATTAAGATGGGTGGATGGCTCGACTATAGTAGATTAAATGCAAATCACCACATCATTGGATGAAGAGGTGAATGAATCTCAAGATAAGGCATGTAGACAAGGGTGATATCAAGCATCTTTTTGAGGAACCTCTGAAGAGCATGAGAATCCATGCTTATAGGGCATACTTAGACGTGTGTTCGGCAGGGCATGGCTCGGGACGGATCCTTGGGCGGAGGTTGTGAGGGAGATATAAGCAAACTAACCAACGACGACAAGGGAAGCTAGATAGTCGCTTACTTGAGTCAGATGGATGCTGGGGCATTGACATGATCAGGGGTGTTAGAGCTTGCTTATGACAGGATCTTGTGGCAGGCGACCCTTGCACTTCCACTGACGTACCAGGAGGGAGCATGCGACCTAAGGCTGTCGTTGACGTGACCAGACTGGGTGCGGAGGACCCTTGAGATGCTCTTCCAAGTCGGAGCTGGGTTGCATGATGTACATTTGTCAGTAGTACATGCCCCATGACCCCTATAAATAAGTGTTGTAAAGAGGCGTACGCAACACCATTGTAAAATTGAGCGGAAATAAAATACGTGTCTTGGACGAAATCCTTTGTATTCCTTGTGTCCATTGTGAGCGTGTCCTTGTCTTTGCAAGCATCCTTCGAGGGTGAGCGTGAGCGTGAGCGATATACGAAAGTACGTGAGCAAACACAGTGAGCGAGTGTGGGCGGAACTAAGAGGAATCCGAGTGTGCGGGTTGGTCATGTTTCCGAGGAAGTTACGACGCTCCCAGGGTTGAGAAAATTTCTGGGGTCGTCTCGTCCATGTGATAACAATCTCGAAATGACTAACTAAATGTAAAACTGACTTGGATGTGTCTTGGACTTATACATATTATCTAAAGGTTGTGGTTAACGATGTTGGCAACTCGAGGGAGGGGTATACATTTAGCCCACCCATATTTAGTAGCAACGCTAAAGGGCGAGGAGGCGACAAAAGACTAGAAGGATGTTGAACTAGTTATGATCTACATGTTTTGCATTTGGAATGTGAAGGAGTATAATAACTCTCTTCATGTCCGGGAATTCAAACACTCGGTAAAGTTGAGCTTGATTGATTTATTTCAATAAAAATTTGAGAAGCATTGGAACTCGGTAGTCTCGAGTCATTCTTTCATTCTTTGAAGTTTGTTATCCCTTGAAAAGAGGGATATTGGTGGTATAAGGATATGTAAGAAATCAACAAGAGTTGATATCAATGTTCACATATGAAGGCTCAATGGGTGAATGTTAAAGTGTCATTCTTTGAGTGTGAACTATCATTGCTACTTTAAATTTGTTTATACATTAAATAGACATGTCTCGAACAACCCTTTTCGAACCATTTGAGAATGAAGGCGATTAGACACCACGATTCATCATGGTGCATCTTAGAAGACTTCAATGCGGTTCAAACAATTCAAGAAAGGGTCCTTGTGAATTTTAGGAGACTTCGTTGAAGTTTTGATAACAAGTGAATAGGTCATGGTGGCATTAATAGGGGACTTCAATGTGGTCTGAATACCAGTTGAAGGGATGCGGGTATATGATATAGTACAATACAGAAAAGGAGCTGCAGAATACGATGAACAATGTTCAGCTTGAGGAATTGAGTAATAATGACAATTTCTTGGGGACATACAATGGGGAAATAGTTCTTCTTAGGAGACTTGACAAAGCTCCGAAGAATAAAAGATGGCTTAATGAATTCTATTATTCAGAGGCAATGATACAAATACACCACCACTGATTAACACGCTCAGCATCTGAAATAAAATCTACTCATTAATAAAATGATATAATCTTTACTATTGAAAACACTAATAACAATTTATACCTTCTTTTTGGAGATATAACAACTTCTAAGTATGACGTACAATGGACCAGTGTATACTTATAAATAAATGTTGAGCTAATTGTCGAAAAGTAAAGATAGTGATTGGAGTCAACAATTGGCGGCCTTTATGAGGAGTCACGTCGCTTGGCATGGTTGTCCATATTTAGTGCTCGAACTATCCTTATCGATTTCATCTGCTCAAAGGGGGTCGCTCTTTCTAGTTCTCGATTTAGCTTCTCGACTTGATATTCTCAACCTAACTACTGATGGACTGACTCCATCTCTCGTCACAGTTTGCTTGGTCATTCGTTGGCAAGTAGAGTGATGCAAAACCTTTTAAGTTCATCAAGGATGAAGTATTGTGTACAATATGAGTATATGCAAAACCTTTTATAAAGGCAAAATCGTACCTCGCCGAAGGATGCTTTACATGATAGAGGAAAACTCCTCCAAGCTAGAACTGGTCAAGATGAATATTTTGGAAGAATTAAGCATAAATGTATCAGTCATTGAATTGTAAAATCTTTAACCAACTATGCTCTTGAAATTGTAGAGGAGAAGGACATGACGAAGCACGACTCATGAATGAAGCATCTAACTTTTATCAAAGTAACTATTAGTGAGGTATTGAAAATGAGCACAACGAAGTAATAGATATTAGTAATAGATAGACTTTTAAATTAACATAAAAGATGATATTGTCACTTCATATTATGAGAAGGTTTCGAGATGGATTAGGATGCTTCCCCTAAAGAAGAAGATGCTTAAGAGGCTCTTGTAATGTTAAAGGATATGAAGAAGTTCATTGTCAATAAGTGGAAGGAAGTTGACCTTAGAAAAGAAGGGGATCCTCCTGCTACCTTCCTCTGTGCAGATGCTTAAGAGGCTCTTATAATGTTAAAGGATATGAAGAAGTTCATTGTCAACAAGCGGAAGGAAGTTGACCTTAGAAAAGAAGGGGATCCTCCTGCTACCTTCCTCTGTGCAAGCTTGACACCTAGAGAGAAAAAATCATACATCTTATGATTGAAGAAATCCAAAGTGAATTTCGCAATGGGTTATAAGGAAACGCTGGGCCTTGACCCAAAAACTGCATTGATAGAAGTTGAGTCCAATGATCTCATTGATGGAAGTCAACAAGCTCAATAAACTTTAAACATGGATTGTAAATACACGGAAAGATGAATTTTCATGACCTGAACAATGCCAAAGGATGACAATTACTATAATAGAAAGGGAGTATTTTAGCAAGTGGAGCATTCAAATTATATGAGCCTTCTAGCCATGAGGAGATCTATCTCAGAACATCTATTGAGTGGGCTGCCCGAGACTGCTACTACTAGGGAGTTGCTCACTACTCTTGGAGAGAGATACCTTGTACCCGATATGGCTGAATCTAGTGTCCTTCTGAAAAAGTTGATGAGTATGTCGTATGACAATGTGGGAGGCGTGAGAGATTACATCCTGAGAATGGTTTCCCTCCAGTCTAAGCTTAAAAGCCTTGAAATTCCTATCCCAGATAAGTTCGTCATTCTTCATGCTCTTAATTCCTTGCCTCCGAATTTCTCTCGAATCAAAACTGCTTTTATCTCCCAAAATGAGAGTTGGACTGTTAATGATCTGATTAGTAAGTATATGGCAGAGGAGGAGAAACTTAAGAGGGAGAAGAGTGAGAGCGCTTTACTTGTGTCTTCCTCTAGATCTTCTTTCTTAAAGGGTAAGAAGCATTCTAAGCGTTTTCACCCCAATGCTTCTAAGAATAAAAGCTTTAAGAGGCATGGTCACGATCAGAGTGAGGGAGGTTCTAAGGTTGTCTTTAAGAAAGATGTTAAATGCTTCTATTGTCAAAAGCAGGGACATCTAAGGAAAGATTGCTTTAAGCTTAAGGCTCGACTTAAGCAAAATAAGTCTGGAGGGGTTCGAGAGCAAAAGGAAACCAAGTGAGACGGAGTCAAACCTTAAAGTGGGGAATGATGTAGATGTCAAAGTCGAGTCCATAGGAGTTGTCCATCTTGTTCTAGAGTCAAATCATGTTCTCATGTTGAGAAATGTCTTTTATGTTCCAACTATTAGACGAAACTTGATTTCTATTTCAGCTTTGAACTCCAGCGGTTACTATTTTCTTTTCGAACGAGGTTCAGTCCAATTGTCTTTGAATTCCCAGATTGTTGGTTCTGGAATTTTAAATAATGGATTATTCCAAATGCTTTTGACTCCTACTCCTTTCCAAAACTTTTCTGTTGAGTCAAGTTCCTCCAAGAGATCTTTGTCTGCTGAAAATTCTTGTCTTTTGTGGCATAAACGCTTAGGTCACATATCAAGAGAAAGGATTCAAAGATTAGTTAAAAGTGCAATTCTACCTTCTCTTGGTTTTTGTGATCTAGAAATTTGTGTTGCTTGCATTAAAGGTAAATTCATAAAGTCTAAGAAGAAAGGATCTACTCGTAGCTCAGAGCTTTTAGAAATCATTCACACTGATATCTCTGGACCTTATCCTACTACCTTATGTGGAAACAAATATTTTATAACATTCATAGATGATTTCTCTCGGTATGGCTATCTCTTTTTGATTAAAGAGAAGTCAGAAGCTCTTGACAGATTCAAAATCTTTAAAACTGAAATCGAGAAGCAAATAGGCAAAGTCATTAAGGTAGTATGGTCTGATCATGGCGGTGAGTACTATGGTAGACATGATGGTTCTAGACATCAAATGAGACCGTTTGCTAAGTACTTACAGGAATGTGGGTTTGTTCCACAGTATACCATGCCTTATATGCCCGACCAAAATGGTGTGGCCGAAAGGCGGAATCGCACCCTTATGAACATGAAGAGAAGCATGATGAGTAGGTCTAACCTACCGAGTTTTATGTGGTGTGAAGCGTTTAGATCAGCTTTGTGCATCCTTAATCGTGTTCCTTCAAAATTTGTGCCTAAAACTCCTTTTGAAATTTGAACCGGTCGTAAACCTAGCCTTAATCATCTTCGTGTGTGGGGGTGTCATGCTAAGGTGAAAATTTTCAATTCCATAGTGAGTAAAATTGATGCAAAGACTACTGGTCGTTTTTTCATTGGATGTCCTGATATGTCAAAAGGGTATATGTTCTATTGTCCTAGTCGTGGGAGGACAATGATTGACTCTTTGAATGCAAAGTTCTTGGAGTGTGATGTTGCTGATGTTGTTAGTACTGGTGTTGATGGTCCTAAAACATTTGAGCAGAATGAGAAAGTATTCTTTCATCTCCATGTCCCTCATACTGATGTCACTATTGTTCCAAGTGACTTTGTGGAACACCCCATTGTTAATGATTCTTCTACACAGCCTGGGTCTTCTTCTCAAAATACTTTTCATGAGATTCCTTTTAGGGGGTCTGTTAGGCAAAGACGGCCCGCTATTAGTGATGACCATGTTATTTATCTTAGAGAATCTGGTGTCAATTTGGAAGATCCTGTAAGTAATCAAAACACTGTTTCCCATGGAGGCATGTGGCTTGATGCAATGAGAGATGAAATGCTTTTCATATCACATAATGGTGCATGGAAACTTGTTGATTTGCCAGATGGTTGTCATCCAATTAGGTACAAATGGGTATTCAAAACTAAGCGGGATACAAATGGAAAAGTAGATCGATATAAGGCGAGGTTAGTGGCGAAAGGCTTTACTCAACAGTCGGGTATTGATTATACTGAGACATTTTCTCTCGTCTCTTCTAAGGATGGTTTTCGGATTATCATGGCATTGGTTGCATATTATGATCTTGAACTACATCAGATGGATGTTAAAACTGCTTTTCTGAATGGTAGTATAGAGGAGGATGTTTGTATGGTGCAACCACAGGTTTTGAGGAAACTGGTATGGAGAATATGGTCTGTAGACTTAAGAAGTCCATATATTGTTTGAAACAGGCATCTCGTCAATGGTACTTGAAATTTGACGAAGTAATAACTTCTTTTGGTTTTCTGGAGAATAAGGTAAATCATTGTATCTATTTAAAGACCAGTGGGAGCAAGTACATATTTCTGGTCTTGTATGCAGATGATATCCTTCTTGTTAGCAGTGATGTTGGTTTGCTACATAAAACTAAGTTGATGCTAACGAGGTCTTTCGATATGAAAGATCTTGGAGATGCATCTTTTGTTCTCGGGATAGATATACGGCGAGATAGATCTCGTGGGCTCTTGGGATAGATATACGGCGAGATGTTGAGATTGAACACATCCGCGCTGACGCGATGATTGCAGACCCATTAACCAAGGGGCTGCCACCTGGTATTTTCAGGTTCATGTTACCAGTATGGGAGTGGTAAAGTCTTTTGATTTACTTAGTTAGTGGGAGTCTTCGTTTGACTCATTGATGTATGAATTGAGACACTTGTTGTTTCAGTCTTATATGATGACCATCTGTTATTCATTTTGCTAAATGTTACATATGCACATGTTTGAAAGTCTCAAGATCCGGTGTTTATCTTGAGCATGACGGTTTTGTCAAAGTAGTATGTCTCTGATGACACCATTGAGGTTCTCGCGAGTTTTATTTTGAGACATATGGGGCACTAGTGCCGATTTGTTTCATCCGGCTTCTTGAAAGCATTAAAGTTACGGATGGGTAGTTTGATTTCACTGAGGTATTCAGGATACAAAGGTTCTCTCTGACTTTAGTGAAATGTAAAGGTTACAGAGTGATTTTTCTGACTTCTACAAAGTATAAAGGTTACAGGAAAATCTATAGGACCGACTGAAAACAGCATCATTATGATCACCATTGAGGGATGTTGTTGTCTGCTACACCGCCACATTGACCCATTGACGTTAGAGTTGTCGATGCTTGTGATCATAGTTGTCCAATGTCGTTAAATGGTGTGACGACGGCTATGGTTCAGTATTTGGCAATTTTAATGGTCGGGCTGTTTTGGGATGTTGTCTCGTATATTGTTTACATTGATATGGTCATATCTGTGTACAGCCCGGGAGTCGTTCTTGAAAGTACTTTTTGACTTTGAAATCAATTATAGCCCTGTGGGAGAATGTTAGAATTTTTATAAAGATTTTATTTTACTTCATTTTATTTTATTTTGTTTTGTTTTATAAAATTCTTTCGGGCTATAATTAATTTTTTTATTTTTATAAGCAGACTGTATGTTGATATACGAGACAGTGTATGATAGTCCATTCAGGTTTCGGTGATATTTCATTCGGACTTTTCCAACATCTCAGTTTATTTTAGATGTGGGTTAGACGGCATCCGATGTAAGCCCAGTATCGGCGTAAGCTCGTGATGGAAGGGCCCATCGACATATATAAGCCCTAGGTCCCTCTCCCACTGACAATAATAACAACGGCAGTTCCATTGGCCGTCTCGTCAGGAGGGAGATGAAGACCTAGGACACGTCTTCCTTTGTGGCTTCTTACATATTGTACCCGAGGATTTCGGCTTCCGCAATTTCATTGGGGATCATGGCTCAATCAGGTACTGTTTATAAGGTAAAACGACATTTTAGGCAAGGTCGATGCCTAACATCGACGAGATCATATGTAATGGCAAGTCTAGAGAGAAACGTCATCGATGATGAAGAACTCCATGGTTCGTCGATGGACATCCTCGACAGCATCTATGGCTGGAGCGCACCATATACAGCTGGCGTAGAAGCAGCTCCATCGACGGCTGGCGTATAAGCTGCACCATCTACGGCTGCGTAGAAGCTGCTCCATCTACGGCTGGCGTAGAAGCAGCAGCATCGACGGTCGGCGTAGAAGTAACTCGATCGACGGTCAGTGTAGAAGCAGCTCCATCGACGGTCAGCGTAGAAGCAGCGTTGACGATGAAGGCTGAAAGGACGTCGATGAAGGCTAGAGCAGCGTCGACGATGAAGGCTGAAGCAGCGTCGAAGTGATCTTCAAGACAAAGATTGATGCTTCAACAGGAGTTGCTCGACGATATAGTTTCAATACTCGATCGATTAGTTAGTTTTAGGACAATTAGCACGTGTTAAATGTGCGTCGACCGACAGTTATTAGTTAGTTTCTATAAATAAGTCAGCTCTCGTTAATTGTAAACACACGACAATCATCTGCTAGATTGTCAACCTGATTGTACGTAATCGTCTTAAGTGTTGTTGCAAGGTGGCTGTAAGTCTTTATCTTTATGCTTAGTCATTTATGATTGTTTTTTTGTTACTTTCTATTGGCGACCACATTCAACACTTAGTTCCTGATATATCACGACTTGTTTCGCCCGCAAACACGTTTTTGGCGACCACTATGGGAGTCGGAAACGAGTTTCGTGTGAATATGCCAAATGTCAACACGTTTTTTGTGTGGTGAGTGCGACGATGATATTTTCTAAGACGAAGGGTTTGTTCGATCGGCCGACGAAGATTCGGACGAGGCTTTCCAAATTGCCCTCCGAGAGTCGGATACGCAAACTTTGAAAATTGCCCTTCATAGTATAGTGGAGCACCTGGAAAATATGTGTCAGGAAATGGAAACTTTCCGTTTGTCGATACTCAATCCAGCTCATGTTCTTATGAAAAACGAACAGATAACCGTCGAGGGTGATCCAGTGGAACGTCCTCGGTCCGAAGGGGTGTGGATGCAAAGGGAATTTCCCTTGCCTCGAAAGTGTGTCGATGTAGAAGGGGCTGCCCTCGCCCTCTATGAGGGTCCGCTCTTTGGTGTTGAATGTTACCTCCTAATCGAACCCGATTACTACTTGATGGCTGATCGAGACATCAACCAAGGCACCATCGATGAGCTTCCACATGGCCAAGTCGACGGGACCAAGAGGGGTGCCCTCGTCCCTCGAGAAAGGCAGCCCTTAAACGTAGAAGGTCACCCCACGATTGACACTGATATCCACTTGATGGTTAAATGTAACATCGACCCGAGTAACGTCGACTAGCCGTTTCACCACGTCGAAGGAGCGACGGTGACCATTCTCGTCCCAAGGGTGGGTTCGCCCTCTAACACCGAGGCTCTCTCCTTAAAAGGTAGTGGTTATGCACCGCCAAACATAGCTTATCTTTGGTTTGGAAGGGGGCAAAATGTTTACAAGGTAAAACGACATTTTGGGCAAGGTCGATGCCTAACATCGATGAGACCATATGTAATGGCAAGCCTAGAGATAAACTCCATGATTCGTCGATGGACATCCTCGGCAGCATCTACGATTGGCGTAGAAGCTGCACCATCGACGGCTGGCGTAGAAGCTGCTCCATCGACGGCTGGCGTAGAAGCAGCTCCATCGACGACTGGCGCAGAAGCAGAGTCGACGGTGAAGGCTGAAACATCATCGATGAAGGCTGGAGCATCGTCGACGATAAAAGCTGAAGCAGCATCGAAGTGATCTTCAAGACAAAGATCGTTGCTTCAACGGGAGTTGGTCAACGATATAGTTTCGATACTCAATCGATTAGTTAGTTTTAGGACAATTAGCACGTGTTAAATGCGCGTCGATCGTGAGTTATTAGTTATTGTCTATAAATAAGTCAGCCCTGGTCAATTGTAAACGCACGACAATCATTCTATGACCCCGAAGGGCTGCTTGATTGTCAACCTGACTGTACATAATCGTTTTAAGTGTTGTTATAAGATGGCTGTAAGTTTTTCTCTTTGTGCTCAGTGATTTATGATTATTCTTTGTTACTTTCTTTATTGGCGACCACATTCAACACTTAGTCCCCGATATATCGCAACGTCTTTCGCCCACAAACAGGTACACTTTCGTTTTCCCTTTACTTTGTGTCCAAAATCGACTGCTGTGATCTTGTATTGGCGATTAATTCGCTTACAGCTAGTGTAAAGCAGATAGCGTGAAGTTAATTGTCCTTCCCGTCTTGCAATCCATTGGGTGTAAGTTGTTTGAGAACTTGTCGTTCAGCTAGTCGTAGTTCGAGGTGGGCGGCTACTGTGATGATGGAGTTAGGTATAGCAGGGACTGCTTTTTACAGCTGGGGAAGAAGCTGGAAGTCATGAGTTGTAAAAATTCTTACAAAGCGTATCATCGGCTAATTCGAAAGTTACGTCATCAGCATAGATTTGGAGCACCATTTAATGATAATTTTACCTCTTCGCTTGTTCTTTTCTAACAAAAGCAAGTCGAGCTTCTATTACCAATCCCATATATAATATCTAATGGAGGAGGATTTGGCACGTCCCATCCCACCCCAAACTCACAAAATTTGAAAAAGCATGCCTCATTATAGAGATTTAGGCCAAGAAACGGGAATCTATGGATTCAAACCATTGTTGGGGACGCGGCTAACGTCCCGTGAGGGGACATCCCCCCATTGTACTAATTTAGTCGAAAATAGTATAATGTACAAATCAAATTAGTACAGTTTATTATTACTATAATTGTACTAGTAAAAATTAGTACAATGTATAAACGATGTATTAGTACATGGTTTGTATATTGTACAAATTTTTTTTAGTATAATTATAGTAATTACAAATGCACTAATGTGTACAAAACTTTTACTATGTCAGTTTGTACATTGTACTAATTTTCATTAGTATATTTGTAGTAATTATATAATGTACTAATTTCTTTTGTACATTTACTGTTATAATTAGTACTAAATTGGGGTTTTCGGAAACTGTTACGCAATTCGTACTAATTTTTTTGAATTTTTTTGTACATTGTACAAACAAAATTAGTACAGTTTATAATTACTATAACTATACTAAAAAAATGAGTACAATGAACAAATCATGTACTAATATAGTACATTATACTAATTTTTATTAGTATAACTGTAATAATAATAAACTGTACTAATTTAATTTATAAATTGTACTTCTAACGGGGGGACGTCCCCTCACGGGAAGTTAGCCGCGTCCCATTGTTGGGATTGTGAGTGGCGCTTCAGCTGATATCACAATTATATACTCAGGGTTATGTCGGAACAGTTGGAGCGCTTCTTCCATGGGAGGCACACCCAACACCAACAACCCATATCTCCCGCCAGCATCACCCTCCTCTCCGGTCCCCCCTTTTGGTCTCTCTCCGTCTCCGTCATTCCGTCGAACGCCTTGCCTGCACCCACTTTCTCATTGAATCTCTTCCACTGATGCAGCGGTAAGACCTCCCTGTTGTTCCAGTTTGCCTACAACGTTGCGGCATCCATGGGCGAGACGCGGATCCCTAGTGTCGTGTTCATCTCCGGGCGTCTGCGTCTTGAAGCTAACCCGCCGTGTCTCTCCGGGGCATCCCCACTTCACCACTAATCCCCATTCTCGGCTCCCTTATCCGTTTCCACTTTGATTATACTCATCTTCTCTTGGTTTCCTCGTAGGGCATTGATCCGTCCTCTGATGCGTTTCGGCGGATTCAAATCAAGTAAGTCGACTGCAGTACCATGTCTTATGCCTTGCATTTCTGGGTTGGATTGCCTAAAATGATCCTTGGCTGTTCTACTGCTTTAAGATATGTTGACGATGATGAGGGCCTCAGGAAGTACTTTGCGGCATTTCACCTGCTCGAGACAGTTCCTGCCTCCGTTATCGTCGATGACTTTGGGGAATTGTTCGACGAGAGGTAATGTCGGGTGCCTCAGAATCTCGTGTTTATTGCTACATAAAAGTGAAGCGCCTAGTTAAGGTCTCCACGACCTTGTGCTTGGTTCTCTTTAATAGAAGCTGCCAACAGAAGTACGCTAATCATCGAGGACGGGACATGGCCTTGGTGAGGACGTTGGCCCTATGCCATAGCGCGATTGTGCATGCTAAGTAAGGGGATGATCAATCTGCCTGTCATTGGTCTGGGTTGGAGCAGCGATACTGCTGTGTGATTTTTTTTCTAATGTTTGCAGTGGACGTTGTGTAATTTTGAAGCAAAACATCGCCTTGTGAGCTTCTGTTGGCCGATATGCAGCACGGAGACTCTCCTCGGCTGTTGTACATTTATAAGAGATGGGTTTCGTCAATACTGACAATTAGAGGTGGGTTTTCCAGTTTTATCATGGACATGAAAAGGTGCTTTATGTGATGTGCCTCACCATGTGATTGCTATTGCAACCACAGGGGATGGATATGGATCTTTCCTTCTTAGAAGCGAAGTTCGTGCCAACTCAGGAAGAAGGATTGCTGCAAAATACTCAATAGCTCTCCATTATCTGCTTCTTGATGAGATCACCGATGATCCACTAGAGTAAAAGAAATGTGGGTTTGCCTTATCTAATGTGATGGACAAACTGCTACTGCAGAGATCATCTTAGCCTGAATTCTTAGCAAGCGTCGAAAACATCAACATTGGCAACTAGTTGAAATTATTCATGAGCTAGCCAGGCATGATTAAGCTCCAAGCCCTTTTGATAATACAAAAATGAAGAAGCTGTTAATTACTAATAGAACCCTACTGCATTCCGGCAAGGAAATTCTTGATTCAATGGTCACCACTTTGGTACTCTGCCTCGCAGAACTCGCCTCCAAGATCATCGCAAGCCTCCCCAGGGAACACCCTGTTATCCGTAATGGAAAAACAAGTAAAACATGATGTAGAATGTGATTCACAGTTTTAATCACTTTTATACTGACGTTTTTTGGCTGTTGTAGTCGTAGTATTCTCTATCGACTGAATCCATGCTGCTGCTCTTGCTCTTTGAAGTGCTGCTTCTTTTGTTTTGTGACTCCAGCTTCACTTCAGGGAACATTGCGACATCACAGGCTTCTCCTCCTATCATCTCGCAAGCCTCTGCTGGGAAAACCCTGAAAAGTCGTAAAGGTGTGAGCTTAAGACTCGACCAGAGTCCTGCTTTAAGGCTTTCGAAAGCTTACGACACTGGGGAGCTGTAGTCGACCATGAGGGAGTCGTTCACAACAGCACTCGTTTTAACGAGATTGAAACCATGAGCTCGAAGCTTTGGGGAAGAAGTCGACAAAGATGGTCCAAGGCCTCTGGTTGGTCTGGTTATCGGCAATGGTAAGGTGAGAAACTGTGCTGCCTGCATTCTGGGCGGAGGGGTTTTTGAGAGAAGATTTGGTGGAGCTGTCAGATGACTGCTCGAGAATGAATTGGCAGTTGAGTCTATGGAGAGGACTGCAAATTAAATACTGGTAGATGAAAAATGGGTCTCACTGGATAAGGTAGAATGGTACGGGCATCCATATGTCATTGTTGGGATAAGATTGTTAGTTTGACAACAATATCGCATCTTGGCTAACATAGTTATACTTGAAGTATTAATCCATGCAGTCCTATTCAGTTTGAAAGGAATGAAAGTACACCTACGCGAGATCAGATGCAGCTACTCATCGTCAACAGCAGCGGCTGCAACGTGGAAAACTGTTTGAAAGGTTGTTGGAGTGTAGGGGATATGGGGGCAATGAAAACACTGAACATTTCATCTCATCAGTGCCATAACTCCTTAGCAATCAACAAATAACAACTCGAGATCCAAGTGAAAGGCAGTAGTTAGTTCCCTGACAAATATCATACCTATCATTTCCCGAGAAATCGTTCACGTCTCCTTGTTCACCCGGATCTCATTTTTTGAACACATCCCAACACATATCGAGGACATGATGAAAATTCTAGAGTAACTCTCACGTACAACGGTACAACACGCTGCCTGCGGGGTGGATACAGACACAAAGCCCACCGCTCGCCTCCATAATGTCAAGCTGACTTCATTGCTTCTCCTAAGTACAACTCCTTACTCATAACCAACACCAGATCACAACTCATAGGGGGAAACAACAATACCTGATTTACTCGCGGTTATTGATGACGCTTCGCTTCATCCTTTCAGATCAGATAACAAAGCGAGAACTTCGCTGTCCTGGAAGTTCAACTCCATGGCAAGATCAAGGGGAGATTTACCCTCCCTGTTCAGTGCTCGTGGATCTGCCCCCCTGCAATACGAACCAACAGGAATCTGAACCTTCAACAATGGACATCTAATCAAGCTGGAGAACCTCAAGCGAAGCTCATTTCATCCATCTCTGTCAATGGACAATTTGGTTGACTTACCTTGCGAGAAGCAGCTTCACGTTTGCTGATTTGCCTCTTATAATGCAATGATGTAATGGCATGTCACCACGTGAATCAACAGCGTTAACATTCACACCATACTGAAGAAGGAGTTCTAGCATGCCGATATCAGCTGTATCACATGCAAGGTGGAGTAGAGTGCATCCTTCCGCGTAATCCATGACAGGAAATTCACTAGCACTTCCATAATTGGATGAGCTTATTGAAGATCTCTCTAGGCTCGAGGTGTGGGTTCGGCTGGTGCTTTCTTGAGGCAACATCGTTTTTGCAAGAGTCAAAGAGGAGATGCGCGATGATAGTTCAAATACGGTATGGATGTCTATTTCTGAATTGACAATGGAACGGTATAAAGCCTTCTTGTCATTTCCCAGAACAGCATTCAAAAACTGTTGTGCTATTTCTTGGGGATGCATGCTTTCTTCGGACTGGGGAAGGAAAAGCTTTTCTGCATACTGTGCACAGAGAAGGGAAAAGAAGATTCATCACCAAATTTTGGTAAAGTAGACAGTAAAAAAAAAAAAGCAACATAATCGACCTGCTGCGTCAACTTCAAGTATATTTCTGATCATACCTTCGCATGGATGAACTTCTCCTTGATAGAGATTGAATCAGAAGAGGTAGGCTTAGAGATATAACCAATCTGTGGCCGGCTCGAGTGGTATAAACTTTGCAAATGCAATAAACATTTGTTAAAAATAGTAAATTTGCGAAGAATCAAGCAATAGATAATATTTGAGAGAGCAGTATCGGTGCTTACCCAGTGTATGACTCCTCCCAGACAGAGTTGGCGAAAGTATTTCCCAGAGATTGAAACAAACTTATAACTGAAGGCTCCCACACTTTCACATCAAGCGTAAGTGATCGTACCTATCAAAATAAGCCTTATTATGTATCGAGATATCAATTACCGTCTCTACATACTACCAGTTTCCATATAGCAGGACAGACTGAACTAGAATAAATAAATTCAATGAAAATGATTGCCTTGATATGTATAATAAAATGAGAGACAGGAGTCTTCCTTACCTTAGAGATGTGCACCCCAAGGTTACGATGGACGCCGGAACACTCTATGCAGACAAGAACACCAAGGTTCAAGGAAGCCCAATCCGGTTCAGGCGCTCCACAATCAGCACATTTATCATTTCCATCAACTTTCTGCAAAACATCAATAGGCTTCTCAACCTTCGCTACGGTTCGAAGCTGTTGTGAGTTTCTTGAGGACTGATGCAAAGAAGAAATATTTTTCTCCAGTGTGCCATCCACAGCATCGTGATCAAATTCTGAACTCTCAAACAAACTGCTTTCGCTGGCAGAGTGTTGACTGTTACTTTGAAGTGTAAGACTCTGGAAAAGAAACAAGAAACGTTGGCACTCGCTAAAAATTTAAGAGGAATGTCAGGGTTAGTTATAGATAATTTTCAGGTAGCTTTTTACCCGTTCTGGTGCCTGTGAACTGAGCAATGAAGCAATAACCCCTTTTATCTTCTCAACCCAGTCCATTTGGTCCAATGCACTTTCTGCCTGCACTGACAGCATAAACAGCAATGACATGGCTCTTCCATAAGCAACACCAATTCATTCACCAGCGTAAAACAGCATTACAATGCACTAGGAGAACTTTGATGAAAACCATACCTGTAATGTATAGCTCTTGGTTGGTGAAATGATTCTGAAGCAAAATCTGAGATCAGATTGATCAGCATTGACTTTTATGGTTGACGTAAGTAAATTTACAGTGTGATGAGCAACGGATTTTTCATCATGCACACCCCCATGGTAATGAGAAGAAAGCCACCGACTTAGAATCCCAGAGCCCAGCTCTGAACTATTCCTCTGCCCAGAATGTTGACTTCCCGAACCCTGAGAATTAAGTTCAAACAATTTCAACAAAGCAAATGGCTTAAATATAAAGGTGAATTGAAATTAACCAAACTTCCGAAATTTTGAACACTTACAGATGGTTTACTGGACTGCTTGCGATAGTAATAGAGCATTCCACGACTATCTAGAACGAAAAAACGTCTTTTCCAGTCACCTCTCAAATTCGATGACCGTTTCGAGAGATAACCTTGTCGTATTGTTTGGACCTGGGAATATTATTAAGAGGTCAATGAGAAAAGCAAGGGGAATGATTAATCAAACTCAACTGAATCCACAGGTTATTTAGATCTTCACCTTCCCTCTAGAGGCAGATTGCATCACTGCCTCTATCATCTTATGTGAACTCCTGCCAATTGCTTGCATGCCCTCTCCATTGGGAGATCCATCTGTACCATTCGAAGACCATTTACTCTCTCGATCAATCTGTCTTTTGTACTCTTCCATCCTTTCAGACAGAGCTGCCATTTCGTTATTAGACCTTTCTCTGGACTGTTGGGCATAAGTCAAGACCTACACAAGAATAACTTAAGAACTCGGCATCTCGTATTCAAATTGAAAGCATATATGGCAGAGCATGAACTGCTGGCACTAGTTCAAAAACATCGTAATTAACCAAAAGATCAGAAGTATTCAATCAATTTCACGGGAAAGCTTTAGAAAAATGATTAGGTAAAAAATCAAGGATCCACAATTTATGAGTAGCAGCCATTGCAGCACCAGATCTGGGAGGTAGATTAAGGTTCAGAAGGAAGCCAGGAAACATCCCAAAAGTGAAGCGCAAGATAGACCTTGACTGTACCAAAGAAAAGCACATTCAATAGCCTTAGAAACAATATTCCAACACAACAAACATCTTTAGAGTTTTTCCTCTTCCAAGTAATATAGAACTTCTTAAGTGTGCGACGACATCGGCATACTGTCTTATTGCACTATTGCTAGTAACAACAAAAATAACCAGGAAAATATAACTGCATATAGAAGAGAAAATACTTCGTCAAACCTGATTAATATATGGCTCCATTTGATGCAACAACTCGTACCCCTGACAGCCAGTAGTTAAATCAGCCCTTATTCTATCAACCAAACTTTCTATTTCTATAGATGAACAGAGTGATGTAGCTCAGATTCACCCACTTGTTTGAAGTATCGAAGATGTGCATCCATTGTCCCACTGACTGCTTCCAAAAATTCAAACCTCTTTTTGGCTTCAACATTGGATAGAGCAGATACCTGAAGCAAAGACCGTGATTAGGGAAAAAGATTAAGACGACAAGAATTGACAATATAATGAACGAGACACTAAAAGAGGTGATCGGACAAATCACCAGATGGAAACGAGCCTCCTCAAAATCAGATCTTGCAGTATGGAGTTCCTGAATTACGAAACCAATAACACCAAAGAATACTCCAGTAAGGAAAACACATGGTAGTGCAGACCCTTTTGTTTAGCTATCAACCAGACTTTACCTCTTCTAGGAACACGGACACATCATTTTTGGTTCCTTTCTTCAAAGAAAGAAACTTCTCGCGAGCCTGCATCACATAATAATGTTCCCACCGGGCATTAGTCAACAAAGCAACCGTGATGTATTTTTTGATCAAAATTGGCCACTGATGGTACCCATGTGCAGAATTAAGAACACTACCTGGTCGTACTGAAGGCTAGCCTTGTCAAAACTTTTCCGAGCCTCCTATACTAAGATAGGACTAGTCAGACAAAGACAAGGCCAGGTGAAACAAAATTGTTTTGGCATTCAAATGAAGATATATTTCATCCTTCAGTTGAATCGCTTACAAATTATATATGGTCTGATGAGTTCTCATAATATGGAGATTCATAAAAGCTTGGAGCACAGAGTACACAATGACATCAAGCAATTACATTACCTTAACATCTTGCAAATCTATGTTGACAAACTGCAACAATCTGTCATTTACCATATGCTCAACCTTTAATGCTCAATAAAAGGAAAGAAAAGGATCAGTTCAGACTAATCAAGATTTTGTTCCAAAAATAAGAAGCACAGTTCATCATTAAAAAATAAAAGTTAGAAGACAAAGCATTACAAACACGTCATAAAAAATAACGCCTAACCACACTGGCCAAGAATAATTTTGCAGATATCGAGATAAAATTGAAGCTTGCCTAGAATCCTGAAAACCAAACCATGATTTTTGGTCCTATAATTCATCAGTGAACTCCAACACATAAACAAATTCATGATTTTGGCATTAAATTAAATTGAGTTCTTAACTGAAACTTGAAACTACGCCACATTAAAAAGCAAATCATTAATTTCTTCTTTGTCAACAATATGGGGCACCACTTTGACAAAAGATTCATTAGAAGAATACATGGAAAATGAACTAGGCAGGAGGAATATGAACTTTCTCAGGAAGAGTGAATGGCATAAAATGTCACTGGAGGCACTTATAATCCCCTTTTGCACAAGCACCTGCTAATAATAGTATACAGGATCTACTACGTCTCCAAATATGTGTCTTTGATTGCTATCTTAGAGAAGTAGAAAATCCTCACAAATTAAAGAGCATTAATATTGTAATGAAGCGACAAAAAAAGAATTCGCAAATCTTAAACAAACCAATGCTTCCATACCTGGGATCGAAGTACTTCCTTATATGTTCCAATCTCTCTAAGGGCAATCGTGAACTTGGTCATTACAGGGCCTGCAAATGTACAGTATAAACATTCTTCAGAGAGGACCAAGGAATATTGTCACAAAACACTACCATTTTGTCTGTATCTAGCATTGTAGTCGAGAGAAAAAGCAATAGCTCGGAAGCACAACAAAGGTGGTGCCTTTCTTGTTATCCAGTCCCACCTACTCACCTCCAAATGCCACACTGATGGGATCATTGTGACCCCCACCAAAAGTTTCTAAGGCACTAGCAAAAGCAATGTCCTCATCATATGCCTCACCTAGTCCTAACCTGAAATAAATGGATACATCTCAGTCTAGAAGCAAGTCAATGAGCATTTCAAATGTCAGAAGCTGCTGAGAGTCTAAGGCATGGCAACTAATAGCATTTGCAGAAAAGTGTCAGCTGGTATCTAAAATTCAATTCAAATTTGCTTACCAGCTAGAAGTGAAGCTATACACTTTTTTATAAGTTGTGATACATTTGTTATACCCATAGATGGAAGAAACCTCCCATTGACAAGCTTTTCCACATAGACAGGAAGTCACTCAAATCCTGACACTGACTGGTCTACAGTCTACATGCATTTATGTTTTGTTCTTATGTGATGACATAATGATTCTCTAATAAATAGTTTTCTAACTTTGGTAAGCTCATGTCTAGTGTCGGTTTATATGACAAAGACATAATTGGTGGCAAATCAGACATTGTGCAATCTCCCCAGCAAGCCAGCAAGAAGCTCTTCATGTCCAACACTTGAGGTTACTCACGTGTACTTGCGACAGCCTTTGTAGAACTTCAAACTTCGCTCTCTCAATAAATCGGCACTTTCTTCCAAGCCTTGTATCTGTCTTGCAAAAGAACTCATAAATATCCAAGTACCTTACAGGATGAAAATATTCTGACAGAACCAAAATGCATTAGCAAAACCAACAAATCCACATAATGTAGAAATGGCAGTTGAACTTAGTTCTTTATGAGCATTAAAATTAGCGAATCCAGGAGAAATATCAAAGTACAACAAAGTTGACGGCAACGGAGATAGTGCTAGATCAAACCAAGAATAGGCTTACAATGACCCAAAGTAGTGGAAACCAACTACCAGCAAAATCGAAACCACACCAAGCATTAACCTATGGGTCATAAAGAGTAGCAATTCTTTTTCTCGCCTCTACTATAATCCAAAAGATCAATTAAGTAGAGACAACGAGGTATGAATAAACAACATGTGAAAATCCAACCACTACTCACAAAACAACAAAACAAAAGCAACACAACTAAGAAATGGGACCGACCTGCTTCCGGAACATAGGCGAGTCATCAAGCTTGGCGAAATGCATCTTTTTCTTAACATCCACAATTCTTCCCCCAATTACACAAAAACCTTCCTTAAATGATATGGGAGATGGGCAATCAACCAACCCAAATACTTTTAAAACAATTAACCAACCCAAAACTAAGATCTCCTAGCCAAATCCATTCCAAACCAACCACTGAAGCTACTAACCCCCACATCAACAACACTTCAATTGAAACCCCAGAGCACCAAAATTCTCCACCGTTCACTTTTTCAAATTTCCCTCAAAATTCCAACCCCCCCAAAATATTACACCCAGAAGGAGCCAAAATGGACCAAAAATGCGGACAAAACTAGAAACCCCCCAACCACCTGATTCGCCCCATCGCCATTTTTCCTCAGCGGCTCAAAAAAGAACAAGGAAGGGAACAAAATGAACCAACTTTGGAAACCTCGGAAGAAATCGAGACCAGACCAGCGTCTAATCCTCAATCAAGACGACAACTTTATGATTCCGAGACGACGTCGGACGAATTTGTTATAGTGGGCAAAAGAGGAAAAGGACAATGAACACAGCCCCACCACCTTACAGCCCCCCCAAACTTTTGTTTCTTTCTTATTCTTAAAATTGTGGGAAGAGCTTTGCTTTTTCCTTTTCTTTTCTATTCTTTTTTTCTCAGAGGGATTAAAATCCGAGAGATGACTGATGGCGGAGGTGGAAATGTTCTGAAACGGAGAAGATGGAGTGAGAAAATGATGACCGACGTTGGGGAGGTTTCTGACCCCAGAACAGACGACGACCCGACGAACAACTGAAAGCTTTCCCGGGTTTGTTGGCAAGTGTCGGAAAACCATGGGATTAGATTGTATTAACAGCAGAATTTTTGTTACTGGATAAGGCAGGTTTCTTATCACCCCCCCCCCCCCTAACACCACCCAACTCCAACGCACTGTCATTTCTTAAATAAAAGGATTATTTAAACAGTTATTTGAGCTCAACAATACATAAACCCAGGTTCAACCATTATTTTACAGCAAAACATTCCAATTTTAGGGCAACGAGACGAGATGATTAAAAATGATAATAAAATTTTTAGTTAGTCACGGTAATTCGTTTTTCTTTTCCTTAAAAGTAAACATCCTGTCAATAATGGATGTCAAGGATTGATACATATTAACTTTAGAATTAGTGTATATTATTATGATATGCTTAGGTTTTGCATAAACAAGGTATCAAACCAAATGCTTAATAAAACGTTTAAAATAATATTTTCTCGATTAATCTCAAGAAATCGACCACTTAAGCGTTCGTTCTAAAGAAAACTCGGTGCTTCATTACTCGTAATAATCTCTCGAATCATTAAAAGGAAAAAATTCTCCTTGTTTTCATCCTAATTTCGGCCCAGCCCTCTCCCCGTCACCGTGCCGAAATGACGCCGCATTCCCTCTTCTCCCACAATCTCTCTCCCACCCCTGACCAGAAAACCAAGGATTCCTCCGGCCGCCGTGCGAACCGGCGAAATCGTTGATGCCGCTGCCTTAAAGGTTACTTCTCTCGTTCCCTAGTTACTCGTTATTGTAGCAGCCGGTGACTGAAGGGTTGGTGTGGTTTCGCTTGAATCCGTGAGGTCTTTAATCTCGTTGGATTCATGTTTGACGATATGCCCTTACATTTCTGTTTTTGTTATTGCTAATTCCTTAATTTGAGAATTTTATTAATCGTTTATTTACTTACCAGTATTTGGGAAAGAGACTTGGCTGCTAATATCAGTGAGAGGGGTAAAATGGTGTCCGCATTAATAATTTGCTTGTTGGATTTACCGATGTGCGGCACCAGGGGCGGGAATTCTGCGGGAGTAATCGGCTTTCCTTCACTCTCGGGAAATTCGTTCGAATGTTTGTTTCAGCTGCTAATGGCTAGGGCTGGCAAGAAGTCCAGAAACAAGTTGGGACGATCATCCTTGAAATATAATGCTAAAAAGAAGATGAAGAATGGGAGTGTCTCTTCAAAGAAACGGCTGGCTTCCGCCGAACTCGCCGGCCCTACTTCGGAGCCCGCGCCTAATGTTGATAATGCATCTGCAAGTGTCCCCAAGTCACCTCTAGGTAATGCTGCCTGCCTGAGGTGACTCAAGAGGGAATGAAGGATAGCAATGACACTCCACATGTTTCTGGATTCATTTTCCTGTGCAATGGGAGAACAAAGCCAGAATGTTTCCGATACCGTGTTTTTGGTCTACTATCGATGAGATTAGATGTCGTGAAAAGGATCGCTTCAGGCAGCAAGATTTTCTTGTATGATTTTGGTTTTAAGATGCTTTATGGGGTGTATGAGTATGAAGCTACATTGCACGGAGAGCTGAATGTGGAGCCAATGGAATTTAATGGAAAGGTCCCATCTCAGGTATGTATAAAATTACTGGCAAAGAAACTGTTGTATCTTGTTTTAACTCATCATGCAATTCTTTATGCTTGAATCGGCAAAGAATGGTTGGCTTCGACTGATTTGTTCAAGGATGCTGTGGTATTCATAAGAAAAGATTCTTTAAGAACTTAATTGGAAGATGCATCATAGGTTGGTTTTATTTGAACCAAGTGTTTTGAAGTCCTGGAGTTGTGAAGAGCATATTAACAATTAGATGCCCATTGAATGTCATTTGTTGGAGTTATTTCTCTTCACATAAATGTTGTTAAAAAGCGACCTGAGCGCTCACCAAGGCGCCAAGGCGAGGCGAGGCGAGCCCTTGGCACTTGGTTAGAGGTCAGGCAAGCACCATCAAATAGGCGAGTGCCTAATAGGGGGGGTCAGGGAGTTACGCTGCCAACGTGCTAAATCAAACCTTTTACAAAGACCGATTGATGATGTAATTGAGGCAATAGGCTAATACTGCCAATGGAATTGGTTACTGCTATTGGCTGCCTAATACAGCCAGCAGCAACTTGCTCTTCATGCTGTTTAATGTGTTGACCAGCCAGAAAGACATAACACAAGCTTCTTTGGCTGCCTTACGCAGCAACTGCTGGCTGTGCAATAGGACTAGGCGATATCAACAGTAGGTTAAGGAGTTTTAGTGTCCAACTATGTCTACCTACTAGTGATAGGATTAGGAAAATCAAAGGTCCTCCACACCCTGACTACCTATGTACATTAGCGCCTTCCATTCTAAAGATGAGTGCCTCACCTGACACCTGGCGCCTAAGGCGATCAGCAGCTTGTGTGCCTTGAAGGTGCCTAGCGAGCACCTTTAACAACATTGCTTCTTCATATGATAAAGGTTAGATGGAGGGCATAATTGTACTTCTCGTGGTCCATGGTGATAACGTCCTATTCTTTTATTGGCTCAAATGCTCAAACGTTTGCCATGTTTTGCATTTAAATGCCATTCCGGGTGCATTTTGTTGAGTTATATTACCTCGATATTATGGTTGCGGTTGATTTATTTCCATATTTGTTATTTTTCCCGCATTGGTTTTGGTGGATCATTTTTCTGTTGCAAATAGCATACATTTGAAATTATGCTGAGCCCTCTTTTCCCATATGTATTGGGTAATAATGTATGACGTGTTTGAAATGACCTCTGGATTGGAGCAGGTGAGGTTCAAAATATTCAGAGACTGCTTACTTGTTCCAGAGAGTATTTTTAAGAGAGCAATCAATGAAAACTATGAGGGTTCTAAGTTCAGGCAAGTATCTCAACAAAAAGCAGGTGAATTAGAGATTTCTTACTTTTGAATTCACCGTGGATTCGTTCATTAGCTCCATGCTTTGTTTCTTTTATAGGTAAAATCTCTCATAGATTGGTTCCGACCAATTGATGTAGTCCCAGCGCCTTCCACATTTCTCCATAATCAGGCAGGAGGGACTGCTCAACCAACTCAAAATTTGGAACTCCTCCAGTGGTATCACACATACCTGAAAGGTTTCCTGCCGATAGACAGCCTGTTACTAGACCAATATTGATTGGTGGAGTTCCATCAAGGCTTTATGAACATTATCAGCATGAAAGTGTTGTAACACATCCGCCTGCTAATCGTTATGTGCATCAGCCCGCTGCAGATACTCGGTATTATTCTTCTCAGGTCGCTCTCACTCCCCAAGGAAACTTTCATTTTCTTGATGAAGTTCATCAACCATATGTTCCAGAAGAGCCAAAATTTTCCTCTCATGATATTTATGGAAGGTACGAGCTAAAGATTGCTGCAGCTTGACTTGTAGTTTTCCTTACCTACTTTTCTTTCCCTCTGTCATGAAAATATCGTGCTGCTTATTTTGATTTGTTATAATATTGTACTTTCAGAATTTGACGGGGATATTGAAAAGTGAAAGGCCCTAGAGATTGAAAATGTGGAGTAATATTATAGAATCATGATACATAATTTAGCTTGAGGTTGCTGCGTGTTTGGTAGTCATCTGTTGCCAGAAATATGATAAGGGATCTAAGCAAGCTGTGTTATTTTTAGGTTGCATTATTGTCAAGTGCGTTATTGACACTACTTGAAACATTTATTGGAGCAATATCATAGTGAAGGCTTCTAAGTTTGACTTTTTTGGGAAATTCTTCTGAAATTTTGATATTTCGAACAAGTTAATAGTGCTCTTTCAATGTCCAGCTTCTCGCCAGTCTCATTTTCTTTTGGACAGCTATGATGATGCAGTTAAGAAATTTCAAACCTGATTGTGGCGAAATCTATTTGTTGGATGTTGATGGATAGGGAGATGTCTTCCATAGTTATTATATCATCTCTTCATGAGAATTGATCTGTACTCTTTTGTTCCGTTTTCACTTGTCTATATTATAGGCTTATACTTCTGCATTATCATGCCTCAGCGGCTTCAGGAAATAAATAACTTTCCCTTATCTATGGTTCACGAATCATCCATTTGGACTTGATTTGCAAGAGAATCTGGATGGATCTTCATTATCTATTCCTTTTCTGCAACCAGACTCAATAGCTGAGGTTTTATTGGGAAAGCTGGGTTACCTTTTTTCTCTTTGCATGTGTAATAATGCATCAGTAAACTGGCGAACAGAGTGGTGGGTATACTAATGATTATTACAAGAAAGATCTTCCGGTGGCAAGGGATTTATATTCGGGTGATAGCAGCCATGTGCCATCCCAGGTTCAATCTGGGGCTTCATACTACCCAGTACAGGCTCCAGTCTCAAGTGACGCCTACCACACCTATTATGATCCGAGCTATCTTGCGGCGACATATGGGAGTTCTAATTCCACGTGGCACTTGGACATCCAACTTCGAGTTCAATGTCAATAAATGAAGGCCCGACATCTACTTTACCATATGGGGTTGCGGATCCAGCCTATGCTGCTCAACAAAGAACAGCAGCAGAAAAGGTGTACGTGGCTGATCCTAACCTTCCAATCACTTTTCGCTATTCCTTCCCAGGGATATCTTTTACTTGGTAGTGGAGTATCGGTATATAGCTGATATTAGTTATACTCGTGTAGCGACTTCAGTGTTGGTTTTCCTCCCATCGGGATCTTGCTGTTTGAAAACAGCTTCGGGGGCATTAATTTTCAAGCTTCCGTAGAAGGTGAACAGCGCGGCGTAGATGAAAGTTTCAGCAGGTTGTTCTTAACGTGTGTAGCGATCCGTAGGGATAAGAGTGAGAGAAAGAGGCGGGATGGTTTGTGGGTTTGGTTGACCAAGAGGAAGAAAGAAGATATAATTGGGGGTGTCCATTCAACCTGGCGACATGTGCAGGGATCATTAAATGTTTTGACTAAAGATCCCCATGGCATTCATCAATGTTTTCATAGTTCCGACATTGAACTGGATAATATATTTATAAATGATAAGAAAGAAAGTCAGGGACGTTGAAATATGGACGTGCTTTGTCTCGTTGACAAATTGCACGTTCGTGATTTCAGACACCATCGTGGCTAGTAGGGACAATGTCAGACAAAGAAATCGCAACACCTCCGATATGTGAGCTAGGAATTTGGTTACCATTTTATCGAAAAATGAAGTGTATTATATTCACAAAATTATATTTATGAAAATGAGCAAAAGCTTGAACAATAGAAAAGAATGGAAAAAACTAAAGCCAGAACATAGCCGATGTTCGGGGACTCGTGAATCTTCGACTTCTAAAGATGGTTGTCCTAAAGATGGTTGGCATGATTCGGGTGTTGGTGACATGACATGCATGGATCTGTTCGCGCCGAAAGCGTACGTGATCGGGCAGACTGAACACGTCGAGAATTGCTAGTAACTAAAACAGTGTTTTGAAAAATGCGGTCGCCAATCTTTTTGAAAAAATAGTAATTAATGAACAGAGAAAAGAACACTTACTTTCATTTCTGGAGAGGAAAATATAGAAAGATAACCAAGCGGTCGGGGTCTTTGAATGATTATTGTATTTTTTTACGAGAGACTGACCGCATATTTATACTGAAACTAAACTTTATCCAAATGATAACTGTTAAAGAAACCGCAAACATAACCGCTAACACAACTGTTAGACACATTTAGCACATGCTTTATTGACATTAATAGTACATTACCTATTTCGACCAAGTCCTAATAAAGTCCCTACCGAAAAATGACTAAGTATCGGAACCTATACTAGGACTCTTCCGCCGAGTGTCACCTTCATTGACAGGGTCTCGATCGATCTTCACCTGGTCCGTACTTCGACGCACCTGGTCCGTACTTCGACGCACCTGGTCCGTACTTCGACGCACTTGGTCCGTACTTTGACGTGCTATGCTTTGACGACCTTGAACTTCGACCGAGCGCTCCTTCGATCTTTGCCATCATTGAAGCCCAAAATGGCTTTACTGTGCAAATATTTAGCTTCCCTCGCGTGACACGTGTCCCGCTTTCGGAGAAACGTTTCAACTTCGGGGGTTTTAAGTTCACCTGCCTTTTTCAAGAAACCGTACGCCTCACGTCGAGCCTGAGCAGCAGCCTTGACTTCTTCAGGGACTTGATTAGAATCCCAGCCGGAGGGCGCATCAATGTGCGGATGAGGAGGGGCTCCATATGTAACAAGATAATCAAATGTTCCAGATGACTCGCCAAGTTGTCCAACATTGGGATCACCAAGGTCGTATCTATTCTTCTGACTAATGTCTTTAAAAGTCCCCACGACTTCTCCTAAAAAGATTTCGACCAAGTTAATATTGGGAATAGGAATTGATTCAATAGGAATGACTTCTACCACCGATTCTAACCACAACATTAATTCTCAATGAAGAGTACAAGGAATAGCAGAAGCTTTATGCAACCAATCTCTTCCTAACAGAGCATTAAAGGTAGTTGCAACATCAATGACAAAGAATGCAGTATTCATGATCACTCGACCAACTTTCAGTCGAATCGGGATTGCACCTATACTTTTAGACATTAAACCATTGAAGCCACTTACAGTGACATCTGTGGTTTGGAGGTAATCTCATTTCAAATAAAGAAAATTGAACGTACTCAAAGGAAGTACATTCACTGTGGCTCCATTATCGATCAAGTCTTTCTTGATTCGAACGTCATTGAAATATGTTTCGATATATAAGGAATGCATGTGATATTGCATTGAACCAGTGGGTTTCGAAAACCAATGAACAGGGAAGCCCACAGGTCAATGAATAATTTGAGAAGTCGAAGGTCCAGGTTTACCTATACCCTGTCGACTAATACTTTTTCCCGGGAATTCCGAGGGTAGGATTATCATATCGCACTCAACAGGGCCGATGTTCGGACTCGGGAAACCAACCTTGATAGGAGTATAATCCGAGTCATCGAACTCATCATCACCCAGAGGAGTAGAAGGGTCGAATCGAATTGCTAATTTACAGGGTACTGTATCAATAGCAAGCATCTCCGCATCAACCTGACGAGCATAATTAGCCTCTCGATCCAACTTAATCTTTTTCTCCTCTGCACGCCTGCGGCGTCTTTCTTTCCTCCACTTATTACTTCGAGGAGTTTCAGATCCTTGTTTGGTCATCTGTTGCCAAGTATCATCGGTGGGCGTTCTAACTTTAAACGCCTTAGATCGACATAAGCCATCATTGAAATTAGGATATACCTGAATGTTTTGCCTCAAATGAGGATCGTATCCTTCTACATGGGAAAATACATTATCGACAGCATCAACACAAAATATCTGATTGATCTCATTCGCACCTAACTTTGGAGTCCTTATACGTATGATCTCGAACATATTGGCATATGACATGACAATCAGCTTCTGAAAGTAATTATAAGAACACAGATTGCACAGTTGTGAGATCCGAATCCTATTCTTTTGAATAGGGCGGCATCTGTTGCATACTTCATCCGCTTCCAAGAATTGTGCAATAGGTGGACCTTCCTTCAGTGCTCGTGCATCAAGCTTAGGTGCGGGTCCTATCCTATCTTTAACATCTCCGGATGTGGACTTGGCAACATGATTGGCCTGGCCCTCAGACACTTCAGAAAGATCATTGCTTTTCTCACTACTTTATATCATCCTCGTTAGAGAATCTAGTGAAATTCGAAATTTTGTATTCCCTCGGATATGCATAGTCTCTATCGATATAATCTGGATAAGGCATCCTATAAAAGTTCACCTCTTCCCTTCTCACCGCACCGGGAACATCTGCTCAACCAATCGGGTGACTAAATCCCTCACATATGTGGGTTCGGGATGCATCACGGGGTCCATAGGAACATCTCTTTCGAAGGTCCTTTTCCTCTCGTTTTGGAGTCTCTCCCTATCGAAAGTTTGTCTTTCCCCATCATCAGCAGGACGTTCTCTAGGAACTTCTTCGAAAAGATTCCTCCTCATTGGAACATCTGCAGTGGGAACTCCTTCAGGATCTTCGACTGCCGATCGAGTGTAAAAACTCTCTCGTCGACAATGGGGTGGCGCATAAGCAGTTGGCCTATATTCACCTTCATTATCACCATCGAAGTTCTGTCCCAAGTGCTGACCATGTGAAACCGAAGTATAGGGTTCTCTAACGTGCTCTGTGACCCTAGGCCCTACTCGTTCCAACATGATATTCATCACTTAGTTGAAGAGTTTCTTGACCCAAGGTTGGGTCAAAACCAACCTTGCGCTTTCCATCCAAAATTGATGCTCTTCTGGCCAAAGTAGCCGGAGAGTATTCATCAATCCTTTTGGTCAAACTCTGGAATTGTCTCTATATATCCAACAAATTTTCGTGGATATTGAGACATACTCAGAATCGCATCTGCATACTCAGAATCGCATCAATATTAACGGTTTCTTGAGAATTTTGATGGTCACATCGTGGTGGAAGAAGATTCTGTAGCTTTTCCTGGACATCCTGTTGCCCAGGATGAGAATTACTGACACGGTTGACCTGATTACCCACGGTATTTTTTTCGGAATCACTACGATTTGTAGCCATTCTCGCTATGCTAAGCGTTCTTGGCATTCCGCGTTTTCACACGAAACTTTTTTCGGCTCCCACTATGATTGCCAAAAACGTGCTCACGCCGAAAGCGCGCGTGATCGAGCGGACTGAGCACGTCGGGAATTACTAGAGACAAAAACAGTAGTTTGAAGAATGTGGTCGCCAGTCTTTTAGAAAAAATAGAAGTTTAATGAACATAGAAAAGAGCACTTACTTCCATTTCTAGAGAGCACAATACAAAAAGACAACCAAGCAACTATTCGGGGTCTTTGAATGATTGGCGTGTCTTTATACAAAAGACTGACCGCATATTTAACTGCTAAAGCTTTATTGACACTAACTGTACATTACCTATTTCGACCAAGTCCAAATGAAGTCCCTACCGAAAAATGATGAAGTGTCGGAACCTATACTAGGACTCGTCCTCCGAGCGTCACCTTCTTCGATAGGGTCTCGATCGATCTTCACCTCGTCCGTACTTCGACGCACCTAGTTCGTATTTTGATGCACTTGGTCCGTACTTCGACATGCCCTGCTTTGACAACCTTGAACTTCGACCGAGCGTTCCTTCGATCGTTCAATGATGGGCCTTGCCATCATTGAAGCCCAAAATGGCTTTACTAGTGTAAATAGCGTCGGGTGTTGGTGACATGACATGCATCTTCCTAGTCGTAAGAAAATAAAGAAGGCTTTGCAGTTAGCCAAATTATCGTCTCTAAATTTCCTTGTTCCTTATTTCCAGAAACATTTCGCTGTGTCGCAATAATTCCGCAAACCTTTCATGTGATGCAGGTATGGCTCATTAACTGAAGATTACGGCAAGGTAACTTTACACTTGTTACGTTTGAGCCGCAGGATTTCGAAGAGGCTGTAAAAGGAAGAAAAATGTAGAAATGAAATGAAAGAAGAGATGTTTAGTATTGAGAAGTTCAATGAGGATGGAAGTTCAAAACAAAGTTCAATGAGGATGGAAGTGTGCAAAAACACAAAGCTCATCTTGTAGCAAAGGGTTACTCACAACAGGCCGGAGTTGATTTCCCCGAGATGTTCGCCCCTGTAGCCAGAATGGAGACTATTTGAAGTGTGTTAGCACTTGCCGCACAAATGGAGCTTGAAGTGTTCCAACTTGATGTGAAGTCAGCCTTTCTCAATGGATTGCTAGAAGAGGAAGTGTATGCTCAACAACTGCAAGAGTTCGCTGTAAAAGGACAAGAAGACAAAGTGTATCGACTTCACAAAGCTCTTTATGGACTGAAACAAGCACCAAGAACATGGAATTTCAGGATTGATTCATATTTGGAAAAGAATGGATTTGAAAGAAGTTTTGTAGAACTGTTTCTCGATGTTCCGAAGCACGATGTTGATTTTCTAGTAGCATGTCTCTACGTGGATGATCTCATATACACCAGCACCAGCAAGGCATTGATGGAAAAGTTCAAAGAGGCAATGATGAATGAATCCGAGATGACTGATCTTAGATTAATGAAGTATTTTCTAAGTTTGAAGGTGAAGCAGAGTAAAGGAGAGATTATTATTTCTCAAGAGAAGTATGTTGCTGACATGTTGAAGAAATTTCGCATGGAGAACGCCAAAGCTGTAGCAACTCCAGTGGTTCTTAAAAGTTGCAATAGGATTATGGTGCTGAAAAGTTTGAGTCGAAGATTTATAGAACCCTGGTTGGTTCGTTGATCTACCTAACCCACACAAGGGTAGATATCGTTCAAAGTTTAAGTATGCTGTCAAGGTTCATGAATAATCCCACCAAGACTCATTTTGCAATAATGAAGCATGTCTTACGCTATCTTCAGGGAACAAAGAATGTTGGTTTGAAGTACACAAAAGAAGAAGACAAAATCTTGTGGGATATGTTGATAGTGATTGGGCAGGAAGTATTGATGGTCGAAGAAGCACGTCAGGATATCTTTTTTGCCTTGGAACAAAACTCATCTCCTGGAGTTCGAAGAAGCAAGCTACTGTAGCGTTACCATTAGTTGAAGCATAGTACATTGCATCAAATGAAGCAATTCGTGAAGCAGAATAGCTGTGATGATCAGTCAGCCATTGCTATGATCAAGAACTCCATGTTTCATGTAAGGTCAAAGCGCATTGAATTACGCCACCACTTTATCAGAGAAATGGTGATGAAGAAGGAGATAGTTATAAAGTTTATTCATACCCATGACCAACCCGCTGATGTTCTAACAAAGGCCTTGAATTTCGAGAAGCTCGAGTTGTTCAAGAAGTTTCTTAAGATTACAAATTAAGAGGGGGTGCTAAATGTTATAGTAATTTGTAATCTTGTGTTACTGGTCTTAGAAGTTGGGTGGTGTTAATGGCCTGGGAACTAGAAGGGAGATAATGTCATAGGAACTAAGGTAGAGTAAATGCTTGCTCAAGATCTTTCCTAAGACTCTATATAAGGACTAACAATCTCCAAATAATGTAAGAGAGAAAATAGAGTAAGAAGTGAAGGAAAAAAAACCAAGAAGGCATTCGGATCGTAAGCAGTTAGCTAAATTATCCTCTCTAAATTTTCTTCTTCCTTATTTTCAGAAACAGTTCGTTGTGTCGCAGCAGTTCCACAAACCTTTCAGGTGATACAGCAAAGCACCGCTTTTCGAACAACCTAAACAAAATAATCGGCTTTCCTTACAGTTTGAAGAAACACGCGATTTGTTTCGTATACTCCTGGTTTGTTCAAATAACACGGCACTCCGCCTATGAACAATTCGACTGGTAACAAGATCATCCTGGTTTTAGCAACGACTAAGTCATCTTCGGCAGGGTTTCACCGCCGTGTTTTCGTGTCAAATCGGCTGGCTCCGGGGAGATGAGATCTTTATAGCGATGACTTTATTTGTTCACAATAATCGAATTCCAAACTATTGTTTTTTTTTTTTGGTAAGTTTTATGAAGCGCGTCAACGGTAAACTAGATACTTTTGTACGTGACTTTTCACGATACCATTTCATGGTTGCTGCATCGGTTCCAAAAAATTCATTTTCGAGCGTATATATAGAAGCATATGATTTGCCCCCGAGTATGCTGAATAATATATATTACCCTGTCCTCCTCTCAACCCTATCTCTTTGAAATTCAACCCATCTCAAAATATCCTCAAGCTTCCCTTGGATCTACTTGTCAAGGTCGAGCGACACCCGTGACGATAAGCATCCCCGGTTTCTGGAACTGGTCAAGGTTTTTGTAGGGTAAGAGCGATAAGGAAGGTGGATCGTCGGCATGGAAAGAGGCCGCTTCCTTTTGAAGCACCGGAGGAGGAGGAGGAAGCAGAGATCAAGCCAGACAAAGACGAACGAGAGGGGGGCGACGATGACTTGGCAAGGTACATATCTTCTTGGTCGGAGACTGATGACTTGGCCATGGTTTCAGCCTTGACTCGGGTCATGGATGTCCCTCAACCTGTTTTCACCGAGTCGACCAGGGGATCGTCCTCAGTGGTGAAACAGGAGGAAGGACCTTCTCCTCGGTTGCAATCGTCGGATAACCAATCACAAAATCAAGGCAAACAATCGAGTAAGTCTTATATGTGTTTTCTTTTGTTTCGCTTGTCAACAAAAACAAGAGGAAGAGATAGAGATCATTTTGTCGGAGGGTTTCCTTTGGTGTTTATTATAATTCCTATCTTAATCTCATATAACCAACCAGCTCACAAAAACTTGTTGAATGCAAGTTTTGGATCTCGATCGATCGAGTAGAAATAAATTATTATTATTTTTAACCATCATGGCCCAAAACGATCAGCACTGAAAAAGAAAGGGGAAATTTTCAGTGCCGTACTCCCTAAGAAAACATCCTCAATTCAAACAAGTATCTAATTTACTAAACAAATACCGAGAAAGCATGCCTTTTTTTGGTTTTTGTTTTTTTGTTTTAATCAATATTTTTGAGCATATTGGATAGTGGATGAAGTAATCATGGTTTGTTTGTATTAAAACTGGAATAAAATAAAGTAAAACTTTCTACTTGGGGAATTCTATATTTTATAATCATATATAAACACGTAATCGTAGGGGACAAAATTGCTAGGTTCTCGGGGTCATTTTTTTCTTTTTTTATATGCTCCTCCTATAATTGGGTGGCAGTCTTTGTTCATTGAGAGAGCAAGTACGAACGGCATAATTAAATTATAATCACATATCGATTTTTGCAATGAAAAGGAAAATTAATTCAAGAGAAATAAGATTCAAAGATATTATATAATCTTATTTTTCTTCTTCTAGGAGGATGAATGCAAAAGTTGTCGTAATCGTTTTGAATTATCATCATCGTCGTCGTCGGCTTTTGAGGATTGCTTTCCGTGAAGAAATTGCTCACCTCCTCTCAACCCCCCCCTTTTTGTTATCCTTTTGTTTACGGGATCATCCTCATCTTCTCCTCCTTTCCTTTATCCTTTCTTCTGTTTCCCTTTTACCCTGAGACACCCCCACGCACACATCCCTGGCCCTCTCGATTGCTTCCAACTCCACCAAACACAACATTTAACACGCGATTAATTACTAAAAATGTTTTATAAATAGTTAAGAGACGAAGAAGCAGAGGTTTTATGCCGTGTGTTTGGATTTCATTGCGTGTGTTAAATTTGTTTCAATGTGATTCTTTTTTGTTTTTTGAATTACCAGTTGCTTGCTTTTGCTCGGTGTTCCATAAATATGATTATACTTTTTTTTTCAAATAAAAAAAATTCGATCAAGTTCAAAAAGGGTTTGCGGTTTAGCCACTGTTTTGACCACTCCCCTCTTTGCCAACAAGTTGACAAAATTCATTTCTGACTTTTTGTCTTTGCTTTCACATGGCTACAATCTAATAATATACATATTATTAATAACATCTTCAATGTATATGTAGGTTAACACGTAGCGCTGGCTGATAAAGATCTTGTCACTCGGACATTGATTTTCATTAAATTTATGAACTTGACGCTGTGCTTAATAGATACAAGAAGAGAGATCGTTTTCCTTTTTCTTTTTCTCTTTAAAGTGTATAATAATCACGCAATAATTTCATGTTCATGAATTATGTTGTTCTGTCAAGTTGCCACGGAAGGGGACAATGCGAGGAGAAGACACTTCAGAGGAGTAAGGCAAAGGCCTTGGGGCAAATGGGCAGCTGAAATAAGGGACCCCAACAAGGCGGCTAGGGTTTGGTTGGGCACCTTCGACACAGCCGAGGATGCCGCCATCGCGTACGACAACGCTGCCCTTAAGTTCAAAGGCAGCAAAGCCAAGCTTAACTTCCCTGAACGAATCCAAGGCTCTGCCATGGTCAATCATCCCCGGCCGCCCCATCAACCAGGTCCCGGTACCACGGAATATTCTTCTGGGTTTTCGATTTCGGGGGTTCCGCATGGCTATCCAGAGACGACGATGGCGACGCAGTCATGGCCTAAAGAGTACTCCTCAGGGTACCCAGACTGGAGTCAATACGCGCACCTGCTATCTAGTAGTAGCCCCAAGGAGGCGTCGATGCTGACGTTTAGCCTTTTCCACGGGACTTCGCCCTCTGTATCATCGTCGTCGACAACCACCACTTCGTCGTCATCGTCCAAGCAACGGAAACCAAAACGAGAGGGGGATGACATGCCCAAGGGATAAAACAATGGCTTTCAATAGATGGAGATCGCAGGAGGGTCTTTTCTGTGAAATTATATTTTCCTTTTAATGGCGTTTTTCTTTTCTTTCCTTTTTTTTTCTTTGTAAGGATTTATGTATTTTATTCGTTGTTCTTTTTTTTATATTAAATTAATATGTCCGTTGTAAATTATATTACGATGTTTCGAAAAACGCCATTTACTAGCAAAAGAGAGAGACGTCCTCCTCATCATCATGTAGTGTACACGTAGTTTCTATAGCCGGTACGAGTCTGCAAATGAAATTTAAAAAAACAAAATCATATTTTTTGAATTTTTTTTATCAACTTAACCTAATATTCCATGATACAAATCATGTTTTAAATCGGCATTTTTTTTTTGTTTTTGTTATTCAGGTTTAATTCTCGGCCACAATCCTAAACTCCTTACAGCGTCAACAAGCAAGATGTCTCTTTCGCGAATGAAAAGGGAACAAAAGAAACAGAAATTTCGTCTAATTGTGACCAACTTGGGATGGTTCGTGGATGACGCCGAAATGAGTACAAGCTCTAGGTTCAATCTCGCAAGGATTTCATCGCTGCCGACGTGCACACGCTCTTATTTAGCTCACTCCCGCTGGATGTCGGTTAGAGCTTTCATATCAAGTAGATCAGGCCGATGATTGTCATCCCCAGTGTTGGATCTTCCCGGCGTTTGATGCCGGCATCACTTTTCGGAGAAATTTCGGACGGTCAAAGGGTATTCTCAAAAGGGATTGGCTGCCCCTTACACGCATTATTGGTTGCCAATCCGGGCACGGCACACTAAGCACCACAGCAAGGCATCGTTAACTCCAAAGCCTTCATCATTCACGCCTTCCAAATCTCAATTTATAAAAGGAAAGCCGAAACCAAACCGACTCCTAATTATTGATGCATTTATTGTTTTATTTCAAAATGTTTTCGTCGGATAAGGTTGTTGAAACTGCATATTACGAACAAGATTAATTCATCCAAGATAATCGAAATCGATTTTAAACACAATAAGGGTAGAAAAGAGAATTCAGAATACCTCGACATAAACCATGATTATATGTCTTTTACTTTTTTTATAATCACAATTATTGCGATGGGCGGCAATATGTGCAAATAACCTAGAGAACTTGTGGGATGGTTTGGTTCTTCCTTTCTCGGACTCGTCGATCATGGGGTTATGTCAGTGCGAGTGAAGAAACGAAAAATAAAATTGCAAAAGAGAAATTATCAAGTAACTATCAATGATAGAAATATCTAGGACGTCCAACTTCCCCTTGTGTTTTATGGATCTGATCCCCTTTCTTCCTAATGATATCGAATCGTAACAACTATTAACATAGGATTCCAAATTCTCCTTGTGTTTCTCCCGAACACACGGCGACGTATCACCATGTAATTCTATTTCTAGGCAAGAAACTAGTGGTGACCGATTATGTTTCAATCCTATAAGAGTTACCTAAGGTGTTTCGGTATATCTCTATCCTTTCACACGATTAGTCCGATTTCCCAATACTTAGACTACTTAGGTTATCCAATTCAAAATCTAACCTAGACTACCTTCCTCAGTCTCCATGGATAATCTAATCATTATTAAGTGGTGATCAGTCAATTAATATACATTAGGAACAGAATTGGATAAACAATTATGAAGATTTGAATCACATTAAGAAAATAGGTTCACGATCTACAAAAGAAAACGCGGTTCCGTCGTAATCCTAGAGATATGAATTAGTTCATAACTAAAGTAGACAAAAACATCGATGTAATTCCAAGAGTAAATAACGACATAAGAAAAACTAAAAGAAGAAATTGGGGGGAATAGTCTCTAGTCGTAAGCTTCTGGTCACCAGCCGTATCCTCAGTCGAACCCCTCTTCAAAGAGATGAAGGAACTGTTTTTATATGTCATAGAAATAACCCTAGAGAATATAAGAAGGAAATAAAATATTACGTCCAGCGTCCGTGTAGTTGTACGACCTTTTGATGCAGCTGCACAAAGTTTCTGTGAAACCTCGTCTGCCTTCATTGCGTCTTGTGTAGCTGCACAATTTTCTGGTACCGCTGCACCAAGTCTATATCTATCGTCTGACACCAACGTACAGCCGTAACACTTTCCAGTGCAGCTGCACCATCTCGTTGTAAGATTTCGGTAATTTCTTGCTCTTCATGCTTCTACTTCTTAGCCCTCATTTCCCCTATTATGCTTTCCTTCCTCCGATTTTCCTAAATCAACACACCGAAATGCATATTAATGAGACGATTAACAAAATATTGCAAAAAGATAGAAAAGAAAGACTAAACAACTAAAATTCCTAACAACTAGCATCCATTAACTCTAAAACATGATCCTCTAACTCCAATTTTATGGAGTTATCATATATATATATGTGTGCGTGTGTACGTGGAGATGCCTCCGGAGTGAAAAGTGTGTGTGTGTACATGATCTTCTAACTCCAGTGGTGTACAGGTGGAGACGCCTCCGGAATAAAAAGTCTCGAAGGAAGTCGCAGCCGGTTGCTGTGTAGGCGAGGACATTGCCCGAGGAAAACGTCCGACAACCGGTTACCTTTGTTAGTCTCGTTAACGCGTGCAACGAGTCACATCTGGTGCAGAATCTTCTGGTCTGTGCTGTAAAATTACCTTTAGTGTAAAACCTTCTGGTATGTTGTGTAGAAGGGTGATCCCGCATCACCTTCTGTATTGCTACTACATTTCGTTTTATTGATAACCATCCGAATTCCGGGTGAGAGTGGACGTAGGCAAAGCTTGTCGAACCAATATAAATATCCTTGCATCCATCATTTCAAATCATAATCATATTCGTACGTTCTGTCTTATAGAAGCCTGTCCGTAAGATTCTGTTTTACAGAAGCTTTCTTCCGTTGCAGGGTTTGTCGAAATGGAGTGAAAAATCCTTAATTTGACTTTAGCACTAATTCACCCCCATTGTTAGTGTAACAATTGATTACAGAGCGGGTTTCAACAGAAGCTTAACAGCTTGTTATAGATCCCACAGAAGCTCATGCCAGCTACACGCTCTATGCTGCAGAAGCTTTTGTTCCTATTTACGGAATCTTGACTACCTTATGAACCAGATTCTCTTTCACATAAGCTTTAAGCACTGTGAAAATAAAACAACTACTCTTCTGTAGAAGCTTACGTTCTGTCAAAATTATATTGCTATTCAACAAAAACTAAGACGGCAAAGTACTTAATGTTTAGTGTTATGTTTGAAAGTGAATTCATGAAAGTTTCTACTTGCACTTCGGGCAAAGAAATATGGGATAAACTTGTCACCTTGTACATTGGGACAGACCAAATAAGAGAAACTAAGATGAATTTCTTAATTCATCAATACGAAATCTCACAATGAAAGGTGATGAGTCTGTAGAACAGATGTTTGAGAGACTCAGTATTCTTGTTGATGTCTTAACACATTTAGGCAAATACTATACAAATTCTGAGCTAGTTCGAAAGGTTCTGCGTACTCTACCTAATCTTGGGAATCCAAGAATAGGGCTATAGAGGGAAGCTAAAGATCTTTTTACTCTTCGACTAGGTCAGTTAATGAGCTCCTTAATATTATATGAGACGGAAAGTTCATCTCAATCTGATACAACGAGAGCCACAGTAGCTTTGAGAGCATCGGAAGAACCAACAGAAGGTTCTGATGATGAAGCATAAACCGATTCGGATGACGAACTCGCTGTGATAGCTAAACACCTTTTGCGGTTCGCCACCAAGAAACGCTTCAATAAAAGAAGCCAAAATCATGATAAATAAATTGATCCTAAGTTGGTCATATGCTTTGAATGCAAAAAGAAAAGGTACTACAGAACAAAATGTCATTTATTTAAAGTGAATGAAAAACCTTCTGCATAGTTTAAGGGCAAGAAATTTATGGTCGCCTAGGCTGATCTTGATGTATCTGATGATGAGGATGAAGAAGCATTAATGTGCCTCACTGCTCACACAGAAAATCAAAATGAAAGTCGTACTTGCTTTCAAACAGAAGCTAAAAAAAATGGTATCTGGATAGTGGTTGTTCTAGACACATGAGCAGAGATCCATCGAAATTTTCTCAACTAACTATACAGAACGGAGGGTCTGTTAAGTTTGGTGATAATAGCAAAGGCTTTGTCATCTGTACAGGAACCACTGGAAGTCCCGACTCCATAGTTATAGACGAGGTGCTGTTAGTAATAGAATTCAAACATAACCTGTTGAGTATTAGCCAGCTTTGTGACGAAGGTTATACAATAACTTTTGATCAAGATAAGTGTTCTGGAATCCTAGACCATGAAGTTCGCTTCATTAGAAATCGGAAAAGGAGCATCCATACCTTGATATAGGAGAGCTTTTGTGCGACAGAATGCTGCCTTTTGTCAGTCAAAGATGAGAGCCTTCTGTGGCATAGAAGGTTGGGACATTCCAACTTTAAATTGTTATCCAAGCTTGCTAGAAAAGAGTTGGTAAAAAATTTATCTAACATCAACTTTGAGCAAGACAGCTTCTATGAAGCATGTTCACTTGGAAAACAAAATCAAATCTTCATTCAAGTCTAAGAATGAAGTTTCTACTACACAGCCTCTAGAACTTCTACATATGGATCTATTCGGTCCTACTAGAGTTCAAAGTATTGGTGGTAGAAGATATTGTCTAGTTGTAGTAGATGTTTACTCTATGTACACAGGGTTAAATTTTAAACTCATAAAGTAATGCTTTTGAAAGTTTCTAAGAAATTACAGAATGAAATTGGATATTTTGTAAAAGCTATAAGGACAGATCATGGTAGTGATTTTGAAAACCATGAGTTCGCTACCTTCTTTGACGAACATGGTATCGATCACAACTTTTCTGCAACATATACTCCTCAATAGAATGGAGTAGCATAAAGGAAAAATCGAACACTAATAGACATGGCCAGAACCATAATTTGTGAGATCAATACTCCACAGAACCTTTGGGCAGAAGCTGTTAATACAGCCTGCTACATCTCTATCAACTATAGGGGGAGGAAAACAAAAATTTTCTATTTTCATGCCTTTGGAAGTCCTTGTTTTATCTTGAGACCTTCTAAAGATAATCTAGGAAAATTTGAAGCTAAGTCAGATGAATGTATCTTTCTAGAATACTTTCTATCTAGCAAAGCCTATAAAGTCCTTAAGGACATCTACTATAGAACAATCCAATAATGTAAAAGTTAATAACTCACCAACAGAAGATACTACAAAAGTGGTAATATATCTAGAACCTACATAAAGTTCTGTAGAACACCTACCTTCTACGAAAAAAATGGGTGAACCCTCTGTTCACGATTCTCAAAAAGAACCGAACAAATAATTGATAATTCTGAAGAATCATCTCACAACGATCAACAATATGATTTTAGAGCACCTGGATATGGTGTAACGTTCTGTGTGTACATGATAGCCTTGGGCAGGGTATCTGTGTCTGCTTAACCATAGACTTGAGGGACCACGTAAGAAAACCTTGGGTAGGGATTTTGTGTTTGCTTAGTCGTTGTCTCGAGGGATCGCGCATGGGAAGTCGCAGCAGGTTGTTATGCAGGTGGGGAGTCGTCAAAGTAAAAAGTCATGTGGAAGTCGCAGCGGGTTGCTGTGCAGGTGGAGACGCAGCCGGAGAGAAAAGTCTCGAAGGAAGTCGCAGCGAGTTGTTGTGCAGGCGAGGACACCGCCCGAGGGAAACGTCGAACAACCGGTTACCTTTGTTAGTCACGTTAACGCGTGCAACGAGCCACCTTTGGTGCAGAACTTTCTAGTTTATGTTGTAGAATGTTGATCCCACATTACCTCCTGTATCGCTACTACGTTTCGTTCTAGTGATAATCATCCAAATTCTTGGTGAGTGTAGACGTAGGCAAAGCTTGCCGAACCACTATAAATATCTCTGTGTCCATCAAATCAAATCGCAATCATATTCGTACATTATCTCTTACAAAAGCCTGTTCATAAGGTTCTGTTTTACAGAAATTTTCTTTCGCTGCAAGGTTTGTCGAAAAGGAATTAAAAATCCTTAATTGGACTTTAACATTAATTCACCCCCTCCTAGTGTAACATTTTGTTCACTAGATTATCAAACTTAGCACAAAACAACCGTTTCGGAAACATATTAGCAATATCAACTTTGAATGGAATATATCTCAATGCAATTATACCTTCCATCACCTTATTGAATAAAATGATAATCCAATTCAATATGTTTAGTTCATTTATGGAAAATTGAGTTCTTTGCCAATGGAAGACTAATTATCTATGCAAGAGTTTTATATTCCACTTCAGTAAACTTCGAGGAGAAACTACTTGTTTCTTTAATTTCCAACTAATAATAGAATCGTCTAGCACAAGTTGGTCATCAATCTCCTAGTTTCCGAACATTTAGCTCATCCAATATTTAAATAACCTTTCATCAACAGATTAGACTCACCGAAAAAGAACAACCACTGACTTAAGGACTTCTTAGTATATCTCATCACATAATTTATTACATTTAAATGACCATGAGAAGGAGATCTCATAGACTGTTAAAATTGTTGGAATTGTTTTTACTAATACCAACATTTTTACGATTATCAATGAATAGTTCATTTTTATTTGTTCAAATTCAGTTTGTTCAAGCACATCATGAATATAACTAGTATCAACAACTTTGGTCGGATCTCAAAACAATGTCAATATGTCGCGAGGAAGCATGATGCAAAGCATTATAATCTAGAAATGGAAGGGATGCAAGCGGAACACGAACATTATTATGATATTTTATAAGTCTCAAAATGGAATCATTGACTCGTAAAATTTGACATCCCTTGAAAAGAAGATTTGTTTAGAATTTAAATCATAAAGCTAATAGTCGAAGATAGCCAAGAAAAATGCATTTTGTAGCACAAAGATGAAATTTATTAATTTTGTATGATAGTAGATGCATAACATAATGAATCAAAGACTCTTAAATGTGGAAGAGATTGAACTTTTTCATAGTGTTTCATAAAGGGTCTTGTTGGAAGCCTATGAAAAAATTCAAAAATTAACAAATAATTTGATATGATTAGGTTCGGTTCCTCGTGATTGTTTATGCAGGTTTACGGTCACTAAAAAGATTGGGAGAAAAGGAAACATACTTGTAGATTCATATCTTCTATTCTGTTAGCATTGAGCTTGGAAGCCTAAATCACGATGTCTTCTTCCCCCTTTTCTTTCCCATATTAAGAGACTAATTCACCATATCCTTACAGGAAACATATATTGTTTTCATTATGAAATGGCAGTTTTGTTCCTCAATCAAATAAATACTGGAAGGACTAAGAAAGGGATTACCGACAATGTAATAAAATCATAATCTGTGGTCATGTCAAGCAATGGATCAAAAGATATAAAATAGCTTAAACACAGTTGTAAGCCACATCAAATTACCGAAGTGCACATATCCCAAATGACTTTAACGATCGCGTAATCTTCATTTGATTTCAACATTGTCTTATGCTATAGCTCATTTTATAAAATACTTTAGTAAAATGAAGTTAAATAAAAATGCAGAAAAAATATAACATCGCCCCAAAATGGATTAGAAGATTTACTTGAAAATGAAGATCGTACATCTTTGAGAATATATTGATGCTTTCTCTCAACAACCCCATTGGGAGTTTCAACACGTAAATGTTGATGAACTATGCCTTGTTTATGCAAGAAAAATTTCATGCTAAATTTTGTGTCATTAGTAGGATGAATTACTTGTAAAAATTCGTGAAACTAATTGAAAACAATAACATAAAATGCCAATACAAGAAAAGGGATTTTAACTTCGTATTTCAGCAATTAAATAGATGTTACACATAATGCCTATATATATTGACCTACAAGACAAATAATGAACTATTACCTTAGGTAAAGCATTACTCGAAAATGATATCTAACTCAGTTGCATAAGCCCTTTTTCCTGTAATAGTCTTTGATAACTTATTATGTTTTCATTCAAATTATTTGAACATTCAACTCAATTATTCTTTAGCATATGAAACATTTGCAAAGTAAGAAATGTTATCGTGAATCAGGTAATGTCATATCAAATGAATTTTATCTTCTCCATAAAACTTCTCATTATGTTCGAACACTTCTATGATTGTATATAAGCTCACAACGAAAAATTCATGCTCTATAATTCTCCTTATATAGGGAATTATTTCAATATTTTCAAGCATCAAATCAATACTTTTGAACAAATAGTGCAATATTTGTCAATTTTGATAAAAATTTCAAAGAAGATTTTATTAAATAAATATTAGATTAAAAACATAAAATAAATTGTTACCGATCCATTTGTAGTTGTTTATAGTGCTTGTGATGACTTGTTTAACATTATTCTTCCTAACTTTTTCGACAAAAACCATTAAGTAAATATTAAATAACTTCCTCTTTGTTATGGAATAAATAGGAGCATCAAAATATTAATAACCATAATATTGTGTTTTTCACGCTATTCACTGTGAAGTTAATCATATTAACAATATATAACAACTTATTAAAGAGTAAAAAGATGATATAACCTAGAGTACATGGATCTTATATTTAAAATTTGTTATACATGATCCACTTATGATTTATTGATTAAAATAAGGTCCTCTAATGAAATTTTTAAAAAATCTCATAAAACTACTTACGTAACATGTTTTGTACAAAAACAAATGTATGTTGATCTATGTATTGCTTATTCTAATATAATGTTAATTATATTCAAATTGACACTCAACTTGAAGACTCGCACCTCATGATGACTTGAGGGCTTCAAGATATAACACTATCTTCTCAACCTCACTCCATCATCTTTTTCGAGCTCGATAATCGGACTACAACAAAGGGGATGACTATAGCCAAAGTTATATCCAAATGAAGTACCAGACAAATAAGAAATTAGATGGATGTTACCAAACGAAGTAATGTCACATGTCAATTGTATAGAAAAGGATAACAAAAGGTCATGCAAACAGAGAAATGATAAACAACTTTCTACATCTAGTTGTATGTTTCAAAACTTTTAAATTTGTTCTTATTATTTTTTCATTTTTGATAAGAAAATATTTATAATAAAGAAATAAAATAAAACATATAGAAGTCTGCACCCACCAAACTCAAACACTCCACACAAGGTGACTAACATATCCATGCTCCGACTTACTAATGCCAATAATACACACTCGAACCTACCACCTAGAAGGCTAGTATAACCACAAACCCCCGCCATTAAAACAATAGACGGACACAACAAGATACCCAAGCAAAACCAACCCCTTCCCTCCAAATCACTTTGACTCACTCATACGACAAGAACCAACCATTACCCTTGATAGTCAAAAAATGGTTCTCCATCACAATAGTCTTCATGGATCAGCACCACGGACAATCTGTGGCTCCACTAACCCATACTTTCCACCCTAGTCACTTGAAGAGGAATCAACCTTGCTGACCAGATTCTTCTCTTATTTGTTTTCACCTAAACATAGTAAATTACCGAACCAATATGCCCTTTTCCGAAGAAGATAACCTAGAGAAAACTACTTTCTACATTGTCAGGAGGCATATATCCTCCTTCGACAAAACTAGCTTATAGACTTCTCTTGCATACATGCATCTAAAAGAAGAAATGACCAATCGTATTTTATCCTCATCCCTGCATAGTTGCCAACACGAGAAATTTATAGTCCAAGAAAGCCAAAGGATAAACAAAAACTTTGGCGAAGATTATACCAGTCAACTTGCGGTCCCCTCAAGTTAAGTTGGATTTATTATAAACAATTCAGCGTGCATAACTAATTAAGTCACTTTTATCATCCCTTGGTTTGTATTCCTGTAGAATTTTCCCATCCTAATCCTGATAAAAACCCAACTTTGTTCGTAAAGGCATCGCCCCAAACCTAAATTCCTTGCAGTCGTTACCTTTAAATACTTCACTTACCAAAGCATGACTGGAAATACCCCACTGATCCCTCAATTACTTCAAAAACTCGCCCACTAGCTTACCCCTTCTTACACCATGAATTATGTCAAAACAAGATACGTCTTTCATTGCCAGTTTTCCATTCAAAAAACATTTCAACCAAGTGATGCAAGGTGCCCAGTTTCCTCCAAACTCATGACGATTTGTTTAGTTTGTGACTTATATTGCAAATAGAATTGAATTGCCAAGTTGTAGCCTTCCTGCATCATATAAGTAGAAGCTCGTCTAGTGTTTTACCCTGCTGACCATTGAATTCACCAAAGGAATGCAATTCAAAGATGTGACTTATATCTAATCGGTACTTTACCCGCTACAATTCAGGTTCGAATAGTTATAATCGTCTTTGCCTCCTCATGAATATTTTCATTAGAAGATTTCACTCTTGCCCTTGTTTATATGCATTCTCGACCATTATCCATCATGTTCTAGCACCTCTAAAATTCTATCTACTAACTCAAGCTCCACCTTAAAAAAGATGAACAAATCACCTGCAAAGCAAAAGTGAGTAATTTTCGTCTTCTTACACCTCTAGTGAAAGTGGTACTTTTGGACAAGCTTACAACTTTACGTAACATGTCAAAGAATCTCCTCTCCATAGCAATCATAAAAAGATACGAGGACTTTTGTCGCGTCAACATATTCTTAAGGTTGATTAGTATAGTAATTATATTCATGTCTATTAATTTGGTATTCTTTGAGATTAAACCATCTTGTTTCATTAGCTTATATTTGCATATGGACTCGAGACCAGAAGATAGGTCATTGTTGATTTACATGATCATCATCACTATATTGTTGTATGATATAAGGAGAGGAAATATATTATTGTTCATTTCATCGTTGGATATTACAGAATCGTCATCAAATTACTATTATTCATTTCACCGTTAGTTATTATTTGTTGCAAAGCATGTGGTTTCACGTTCCACAAATCGAACATGCTGAGACAAAATTCGATTAGATACTTAAATGTTGGTCTAATATACGTCTTAGTTCATCCTTATGTGGAAGCATCGAGATTGCCCGGAGTGTCTTCGCTTCCATTTTTTTAAGATAGATTGGCATCTCATCATTTCCTTATTGAAATGTTGGTGTCCAAAGATGCACATATTTCACATGAATGGAAGTGAAGCCGTCGTGACTTTATATGACCTCTTTGTTTTGTATGGTTACCTATTGATGGACATGTATTTACAAGAGTTATCATCATATGTGATTGGGAAGTAAGGTGTGAGCATCTACATAAAATCATATTATCATCTACTATAATGTAAGAGAGTCGATTGCAGGCGTCATAACCGAAGAATTAGTTCAATATACTTCCATTGGATTATGTGAATCATAATGTTAAGTATTTTATTCATGCTTACGTCCTTTATTTGAATAGGTACGTGAGAGATTTCCACATATTTTAGTGGTTAGACGACACATTAGTGTGAAGTCTCAAAACTTTGTGCACCTTATGTATTTACCATTGTTGGAGGACTTACATGTTGCATGAGAGTCTAATTGAGGGAATTCATTTGGCTTGATTATATTGGTAATTATTCTTAGTTATAAATGATGAAGTATCGAATATTACTAGGCCATTGAGTCTCCTACATGTATGGATATGTGAGAAATTTTCACATATTGCTACAGTCAGGCGATGACATATTCTTCTAATGATTCTCTATTGGTTGCGTATTAGGGCGTATAATTTAGTGGTCCTCAAAATACATTATCTCACAGTACCAAGTTTATTTTAAAATTCAAAGGCATTTTGAGGTATATGTTATGTCATAGTTGTAGTATTTTGAATTTCGCATGCATTATATTTACCATATTAATTTGAACTTACAAATAGTCTAGATGTCTTACATAAAAAAGATTTTAAGTACAACATCTTATTACTACTCATTTGGACGTGACATTATCCTTACCATGTCACCATTGGTTTGCTTTATGATAGTAGATACGCATCTACCAAATTATATCATTCGTTAGTTTGGAGATATTTGAGATATATAAATCTTTTCAATATTATATCAGAAGTTGCATGAGGTGAACCTAAAGGAGAAGTCTGAGATAGAGTGGAGAGCTTTTTATAAGGACCATATTTCATTGTTGAAATATCAAAAGAGATTTACTCGTGACCATTATTCCAAGTGAAATGGGAGATGATCATCCTTTTTATACCGGATAGTAGAAGAAGGTTATTTGAAAATGTATATCCTAATTTGGAATGATGGTTGAATATTGGTTAGTAAATCTAATTTGCTTATTGTTCCTATTCATTTACGTATTAACAACTATGTTCATTACTGGAGACTACTCATACTCGCCTACGTGATCACACATCAACAGACAAGTCGGTACCTGCAGAGATGATTATCGATAGTTGTACAGATACAATTGCAGCTTTGGAAGTTAGTCATTCTAAGTTTGACCACTTTTCTGGAGACAAACAAAATTTCCATGAACCTTATTCCATGGTATTTTCATAATAATTCTCTTTTTTATTCTTTAGCAAGCCCCCAAGTGGGCTTAATTTATCCATGATTTATGTTTCATCTTTCTTATTTTTGTGAGAAAACAAATGAGCCCATGTTTCTATATAAATCATCTCTTCATGGACTAATGAAAATGCGGAAAAGCCTTATTTATCTAGGCCATACTATGAGTCTCTTTCTTTTTGTGTTTGACATCATCACTCCCTTATCCGCTAATTTAGAACTTAATTTGAAAGCCATATTTTGATATGAACTATTACACATTTCTCGTCACATTATGGGAGTAGGCCATGCCCGAGTCATATTATTAACCACAAGGAGGGGATGCCAAAGGTAGGGCTAGTCATTGGTAGTTGTACTAGAATGTGCGGCTAGATTATCTCATTTTCATGGAGAGCTAATGCTTTTTGCGTGCTATGGTAGGACATTGTTTTACACCCACAATAAGAAGATGTGAACCATATTTTATTTCAACTTGGAGATAAAAGTCTTATTTTTTTTCTCGATGGCCAAATAAGGTTTGACCAAACTCATGAGCTTATTATCCTAGGTCAGAACAAGTTGATAGAATCTCACGTTTTTATCCCCGTGTCACTACACAGGAAAGGTATTAGGATGAAAAGGGAAATGGGGATGGTTTTCTCTCGCTTTTGACATAGTGATCCTTGGTGGGAGGCCCGACGATTGACTAATAGCTTAATGGTAGAGTGTATTCTTGATAATTGCATCATTGTGCTTAGGTTGTGAGGGCTCTTAGCCTGTCTTCAAGGGTTTAGATGGGCAATTTAGGTGAGATCTAATGTATAATTCATTCATGGGATCCGGAAGATCGAGAACTAGTTGTCTCATTAATCCGGAAGATTAATGAAATGCTTTCAAATATAAAAAGTTGAAATAGTCCATAAGATCAATCATCATCATCCGAGGCTGATAAACCTACATCATTATCATCTCCACAAATATAAAAAGTTCAAATGGGTCCATAAGTTCATAAGCCAACAAGTTTCATACTCGCAAAGCATACTAATCAATCATCTATAAGATATACATCATCATCCGAGGCTGATAAACCCACACCATCATCCCCACTAGTACTTTTATAGCCTTCTGAATCTTGCTCTTCCTCCTCATTTTCATCCAATTCTTCAAAAACCTCTTCATCTATGTCTTGTATTTGATGTGCCACATCGACTTTCTTTTTTCCTCTAAGCTAAACAACATCTTCCATCCTTGCTATGGTAGTTCTCTTCTCTACTCGTTTTTTCTGTCCTACAGCAAACCGTTTTGAAGTAATTGAGGGCTGAAAAGATCTAGTGACATACAATGATTCATTAGCCTCTCTTGCTTTTATAGCAAGACCCCACGTGAAATCTCCATCATCACTAAATACACGTCCGTTCTCCTCATCATCATTCACGTCTTCTATAATTTTCGTCTTCCATTCCGAAGTTCCAATTCCATCAACATCTGGTAAGGTAATTGGATCAAGATTCTCTCGCATTAGATATCGGCGCCTTAAAGCCCTATTGTACTTCAGAAAAACCAACATACTCAATCTTTCATGCTCCAAAGGATTCCTCCTTTTGGAATGAAGCTACATACATAAAAATATGTGTATAAGCACGTATAATAATTTAAATTACGTTAAAGGAGCTAATAATTTAATTTACTCATATGTTCAAATACTTTCCAGTTTCTCTCACAACCGGAAGAACTACAAGTAGGATGAAGAACTTTTACAGCAAACTTTTTCAAATTTAGCGTCGAAGATCCATATGATGACCACCATTGAGTTGTGAAATGATAAAATAACAAAATATAAGTAACGAGCAATAAGTTAATATAAGTTTTTGAATAAAATTTTAACCTGGTGATTTAGCTTGCAAGTTCAGTGTCTGACAGCAATGGGAATTCCAAATATTTGTTCAACCCTAGAATATACATACATTTCACTACAAATGACATCTTGAACTTTAACATCCTTCACCAATCGTTGAACGGCATGATAAAAATCCTGTCATGATCTCTTCATCTTGTAATATATTCGAATTTGAATAAAAGAATTAAGGATTAAGAAAATGGCCTATTGCATGAAGAGGTCTATGGAGCTGAACATTCCATCGATTATCGATGATTTGAAATACATGTCGATATTTTTCTTCCCGGTGAGAAAAAGATGCAGCAATTTGCTCCTTTGCTTGATTCATTGGCCCATAAATGTAGCCCATGGCCGGTCTTTTCCCACTATCAACTATCTGAAGCACATGCACTAAAGGACCAGCAACCTTCACTACATATGTCACATTATTCCAAAAGGTAGTGGACAATATGATCCGCTCCATTCTTTTTTCCAATGCCTCTTTTGAGATCTTCTTGGCATTCCACTTACCAGATGCAAACATCTTCTTCAAAAATTTGCCCTTTGATTCAATAACCTCTTCAAAGTTAGGAAGGTTGTTGCAAAGCTTGTTTTTGCTGGCCTCACCGTTCCATCCTTCTTTGTAAAATCTTTCAACATGTTCAAGAGAAAAGCCTGGCTATAAAGCCATTAAAAGCTACTCCTTGCTCATATACTTTTTTCAAATTAGCTAACTTGAAGATATCTTCAAACATCAAATCTAGACAATGGCAGCTTATGTATTCCAATACAAATGTTGGTACTTCGCCTCCAACAATCTTCATGTAAAATAGATTAAGAAGTTAAGAACACATTAAGATATATTGCACTATTTCTATAAAAAGATTCTCACCTACATGAACATTTGAACTTGCACTATCCGTCGCCACTTGAACTATATATTCTTCCCCAACATCATGGACAAATTTATCAAGTAACTCAAATATTCTTTCACCAGTGTGAGCAAAGCTTGATGCATCAATTGACTTAAAAAACATGCTTCCTTTCAGAATGTTAAACAAAAGTATTATCAAAGATCTACCTTTTCTATCTTTTCATTCATCCATCATCAAGGTACAACCATACTTCTCCTTTTCTTCAATGTTAACTTTCATCAGCTCCTTTGTGTGTTCTACTTTCTTATTTAAATAGGTACCACTGACCTCATGATAAGGAGAATTCTTCATATTTCTCCCATAGTATCCAATTGCATGTACCATTGTGGTGAAACTATCATACTTGATGGCATTAAAAGGAATTCCAACATCATACATCCACCTACAAAAGGCATGAACTGCATCATATCTCATCTTTTTCTTGTACACATCAAGCTCCTTTAAGTCTCGTTTCTTTTCTTGAATGACATCATCATCACTCAGATATTGGCACTCACGATAGAATAATCACTAGAGCCCCTTGACCTTTTTCCACTTGAGCCACATTCAACAGTGCGATTTGATGTTTCATAACTTGAAGCATATGAATGTGACTAAACATTCGTCGGATTAAACACTTCTTCATCTTCTAGTTTATCAAAATGGGGAATTGCATCCATGTTGCTTTTAGCTCATTCTTATTGGCTATGTACTCCATCAACTCTCTCACAACAGGATGAGGGCATTCTCGACAAGCCTTCACATCTTTATAGCCTTCCAACAAGGTGCTTCTTGAATCGACTTATTCCACCATTTGTTACTTTCCCACAGTAATTGCACTTCACTTTATTTATGTCATTGGCATTTGGTAGAGTTCCATGACACTAGCGGGATCCTTACGGTTTGGATTTTGACTAGCCATCGTCTAATTTCTACATTCACACAAGTAGACAAACAGTTGGAATATGAAGGTCGTAGCACATAATTCCACAACAAAATTCATTTCAATTAGCGTCCCCACTGCCGCGCAAAATTACGAGACTGAAAGCAGCACAAATTTATCTCCTTATAGAAGCAAACTAGAAGCCAGACAAATATGACGTCATGAAGCATATATATTGCATGACCTATTTTGCTCATCTGCAGAGAAAAAATACATTAAAGGGAACCTATGCAATTCGTACATGAATGAAACACTAAGTCAGTTTATCATCGTCCTCATAAGCATTCAATGTAATAAAATGGGCATAAGACGACTCACGAACACACCCGCAAGCATCAGGATCCAAGGCAGAAGTCAAACCAGCGGCGAGACAAACAGAGTCATTTCAGAAGCAACATAACTCGAATTCAAGACAACGAAAACAAGAATCGAAAACTTACAGCAGAAACAACGACGCCCACGTGGGCGGCGAAGGGATGGTATGGATGGGGGAAGTAAGGAGGGGATGTCGAGCAACTGAGAGAGATGGCTCAATGGGTATAATTATTTTGATTTTATTAATTGATCCTTTAATTTTTAAATTTGTTACAATAGGTCCCTCTTTTTCTTTCTCCGCACCCCCTCCGTCATCTTTTGGTTGCCTCTCGCTTGGCCAAAAGGCAAAAAAAGGCGGAAAAAGGCAACGCTTTAGGAACTTGCCTCGCATGGACTAAGTGAATGGCGATTTGCCATCACCCGCCTCGTCTCTCGCCATAGGCATCGCCTTTTGACGCCTTTTACGACTATGATCCAGAAAGGACCCTATAACTCCTTTGTTCTAGAGAATCTATACACTTCTTACCAGTGTTGGGACAGCTATCTCTCAAGCACCAGTTTAGATTCGACCTGAAGGGGAAAAACGGAGCATACCGAGAATAATGAAATCTCCCCTTTTATTCTAGGGTAACAAAGGCATTATACAATTCGAGCATTTTTCATGCTTTTCCCATAAATATGGAGAAGGTTGCACCCAACTCAACCGTTAAATACCTCACTTCTTGGTATTCAACCTCCTATTGCTGAAAACGTCCCTTAATAAAAAAAAATGGGACGAGTCTATTTTAAAGTACGAACGAGTTTGGAAAATGATCTTAGTGTGCATAAAATGGGACAATAGTATCTTTTAATGTAATGTTTTCTTCTTGCCTAGAAGATTCTCAAGAAGAATTGATGAATTTTGATATATCATCACATTTGACGATGATACACACTAGATGCCTTCTCAATTTTCGATGTAATAAGATCATCACGGGATGATGATTACATTATGCTAGTAATTGGACACCCATTTACAACACACCTAACGTATCACCAAGTGAGTAGACTGATGTAGTTTGATTCCGTATATCCCCAAGAGTGCACAAAAGGCGCATATATATGTATGTGTACGGACACCAAGGACTTGAGGAAGAGATGGAATGATATTATATGTATATGTTGTTCATATTAGTATAAGACTTAGTTTTGAATTTATGCATGTGATTGCTATTTTAGGTTCGTTATTAGTATAAATCGGGTTCAGTTCGGAGGTCAAAAGTAAGCATAAATATTTCCCATTAACCGGAAACCGGCGTCAACAAAGTCCGTTGAGTCGTCGTCGCCCAACTACAAAAACCCTAAAGCCACTGGGATATTTTATCATCAAACATCGCATGCTCGCTTCCCTTTCACACCACCTCCGCCACAGACTGCTCATCCCTTCAATCTCCTCCCTGCCGACTCTTCCCTTCCTCTTCCTCCACCTCAACCACACCCTTCCCCTCCCCCTCCCCATGGACGAATCCTCCCTCCGCCGCTCCCTCGCCGACAAGCAGTCCGCTGTCGATGCCCAGGGCAACGCCGTCCGCGCCCTCAAGGCTGCCAAGGCCTCCAAGTTCGACGTTGATTCCGTCATCGACTCCCTCAATGCCCTCAAACTAGAAAAGGCCTCCATCGAGAGGACCCTCCAGGCCATCGTTGGCGGGGCCGGAGATGGCATGTCCGTTTCTCGGGAGGCGTTCCGGCAGACCGTGGGAAACACCCTCGAGCGGCGGCTGTTTTACATTCCCTCGTTTAAGATCTATCGGGGCGTCGCGGGGCTTTATGACTATGGGCCGCCTGGTTGTGCTGTCAAGAGTAACGTCCTCGCGTTCTGGCGTCAGGTTAGTTAGGGGAATAGGTTTGTTCGAAGTTGGTACTATGATGGGTGATTGCATTGAATGTAGCCAGTTTCGCGTTTAGTTGAGATATTCTTGGAGCAGAATTGATCAATTGACTGGAAATTGTGTTGGCATATTTGTAAATCGGTTGTTGTTCCTTTGCTTTACTTTGAGGTGCAGCGAGTTGATTTCAAGAGTTGTTGATGGATTGAGCTTAGTGAATCTGGATGCAGACATTGGTTATTGATCTGATAAGATGGATTTATTATTAGATTTGCATGAGCTGTTACTGTTTTCGATGTAGTATTTTGACTGATATTGCTATTGTTGCACAGCATTTTGTGCTGGAGGAGAACATGCTGGAGGTGGACTGCCCATGTGTCACGCCTGAGGTAGTCCTGAAGGCCTCGGGCCATGTTGACAAATTCACTGACCTCATGGTGAAGGACGTGAAAACAGGGACATGCTATCGAGCTGACCATCTTCTCAAGGATTTCTGCAATGAAAAGCTTCAGAAGGACTTGACATTGACTTTGGAGAAGGCTGCAGAGCTGAAGCATGTACTTGCAACATTGGATGATCTATCTGCTGACCAACTCGGTCCTAAGATCAAGGAGTATGGCATTGTAGCACCAGAGACTAAGAATGGTCTCTCGGATCCTTATCCATTCAATTTGATGTTTCAGACATCAATTGGCCCCTCCGGCTTGCTCCCAGGGTACATTTTTTTCTTGGGTGAATCTGTGTTCGTTTGTGGAAGCCTGTGTATTATGATTTCTCTGATCTGTTACAGGTATATGAGGCCTGAAACTGCCCAGGGCATCTTTGTGAATTTTAAGGACCTCTATTATTATAATGGAAACAAGCTCCCTTTTGCTGCTGCTCAGATTGGCCAGGCTTTCAGAAATGAGGTAAGTGGCCTCCTTAAAGATCTAGATGTGCTTGTACATGCAAGTGTTTTCCGCACATCCTTGAGGGGGAAAGACATTGCTCATCTGCCCTTGCATTAAGGAGTTCCTTTGAGAGAGAGAGAGAGAGAGAGAGAGAGGGAGCTAGATGTTGTTTACATTTTTATTGCATCTTTTATCTGTATTAGCTGAATCTCAGGCCATTTTATGGAGTTCAGTTGTTTGTTTCATTACATTGAGTGCTTATTGTACGTTTTCTAAATGATGTACTTTTATTTGGTCAAAGATTTCACCTCGTCAAGGTCTTTTAAGAGTCCGAGAGTTTACCCTGGCGGAGATTGAGCACTTTGTTGACCCTGAAGATAAATCTCATCCAAAATTTAATGAAGTCGCAAGTTTGGAATTTTTTATGTTTCCGAGAGAACAACAGATGTCTGGTCAATCTGCACAGAAATTGCGACTTCGTGATGCAGTTTCAAAGGTGATGTGATGTGATGTATTCTTTTCAGTTTCCTGGTTCTCATTCACCTGGAAAAGATGTTTACTGTGAGGATTAACACTATTTCAGGGAACCGTCAACAATGAGACTCTTGGCTATTTCATAGGGAGAGTGTATCTTTTTTTGACAAGCCTTGGTATAGATGCAGACCGGTTGCGGTTTAGGCAGCACCTGGCAAATGAGATGGCTCACTATGCTGCAGATTGTTGGGATGCTGAAATTGAGTGCTCATATGGCTGGATTGAGTGTGTTGGCATTGCAGATAGATCAGCATATGATCTGAAGGCTCACTCAGTATGCATATTGGAATGAGACTTACCAGTAATAAGTTTGCATTTTGATGAGGCTCTCCATTCTAATTTTCTGGTCGCTCTTACCATGCAACAGGAGAAAAGTAAAGTAGATCTCGTTGCTCATGAGAAGTTCTCTGAACCCAGAGAAGTAGAGGTACCTTTAGTTTTATTGCTGCGATTGGCTTTGCTTGGATTTAAGAGAATAAGTTCAATTATTTTTTGTTATTGCAGAAATTGGTGATCACTCCCAACAAGAAGGAACTTGGCATGACATTTAAGGGGAACCAAAAGGCAGTGGTTGAATCGTTAGAGGTATTACAGCATCTGAAATCTCTTTGACAAACTGAAACAGAGGCAAATTTAACTTATTTTTGCCTTTGTCCCTTTGTTCGTTCTCCTTCCATTTATTTTTACAGGCCATGAACGAAGAGGAAGCTCTAAAGATGAAGGCTGCTTTGGAGGCTAAAGGGGAGGATGAATTTTATGTTTGTGTGCTTGGGAAGAGTGTGACAATCAAGGACAGTATGATTAAGATTTCCAAGGAGAAGATTGTGGAGCATCAGAGGGTGTTCACACCTTCGGTGATTGAGCCATCTTTTGGCATTGGGCGTATTATATACTGCCTATTCGAACATTCTTTCTACACGAGACCAAGCAAAGCGGGTGATGAGCAGCTGAACGTGTTCCGCTTCCCGCCAGTCGTGGCCCCTATTAAATGTACAGTTTTCCCATTGATACAGAAGCCCGAATATGAATCAGTCGCTCGACTCATCAGCAAATCATTGACTGCTGCTGGGGTTTCGCATAGGATCGATATGACAGGTGACTCCACTACTTAAATCGCACTTTTTATCTCGCCTCTCTCATGGGCTTGATCTTAAGTCTTACCTGATGGGATTTACGAGTTGCCTTGTCTGATAGACTTGAAACTGGGTTATGTTTCATGTATACTCTCTCTGTAAAGAATGATGAAAGCATTTCAGATGCTTCGATCATCTAACTCTAGGTAACTTTACAGGCACAACCATTGGGAAAAGGTACGCAAGGACGGATGAATTGGGTGTGCCCTTTGCAATCACGGTAGATTCACAAGCTGACGTGACCATTCGTGAGAGGGACAGCAAGGATCAAGTGCGAGTTAAAATCGAAGAAGCGGCTTCAGTCATTAAGGAGGTGGTGGATGGGCAGAGAACATGGGCAGACGTATGGTCTACCTTCCCTCACCACGCTACTGCATCTGCGGACGAGGAATAGGCTAATCAGGATATAAGTCTGCATTTTAAAGGGGAGGAAAGTTCCAGTCTGATACACTTAACCATATATACAACACTTGGCTTATTTTTCGGGAGTATACCGGAGAAACTGTATGGTTCATGTCTGTCCTTTGGGTAGACTGATCTATATTGTGGTCCATAGCTTTTGCTTTGTGTTGTGACCTACGAATAGTTTGAATGAGGTTTTGCTCTTTTGAAGTATTGTTGAACGCAAGAGTTCTGTGTTACGAGATTTGTGCATGCTACTGCGGCAGTGGTGCTGCCATTGAGACGTCTCAGAAGCAGAGGAGGAGATTGTGCAGCCCTTTTAGTCACAAAATTGCCAGAGTTTATAACATTGAACGGACACATGAATGCCTTTTAATAACGGTAAAAAGGTGAATTTTCATACTGATTTGTTTGGTGCTTGTTACACGATAACGTTAGCTGAAAAAAAAAATTGTCAAATAAGTCGGACATGCCTTAAATTGGGATAGTAATACCAGTAACTAAAAATTCATTTTACAAAGAATTCAATTTGAAACTCAGAGTTCATTTCATAGAGAACTCATTTAAAAACTCAAATTTTTCGGCTAGACACTCGTGTGATAAAACTTGGGATGAAGGTCAATGCAAAATGCTGACATAATCGCCAACACCAACAACACCCTTTGTTGTCACTCCCTCCGATCACCACCACCACCCTGCATTCCTCACAAACCCTCCTCAAATCTAGGCTCCGCCTCCTCTGCTACAAACTTTTCCTGTCCGGACGGCGAAGAATTGGCATCCAATGTGTAGCATAAAACTATAGTTTGACTTAAAAGGTTAAGCTATTAGGTGAATGCTTGGTTATATACATTATTTAATTTAACACGCCCCCTGAAGTCGAATCAGACCGGCATTTTTGGCTCTGGGCCCTTGGTTCAAGACTAGGGCAATGATTTGAATTCAGGATCATTCTAATATCACGTAGAAACCTTACTATTTGACCTAAAAGCTTAAGCTATTAGGTGAATGCTTAGTTATACATTACATAGTTTAACTTATAACTTGTGTTTGAAGCCATGAACAACAAAGATGGGGCGTCCCTATTTATCGGTACCTTGCATAAACAACTTGTTTTGAGCGAGCTTGTTCGGAATTTCCTATGCAGATATGGAGCCATTCGGGACCAAAGAAGACACGTCGCGCATAACACACAAATCCATCGACACATTAATAGATTCTCTTAGTGGTCATGACTCGAATCTAACTGACACAGAGATGCACAGGAATGCACCGACTTGAAAGCCAACTCAGATTCCTAAGAGAACAACACCAAGAAACACGTCAGGTGATTGCCTTTCACCTTGGCAGAAGGATCTTCCCTCTTGACGACAACATGAACGATCCCGACTTTGCTCCACTCAACCTCATCGCTTCCACGAAGGGCCTCCACCTCATCTTCCACACCGGATCCTCCGTCGAAGATGTCCATCTAGGCGGCAAGGACCGAAACAGGGATGAAGCGATGTCAACCCCCAGTTGGCAGACAATTGAGAAGAAACAAGAAAAGGGCAAACGAGGAGGAAACAAAGGGAAGGGATGGCAGGGAATTGCGTGGAATCACTCAAACAAAAAAGAGAGGTATTTTGTGAGTGGGGGCGGAGGGGATTGGAAGAAGAGTTAAAGAGTTGTTGATTGTTGGACTAGGACAAGAAGAAAACTTCCCAGAAATACAAAAAACAACTGACTTTGTCTCCATTAACAGCAAAGCCCCCCTCCCCTGCCTTTGACCTCCTCACAAGTGAAAAAAAAAAAGCCAGGTTTGGCTTGGTATTCTGAATCTGATTCTCTTCACAAGAAACTCATTTTCTGTGGATTGTTCATACCAAGTAATTCTCCCGTGATCTCCCACGTATTATAAGCCGGGATAAAAATAAACCATGGCAACCCCAAACCCCCTGTTGGTGTCGCCAAAATCCATCTCCCCTAATTACCAAAAAAAAATCCATCTCCCCTGCCACTCTCGGCTCTGCAGACCGACGGTTACGAATGCACGTACCCCGGTGAAGCCCAAGCCGAAGATCTACGTGCGTACCAAGCCTTGCTGCGGATACTCAACACCCCACCCCCCCCCTCACATCTGAGAGTGCTAGTAGCATGATGGACAGGCAATGGTAGGGATAACGTGGATGATGTAATTCGAATAACTTCCGTTAATCGAATTAATCTCAGAATCATACGTGAATTATACGATTACCGAACGTAAATTATACTAAAACGTACATAATTGTACCATCTCGGATAATCTTGGAGATGCGACTAGGTCTTCCCCCCTTGAAATTGATTTTTGAATAATCAACATGCACATTTTATTTGCCTTAGTCCACTCCTCATATTTCGTCTTCTTATGAAGGACTATAGCTGCAGGCCCATCTGGCTTATCCATAGCGAGACCAATCATAATCTATACACCTCATGATAATTTCTAAATTTCACTTCCATTACTTATAATTAGAATCATCCAATACCTTTATACACGTCGTACCATCGCCCATATCCTGATTAATGCAGCCCATAACAAATTCGATGTCCTACTTCCACCTCTTATAATTTGAACCACTTAAGACCTCTATGGTGGTAGCATTGTTTTACACATTGAAGGAAACTATAAAACAAAAGTAACACAACCATTAAGTGTTATGAGCCGCATAAGATCGATCAATTAGATCAACAATTATGAAGAATCCTCATACTCCAATGTCAACTCCCCTTTGGGTAGAGAAAACACAAAGCAGAGAAACTTTCCACAATGATCATAAAGAAACAATATATTCGACAAATTCATTCCCTTTAGAAATAAATAATCTATTCCAATGATACATAATCAAAGAATTCCCACACCCGATCAAATGTCACCATGCACTATCCACTTTGGTGAAATTATACACAGCACAATGTGCTATAATAAAATTGTAGGAAATTAATACATGTTTGGGGTTGATTAAGCCTACCCTTAATCATTTTCGTGTTTGGGGTTGTCCAGCTGAGGTGAGATTCTTTAATCCCGTTGAGAAGAAGACAGATCCCCGAACAATTCGTGCTTTCTTCATTAGATATCCGGAAAGATTTAAGAGTTAGAAATTCTATTGTCCCTCAAAGGAAATAAAGTAGTAGAGTCCATTACTACAAAGTTTATGGAGAATAATGTTGTAGATATACGAAATTTCCATACTTCCTCATCTAATGATTGAAATTATGTCGTCATTACTGTGTCACCTGCTACAGAAACTACAGATATTGTGGCCTTATTAAAAATATTGATTCATCAGAGGAAGCACATAAAGAGGAGCAGGATTTCTCCTGTGAGGAGATCAACTAGAGCAAGGAAACATGCTCTATCTGATGATAATGTTGTCTTCTTTGGTAAAGATTACAGTATGCTAGTTAGTGGTTCCATAGATTTTGAAGAAAGTGATAATTGGACCTTAGGCAATGAGAGGGCAGTGTGTTGATAATAACTGGTTGTTGTGGGATGACCCTTGATGCCTGAAGAATAATAAAAGAAGTTTCCTTGGTAAGGAAGTAGCCCCCCGCTCGACAAATGAAAGAGCGAGCGAAGGGCGATCGATGAGCGAGCCCGAGTAAGGGTTTCCAACAAGGGGACCAGCTAAGGGGGCAACCGAAGGATGTTAAGAGGGACAATTCTTAAATGGAGACAACACTCTCAACACTGCAAATGAAGTGGACGAAGGAATGAATAGTAGAAACACCAAAGGGATGGAAAATTGAGGTATGGACACCTCCTGCCATCACCCTTAGCTATCTCTATATTTTATTCATATATGGGTAAGTGGAGTTACTTCATATTTGTGCTGTGAGCGCTTGGCTGCCAAAGCAGCTCGTTTGCAATTACAAGTGAGGTGCTTCATGGGCACATACATCCGTATGAGTTGCTTTAGGTTTGCACTCTGGTTGTTTGGCTGCCAAAGTGACTCAGCCAGAGTGACAGCTAAAGTCTTCTTGCAATTACACATGTTCTCAACGAGTAATAAATCTTATAAATTAGGTCAGTGTCCCAAGAATAATATAGAAAAGGCATTAGTAAATGATATAGCATTGCGGTGGGTAGCTTAATATTTGCTCAGGTTTGCACCCAATCAGATCTTGTCGTTCCTGTTACACTAAGAGGGGGGGTGAATTAGTGTTAATCACAAAAATTGGATTTTAACCCTTTTTCATTTTACCCCGCAGCGGAATGAAAAGCTTCTGTTAAACAGAGCCTGTAAGTTTCTGTAAGACAGAACGTTTGATTGTGTACGCAAATTTGTTTGATGGACACAAGGATTTTTATAGTGGTTCAGCAAATTGCTTACGTCCACTCTTCACCCAGATATTTGGATGGTTTCCACTCAAATGTATCTCAGTACAAGTTACACAAGTGATAGCAACTAAAAGCAAACCCGTAGGGTTCTGTAAAATAGAGGCTTGAGTGGCAGAACACAGACCAGAAGGTTCTGTGCCGTAGAGGCTCGTTATGTAGCACAAACCCGAAGGTTCTGTACTATAGTAACTTAGGCTCAATACAGACCAGAAGGTTCTGTATCGTAGAGAGTAAGGCACAACACAGACCAGAAGGTTCTGTGTCGAAGAAGGTAAGGCACAACACAGACCAGAAGGTTCTGTGTCGAAAAAGGTAGGCACAACACAGACCAGAAGGTTTTGTGTCGAAGAAGGTAGGCACAACACAGACCAGAGGGTTCTGTGTCGAAGAAGGTAAGCACAACACAGACCAGAGGGTTCTGTGTCGAAGAGACTTAGGCACAACACAGACCAGAGGGTTCTGTGTCGAAGAAGGTAGGCACAACACAAAGGGTTCTGTGTCGAAGAAGGTGTCAATCTTTAACAAACCAAAATGGTTCGTATTAGAAATGACTTGAGTTATGTACAGACCGTAAGGTTCTGCACTAGAGTAGATTCAGACCTGAAGGTTCTGTTCTACAGGAGGTTATACAGATCCGAAGATTCTGTACAACAGAAGGTTGCACGCGTTAACGTGACTAACAAGGTAGCAAATGTGCAATCCCTCAAGGAAAACGACTTCGTGGCGTACCCCACGCGAGCACGTAGCGGACCCTACGCAAGCGAACAGCGACCCCTGTTCAAGGATGGATTTTCCCTCCGGCGGCTCCACACGACCTGCACGATCTCCTCGAGATAGCGACTATGTGGCGTACCCCACACAAGCACGTAGCATACCCTACGCAAGCACGCAGCAGACCCTGCGCAAGCACGTGGCAAACCCCACGCAAGCAGACGGCAGCCTCCGTCCTAGGTTCCTGCACACAGAGCTCTACACAACAGAAGCTGGTTAGTCCCTCACCTTCTGTGCTCCCGAGGTTCAGCCCTTCTCTCCGGCCCGCTGCACGTTGCCCACGTACACACGCTTCCAACAACGTCTCCTGCAGCTTCCAGCCGAGTCCCTCGAGCCCCCGAGTCACTCTCCCAGAAGGCTTCACCAACGATGCAGCCGTCCGTTGCTAGTGCTCCTCGTGTGACTAACTCAAACGAATGAAAGAATGAAAGAACTCAAGCACACGCTCTCTCTGGACAGAATGGGATGGATGGATGTTTTCGTTGTTGTGTTGTTTTTTACAATGGGAGAGGGCGTGGCTATTTATATACACGATTCAAAGAGTAAAATACAAAAGGGAAAATATAAAAACATAATCTGCAAAATAAGAAATTAAAAGTTAGTTTACATAATAAACAAAATGATATACACGTGCAAGCATTCAGAAAATAAATCAGAATAAGATCATGATATATTTTCCATGAATAGTGCACCACAGAAGGTATCGCAGAAGGTTCTGCTTGATAACCTTCTACAGGTGGAAACAATCGAAGATTTATTTCCGTTAGGGTAATAATTTGTTCCATCCTGTTAAAGATACATAGGAGGACGCATCTAGACAGGTGGTCGTGATAGGTTTGCAAATAACGGTCGTATAGTGGTCAATTAAGCTTACAGAAGCCTGTAGACCGTCTAGTAGAACCTTTCCATAAATAGAGATCTTATTTCCTTCTATAAGAAATATTATCTCCAATATGATTAATTTGAAAACCAAATCGTGGTAATTTGATCAGATAAATATCTTAATAAAATTAAGCATATTTCGTAATTAAATAACTGAAGACTAATCATTTAATTACAAAAATAATTCTTACAAGAAGTCCTTAACAAGAGAAGCCTCTGTAGAATAGAATGTTCAACCTTCTCTAGTACAGAGGGTCAGCCTCATCATCAAAGCCAAGAATGTTCGACCTTCTGTGGTACAGAGGTCTGGCTCATCATCAAAACCTTTTCCAACAATTTCCCCCTTTTTGATGATGACAAAACTTTCATCGTTGAGGGAAATATGTTTGCAAGAACTCTCCCTAACTCCCCCTAAATAGATGAGAGTAAGAGTCTCGCGTTTGTACAGAACCATAAGGTTTCTGTGAAACAGAGCATAGAAGCTTCTGTTATGAAGAAGGTTGTACAGAGCACAAAGGCTTCTGTGATTTATACAGAGCGAGGAGCTTCTGTATTTAGCCCGACAAAAATGATGGTATTTCATTTCTGCACTCCCAGCAATAGTGACTTTAAAAAGATCACGAATCGCATTCCCTGCAGAAGGTTGCGATTATGAGCTGTATCAGTCTCATAGGCTTCTACACCGTAGATGGTATAGCCTTCTACGACCCATTAAGTTATAGAAAATCAAGGATTTTTCTATAACCAATACAGAGCTAGGTACTCCCCCTCAACACAATTTTCTCCCCCTTTTTGTCACATCAAAAAGAAGATGAATGTAGGTTGAAAAAGAAGAGTAAGCTTCTTGCAGAAGGTATGACATAGTGTTCATAACCAACGTGCAGAGGGTTAGTTTAATTCTTGCAGAGGGTAGAACAGAGGGTTCAAAAACCATCATGCAGAATGTGGTGCAGAAGGTGTGACAGAAAGTTCAATACCATACTGCTGAAATAAAATGTGTCCACCAGGTGTCACTTATTACAATCTAGTAGACCACAGAAATCAAGTTTTGGTCTAGCTAGAAATGCGGAAAAGAGAGAACATTAAGAGAGTTCATTATTCCTCTTCCTCCTCAGAAGGGACTTCATCAAGATTATCACGGATAACCTTTGCCTGGCGTTCCACCTCGCGAGTCAGGTTCACTACCATTTCGCGTAGGACGCGCATATCTTCCTCATTGGCTACAGCCTTCTGCTGGAGGTCCTTGAGGAGAGCAGTTTGTTCCAGGAGGATGGTCATCTCAGCAGAGGACTTGAGCTGTCTCTGTGCTGAAGGAGCCTTAGCTGCAGAGGCAGACGCAGAAGGTGCAGTAGCAGCCTTTCTGGACATTCTGGCAGACAGGGGCTTATCCTCATCATCCTCAGTGGTGTCCTGTGACTTCAATTTGAGAGTCCAGGTGGAGCCCTTCCTTACATAATGCATGCTAGCTATGATCTGGTGCCCAAAGGTACCAACCTTCCATTTCTCTTGGAAAGTAGATGCATCAGTAGAAACACGGGCAAGCTTAAGAAGGCCGGCAATTACCTGGCCATAAGGCAGAGCCTTTCCTGTGGTATTGCAGCAACGTTTCATGTGCGAGAACACCAGCAAACCAAGGTTGAAAGGGATTCCCTTCATGATGTGAGCCATCAGTGACGCATCAATTGAGGTGATGGTGTCAATGCTCCCGGTCCTTGGTAAGAGGCAGAATAGCACAACTCGATGCAATACACGAGTCTTGAGTTCCAGCTTTGTGGACTCCAGGTATTTGTCCGACTGGACTCTTTCCCCCATGATGATGCTGTAGGATTCCTCCTTTCCAAGATCTGACAGTGGGTCATATTCCTCACAGCCAAACAATTGGTTAACATCATGTGCAGAGAAGACAAGCGGAACCCCTTCAATCACTGTTTTGATGAACTTGACATGAGGTCCTTGTTCATGGAACGTAATGTTACCATAGAACTCTCTCAGGCGAGAAACGGCCACCTCTGCATATGTCTCACAGAAGTTTTTCAAACCAACTTTCTCAAGCAATGGAGCAATGTCAAGATCATTTGCCTTAAACCAATTAAAATCAATGCGCTTGAAGGCAGCGAACTGTCGACCAGCAGCATCACATTTGGGCAATTTGGTATCGGCAAGCACAGTTTCTATCTCCTTTCTAGAGACTAGAGGGTTTACCGGAAATATGAAGGTATCCAGCCCCTCAGTGAAGGTGTCCACAGATTTCTCCGGGGACTTGGTTTTCTTTGCAGCCGCTTTGACAAGAGAGGTGCTGACAGTCTCGGGCTCTTTCCGTTTCAGCCTAGTCCGTGAGGATACACCTCCTGACTTGATGGCATCATGGAGAAGCTTTGTTCCAGAAGGTGCTGCAGGCTTCTGGGTAGCCTTCTGTGCAGCAGAGGCAACGCCTTTCTGTTTGAGGTCAGGGGAGACAGAGATGACAGGAGCAGGAGCTTCCTCATCTGGTTCCTCTGGTGCGTCATCGACAAGGGGCACTTCCACCTCCTTATCAGACTCAGCATTCTCCTCAGGAGTGGTGACCTTTGATGCATCAATGTCATCAGCCGCAGTAGAACCCTTGGCAGAGGGTTCAGGGACAGGGAGTTCCTTTGTCGCAGCGACCAGGGATCCCTCATGTGCTTTCTCTTCCACTTGGATTTGGGCTTTTTCAAGTCCCTTGTCCTTGGAGAGTGGTTGCATGTCATCGTGGGTCTCGACAACAGCAGGAATTGTCTGTTCCTTCGTAGGAGAGATGGGTTTCTCCAACGAGGAAGGGGATGGAGTCCTGCTCGCAGATGGTGCAGGCTTCTCCGATTCAGAGGCGCGAGCCTTCTTTCTTCCGGCCTTAGCCTTTTTCCTCAAGGATTTTGCCTTGGGTGCCATGGATGATGAAGAACGAAGGTCTGGAAGTTTTAGGGCAAAACGAGAGAGTAGGAGAAAGGGGATGCGATGATCTGAGGGTGGTGTAAAAGAAGGGTGACGGTTGTGGGTTTTTACGTTGACACAAAAAGGCGGTTTATGGGAATAAAATATTTTTCCCGCTCAAGTGATCTATTTGAGATGTCATGTCAAACTGTCATGCATCAAAAACACGGGGGAAAGGAAATTTTATTTCCTTGATTCAATTGTGTGAGGCGAATGGCTTTTCAAGGCAAGAAAGACATCGTCACTTTCTGTTAAAGCTTCTTCCACACCGAAGAGCTAAATATAATGGATATTTGTATCCAAGTATAACTTATTAGGATTTTAATATTCCTAACAAAGAAAATTTTGATCAGAATAAATATTTTATTCATCAAAATCTTTTATTGGATGATATATTATATCTCCAGATTTAGTTTGAAAGTTACCTAAATTAAAGTTTAGGTAAGCATTTCGTAAGACCTTCTATAAGGTAGAAAGTTTAATCAACTCTCTGTAATGAAGTGTACAAACAATTGTACCTTCTGTTTAATAGAGGGTGGATAATTCTACCTTCTATAAAGATGAAACGAAGGATTATACCTTCGGTTGTTTGAAGTGTACAAAGGTGTACCTTCTATATGATAGATGGTGGAATTTAACCTTCTATTGTGTAGAAAGCTAAATATACGACCTTCTATAGTGAAGTGTACGAATGTGTACCCTCTGTAGTGTAGAAACAGAGGTTTGCACCTTCTGTAATAGAGTGTACACTTATGTACCTTCTGTAGTAAGTTTCTGAAGTACTTACTTAACTTTTCGTTGTCTTATGAAAGACATTATATAGGATGGCATATTCCTAACTCGCTTCTGAAAAAGAAAAATTTTTCTTTATCCAGAGGTTTAGTAAAGATATCAGCCAATTGGTGTTCGGTGTTAATGTATTCTACATTAACAGAACCCTGTTGTACATTATCTCTCAGAAAGTGATGTCTGAGTTCGATATGCTTCGATCTCGAGTGATATACTGGATTCTTAGCTAGGCTAATAGCACTAGTATTATCACATTTGATCGGTATCTTTGTAAATGAGTGACCATAGTCCTCAAGTTGTTGTTTCATCCACAGGAGTTGTGCACAGCAGCTTGCGGCTGCTATATACTCAGCTTCTGCAGTGGAGAGGGCAACAGAAGTCTGCTTCTTGGAAAACCATGAAATCAACATGTTTCCCATGAGCTGACAAGTACCACTTGTACTTTTTCTGTCCGCCTTACTTCCTGCGAAGTCTGCATCGGAGTATCCAGTGAGATCAAAGTTTGATTTCTTAGAATACCAGATGCCAAGGTTTACAGAACCCTGTAGATATCTAAAGATTCTCTTGATTGCTATCATGTGAGATTCTTTAGGTGCTGATTGAAATCTAGCACAGAGATATACACTGAAAAGTATGTCAGGTCTAGAAGCTATAAAATATAAAAGAGAACCTATCATGCTTCCGTAGAGCTTACTATCCACTTCTTTACCCTTTTCGTCTTTGTCCAATTGAGTATTTGTGCCCATTGGAGTAGACAAAGGTTTCGTGCCTTCTAGGCCGAATTTCTTCAGAAGCTGCTTAGTGTACTTTTCTTGATGTAAGAATGTACCTTCTGCAGATTGCTGAATTTGTAAACCAAGGAAGAACGTGAGTTCTCCCATCATACTCATCTCAAACTCGCTTGTCATGAGTTTAGAGAATTCTGCACAGAGCGTTTCATCAGTTGATCCAAAGATAATGTCATCGACATAGATCTGGACAACAATGAGATGATTGCTTCTGTGTTTGAGAAAGAGAGTAGTATCTACTCTTCCTCTATTGTAGCCCTTTTCGACAAGGAATGAGCTAAGTTTCTCATACCATGCTCTAGGAGCCTGTTTAAGGCCATATAGAGCTTTGGAGAGTTTATAGACGTAGTCTCTGTGTTGCAGATCCTCGAAACCAGGAGGTTGACTTACGTAGACCTCTTCCTTGATTTCTCCATTGAGGAATGCACTTTTTACGTCCATTTGATACAACTTAAAGTTGTTAAAGCAAGCATAGGCTAATAACATTCGTATTGCCTCTAGACGAGCTACAGGAGCAAACGTCTCATCAAAGTCGATACCCTCTTGTTGAGAGTACCCTTTTGCAACGAGCCGAGCCTTGTTCCTCACAACAATGCCTGACTCATTTAGTTTGTTCCTGAAAACCCATTTAGTCCCAATGATGGAACGGTTACCAGGTTTAGGAACAAGTGACCACACTTTGCTCCGTTCAAATTGTTCAAGCTCCTCTTGCATAGCAAGTATCCAATCTGGATCGTTGAGAGCTTCATCAATATTCTCTGGCTCTTTCTGTGATAGAAAAGCCGAGTGTTCATAGAAGGCATTTACAGAACTTCTAGTCTGTATGCCTCTGTTAAGATCTCCTATAACTTGGTCTATAGGATGACGTCTTTGATAAAGAGCAGGTGCTCTAATATCACTTTGTTGATCATTATGAGAATGTTCTTCATAATTATCATTTGTTTGTTCAAGATCATTTTTAGATTCATGAACAGAAGGTTCACCCTTCTCTTTCGTAGAGGGTAGAGGTTCTACAGCATCTTCTGTAGGTTCTTGAGATATAACATCTCTTGTAATAATAGTAGGAAGGTCATTAATTTTTACATTAATAGACTCCTCTATAGTAGAAGTTCTTTTGTTCAGAGCTCTATACGCTTTGCTAGACAAAGAGTATCCGCGAAAGATGCCCTCATCTGTCTTAGCTTCGAACTTTCCTAAATTGTCCTTAGAAGGTCTCACGATAAAACAAGGACTTCCAAAGGAGTAGAAATAGGAGATGTTCGGTTTTCTCCCCCTATATAGTTGATAGGGAGTTTTCTCAAGTATGGGTCTAAGTAGAACCCTGTTTGATATGTAGCAGGCTGTATTAACAGCTTCTGCCCATAGGTTCTGTGGAGCAGAGCTCTCACACATCATGGTTCTAGCCATGTCTATTAGAGTTCTATTTTTCCGTTCTGCTACTCCATTCTGTTGAGGAGTATAAGGAGCAGAAAAATTGTGATCGATACCTTGTTCGTCACAGAAAGTAGCGAAGTCATGGTTTTCAAACTCAGTACCATGATCCGTTCTTATAGCTTTTACAGAAGATCCAGTTTCATTCTGTAATTTCTTAGCTAGCTTAATGAAAGTTTCAAAAGCATCGCTTTTGTGAGTTAGAAATTTAACCCACGTGTATCTAGAGTAGTCATCAACTACAACTAGACAGTACCTTCTACCGCCGACACTCTGAACTCTAGTAGGTCCGAATAGATCCATATGTAGAAGTTCAAGAGGTTGAGAAGTAGAAACTTCATTCTTGGATTTGAATGAAGATTTAGTTTGTTTGAAGAAGAGAACATGCTTCACAGAAGCTGTCATGCTCGAAACGGATATTGGGTAATCCCTTAACCAAATCCTTTTTCACAAGCTTGGATAACAATTTGAAGTTGGAGTGTCCCAACCTTCTATGCCATAGTAGGCTTTCATCTTTGACTGTCAGAAGGCAACTTTCTGTTGTACAGAAGCTATTCTGAGTCAAGGTATAGATATTCCTCTTACGGGTCCCAATGAAGCGAACTTCATTGTTCAGGATTCCGGAACACTTGTCTTGATCAAAAGTTATTTTATAACCTTTGTCACAAAGCTGGCTAATGCTCAGCAAATTATGTTTGAGTTCTGTAACCAACAGAACCTCATCGATGACCATGGAGTCAGAACTTCCAATGGTACCTTTGCCGATGACAGAGCCTTTGCTATTGTCACCGAATTTAACCGACCCTCCACATTGTAGAGTCAGTTGGGAAAATTTGGATGGGTCTCCGGTCATGTGCCTGGAGCATCCACTATCCAGATACCATTCGCTTTCAACAGTTTCTGTTTGAAAGCAGGTATGAAGTTCATTTTGAGTTTCTGTGTGAGTTGTGAGGCACACTTGTGCTTCCTCATCATCAGAATCATCAAGTTCTGCCCAATTAGCCATTGCTTTCTTGGACTTGTATTTAGGAGAAGGTTTCTCCTTTTCTTTAAGAAAAGGACATTCTGTTCTGTAGTGTCCTTTCTTTTTGCATTCAAAGCATGTGACCGACTTTGGGTCCATGTTATTTTTCTTCTCCTATTGAAGCGCTTTTTGGAGGCGAACCGCAAAAGACGTTTAGCTATCATTACAAGTTCATCATCCGAATCAGCTTCTGCTTCATCATCCGAACCTTCTGTAGGTTCTTCTGATGCACTGAAAGCAACAGGTGCTCTCTTTATATCAGGTTGAGAGGATCTTTCCATCTCATACGAGATTAAGGAGCTCATCAACTGATCTAGTCGAAGAGTAGAGAGGTCTTTAGCTTCCTCTATAGCCGTTTTCTTGGCTTCCCAAGATTTGGGTAGAGTACGCAAAACCTTTCGAACTAGTTCAGAATTTTGATAGGTTTTGCCCAAATGAGTTAGGGCATCAACTAGAAGGTTGAGTCTCTGGAACATTTGTTCTACAGATTCATCGGCCTTCATAGTGAAGTTTTCGTATTGGTGAATTAAAAAATTCACCTTAGTTTCTCTTATCTGGTCTGTCCCAATATACATGGTGACAAGTTTATCCCAGATTTCCTTGCCCGAAGTGCAAGTTGAAACTTTGACGAATTCACCTTCTGACATAGCATTGAACATCAAATACTTTGCCGTTTTAGTGAGTCGTCTGATCTTAAGGTATTCCCGTGTAGGATGACCTTCTCGATCAAATTGTTGGTTCTCTGGTATAGAAGGGGGACCATCTTCTATATAAGACCATAAGTCTTCGTCAATAGCATCAACAAATGCGCTCATACGAATTTTCCAGTAGGCAAAATTCTTACCATCGAAAATGGGAGGATTCCCAACATGTGGTTTAGGCACATTATAGTTTTCAGCCATATGTTCGATTCGTATAGAGTATTACGCTTCTATAGAATAGAACGTTGACGAAAAGAACCTCAACAAAGAAGCAAGCTTCTGTTGGGTAGAAACCAGCTGTCAAGCTGTAGTTGTTGGATTCGCAGAGCGATAGGCTTCTGCAGAAAATGCCAACCGTGATGTTTACAGATCGTATGCTTCTGTAGAAAGTACCGTATGCTTCTACACAGTAGAGCAACAAATTGTTTCTCATAGAACAAGGTGCTTCTGTGGAACAGAGGTTAAATTCTGATAAAGCGTAAGCTTCTACAGAATAGAACCAAGTAGATTTTCACAGAGCTTAAAGCTTCTGTGCAGTAGCGGGTTGATTCTGAAAGAGGGTAGGCTTCTACAGAATAGAACCAAGTTGATTTTCACAGAGCTTAAAGCTTCTGTGCAGTAGCGGGTTGATTCTGATAGAGCGTAGGCTTCTACAGAATAGAACCAAGTAGATTTTCACAGAGCTTAAAGCTTCTGTGCAGTAGCGGGTTGATTCTGATAGAGCGTAGGCTTCTACAGAATAGCAACAGTCACAGAGCTAAGAGCTTCTGTGGAGAAGAGTGTGTAGCTGGAAAGAGCTTTTCAAGGATCTACAACAAGCTGTTAAGCCTCTGTTGAACCCGCTCTGATACCAATTGTTACACTAAGAGGGGGGGGGGGTGAATTAGTGTTAATCACAAAAATTGGATTTTAACCCCTTTTTCGTTTTAACCCCGCAGCGGAATGAAAAGCTTCTGTTAAACAGAGCCTGTAAGTTTCTGTAAGACAGAACGTTTGATTGTGTACGCAAATTTGTTTGATGGACACAAGGATTTTTATAGTGGTTCAGCAAATTGCTTACGTCCACTCTTCACCCAGATATTTGGATGGTTTCCACTCAAATGTATCTCAGTACAAGTTACACAAGTGATAGCAACTAAAAGCAAACCCGTAGGGTTCTGTACAATAGAGGCTTGAGTGGCAGAACACAGACCAGAAGGTTCTGTGCCGTAGAGGCTCGTTATGTAGCACAAACCCGAAGGTTCTGTACTATAGTAACTTAGGCTCAATACAGACCAGAAGGTTCTGTATCGTAGAGAGTAAGGCACACACAGACCAGAAGGTTCTGTGTCGAAGAAGGTAAGGCACAACACAGACTAGAAGGTTCTGTGTCGTAGAAGGTAGGCACAACACAGACCAGAGGGTTCTGTGTCGAAGAAGCTTAGGCACAACACAGACCAGAGGGTTCTGTGTCGAAGAAGGTAAGCACAACACAGACCAGAGGGTTCTGTGTCGAAGAAGCTTAGGCACAACACAGACCAGAGGGTTCTGTATCGAAGAAGCTTAGGCACAACACAGACCAGAGGGTTCTGTGTCGAAGAAGCTTAGGCACAACACAGACCAGAGGGTTCTGTGTCGAAGAAGCTTAGGCACAACACAGACCAGAGGGTTCTGTGTCGAAGAAGGTGTCAATCTTTAACAAACCAAAATGGTTCGTATTAGAAATGACTTGAGTTATGTACAGACCGTAAGGTTCTCCACTAGAGTAGATTCAGACCTTAAGGTTATGTTCTACAGAAGGTTATACAGATCCAAAGATTCTGTACAACAGAAGGTTGCACGCGTTAACGTGACTAACAAGGTAGCAAATGCGCAATCCCTCAAGGATAACGACTTCGTGGCGTACCCCACGCGAGCACGTAGCGGACCCTACGCAAGCGAACAGCAACCCCTGTTCAAGGATGGATTTTCCCTCCGGCGGCTCCACACGACCTGCACGATCTCCTCGAGATAGCGACTATGTGGCGTACCCCACACAAGCACGTAGCATACCCTACGCAAGCACGCAGCAGACCCTGCGCAAGCACGTGGCAAACTCCACGCAAGCAGACGGCAGCCTCCGTCCTAGGTTCCTGCACACAGAGCTCTACACAACAGAAGCTGGTTAGTCCCTCACCTTCTGTGCTCCCGAGGTTCAGCCCTTCTCTCCGGCCCGCTGCACGTTGCCCACGTACACACGCTTCCAACAACATCTCCTGCAGCTTCCAGCCGAGTCCCTCGAGCCCCCGAGTCACTCTCCCAGAAGGCTTCACCAACGATGCAGCCGTCCGTTGCTAGTGCTCCTCGTGTGACTAACTCGAACGAATGAAAAAAATGAAAGAACTCAAGCACACGCTCTCTCTGGACAGAATGGGATGGATGGATGTTTTTGTTGTATTTTTTACAATGGGAGAGGGCGTGGCTATTTATACACACGATTCAAAGAGTAAAATACAAAAGGGAAAATATAAAAACGTAATCTGCAAAATAAGAAATTAAAAGTTAGTTTACATAATAAACAGAATGATATACACGTGCAAGCATTCAGAAAATAAATCAGAATAAGATCATGATATATTTTCCATGAATAGTGCACCACAGAAGGTATCGTAGAAGGTTCTTCTTGATAACCTTCTACAGGTGGAAACAATCGAAGATTTATTTCCGTTAAGGTAATAATTCATTCCATCCTGTTAAAGATACATAGGAGGACGCATCTAGACAGGTGGTAGTGATAGGTTTGCAAATAACGGTCGTATAGTGGTCAATTAAGCTTGCAGAAGCCTGTAGACCGTCTAGTAGAACCTTTCCATAAATAGAGATCTTATTTCCTTCTATAAGAAATATTATCTCCAATATGATTATTTGGAAACCAAATCGTGGTAATTTGATCAGATAAATATCTTAATCAAATTAAGCATATTTCGTAATTAAATAATTGAAAACTAATCATTTAATTACAAAAATAATTCTTACAAGAAGTACTTAATAATAAAAGCTTCTGTAGAATAGAATGTTCGACCTTCTCTAGTACAGAGGGTCAGCCTCATCATCAAAGCCAAGAATGTTCGACCTTCTGTGGTACAGAGGTCTGGCTCATCATCAAAACCTTTTCCAACACCGTTCCTGTTAGTGTTCTTGGTAGACGTTTGTCTAAACTGGGAAGGGAACACTGGACTGCTGCTAAGAAGGTAATGGGATATTTGCAACGAACTAAGGCTAACATGTTGGTCTATAAGAGAATGGATAACCTTGAGGTGGTCAGATATACATATTTCGATTTTGCTGGTTGTTCTGATGACATGAAGTCTACCTCGGGTTACATATTCATGTTGGCTGGAGGAGCTATTTCTTAGAAAAGTGTTAAATCTCATAACTTCCTTGACTATGCAGGCATAGTTTGTTGTATGTTATGGGGCGTCTTCTCATGCCGTTTGGCTCAGAAATTTTATTTAAGACCTTAGAATTGTTGACTTCATTGCCAGACCATTAGTGATCTATTGTGATAACAGTGATGCGGTGTTCTACTCTAAGCACATGGAGGTTAAGTATCTTAAAGTTCGCGAGCTAGTAAAGCAAGGCAATATTGTTATTGAACATATCGATACATAGTTGATGTTAGTAGATCCACTAACGAAAGGACTTAGGCCCATAACTTTTAAGAAACATGTCGTAAACATGGGTGTCTTATAGTCATTTGATATTTTTTGTTAGTGGGAGTTTATGATACTCTTTAATTGTATCTGACATTTTGTGAACTTTCAGTGTTTTGTTGGATATTGAGTATCTTATCATCAACATTATATATTTTGACATGCATGCAATTACTTTTATATCTTATGCACATGACAATTATTAAAGAAAATCTGGAGACTTAGTGCTTAGTCTTGAGTAGGATGGTATTGTCACTAAAGTTTGTCTTTGATAAAGCACCGTAAAGTTTGCGCGCATTCTGGTTTATGAGACATATAAAAGAGCATCATTTGCTCAAAGGTCTTTATGGCTCGTTATAGGCGTAGGATTATAGAAAGATTATGACCAACTGAAGTAGCATCAAATTTGTTCACATAAGGGATGCTATTTCGGCTACACCGCCACATTGACCCGTGACGGCTTGATTGCTTAGTGTTGTGATTATGGTTGTCTTGTATCATTGAGTGATGCTCTGACGGTCATAGTTCGACGCTGGGTAATTTAGTTGGTTGGGGTTGTTCGAGATGTTGTCTTTATATTGCCATACAGATGTTACAGCCTGAGAGTCATTTACTAAAATACTTTTAGGATATTGGAACATTTCTTAGTTGAGCTGCCTTTAATTCTATATTTTTATATTACATTTTATTTTATTTTATTAAAGTATATTTAATAAAAGTGGCTGTGACATAAGACAATACATGAAATCCCACTAAAGTATCGTGATCGCTAAAATTATTGGGATATGCGCATCTCGTTTATTTAAAGTGGTTACGGCTGAGTGTAGGCCATTTTATATCCTATAGAGTTTTAGAACATTTGCTTAGTGATTTGCCAGAAGTTAAAATTACAACGTTTCTTTCCATTACTCTTAATGGAATCCGATAATTACAAAAATTACATTAGGGATCCGATAATCTTGAGATCACGCATCTTTTGGAAAGGATGAATGTTATAAACCCTACAAAGAGGGAAAAGTACGATAGTGTCTTCTCCCACATTTGTTTGGCTCATCCCAATTATTATTTTAGTATTATATTATTAAATTTTATGGGAATGATACGCTACCCTTGGGTGAAGAAACCCATCATTATAATAGCCAAGTAGGATATTTTAAAAGAATTGTAGCATTGCTACGTGGGATTGAAATTGATCATTATTTATATTACGGTACCTTTGTACAATAACATTTAGCCAGGTTGGCTACGGAAGAGAAACGTAGCTTTGCTACGTGAAAACATTTAGTTTAATTTTAATAAATAAAATTAAAATATGTTACCTTGTAGATAAGGTATTCTCATATTATAAATTCACGAATGATTAATGGTGTTCGAGATGTGGGCGTTCGTGAGACATTGTTCGAAGTGCTTGTATATTATGGCATTGGGATCCAGTCAATCAGTCTGAAATTCGTGAAAATTGAAGAAGGATGTGTGGGTTGACGGACACCAAGTAAGAGCAGTATTTATACAAGATATATTGTATTCTTTCATTTCGAAAAGATCTGTGATAGAAAAGGGACTGGATTAAAAAAGAGCTGGGTATGGATCCATAATCATTTCATGGAAGGACATTCACGTTAAAATGTGGGGACCTTGTTATGATTGTGGAGTGCGCGTCGACTCTCTTGTTACTAAAGAGAATCTTTATATCACCGAGATGGATCCAGATCTGTTTTAAGACAGTGAGAGAAGGAATGAACGCATTTCATAATCCGAATAGAAGTGTTGTGGCGGAGCATGTACTAACTGATAAAGGTCTCAGTATTCCAATAGTAATTTTGGAATGGTTTTCCTTATGAAAAGACAGTTTTACCTTTTAATAAATAAAAGTACGAAGAACAAATGAAGTGAACTAGTTGTAAATAACTATAATCTGTATAACCTATGATCATATCCATCAATAGATTATAGAGTATAAAATGGCATACACTCAGCCGTAAACCGCATCAAATAAACAAGATGCGTATATCCTAATAACTTTACCGAAAGTGATAATTTAATGGAATTTCATGTACTTTCTTATGTCACAGCTTATTTTATAAAATATAGTTTAATAAAATAAAATAAAATAAAATATAAAAATATATAATTAATAACAGTCCAAATAAAAAAATTTTAACGGTGAACGTATGGGGGAAGCTCGCACCGGCTCCATGGCACTAGCCGAGGGGCCGACGGATTGCTTGACCGCTAAGAAGGTGAGGGGGGAGACGTGCGACTGAGACTGACAAGCGGGGGGACTGACGACCATCATAAGCGACGGTGTGTTTCTTTTATGTTAGTTAGTCGACAAAAATGATTTTTAAGGTAGGAATTTTTGTTTTTTTTTTTTTGGGTAATGATTTGTGAAACGTGTCCTAAAGTTGAGAGTGAGACCAAATTTTAATCGACGGACGGACGGACGAACAGACGACGACGAGGGGGAACACCAACTAACATTACGTTCGTCGCCCTCTGCCCTCCGATCCATCAGATCGCCCCTCCACTTGACATGGCAACCGTCTCCAAGCTTTCCAACCCCCCCGCCGCAGCAACTCCCTCTTCCGCCATCAGGTCCCGATCCCTCCTCATCCCCAGGGTTTCCTTCGGCGGATTCCGTTCTAGGGTTGGTGGTTTTCCCGGGTTGTCTGTCACCCGTGGCCGTAACTCGGGCTTCTCCTTGGTGTGAGTGAACCCCTCCCCTCTTTAGCGTTCATGTCTGATATCATTTTGGGGGTGTTGGTGCATGGCCGCCGTTGTTTTTTTGGAAAAAGGTGGTGATGTGATTTGGAATTTTTGGGAGTATTAAGGTTGGAGCTCGTAGATCGTTTTCTTGGTATTTGGCACTTGCTGTTGCTCCGTTGGCGTTGGTATCTCGTCCGGTGACTTCTTGACAAGCACTTATGGTCCCCTGTACGTTCAATTTTGTCTGGTTATCTGGTGGTGCTCGGTTACTTACCAAACCATGCCTGCTTTGGTGTGGTATATGTTTGTGGAGAAATCGTGCATCCCCTGTCCGTTCCCTTGATCTGCTTTTTCTACTTTGGAAATTTGGTTCCAGGTTTGGATTTATCTCTACCCTTGATAAATTTATGGGATCAATGAATTTGACCCTATACCCCCCCCCCCTCCATTTATTTTTTAGGCTTTGATAGTTTTGAGCCGTCATGCCTATAAGTTCGTGATATTCTACCAAACTTGCCATTCCAGGGTCGAATGCTCCCAAAACGGTGGGAATGGAAGTGCAGGAAAGAGGACGGTGCTTCATGATCTGTATGAGAAAGAAGGTCAGAGTCCCTGGTATGACAATCTCTGCAGGCCGGTGACAGATCTTCTTCCTCTTATTGCAAGTGGAGTTAGAGGCGTTACTAGCAACCCTGCGGTATTCTATTTGTATCTTCGCCCTCTCTTCATGGCTTTTTTGTTGCTGTGATCTCTTCGGCACATTTTACCCGTTATATTGATCTGTTGTTTTGCCAAAGTAGATTCTTTTTTTTTTCCAAATATTGCATTTATCCCTCACTATGGTCTGAGGGCTGGCTTTTGATCATTTGATGCAGATTTTCCAAAAGGCAATCTCATCTTCTAGTGCTTATAATGAGCAGTTCAGGTACATGTTTGTGTTGCATATTTCTGTTTCCTTGAACAGGGGTGTCTTCGCAATCCTCTTTCTATTGCTTGGTCCACCATCTTTCACAAATTGGACAAATTGGTTTGATGTATTCAGTCTATCTATTACTTTGTCGATAGAATCAAAAATAAGTTTTATTTTTCCCCTTTACTTGCAGTTTATCTTATGTTGCTTGATGGTAAATGAGATAACTGGGTTTTTATTTATTTATTTTTTGGTTGATAAAAAATAAATAGATCTTGCATACCGCAATCACAACTTATTCCTTAAAAATAATATAGGGAGCTGGTCCAGTCTGGAAAAGACATTGAAAGCGCATACTGGGAACTCGTTTTGAAGGATATTCAAGATGCATGCAAGCTCTTTGAGAAGATTTATGATGAAACGGATGGTGGCGATGGCTATGTCTCCGTCGAAGTTTCTCCAAGGCTTGCCGATGATACCGTGGGAACCGTGGAAGCCGCAAAATGGCTTCACAAAGTGGTTGATCGACCCAATGTTTACATAAAGATTCCTGCTACAGCACCTTGCATCCCTTCGATTAAACAAGTTATCTCGAAGGGCATCAGCGTTAATGTGACAGTAAGTTCTATTGACGGGATCTTGCATCTCAAAGTCATCCGAATCACCTTGTAAATGATATTTTGCCACCTTTTCAGTTGATCTTTTCTCTGGCGAGGTATGAAGCCGTGATCGATGCATACTTGGATGGTCTTGAGGCATCTGGTCTAGATGATCTCTCTAGAGTGACCAGTGTGGCTTCCTTCTTTGTTAGTCGAGTGGACACCCTTATTGACAAGATGCTCGAGAAGATCGGAACCCCGGAGGCTCTTGATCTACGAGGAAAGGTGCGAGACTCATTCATATAACTAGAGCCTTGAAAATGTTAATACACCTGTCTTAATTTTCCCTTTTATCTTGTCTCAGGCTGCTGTAGCTCAGGCGGCACTAGCCTACCAGCTTTACCAGAAGAAATTCTCTGGGCCAAGGTGGGATGCTCTCGTGAAGAAAGGCGCGAAAAAACAGCGCCTGCTTTGGGCCTCCACTAGCGTGAAGAATCCGGCATACCCAGATACCTTATATGTGGGTCCGCTTATTGGACCCGACACCGTAAGTTTTCTATTTTGTAATTTTTTTGGTATTTGTGTTTCCTAATGCATAGTAATAATTTCACTAATATCATGCCGTACCAATACGACAGGTTTCGACCATGCCCGACCAAGCTCTCCAGGCATTCACCGACCACGGCATCATCTCTCGGACGATCGACTCTAATGTCTCGGAAGCCGAGGGGATATACAGCGCACTGGAGAAGCTGGGGATTGACTGGGGTTACGTGGGGAATCAACTGGAGGTCGAGGGGGTGGACTCATTCAAGAAGAGCTTCGACAGCTTGCTGGACACACTGCAAGAGAAGGCCAACTCTTTCAAGCTGGCTAGCCTGTAATCAATGTATGTATTGAAAAACGGGGTGAGTGCGTGTTTTATTTCCATTCTCAATAAAAGCTTAAAGAGTATGATGGTGGTGGACAAATGTGATTTCTTAGTTAGGTTGTGTTTATCTGTCAAGAGATTCTTTCGCTTGAATGAGGTGAAACATGTCCATCCTTGTTATGGTGATTGTAATCGATCCTGTCCTATGTGAATAGAGAGGGGCTTCAATGGATTTTCCATGAAGGAAACCTATTTCGCACCTTTGTCCATTGCCTGTGCGTCTTTCCCGTGTCTTTGTTTTAGAGGAAAATGCTACTACTTTCTAGGGATCAAGTTACGGTGACGCACTTGCACCACTAGTGCTGATGGATGGTGGCTTAAATCATCTTCTGAGAGAGATTAATCCATATTTGATTGAAGTAAGTTGTGGCTCTAACTGCTCTAGAGAATGAACGATGATGATTAATAGGAACAGCTTCTGTTTCTGCTTCAAGATCTCTAAAAGAAAGCGTGTGTTTTTGGGTTGTCCAGCCCATTCCAGGTCTCTTTCATGCTAGTCGGGTGTACTTTTACATCGTCAATGTGGCAGTGCGCTTGGGATCCCCCCGACAACTTGAGTCTTGTTCACGCATGTTTGTTCCACACGGATTCGTCTAATATTACCCTGTAATAAAAACATCGAATTCATCACAAAACAATACGTGGAATTTAATATTTCAAATACTGAATTTTTTCCGAATTGGTTGAATTCAGTATTTCAAGCGTCAAATCGTCCAATTTTTTCATGTGAACTCGATGTTAGAAACATCGAATTCTTTACAAATCAAGTTCGGTGTTTAGTGGTATCATTGACGAATTTTAAAAGTTATTTTTTTATTTCAGAAAATATTTTTCCGTCGAACTTTATTTTGAGAGCTTTATTCCTCAATAACATCTATCCACCAAATATTATGTGAAATAAGTCGATCAAACCAATAATTTCTTGACTAATGCCAAGATATCGGTGTTTGTAACTTTGAGTTCAATTCACAAAGAACTTCATGTTTTTTGAAAAATGAACTCAATTTTGTGACTCTGAGTTCATGGCACCATGTCAGCATCCATGAACTTGGAGTTAAAAACTTCGAGTTCATATCAGGATGAGGAGGGATCGATCTTGGGAGAATTTGGGCTCGGTCTTGGGAGAATTTTCTCAAGTTCGATGATCTTGTGTTACTAACTTCGAGTTCCAGTTTGAAGGACTCGGTGTTAGTAACACCGAGTTCAATCTGGTTCTAGAATAAAACAAACATTTTGGAGAAATTTCCCCAATCCCTTGAACTCGGCGTTAGTAACACCAAGTTCAGTAGACAAGAGCTCGTTGTTACTAACACCGAGTTCTCTAATATTATAACTACATTAATTTTTTTATTCTTTCTACTTCTAATGGATATTCAAACAACTATACATCTAAAATTTCCAACCATCCAAACAAAAATCTAAACACTCAAATCACATCCAAAGTTAGTTTAAAAAGTTAGCCTTGAAACAACAATAGTTTCATGGGGGACGCCTATTTCTTCTAGTATAGATCATTCCAAAGTCACGCAATTCCATCGGTGTGAGCTATGTCAGTTAAGATACCATGCAGTTATCTGGATCATCAAATGGATATTGGAAGTCCATGCTTGGCTTCCAAGAAGCTGATTGAGTGTATAACGACGATCCATGTCCGAGCTGAAGAGTGAGATACACATCTTCTAGAGTGGACTCTTCAACGACGATCGACATGTAATATTCCTCCTGTTCAACAATTATCTGATCCAAGTCAAACGTGTCATTCTCCTCCTCCGGTGCCTCATCCTCATGATGCTGGTTGGGGCCCTTCCTTCGGTGCCTCATCCCCAATGTCATTCACCTCATGTTCTCTCACTGGCTGATTGTCTCGCCCTCCGTGACGTCCATACAAACGCCTAGGGGTGAACTCCCTCAAGAAGTTATGGATACCTTGAGAAATACCTGTTGTGTGTTGTAATTCTGAGGCGTCATCTCTCTCGGCGTGAAGAGAAATGTCGAATAGTTATTGCGTATGCAAAGAAGTTAATTTAAATTATTGGTAATGAAAGGTCGTTTGCTTGAATACTCGCTATTGTATCCAACATGATGCCCGTGTGATATAGATATCGATAATTACAACACATTTATCATCGTTCATAGTTAGTTGAGGACCCCAACTCAAAAAGCACATTGTATTTACCTCTTGCGTGCCATATGGAGAGACAATCAACGTGGATGTGCAGCCAATTTTCAACATGTTTGCCACGCATGTCTATCTTATGTAGACGTGTATCGGTGTCCACTTTTCTCTGACATTCTGCCTGGATTCGGTATCATAAGTCAAATCATTTCGAATTTTCGGGACTGCCACAGGGACGAGACGAACCCAGAAGTTTTCTCGACCCTAGCGGCATCGTAACTTCTCCTGAAGGTAAATCTGAACATCTTGGAGCGCTATTATCGTCTCTCTATTGACCATATGGAAAGAACGAGTCTCCATCTCTCCACAAAGGCCGTAATTAGTGCTCGTCCGACGAATGAACTACAATTTTGCAATACCAAAAAGCCCCACTTGCTCGAGGTAACATCCATATGCGGGTCTCGCTTTATTTTCTTCACATATAATTCATGATGACGACATTTGATGACATTGTTCTGTAAAAGGTAAGATGTTGTTAAATACAATGATGTAAACATAAATCTTGATCATAAATAGCTATGAAAACCAATGAAAGGATATTACCGAAAGATATTCTTCCTCCCAAACAGCCGAAGATCGATATTAATCTTAAGTGTGCAATACATTGGTGCAAAGTGGTCCTGAATCCATTCTACAACAAACAAGCATAACGTTAGTAATTAATTCTTGCAAAAATGGAATACGAATCAAACATACAACAAAGGTAAATACATCAGTCTTCACTTATTTGGGCAATGTCATCGATTAAGTTTATAAATACCGCATGTCAACTTAGTTTTGCATTCTATTAAATCCATTTCATTATGGATTCAAGTTGATCTTGTTCTCCCTTTTGATCTTATTCTGTTAGGGTTGGACATGATTGTTGTGAATGAATGTTTAGGCCAATCTTTTCTACAATAGAATGAACTCCATTTGGATGCGTAAATTGTCTTATAATTTTGTCTAAGCAATATGAACCATCAACATGGACTGAGAAGAAACAAGAAAGTGCATGTAAATAAGGTATTCAATAGATTTGCTATTTCCTGCATGTACACATCTTCCGGTGCGAAAATACTTTTTTAGTTACCCACTGGCCCTTCGTTTTGACATCAAAGTGTCACATATCTCGATCAAGCATTGTGACGTGAAACTTCCTTGCTTTCATTACTTATTGAATCGATCCATACAAACCTTGATGTACTTGTCGCCCTTATTAAGGGTGAGTAAAAAGATTGGAATTCCAAATACCGAACCGAAATTCTGGCAATTCGGTATTTGGAATTCGGTGGATTGTTCGGTTCTTGTCCATGACAGTCATGGGTTGTGATTTTTTTCTACAAATTTATTTGATTTTCCTATTAATTATGTTCAGTGTTATTGTTGGGTATACATTTTTGCTTGGCCAGAAAAGATAATGGCAGTGAAATCTTTGGATTGCTAGCTGGGTTACTTTTGTGTTTGGAAGTGCGTTTGCAGATCTCTTCCTGATTTTAGATTGCCTTCTCTGCGTGGTGGTTGATGATGAGACTTCTGATTTCTCCAAAGCTTCTACTACTCGCCCGAGTTAATCTGTTATTGGATTGCTTTTCCAATGCCTTCCACTGTTTTTTTTCACTCAAACAAGGGCGTGTTTAGGAAATTCTATGCTGATGCGCGTCGTCAACGCAACAAAAATAAAACCTCGTTCACACAAACTAAGCAGTAAGGGCAAGCAAGGGTCGATCCCACAGAGAATCAGTATCAATTAGGTCTTATAACGTCAAATTCGATAACCAAATTCAAGGTCAAGTGAACAAATCAAGTGATGAGAAGTTAAACTAACAGCAAAATGAATCGAATTACCAATAAGAATTAAAGATCTAGGACTACCGATTTCCCCTCATGACTTATGCTCTCATATCCCCTCTTCTTATTACTATTGAATTTCATCGGTTGTTAACTGTAGGCTGCTAATCTCTCCCCATAACCCTCTCGGATATCCGGGAACGTACCCCCATGTATCAAATTCTCTACTCTATGTCTAGGCAAAGAACTAGTGGAGGCCCTTTACGATTTGACCCTACGTTGATTACCCAAGGTGCACGGTATTTCTACTCTCACACTAAAACCCGGTCTCTCGACTCGAAGGTTCCTTAGGTTATCCTAATCCCGATCTGACCCAGACTACCCTCTCGAGTCTCCCTAGGTGATCGAATCAATATCAACAGTTGATCAGGCTGCTAATACGCATTAAACACGGGATTGGATAAACAACCAACGGAAATTCAATTCATAATAAGAAAGGTTCAACAATTACAAAAGAACACGAGGTTCCATCGTCGTCCTAGAACAAAGAAATTAGTTCATAGCGATGCAACACGAAAGCCAAATCAAAGATGAAAGCATAATTGAAATCTAAAAGCAAAAGGAAAAGAATTTGCAATTCTCCGCCGGCACCAATCTCCTGTCACGAGCTTTTCGCCGTCAAAGAAAAACCAATTCCCACCACTCTCTCTAACCCTAGTAAACCTTAAGTTTGAGTATTTATACTAGGGAATAATCTAAAGGACCTAAATAGAAATAAAGAGAAAATCTAAGAATTCGGAGGGGAGGAAATCTTCTGGTTCTCCGCAGCTGCGAGAAAATCTTCCGCAGCTGCGAAAGTCGCTGAGGTTGCTCCCTTTGGCTTCTCCGCAGCTGCGAGGAAATCTTCCGCAGCTGCGAAAGTCTCTGTGGTTGCGAACTTCCTCTTGCCCGCAGCTGCGTCGAGACTCTCCGCAGCTGCGAAGGTCTCTGTGGTTGCACTCCTCGCTTCCTTCTCACAACTCTTCCTTCCTCTCTTCGTTGTTCCTCATTTCATCTTCAATTCCCTACACGAACAATAACGAACGTGAGGTAACACAATTCAGCTTGAAACAACCAATCTAAACACTTAAAACGACGGAACTAACTCAAATCAAGGCACAAATGTGATCATATAACTCTACTTTCGTAAAGTTATCACACCCCCAAACCTATCTTTTGCTAGTCCTCGAGCAAAACAAAACCAAAACAAAACGAAAATGTAACCAAACAAAATAAACGAATCATAATTTATACTCCCCAGTCTCACCCAAGTCTTCCGAACTCGAATTGTCGTTAACGACTCTCAGCTAAGGCCGCACACCTATTTTAGAGGTAGACTTCGTTCAAGGCTAGCATACACGGGTTTTGTAGTTCTTATAAAACTTGTTCCCTCAATTTGCACACCTCGCGTTGTCAACCCCACATTCTCAAATCTTTCATAGCCATCAAGTACTTTTCTAGACTCAACTCTCCTTACCTTCTCAACTAATTCGAGGTATTTCTTTTCATCTCATTTTTCTCTTTTCATTTGGTTACACGATTCTAAATGCTCATCAATTCCCGCAAACGCTCATGTAACAAGTTCTCAGTCAGTGACTCCCGGTCCAAACGGACCAAGGCACTAGGTGATAAAGCACCCATCGGACGAGAACTCGAGCCGCAAGGAAGACTCACACCACAAGCACATATTCAAGCTCAAAATCAAAATTTTTTTTCTTTTTCTCTTTCACTTTTTTTTTTACCCTTTTTTAGCTTGAATAGTGGTGCTCAGAACCTTGGCAACCGTTTTCTTTTCTTGCTCTTTTTCTCTTTCACATTTTAACTTGAATTTCGTCTCCAAAGGATGATTCGAGTGCCTATACTTTTCCTTAATGACTATGCTTTTAAAGAGACTGTAGAGCTGACGCTGCTTAGTTAGCTTCCTATCAGGAACAACATATACTATTTTTTCAAGAAATTAGGCATGCTTGCTAGAACTAATTCCTCCTCTGCCTTAAATGTGCGACCCTAATCATCCTCCTAGAATCCGACTCTTCTAATTCGAAATCCTAAGGTCTAACTGAGGGGCATCGACTCAAAGAAAATAACAAAAACAAAACGAAAGATAGACTCAGAAGCATGATCAAGCTGACAGAAATAACAAGCAATGGCAATCATATCATAAAGGATAACATCAACACCCCCAAACCTAAATCCTGACACGACCTCGTGGCAGACTGTATCTCCAACAGTGCATGAGATAGATGAAAGTAAAGATAAGAGAGATACAACCTGGCACATATCCGGTTGAACTCAGGATCCTCTCCCTGATGGCAGACTAATCGGACTCCGAGTCGGAGTCCACATCTTCATCCTCCGCCGGGCTGGTTTCTGCATCTTCCATAGCAGCATCACTCCATCCCATGGGTCGATCCCATCCCGGCGGGTGGTAGACTGGTTGATGCAACGCGTTGAAGTCTACTCCAAAGGATGGCGCGGCCTGACGGTTGTACTCCATCTGATGTCGGATGAATTCCATGGTGTACTGCTGGAAGGCTCTAGTTTGCTGCTAAGCGTCCCTGGTTTGCTGCATGAACTCCTGCATCTGGGCCCACCGTTCTTGCTCGGAGGGCATAGCGCTCGCAGCGGTTGGACGAGGGCGAGAGGAGGCGCTCCCCTGCCTTGCGCTAATCTTGTCCAGCGATTGATGGTCTAGAGGCTGGCCCGGGGGACAAAGCTCCTCCGTCCTATCAAACTGCACACCTGCTTTGATATATAATTCAGAAATAAGACAAGGGAACCACAAACCTCGTGCGTCGTCCAAACAACGGTGGATCATCCAATTCAGCAGCCTGCCCAAATCAATAGGCATCTCCTCCATGATACAGTAGATGAGCGCCGCTCGATCCCTGGTGATCTCGCTCGTGTTTTTGCTGGGGATGAGCCGGGCGGCTACAAATAAGGCCCACATGCGTGCTTCGGTGGTCAAATTGCTGCCGTGGAGTCTGAAGGGGTCTCGGCTTCTTGTTAATTTTCATTGGGATCCTGGCTTAGCAATTCTCGCAATAACTGCGTTACTCTCAAAACGATTATTAAGATAATCGAGATATGCCTCAGTGTTGTAAACAGGGAGGCCATAAAATGTGGAAATCACTGATGCACCAAACTTAACCTCCTTGTCCCGAACTCGAATACTCTGCCTATCCCTATCCAGGGTATGCACGTTTGCATAAAACTCCCTGACCACCGGGACAACGCCCCGTTTTATCGCTGTACTAAAGCGAAGCCACCCCAGACGTTCTAAACGCGCCCGGTATTCAATCAAATCGGGATGCGTGGTATCGAATACCCGCTCAGCGATCAGCGGTCTTTTCATGGACCGTTGGTACGCCGCCGACGATTCATTCACAACGGCCTTATCCCTCCCTGCCGTTTCCTTCCCTTTCTTTTTCCTAGAACTAGAGGCATCGGTCGTAGTGCGTTGCTTAGGCGCTATCGCTAACTACGCTATTCTTAAGAGCTAAGGCAACTATTGAATCACCGAGTGAACCACGACGTAGCCGCATGCAAATCACCGATAGGACTAAGGGATGAGGAACTTTCCTGATTATCGCCGCTATGGGAGATTGTGGTCGACCAACGGCAGGAAGGGGGCGGCGAGGTTGGTTGGGTGGTTGGCGGGTGGCACCGGAGAGCGGATCTGCAGCGGATGGAGATGTGGAGTAGCTGGCGATGTGGAGATGAGGAGCCGCCGCCTGGAGATGAGGGTTGCGTCGCAGCTGCGCCTTGAGAGAGTGGGGAAAAATAAGTTAGGGTTTAGGTTCGCCCCCTTTTAATCTGTCCGAAATTTCGTCCTCTCGCAGCTGCGAGACATTCATCCGCAGCTGCGAGACTCTCTGAGGATCGCAGTTTACACGTCTCTCGCCGCTGCGAGAATTTCCTTCGCAGCTGCGAGACTCTCTGAGGATCGACAGTGTATACGTCTTCCACAGCTGCGAGAGATGTTCTCGCAGCTGCGAAACTTACTGCCTTCGTTCCTCCGCAGCTGCGATCTACTTCTCCGTAGCTGCGGATCTTACTGTGGATGCTACCTCATTTTCTTTCTCCGTCTTTTTCATGGACATGCTTCTTGATCTACTAACAAAAACAAATAAGCGATTAAAAATAACTAATTATCAGGAATAAAATGAAACGACTTGGGTTGCCTCCCAAGAAGCGCCCTGGTTTAGAGTCGATGGCTCGACTTTCGCACGATTTTATGCGTCTTGGAGTCGCGTGGATGTAGTTCCTCGCTCAAATGGCTCTCCATGATAGTGTTTGAGGCGTTGGCCGTTGACCTTGAACGTGGTCTCCGAATCATTCGACTGCAACTCTACAACGCCATGAGGAAACGTTCTAACCACTTTGAATGGTCCGGGCCATCTCGACTTCAATTTGCCTGGAAATAACCGCAAACGTGAGTTGAAAAGTAGTACATACTCACCTGGCACAAATGTCCTGTTAAGGATTCGGCTATCATGCCATTTTTTCGTCTTCTCCTTTTAGATAGATGCATTCTCGTATGCCCGATGACGAAGCTCCTCCAACTCGTTCATCTGCAAAAGGCGAGCCTCACCTGATCGGGTTGCATCGAAATTTAGGTGCTTTAGTGCCTAGTATGCCTTGTGCTCGAGTTCCACTGGGAGGTGACAAGCCTTGCCAAAGACAAGTCGGTATGGAGACATCCCGATCGGTGTTTTGTACGCTGTCCTGTACGCCCACAAAGCATCGTCAAGTTTTAACGACCAATCCTTTCGTGTTGTACTTACCGATTTTTCAAGGATGCGCTTCACTTCACGATTAGAAACTTCTGCTTGTCCGCTGGTCTGTGGGTGATACGCTGTGGCCACCTTGTGCTTCACGCCATATTTGCTTAACAGTGCATTAAACTGACGATTGATGAAGTGTGTACCCTCGTCACTAATGATAGCGCGTGGAACACCGAACCTAGTGAAAATCTGTTTCTGCACAAACTTGACAACCACTTTAGCCTCATTAGTGGGGGAAGCAATTGCTTCCACCCACTTGGAAACGTAATCTACTTCTACGAGGATGTACTTGTTACCATTCGATGGGATGAAGGGTCCCATGAAGTCGATGCCCCAAACATCAAAAAGTTCAACCTCGAGGATGTTCTGCAGGGGCATTTCGTTTCTCCGTGATATGTTCCCTGTTCTTTGGCACCTATCACAATGAAGAACAAACTGATAAGCATCCTTGAAAATAGTCGGCCAGTAAAAACCTGACTGGAGAACTTTAGCGGCTGTTCTATCTCCTCCAAAGTGTCCTCCGTAGGGGGATGCGTGGCAATGGGCTAGTATGTCTATGATTTCAGATTCCGGCACACATCTCCTGATCACCTGATCTGCACACTTTTTAAACAGAAATGGTTCGTCCCAAAAGTAGTGACGAACGTCATGAAGAAACCATTTCCGCTTGTGTGCATCGAAATCCTCAGGAATAAATTCCGACACAATGAAGTTTACAAAATCAGCATACCAAGGCACGCTCACATCAGCAGACAGCAAACACTCATCAGGAAAGAACTCATTGATGCAAACCTTGTCTCGAATCACATTTTCATTTTCTAACCTAGACAAGTGATCTGCTATCTGAGTTTCAGTCCCTTTCCTATCTCGGATCTCTAAATCAAATTCTTGTAATAATAACACCCAACGAATCAGCCTAGGCTTAGCGTCCTTTTTATCAATCAAGTATTTGATCGCTGAGTGATCTGTAAACACTATTATCTTAGATCCCACCAGATAACTGCGAAATTTATCAAATGCAAACACGACGGCTAACAATTCTTTCTCAGTCGTGGTGTAATTAACCTGGGCATCATCTAAGGTCCTGCTGGTATAGTATATAACCCGAAAAATCTTATCTACCCTCTGGCCTAATGCGGCTCCCACTGCATAGTCGCTAGCATCACACATCAACTCAAAGGGCAAATTCCAATCAGGTGCTATGACTATAGGAGCAGATACTAACCTCTTCTTAAGTTCAGTAAAGGCAGAAAGGCACTCAGCATCGAATACAAAGGGAACATCCTTCTCCAACAAATTGCACAGTGGCTTCGTGATCTTGGAGAAGTCCTTGATGAACCTCCGGTAGAAACCAGCATGTCCGAGGAAGCTCCGAATCCCTTTCACGGAAGAGGGTGGGGGTAACTTCTCAATTGTCTCTATCTTTGCCCTGTCTACTTCAATGCCCTTGCTGGAGATCCGGTGACCTAAAACAATGCCATCACGAACCATAAACTGGCATTTCTCCCAGTTCAGGATTAGGTTAGCATCCTCACAACGTTTTAGAACCTTAGTGAGGTTCGACAGGCAATCCGCATACGATGTACCAAAAACAGAAAAATCATCCATGAAGACCTCCAAACCATTTTCAATCATATCAGAGAATATGGCCATCATGCATCGTTGAAAAGTCGCAGGTGCATTACACAATCCAAATGGCATGCGGCGAAACGCAAAGGTACCGAATGGGCATGTGAACGTTGTCTTTTCTTGGTCCTCCGGAGCAATCAAAATTTGATTGTACCCGGAGTATCCGTCCAAGAAGCAATAGAAATCCTTACCCGCCAATCGATCAAGCATCTGATCAATAAAGGGTAGAGGAAAATGGTCTTTCCTGGTGGCCTTGTTCAGTTTGCGGTAATCCATGCAAACTCTCCACCCGGTTACAGTGCGAGTCGGAATCAACTCATTCTTCTCGTTCTTGACCACCGTCATCCCTCCTTTCTTCGGGACGCACTGCACAGGGCTAACCCAAGAACTGTCAGAGATCGGGTAAATAATACCTGCATCTAGCCACTTGATAATCTCTTTCTTCACCACTTCCTTCATGTTTGGGTTGAGTCGCCTCTGAGCCTCGACTGAAACCTTCTGATCATCCTCAAGCAAAATCTTGTGCATACACACCGACGGACTGATTCCTCGAATATCCGCTATAGTCCATCCCAATGCCTTCTTGTGTGCCTTGAGGGTCTCAAGCAATTCCTCCTCCTCTTCTCCTGTAAGACTGGCAGAAATAATTACAGGTAAAGTATTTGATGGTCCGAGGTATGCATACCTCAGATGATCCGGGAGTTGCTTGAGCTCTAAAATGGGGGGTTCCTCAATTGAAGGTCGCATCGGGTTCAGTGGCCGCTCTAGCGTGTCAAATTGTTGAATCCTTCGTGTGAATAACGCTAGGGCTTCCTGGGTGTCACAATCGGGGTCGGTCTTCTCTCCTTCATCATCCGAGGTACCTTCATCACAAAGAAAGGAAAACTTGGAAATGCATCTATCAACAACATCCATCCGGAAACAATCAGAATTTTCAGAAGGCCATTTAACAGATTTATAAACGTTGAATATGACTTCCTGATCGTTGACACGGATTGTCAACTCTCCCTTCTGCACATCGATCAATGCCCTTCCTGTGGCTAAAAACGGACGACCAAGGATGATAGGAATCTCCTTGTCCTCCTCAAAGTCTAACACCAGAAAGTCAGCCGGAAAAATAAATTTATCTACTTTAACAAGAACATCCTCTATAATCCCTTTCGGGTACGTAATGGATCTATCGGCTAACTGAAGGGACACAGATGTAGGTCTTACCTCCCCCAAACCTAGCTCTTTATACACCGAAAATGGCATCAGATTTATGCTCGCCCCAAGGTCACAAAGAGCTTTACCTGAGAATGCTGTTCCAATTGTGCATGGGATTGTGAAGCTACCTGGGTCCTTGAGCTTCGGTGGTATCTTCTTCTGGAGGATGGCGCTACACTCCTCGGTAAGTTTAACTGTCTCAAAATCGCCCAACCTCCGTTTCTTCGAGAGTACGTCCTTCATGAACTTGACGTAACTAGGCATCTGCTCCAAAGCTTCTGCAAAAGGGATGTTAATGTGTAACTTTTTAAATACATCGAGGAACTTACGGAATTGAGCATCCTCGTTTTGCTTTCGGGCTCTCTGTGGGAACGGAAGCTTCGAGATGTCGATTTCCGGTTTCTTTCTCTCTTCCTCCATCTTTTTCTTCCCTTTGTCCTGCGGCAAGTTCAAGTTAGAATGTAAAGGGCTAGTCTGAGATTCCTCACTAGTTTTCTCCACTGGACTGGATCCACTGCTTTCCTTCTTAGCCTCGGCTTCCTCTGCCTCAAGTGACCGGCCGTTCCTTAGAGTCACGGCTTTGGCTTGCTCCCTTGGATTGGTTTCTGTATTGCTCGGGAGAGTCCCATAGGCTCTCGAATTCACCGCCTGAGCCAGCTGGCTAACCTGGTTCTCCAGGTTCCGAATCGACGCTGCTTGGTTCTTCATCAAAGCGTCTTGATTCGCCATGTATTTGAGCATCATCTCTTCGAGGCTCGGCTTCTTTTCCGAGACTTCTGCTTGTGCTTGCGGATACTGAGGCGCTGGTGCTGGTGGTCTCGACATACCAGGCGGAGGTGCCTGTGCTCTCCAAGAAAAGTTCGGGTGATTCCTCCACCCTGGGTTATACGTAGTCGAGTAAGGGTTGTTGCGCTGGTTTCCAACAAAGTTGGCTTCCTCCATGCTCATGGTGCACTGATCTGTGAGATGTGCTCCTCCGCAAATCTGACAACCCTGCTGGTTACTCTGAACCGAACTAACGTTCGCTTCCTCAAATTTCTTAGTGAGAGCGGCTAATTGTGCTTGAATTGAGGTTAAGGTATCCAATTCAAAGACGCCCTGCGGCTTCCTTCTGTTCATCCGATCCGAATACTGGTTCGGCAGACAAGTCTTCCTCATCGTCTCAAGGAGTTCCAGTCCTTCCACATAGGACTTCCTCAAAAAGGATCCTCTAGATGCCAAATTTACGTCCTTCCTGGATGAGTCCGTGAGTCCATTATAGAATGCCTCAAGCTGTCTCCATCCAGGCAAATCATGATATGGGCACTGTATCAGCAGATTCTTGAATCGCTCCCATGCCTCCACGAAAGTTTCATCACTGTCCTGTCGGAACGTGGTAATCTCGTTCCTCATCTGAGATATCTTCGAGGGCGGATAATACTGATCCAGGAAGGCCTCCTCCATCTGTGCCCAAGTCGATATTGAATTCACTGGGAGTGAATTGAACCATGCCCAGGCCTTGTCCTTTAGGGAGAATGTGAATAGCTTCAGCCTGACTGCATCTTGGGACACTCCGTTCTGCCTGAAAGTGTCGCATACGCTGAGAAACTTACTCAGATGCTCGTGTGGATCCTCCATTGGTGTTCCTCTGAACTGGACTGTATTCTGAATCATCTGCATCACCGATGTCTTGATCTCGTAATCACGAGCTGCAATGGGCGGTGGTGCGATGCATGACCGGTGAGCGTAAGTTCTGGCCGATGTGAAGTCCATCATTGGCCTGTTATCAACATCTGGCCTCCCTCCACGCTCTTGTATCGGGACTAGGTTTCCGGCGATCTGATTTCTGTTGTCCTCGTCGGCCATAGCTACTCGCTGTGCTCTCAACCTTTGCCGAAAGGTGCGCTCGATTTCTGGGTCCAATGGAAGCAAATTAGCTCCTTGACTCCGTAGCATAAACTGAAATATATAAAGAGAAAAACAAAAACTTGAACGTCAAACAGTTATCGAAAATAGAGGTAAAAGACAACTAAAAGAAAACTGACTCCCCGGCAACGGCGCCAAAATTTGATGCGCGTCGTCAACGCAACAAAAATAAATCCTCGTTCACACAAACTAAGCAGTAAGGGCAAGCAAGGGTCGATCCCACAGAGAATCAGTATCAATTAGGTCTTATAACGTCAAATTCGATAACCAAATTCAAGGTCAAGTGAACAAATTAAGTGATGAGAAGTTAAACTAACAGCAAAATGAATCGAATTACCAATAAGAATTAAAGATCTAGGACTACTGATTTCCCCTCATGACTTATGCTCTCATATCCCCTCTTCTTATTACTATTGAATTTCATCGGTTGTTAACTGTAGGCTGCTAATCTCTCCCCATAACCCTCTCGGATATCCGGGAACGTACCCCCATGTATCAAATTCTCTACTCTATGTCTAGGCAAAGAACTAGTGGAGGCCCTTTACGATTTAACCCTACTTTGATTACCCAAGGTGCACGGTATTTCTACTCTCACACTAAAACCCGGTCTCTCGACTCGAAGGTTCCTTAGGTTATCCTAATCCCGATCTGACCCAGACTACCCTCTCGAGTCTCCCTAGGTGATCGAATCAATATCAACAGTTGATCAGGCTGCTAATACGCATTAAACACGGGATTGGATAAACAACCAACGGAAATTCAATTCATAATAAGAAAGGTTCAACAATTACAAAAGAACACGAGGTTCCATCGTCGTCCTAGAACAAAGAAATTAGTTCATAGCGATGCAACACGAAAGCCAAATCAAAGATGAAAGCATAATTGAAATCTAAAAGCAAAAGGAAAAGAATTTGCAATTCTCCGCCGGCACCAATCTCCTGTCACGAGCTTTTCGCCGTCAAAGAAAAACCAATTCCCACCACTCTCTCTAACCCTAGTAAACCTTAAGTTTGAGTATTTATACTAGGGAATAATCTAAAGGACCTAAATATAAATAAAGAGAAAATCTAAGAATTCGGAGGGGAGGAAATCTTCTGGTTCTCCGCAGCTGCGAGAAAATCTTCCGCAGCTGCGAAAGTCGCTGAGGTTGCTCCCTTTGGCTTCTCCGCAGCTGCGAGGAAATCTTCCGTAGCTGCGAAAGTCTCTGTGGTTGCTCCCTTTGGCTTCTCCGTAGCTGCGAGGAAATCTTCCGCAGCTGCGAAAGTCTTTGTGGTTGCGAACTTCCTCTTGCCCGCAGCTGCGTCGAGACTCTCCGCAGCTGCGAAGGTCTCTGTGGTTGCACTCCTCGCTTCCTTCTCACAACTCTTCCTTCCTCTCTTCGTTGTTCCTCATTTCATCTTCAATTCCCTACACGAACAATAACGAACGTGAGGTAACACAATTCAGCTTGAAACAACCAATCTAAACACTTAAAACGACGGAACTAACTCAAATCAAGGCACAAATGTGATCATATAACTCTACTTTCGTAAAGTTATCATATGCACTGTTCAGTAAAAAAAAAAGCAACCCAGTTTTGTTTTGGGGTTGGATGATGTTAAAGAAATTTGAAGTTGAGAAAAAAGATGGACAGCAGTATAAAAGCTAGCTTTTTGGCTTAAGCTTTTTGTATGTGCATGTGTGTGTTGTTCTATGTTATTAAGAATTGTTTGCTTTTACTATAATCCTGATTCTTGTCAGGCATCTTTTTGACAAAGAAATCAATAACCATCACGAGGAGAAGCTGCTAATTTGCCAGATATGCTGTTTCCATTTAGAAAAGGGATCTAGATATAGTATGTGGGCAGTCAACAAGGAACACGAGACCCATAATCGGCCTAATTAAATAGAACCAAATACTGTTATTTGAAATTTTGGAATTCGATTCGATATTTGGAGGACAAAAAATTAAAAGTTTGAAATTTGGAATTCCAGTATTTGGTTTGGTTCGGGTTTGGAACCCCGAATGCTCACCCCTAGCCCTTAGTTATCGTTTTGTCTGCCCTATCTTTTCTATAAATCCAATATGCAATGCAATTGTAATACGTCTTTCTAGCCAAAGATAAACATGAAGTGCTCTTGCACCACTTATGACGGAGTTATAACTCTTACTTAAATTTGTTGTCATTATTCCATAACGACGATCCCCATCGTGGCTCAATGACCATTGTTCTGCATTCACCTATTCGAACAAATCCATCGACTCAGGTATCATTTTAATAATATGATGAAACATACACTAAAATTGAGGCAACATGCACTTCCTCGCAGTAATGACTAGCCTTTTTTACCTAGCGCATTCTTATGACAAGAATTAAATTTGCTAGCAATATGACAAATACAAAATATTCAATTTGCAAATGGATATGTTCAACGAACTTCAACATCATTGATTACAATAATAATCATCCGACACCTCCCAACCGACATTGACATCATTAAACAATTCATCGTCGGTGTCAACGTCTACTTCATAATCCAAAATCGCATCAAGGATATGACATTTATCTTCTATCAGATCACTAGAACATTTTCCAACTGGATAACATCACTCAACACTAGAGCATTTTTCAATTGGATAACATCTCTCTACTTCCACCGGAACATTATCTACTTGTCGCTCAACTTCTACATGATGCTCAACCCTCTCTACCCTAGATTCTGACACTGATTGGACAATGCAGGACCGTCGGGGGAATCTCATCCCTTATCCCTTATTCATATATTTGTTTGGATATGCCTTTGATTTGTAAAAGCAAACTTAATAAGTAATCTCATGTTATTATCTTTTTGAACATGCACCAACATATACTTCACACTAATATGATTATACTCAAGAACCGGATATATATGTGCAATATGTAATCTCCATGGTGATGCTAAACGCATTGCAACACACAACATACGTTCTAATGCATCGTAATTTATGACTTTGACGAGTTCTATTCTCTTAATCAAACCCCTGTCGTAATTAATGGCATCAGGTCCATTGACAACATTCTCATTCCCAAAAATCAATAGCTCGATTGACGACACTGTAAAATTACACTTTACAAGAACGATGAGTTAACCTCCGAAACTATATACAATTTCACACGCCCATACCTTAATCAATGTACCCTAACGGTGATGGGAAGGAAGAGACTAGATTAGCTCGATCGAGAGGAGCAAGAACGACTCGACGGAGGAAAGAGGACTGGCTAAAGGCAGCCGAAGGAGGTAGGCGTACTCAGGCGGCAAGAAGGAGGGAAGCACAACGAGGAGGGAGGACGAAACAAAGTCGAGGGAGAAGTGATGACCGATCTAGGTTTTGTGTCTTATTCTCTATCCTGAGTGAAATTGGTGTAAGTAACATCGAGCTCTTGTTTGTTGAAGTTGGTGTTACTAACACCGAGTTCGGGACACTTGAAAAATTTCTCCCAAATGCTTTTATTCCAGAATCAGACCGAACTGGGTGTATTAGTAACACCAACTCCTTAAGACTGGAACCCAGAGTTATAATATCGACGTCATGGAACTTGGGAAAATTCTCCTAAGATTGTGCCCTTCTCATCCTGGTATAAATGCAGAGTTTGTAATTCTGAATTCCCGGAGTCATGAACTCGGACTCCGAGTTCATTTTTCAAAAAAACAACAACATTTTTAATTTTGAGTTTTAGTTAAATTGAACTCAAAGTTAAAATCATCGATGTCTTGACATTAGTCAAGGAATTATTGGTTCGACCGACATATTTCAAAAAATATATTGCGTTTGAATATTATTAGGAAACAAGCCTCTTTTTTTGGAATATACTTGGGCTTCTACTTAAACGCGTAGAGGACCAAAGAGCCAGGGTGGTCCAGGAAGAAGCATTGACTTGAAATGGTTTCTGCATAATTGTCATTTGCTGAAACTACAGCCAGCCAACCAACAACCTTCAACTCCGTCTGAGTCACTCCTTAGGGCCTGTTTGGTAATGGAAAATTTTTCTATTTTCCATTTCCTCAAAAATAAGGAAAAATTGTTTGGTGAAAGAAAAAAGTAAAAAACGAAAACGGGAAATTATGAAGATAGTTTTCCTTGTTTTCAAAATTTTGTTCACAAATTGGAAAACATGTAAAAGGTGTTTTCATAGTTTTCGTTTTCATTTTTAAAAGTGAAAGAAATCAATATTAAATAAAAATAAAAAATTGAATATTTCCTAAATGAAAAGTCGAAAGAAAATAAGATATTCCCTAAATTAATTGTGAAAAATTAAATGAAACTTGTTATGTTATAATTAATTTTACTATTTTTTAAAATAAAATTGTCCAAAAGTTTTCGAAACCAAACAGGCCTTAGTTTTCACAAGTGCCAAGGAAAATGGTAGAATAATCACACTTCCACTACCATTTAAGGGGATGAAAAAGGCAGCTCTAACCATCCCCTATAAATCCCTGCTCATTTAATACCAATACCAAAACCAAGTAATGATTATTTCTTCGCTAATAAGGTTCGGCCGATTCGTCAATAAGAGATCAAGAACATCTTTTTTCCCAGAAACAAAAATTGACCTAACCCACTAAAATTAAACGAGGAAACATGTAAAAAAAAAAAGAACAACTGGTGTCTGGTAAATAGTCTTGGTAGGTGTCATGTGGAATGATTTCTAAGCTGAATACAACAGCACCCCTGATGAATGTTCATTCCTTCGCTGCCTCCCCCAAAAGGAGAGACTTCCAGCAATGAATGTATGCACACCACTTCCAGAAAGCTCAGTCCCGTACTAAATGATCACACCCCTTTTTCTTTACATGCAGTTATTCAGCGGAGGTTTGGTTGTATACTGTTGGTCGGGATGTTGCGCCGAACTTTCCGCGAAGGTGGTCTGCTATAACTGAGTTGTTGTTCTCGCCGGCTGGGGTCACACTTCGAAGGCGTCTATCTTTTGTTCGGATGCTGGGTGGATGCGTTTATTACCTATGGATAGAGCGGAACAAGCGCAGGGCTGGCGAGCGTTTGCTTCCTCCTAGGACACTTGCCTCACTTATTCTTTCCTCGCTACCTCGGTCGTAGTGTGATGCTTTATTTGGTTACGTATTTGGTATACGTAGACATGGTGTTGTGGTGTTGATTTCCGGGGGTATGCCCCTGTGATCTTTGTACAGATATTTATTGGGTTATAGAGTATTATTTATCAAAAAAAAAAAAGAAGCAAGGACTACAAATCTCACTTGGACAGGATCTTCAACTTCTTCTACCTCTCCGTCACCGTTGGCGCGATTGTTGCCTTCACTCTGGTTGTGTACATCCAAAACAAACATGGCTGGGGTTATGCATTTGGCTCGCTCGCCATTGCAATGGGGGCGTCAAACCTGCTTTTCTTCAGCCGGGAGGCAGCCCTCTTACAAGGGTTTCGCAGGTTCTAGTCGCGGCATTTAGGAAGTGGAAGGCTTCTTTCATGAGCAGCGAGCTGGTCGGCCTCTACGAAGTCCCTGGGAAACAATCTGCTATCAAGGGAAGTGGGAAGATCGCCCACACCTATCATTTCAAGTCAGTTTTCCTGTCAACCTGCATGAATCCGCCACATAGTTGTATTCTGCCCCTTCTAATGCTTTCCACATCGTTTCGCTCCATTACAGATGGTTGGACAAAGCAGCACTGCAGCTAAAGGAAGACGGCCAGAACCCCGATCCATGGAGGCTATGCACGGTGACTCAGGTCGAGGAAATCAAGATCCTCATCAAGCTCCTCCCAATACCGACCTGCACGATAATGCTCAGCCTCATCCTAAGAGAGCATCTGACCCTCTCCGTTCAACAGGCATACACCCTCAACACCACAATGGGCCATCTCCGCCTCCCCATCACATGTATGCGCGTCTTCCCGGGCCTCTCTATTTTCCTGATCCTCTCCCTCTACTATTCCGTATTTGTTCCCATCTCCCATCGCATCACTGGCCCACCCCCGCGGTGCGTCCCAGCTCCATAGGTTGGAATTGGCCTTGCCGTCTCAATCGCTTCTGTCACCTGGGCTGGCGTCTTTGAGCGTTACAGGCAAGCATGAGCAATTCGCCATGGCTACGAGGCCAGCTTCCTTACGCGGATGCCGGACCTGAGTGCATACTGGCTGTTGATCCAGTATTGCCTGATCGGTATCGCAGAGGTGTTTGCTGCAGTTGGGTTGCTTGAGTTCCTCTACGAGGAGGCACCAGATGCCATGAAGAGCATCGGATCAGCATACTCTGCCCTGGCGGTGGGCCTGGGCTGCTTTGCTGCGTCACTACTCAACGCCATAGTGAAGTCCGTGACAGGGAACCCGGGAAAGCAGCAACCATCCTGGTTGTCGGAGAATATTAACACCAGGAGGTTCGATTACTTCTACTGGCTGTTGACAGTCATGAGCATGGTAAACTTTGGCGTGTTCTTGTACTGTGCGAAAAAGTACAAGTACAGGGCAACTGTAGAAGGAAATGGGAATTCTACAACACGCGAATAGTTCATCAATCGAAGCAAGTGCTACTATCATTATACTGGAAACTGGGACCTTTTCTAGTTGAAGGATGAGTTCGTCCAGCGGGGACTAAGGCCCCGCTGGTTTACTACAGGAAGTTAACAAGGGAATGTATGTATGATTCTGTGATGTCATGACACAACCGTGCCACGTTTGTCTACCCTTAATTTGATAAGCTATGAGCATTGTGGGAACCAGGACAGACTAGCAAAGCTCTCTCCTTGAAATTCTGGCATAGCATGGACCATCTATCTGGAAACAGAATCGAACTAAGGTATATGAGTGCACAAGAAAGAAACTATGACCAAATACTATGCTTGACTAGACATGAAAGGACTGCCATAGATTTGTGGGTGCTGATATCCGTTGTCTCGCTCGCTCAAACTAGTTTCTAGTATGATGACTGGTTAGGATGTGGTAGTTTAAGGAGCAAAATCATTGGTCCCTTACACAAAATTGAAGCCACCAAAACAGTAACGGACTACCACAACGATTCTGGATGGATCAAAATAGGATCGAAGAATTTCCTACCTATGAAATCCGGAGCCATATAGCAACCATAACTCTACAAAGAAGGGACCCCTCGAGGGATCAATTAACCTGGAAGCCATCTAATGATGGGGAATTCACACTTTCATCAGCCTATGCCCTAGCACACTGATACGGGTTACTTGGGAGAACCCTTCCCAAAAGTCGACTCAAAGGAAGGGAGTGCCCAGGATCGGACAATTGGTATCAGTTGTCCGATCCTGGCCATACCGTCGTTCCATGGTTTCGACCAAAACGCAGTCAGCAATGGAGGAACTCCATAGAACAATGCGGGAATCATGGACCGAGTTTCTATCCCAACAACAACAACAACAGCAAACTGAGTTTCGGGAGGAAATGCGAGCTCAACGAGAAACGATGCTGCGAGTTACAACACAACTTCAGGAAATGAATACTCGAATGAATGATTTTGAGGAGATTTCTGTTCGGGAGCGCAGAGGATTACACAACACTGCGATGCATCATCAGGGCAGTATTCAATCTAACTTTGCTCGTTTTTCAAAGATTGATTTTCCTAGATTCAAGGGCGAGGAAGTTCAGGGTTGGATATATAAATGTGATCAATTCTTTGAAGTTGACGGAACACCAGAAGACACAAAGGTCAAATTAGTCTCTGTTCATTTAGAAGGCAAAGCCTTAGTTTGGCATCAATCCCTAATAAAAAGTAGACCGAATGGTGTCTGGCCTAGTTGGAATGATTACAAATCTATGATTGTAGCACGGTTTGGAGGCCACCCTTATAATGACCCCATAGCAGAGTTAATGAGCTTGAGACAGGGAGAAGTTGGGAGAGTGGAAGAATATCAAGAAAAATTCGATGCGTTGTTGGTGAGAACCGATTTATCTGAAAGACAGGCCCTGAGTTGCTTTATAAGTGGTTTACAGTCAGACGTGCAAACTGCAGTGCGAATGTTTAAACCACAAAGCTTGATTGATGCATATACATTGGCCAGGTTGCAGGAAAATCTGCTATCTTCTATTCATAGGAAAAACAAACATATATTGGGCAGACCCTTGCTGAAATCTTTCAACCATCCTCCACCGCAACAAGCTATTGTGTCTAAACCTGTAACAGGGGTAGCAAAAGTCACTAGAAGACAATTGATTCCAGAGTTTATTGCGGATAGAAGGGCTAAGAATTTATGCTTTTTCTGCCCAGAAAAATTTGTACCAGGACACAAATGCAAAGCACAGTTGCATAGCATTGAAATTCTTACAGAAGAGCAGAGTGAGATTAATGATGAGGATGAATAAGAAGTAGAAGAAGAGCTTCCACCGTTGATATCTCTGCATGCGATTACTGGGAATACCACCTATCAAACTATGAAAGTAACGGGTAAAGTAAAAGGTAGCAAAGTTCATATTCTCATTGATTCTGGTAGCACGCATAATTTTGTGGATAAGAATACAGCCAAGAGGTTGGGTTGTAGAATAACATCAAGCTGCCCTGTTGCTGTATCAGTGGCTAATGGAGAGACAATTTATAGTAGCTCTGTGTGCAAAGGATTCCAATGGGAGCTACAAGGTGAAACTTTCTGCACAGACATTATATTGGTTCCATTAGGGACTTGTGATATGGTTTTAGGGGTCCAATGGTTATCTTCTCTGGGACCTGTCCTTTGGGATTTTAAACAATTGAGGATGGAGTTTCAGTATAACGGAAAGAAACATGTGTTAAGAGGAGGCAAAACGGGCAATATAAACTGGATGAGTGGGAAAGAGTTGAATGGAATTATTTGTAAACGATCCAATTCTGTACAACTGTTTGCTATTTCTGTTCAACAGCCTGCAGCAGTGTGTAGTGGAGTTAAAAGTTTGCTGTATCCGGAGTTGCAGCAGCTTTTGACAGAGTTTGAAGACATTTTTAAGGAGCCAACTAAGCTGCCACCGAACAGAGTATATGATCATCCAATTCACCTGAAAGAAGGGACTTCACCTATTAATGTTCGCCTTATAGATACCCAGTTGCGCAGAAAGAAGCGATCGAAACTATGGTAAAAGAAATGCTTGAAGGGGTGTTATCAGAACAAGTCAAAGTCCTTTTTCTTCTCCTATAGTGATGGTAAAGAAGAAAGATAGGTCTTGGAGATTATGCATCGACTATAGAGAGCTCAACAAACATACGGTAAAAGACAAGTTCCCTATGCCAATTATTGATGAATTACTTGATGAACTTCATGGTGCAGTCATATTTTCGAAGATCGATTTACGATCAGGATATTGGCAAATTAGAATGGCAGAAAATGATATACCAAAGATTGCATTTAGAACTCACGAAGGCCATTATGAATTTTTGGTAATGCCATTCGGCTTGACCAATGCCCCATCTACCTTTCAGCACCTTATGAATTCTATATTCAGGCCGCATCTGCGGAAGTTTGTCTTGGTATTTTTCGATGATATCTTGATTTATAGCAAGACTGGGGCTGAGCATGTTTATCATGTTAAAACTGTGCTGGAAATTCTACGGCAGAACACTTTGTATGCTAAGATGTCTAAATGTGTTTTTGGAACTTCTGAAGTGGAATATCTGGGGCATGTCATATCAGAAAAAGGAGTACAAACTGATCCAAGCAAAATTCAGGCTATGATTAATTGGCCAGAACCAAAGACAGTGAAGGAATTGAGGGGTTTTTTGGGATTGACTGGATATTACAGGAAGTTCATTCAAGGGTATGGTCTTATTAGTAAACCTCTAACAAATTTGCTGAAAAAGAATGCCTTCAGATGGGATGAATCGGCTGCAGTTGCTTTTCGGAAATTACAGCAGGCTATGAGTACAGCTCCAGTATTGGCCCTTCCTAATTTTGTTGAAGAATTTATCATTGAAACAGATGCTTCGAGCAAGGGTATGGGCGTTGTTTTAACTCAAAGGGGTCACCCAATTGCTTATATAAGTAAAGCCTTTTCACAGAAGATGCATGGGAGTTCAACATACGAAAAGGAATTGATGGTAGTGATTTTTGCTATAGAAAAGTGGAGGCCATATCTTATTGGCCGACATTTTGTGATCAAAACGGATCATTTCAGTTTAAAGTACCTACTGGAACAGAAGATAACTACTGCTTTTCAGAGCAAATGTCTTCCTAAGTTACTGGGTCTTGATTATGAGGTGGTGTATAAAAAAGGAAAGGAAAATGCTGCAGCGGATGCACTTTCTAGGGTGCAAGGATCTGAATTTATGTCATTGATTCTGTCCCAAATCAATACAGATCTTAAACTGCAGATACAGGAAAGCTGGAAGAATGATGACAATCTGACCCAACTTATCCAGCAGTTGCAAAATGGTCTTCTCAAACCACATTATTCCTGGACTCAAGGGGAATTAAGAAGAAAAGGTAAGTTGGTTGTCGGCTGTAATGAGATATTGAGGCAGAAGATTATTTCTTTACTGCATGATACACCCACAGGGGGTCACTCGGGTATGCAGGCAACTACAAAAAGAATTGCAGCTTTATTCTACTGGAAGAAGCTTAAAAGGGATGTCAGAAATTATATCAGAAGTTGCAGCATTTGTAAACAATGTAAACCACTTTTACAGAAGAAAGCTGGCCTGTTACAACCTTTGCCTATCCCTGAAGCTGTCTGGACAGATCTTTCAATGGATTTTGTCGAAGGCCTTCCTAAATCACGAGGGAAAGATACTATAATGGTTGTAGTTGACAGGTTGAGTAAATATGCACACTTTATTCTGTTAAGTCATCCTTTTACAGCAGTGACCGTGGCTCGGCTCTTCTTAGATCAGATTTTCTGTCTCCATGGTATGCCCAGAACAATAATCACTGATAGGGATCGCGTCTTTGTCAGCGCCTTCTGGAAGGAACTCTTTCGGATACAGCAAGTTGATCTATTGATTTCCTCAAGTTATCATCCGCAGACGGATGGTCAATCCGAGGTGGTTAATAAGTGTTTGGAGACTTACTTAAGGTGTATGACGGGGGAACGACCAAAGGAATGGGCCAATTGGATTCCTTTAGCTGAATGGTGGTACAATACCACATTTCATACAGCTATTAAGAACACACCATACGAAGTTGTCTATGGTCAGCCTCCCTCTATTCATTTACCTTATGTTTTGGGAGATAGTAGAGTGGAGTCAGTTGACAGAACTTTGCGAGCTAGGGAGGACTGTCTTAAGATGCTTAAATTCCATTTGACCAGGGCTCAAGACCGAATGCAAATACAAGCAGACAAGGGCAGAACAGATAAAGAATTCGAAGTGGGTGATTCTGTATATGTCAAATTACAGCCATATAGACAGAAATCAATGGTTTCCAGATCTTCAGCAAAGTTGGCTCCACGGTATTTTGGCCCTTTTCAAGTGATAGAGAAGGTTGGCAAGGTGGCATATAAACTGCAATTGCTAGAAGATGTGAAGATTCATTCTGTTTTTCATGTGTCTTTGCTTAAAAAACATGAAGGCATGCTACCTATTGTGTGCTCTGTTCCTGAGGTGGATGGCCAACAACAATTAACAGATGCACCAACAAAGGTCTTGGACAGAAAACTGGTCAAAGAAGGAGATTTGGGGGTGGTGTATATTTTGGTGCAATGATCTAATGGGGAACCACAGGATGCGACATGGGAGTCATATGCTGACATGGTGAAGAGATTTCCTAACTTTGATTTTACAGTCACTTGAGGAAAATTTTTTTTTTTAGGGGGGGTGGAAAGGAGTAAGCCGTGTTAATGGTGTGTTAATGGAAGAGAATACAGGTGTTAAGGCTGTGGATGAATTGCAGGCGCAAACATTGATTGCAGGAGTAACAAGAGATGCTTAAGCTGCGTTGAATTACAAAGTGTAGCAGGGAATGCTTAAGCTTGAGGACAAGCTTCATTTTAAGGGGGTTGGTTTGTTATGAGAGCAGAAGAAGAGTGAAGAGAAGTAAGAAGCAGGAATGAAAGGAAGAAATACTTTGCATTGATAGTTGTTAGTTACCGAAGTAGTTACAAAAACATGTATAAAAGAAGAGCTATGTAGTGGCGGTTGGGTTGTTGAACAATTCTGTTGTATCTTCCTTCTTCTTCTGTACTTTCTGTTTGAGATCTTCAAGCATTCGATCTTTGATAAGAGATTCGACTGTGATTCTTCTCGATCAGTCCTTCTCCTATCTCTTGTTCTTCTCCGAACTCTGCAATCCCAGAAGAACATAACACACACCTCGAGCTATGAAGACGCGAAGCTGAAGTGGATATGAAAGTTACCAATTCTCCCCAAGCAAAAAAATTTCTTATGGCTAAGCTGGTTTGAGAGATTACCCACAAGAGCTATGCTCCACACTAGGAATATCATTCAACAAAAGCCCTGCCCAGTGTGGGAATGGGAATCCAAGTCGACACTTCATATCCTTAGGGACTGCCCAATATCCCAAGCCATCTGGGAATCTATTCCCACACCAGTAGCCTTTGACCACCAACTCAGCAAAACCCATCCAACAGTGGCTACAAGGAAATCTCAACGCAGCGGGGGCCAGACCAACTACATACAAAGGAATACAGTGATCAATACTATTCACCTCCATAACTTGGCAACTTTGGAACTAGAGAAATCACATCTTTAGGGATATTGCCTGGTGCAGAGACACCCTATGCCTTAATAATGGAAAGAGTTGCAGAGTTACTGGGCCTACTAGGAAGCAGGAACAAGCCAAAGGCTCACCTGCCATAAGCTAACCAAGTAACGGGCCCTACTCAGGAGGCAGGACTTTCTGGCGCCAACAGAACCAGAGAAGTACAACCATTACATCCCTTGCCGCGAGACAGATGGGAACCTAACCCTAACCTACCTTTCACTCTAAACACAGATGCAACCGCTAGAGGAAGCGAACTAAATGTGGGCCTAGGAGGTGTAATCAGAGACCAGAAAGGAACCTGGATAGGAGGCTTCTGTGCCAAAAAACCGAACACAAACTGCCTAATAGCTGTAGCCAATGCTCTCCAGGAAGGAATTCAATTAGCTCGAAACCTAGGAATCAAGCAACTCGCCATAAAAACAGATGCAGCTACCTTAGCAAACTACCTAAATGGCACTCAACAACCAAGCTCATTGATGACACCTCTTGTGACTGAATGCAGGTTGCTATCGTGTGATCTCGAGGAATCCTCAATATCACATGTTGTGAGGGGCGAGGGGACAAAACAAGGTTGCAGAGAGGTGAACTAAGGAAGCTCTCAGCCGGGAGAATTCTAGCACTTTTATTTACCCTCGGGATTTCATTTTAGATTTGTTGCATGTGGACATTCCATGCACTATGGATTCTGTAACCTAAACCCCTGAACACTTATCTAATGCTATATATATCCTTCACTGCCAAAAAAACAATCTTTAGATTCCCGCATAAAAACTCAGTGCGTCTTGGCTGAGGCTCACCCTCTGCAGGAAATTCTGTCTAAAACCTCTCCTATCCGCCTCCTATGTTATTCTACTGGCAGAGTTTATGATTTTCAACAACTGGAACTCAAAATTTCATGGTAGAAATCCTAAGAACATCAAAAACTTTGTGCCGATGTCAATACAAGGAACAAGCGACATGAGACAACTCCTATCATAAGTAACCAGAAAAAGACTGAAAACCAGCCTTCCTTCTAAAAGTAAGTCCAATTTTCCTGAATCCAGAAATACAAAGATCAAGAAAGGGTTATGTATGTGCCAGCAAAGAGAAGGCTAAATCAGGTGAATGGATCAACTAGAGATGCTACATTATTGATACAAAAGCATCATTCTAGCAGCAAATTATAAGCATTATGTAGAAATATTAGCTAGCTCAAGCTACAGTTGCCAAAGAGAGCCCTTCAAGAATGACTGTCATATCAATACCCACTGAAGCCACAATAAACCAAGATACACAATTGAACCTCTTATTTAGAAGAAAGCCTTGAGAATTGCCAAAACGAGAAAATTCAAGTTTACGGAAGTGTAACTCGAACTTCTTTCCTGTCTGCTCCATATGCCTGAAATTTATAGACATGACAGAAACATCATTGTTATGACGTTGGCCATGGAAAACAGTAGGCAGAACCATAAAAGGGTTGAACTGGTCATTGACCTAAGATGCCCAAATCAACCCATGAAATAAAAAAAAAAAAGCATGAAATTAAGATGCCCAAATCAATTCATCTCAAAAAAATAAAAAGTAGTAATGGAGATGGTAGACCTGAAGCCCTGCAACTAACCTGCTACTGAACTAAAGAAGGGTGGAAAACCTGGCTTTAAGAACAGCCTTCCACTACAATGAATTGCGTATTCTAATTTTGAAACCTATTAAGAAGATTATTCAAACAAACAAACTTATTCCTCATAAACTGGTTATATTTTTCACAGTTTAATGATTTGCTCCAAGAGTGGTTCTCTTCTTTCTATTGGTTCACTTCAAAATTGAACCAACAGATGAGCATTCATATGACAAGGAACTAGTAGTGTTCATACAACATTATTAATGACCCTTAGACAAAGACAAATATCATGGAAGTGTAACCTATTTATGAGAGAGAGCCAATCATCAAATTAAACATCTATGAGTTTTATTTAGCTTACCTCGGCTCCAAAACTTTTGACATAAATGTTCGTGAAGAGTTCAGATGGTTCAGGCGCTGGACTTCCCTGAAATTATAAAACACAGCACAACATCAGCAAAACTTGTGTTGCCCCTAATTTTATGGGGATAAATGGAAAAAAAATGACTGATCTGTTCCGGATATTAAAGTTTTGAATTTCTGAAGTCCAACTTCTTCATGGTGGTAAACCACGTTAAATGGTTTTGATGACAACTTCCACGTGTCTATCTTACACAGATAGAGGTAAAAAAATGTTACAAAGAACAGTGATATATCCATGCTACCTTTGCTTGAGCAATGGCTTCATCAACCTCTTTCCTCACTTCCTTCTCAATATCCTGAACAGTAAAAATTTTTAAGAACCCAAAAGGGGAACAGAAGAAACTTTTTCATCTTGCCTTCAAAGAGTATAAACCATGGGTAATGACATATTTGACAATACTTGGTGTATGCCTGATAAACTACCGCGCGTAAATGGGCGGACATCATTTACTTCAGTCCCTCTTTTTTCAAATGGGTATATAAGTCCTGAGAACTCTCCTATCCCAAGTTTCGAGTCAAAGGCGATAAGGATCATTCTCATGGTGTAAAATGTTCATCATGTTTCTAACCCCAATTCAAATTTATATACATTGTAGACATCAGAGTGTATCTACATATCTTGACAGCCTAAAAAGTAATAGTACCTTCAGCTCCTTCTCATTTGCCACATCAAGCGAAAGCAACAATTTTCTGACCCTTTCAATCGGATCACGCTCCTGAGTAGAAGAACATGTATGAAATATCGATCAACTGAAAAGTACCAAAAAAAAGAAAAAAGAAAGACCCCACAATTATTGCCATTGTAAAAAAAAAAAAAATTACCTGTCTAATACCACTGATTTCATCCCGTGTACGGTAAGTACTCCCAGGATCAGACATAGAGTGACCATGGTACCTATAAGTGTCCATTTCGAGAATCTGACCACCAGCACTAGAATCAGAAATTATTCACACAATACTCGATTGTTTTAAAAAAAATGCATTCTTGACTAATAAAGCACTCCCCATTCAAGTGAGACCCTTGTAAAGAGGCTAATCATGAAAACCAATGAGTTAAACTTACCAGGGGACCATTCTTCAAAGCGTGCTCCTTGGCAAACTTGAAAGCCTGTTTTACGGCCAGGGCATCCATACCATCGACCTAAGATTGAAATGGGTGGGTTTACCACAAGGCAAAAGGCTACTTCAATAGTAGAATTGGTAATAAACACCTTGCCTGTGGCAGGATTTGTTGGATATTCAATCAATTGGGTGTTCGCAATGCATAGAGTGCACCAGGGCAGGAAGTTGTTCGGTAATATTTAAAACTAAAAAGAAATTACTATAGCCAACATCAAGCAAATGAACTAAAAGCTAGCTGAAAGAATAAACAACCCTCCGGTAAATCACAGCCTAGCAGAACAACAACAATTCATCTACCTGGGACGAAATCTCATTTTCTGGACACATTGCACCAATGATTCAGCAACATGCCGATGACCATTAACAGACCAAGCATACGATCAAGATGTTTGCTCTTTCTAGCAGTAATCTTACCACATTCTGTGGCTAAAAACCAATCCATCTCAATCAAGAATCAGAAGATACCTTCAATCCAGGCACATAGTCCCCACGTTTGTAGTAGGCAGGGCTCTTGGCAGCCCTCCATTCAGCAGTTCCCATTCCATCTACATATGAGTTTTCCAATGACTTGTATATATTACTATGCGTGCTCGATCAAATCGACGGAAAACTGATCGGGTCCCCAGTTTCTAAACTTACAGTGATTGTTCTCACAGACCAAGATGGCTGGCAAATCCCAGAGAGCAGCAATATTAAGGGCTTCGAACAGTTGGCCCTGATTGGCTGCCCCGTCGCCATAGAGAGCAAACGTCACGGCCTCGTCCTTGCTATACTTTTGCGCGAAAGCCAGGCCGCAACCCAACGGAACCTGGGCCCCGACGATGCCGTGGCCGCCGTAAAACCCAGCCTGCTTCCTATAAAAGTGCATGGATCCTCCCTTCCCTTTGGAGCAACCGGCCTGTCTGCCCATGAGCTCCGAGAAGACCTCGAGCAATGACCCTCCACGGCCGAGGAAAGTGCAGTGGTCGCGGTAGGCGGTGATGATACAGTCGGACTTGGTAAGAGCAGCCTCCATGCCGACGGAGACGGCTTCCTGGCCATCGTAGAGGTGGCAGAAGCCGCGGATGAGCTTGGACTTGTAGAGTGAGTCGGCGGCGATCTCCATGCGGCGCATGAGGGACATGTCACGGAAGAAGGAGAGGAGCTCGGAGGTGGAAGTGGTGACGGATCGGGAAGGGGGATCGCAGTTGTGGGAGGTGAAGGGAACGGAGGTGTCGACGGTGATAGGGGAGGCGTCGGTGGAGACATGGCGAAGGGAAAAGAGGGTAAGGGGCCTGAAGAGGGGGGCGCAGGTGGAGGTGGAGCGGGAGATTAGCGCCATGGCTTGGAGGTTGGATTTTGGATCGGGGAAGTTGGCAGGCACCCCTCCTTCTCTTCTCTTCTCCTCTTTCTCTTTTGGTGGGAGCGTGGAAGGTGACGACGGCTGGTCTGGCCGCCCCTTTTCTTTTTTCTTAATTATTTTCTTTTTTAACCGCAGAGTAGTATTGTCTGAAGGCGACACTTTTCCGTTACAACTAGATGCGCGGTAATTTTGGACACGAACACCACACTGAACATAATTTGTAATTTTAGTATAGCTTTAATAGGTTCGTGTCGTTATTGTATTTAGGGTTGAGCCTATCGTTGTATATGATAACGGATTAAGCCTGCTATAACCCGTTTGACTATTTTTAATAAAAGGTAATAACGTATTTTGATATAAGTCAATTAAAATATATCTCAAATACTCTAGGCTTTTTCCTTCCTAAACACTAGGTTTTTTTGTTTTCAAATCGAAAGTCATTCCTTTTTTTATTACTAAGAGTTGAATTCTAAACTTGTAAGAAATATTTAAATTTTAATTATTAGAACACAAAATACATACTTTCGCTCAAATGTAATACATACATCATATTTTTTTTCAATTGTACGATTATTTCTTATTTAAGAAACTGCACATCTACGACTTACTGAAGATATTGTTAGGTTATATGTAGATAATGAAGACATCCCTAAGTCTAAATGTTCAACAAATTTGGTTAGTTAAGTTTTTTATGTCATGATTATTTTTATAATTTCATTTCCTAATATATGAGCATAAATTTTTTTTTGTAGGAAGTGGAAATATGTCATGATCATAATATACATTCAAAGTTGTGTTTGTTATATTAATTTGAACACCAAATTATTTATTTTGATAATTATATTTATGTATTTTTTTAGTTTTTGTAAGTTGAATTATGATGTAATTCGGATATTATGTCTATTTTATATTAATTATTTCGTGTATAACGGATCGTTTCGTGTTTACCCATTATAAAATGGTTCGTGTTTAGTGATAACACGAAAACCTTATTTGGATCGACGTATTTCGTGTCGTGTCTAGACACGAACCCGATCCGTTTAACCATTTTGCCACGCCTAGTTCCATCCCTATATTTATATGTATATATATATTTAACTTAATCCCTATCTCAAAAAAATCTTCTTTCATCGTCACTTGACCCTTTTATCTTGGTGTACGTACTTGCTGGAAGTTAGTTTCAGGATGTACGCAGGTAGGGTCGACCGCAACTCACTCACCCAGACATCACAGTTGATCGTGTACGTAGCCGCATCCCCTGCCGCTTGTAATTATAGTTCACTGGTTCGTGCAGCGACGCGATGTAGGTTGAAGAAGAGGAGTACCCGTTTTCCATTTCCAGGCTGCATGAAGTGACCAAGTAGAGTCAATGGGGGTGGAGGGAATTCGATGCATAACTGATGAGAAAAGTCGATACACAACGTAACCACATTTTATATTTATGAACAAGAACTTTTTTGGATGTGATCTTCACTAATTTGCAAGAGTAGCAGGGAAGCGGCTAAAACGCCCTCACGGAAGATTCCGTGTTTCCGTACTATAGTATGAAACAATGTCAACACTGTCGCACTGTTTTGTGCTTTAGTATGAAATAATACCGTGAGTTTCGTATTTTTGTACGATTATTTCGTTAAATATAAATGAGTTTCGTACTTTTGTACGGGCCGTTTCGTAAAGTACGAATGTGCTTCATATTTTATGTGAGCTTTTCTTTTATAAATTACGACCCACTTCATACTATAGTACAAAACAGTACCATGACTCCGTACTTTTATACGGGTAGTTTCGTAAAGTGCGAATCAGCTTTATACTATAGTATAAAGTGTTGGGGGGTTATGTGTGTAGGATTGGATAGGAAGGGAGAAGGTGCTAGCAGAACGTAGGCTCTGTACTGCCGACGACCTTCTGTAGGATAGAGGAAACCATCTGTAGAGCTGCTGCACCTACGAGGAGTGTTTTGGCTACAATTTCTCTTTGTTTAAACTTTCTCTTTTTCCTCATCATCATACAAGAAATGTCTACACGTCCCTTTATATATAGGGAGGAGTAGGAAAACCAAAAGACAATAGAAACCGACATATTTAATGACAGATTTAATAGCCTGCTTTAATGACCCACTTAAATGACTTTTCCGTTACTAAATTCAATACCCATTAATATTGATCATAAATTACCTTCAACACCCCCTCTTAATTTATGATCTTCAAGAAGTCTTTGAATGTCTTGAACTTCTCAGAAGACACCGCCTTTGTAAGAATGTCTGCGGGTTGATCATGGGTGCTGATGAACTCTAGAAGAATCTCCTTCAGCGAAACCATCTCTCTGATGAAATGATGACGAAGTTCTATGTGCTTCGATCTTGCATGGAAAACTGGATTCTTGGTCATAGCAATTGCAGATTGGTTATCACAGAAGATTGTTGTTGGCTCGTCCACCTTCTGTTGTAATTCTAGAAGTAACCTTCTGAGCCAGACAGCTTCTCTTGTTGATTCATTTGTTGCGATGTACTCAGCTTCTGCAGATGAGAGTGCAACAGCGTTTTGCTTCTTTGAACTCCATGAAATGGGCTTTGTTCCAATACAGAACAAGTATCCTGATGTGCTTCTACGATCATCCAAGCTTCCTGCCCAATCACTATCTACATAACCCACTAAATCATCCTTCTGCTCTTTTGTATACTTCAGTCCAACATTCTGTGTGCCTTTTAGATAGCGTAGAACTCTTTTTGCTGCTGTGAAATGAGTTCTGCTGGGGTTGCTCATGAATCTAGATAGCAAACTCACAGAATGAACAATGTCAGTCCTAGTATGAGTGAGATAAATAAGAGAACCAACCAGGCTTCTGTAGATCTTCGAATCAAAGCCTTCTGTAGAATCCTCCTTCTGTAACTTCTCATTGAGTGACATTGGTGTAGAAATTGGCTTTGCATTCTCCATACGGAATTTCTTCAATAGATCTGCTATGTACTTTTCTTGAGAAATGAAAATCTCTCCTTTCTTCTGCTTCACTTGAAGTCCGAGAAAGTACTTCATCAAGCCAAGATCTGTCATCTCAAATTCTTCCATCATAGCTTCCTTGAACTTCTGCAGCAAGCTTCTGCTGGTGCTAGTGTAGATCAAGTCATCTACATAAAGACATGCTATTAGAAAATCAGGACCAACCTTCTGTATGTATAACGAAGGTTCTACTGAGCTTCTGGAGAATCCTTTCTTTTGTAGATAGGAATCAATTCTGCAATTCCACGCCCTTGGTGCTTGCTTCAAACCATATAGAGCCTTATGCAGTCTGTAGACTTTGTCTTCTGTGCCTTTCATCACGAATCCTTGTGGTTGTTCTACGTAGACTTCTTCTTCTAGTACTCCATTAAGAAATGCTGACTTGACATCAAGCTGGAATACTTCAAGCTCCTTCTGTGCTGCAATGGCTAGAACAGCACGGATTGTCTCAATCCTTGCTACAGGAGCAAAAGTTTCTGTAAAATCAACTCCAGGCTTCTGTGAATAGCCTTTTGCTACGATGCGAGCTTTATGCTTCTGCACACTTCCATCTTCATTATACTTGGTCTTGTAGACCCACTTTAATCCGACAGCTTCTTTTCCTTCTGGTAGATCGACCAATGACCACGTGTCATTCTTTTGTATAGAAGTCATCTCCTCATTCATGGCATTTCTCCATTTTTCTTCTTCTGCTGCCTCCTCAAAGTTCTGTGGCTCAAATGCAGCAAGAGCAAAGTTAGCTTGCTCATAAATTTCAGTGAATGATCGATACTTCCTTGGTGGTGTATCTCCAATGGGACCCTTCGCTTTTGGAATGGTTTTAGAGGAACTAGCTTCTGTTGTTCCGATGGGATTCTGTACTGTAACTTCTGCTACTGCTTCTGTTGTTCTGATAGGATTCTGTACAGATGCTTCTGTTACTGTTTCTGTATACTGGAAAATCTGAGTCATAGAAGACTCTTCCTGCCACTTCCAATCTGTATGTTCATCAAAGATAACATCTCTTGACAGAATTAACTTGTCAGTATTCGGATTATAAAGACGATATCCCTTCGATTCATCACTATATCCGATAAAAATCAACTTCTCACCTTTCTCATCAAACTTTTCTCTTCCTTGAGAAGGTGTAAGTGCATATCCAATACACCCAAATACTTTCAAATGATTTACCACGGGCTTCCTTCTGTGCCACGCTTCATATGGTGTCTTGTCCCTAACTGCTTTTGTAGGGGATCTGTTCAAAAGGTAGGCAGATGTGTTGACAGCTTCTGCCCAGAACTTGTTGGGTAGACCTTTGCCCTTTAGCATGCTTCTGGCCATCTCCACTATGGTTCTGTTCTTTCTTTCTGCGACTCCATTTTGCTGAGGAGAATACTGCACAGTTAACTGCCTCTGTATCCCCTTCTGTTGGCAATAGTCCAAGAATGGTCTTGACAGAAACTCTCCTCCGCGATCTGTCCTCAAGGTCTTAATCCTATATCCACTTTGATTCTCTGCAAGTGCTTTGAACTTCATAAAGGTGGTGAAAGCATCTGATTTCCTCTCAAGAAAATAAATCCAAATCATTCTAGTATAATCATCTACGAACAACAGAAAGTATCTTCTGTTACCGAGAGACGGAGTCTGAGTCGGTCCACAAATATCCGCATGAACCAGCTCGAGAGGGGCTTGAGCTCTCCATGATGTGTTTGGGAATGGAAGACGATGATGCTTTCCGAAGACACATCCTTCACAGACATCACCTTCTGAGCTTGTATAGAAGGTAGTCCTACCGCCATATCCTTCTACTTCAACAGAGCTAAACCATTCCTATTAAAATGTCTATACATAAGATGCCAAAGATGAGAATCATCTACAATCTCAATTTTGAGAACAACATTGCTACAATGAGTCATCTTTAATAGGAAAAAATTGTTGGACATCATCTTCACGACCACAACCTTCTGTCCGTTATCTCACATTAACTTTATGCAAAGACCAACTTATATCCATTTTTCATCATCTGCCCCACACTTAGTAGGTTCTGTGCGATTTCTGGAGTGTAGAAGACATCGTGCATCCTCTTTTGTTGACCTTCTGCACTGAAAACTGAAACAACACCTTTACCTTCTATCTTTAACTTCTTGCTATCTCCAAGTTCCAAGAGAGAGTTGTATTTCTCATCAAGCTCCACAAAGTTCTTCTTGATTCCTGTGACATGGTTACTACACCCACTATCGAGGAACCATATCTCATTCATATCTTGCACGGTGTTAGAGGAAGAATAGAAAACTTTAGAAGGTTCATCTTCCTTAGAGAAATTTACCGAGCTTCTGTCCTCATTCTTCTATTCATTCTTCTGCTCTTTATCTTTGTACCAGCAATCACGATCTGCATGAGTTGGGAGCTTGCATCTCCTGCATCGAAAACGACAATTTTTTGTTTCATGATTATTCTTTCTGCAGATGCGGCATCCTGCTTCTGCTTCTTCATGACCGCTTCTGTGCTGACCTTCTGGTCGTCCTTCTGCATAGCCTCTGCCTCTGCCACGAGACCTGCCTCCACGTCCTCTGCCATAGGACCTTCTGTTGTTTCCAGAACGTTCTTGCTTCTGCTCAGAAACATTCAATTTCGCTTGAAATGCTTGCTCCACGGGGGTTGTGTACTTGCTGACCCGTTTCTCATGGGCTTCTAGGGAACCCATCAATTCATAGATGGAAACTTCTGCGAGATCCTTCATCTCTTCAATCACGGTTACCACATGCTCAAACTTCTGTGGCAAGCTTCTGAGGATTTTCTCCACGACTTTTCTATCTGGGACGACTTCTCCGCAACTCTTCAATTGATTGAGGATCTCCACGATCCTTGAGAAGTAGTCTTTGACGTTTTCTGCGTCTTTCATGGATAGATTGTCGAAGTCTCTCCAAAGATTCTGCAGCTTTATAGAGATCACCTTCTGTGACCCTTTGAACTCCTTCTTTAGGACTTCCCACGCTTCATTCACCTTCTTCAGGCCGAATATCCTTGGGTAGATGGTTTTGCTCACGGATTGTTGCAGAATCCGTAGAGCCATGGCATTCTTCATGACGTTCTCCTTGTACGCCTTCGGCTCATCTTCTGTGGGGTTGATGACACCTTCTATGGAAGTGTTGTCACCTTCTGGGAGAGAGATTCCTTCTGGAACTTCTTCGTAGCCTTCATTCACAAGTTTTCATAGATCTTGGAAAGGAAAATGGTCTCCATTTGAGAATTGCAATAGTCGAAGTGCTCACCGTCGAAGATGGGGATTTGATTGGGAGAAAAAGTGAAGAACATATTGCCAGCGGATGTAGACATGACCTTCTGCGCTCTGATACCAAATTTGTTGGGGGTTATGTGTGTAAGATTGGATAGAAAGGGAGAAGGTATTAGCAGAACGTAGGCTCTGTACTGCCGACGACCTTCTGTAGGATAGAGGAAACCATCTGTAGAGCTGCTGCACCTACGAGGAGTGTTTTGGCTACAATTTCTCTTTGTTTAAACTTTCTCTTTTTCCTCATCATCATACAAGAAATGTCTACACGTCCCTTTATATATAGGGAGAAGTAGGAAAACCAAAAGACAATAGAAACCGACATATTTAATGATAGATTTAATAGCCTGCTTTAATGACCCACTTAAATGACTTTTCCGTTACTAAATTCAATACCCATTAATATTGATCATAAATTACCTTCAACATAAAGCCCATACGAAGCCCATCGGCGTTTTCCAAAATAATTTCGTATAAAGAGGGGTGACGAATGAAAAAAAAAAATAAGAAGAGGACGCTGACATGAGGATTTATTAATTTTTTAATAAAAACAATTCATGTAAAAAAGAAAGTTTTTACGGTTAGGACATTTATCATGTGTCCATTGTTGTTAAGGGTAAAAGGTGATAATGTGAGGCGATAAGGAATCGCTCACCTTTTGAACAAGAGATGGTTGAAATTTATAGTCGATCCATAACGGTAAAAGTAGAATTTTCCAAGAGCAAATGAAACCGTTTGTAAAATAGTTTTAATGTCAAATAACCTTCTGATCAACCGGATAATGTAGAGTGTAATAAGAAATGATACCCTTATTAAACAATACCAAAGTTGAATTATAAATGAAAAATTTCCAAACAAGTTTTTAACGTAGGAAAACTAATACACCATATTTTCAGCCTTTGTTGCACAAATTACTCCCCAAACCAGTTAAAAGGGTATACTGACTGGCATGGCGAACAGAGAAAAAAGTGCAGCCAAGCCTTGTTACTGAAACATAATTTAAAAAAAAAAAAAAATTTAGAATTACGCTTGAGTCCTCCTCATGCAATAATAGTTCCTTCCACCCACGACTGATAAGATTACATGGGGAAAGTGGGGAGAAGGAATGGATGACTCACCCGGAACGTCGAAAAGAAGGGAAAGGCGAAAGGTGAGGGGTAGGTAGTTCTTGAGACAGAAACACGTGCCGAGGGAAGAGGTGGTTGGGTTATATATCCACCTTTGTCTCGTATTAAGACAATTTCTTAGAGCCAAAAGCCGACGAGCATCCACATCCACACCTAGGTTCCAAATCCCAAGTGGTAGCCTCCCTCCCTCACCTGTAGATTGCCCGCCTATCTTCTCGACTTAGGCATCTCTTTTTTTGTGCCTTTAATAACTATGTGTCCGTCTAATGCAGTCTCCAACTTGAGTTCCTAACTATATTCAATCTAATAGTAATTAAGTTTACGTCAAAATATAAATCACTAAGCCGTTTTTCCTTTATTGAATAAATAAATAAAGTATTTTTGAAAATTTCATTATATATATAATTGACATTTCCTCGACTATAGTCAAAAGGGCTTTGCTCCAAAATACCCCAAAAAAAATTTGAGTAAAGAGGGCGGCGGAGAAAAATTTGACGAAAGTACCGGATTAAAGCAAAATGACGACTTTCTTCACAAGTGACGACTTTCATTACATAAAAACAGAAAGTCATCACTTCAAGTAACGACTTTGGCCAAATCGCCCTCTACTTTACCAACTACATTTTGATAATGTTCGCCATCACCGATATCATCCTCATTGAACTCATTAAAAAGAATCATGAATATGCTCATCCTCACTACTTTCTACCATTGCATTTGAAACATTTAATCGACTGCACTTTGGAGGATGTGCTAGGACCTCTCTTGAATTCAGTCGTAGGCACGTTCTTCCTACCTTCCGACCTTTCAATCGAACTCCTGCTCGGCATACTAGACGACTCCCTTTGTACTGCCTTCAACTTCTCTCCTTTAAAGGAATCTTCACTTCCCTTCCGAAAGTAATTTCCACGATCAAGTTGTAGCAGCTCAGCCTTTAACGCTAAACTCCGTGCTTCATCAATTGTGGTGATCATTTGAACTCCAATCCGATTTCGAATAGATGGGGTCAATCCCTCTAAGTAGCGCGCAACCTGCTGCCCCTCTGTTTCAGTCAGAGAATTCCGTTCGGCGAGGCGAAGAAATTCACCCGTGTAAGTGTGAACGGACCGATTTCCTTGTTGACATCTCTGGTATTGCATGAATAGATACTGCTCATAATCTGGAGGGAGAAAACGACCCTTCAATAGTTGTTTCATCCTCCTCCAAGTACGAACGGCCGCACGACCTTCAAGTGTTCTATTTTCTTGCAGCCGATCCCACCAAGCTGCTGCTCCTCCTTTGAGCCGATATGCCACTAACTTCACTTGTTTCTCTTCAGGAACTTCAGTATACTCAAGAAACCGTTCGACTTCCGACAACTAGTCAAGGAAGTCCTCAATATTAAGACCACCATCGAAAACCGGGACGTCAACTTTGAGTCTAAACTCGTCGCGCACCTGAGGTTGACGTCGGTTTCCATGAAAGTAATCCTCCGCTTCATCTTCCTCATCGTCAGATTCATGGACGGGTTGCATCCGTCGTGGAACATGAATTCGACCAGGGGGAATTCGTGGAGGGATGCGAGGAGCGACTCTCGTTGGACGCTCCTCCGCTTCAGCATTCTGTTCCCTAGGCAAACCAAGGGCTTCTAGTCGTAGCAAGATCTGGTCCAAGCGAGTTTCCATCCGTCCAACCCGCTGATCCATCGCTTGCCATCTATCTTCCTCCCGCCCAACGGCGTTTGGACCATGGTTAGCTGACTCGTCCGCCATTGAACAGCCTCGGGCAATCCCAAGCTCTGATACCAACTGACGCAGCGAGCGCTGATCGGACTGCCCGACAACACACGGTTGAACGGGACAACGAACTCAAATCAGAGTTCAAAGGTAAATGAGAGGAAACTCAAAAGTTTTCTTCAAAAAGATGATGTCCTCCTTTCGCATGCTAAAGGACTCCTTTATATAGACCATGAGGGGATGAACCCAGCACCCTCATTAAGACTAGAAACATTTCCCCAGAACCCCTATTAAAAGAACCCTCATTAAAAGAAAACAACCATAAAGTCTGACGGCACCATGCAAAAAGGAAGATGGATTTCGTGACTCTTCGTCTTCAAGAAAATGGGCATCGACTTGGGCGCTGACTCAAGTCGACTTCAGGAGGGAGGTCAAGTCGCAAGTCGAGTTGGCCGCATCATTCTCCTCCACCTGTGAAAAGCTCGACCTCGAGCTTGGTTTCTCTGGGTACAGCGGTTCCTGGGAATCATGGTAAGGGAATATATCCGCAACATTGAAAGTACGAGAAATATCCATAGACTCTGGCAGATCGATGACATATGCATTGTCGTTGATCTTCCGCAACACTTCATAAGGTCCATACTTCCGCGGCTTGAGCTTATTATAACTTCCCACTGGGAATCTCTCCTTTCGAAGAAATACCATTACTTGATCTCCTTCTGAGAAAACTCGCTCTCGCCTATTTTTATCCGCAATCCGTTTATACTTCTCATTGGTCGCCTCCAAACGTTCCTTGACTTGCTTCCGGGTGTCTTGAATCTGCTCTGCAAGGCCCTCAGCGGCTGAGCTTTTCTTATTGTCCTTCAGAAGAGGAATCAGGTCCAATGCATGTTGTGGAACTTTCTGGTAGACGATAGAAAATGGAGATCTCCCGAGAGCACTATGAACAGCACTGTTATATGCGAACTCCGCTTGAGAAAGTGCAAAGTCCCATTGCTTCGACTTGTCTCCACATATACTCCGCAGCATATTTCCCAGTGTCCGATTCATTGATTCCGTCTGACCATCCGTCTGTGGGTGTGCCGTACTACTAAAGTTCAAAGACACATCAAACAACCTCCACAAGGTCATCCAGAAATGGCTAAGGAATCTCGAGTCGCGGTCCGAGACAATCGACTTAGGAATTCCATGAAGGCGTACCACTTCACGAAAAAACATGCGAGCTACATTTGAAGCATCTGACGTCTTCCGACACGGGATAAAGTGTGCCATCTTAGAGAACCTGTCAACCACAACAAAGATAGAATCCATGCCCCTTTGGGTACGGGGCAGTCCTAACACGAAATCCATAGATAAAGCATGCCAAGGATCCTCTGGAACCGGTAGTGGGAGATATAACCCAACATTTTGAGAATGTCCCTTCGCGACTTGACATGAGCTGCATCGCTGCACAAATCTCTCCACATCTCTCCTCAACTTAGGCCAATAAAACCGTTCCACCACTGCAGCCAATGTCTTATCTCGACCCAGATGTCCACCAAGACCTCCTCCATGTAAATCTCTGATCAGTTTCTCTCGAAGTGAGGTGTGTGGGATGCATAGTTGGTTTCCCCGCATGAGATATCCATCCGAAATATGGAATTCACCAACACTCTCTCTTCGGTGAATCTTAGCCCAAATGTCCGCGAAATCCTCATCTCGAGCATATGCTTCTCTCAGTTGTTCAAATCCCACTAGTTCTGTCCGCAACTCTGTAAGAAGGGTTGCGCGTCGACTTAAAGCATCCGCGACTTTGTTGTGTACCCCCGACTTGTGCATGAGCTTAAAAGGAAACTTCTGAATATAAGTCGACCAGCGGGCATGCATATCTCGACTTAACTTCTGTTGGCTACTCAAATACTTCAATGCTTGGTGATCCGAATACAAGACAAACTCTTTCCCAATCAAATAATGCTCCCAATATTTTAGAGTCCGGAAAACAGCATAGAACTCTTTGTCATAAGTCGACCACTTCCTGCGAGCTTCACTCAACTTCTCACTGAAATATGCTACTGGTCGCTTCTCTTGAGATAAGACAGCCCCAATTCCAAACCCACTCGCGTCGCATTCAACTTCAAACAACTTATCAAAACTTGGCAATGCAAGTACAGGAGCTGAGCTCAGTTTCTCTTTGATCAACGCAAAACTCTCCTCAGCCTCTTCACCCCAATGGAATGTTCCCTTCTTCAGACACTCAGTAATCGGAGCCACAATTGAGCTGAAATTCTTAATGAATCTTCTATAGAAAGTAGCTAACCCATGGAAACTTCTAACCTCACTAACTGATTTCGGTGAAGGCCACTCACGAATTACTTTAACCTTGTCCTCATCAACTCGCACTCCCTCAGCACTTACTATATATCCGAGAAAAAGCAATTCTGACTTCATAAAACTACACTTCTTGAGATGCAAATAGAGCTTGTACTCTCTCAAAACAGTTAGTACGTCACGCAAATGATCCACATGCTCGCTTCGCGACTTGCTATAGATCAATATGTCATCGAAATAAACAACAACACACTGACCGATAAAAGACTTCAATACCTGGTTCATAAGATGCATAAATGTACTCGGCGCATTGGAGAGCCCGAACGGCATGACCAGCCACTCATATAAGCCGTCTCGAGTCTTGAAAGCCGTTTTCCATTCGTCTCCAGGTCGGATTCGAATTTGATGATATCCGCTCCGTAAGTCGATCTTCGAGAACACGACTGAACCGTGAAGTTGATCCAGCATGTCATCGAGCCTAGGAATGGGAAATCTGTACCCCACCGTGATCCGATTGATAGTTCGGCTATCCACACACATTCTCCAACTTCCGTCCTTCTTGGGAACAAGTAGAGCCGGCACAGCGCATGGGCTAAGGCTTTCACGAATATGTCCCTTGTGTAGTAGTTCTTCTACCTTCTCCTGTAATATGGCATTCTCTTTCGGACTCATTCGGTAATGGGGAAGATTCGGTAGGCTGGCTCCAGGGATTAAGTCGATGCGGTGCTGAATGTCGCGTAGAGGCGGCAAACCATCAGGAAGTTCGCCAGACGCTAGCTCCCCAAACTTAGCAAGGATTGGTTTCACTTCTTCAGGAACGTCCTCTTCCGCCTTGTCTTCTCTCGGCAACTCCCTTACAATCAGCAAATGGACCTCTCCGGCCGCCTTCATTTCTGCCTCTAACTCTCTAGTGGAGTCGGATCTAACGAGCAATGCCTTGCTTCTCTGTTTCTCTTCCGACTCGACTCTAGGGGCCTGATTCATTGGAAGTAGAGTGTAGCGAACGCCTCCTTTTTTTAGTCGATAGACGTTATCCCTTCCAGAGTGACTTACGTCATTGTCGAATTGCCAAGGTCTTCCGAACAGCAAGTGACAAGCCTCCATGTCAACCACATCACAATACACCTCGTCCTTATACCTCCCAATGGAAAATGGTACCTTACATCTCTCTGTGACGCGAACTTCACCGACAGCCCTGATCCAGCCGATCGAGTAAGGACTCGGATGACTCTCCACCGGAAGATTCAACTTTTCAACAACGGACTTTCCGATGATGTTTTCCTGACTTCCACTATCAATAATCACCGTAAACGGAAGAGACTTAATCAAACAACGTGTTCGAAAAAGTCGGTTCCTCTGAGTTTGCTCTTCTCGCTTTGGAGATAACATAAGTTTCCGAATCACATAGACATGCTCGTTCTCCCCTTCCTCTTGGTACGTATCCCCATAGCCATCCTCTGGTTCGCACATGACATCCTCACATTCAGTTTCTTCTTCGATAACAGCCACGACCTTCCGACGCGGACAATCGCTGGATCGATGTCCCATCTCATTGCATTTGAAACATTTAATCGACTGCACTTTGGAGGATGTGCTAGGACCTCTCTTGAATTCAGTCGTAGGCACGTTCTTCCTACCTTCCGACCTTTCAATCGAACTCCTGCTCGGCATACTAGACGACTCCCTTTGTACTGCCTTCAACTTCTCTCCTTTAAAGGAATCTTCACTTCCCTTCCGAAAGTAATTTCCACGATCAAGTTGTAGCAGCTCAGCCTTTAACGCTAAACTCCGTGCTTCATCAATTGTGGTGATCATTTGAACTCCAATCCGATTTCGGATAGATGGGGTCAATCCCTCTAAGTAGCGCGCAACCTGCTGCCCCTCTGTTTCAGTCAGAGAATTCCGTTCGGCGAGGCGAAGAAATTCACCCGTGTAAGTGTGAACGGACCGATTTCCTTGTTGACATCTCTGGTATTGCATGAATAGATACTGCTCATAATCTGGATGGAGAAAACGACCCTTCAATAGTTGTTTCATCCTCCTCCAAGTACGAACGGCCGCACGACCTTCAAGTGTTCTATTTTCTTGCAGCCGATCCCACCAAGCTGCTGCTCCTCCTTTGAGCCGATATGCTACTAACTTCACTTGTTTCTCTTCAGGAACTTCAGTATACTCAAGAAACCGTTCGACTTCCGACAACTAGTCAAGGAAGTCCTCAATATTAAGACCACCATCGAAAACCGGGACGTCAACTTTGAGTCTAAACTCGTCGCGCACCTGAGGTTGACGTCGGTTTCCATGAAAGTAATCCTCCGCTTCATCTTCCTCATCGTCAGATTCATGGACGGGTTGCATCCGTCGTGGAACATGAATTCGACCGGGGGGAATTCGTGGAGGGATGCGAGGAGTGACTCTCGTTGGACGCTCTTCCGCTTCAGCATTCTGTTCCCTAGGCAAACCAAGGGCTTCTATTCGTAGCAAGATCTGGTCCAAGCGAGTTTCCATCCGTCCAACCCGCTGATCCATCGCTTGCCATCTATCTTCCTCCCGCCCAACGGCGTTTGGACCATGGTTAGCTGACTCGTCCGCCATTGAACAGCCTCGGGCAATCCCAAGCTCTGATACCAACTGACGCAGCGAGCGCTGATCGGACTGCCCGACAAACACACGGTTGAACGGGACAACGAACTCAAATCAGAGTTCAAAGGTAAATGAGAGGAAACTCAAAAGTTTTCTTCAAAAAGATGATGTCCTCCTTTCGCATGCTAAAGGACTCCTTTATATAGACCATGAGGGGATGAACCCAGCACCCTCATTAAGACTAGAAACATTTCCCCAGAACCCCTATTAAAAGAACCCTCATTAAAAGAAAACAACCATAAAGTCTGACGGCACCATGCAAAAAGGAAGATGGATTTCGTGACTCTTCGTCTTCAAGAAAATGGGCATCGACTTGGGCGCTGACTCAAGTCGACTTCAGGAGGGAGGTCAAGTCGCAAGTCGAGTTGGCCGCATCATGAGTCTAGCAACATCTTCATCACTTCTTATCGCTATCAAAACAAAATAAAGTCTTCCATACACATTACTTAAATACCGATGAACAATCTCAATTCCGTAAACATCAGTAGTATCAATTTGCAATAGGCTCCGATTACCGATTACAATCATCTCCAACAAATAGTTTAAACATAGTCTCAAAATCTCCATCATAATTTACTTCATCATTTGCCTATCACAATATTACTACAGAGATAACACAACAACGTATCCGAATTCCTCGTTTCCTAATAAGAATAAGTAATTATAAATGATAATTAAGTGTTCAAATACACAATATTAAGTACCTTAATGAGGTGGATTTACAGAGACAAGGTTGAATTTGTAGAAAGTCAGTATTTTTTTTTTTTAATTTGTGATATGAAGGCCACTCTTAGATAAAGTCTAACTCCAAGTGGCGACTTAAAAGAGTGCGGAGGAATTCGTCATTTTAATAATCAATTATTAATTTATTCAGCTTTCGAAAAACGAGAGCCCCGGCAGACAAAAGGAACGTCCAAACAAAATATATCACAAACTCTCCAACACATCCAAAAACATGCATCTTTTTCTCCTTTGGAATCGACACCACCTATCTCTCTCATTCAGGACATATATAAAAGAAAAATGAAAAAAAAAAAAGTAAATCCCAGATAAATTTTTAGTGTACATAAAAGAAGAAGAAGAAGAAAAAAAATACAACATGAGTCTCTCTGTTCAGTTCTTCTGTTCTGGTTCTCTTGGGGGTCAACAAACGTCACCTAAATATACTTCATGCCAGAAATGTGCTGCTGCCTAGAGATCAGGTACTGTGCTAAAGAGTAGACTATCCCCAGCAATCCCAGTATCTTCACCTTCAGCACGTCCGTTATCAATATCGACGGCAGGTTCAGTGGCAGTGCCATCAACGGCATCATATCGTTCTGCTTTGTGTACGTCCACACATACCTGTTAAACAGTACTTGGCTCGGCAACGTCAGGATCAGCAGCGCCAGGTTCTTCACCCCAAAGAACCAGTCCATCCCCCTGCCCGTTTCAGGCCCGTTCCAGATATCCCCCACTATATTGTACAGAGCTGTCAACACCAGGTAGCTCGATATGACCGTTGTCACAGGGAAGTACCTCTGCTTGTCACCGAACCCAGCCACAAAATCAGAGTCTTGGTTGAGGAGGAGGAGGATGGGGGCCAAGAAGAAGATGGCACGGTTTGACCCCCCTGTGAGGTTCATGTTCAGGATAAGGCATATGGCGAAGCACATGATGGTGGCGACGTTGCCGACCGAAGGCATCCAAGCTCCTTCTATGGCCATTTTCTTGATGGTGAAGGTTGGCACTGCAGAGGCCAGTCGATGTTGCATGAACCTCATCCTTGACGGGAATGCACCCGAACCACTCTGCATGGAGGACCTCGATTGCCTCATGCTTCCCCTTTCGATGGACTTCTCGCGCATCAACGATGCCAGCTCAAACTTTATTTCTAGAGCAATAAGCATGAAAATGGCTGCATACAGACCGAGAAGAGAAGTCCTCGCACCCTCCACAGCAAGCAGAGTGGTCAATTTCTTGTCCTCCTCGGCCATTGTTTCTACTACACTATCCCCAAGAATGCTTTTGATTCTGACTTGACCCTCCAGCAAGTACGTCACCGGAAAGAGAGCCACAAGCAGTGCAAATACCCAAGGAAGGAGTCTCGTGCTCGAAGCAGATGGAAAATGGGTGAACACCACAAACACGGAAGTGCAGACCATGGTTACGACAATAAGGGCATGCAAGACTGCAGCTTGCAGGAAGTATTCCGCAGAAATGTAGACGCCCAAAGCAACTCCCATTGCTATTGAGTACGCGGTTCTCAACTCGACTATATACTTAATAGGTATGACAGAGGTCCCAGCAGCAAGAGTGAGCAAGATAACCGCAATAAGCAACCATGATGGCCATGTTGGTTTTGCGGCAAGAAAACCATATATAGAAATATCATCTGTTGGTTCACGAGAATATCTGCCTGTGCTATAGCGGTAAGTTAACCATAGAGGAAGGGGCGGCTCCATCAAGATAAAAAGAAGTCCAGTTGCAATAACAAGAACAATGTATCTTTTAGCCAGCTGCATAACAGAAAGGGAGAGACAAAACGGTCAGGAAAATTGCACAGGCATAAATAAAAAGAAGAAATTTCAAGATACAACTATATGAAAAGGCAACTAAAGGGAGTGTTTTATATAAGACAAACTTAAATCGCATAGTAATCACTAGCACATAACACTGAACATTCACACTAGCTAAAAGCGATCATAGTTTCACAACCACCAAACTTTCACAACGAGGACATCATTTTAAGAGTAAATCGTCCTGTAAAGAGAAGACATCCTTACCACAGCATGTGGGAAGTGGAGGGCAGCTATAGGGATACAACCAAGTCCAGTCAATAGAAAGAAGAAACCCCACATCAAACTTCCAGACGGAGTCTTTCCCAGCCACATTTGAAGGCCTTGAAAAATCGTCTCACGGCAGAACCAAACAGATAAAGCAACCACACCCGCATGAGCATAACCTTGCCATGCTTTCATCTTTGATGCAGTTTTGGTTCTATCTCTGCAATAATCGTAGATATGAGGGTCCATACAGCAAGAAAGTCTTATAACGAGGAGTTTCCTGTAATAAGAGACTAGCTTACTTGTAAAGGAGCACTGGGGGAGATATAGCCAAAAGCAGGCCGGCAGACATCCAGACAGTATATCTTGCCGCAATAAACAGCACAATGAGCTTTGAAGAGTACAGGCAAGTCAAAATCCATACTGCCTTTGGTCTAATGTGATGATCAGCAGAGAGTCTTCTTACCAGGGCCAAGCCCAAAAGAGTCGTCAAAATAACCATGTAAGCAGGGTATATCACATCCTCATCAGAGCCAAAATAATATACAGTTGAGAAAGTAAAGAATCGGTTCTCGATGAAGCATAGCAATATTGCATGGCTGATCAAACCAACCTCGACTAGAAAATGAAACCTTGATGGAAGAAGAGCCAGACCAGGAACTATCATTGCGACAATCACACTGGCAACAATGATCTTGCAGAAAGATTTTATAGACATTCCTGCTATCCAAATGCTTAAATCCCAGAAATTGTGCATGACAAACCAAGCAACCATTACACTCCCAAGGGCAACGAACACAAAGTATGACGGCAGACTCTTTTTGGTTAAAAATCTGGCAAAATAGAAGCCGGCAACAGCTGGCAGCGGAAGAAACTGCAAGAATAAGAGGAAAGTACATCAGGAATATAAGCATGAAGTTGTAATTATCTGTAACTGCAAGAAGATCAATATCACTAATTTTGTACGTTGCTCCAACAATTAAATTCCACATAGAATGAAACCAATTCATCGTATAATAATATTATAAATTCTCGCAGAGGTTCAATGTGGTTGTACACATGGTTGAAGGAATCAAAACAAAACGTCACTACAGCCTTATTGTATTGTAATAGGTGAAATGTGAATTCTACTATAGAAAACATTAGGAGGGCAAAAAATGAAGAGAATAACAATGGAGTCCACATAAAAGCAATCGAAAAATAACAATAACAGAAGAACCAAATAAGCTACGGAAGAAACTGCCTATGGTGCTCCGCAGGATCTCTAACAAAGTAGAAAAAACCCAGGACGAAATTGTGATATCTATTGCAAATTGAAAATGAAAGTGTGATCATATGTCTCTTCTACAGCCTAGGTGTACATTGTATGGGATAAAAGCAAGCAACGTCCACAAGTACAATCATTGGGCAACATGATGCAGCCACAAAATCAAGGGTTATTTACAAAGTGAAATCAATATTGTGATCACCGTGTACTTCATTAGGGTTAGATAAGAACCATCTAGCTATTTTCACCGGGACAGTAAACCTTTATTTCAAGGTCAACTCTGCAGAAATAATCCCTTCCATTCTCCCACTTATTTCCCATATAAAATACCCCAGATAGTCCACAATTTAATTAACAAAACTCTGCGACAGAATTTTCCCCCGGTAAATATAATGGAAATCTACCAGAAACAACACTACCTACCTCCTATTTCTTAACATAAGAGTTCATCTAGTTGAAGTACAAACTAACCCAGATAAGACAACTAAGCTATCATCACAAATTGGGGAAAGAACTGCCACTGAATTATCAATCTGTAACCCGCCTGGAGTCATCTTCACATTCTATCCCCACCACGAACTTCAGGCTTCCATTATAGAAACCGGGTGACTAGTTGAGAATCCTACATTGATCACAAGATGAAATATACATACCAGCATAGGGAATCCAATGACAATGGCACCGGCTGAACTGACCACAACCCCCAACACCGTGAGCACAGCAGAACCAAATGCGTCCGAGAGAATTCCAAGTGTATATGCACCCCCTCCAACTGCACCACCTAGCATCGTAACCGTAACAAGCAGGTAGTTCAGAGGTGGTGGCACCTGTACATACTTGCCGAATGAATGAAAAACCACCCTGATCTCCAAACATATGACGATGATAACCGTCGCGACTGCCCCATTCATGACCCTTATACTCCTCACTTGATTCTCATTCTTTGTGATCCACCAGAGCGCCCCTCTCGTTGATGCATAAAGAAGAAACAAAAATGGCACGAAAAATAGCAAGACTGGATCGCTGACTGCCGAGGCCGACCCAAACATCACCCTATAATGGGAGGCGACATGGAAAGCCAGGGAGCCAAAAAGCAAATTCAGATCATGGATGCAGGTCTCAAGGGGACCAAGGATGTACTCCTCGTCGGGAACCTCGCCACGGCGGAACCTACCCTCGCCCTTTGCCTTGAAGGACGAGAAGCGAGGGATGGAGTAGGCCCAGTAGAAGAGGCAGTTGATGCACACGAGGTAGTAGGCGGCATTGTTGATGCCAAATGCAGAGACAGCAGCCCAGGCGAAGATTGCCGATGAGACCAGTGGGGAGCATGCGAAAAGAAGGCGCTCAAGGGCGACCACGACGGAGGGGTACTCAAGGGCGAGGAACTTGAATTGCAGCGAGAACCAAACGCCGACAAGGAAGGTGGAGAGGGAGCAGAGGAGGGAGGCGATGGCAGTGAGGGGAAGTGAAGAGGGGAAGAGGTACGGCGAGGCAGAGAAGAAGAAGGAGATTTGTGAGGCGATGAGGGTGAACCAGAGGGCAAAGAAGGATCCCGACTTGAACGACAGGGAATCGAGGATGTAGGCGACCATGAGCCCAACAGTGAGTACGGTTACGACGGGGGCACCCCCGAGGTCAAGCAGGAAGAGGGCGGTTGGGACGAGGGAGAGCGAAATCAGAAAATTATGGGAGAATCCTGCGGCAGCACCACCCCCAGAGGAGGATCGCGACGATGCGGTACCTGCGCCGCCGGAGGAGGAGTAGGCTGGGGGCGGAGGGTGGAACCCGGCGGGAGAGGAGAAGGAAGGGGCGGAGACGGAGGAGGGGATGTAAGGGCGGAAGGCCCGGGGATTGAGCTCCGGCGGGATCATCTTCGCCGTCGTAAGCGGCGGCGGAGGGTAGGGGGGTTTTGGGATGGGAGTTGAGGTGTGGGGTAGAAGAAGAGTGGAATGAGCGACGTGGCTGGGAGGATGTCAGCCGTTGGATCGGATGGACAGACGGACGGATCGAGGGGTTCTGGGGAAGGTCGAGCGATGCCGAGCATTGTTTGGAGATCGTCGTGTTGTGGTTCGGCCAGCTCGAGCTTCTTGGTGCCTACCGCCGACGTAGGCTGTAGAAAGTTTCGTTAATTTCTAGTATTATCGAATTATATATATATAATCATCAACTTTCTTTAACGGGTTAAATGCCCCACAGCTAATTCGGAATCAATTCTAAACTATGAAAACTAATTATTTAAATAATTTTAAGGACCGTCTCGTAATTTATTCCCCATTCCAAAGTTGCGAGCAAATTTTAAGAATAAGAGATGCATCCACATACCACCACTCATTCGTCCTTGCTAAACAGTCACGCTAGCCAGTTGACTAGCAACTCACCTAGTGGTCAGTTCAGTTCTTGCGAGCGACTGTGCCAGTGAGTTATGTACCGATTTATCGTTAATAGACGTAATTACAAAAATTCGCTAAATTTCTCACCTTAAAAGAAACCGAAAGTTGTCTAACCCCTTTTTCCGAGGTAATAAGGCAAATAATAAAACAGAGTTGACACTTAAAAAGTGAAAAATAGAGATCTAAGTTCGCTAATTTCTTCAACGAGCGAAAACAGAATAAAAGTTTACAACTCAGATTTCCGTTATGGTGCATTATTTTGACGAAATATTTTGGCAAATATCTTTATTTTAGAACAACACCGCCTAATCTACAGGGCTTCGGGTCGCGCATGCTCAAGTGATTAGTCCAGAGAGCTCAAATAGAGTTCCGTAAGGTAGCTCATAAAGCACGTAAATCTCCAACCGCCGAAAAGAATACTTAGATCGAGCTTGATCGACACTTGATTAAAGGGTACGTGAGCTTGATCGACAGCTGATTAAAGGGTCCATCAACTGGACGTAGTCCAAGGGGGAATTTCTCCTTTTGACACAACAAGAGCACAGCCGTAAGCAACTTCCGTATCTGTATGGCAAATCCCATAAGAACTTCCGACATTGAATATTTGCCTAAAACCCGGTCACAGCTCACAGGCATTGAATATTTGCTTAAACACTGTTTGGCTCACATGTTAAAAAGAAGCCATCGCCATCCCCAGCCAAACCACCTAGTTAAGAGAATGACTGGCAGATACTACTTTCCCTAACCGCAACCCAGGCACTTCCTATTATCAGATAAGAAACTAATCGATCTATTCATCATGGTAGCCTGTGTTTTAGTAATCCTTCATAGGCTTCGAGCATTGTACACAGTCACATCCTAAGATTTCAAAGGTAAAACATATAAGAGTTTTGCCACACATGAAAATGTACTAACAATAACAAAAGGAATGAAAGCGGAAAACAACCTGAAACTGATACGCAGAATCATCGCTCTCCAGACATCGGGAAGTGCAGCCCAATAACATTGACCTGAGTTAAGTACCAATTGTCATTTCATGGATGCTATCATCAATAGAATATCTGAAAGTAGGAAGAACTCGAGCAGCAAAACTGAAACAAAACCAGAGAGTAAAAACTCACGCAAAGTAACATGAAAGTCGACACTCATGGGAGGGAAATCCAGGAGGAACATTCCAATCAGTGAGCAAAAACTGTGTCGTTTCGCCTAGGGGGTCTGTCGGGGATTGTTCCGGGCTTGAACTTTGAAGCTTCATGCCTTGCCAATTCAGGAGGCACAGGACTGTTACTCTGGACGAGCATCTGCTTCAGATCGTAGAACACGTCCGTGTCTCTGAGCGTAAGGAAGGTTGTTGCCACCCCAGTTTTACCAGCACGACCGGTACGTCCAATACGATGTGTATACATCTCGATGTTCCCGGGCATATCGTAATTTATAACATGTGCCACATCAGGGATATCGATACCACGCCCAGCAACATCAGTTGCAACTAGAACAGTATACCTCTTTGAGCGGAACCCCTCGAGACTTATCTCTCTCTGTTCCTGGGATTTCCCTCCATGCAAGGTAGTCACCTTACAACCGGCCTTATCCAGGTTCTTTGCAACAGTATCAGCATTCTTCTTTGTATTGACAAAGACAATAGCCGTCTTATCACCAAGATCATCCAGCAACTTCTGCAATCTTGGGAATTTCTCGGATTCTTTCATCATGATCACATGCTGCGAGATCAAGTCGGTGGCCTTACCGGCAGTACCAATCGTGACAACGACAGGATTCCTCAGATATTTCCGAGCCAGCCGCTCTACAGCAGGCGGCATAGTAGCACTGAACATATATGTAGTCCTATATATCTTCTTATCATCGAGTTCCTCATCCTCATTCTCAGGCTTCAAATTGCTGGATGGCATAGCATCCAGGACACCGACCACCTGCGGCTCGAAACCCATATCAATCATCCTATCGGCCTCATCTAGCACCACGTAGTTACACTGGTTCAACACCACATACCTCCTCTCCAAGCAGTCAATTAGCCTACCAGGCGTCGCAATGACAACCTCACAACCATTCCTAATCCTAAACCCTTGCTCCTCTATTGACTGACCGCCCACGATGGAAACAACCTTGATTCCCATATAATGGGCAAACTTCAGGGTCTCTTCCTCGATCTGCTGCGCCAACTCCCTCGTGGGAGCCATCACAACAGCATATGGACCCTCGGCCTCATTCTCCTCTGTCAGAGGTGGCAATCTAGATATATATGTCAACATGGGTAAAACAAATGCACAGGTCTTACCAGAACCCGTCTCTGCAATACCGATCACGTCCCTCTGCTGAAGACCTAGGGGAATAGCGGCCATCTGAATCGGTGATGGGGTCTTGTACCCGGCCCTCTCGACAGCCTTCAAAAGCTCACCACTCAACTTGCTCTCTTCCCAGCTACGCATAGGCCGGGGAATTTTTGAACCCTTGTAAGAGATATTGAAATCCTCCCTAAATATCCTCCAATCCCTCTCGGTCATCTCCTCTAGCTTCTTCTCAGTCCAATGCCTATCCACCCTCATATCAAAAGTATCATAAAGGTCTGCGGCCTCCTCCTTCTGCCTCTGCGCGAGGGCCTCCTCGGGCCTCTCCTCAACCCCCTCTTTCCGCCTGATCTCCTCACGCAACTCCCTCTCGTGCTTCACGGCAAGTTTCTTTTGCTCTCTTCTGTCCATCCCAGCCCTAAACCCTCGGCCGTAGAGTAGCTGCGCCTCATGAGGGTTCTGGTACAGCGAGTTCATGTCCCTCGAGGTGTCCTCGGTGTTTTCCCAGTCAAATGAGAACCTAAACTTCTCGCTAGGCTTGATGACCCTCTTCTTAGGCTTCTTAGACCCCAGGTACTGCTCCTTGATTGCCTCCAGCTCCTTCTCCCGCTCCCGCTCCGCCAGCTTATCAAGGCGCGCCTTCTCCCTGGCCTTGGTCTCCTCCTCCCTCTCCCTCTCCCTGTTCCTCCTGTCGGAATCCCTCTCCCTCTCCCGGCGCTCCCTGTCTCTGTCCCTCTCTCGCTCCCTCTCTCTCTCCCTGTCCCTGTCCCTATCCCTATCCCTATCCCTGTCTCTGTCCCTGTCGAAACGGTCACGGTTACGGTCGTTGTGGTCGGACTGCTTGCCGGGGGAATCAGGGAGGTTAGGGTTAGGGTTTTGGTTTTGGACGGCGGAGGTGAGGAGTGGGGAATCAACGGGGCGGAGGAGGGCGGAGACCTGGGCCTGGCGGCGCTGGAGGGCGAGCTCCTCCCTCTGAGCCTTGGTGAGGAACACCGGCTTTGCTGATGCAACGTCGTCTTGGGCGCGCTTCATCGCTTTGGCAAGAAGAAGGAAAGAAACATTCACTTGGAGTACAGTAAGTCTCTAAGAAAATAAGTTGGAAAGTTTGCTAAAAGTTTAAGTCATAATTATGTCTGATAAAAGCTCATTTGTTGTACCTGAGGCGTCAAGTAGTGAATAGTAGTCCGAATACTCTTATGCTCGAACTCGGTTCGATTAGGAATAATTCGAGCTTAAACTCAGCTCGAACTCGGTTCGATTAGGAATAATTCGAGCTCGAACTCGGTAAAGTCTAATTATTGAGTTTGAGAGTCCGGCTCGAAAAATTCGAATGTAGATTGAGTCTAAGCTCGACTTGAAAGCTCGAGCTCGATTTCAAAATATACATATATTAAAGTTGACTCGAATTCGGGCCATTTGGCTCGAATTCACTTTACATACATAAATCTGAAATAAAAATGTTGTCAAAATATTTTAACAAAACCATACTTCCACTCCAAAAGAACTATTCTTCCATAACATTTCCATAAAATATAGCCAAATTTCTCAAAACAACCATAAATCATAAAACATCTTCACGATATAGCTTTATTACCATATCCTAATAATACCACAATGACATCATCACCTGCTTACAAAATAATATCTACCGAAGATTTTTAAATAAAAAAATTTCTCATAACCTTTACCTTTTTTAAAAAAGCTCCAAACTCCCACTTGTCGTCCGGCCTTGATTAGGATTATCGTGATATAATACAGCTACGTTACTTTTGCTTGTAAGGGACTCCGTACGTTGAGAAGAGCGAGTCCATACTTTATGAGCTTCAACTGGCTCTTTAGTTAAGGTAAATGACGGAAAGCTCTCCGCAAGTATTTCCCCCTAAAACTAACCCATACATCGAAACCAACAACCATTCATTATATAGAGGTGCCGCATCCTTCTTCGGAATAGGATATTATGTTCGCTACCCCAACCAAGTCAAATACCTCGTATTCGCTACCAACTATGGACGGATGATTCCGACACATAAGGTAATGAATACAAGGTTACCCCGACACGCACGGCTGTTGATTGAATCTATTTCGTATGTTCAAGGCCTCCCCAGTAATCCACTCTTGTACTAACTGATCATCAATGATGAAAAGTTTTTTTTTTTTTTTTTGTGTTTAGTACCCTCCGATGAAGAAGACATCCTCGGTTTTAGATGACGATGACCCACCCAATTCCCAGTTGGGCAAATCATTGGGCTTAGTACTATATAATAAATAAAAAAGGATTTTGAGTACGTGCCCGTGATGAGAGTCGATCACATCCTCGGCAACAGGTTAATATTTTTAAACAATATGAACGACTGCTCTCAAACTTCTTTGTCGTTTGTTTCGTGACTGTCGTTATCGTTTTCATTAAAGATGCTCCATCTCTATGTGAGTCACCTCTGGTTCTCGATTTCAAAAATACGATCTGATCGGTAACGTTCATCGGCTGAGATGTTGGATGGTTATCGAAAGAGGGGAATCGCAGGTATTCCTTTCTACTGAAATGGAAGTGATAGACAAAGTTCGGACATGGCCATTATCCGCCCTCGAGCAGCGACTGTCCGCACAAGTAATCTGAATATCTACCCCTCTTACGTTCTCCTTCATCTGACAGTTAGATGTAAGCCTGAACATTATTTACCTTTACTCGGACTCTTGTTCTTGTCTTCCTCTCTTTTGAATTGAGGTGGAGTAAGAATCTGTTGACCTATGTTTTGAATATTAACTTAAGCAACGAGTTACTTGAAGTCAGCAGTGTTGCTTTATGAATCGTATACTTATCTTTAGTGATGAGCTCGAGAAGAGTGTTACCGAATCACAGTTAGCATGAGCAGTATGTTGCTGTTTTACAGTAAACCGTTACTGTAATGATACGCTTACTCAATGAATATATGGAAATAAATATTTCATAATTACATTATATTTTGATTTTATTCAGAATATATGTCTGATTGTCTAAATACGTTGAATATGATTTAAATATCCTCAATTCATATATTTAGGCAACTCAATATTATCGTATTAGCTTTCCAAGTTTATATTTGAAAACAAAATATTTTGTTCTGATTGTCTCCAGCAAAGCTACGCTGTACAAAGTTAAAATATCAAATCAAATTGTTTTGATTATAATTTAACTTTATAAATCAATATGATAAGATTATTATCTTATAAGATTTGGAAACGATTAATTTGTTTTCGGATAAAACAATTTATGTGAGGGAAGTAACTGTTGGGGACTTACCTTCTATGATACAACGACCGTTGAGCAGACCGTTGCTCAGAATCTGTTCGCAACTTTTGGAAACAAATCACGAAGATTGTCCCAACATATATGGACATCTTCTACGTCTCCTTCTGCATTATAATCAGACTAGGAAGAAATATCTGAACGCCTTTGTGCGTATGTGTGGTCTGAGTGATTTCAAAGCCTGAGTAATCTAAGTGAAGCTTTGAGGGTCTGCGGATAACGGAAGGTGCTAAGTGATCTCCTGGTTCTTATCTCTTACAAGCTGCGTGTGACAGTGTCAATGGCTGAGGTCAGACCTTGATCGTCGTGAGAGGGACTAGGTGTCCTCGATGCGTTCAACGAGCGGCTGGCAAATCGTCTGAGCGAAGCTAAGTGAATACATGTTCTAAATTCAGTAACCAATTGCTAACCCATCGGTAAGAAGCCGTTCTTGTCGTGTCTCTTCGTAGGGAAGTCTCGAACCTATGGAGTTTGAGTAGTTAGACACGCACTTGCGGGTGCGCTTTAGAAGTCTCGTGCCTGTAGAGTAGAGTAGGAGTTGGGAACACCGCCAGAGTGGAAAGAGGTCCTCCCAAGTACATGGGTGCTGTGCAGAAGTATCGACCTCCTGCTGACGGACAGTAGAGCAGGTTGCGTGGAAGCCACCGGAGTAGAAAATTCTATCCTAGGCACTGGGTGTGTAGTGCAGTGAGTCACGATTGTGGTAACCGTGTACGTCCGAACTGAGAGTAGGACGGATACCGCGACTTCGCTGAGTGAGAAGTCAGGTTCCACTGAGTGAGGAACCAAATCTTTTCTTTCGTTTTTCTAAGTGATCTAAGTGGTTATCTTTGTGGTTATCTCTTGAGTACTTACAGGCTCATCTTGAGAAGAGACAGAAACTGTGTGGAAATCCTCTGCTGAATGACTAAGTGTTGAAGCAATCCTCTGCTGTGAATAAAAAAACGAGCTACTCTCTGTGAAGTCTTTCTGTCACTGTAAGGATTATTATTTGATGATTTATACTCTAACACAATGTTGTCTTTGTACTTTGACAAACAGGCTAATGCCTAAGCGACAACGTACTGTGTGGAAATCCTTTGAGCAATCAACTGCTGAGCGTGAGCATCATTCTGTTGGAAACGAGAAGACGTCCACTATGTGAGGAGCTGATCGTTATTAAGGAGTGATCTCCTTTTATAAAGGATTTTAAATCTCATTTGTTGAGATATCGAAAGCCTAGTACAAGGGCATTTTGCACCCATTTTATTATATAGTGGAATCACCTCGTTGGTGGAAAGTGGACGTAGGTCGATTAAGGCCGAACCACTATAAACAACTGTGTCCATTACGATCGCGCAAACACTCGTACGAAAACCTACTTGACAAAATCGTAATGGTTACAGCGAAGTAGTTCTCATATCCGAGTAACGCTCTGCTGTGATACAGTACGCTTCCGCTTACACTGAGAAAAGGACGAAAAAGTTACAAATACTAATTCACCCCCTCTTAATGTTTCTAAACAATCCAACGGAATCACCGGATCAGTCCCTCCCAAGTTTTAATCCACCCCACCTAAAATCAATTCCAAGTATCAGAAAGACATGCTACTCAACCCAACACATTTCCCGCCAGGTTCATCTGAATGACTACGGGTTTGGATGCAACCGCCGGTCATTGTCATTTCGATGCATCTGGGGCCATATCGGGACTGAACGATCAAGTTCAGTACTGAAATGGTATGACTGCCGAGGAACATACGGAAGCCTCAATAATGCTCATATTTCTATGCCCTTTTTTTTTTATTTAATCCTTGTCCTAATCAATGATTGAATCCTAGGTATATATAACATAAAATGAAAATATACATTCATAGACAATTCCACTAATCACTAAACGATGAGGGAGGTTAGGGACCCTAACAGGTTTTCCGAACAGGAGGTAGTCGAGATAGATCGCATATGCGAAACATCAGAGGAGAACAATCCCGGCCCAAGGGATCGGAAGTGGTTGTGGATGAGGATCCGCCGCGTCGACTCCCTTTACCTTGAGGCGGGTAGGGTCACGATGTCGACTCACGGCCACCACGCTAACAATAGCCAGGGTACTTGGTTGAGGACATTCAGCTTGGCATTCCAAAGCATTGGGGTCGTGTATGGAGATATTGGGACATCACCTCTGTACGTGTTCTCAAGCACTTTTACCGCAATTAATGACACCCGGGACGTGATCGGGGTTTTGTCTCTCATTATTTACACGCTCCTCCTCCTCCCCATGATAAAGTACGTCTTCATCGTACTACATGCCCACGACAAAGGAGACGGTAGGCTCACGGTTATCGCATGCGATAGTTTTCTTTCTCCAGATAGAGTCATCGGATAAAGTTTTTTCTCTTCTTTCCTCTTCAAAATGGGGAACTCTATAAGCGGGACTTTCGGGCTGTATTCGCTGTTATGCCGGAACGTGAAGGTGGGTCTAATCCCAAATCAACAGGAGAAGGACAAGACATCACTGTGCTACGACCCTGAGACCTCGTCGAAGAAGCTCGAGGGGAGTAACGTGGTCAAGGTCATAATCTTCATGGTAACGATCGCGGGGACATCGATGGTCATTGGAGATGGCGTCCTTACCCCAAGCATCTCAGGTTCTTATTGTTAAGCCAAGTTCACCTTTTTGGGTATACGAAATCATTAATTAACGGGGCACTCAATTTCGTTTGTTCTATTTATGAAGTTTCATCGGCCGGGGGCGGGATCAATCAACTGAGTTTGCGTAAGTATTTTTTTTGTCATTAATTTAGTTTATTATATAATTTTGTCACCATCTTTTATTTTTATTTTGATTTTGGCCAATTTTAAATTTTGTCGCGCGAAAGCTAACATAACTTTATAGACATTTTTCATTTATTGACTAAAAAAGAAAAAAATTAGAAAAATAGAAAATAATATTGAAACTTCTCGTATGTTATTTTATTTTAAAATTTCGATGGCCAATTCAAGTGAGTTGGAAGCCAAACTTGGATGACAGTTGTTGATATTGTAAGAAAAATGCAAAATTGATGAAGACTGGATGACGACAACTGCTTTGAGTAAAGCGGATTATGATACGATAATGAGAGGTTGGAACTCCACTATTATAAGACACGGGTCAAACTATATTAAGGCCTTGTTTGGCTTTCGATAAAAAAATCAATATTTGCCAAAATCAATATGAAAGCAAAAGTTGGTGAAAAAATTATATAACAAACTAAAATAATGAAAAAACAAAAATTTGGCTCAAAGTTGAGGCCATAAACATATATTTTGTTTTTTATATCTAAAAACAAAATATACGTTTATGGTATCCTTTGAGCCAACTTTCTGTTTTGTCATTATTTTAATTTTTTATATAATTTTGTCACAAACTTTTGTTTTCATATTTATTTTGGCCAATATTGGATATTTTTTAGTAAAAGCCAAACAAGGCCTTAATATAATTCAACCATTGTCTTATAATAGTGGAGTTCTAACCTCTTATTCTTTCGCCTCATAATCCACTTTACTCGTAGCACTGGCCTTTCAATAGTGCCATTATCCAGCCTTCATCAATTTTGCGTATTTTTTTACAACATGAGCAACCTCGTCCAACTTCGGCTTTCAACTCACTTGATTTGGCAGTTGGTGACAAAATTATATAAAAAACTAAACTAAAGATAAAAAAAAAAAGTTAGCTCTTGAGATTAAAATGATAATTTGCCAAAATTATTCTCAAAATAAAATTTTATGCAATTTTTGACTCGGTGTTAGTTGTTCTGTTTGATTTGGAAAAAAACATCCTGAAATCAGATTAAATGTTTTGTTAAATAACATTTTGTAAATGATTTGTCAGTTTAGATATCACGAGTTTATATTAGAAAATTAAATCTTCCTTGGATTTAAAAAATTATCAATTTTTTTATAAATAAAATTAGTACTCTTACTAAAGTACAGTGGGTGGTATCAGGATAAGAGGAATGTAAAAAATGTTTTACGATGTATTTGGAGTTTTGTTCCTTAATGACGTCATTTGGCTAATTATTTCGCCAAATGACATCTTAAGTTTCAATATTTGCCGAATGACCTACAGAAGTCGGCCTTCCTTAAGGAAGTTGGCCTTTGTAAAGCCGACTTCCGTATTGGCGGACTGAAGTCCGCCTTTGTAAGGTCGACTTCATGTCTTTCAGTACACTTAGAAAAAAAATGACGAAATGAAGGTCGGGGTCGTGGATGAAGAAAGTCGGTCTTTGTAAAGCCGACTTCGCTCTGACCACCCCAAAGTCGGCCTTACAAAGGCCGACTTCCATTGAATAAGGAAGTCGATCTTTGTAAGGCCGACTTCGAGGCGGTCAGAGAGAAGTCGTCCTTACAAAGGCCGCCTTCCTTCATCCAGAATAGAAGTCGGCCTTTGTAAGGCCGACTTCCCTAGGTTAAAAAAAAAAAAAATTCTCGCGGGGAGACAGAACTCCCCGAGCCAAAAACACCAAAGCCGCCGCCCCCTTCCCCTCAAGTCGCCGATCCGAGCCCCCTCGCCCCAATATTCCGTCCTCAAGCCCGAGCTTCCGTCCCATTGTCGATCCGAGCCGCCCCATCCCCGATCGAGCCCGAGGTTCGTGACCGCCGCCCTGTCCCCGACCGCCCCGTCCCCGACCGTCCTCTTCGGAGCCGCCCCGTCCCCAACCGTCCCCTAGCGTCCCCTTACAGTAAAAGTGTAATTTTCACTTTTATCGAGTTAATTAGTGTTTAATTAAAGTAATTAATTGTTAATGATGGTTAATTATAGTTTATTTACTGTTTATGTGATTTTATGGAAATTATGGTTTATAAAAGATAAGGAAATGTTTAATTGATTTATAGAAATTAATTAACAACAAATCAATTATAATTATCGTAAGAGTTTAATTACCGTAATTAATTAGGTAGTTATTAAGTAACAACAAAATGTATATTAACTAAGTTGTATTATTTTTTAAACTTTATGTTCTAATTTGATAGCTCAATTGATTTAGGTGTCGTGTTCCAATGTCGTCGATTGAGCTATTAATCTTTTATAACGGAAATACTGTCAATGGAGCAGACGGAGGTGGTTATGAAAATGGTTCAATAGCAAGAACAGAAATTCCAAAATTTCTCAATCATGAGAATTTTGAACGCTTGATATGCCAAACTATCGGTTTGCAATCGGCAATTTCATTACAGATAACGCATAGGTATCCCGTTCTGGAGTTCAATAATGTTGATGTAAGCATTATCTGGTTCCTATTAAAGTGGATAAAGATGTGAAATTGCTCATTAAGTTTACTATTACAAATCCAAGAAATATGCAACAAATATATGTGTTGTCTGATGTATCGGTGCCGCATGTTCAGGTTAGAATGGTGGCGGTTGAGCCTAATGTGGAACACCATCATCATATGGGTGTTGGTCGTCAAACTGAGAATGTAGATGCTAGAATGGTGGCAGTAGAGCCTAATGTGGAAGTGGATCGTCCTATGGTTGTTGGACGTCAAAATGAGAATATTGAGGCGGAAGTGGAGCGGTGTTTTCCGGTCGAACATTGTTATAATGTTCTGATGGAAGTTGATCATCGTATGGATGTTGTAGCTGGAAGTGAAATTGTCGTGGCTGAAGTAGAGAGGTGTTATATTGTTGGAGAATGTTCTAATTATCCGATGGAAGATGAAGGCAATATCAATGAAGATATAATGAATTCTGATGTAGATGTCGACACTGATGCTGAGTTTTTTAACGATGTGAATGCCGGTAATGGGATGTCAGATGATGAGAATGTCGAAAATCAGATGATCATGGTTGTTGAATCTGGTGAAGGGTCCAGTTTACGAAGTGCATCGAAGGAGAAACCCCTGCCCTTTTATAATGAATATGTCGAAGACGTGCATGAGAGAGTTGAGGAGTGGGATTTCCATCCACTTGTCGAATATAATGACCTTATTGATGAATTTCATAAGAGAATGCGTTTCAAGAATAAGAAAATGCTCATAAATGCGGTGAACAATTTTCATATTTTAAGGCATTGCAATTATGAGGTTGTTAAATCCACGAAGACATTGTGGAATATATGTTGTTCAGAATTCGACAAGGGCTGTAAGTGGAGGTTAAGGGCGATACAACCAAAAGAGGATGATGAGTTTGAGGTGAGAATAGTTGGTGAACCTCATAGTTACGTCAATCCCGTATTATCGCGTCATCATGAACGTCTGGATTCAAATTTCATGAAATCTATGTTCAGGTTGTTTGTAAGTGAAAGTCCGAAAGTTAGAGTTGCAGTTTTTCGCAACTTGGTGAAGGAGAAATATGGATACGAAGTGTCAAAGAGAAGGGTGTGGGATGCGAAAAGGAAAGCTATTGCGCGTGTGTATGGCGATTGGGATGAATCATACAATGAGTTGCCTCATTTGTTGAACGCGGTTCGTGCTTATAATCCGAATACTTGCGTTGATTAGGGAGGTTCATATATGGTTGGTGATTCGCAGTTTGTTTTCCAGAGGGTATTCTTGTGTTTTGGTCTCGCAGTAACGGCATTCCGTTATTGTCGCCCTGTAGTCAGTGTTGACGGGACTTTCTTGTACGGAAAATACAAGCATGTACGATAAATACAAGCAGAAGTTATTAATTGCTTGTGGTTTGGATGGTAGCAATCATATCGTTCCTCTCGCATTTGCAATCGTCGATGAAGAGACTACCAGTCGTGGGGATGGTTTTTGAAATGCCTTAAACGTTACGTGGTTGGCGATGGGCGTCAGGGCGTATGTTTGATTTTAGATAGACATTCCTATATTCTAGCGACGGTAAACGATGTTGAAGTAGGTTGGACGCCGCCTTTTGCACAGGGGAGGTTCTGTATACGTCATGTAGCTAGTAACTTCAACACGAGATACAAGAATGTACTTGGCAAGAAATGCCTAGCTATTGCTGCAAGGAAATGTATGCCGCCAAAGATGAAGCAATATTTTTGTCACATTTTAAAAATTATTCCAGAATCAGCTGACTTTTTTGATGAGATGGATAAGAACCAATGGACTCTCAGTTTCGACGGGAACTACCGTTGGAGGATAATGACGACTAATTTAAGCGAGAGCTATAACGATGTTCTGAGGGGTGCTTGATCGCTTCCGGTCTGTGCTTTAGTGAGGAAGACCTTCTATAATTGTGTCGCATATTGGAATAATAGAACAGATGAGGCTGATGCGGCGATAATTAGAGGGGAGAAATTCACTAAAGTTGCCATGGACCGTTTCAAAAGGGGAATCAAGAAAGCCAGAAATCACCAAGTGACCTTTTTAGATCGCGGAGAAGGTACGTTCGTTGTCACGACCAGAGGGAATTATTAGACAAAGAACGTCTTCCTGCGACACAAGAGGTGTTCCTGCAAGAAATGGCAAACCTATCGGATACCATGTTCCCATGCCATTGCTTGTTTTGCCTTTGTTAACTTGGATGGCTCGGATTCCATTCACAATATTTACAGTTGGGCTAATCAAAAGGCGATATACTCATCCACATGGAATTCATTTGATTGTAAAGAAGATTGGGGTGCTCATCCACATTCCCAACTGTCGTTCCGAATCCTGAAAGGGCACGACTGAAAGGGAGACCCAGATCTTCTAGAATTCACAATGAAATGAATGTGAGGGAACGACAGACCAAGTTGACTTGTGGTCATTGTAATAGAGAGGGACATAATCACCGTAGTTGTCCAAATAAATGAATTTGTAAGGTGTATTTGGATTATGTTGAATTCAACTTGATATGTTTCATTTGTACGTTTATTATGAACACTTCGATATGCATTTATAATTTACATTTCTCTTTGCAGGTTGTACTATGGAGCCAGGACCGCAAGTACCGACCGTACTGCACTCCTAGGAGCAGCATCGTTCTTCTGGTGTCTGGGATTCATTTTATACGGATGTATGTTTATCATAGAGAATATTTCGTTTATTTTGAGTTATGTTACTAATCCATTGAAATTTCATTTTTTATGCAGAACAATGTTTTGAAATGTCGCCATCACAAGAGTAGCGTCAAGAAGATACATCGAAACCCACGGATGGATAGATACCTCCGACAGGCCGGCTTCTTCGGAGTTGCGAAGCTCCCATTCATTCAGCTGGATCATGCGCTTATCACGACAGTAGTGGAGAGATGGAGGCCGGAGACTCATACTTTCCACATGGCGCATGGAGAGATGACGGTGACATTGGAGGATGTGGCGATTCAGCTCGGATTGTCGATTGAGGGTGATCCCGTCATCTCCTACACCAGCTTCGACTTCGCAGCGGTATGCGTTCATCTACTTGGCTACGTTCCGGAAACAGGTCAGATGAAGGCGGGGAGGGTGAAGATGAGTTGGTTGGCCTCCCATTTCGACGTCCTAGATCCACATGCACCGGATGAACATGCATACTAGGGCATACATACTGCAGCTTATAGGATCTATGGTTTTGTCGGATAAGTCGGACAACCTAGTGCATCTGATGTGGCTGCCACTATTGGAGGACTTCGAGGTCTGTGGTAGTTACAGCTGGGGATCAGCTTGTCTGGCATAGTTATGCAGACAGTTATGTAGGGCGGTAGACAAGAATGCATCTCAGGTGGCTGGTTGTCTAGTGTTGATACAGACGTGGGCGTGTGATAGATTTCCACATTTATCTCCCCTCAAACGCCAAAGCAGATAGAGGCAAGGAATGCCTCTAGCATATCGATGGGGTGCAGCTCTTGATACGACTGTTATTGCCACGCATGTCCTATCTGTTATTAGAGAAGCACTTGATAGACAGAGTCCTCACCAAGTATTTTCCTTCCACTTTATATTCTTTCAATTTCCTGTGAATGTCGAAATTTCGTTGGTTAGTTATGTTTGTTCGTTTCTCAGGTCGTTTGGCATCCATACACGGATGAGATCCGCGCCAGACTTCCGGATTATTGCTTGGACGGTCAAGACAGCGGGCGAGCACGTGTGCCGCTGATATGCTTCTCAATTGTCGAATGGCACTATCCAGACAGGGTTATTCGACAATTTGGAGACGTGCAACTAATTCCAGGGATATGTGACGTTGAAGCACGCCTCCATCGGATCGACATGCGTGGCAAACAATTGGACAATTGGATGCACATTCACGTGAAGTACGTCGAGATGTGGCATCACCGGGGTAGCCACATCGTTCCTTTACATTGAGAACAAGACGAGGAGTACATTACCTGGTACATGCGTCACTCCCGTCCACATCTATCTCACACGGGCGTCATGCTGAGCATAGTGGTAAGTACAATAACTATTTACATTCATTAATGTATAAATCATTGTATTGATATACTTTCTTCGCAGACGCAACAAATGAGGGACATCTCTGTTCGATCCAAAAGAGGTGACCCTTCCGAATTACAAGCACATCACTGGTATCTCTCGCAGGGGCCATAACTTCTTGCGAGAGTTTACCCCGATGCGTTTGTATGGACGTGCTGAAGGGCCAGCGGATGACGACGAGTTTGAAGCTGAGCCAGCCAATGAACCTCACGCAGAGGACGAGGAGCAACAGGAGGAGGAAGATGAGGAGGAAGAGGAGCAGGAAGAGGAAGAGGAAGAGGAGCATGATGACCATCGAGACGTTAACATGTTTGACGTCGATGCGTTCATCATGCAGTCGCAAGACCACGAGATATATCCGTCTCTTGTGATTGATCCGACTCCAGTGGATGCCTATAGGACTCCGGCAGTATATGCCTCTACGTCATCCACTCCCGAGGCACTAAGGAAGAGCAGGAGGGATCGACCACCCGTTCGTGATGCAGAGGATTCTTCTCAGCTAACGCAGATGGAGTCTCGGCGGCGGTTTGGATCCTTCTTCTACTCTTGGCCCTCCCGAAGAAATTATGATCATTTGTATCGACTTCTCTTTTACACTTCTGCTGTGTACTTCCTTTTGAGCTGGTTGCATTACTGGCATATTGAGTTGAGTTGAACTGAGTTGAGTTGGTTTGAAGTATGTTGATGTGTATTACAGGTGTGATCGGAATCGAAGTTTGTTTTTTTTTTTTAGTTCTGAGGGAAGTCGGCCTTTGTAAAACCGACTTCCTCTATTCCGGACAGGAAGTCGGCCTTACAAAGGGCGACTTCGTCTGCCATTATTTTCTTTTTCTAAGTGTTTGAAATCGGCCTTTGTAAGGCCGACTTCGGGGCGGTCAGAGCGAAGTCGGCTTACAAAAGCCAATTTCAAGACACTTAAAAAAAAAATAATGGCAGACTTCAGTCAGCCAAGACGAAAGTAAGGCCGACTTCCTTGTGGACTGAAGTCGGTTTTACAAAGGCCGACTTCAGTGGGTCATTCGGCGAATATTGAAACTTAAGGCGTCATTTAGCGAAATAATTAGTCAAATGACGTCATTAAGAAACAAAACTCGATGTATTTGATAGATGTTTTTCCTTGAACTAACTTGTTCCTACTATTGTGAGTGTATTCGGTGAACGGACTTCCAATCTAACGTCCTAGTCCTTTATGATCGTGCCGTCTGAACAGACCAACAGGTGCTGATATCGTGTGGAATACTCGTCCTGTTGTTCACTGTACAACGTTTCGGTATCGACATGGTTGGGTTCTCATTTGCTCTGATCATCCTTGTCTGGTTCGCGTTCATCGGCATGATTGGACTTTACAATCTGTTCAAGCATGACGTCGGCGTTCTGCGAGCCTACTACATGATTGACTACTTCCGGAGGAACGGACGTCAAGCTTGGGCGTCGCTCGGAGGAGTCTTCCTCTGCACAACAGGTCTTCAACTCCCCCGCTTCGTGAACCTTGACTTTAATTCACTTAATCGACAATCTCTGCTGCCCTTAGCATATTTTGATCAAACTTGAAACAGGCACTGAGGCTATGTTCGCCGATCTCGGCAATTTCAACATGCCTGCAATTCAGGTACGTGCTTGGATGCCCGTGTAAGTACACTATGTGGAAATGTCCGGATAAGTAGAGTCGATCCCATGCCGATCGACTTGGGTGGTGGTTTCCAATGTTTCGTGCAGACGAGCTTCTCTTTTATTGTTCCCGGTGCTCTTGATGGCATACACCGGCCAAGCTGCGTATCTAATGAAATTCCCTCAGAATGTTGCGAGCACTTTATATTCTTCCATCCCAAGTAAATTAAAATCGAAATTACAGATAGTATTCACAGTTTGATTTCGAATGCATAAGGTTGTTTTATTCCCTTGATATACAGGCCTGTTGTATTGGCCGACCTTCGTGGTCGCAGTTGCAGCTGCGATTGTGGTGAGCCAGTCCATGATCACCGTAGCCTTCTCAATAATCTCACAGTCGCAGAGCCTGGGCTGTTTGCCCAGAGTGAAGGTCGTACACACCCCCTCTCCCAGAGGTCAACTACATCCTCATGGTCGGCGGCGTCATTGCCACGCTCGGTTTCGGGAACCCGACCAAGATCGCCACGTTTATGGTAAACTTTCAACATATAAACAACATATCTTGTCCTGTAATTAACTGAGCAGCCTCCTTTACAATATCTTTGGGATACTGCAGGAGTGGCAGTCGTAAGTGTCATGGTGATCACCACAAGCTTGCTAACTTTGATAACGTTGGTGGTATGGAAGACGAGAATTTATTGGATCATCCTGCTCCTGCTTGTCTTCGGATTGGTCGAGATCATATACTTGTTTGCCAATCCGTACAAGTTTGTTAAGGGAGGGTGGCTCCCGATCGCGGCTGGTACCCTGCTCATGACCGTCATGGCCATCTGGCACTATGTCCACAGGGAACGGTACTAGGTTGGCGAGGAGTATGTCCATGACCTTGCAAAGAACCCGAGAATCAACCACATCCCTGGGATGGCCGCCCTCTTGTACACCGAGCTTGTCGAGGGAATCCCAAAGATCCTTCCCCACTTCATCGCGTATGTGCCGTCGGTCCACTCTGTGCTTGTCATCATATCCGTCAAGAATCTCCCAATCAGCAAGGTCGAGGTGGAGGAGAGGTTCCTTTTCCGGCATGTTAGTCCGAAGCGATTCCAGGTGTTCAAATGAGTCGCCAGGTATGGATACAACGACGTGATCGGCGGGTCGCCCGAGTTCGAGCGAGAACTGCTCGAGCGACTGAAGGACTTCATTAGGAATGAGGAGCACCTTCTCGAGGGCGTGGAAGACGATCCCCCACGATCGTCATTGAGGAAGGACAGCAGGGTGCATGCTGACGGCGACTCAATAAAGCCAGATCAGGTACCATGGAGGATCTCCTCCTCCTCAGGCTCGATCCGTCCGGTTACCGATCAAGAGAGGGATGCGGCAGCGGAGGAGGAGGTAAAATTCGTGGAGGAGGCTGTGGATCAGGGAGTGGTGTATATGGTGGGGGAAGTGGAGGTTGTGGCAAAACCCAACTCCAACATCGTCAAGAGGATCGTGGTGAACAACATGTACAGCTTCCTGAGGAAGATCTTCAGACAGGGCGAGAAGATGATGGCGATCCCGCACGGGAAGATACTCAGGGTTGGGATGACTTACGAGATATGATCCGATCGCGAAATCACATGGTTCCCCCCAGGTGTGGATGAAATTTCTCTTGTAAAACATACATTTAAAAGAAAATTCACTTCCGTCCCACCCCATTCTGGTCTCTCTCCCTCTCTTGCCATATGAATGCCAAGTCCCCCCACCCTTCTTTCCTCATTGTGTCGGACGCGACTAAACTTCGCGCGGCACGAAACTTTTATCGAATTTCGTACCGGAGTAAGAAACTTTCGTCCTGTACGACCTTTGGTACCTTCGTACTTTACGAAATTATTTTGTACCTACTTCGTATATCTTTCGTACGATATAAAATTATTTTATAACCAGTAGCAGCTTCATACCATACGAAATAATTTCGTACCGTACAAAACATATACGAACTGTGTACGAAATATATACGAACTGAGTACGAAATAATTTTATATAGTACGAAACATATATGAAAGGATAGAGACCTTTTTGTACAGAACGAAATAGTTTTGTACTTTAGTAAGAAATAATTTCATACAGTATGAAATTGTTTCGTATCCCATTCGTACTCGCTTCGTATAATATGAAATTATTTCGTACATTTTCGTAATATGCTCCGTTTTGTACGAAACTATTTCGTACGCCATTACAAAACTATTTAGTATAGTACGAAATTATTTCGTACTCAGTTTGTACTCGCTTCGTACGGTACGAAATTATTTCGTACCCTTTCGTATTCGCTTCGTACAGTACGAAATTATTTCGTACAATACGAAGCATGTTCGAAAGGGTACGAAGTAATTTCGTACTGTAGAAAACGAGTACGAACTGAGTACGAAATCCGGGACGAAACTTCAGCCGAATTTTGTACCACACGGAAGCTTGCGTGAGGTGTAGTTTAGGCTCGGGGATTCTCCTTTATTTGTCGTGTGTTGACCCATAAATAAAATGATCCGCACTTGTAAACTTCAAGCACCAGCACCAACACCAATTACTGCAAAAATATATTCCAAACTGCCAATTTGTACCAATTGCCGGACAATTTCAATCGCAAGAATTCAATAAAGAATGTGTTGCTTGTAGTACAAAATTCTGGGACAACTGGTGCCGGGCCCGAAATATCTTTGACCCGAGTCGAAATAAGTTTGCGTTCGAGTAAGAATACTATGGCTTGAATTAACGATGTGATGGAAGGGAAAATAAATGCAGAACAACACAACAATCTTAGCTGAAATCTTCCTTTTATTAAACAACACCACAAATGCATTGGGAGTAACTCCTCCGAAACCTTCCCCATCGACACCTTATTTACACGTAAAACTTTGAGCCTACAAAATGGGTTTAAACGTCAAATGAATATGGAGACGAATGAGAAGAGCCCAACTCTAAGAGACTTCGAAGATTCAAGTCGAGAACTCATTCAACAACTCGACGAACAACATCCAGAGGATCAAGTCGAGAAATCATTCAGCAACTCGAAGACCAACACCTACTAGCTCATCTCAAGAACTCAACCAGCAACTCGAAGATCGGCATAATGATAGAAGGTCCCACGATGACATGTCACGGAGCGGTTTCTTTGACGTTCCCACTAGTTCACCCACGTTCTTAAGACAGTTAGCAGTAGTTTATTATAAATAGGACCATTGAGTTCGTTTAAGGGACATGAACATTAACCCTCAACTAAGACACTTTTTGTACTCCACCAGTTATTTGCTTTCCGCCATGCATTCAGTTTTCAGCTAATGATGGCCGTAAGTGTTTGAATTTCCAGTGAATGAAAGCGTCTTATTCCACTGTTGTTTACTTTTTCTGCGACCACATTATTTTACTGTGTTTATCATTTCACTCTTTGGCAAAGCGTTTCGGCGACCAGCGTTTTCTTGTGCGAAACATGGTTTGGCGACATAGTGGGAGAAAGAGGAATGACTTTCAAAAGATTTGCGATATATTGGAAAACAACTTGTGATACATTGGAAATAATTTGTGATAAACGTGAGACAATTTCCCCTGACTTACGGGGAATGAAGGTTACGGTCGCAAAAATTGAGGGAAATACACCGGTGCTACAAAAATCGTAAGATCCGACCATAGAATCAATTGAGAAAGTCGACGTTGACAAGTGTTGACGAACGGATGACGTATTGACGTCTTTAGGAAATCGATTACATCAACTTCAAGTTGATGACTTATCATAAAGTATCCCGTCACTCGAGAAAGTGGACTTCAAACCAAGTGATACGTTCTCAAAATTCAGTAATTTTATTATTTATGCAGATGAGATACTCTTGAAATTTAAAGAATATATAATTTCATTCTTTATGTGGAGGTCGTAATTTTATCGACGACCAAGTAAATGAACGCCAATTTTTAAATTTAAATCTCTTTGCGTGAGAAGAGAAACCCCGGTATAAAAAGTCCATCTGAAATCTCCGCTATCAATAATAACGGATTAATACGGTAAGTTTTCTTCTCTAATCAAATTAGATGATGGAGAAACCGAGTCTCGGCTCACTACGATGCTAACTGTCACAGGGGTGAAACAACCACCCACAAATGATCGCCCCTATGCGACGTCGCACTCACTCTTAAGCACGACCAGCCTTATCACCACACAACGGAAGCCTTTTTCTTTTCTAATATAGTGTTCTCTTTGGAGTCAACTCAATCTTTACTATAACTCAAACGTACAACTCTCAATACTTAGCATATGTCCCTTTACTAGCCCTATTATATATAGAGGTGGTGGCCTTTCACTAAAAAATACAATAATTTCTAAGGGTCGTATCACTTAAAGAACACTAAGTGTAACTACCCTTTAGTGCTCTTTGGGATCGTACCATTTCTCATTTTATGCGCTCTTTACAATTTTTATGTCCGTCCGCAGACGTCTCTTCACCAAGGGATACATCCAATCCCTCATGGATTGCTTGTGCCTCTTCATTATCATGCCTTTTCACGAACTCTCCTCTTTGAGTCCCGTTTTTGTCTCTGCTTTCTTCACGAACATTGCTCATAGGACTGCACACAAGTATCCCTCAAGCGTCCGCGTGTGAGTATCCTAGTCACGTTGCACCTCGTGCTCCGCTCCATTTTTCGAGCACCGACGCGAACTCTCACTTGATCCGTCAAGAATCCACAAACATGCCGACGTTCGTTGTTATCCATGCGCTCCGACCCAAACAGCCTCGCTCAAACATTTGTAGACGACGAGCAGAACCCTCAACTTGTCCCCGTTGTTGAGGAAATACATCACAGATGGTGGGAATGCTTCAAAGACGAACGATAACGAGAGAAATTTTAAGAACGCAAGCAAAGTTAGATCTCAATCTTCACCACACAAAGAACACTCTTTTTAAGGAGTTATTTTCCCCCACTATCAATTTGTAGAAGGGAAAAAATATATAAATGTCACTCCATGAGCAATGAAGAAAGAACAAGCAAATCGACCCTGCAAAGCCGAGTGCTCCGATGAGGAATCTCAAGGAAAAATGGTTCTCATACACTTTAGAGTTATCTATGTTGATTCAAAATATTCTCTAATACAATACACAATAATCAATTATGTGTTAATAATTTTCCGGTCTTCGAAGACCATTACATGACCGTTAGAAACAAGAAGGCATAACCTTTTATGAAGCGATATCAAAAAATCGCCATATAACCTTTGAAGTCAAAGGGTTACAACACTTCATGAAAGGCACTGAATAAACCTTCACATAACCATTAGAAATGAGGAATTACACCCATTATCACAAGGCTCAAGTTAAAGAACCAAATTATATCTCTTTTTATGACAATGATTCACAGGACGCGTATCTTTATTCCTAAAATCATGTATTTCTTAGTTCTGTAACTTACAGAGTAACGATGGATGAGTCCTCCATATTGGAGAACGCGTCTTTCTTGATTTTTTCATCCAGAAAATGCTCATGGACATGTACTTCTCTTTGGAAGACGTGCCCTTCTTGTTTTATTTACAGTACACCCACGAATGTGCCCATATATTTTAGAGGGCATGTCATTCTTGGTTCTGTAATTCGTAGTGTACTCAACGGAAAGGGAAGCATGCGAAGGTAGCCAATGGGGCTTGATAAATAAGAAAAGGAAAGAGGTCGAAATTCCTCTTAAATGAAGAAAAAGTAAGAGAGCTCGGATAGAAAAACGGTTAGCCCTAGAGTTTATGCTTTTCCTCATAGAAGGAAGTAGGACGGAAGTCCTAAATAAAATGCCCATGATATGTAACTTCGAGAATGATCTGAAGATGTATGTGGAAGCGATGTCATCAATGCCGTTTTGTAAGGAGGCAATAAATGAAGAGATGAATTAATTGTTGCATAACAACACTTGGATTCTTGTGGATTTGCCTTATAGTTCTAAAGCAATAGGGAACAAATAGGCATTTAAGAAAAAAATACAATGTTGACGGGTCAATACAAACCTTTAATAAGATTGGTTGCAAAAGGTTTAAACAAAAGGAGGATGTCGATTATTTCAACACATATGCTTCGATTGCGTGGATAACATCCATTAGAGTGTTATTAGCATTTGCATCAATTTATAAGTCACATGTCCATCAAATATATGTTATGACGACTTTTCTAAATGGAGATTTAGAGGAAGATGTGTATATAGAACAACCTGAAGTGTTCGTACTCCCTGGAAATGGAAGGAAAGTTTGCCTGCTTGTTTTGTCTTTATACGGCTTAAAGAAAGCGTAAAAAAAATGGCATGAAAAGTTTGATAATGTGATATTGTGTAATGGTTTTATGCACAATGATGCGGATAAATGTATTTACTCAAAGTTCACGAATGAATATGTGGTGATTATATATCTTTATGTCGACGGCATGTTGATAATTGGGACTAATATGAAATACATTGAAGAGACGAAAGAGTATCTTACTTTGAGTTTCAAATGAAGGAATTGAATGAGGTTGCTACGAATATGGGAATCAAGGTTCAAAAAATTAGTTGGGGTTATTCTCTTATTCAAACCCACTACATTGATAAAATCATCTTAAAGTTTAGTTATTTAAACTTCAAGGAAGTGAACAACCCTTATGATGCATCGGTTAAACTCGAAAGGAACTCTGGTTGGGCCATTGACCAATTAAAATATGCAAGTGAAATTAGAAGTCTAATGTACGCTATGCATTGTATGATATCGGATATAATATTTGCGGTTTACGAACTATTAAGATACACGAGTAATCCCAGAGCCTTAAATTGGAAGGCAATAGGGAAATTATTTGGATATCTCAAGAGGACAAAGGACATGGGATTGCATTATGGAGTATATCCAACGATTTTAGAGGGATACTCATATACTAGTTGGATTACTAACATATGTGATGACAAGTCAACCTCTGGTTATGTGTTTACTTACATTAGAAGATGGAGCAGTTTCTTGGGCATTAAAGAAATAAAGTTGTATAACCCACTCCACTATGGAGTCGGAGTTTGTTGCCATGCCTTCTACGGGCAAAGAGGTGGAATGACTGAGGAATTTGTTATAAAAAAATAGTGTTGTGGCCACAATTGGTTTCAGCCAGCTCTTTGAGTTGTGATAGTTAAGCAACAATGTTTAAAGCATTGAGTATGATATACAATGATAAATCTAGACACATTAGTTAGCGACACTCGTATATTAGGCAACTATTGGATGATGGTGTAATAACCATCACATATGGGAAGTTGTGTAAAAATCTATCGGATCCATTGACAAAAGGTCTAAGTAGAGACATTGTTTATTTGACTTCTCAAGGAACGGGGTTAAAAGCAATATTGAGTCATCGATGACGGGAACCTAACATCTACTTAGTTATACCATTGTCCTAGAGGTTTAATAGGTAATAACAAGTTATCGATACGTGACTAGAGACACTAGACTGACTACTTGGGTCATTTCCATTCCAGATTGTAGTGCAAATCGTTGTGAAAAAGATGATGAATATATACTCTTAACAAGGTTCGATTTCGTTGTTATTACAATAGAGGCAAGAAGAAGGGGAATTATGCCAATATGAACATTGGAGGTGGTGCCACTTTAAGCAAAAGCATTTTGGTTTTTTGCTTTGTAAATGTTCGTGAAGCTAGGGTAGAACACATGGCCAGAAACATGCCGCATATATGAGAGCCTTTCCGAGTTTTGAGATGATGCTCTATGTGCGATGTATTCGGCTTTGACATATGAGATCGAGGTTCAATCCGTTTAGGACACCGAATATTTCGTTGAGACTTTGAGATGTTTGCACTAATTGGTAGTTTGATCCATAGTGACACTACCTTGGACGTAGAATAACATCGGGTTTGCATGATTTCTCAACATATTGATCTAAGTGGGGGATTGTTATAATTATAAAGGATGGATCACATTATTAAATAATTTGGAGTTGTTAAAATGAACAAGAAAGAAGTGTTCGGGGTTATAAAATGGTATATTCGAGAGTTTCGAATGGACACTATTGGTGCGATGGTATTCTTGCACAGAATCGAGAAGAACTGGTCCTTTAAAACAGAAGGACGCGTCCTTGGGTGCACTGTAATTTCTTAGAGAGAATGCACTTTGCGTGGTGAAGATTAAGATCTAACTTTGCTTGCGTTCTTAAAGTTTTGTTCATTGTCATTCGTCTTTGAAGCTTTCCCACCATCCGTGAAGTATTTCGCCAACAAAGTTATATCTCGATCTTCACCGCGCAAAGAGCATTCTCTTTAAGGAATTATTTGTCCCCACTATCAAGTTACAGAAGGGAAAACATATGCCCGAGTAATGAAGAAAAAACAAACATGTCGTCCCTATAAAGCTAATTGTTCCGATGAAAAATCTGAAGGAGAAATGGTTCTCAGATACTTTAGAGTTATCTATGTATATTCAGAATGTTCTACAATACACTACACAACAATCAATTGTACATTAATAGCTTTCCAGTCTTAGAAGACCATTACATGACCGTTCGAAATAAGAAGGCATGACCCTTCATGAAACGGCATCAAGAAACCACTATATATCCTTTGAAGTGAAGGGTTACAACACTTCATGAAATGCTCCGAATAAACTTCCTCATAGCTATTAGGAATGAGGGACTGCATTACTTTATCTCAAGGCTCAAGTTAAAAAACCAAATAATATATTTTTTCATGACAACAATTAAAAGAACGTGTCTCTTCGTCTTTCTTAGTTATGTGACTTACTGCGAAACGAAGTACGAGTCCTCCATATTGGAGGACGCGTCTTTCTTGATTATATCGTCCACAAAATGCTCACGTACACGTCCTTTACTTTGGGGACGTGTCCTTTCGGTTCTATGATTTACAGACACTCGCATACATGTCCTTTTATTTTGGAGGACGCGTCCTTCTCTGTTTTGTGTTTCTTAATGTACTCATGAATGTGTCATTCTCTCCTCTGTATACGAGTATCATTACATCGTTAGTGTCCATTCATTACTCTCCCATGTTAATTTTGATGTACTATTTTCAAACCCGAACATTTATTTATTGTTTGTTTTAACGACTCTAAATCATTTTAACAATGTGATTTATTCTTTATAATTACGAACACCTGTGACACTAACCATCATCACACATGAATGTTCATCATGCGGGGGGACTCTGCCGTGACGGACGGTCACCGCCTGCTATGTAAGTTTCATTTTCCTTTCCATTACCATTGTCACATTCCATCCCGAGAGTCAGACGAGAGATATGAATTGGGGAGGGGGGGGGGGGGGGGGGGGTTGCAACTATCGTCACAAAACTCGGACCACAACGATATAGACTTTGAGTTCCTGGGCAACAGGAGCGGGCAGCCGTACATACTCCAGAGGAACGTGGTCACCGGAGGGAAGGGCAACCGCGATATACCTTTGGTTCGACCCTGCACAGACTTCCCACTCCTCCTCCGTCCTCTGGAATCTCTACCAGATCGTGTAAGTTCCCTTCAACATCGAGAAGACCAACTGGTCCAAGGCCCCCTTTGTCGCCTCCTACAGGGGTTTCCACATTGACTGCTGCAAGGCCCCAGTGGAGACCAAGTTCTGCGCCACACAAGGCACGCATTGGTGGGATCAGAGGGAGTTCCAGGACCTAAAGCGATGGAGTAGCGATGGCTTTCCTGGGTTAGGCAGAAGTACGCCATCTATTACTACTGCAATGACCAGGTTGAGGTACCCCTGCGATCCCACCCTAGTGCAAGAGGGACTGAGATGTATGAATTGTGGGGGCTGTCATACCGAGGTTACCGCCTCGGCGACAGTTGTGTTTTGTGTGTTTGTCGTCCAAATAACAAAGGCTACTTATCAGAGTTCTGCATATTCACAACTATAACTGTTCGACTCTGAAATCTTACTTATACCAATAATCGAAGGTGTGCGAGGACCCTATGACCTGTGTATGGACGTGACTATGATGTACCGGACCACTGAGAAGGATGGAGCTAACTACGACTCACTGGACCACCGAGTACCTCGGTTCTCTTCCTACCGTCCCTGCTCTGGTGGTCTCCCTTGAGTATCTAGACCAGTAGCAGCACTAGGAACTCATTTCCATCCAATTCCAAAAAAGCCCAACTGCGGCATGGATAGAAAAAAAGTTAGTGAACCATATAACTTTGAACAAGAAAATTACACGATGAGGAAAGTTCGCAGGAGGGCATACGATGTTATTTTCTGGCCGCTGCCAATAGAATCCCTGTATCGTGACAGGCACCACGTTTGTGGCTGCGAGGGTGAAGATTAGCAGGGCGTGCTTCCCTATCAGTTCGAAAACAATCATGGGGCCTCTATGTCCAAAGTAATCGACCTTTGAGGATGCGAACCAGTAAGAAGATTAAGAAAATTAACACGGGTCAAGGCAAGAGAGAATGATAATGTGAAAATTAGGCGGCTTTGGCTTTCATTACCATGAAGTACAATCCAATGAAGAGAATCCCGGCAACGCCTGCTGTTATGCACGTGTAGCTACATGTGTATAGAGCCTTGTTCACCTGCATCCCTGCTTTGAGGAAACATGGGAAGATTCAGTCGTTATAAGGATCTAAACCATAAAAACTTGACCCGGTAATCACCTGGAAGAGGAGGAAGTGATTAAATTACCAAACAACTCGAAGACAAGGCCGATGACTACGAGACAAGAAGAGAATGCTGCCCAGTGATATATCCGATCTCCGTGGCCCTGTGCATGGAAATGAAATGTGAAAAGAGACACAAACCCACTTGACTTCGTCACTTTAGCAGAGTGACCTAGCAAGGGCAAACTCTTATGAGTTCTCACCTTAAAATGGACGATGACATGCCCAAAATGCAGACCAACCAAGCATGTGACGATAGCCATGACCGAACTGCATGCCATTTCCATCATTCAGTTACAGAAACATGGACAAGATTCGGATTATCGGCCAAGGGGTTGTTCAAAGAGTTTGATACCTTAACAATCCTTCGGGATCGAAAGGGGCTTGACACCATGAAGGCGCATAGGGGGGCAAAGGGCCATAATCAGGCGAATTAATGCTGCATTGCTTTTGTCGCAGGGAGAGGCACATGTGACGGGGAGCTCTCTGTACTGACAAAAGATGGATATTATAATGGAAGAATGAGAGGATTCACAAACCTTGGTTCGTCTATAAACGGGCTTCTTGTATAGGTGTTGGATTCCAAGTAAAGTTCGATCAATCAGTCCAGCCGCATTGCAAGCTGGTCCGGTGTCCCCACGAACTCTGCACTTCACCTTTTCAAGGACAGTAAAGCGAAAAGCAGTTTCATTGAGGTTTCCTCTGATGCAACCCAACAAAAAATGATACATCGAAAGAAAAAGTAACCCAGAAAATGTGATCGGAACATACTAAAATTTTCTCAGACTGAGATGGAAGCTGATAGTGCCAATCCGGAACAAATAATCCATACGTCAAAGCAATGTACAGTACGGTGAGCACCATCACCAAGGCCCTGCATAAGGATGGAAGGTCATACGTTACGTTATGAACAAACAGAAGATAATCGCATTTGAGATGTGCTGCAAGGGAACAGAAAAAACATACCAATGATGTCGATATTTATGTAACAGATCATATCCGGAGCTGGCATTGCCATCCCTTTTGAGCCAAATCTCGCACAAAGCCGAGATCAAATATGATATGGCGATCCTCTGTATGATGTAGGAGGAAGGTTCTCTGTCAGCGAAGGCTGAAACTGCTGCTGCTGCATCGATCATCGGACAAAAGAACTGGGAAGACAATTATAACTCACCTGGAGAATACCCAGAATTCTCATTTGTTCAATGTCCAATCCATAAGTTAACGTACCGACGCCGTGGAAATACCCACCTGAATCGAGGAACATCAAACGCTAAAACATATCATGGATTAGAAATCTCGAAAAGAAGTACAGAGAAGATCTCCCCAGCACGTTACCTTGAAGAAAAATCCCTAAACCAACGAGCTTTAAGGCTCGAAGAATTGCTTTTTGAGTCGAAACAGTCTTGGAAGATATTCTCTGTGAGCAAGAGAACTTATTTCAGTTCTCTGCCATTGAAATTTCACTTTGCGGGCTTATTTACAGGAAACAAAGGCTACCTTGTATGCCAGTGCCAGGGACACGCCAACTATAAATAGGAAGAATGGCATGGCTAAATCAGCCAGCGTTACACCATACCAGGGCGAATGGTTAATGGCCGGGAATACTCCGCCGGCGTTGTCTACAAAAATCATGAGCTGCATGAAGCAGATAAAAAGGGTGAAGGGACTAAAACTCATCAGTTCTTGGACAGAACGCCGTCAAAGCTTAACAAGAACATTACGACAGCCACAAGTATGGAAGAATTCATATTCATTGAAAACCACTTATTTTGACTTCAACAGATTAATCCAATCGCCATATCACCAATCAGCTGATGCTGAACATTACGTTAACGCTTTCATCATTAGTATTAGTCCAGTAACCAACATACTATCAGTCAAATTAAGTCCATTAATCCAATCAGTTAGTTTAAGCAAAGAAAGCAAATTCCCCTCAACAAATCAAATGACTATTCCAAACATCAGATCATCAGGAGTCGAGAGGTTTCGATCCCTTCTCTCGCCAAATTGGTATCCAAGTAAACGCCTTTTGTGCCAATCCCCTTAAGTTTTTCCCCTTTGAAGCAAAGGCAAGAACAAAACATTCAGGAATTTTCTCATTGCCTGCTCACCAAGCAAAGTTTAAAGCCAGTTCATCACGAAAAAATTCATCTTTCATCAAGCTCCTTCCCTTACCAAAATATTAGAAGGAAAACAAACAGTTCCGCCAACCTTAAACAAATAATCTAATTCATCGTGACAATGGGAATGCAAAAACGTACCGCAACTGAGACGCCCCGGAAAACGTCGAGTGAAGCGAGCCTCTTCCCCTCCTCCGGTGCCTGGATGGCGGCCGACTCGTCCTTTACCCCGATGTGGATGCAAAACGGAACGGACCTCGGGCTAAGCCGTTGCCTCGCCACCTCGACATCGTCGTAGTGCTCTTCCCCATGGCCTCCTCCATCGCCACCACCAACAACCCGGAAACCCCTGAACCCCATATTCACATCAAAGGGAGGGAGTGTGTCCTGCTCCTCGTCAGACCTCACACGCTCGTACATAATCGTCGTAATCCTCTCTCACCACCACAACAAAAACATGCCAATCCGGGGTAGGCAAATGTAAGAACACCCAACCGCCCTGCCTGATGGGTTTTCGTTACGAAGGCCGGAGGAGAGCCAGAAGGTAAATCTTTAATATCCGAAAGGGGTGACGATGGAGGAGGACTGCAAACTTGGTATTTATCTGGAGAAGGTGTTTGGTTTGGGCAATGAAAAAATTAAAATGAATAGGGGGCGGATCTCTTTATTAAAAAAAGAGAAAGTTAAAAATATGATTCCATGCTAAAAGATTGGGTAAATCGAGGAAAAACACTTACTACCACTGTTAGATGACTCAAAAATACGCCACTACTAATATTTAAACTGACACATCACCGTGATATTAAAAACTTAGACAAATACACAGACATAATTGGGTGGGTGTAATGACAGACTTACAAATATAACTCGAGAATGACACACCACTGTCAACTTGTAACGAGACTTGGTTAAGTGCTTGGGGGAGGGTTTTCCTCCTCCGCATCACCCACCGTACAACAACCACTACACTGAGGTTGTCCTTTCTTCTTTCCCACCCAAATAACAAAAAGAAATCCTCGCCTTTTAAAAAAAAAAAAAAAATTATTACGGAAGAAAGGGATAATAAGTTCACGTTACGGTTCGGTTACCCAACAAAATGGTGGAGATGAAGTCTGTCCGGCTTTGTTTGGAAAATATAGAAAAGAAAAGAAAAGAAATAGTTTATAGAATATGAAACACGTGGACGGTTGAGATTGATCGGCCAAATTCTTCGATCGATCTCAGCCGTCCACGTGTCCCATATCCTATAAATTTTTTTTTTTCCTTTCTTTTCCATGGTTTCCAAACAAAGCCTACAAGAATCACCCAAACATGAAAAATAATAAATTATGAATTTGAAACGGTCGATGATTGTGTAGGGAGGGAGGGGATAAGTAGATAAGATAGATTGATTGATTGATATAAAACCATTTCTTTCTCTCCCCCGACGAAAGTAAGTAATTTTGTAAAAGTAGGAAATGAGTTAAATGGGGACGGGATCGGATCGATCACATGGAAGGCGAACTTCAGCCTTGTCCTAGAATATAAATGCTGCAGCATTACTTAAATCGCGCACAAGTAACTTTATTATATCTTTTTAAATGCGTTTTGGTATATAATAATCTTTTTCCTAATTCTTATGATTATATCATTTCAGGAAACCTGTATTAAAGTTCATTTTTACTAAAAAAAAATTATGTGATGACATGTGGAACGAATGAATAGATAGACATAAATACTCTGAGCTTTTCATGATTTCCTTAATTCTTTTTAATCTCATCAACACACACTTCCCAATACTTTTCGTTTTCCCTCCTACCTTCAAAATCCCCCCCCCCCCCCATAAGTTCCAGTTTGGCTTTCCCCTACCCAAATGGCAGAACTGGAACTTAGTCATGTGGCGAGTAGTGTGACTGAAACATGGGGTTTGGTTCCCATCTCCTATTCGAGTTTGTAACTAAAGCCCACTTGTCAGAAACAATGAACTTACCAAACCCTTTTTCCAAAGTCAGATTTTGCTTCTTCCATTCTATCCAAATAATCCCATGCACACACACCTTCCAAGGCTTCATAAAATCTAACACAACCCCCCCGGGGCAGAAGGGTTGCTTTTTGTTATTACACATCTAGGTGGAGGACCACATCAATATTAGGTGTTGCATAAACAAATGTGCATTTGTCCAAAAGTTGAGGTGACCCAAAACAAACAAACACTCCAAAAAAAAAAAATGTCTCGATGCTTAGCCTTTGTATCATTATGTTTAGCTTTTAGACGAATATCGAACCACTGCCAAGAATCCCCCCCCCCCTCCTCCGCATGGTTTAGTACGAAATCAGTTTTGGAGCACAACATAAAAACATCAGGGCATGCAAGAAAATGACAACCGTGTGAAAAATTCACACAAACATGGAAAAAAACAAACAAAAAAATAGTAGAATACTGGATCGGTTACGCGTATTTACGGTCACCGAGAAAGATCAAGGGAAAAGAAAACGTACATGTATTCTCCATGCCGAAAAGAAAAACCTAAGCGGCGTAGATATTCTTCCCCTTTTCCTTCGGTACGGTTGCTCTAGATAAAGGAGGTAAAATTAGCCAAACTGACTATGTGTGAGTGTAACCCTCGGAAAAACTTACAAGAAACCTAATAAAGGATTTCCTTTTATGAAATGTTAGTTTCACACCTTAGTTAAATAATAGTCTAAAGGACAGAGGAAGAGACCTAACCGTAATATACCGTAGGCTATGTCCTATCTAGACCATAGGTTATAAAATAGCCTACACCCAGCGATAAACCATATTAAACAAACGAGATGGGCATATCATATCAACTTTAGTGATCACGGTACTTTGGTGAGATTCATGCACTGTCTTATGTCACGGCCTATTTTATAAAATGGGATAAAAGATAATATAAAATTATATAATTAATCACAGCCCAAATAAAAAAATTCCAACAAACTGACCTAAAAAGCAAAAAGGAGGGATAGGTTTGGTCGTTCGATTTATTTATTTATTTTGTTTATTTAAATTCTCATGCGAAACAACAAGAAAATGATGGGGTGATGAATAAAAAGTTGGTGCCAATCCCACTCACATCTCCCCACCAAACCCAATATAACAACAAAAACAAATAACCAATTGTACCAAAATCATCATATAGATACAATCTGTTAAGTAAATTGAGGCAAGGTCCCCTCATGGCGTAGTTCTTTCTGTGCATTTCCCAAAATTTGAAGTGACTGGTAAGGAAGGTGTGAATGAAGTGGAGTGGAGTTGGGACTGTGCAACTCCACCCACAAAAACCAATCACCACGGCTAAACAAATAATACCTGTGTTCATGTATAATTATTATATTTATTTATAGTAATCTCAATTTCTTTCTTTCTTATTCCTAAAATTTAATTTGGCTGCTTTTATATGTTGCTTTAATTTGGAATACTCTTACAAGGATTGTATTGGTATTTGGAATCGTTCTAATATGATATGTGGTCGTTGGTTAGAGTATACAAGACCAATCGCAGTTTGTTCTATAATGTGATTAGTTTGAAAAAAATTTTATAGTTACAGAAGGTTGATATAGAATCTTGTAGGTTTCTTCTATCAAGTCCCTACAGAAAATTGGACGTGGCTTATTGCTGATCTATTATAAACTTTCTGTTTCACATTTGTTTTTTGTATCAACTATTCTCTAACTGATCATTTAGGAGAAACCATTAATGGAGAAGCAAATAATAGATATAATGCTACATCTAGGCCGAGACTCCAAATGTTATGTACCAAACTTCTATCGATACAACGATCTCTAAGACCTGAAAGATATTTATAGTAGCATAAGATTGGTACAGAACTTTTTAGGTTGCTACACTACCAAGAGATGATCTGCAATAGCTGAATCAATGAGAACAACTTCGAAACCTAAGATATCGTTGTATCGATAGAAGTTTGGTACATAACATTTGGAGTCTCGGCCTAGATGTAGCATTATATCTATTATTTGCTTCTCCATTAATGGTTTCTCCTAAATGATCAGTTAGAGAATAGTTGATACAAAAAACAAATGTGAAACAGAAAGTTTATAATAGATCAGCAATAAGCCACGTCCAATTTTCACCCTTGTAGGATGAAATTCACTATAGAACACTTACAGCAATTACGTGGCTGTCAGAATGTACAAAGACACTTATGCAGAGAATATTGGAGGTAGCGCTTCAACTTCTCCACAGAAGTATACTAATAGAAGGCAATAGAACATTTTTGCTTAATGTAATGTAGCTAGCCTTCAACTTCTCCACAATTGGTAACATGTTTGGTCATGCACAGATCCGTGGGACTAACTCTAGAAACTCTCTGATTGAGATCCTTCACAACTACGAGTGACTAACTCCACAATCTCCGTAGTTGGGATTCAACATTGCGACCAGTGATCAACTTCTTCTATATGATTCTATATCATGATAGGAGGCACTAGACTCGACTCGATTGGTGTTTCCTCCATAGGCTTCTCCTTTTTTGGCTTTTGGTAGTCCTCGATTATTTGGTCCTCGAGGAGTACTACATCTCGACTTTTTTTAACTTTCTTGTCAGCAACATCCTATAGTCTGTAACCAAACTCTTCTCGCCCGTAGTCTAGAAGCTTTACCTTTGGATTGAGGTCAGGTCTTTCATCCTTCGGGACATGAATGAATGCTCTACTGTCAAATATCCTAAGATGACATAGGATACATCCTTTCTCCATTCACACCCTCTAAAATCTCGAAACCAAGAGGAACCGACGGAAAAAGGTTGATTAAATCAATTACAATCTGCAATGTCTCAACCCAAAAGGACTTGCGAAGCTTTGCATGAGATAACATTCACCAGATATGCTCCTTAATTGTGTAGTATTCTTTCGCTTGCTAGAGCGGTTCTTCTCTTTGAGATGTTCTCCTTGATACATGTTCTCAATAGTTCCTTCTTGAGATGGGTTCTACTCTTTTTGAGGGGGTCCATCTCTCCTCGATTAGGTTCTTCTCCTCGAGGGGTCCTTCTCTCCTCGATTAGGTTCTTCCCCTCGAGAGGTCCTTCTCAAGATAGGTCTTCTCTCCTCGATCGGGTTCTTCTCGAGACAGTTCTTCTCTCCTTGATCTGATTCTTCTCGAGACAGTTCTTCTCTCCTTGATCTGATTCTTCTCGAGACACTCCAATGTTCTCGGGTTGGTTGTGTTTGTCTTCCTTCAACCGGTCTAACTTATCTCAACCGGCTCACTGCCTACTAGATCTTATGTCCAGCTCAAGGGAATTGTAGTAGAGGACAAATGACAAAACACAACGATATACGTGGAAATCCTCCCAACTCGAGAGGCAAAACCGCCAAAAAACTTCTATCCCAGGAAAGGATTTTGTACAAGTTTTCTTCTCTAGCACATAAGGATTTTGTACACATAAAAGAACGCACATTCACTTCACAAGGATGAATTACAATAAAAGGACAAGAGATACTATCGCCCTAGGCGCTGTAGACTCGAAGACAGCATGTTGTCGACTAACAGCGAAAACTTCCACTTCAATCAGTTAACCCTTTCTTCTCTACACCTCTTTCAGACGACTTCCTGCTCTCTCTCTCTCTCTCTCTCTTTTGAACACACTTCCATCTTTCGTGCTTTCTTTTTCATGTGGAGCAATCTTCACCTTTTATATTGCTCCATCCATGGGCTTGATTTAGCCCAACGGTGAAATTGAATAATCATAATCATTCCACCATGATAGCCTCTCCATTGAACACGGGGGAGATTAGATAGCATTGATTTTTATATGGTATGAAGATACACACCTGTAGCCGTGATTGTCGAGGAAAAGTACTTTGCCGCTCGAATGCAAAAAAGGGAAAGGTGTTGACTCCAAACTGGAACTTGTATTATCTCTTTATCAAAAAAGAGGTGTTTATGATTCCTTAACTAAACCGACATGTTGACAATAAAGGATTAAACATTAAATATCAGGGCTAATGGAGAAGATCGACATTTCAGGGCTACGAAATGATTTCGTAATACAGTATGAAAACGGGAGGAATTTTCATACAAAATCACGAAAAACCGCAAAAGTTCCGTAATCGACGGAACTATCCGTTTAACTTTACCCTTATCCTCATTTTTCATTTCCAAGCCCACCAGCTTCATACACAACAAAACATTTCTAAACATTTAAATACGACGCCCATTTGGGTTTGGATAGATAATGTCGTTTAACAGACACAATCCAATCTTCAACAAATTCCTCAATCCATGTAAGAAAATATAGTAAATATATTCCATAAACAGGCCGCGGCGAGTGATGATAAAAGGGTGAGCATATGATAAAAGAGTTCATAACAGTCGGACATCCTTCATGTATTCAAAGGTAGTGGATTTACACCATCAGAGGAGACAGTTTCATAACCTTAGGACGCATTGCATCGGATTCGCTCTGCACATAGCCTTTACTCATATAGAGCCTTCCTCGGTACGGTTATGATAGGTGCGGCGTCGCAGCTGAGACTCCCCGCTTGGTTGCTGCAAATATATCCTTGTCGGGTCATTTGGATCCACGTATCTGCAACCAAAATAAAGATAAGAAACATTACTCAGATGAACAGAATGCCGATGATACTCAAGACTTATGTACACGACGGGCAATGAAGTAGCGAAGCGGAATTAGCAGAAATCACAGAAAAACTAGGAGAAAACGAATATGATGAAGGGAACGATAAAGAATTCTAGGATTCGTAAGAAAACCTCAAGAAATTTTTAAAATCAGATAATATGGTAAAAATAATAACTGTCCTCCTGCATCAACGGGCTACTTACGCTTGTCTCATGACTTCCTCGACCGGAGCTTGTGCCACCTGCAAAGGATCCGCACGCGGGGCAGCCTGAGCATTCATGTGCTGGTTGTATTGTCTGACAGTGGACATCATGTTGAAAAACAACGGCACAAAAGTACCACAACCGCCCTCCTTGAACAGTATCTTAAAGGAATGCGTCGCGTAAAGCGCCCTGTGCTGATCATCCGGCACAACCTGAATTTGATTATTAAAAAGTGAGCTATTCATCAGACCAATATAAATATATGTATTTCTTCTCCCTCAAACATATATCAGTAAGGGTGCGTGCATGGCGTGACTTACAGGATCCACATAACCAGATATATTGTTGCAGTGGAATATCGGTTGATTAAACTTCTCTCCGCTGATGTACAACTGCAAAGTGTGAAATCCAACAATCAGTAATCACAAAATACAACAAGAATATTGGCACGTGACCGAGCTTGCAGAGATTTAGCAAGAAACAAAGCAAATAGGTGTACAATGCAGGAGCATGTACAATCACAAACATCCCCATCCATTGTTTGCATATTTATTGAACATTATAACCAACATCTCCAACTCGCTCATGGCAATGGAGGTCCACCTTTTGCAATGGGCTTCTCTTGTGACTCGATTGTCCAAGGAACTTTCTGCAGCTAGTTCTACTTCATGAATTCAAATAGCCGGATGTTGAAAAATTATGTTTTCTTACGATAAACTGCTACCGAAGTAACTATAGAATCAGTGTCCACAATAACTAGGTCGCATGAACCCAAAAGGATGGGGTGGAGACTGTAGAAAGCTCGCGCCCTTTCATACCCATAAGAATAGCACCAAGGGGTCCACGGGCTTCAGAAAACAACTAGAGAAAGGGAAGGGAGGGGCAGATTACAGACCAGGGGCATGTCAAAGGCGTAGAAGTTGTCGACGGGCTTGCTCGCAACAAAGACCATCCGTATGTTTGATAAGTAAATGGTTCCTCTCGCCTTTACGTTTCCGCTTTGGGATCTGCAAAAATTAAACACGGCAGTAACACAACAGTCAAAAAGCAGCAGCGAAAACGGAACCCATTGGATAAGAATCACGCGACTTTTGATCACGTGGAAACAATTCTGGGGAGGATCGATCGAGGCAGCGAAAGCCATTGGTAAGGACATCAAAGGCGTCCAATATGACTAAGAAAGCAACACCCTAAACAACAGAGGTAAGACTTTGATTCATGAGAAGAAACCAGGGGAATCCAATCGAATCGGGTAAGCCCTAAATTCGAACAAAAACCATCACGCCGATCAAGAATGAGGGGGGGGGGGGCGGAGACCCGGGGATCTTGTCTACGTGGAACTCGACGCCGTCCCTGGAGAGGACGAGGATCTCGCTGATGAAGGGGACGGGCATGCCGTGGGGAAGAAGCTGAGGATTCACAGCCATCCCTTCCGACCAAAGTGATCAAGCCGTTGGCTTTGCTGTCTTCCCTCTGTTTCCTTTCTACAACCTTCGACGAGTCGCGTGATCTTTCCTCCCTCCTATATTCTCGAACCCTTTTATTCTTGAATTAAATCAAGTTAACCGTTTCTCGATTTTATCGTAGATATGTACGAATAGATGGTTAGTTTTAAAAAATTTTTGTGAAAATAATTAGTGTTTCGAAAAATATGATTATCGCAAAGGGGGCATTTTAAAAAGGACATATTTTAAAAACTCGCATTCGAGAAAAATAAGAAGGGGTTTGCATGCATTCGCATAAACACGCGTTTTGAAAACTCATCTTTAGGCGAATTTTCAAAATCCGTCACCATCTTAAAACTGACTCAATTGGTCAAAGATTTCCTTAACTTACAAGAGGTTTTGGATTCGAATCATAAAGCCATATAATTCTTTTTTTCCAAGATTTCGAAAGTGGAATGCGCGTTTTGAAAACCCGACTCTACATGAAGGCGAGTTTTCAAAACGCGCCTTCATGTGGATGGCATGAGCCTCATAAGGGTGGGTTTTGAAAACCCAGCCCATTGTTATTTTCCTCGAGGGCGGGTTTTGAAAACTCGCCCTCTTTGTAATTTAGGGAGCGCAACACGAATCGTGTTTTGTAAATTTTCGTTTTAAGACTAAGTGTATTTTCGTACAACACTCCATTTTATTACCCATAGTTGGTTTTACCCTTTACACGGACGCCCCAACTTCTTTTCATCTCGGACATTTACACCCCTCCATCATAATAGAATCCATCGTTATACACCCGTTTTCATGCTGAACTTGAGTTTCTATTTAACCATTTCTATATTGCTTACAGGAAAATTCGTCCAGGACCAAGGAGGATAGACATTCTTAATGCTCAAGGAGAGCATCGTTCGACTGCTGTATGGAAAGTAGGATATAGTGTGGTATATCAACTTCTTTAGTTTGAAATCATTACACTATCTTTCATATATTCATACCTTGTTTACTAATTCGTGTTTTATTTACTTGCCGTCGAGTTGAGAAATCACTCAAGGGAGTTGCCGCCGATCCGAGGATGGATGTTTACCACCGTTGGGCAAGATTCTACAGAGTCACGAAGCTGCCATTCATTTCGTTGGATTTGGCACTTATTACAGCCTTGACAGAAAGATGGAGGTCGGAGACACATACCTTCCATATGGTGCATGGTGAGATGACTGTCACCATACAGGATGTGGCCATTTAACTTGGATTGCCCATAGATGGTGACACAGTTATAGCAGACACATCCATATCGACAGAGGCAGTGTGTCTGGAGTTGTTGGGGCGGGTACCTAGGGGTGACAACATTAGGTCTGGTCATATTAGACTTAGCTGGTTGGCAGCAAATTTTGCTGAGATTCCTATAGATCCCCCTGAGGAGGTGGGATGTTATTCACCACCAAATCAGACAATTTAGTAAGCCTCTTCTAGTTGCCTCTAAGAGGGCGGGACAGTATAGCTGGGGTAGTGCCTGCATGGCATGGCTACATAGGAGTTTGTGTAAGGCGGCTCACCACAAGGCTTCACAGATAGAGGGCCCCCTCATCTTGTTACAGATTTGGGCATGGGATATCTACATATAACGCCGCTTAAACGTCGGAGCCCATTTGTAGAGGATATGCCTTTGAGCTACCGTTGGGCTGTTGCGAAGGATGTGCGCACGATGACTACCCATTTTCCTCGTACAAAGAGGCCTTCGATAGGCAAAGCATGGATCAGGAATAAAGCACTTTCATTTCATTATATCGTATCTTCCTCACACATTCACATTCAAATAAAGCAATAAAGCAATTTCATTTCATTATATCGTATCTTCCTCACACATTCACATTGAAATATGCAGGTTATTTGGCATCCTTACCTGGAAGAGTTGATAGCCATGCTTCCAGGCTATTGCCAATCAGGAGAGGTTATTTGGCATGCTCGAGTCCATCTTATTTGCTTCTACATTGTGGAGTGGCATTACCCGGACAGAGTGATCCGGCAGTTTGGCGATCAGCAGCTTGTGCCGGTGCAATGCGACACCAGTAAGGCCCTCCATCGGATGGATTTGCGCAACAAGACTATGAACAACTGGAGGGAGATCCACCGGGAGTTTGTGGAGCTGTGGCAAGATGGGTTGAACAAAGTCGTGCCGCTCGTTTGGGAGTCTCGCATTAAATACTCCAAATGGTATGCGAGGTATAGCAGACAGTACATATCGCACACCGGCTCCATGCTGGCACAATGGTAAATCGTTTACATTTTCCCATTCCATTTTTCAACTATAACCTATATTCATTTTTGTCGTGCTTATTTGTGATGTAGATGAGGAAATTTCGAAAGATTAAGCTTCGCTCCGACCAGCTCGAACTCGTGTCTCTAGCCGAAGAATCTATGCAGGTGATGAGGGAGTACGCACCGGTATGATTGTATGGTCACACTGACGGTCTGGTAGATCAACCTGCATACGAGTTCTTGCCGCAACATGGTGGACAGCTTATGGATGAAGATCATCCTCACATGGACGATGCGAAAGAGGAGCATGAGATGATGAGGTGCCACCGGCATATGAAGACCCCATATTTGACGAGGGGGACCATGAAGTGCGAGAAAGCATGCTCATCTCGCAAGTAACACACATTGATGCCGATTACAACACACCTTACTTCGAGGTTGGGTCAAGTTCGACCCCGGGAGCTCAGATTAAAGCGGCGAGAGAATTCGGGTAAGTCCACTACAACTTTGTTGTTCGTTTCAGTTAAACTTATGTAACTCAACTAATATAAGTTTTTTAGGTACGACCATTCACATCAAGGAGAAGGACCTTATTAGATTACGCAGCTGTACCCGAAGGATTCATCGGAGCAGCCTCACGTCCCAGATCCCATCATCATGCCTTATGTCAGGAGGAGATCGATAGGGGGAATTAGTGATGTTTGTAAACTTTTGTAACACATGTATTCTGGATTTTTTATATTTGGATTGTACAGATGTTTTTTGATACATTTTGGGTTGTTTTCAGGATATATTTATGTTTTATGGATTGCGTTTCCATTTTAGGGTTTTTATGAATATGAGTATTTGGTGAGGAAGGGCCACAAAGGGGCAGGTTTTATTCATTTACTTGAAGGGCGGGTTTTGAAAACCCGCCTCTTGAGGGGTTAAGTAAAACCCGCCCCATGTGGGGTTATGGAAGTACGGGTTGGGTTTAGACCCGCCCCCCGTAGACGCCGAACGAGAGTCTGTCCCCCTTCAGCGAAATTTGTCAAGTGTTGGAGGGGCAGGTTTTCAAAACCCGCCCCTTGTGCAATCCCCGAAAGGGCGGGTTTTGAGAACCTGCCCTGCCTATTTACACGGAGGGCGGATTTTCAAAACCTGCCCTCTTTGTAATATGAGGGGTGCGTTTACGGTAAAATCGTATTTTACGAAACTCGGACCGTATTTCGTATTTTTTTTAACTAACCGTATTTTCGTACAAAACTCGAGACTTGCGTATCGACTTATTTTTGCACGTTGGTGGCGCGATGAAGTTTGGCAGGGTCACAAGGTATGTAGGAGGCAAGTCTCAGAAATTTGGCGCTGTCGATTGTGACAAGATTGGCTACTTCACACTGGTGCACCTTGCCAGAGCTTTGGGCTATGCCTCGGATAGGTTGTGGTATGTCTTGCCAAGGCATAGCCTGTCGGCCGGCCTCAGGGCCATTCATTCCGATGAAGATGTTGGCCAGATGGTCTCGGTAGCGCTGGTGATTGGGTACGTTAATGTCTACATGGAGGGAGGTCGGAATTACTCGGAGAATGGGTTTGACAACAGTGCAGACGTGATTGGAATGGCTGGGCGAGCTTAGAAAGTCCGAGTAAGCAATGTTGGTAGCGAAGATGACTCTGGCGAAGAGCCTTATTGTATTATCGGTACCAGCTCGAGTGAAGAAACAAGTCACGGTGAAACGGGCACAGCCGAATCCATTGGTCCGAAGGGGCAAGTGAAAATGGAAGATGAGCATAATGTTGTGGTGAACGAGGGTACAGGGCATCTCAACGAGGCAGCGACAAAAACAATAAGCCAAAGTCAATCTAGTTTCGATCCTCAATGCAATCCTGAGGACTTCGTTTTCACTGTGGGGCTGGCTTTTGACGACAAAGATCAGTTTGAGGAAGCTGTACGGTGTCAGGCAGCACATAAACGGGCTGTTGTTCACTTTGGGAGAAGTTCCAGGATGAGCGTGGAAGTGGAATGTGTCCCTGGGTGTCCCTGGAGGGTGTATGCCCGTTGGGAACTGAGTGAGGGCAAGCTCGCGATCAAAAGGAGTGAACTCAAACACAGTTGTGTAACTGCAAGGGTGAATAATCACGGGTTGCAGCCATTGAAGGCCAGCGATGGGGTTATCGAGTAAAGGAGAGCGGGACACAAAGGACGAGATCTCAGAGCCAACTACTTGTCTAGACGTGCCCATGCCACAGCTGGCTCCTCCACCGTCAGGTTCTGATTCTTTCCCAATCGGGTTTCTCTCATAGCTGAAAAGGTTTATACATGAACCATTCATTGCCCTGCAGATTCGAAAGATCAAACATTTTCTGCGGATCGCATATGTGCCCTGCGGAAAAAATCAGAACTAAGTGAGGCTCGAATAATCTCTATCCAGCTCCAGTACTTTGCTTTCTCGAATGTGGACTTATAACAGATGACTTGTATGTAGGTCAGAAGAGGTGGAATCAATTCAAATCGACAGGGACAGCCTATTCGCCAGGATATTCACCCTAGATGAATACGAGCCTCCACTAACAGCTAGTTCATTGTTGCGTCAATCAAATCACGATCTTTTACCAGTACAAACAGAGAGGCTCTATTACCAGTTTAGCTTGTCGCACTAACCAGATATCATTGTGAGAGTTTATTTATGGCTCTCGTTTTGCATTCCCTTCACCAATGCTTGTATTGTCGAGATATGCAATCCTAAAACTTGAAGAGCTTCTTGTGAACTTTCAAGACCAATCGGAACGTTAAAGAGACTCTCGTTTTGGTTCTCTGAATATATCTCGAGTCTCCCGAACTTCTTCCTTCAACAGAGAGCTTGTCTCGGCAGGCCTCCACTTCATTAAGTGCCTTCAAACGCAATCAGAAAGCAGTGATATGATCCAGGTTCAAATTTTAACATTTGGCTGAATTCCAAAACACCAGAGTGACAAATTAACTCTTACCCCAGAGCACAGTAGGAAGGCATTATCTCTTATGCCATGCAAGTAACCTAAGAACCAGTAAGAAATTTACACGTCAAAAGCAACAGAGATTAATCTGAAAATAATTACCCTCTGAAGCAACAGCAGATACTTACGCGTGTACACGTCATCCTTGAATATAAGCAAGCTCCGAGGCATCAATATGATCGAGAAGGAACGGTGGTAACCAGCCCACATGTCAGCCTCAGCACTAGAGTCTCCACTCAGGTCGTCTGTACTCGTGTCTGCTTGCAGGCTAGAATGAGGAGCGAATTCCATAACAACAGGAGATCCTAGAGATAGAATTGCCACAACTGGATAATACGCGGGTCCATCCTGGTGCGGCTGCTTGATGAATATCAAATATTGCAAGACATTGTAATTGCAGAAATAGATACAATAGAGAATAAAATCTGTAAAGCTTAATGCACGAGAGATAGTAGCAACCATTATGCCTTGGTTAGGTAGGTACTCATTGATGAGAACATGATTGATGGCCAAGGGAAACAGCCCCGATGCTTCGTATATCTTGTCTGCAATATTCACCAACCAAGGGGGCACTGCGATCAAGATAAAAAGTAGTTTAGTTCTGAAATGAATTTCAGTACGATAGATATAAGTACAGTTCCAATAGTAGCATAAGTTTTCATTGAACTCGACCTACGTTGTTGAGGAAGAAGACCTTTTTCATGAACAATCCCTCCTGTCACATGGTTAACGAAATTTAACATTTTTCAAGTCAACTGGAAAAAGCACAGTATATACCAATTAACATAAACATGCACCCCAGTTCTGCAATCTCCTGTTTTTCAATGATTTCCATTTTGATGATGGGCAGTTGTACACCTGAACAACTTGTGGTTAAAGATAGAGCACATCATACATAATCAGGGGGATGGATAACTAAGAATCTCGTATTACTAGGGCACTGATTCATACACAGTCCAGCAGATGAGATTCTTCGATAGAGGTAATGAAATCTGGAATGTACATGACAGTTGGCACCGTTCCAACAATAAAGTCATCCAGGGCTTTCCCCTTCATATTGAAGCAGCCAATTTCAGGTGGCATCGAACTGAGTTTTGGGAAAAAAAAATAGTCAGAAGAGGACAAGGATGCCAATATTGCTCGTAACATTTGAGTGTGAGTACATATAATCGACAGAATTAGATCGTATGGAGCGCCATTCCTAATCTGGGACACACCCGATTATCAACAAGAATCCATCCACCCACAACATTATCACAATGAGCGCCACATCAAATCAGAACAATCAGCCTTGCAAGGGACACACAGGCCTAATCGTTTCTCCTCGAGCCAATTCATCAGCAAGCAATTCTTCATTTGCCTCAATCCGTTCCTAGTCCACTACACTGCCCCAGAACAACAAGAATCGATCCGCCAACAACATTATCACCAATTCACCAATTCACAGATGGGTTTAACTTAATCATTTCTCCTGAACACAATTCATCAGCAAGCAATCGTTCCTTTGGCCATCGATTCAGTAAACTCTCACCCCACCCAACAACAAAAACAGCATTTTATAACTGACACAGGTGGGGGTGGGCGGGGCAAAGTGTCGGTTGTCCTAAAACCCCTCCATCACACCCAAGCATGGGTTTTTCAAAGTACCATGTCCTAAGACTTAGAAGGGAAAGAAGGGGTTCGTGGTACCTCAAGCCTGGTGAGTCTTTCTTCTGATTTGCTTCCTGTTCAGAATCCATGCCAAATCCAAGGAAAGGGCCGGTGGAGAACTGAAAGCTGCCCGTTCTTAATTCCTTTCAATTTGAAGCGTTACCGTGCGTTGAAAAGAAAAAAAAAGGTCCACCGAAAAGTAATGCATACGGATGGGAGGGTGTTTGGTAAAAAATAATTCAAAGTTATCAATTATATTAATTTATCTTAAGGTTCAAATATATTTCCTCTAATCTAACATACGTGCCTCCTCTAATAAAGCCTCTGTTAGTTGAGATGACTAACAGCGTCGTGCCACATGCACGACATCATGTTGACAACTAACGTGGTCTAAAAAACATCTACTCTAATTTCATTCCGGTTAAATTATTAATTATGACATGTATTTTTGTCATTTCTTCAATTTATTCTAACATTTAAAAAATGTCTTCTTCCTCTCATCTGTATAAATCTCTGAATATGAACAACCTTGGTTAAGGTATCTGTCACCTGTTCATATGAAGAAACATATAGGATAGACAGTGTGTCATTGAGAACCTTCTCCCTAATAAAATGATAGTCTATCTCAGCATATTTGGTCCGTGCATGCAAGATAGGGTTAGCTGCAAGGTGTATGGCGCTTAAGTTATCACGGTATAGGATTGGTGGCTGCTTATGTTGAACATTTAGCTCAGACAATAAGCGTTGAAACCACATAACCTCTGCTGCACCATTAGCTAGCGCTCGGTATTCAGCTTCAGTGCTTGAGCGAGAAACCACCTTCTGCTTTTGAGATGACCAGGACATTAGATTAGGTCCTAAGAATGTACAGTAAGCACTAATGCTGTGTCTGTCATCAGGATAGCTAGCCCAATCAACATCCGTAAAGCACGCAATCTGGAATAAGTCACATGCAGTCACAGTCAAACCATGTGTAAGTGTACCCCGTAGATACCTCAAAATTCTTTTAGTAGCCTTGAGATGGACATCTATTAGTTGTGACAAAAACTGGCACAACTTATTTACTGCATAGCTTATATCAGGCCTGGAATTGGTGCAATATTGTAAAGCCCCCACCAAACTTCTATACTCAGTAGGATCACTGAGATGTGCTCCTTCATATCGAGATAGATTGTTATTGTGGCCATAGGAGAAGGTACCAGCTTACAATCACTCATGCCTGTTTTTTGGAGTATATCTCGGACATACTTTTCCTGACTCAGATGTAGCATGTCCTTAGTTCTCAGCACTTGAAACCCATGGAAATAGGAGAGATCCTTTAAGGCGAACTGTGAGTTTAGTTGTGGGAGCGGGCTCTAGTTGCTAGATACATCTGAGCCAGTGACAATGATGTCATCTACATACACTAGGATGACAGCCACTCCATGCTCTGAATGTTTATAAAACATAGATGCATCTGACCTTGAGTTGATAAATCCCCAAAGACAAAGACAACTACTGAACTTCATATACCAGGCCCATGGACTCTGTTTCAGTCCATAAAGCGCTTTTCTTAACCTGCAAACATGATTAGGGTGATTAGGATCAATACAGCCAGGTGGTTGGTGCATGTAAACCATTTCCTGTAAATCTCCATTTAGGAAGGCATTGTTCACATCAAGCTGTGTTAGTTTCCATCCATAAGTGACTGTCAGACTAAGCACAACTCGTATAGTAGAGTGCTTCACAATAGGGTTAAAAGTTTCCTTATAATCAATCCCAAGTGTTTGATGAAATCCTTTTACTACTAACCGTGCTTTACACCTTTCTAGTGTCCCATCTGATTTGAGTTTGACTTTCCATACCCACTTGCAGTCAATCAGTTTCTCAGCACCAGTATAAGGAACAAGCTCCCAGGTTCGATTCTGCTGCAATGCCTCAAGTTCAGCTCTCATTGCCTCCTTCCACATAGGTGCGGACAATGCGTATCAAGTTTCTTGGTTCATGAAGTAGAGGAAGTGACATGGGGGTAAAGTAGAAGTGGGTGTAGAAGAACCAAGTGAATGGTTTAATATAGTATGTGAGGCAGTAGTCATGAGAACTTTAGGCTTAAAAATTCCGGCTTTAGAACGGATAATCATATGATGTGAGTTGACTGGACAATGTGTCTCCACTATTGGGGTTGGTTGTAGCATAATTGGTTCTGGACTGTCACTGTGAGCAGTACTGGTTAGAGAGTGTTCACCTCTGTGAGATGAAAATAATGGGACAAATGTAGTATGTGGTTGAGGCAGGGGCTGAGGTAATGGAATAGGAAGAATTAGGTTAAGCATAAAAGATGACCTGGAGTCTGGCTGAGAAGAAGTAATAGGAATAGCATCTTGGAATGGGAACTCTGTCTCATTAAAAATAACATCTTGAGACTCATATATCCTACTAGTTTTTCCGTCTAAACAAATATAGCCCTTGTGAGAACTGCTTCTGCCTAGTAGGACACACGGAGAGGAACGAGGTTGTAGCTTGTGAGAATTGTATGGACGTAGAGAAGGATAACACAGGCAACCAAAAACTCTTAGGAGAGAGTAGTCAGGTTTGGAACCGTAAAGAAGCTCAGTTGGTGATTTGTAGTGAAGAAGTTTCGTTGGCAGTACGTTCATAATGGACACTGCGTCATGAAAGGCATACGGCCAAAAAGTCGTAGGAACACTAGAATTGAGAAGTAAGGATAAACCTACCTCAACAATATGTCTATTTTTGCGTTTAGCCCGTCCATTTTATTGAGGAGTATGAGGACATGAAACCTGAAGCAAAATCCCATGTTTAATAAGGTAGGAGTGCAAAGATCTATACTCACCACCCCAATCGGAACGAACGATCTTGATGGGTTTGTTAAATTTAGTTAGGACGAACTGAAGAAATTGTTGAAAAACTGATAGTGTTTGAGACGTTTCTCTTAGAAAATAGATCCAGGTGAATCTAGTAGCATCGTCAATAAACAATATAAAATATTTCACGCCGAGTGTAGAAGAAACTGGTGCTGGACCCCAAATATCGGTATGTATTAACTGAAAAGGTATTTGAGACCGAGACATGGATATAGGAAAGGGCTGTCTATGATGTTTACTAAGGACACATGACTGACATAGTTCAGAAAACTACACCTTAGTTTGATTACAAGTAGATAGAACAGAAGAAAGTATCTCATTACTAGGGTGTCCTAATCGACAATGCCATGTCTTGGGTGATACTTTAGCTAACTGAGAAACATTGAGTGCAGTAAGCTGAGTTGAACAGACAGTGGACGAGGAGGAGTGAAATGCCCTAGGCTACTTCTAGGAATGTGTGAGAACCTTGTAAAGACCTTGATGAACTGGTCCCTGAAGGAGAACTCGACTGTTGCTCTTGTCCTTAACCAGAAAACAATCAGAATGGAATTCAATAGAAATGTTATTATCACGATAAAGTTTAGAAACACTAACTAAACGTTGAGACAAGTTAGGTGTATGTAGAACAGTGTTTAGATGGAGAGGAGTAAAATCAGGACTTGGCTATAGTGTACTCTGACCAGTACGAGCTATAGATAATAACTTACCATTCCCAATCATGACAGAAGTAGTACCCTGATGTGGAGACACATTGGTTAAGCCCTTGAGATCTAGAGTAACATGACGAGTAGCACCAGAGTCGACCAACCATTCTGTTGGATTAAGGTTTTGTTGGTTCAAAAACTGGTTGGGAAGGGTAAGTAGCAATAGGTAAGAAGTAGGAAGAGGGTGTAGTGTAGGGATCTGATTGTGGAAAATGTAAATTAGTGTAATGAGTCTGTTGCTGAGGCTGAGAGAATGGGTTCATGCGATGGTAACAGACTTGGGCTGTATGCCCAATTTTGAAGCATATTTGGCAACGAGGTTTAGGTCTAATGTTGGTTCTGTCACTTCTTCTTATAACTGGTGTATAGGTATATGGACGAGGTGGTGGTCTCCCAAGTACACTCGGGGTATGATATGGAGGAGGTTTGTATGTAGAGTCTGAAGGTGGCAGAAAAGTGGTTGGTCTGGTCTTGTAAGGTCTATATGTAGAAGGTCTAGGAGGGGTAGCCATGGAGTTATAAGTAGGAGAAGTAGGAGGTCGTGAGTTGAAAGAGTGGTGCCTTGACTGAGGATGCCCTGCACCTGCATGAGAAGTTAATGACGAAAGCTGTACCTGAGGTAGGATACAGTCTGGTGCCTGTCTGTTTTCTAGCCGTGAATCAAAATTCAGTAGTAAATTTTGGATTTCATCAATTGATGGCTGGTCTGGCCGGCTGTAGATTGCTGTCACAATAGGGTCATACTCCATAGGAAGCCCTTCAAGTAGATACCAGATATAGTCCCTATACTGAACAGTCTCTCCAATTGCACTGAGTTGATCAGCAAACAACTTGATAGTGTTAATATATCGTTGCATTGTTTTGCCCTCTTTCTTAGCTTGATGCATCTACATTCGGAGGTTAATCACTCGAGTAGTGGAACGGGACTCAAAACCCTATTTCAGGTTTTCCCAGACTGCATGTGATGAAGAGCAACAGACAACCTGGCTTAAAGGTTCAGGTGTTAAGGAGGATTTATCTGTCCGTTGCCAGATTTATAATTTGGGTTTGGTACTTGGGATTGAGAATCCAGAAATAGGGGAGGTGGTTGTGATGTCCCATAGATGAACTCCTCATAACCTCCAGCAATGAGGGCTGCCAGAACTTGGACCTTCCACAATATATAGTTTCCTTCATCTAACTTAAGGGTAGAGTTGAAAAAACCTGTAGGAATTTGAATCAGATTGTGTAGTTGAGAGGGACCTCCACATTGAATCCCCATAGCTGCAAAGCCTGACAATGGGGTCTGACTAACTTCTTGCTCTCTTGGATTTTCTGCAGCCATATTAATCCACTGGTTTTCTGCTGGTATACTTGTCGTCAGACTGAGGGCTCTGATACCATGAAGATTTTCAAGATCAGCTGGATTTGGGACGGTAAAGAGGGAGATGCCAGAAGAAGAAAGAAAATGAAGGAAAGGAAGAAGTAAAGGAAAGAAGAAGAAGAAAGAGGATAATTGATTTCTGATTTTTAATTCTTAAAAGGGACACCAACGTCCCAATATATAGCCAGAGAGGACACAACAGAATCAGTAATTTTGGTAATTTTGTTTTGGCGTTGTAGGTTGTTGAAGGGTGTGTAGTTTGTTGCTGAAGCTTATCCTTATCAACTGACGTGTTGTTCTCTCTTTGCTTTCATCAGGGATTGGAGGCCAGGATCACGATTTTTCTGGGCTTCATTTCACACAGCCTGAGTCCACGTTCACCTTATTGGGCTTAACACTCCCCGTCAATGTAAGGCCCCTCTTCTAAGCCCGAGGCCCTTCTTTCTTCCAGACCAACATGATGCAAGGGGAAATGCTACGAACCTTAGAGGATGTGCATATTCAATTTGAACTTCACGATAATGAGTATGTTATTACTAGGGAGGGAGACACGAGGAAATTTGGACGCTTTGAGTTATGAGTTGCTAGGAACGGTGCTTGAAAGGAATGCTCTGAAGCACGAAAGAGTTAAAGATGAGCTAGTTGACAAAGAACTTTGACGTCACTCCTCGATAGGCTATGAAGGTATAAACTCGACAACATACTTGTACGTACATACATCTTGCAACTAACAGGATGCATGTTGTTCCCTCAAAGTCGGATAACATAGTTCATTTGATGTGGTTGCCTCTGCTTGCTGATTTTGAGAGAGCGGGAATATTAAGTTGGGAAAGTGTCGAACTAGCTTGGCAATATATGATTATATGCAGGGCCCATCATAAGTCCTTACAGGTGTTAGGTGCCTTGATCCTCCTAGTACATGTATGAGCTTGGTATAGGTTCCCCATATATCTCCACTTAGACTCAAAACTTTATATGTTAAGGATAGTCCATTAAACTATCGCTGGGAATGGAGTTCGATGTACCAACAATGCATGCTCGTGTTTTAGCTACATACCAAGAGGTGTTCGATAAACAAATTTTTTGTCAAGTATTAATCGAAGAACTTTACTTGATATAAGTGATTGCATCGCACTAGTGAGGTTTATGTTTCTTACTTTTAGGTTGTGTGGCATCCGTACACTGATATTATCACGACAAGGATTCCATAATTTTGAATGGTCAGGAGTGTTGGCATGCACGAGTACCCTAGTTTGATTCTTCATTATCGAGTGACGCCTCCCAAATAGAATCATCCGTCAGTTCGGTGACCGACAACTCGTTCCAAGTCTTTGCGACACGGGGAAGAGCCATTAGTAAGTCCTTCAACAATTGGCCAGAAATAAATTGTTAGTATCTCAAAACGGAAGATGATATGATAAATCATACTGAGCCGTTTAACTGAAAACTGAACTGAAATACAACAAATGGTATTCTGGGCACTAGGAAGTATATTTCACATACCGGTGAAATGAAATGTAAGTCTTCATATTGTTATAGTTTAGTGAAGTTATATATAAACTAACATAAAGGATTCCCTGAAATAGATGAAGAAACTGAAAAATTCACCTTAAATTTAACCAAAATGGGGGATAATCGATCCGCATATGTTCTGTGTTCCTAAATTTTAAACACTGTAAGGAAAACGTAAAATGAAAGGCTTGGAGTAATTGTAGGGAAAAATAATAAGAAGAAAAGAATAGATCACCATCACACACTCCCCCCTCCCCCCCCCGCGGGCCCTCTAATACTCCCTGCGCATAAATAAATTCACACCCCTTCTCATTCGGACAAGAATAAGGAAAGGTGAAAAACAATCCCATCCTCCCTCATCTTCTTTGCCTGTCGTCGGCAAGGCGGCCGGCAGTGCGACGACGGTCGATCTTCCGAGGGAGAAAATAAGACGATGGTGGGCAGGCTTGCATTGGTTTCGTTGTTTTGCTGCCTTGTGGCTGGGCTCACGGTCGTTAACGCCGAGGATCCATACCTTTACTACACATGGAACGTCTCCTATGGCACCGTCGCTCCCTTGGGCGTCCCTCAACAGGTGATCCTCATCAATGGCCAGTTCCCTGGTCCCAACATCAACTCCACCTCCAACAACAACGTCATCGTTAACGTCTTCAACAACCTCGACGAGCCCTTCCTCCTTACCTGGTGCGTAAACTTTTGGTGGCATTCTCAAGGCTTGACTCGGCGATTTACGTGCCTTTTTTTTTCTAGGAACGGTATTCAGCAGAGGAAGAACTCGTGGCAGGACGGAACCCTGGGTGCGCAGTGCCCAATCGCCCCTGGGAAGAACTTCACCTATCACTTCCAGGTTAAGGATCAGATCGGCAGCTACTTTTACTACCCGTCAACCGGTGTGCACCGAGCGGTGGGAGGATTTGGCGGTCTCCGCGTGAATAGCAGGCTGTTGATCCCCGTCCCATATCTCGACCCCGAGGATGACTACACCGTCCTCATCAACGACTGGTACACCAAGTCCCACGCTCAGCTCAAGGGGCTCTTGGACAGTGGGAAATTGTTCGGCAGGCCGAACGGCGTCCTCATCAATGGTAAGTCTAGGAAAGAAGCCAACAGCGCCCCTCTCTTCACGATGAAGCCCGGGAAGACCTACTAGTACAGGATCTGCAACGTTGGGATGAAGACCACCCTCAACTTCAGGATCCAGGGACACCCAATGAAGCTCATCGAGATGGAAGGCTCGCACGTTGTCCAGAACGTGTACGAATCCCTTGACGTCCACGTTGGCCAGTGCTACAGCGTCCTTGTCACCGCCAACAAGGAACCCAGGGACTACTACATGGTTGCGTCCACGCGGTTCACCAAGAAGGTCCAGACCGCCACTGGCATCATCGCCTACACCAACAGCAATGCCCCCGCATCCCCTGTCCTCCCCGAAGCCCCTGTAGGCTGGGCATGGTCCCTCAACCAGTTCCGCACATTCAGGTGGAACCTGACCGCCAGCGCTGCCAGGCCTAACCCTCAGGGATCCTACCACTACGGCCAGATCAACATCACCCGCACCATCAAGATTGTCAACAACAATGCCAAAGTTGGCGGCAAGCTCCGCTACACCATCAATGGTGTTTCCCATGTCGATGGCGCCACCCCACTAAAGCTTGCCGAGTATTTCGGATTCCCCGAGAAGGTCTTCAAGTACAATATCATCAAGGATAACCCCGTGCCTGAGGTTGCTCCCATCATTGCCCCTAACGTTGCCAACATCACCTTCCGCACCTTTGTTGAGGTCATCTTCGAGAACCATGAGACCACCATCCAGTCGTGGCACCTCGATGGATACTCCTTCTTCGCTGTCGCGTGAGTAACTAACCGACTCTCCCCTATCTGGCCCTTAATTGAATCTAAGACTAACTCTTAAAGAACTCCCTCAGGATGGAGCCCGGGAAGTGGACCCCCGAGAAGAGGAAGAACTACAACCTGCTCGATGGTGTGAGCAGGCACACGATCCAGGTCTTCCCGCACTCGTGGTCTGCTGTCATGCTGACCTTCGACAACGCTGGGATGTGGAACCTCAGGTCTGAGCTGACGGAGAGGAGGTACCTGGGCCAGCAAATGTATATCAGCGTCCTGTCCCCTGAGAAGTCGCTGAGGGACGAGTACAACATCCCCGAGAATGCCGAGCTCTGCGGCCTTGTCACTGGCCTTCCCAAGCCACAGCCTTATTCTATCTAAAGCCACCAATGAAGACAAAACTAACTAACTTTTTCCTCTCTTGAATTTTGATTGTCTCCTTTTATCTATTCATGTAATTGCCCCGCCCGCGGCGACGAAGCAAATGAGATTAACCCTTTTCAGGATTCTCTCGTCTCCAATATGATTATGCTGAAATGTGTGCACCATGTGGTAGGATCAAATAACAAATATATAATTTCAAAATTACGGAAGAACGGCGAGCATATGCTGACTCAAGCACTTGCCAAATTCCAGAAAAACAACTGAAAAATCAAAGATGTTTGATATTACCAGGACTTTTACGAGAACAAAACAGGGACGAGGCAATTATTGTAACAGATGCTATTGCAGCAGACAAGAAAGTGAATTTTGATATGAATCCAGCGTGTGCCTGAATCCCACAAGGAATTTCCCACACAGGACGATCGTCTATAGGATTAATAGCAGCCCCGACCATCGGGATGGAAAGACAAGGTTCACTACGTACGTTTGATTTTGAACTGCAACGAGTGAAGATGTCATAGTCTCCGAATCGCACTGATGAATACCCATTTTCTCCTGGGGCCTGCAAAAATCTCAAACTTCAGACACCCTTTCAGTTTCTTGTCTAATGAAACTTTTTTATGCTTAAGCAAGCTACAAAAAATGGCTAGCACGATTTGAGGCAGGTAATTGCATCGAAGAATTTTGGCTCCTGTCGGGTTAGGATTCCATTCTTACCGGATAGCGAACATGTAATGGAACTACTATGTTGATTTCAAGGCCACCCTTTAGCTTTGATGCCTTCTTGAAGTGTAAGTCCATATGAATCTCAACAGCGGAACGATTTGAGAGAAATGAAGGAAGTTCCAAATTTGTGTCACCAAAAACAGCAACATCACCATAAACTGCAGAAGTTCAAGAAGTAAACTCAGATTTGACAAATAAAATGACCTGCAATGAACATATGGATGTTCAGCTCTTTACCGCCGAGCTCTTGAAGATACTGCAATTCAAACGGATCAGCGAAAACACCAGCAGGCAGTCTCTCGATAACCACGACCTTGCAGGATTCCACCAGTTGCTGATCCTTAGACCCATCCCTCACATCCATCCTGATTGACGTCGAGAGACGGCGATGTGAACCCTCGCCAATCAGACGACAATCCAAACTCGACAGTTTCAGCGGATCACCATGATTGTCCGCGACCAATTCACAAGCACAGGGCGCAAGTTCTTTCTCTTTAAATCTATCAAAATTTCCGTCCCCCAAAGTCCCGTACTTGTCAAAGTAAGATTTCAGGACCCAGTTCTCACGTTGCAGATGCACACAATCCTGCTGAGCATATTGAGCCGCTGGATCAGTTATCCCCACCTGAAAGTCAGATAAAAAGGGAAGACCAAATCACATCGGCTTCTTTAGCATCCAAAACCACCCTAACACAAACTCTTTTCATAAACCCAGGCCGCAGAAGCAACGCTAAGGGAACAAGTACTTCCTGTATGGCTACCAGGGGAATGTCTATCCAGAAATTGAAGCCTGAGAGAGGGATGTGAATAAAATTACCTCAGCATTCACGGAGGAGGAGGTGAAGCCAGAACAAAGCACTGCCAATATCTCGACATGGACGAGGAGCAAGCGAAAGAACAAGTCCATTCGCTAGTGGGTGGGGAAACCCCGGGGGGGGGGGGGGGAATGGCTGCAACCAGATCAACAGATGAATAGAACTGATAAAACACACAGCGGCTTAACAAACACGGGAGGGATTCGAATGCCCATCTCAGCCACAATCGAATGACGAGGCTCACCATAAATCGGAGGCCGACCTGAAGCTACAGGAAGAACCCCCAACTCACACTACACCGAGTTGCAGCTCTCACCCCGGCGGCGGCGGCCGACCTAACTACTTCTTCTTCATCATCAAAATAAATAAATAAATAAACAACACCCCAATGAACAAAAATAAAATAAAATAGAAAACTACCTTGCTTTTTAAGTATGCTTGCTGGGGGGGGGGGGAGCTCGTGGGAGGCAGGCTGGTGTACAAGCTGGGAGGAAATACAATAGGAAGATGGGCGAGGAGGAGGAGGAGGAGAGAGAAAGAGGAAGGAGTGAGTGAATGATGTCGTCGGACCCGATGGATATCAGTTTTCCCAAAAGTTCTTCAAGGCGGCAGATACAATGAGGGTACGGGAGCTTGTTTAACGAAAAAAAATTATGAAATACGGTCTCGATTTCGTAAAATACGATTTTACCGTGAAAGGGGTGATTTTTAAAAACGCAACCCTTAATTTATAAAAAGGACGCATTTTCGGTCTACTGAGGGCGCGTTTTAAAATCCACCCCGCTCAACAATGGGTGGGTTTTGTATGCCAGGAAGGGGCGGCAAAATTCTCCAAGTGTTGAGGAGGCGGGTAGGAGGCGGGTTTTCAACACTTGGGCGAATTCACGGAATGGGGACAGAAGGTTTCGGCGTCGGACGGGGGGCGATTTTTCAAAATCCGCCCTCTTTGCAGCTTAAGTCGGGTCCCCCACCCTTGAATTCATTTTACCCAAACCCTAACCCGACCCCCGACCCCTAAACGCCCGACGCCCGAGCCCCCGTCCTTCGTCCGCCTTCCCCCGTCTGTACTTCGTCCTCCGATACCCCTCCTACACCCTCACATACTTCGTCCTCTACCCTCACGTCGTCACCCCCTCCGCCCTCACACCGACGCCCTTCGTCGTCTGCCCTTTACCGCTGCCCTTCGTCCTCCGCCCGTCACCCCCTCTGTCCTCTGCCCTTTACCGCCGACGGCTTCCTCGCCTCGGTAATTAATTTATGTTTATGCCGTGAAATTATGTGTAGTTGAAATTAGGTTTTAGTTGAAGTTAGTGATTTAGTTGGAATTAGGTTTTAATTAAAATTAGGGTTTTAGTTGGAATTAGGTTTTAGTTGAATTTTTTTTAATTGGAATTAGGTTTTAGTTGAAATTAGGTTTAAGTTAAAAGAATGTTTATTTTGAAATTTTGTGTGTAATTGGATTTACGTTTTAATTTAAATTACGTTTTAAAAAAGTTTATTTAGTTACCATTATTTTGATGATTAATGGTGTGTTGTTTAAATTTTGTAGGTATTAGTAAGTTTGAAGAAGTAGCTAATCACTAAATCGTAAGTATTATCTTACGTTTCAATGTCCCAAGTTCATTTATTGTTGTATGGAAATGTGAGGGTTATTCATGATAGTCAATAAGTAGGTTATAATAGGGGTCTATTGAAAGGTTTAAAGGTACCTACTGATGTCGACTATGTGCAATTTAAAAGGGTCATTCTAATGCAATGAGATTAAACGAAGGTAGTAGGCTGAAAATATGCCATAGATATCCCGTTACTTCTTAGGGTCCTTCTGGCATAAATTTTGTGCTTGTACCTATTGGTGATGATGAGGATATTAGGTTGTTGTGTGAGTTTGCGATGTCAAATGGTGACCGCATTCAAGAAGTGTATGTGATATCAGTTTCTGGGAATTCTAACAATGAAATGAGGCGTCCAAATTCAAGAAGTAAGCATGGTAGTAACATGCAGGCCATAGGAGTGAATGTGGATGAGGGGTTAAATGTCGTACAAGAGAGAATGAAACATTTCGAAGTTAGTAGAAATATTCGTCAATTGGTACCGGTGAATGAAGGATGTAGTGGTTATGGTGGTAATGTGGGGAATGAGGAGGATGATGGTGTTAATGATTATGAAGAGGGTGACCCGTTTGAAGATTTAGAACGTGATTTAGGTGATGAAGGAGTTCTAAACGAAACTATATATCGGCGATATGAGAATCATATAGTTGATTCAACAGTGAATTCCGATAATGACACCAATACAGATGATAAAATGTTCAACGGTGTTGATTTGGGAAACGAGGAAAATGTTAGGAATGTAGGGGTTAAAGGGGCTAGTCCTTCTTGGAAGAAACGGTTGGAGAAACCTTTACCATTCTATCTAGACAGTGGCGATACTGGGAAGGTGATTTTCGAAGAGGATGAGGATGTGAGGATGACAGACGATGCGGACGCTGTGGTTGAATTTCGTAAAGGGATGCGGTTCAAACATAAGAACCATCTCATTCATACGGTGAATACGTTCCATATCAAGAACCATTATATTACGAAATTGTGGAGTCAGATAAGACGACGTGGTTTGTGTTTTATTCTGAGTTTGGATCTGGTTGCAAGTGGAGATTACGCGCTATTCAACGTGCTTGTGATGATGAGTTTGAAATAATGATTGTTGGTGAGTCGCATACATGTCTAAATGCAGTGCTTTCCCAATATAATGATCGACTTGACTGTACTTTATGGTTCCCTACTTCCGTACTTTTGTTAGATAATTTCCTGATGTGACGGTGTCGTTCCTATGGAATGTATAAAGAAGAGATTTGGGTACGAAGTAACTAGGAGACGAGTATGGGATGCGAAGAGGAAGGCAATTGCAATTGAGTTCAGCGAATGTGATGAATCTTATAATGAGTTGCCGCATCTTATGAATGCAATTAGAATTGCCAACCCGGAACAATTGTTATTTCGGATGCAACTTATAATCTTGGCGATGTGGAAGTATTCCACTTTCAGAGACTGTTTTGGGCGCTCGGATAGTGTATTCAGGCATTCAATCAGTGTCGGATAGTTGTAAGAATAGATGGCACATTTCTATATGGTAAATATAGGCATAAACTCTTAATTGCATGTTCTATGGACGGGGAGAACCATATTGTGCCGTTTGCATTTGCACTGGTTGATTAAGAAAGCTATGATTCATGGAGTTGGTTCTTGAGATGCCTTAAGGGATATGTCGTTGGTGAAAGGACGGAAGGAGTATGCTTGATTTTCGACAGACATGCTGGCATTCAAGCGGCTGTGAATGATTCCAGGTGGGTTGGAACCCGCCCTCCGTTAGATGCCAGAAACCCCAACACTTGGGCGATTTTTCTCAAGTGTTGGAGGGGCGGGTTCCTTTAGTGTTTATTCAAGGGGCGGGTTTTGCCACTTGTGTATTCCCAAGAGGGGCGGGTTTACACTAGGAAGAGGCCCCAACACTTGGTGAAATTCTCCAACTGTTAGAAAGACGGGTTTTCAAAACCCGCCCCCGCATGAGGGCGCGTTTTGAAACCGCGCCCTCATGTTGTGCCCGGATGTCGCATAGGGGCAGGTTTTGAAAACCCGCCCCTTTCTATTGTAGACAAACGCACCCTTTCTGTAAATTAAGGGGCGCGTTTTGAAAACGTGCCCCTTCGACGATAAAATCGTATTTTACAAAACTGTGACCGTATTTCTCAAAATTTTTTTTTAAAACTAACCGTATTTGCGTACAAAACTCATGGGAGCATGATTTGATTTTGGTAAAAATAAATAATAAAAGAAAGTGAGATGATTCGTAAAAATAATTTGTTAAATAAGTCGATTAAATTTATAATTAGTCAATTAATATCAATAATTCCAAGTTAAGGCGTCGAGGACATTTTGAACTATTGATGCTAGCTCGTCAGGTCCACAATGGATACTACTATCTAATTCGAGTCAGGGAGTCCACAATGGTCACGGATGATTCGAGACGATTAAAAGTTTGCAAGATCTGAGTCTTTCATTTCTCGCCATCCATGAGTGGTGGTAAAATTTCCGAAAGAGGAAATATGCTAAAAATAATAGAATGAAAGTAGCTGAATAATAGAATATTCTTTGGGAGTTGGCGTGTATCCTACAATTATGTTAATAGCGTGTTAATAGCGTTCCAACTGCATCCTGAAGAAGAAGCATCCTTTCCATTGTCCGGCATGCCGCCATGGCAGGATGAAATGGTCCATCGTCACATTCCGGCGAGCCCAAGCCTTAAAGTAATCACTCTCATTTCCCAATCCGAGTATTCAATCAAAGAGCTTGGGGATGAATCGAGAGAGCATCCCTCTCCTGCTGGGCACATTCTACTTCTAAAGTCAAGTCTTTAACTCCAGCATCATGGAGCAGGCGAGAGACCTTGGCCTTCACAGAAGCTTTGTTGTGTTCCATGTCGACATGGACGTGCATCGTCCCCACGACTTCCTCGTTCGTGAAGCTCCATACATGAAGATTTGGAACCCGTGTAACTCCCTTCATCCTGACCACCTCCTCGAGAGTCTCGAAGATTTCCTGCTCGTGAGCCCGGGGTACTCTCTGAAGCAGAATCTCTGCAGAATTTCTGAGAAGTGGGAACACCGAGGATATTATCAAGATGGAGATGAATATGGAGGATGCTGGATCAGCAACGAGCCATCCCTTGTACTTGATGAGAAGAGTTGATATGACAACCCCAACACTTCCCATGGTATCTGCGAGGACATGCAGGAAAATCCCTTCCATGTTGTGGTCGACATGACGATGCCCGTGCTTCTGGTCTCTACTCTCGCCAGCCGGCTGCTTGACCTCATGGGATATATGTGACGAAGAATGTGAACGATGACTATGCCTGTCGACATCATCCAAGTGGTGGTGGTTGTGTCCATGGTGATCATGATGGTCATTTACATGGACGTGATCACAACACGTTCTCTCATGGTCGGTAACACCACCGTGTTCATGATGGTGGTGGTGATCATGGGTATCGTCTGGACATAACTGTTCAAGGGTGCCACTGGTTATAGACCCACACTCATGATGGATGTGGTGGTGGTCGTGCTTGTGCTCTTGTGGCCGATGATGGCAAACTGAGTGATCATTCTTGTGAGGTTGGGAATGAGAATGAGAATGCCCATCCAAGGGAGAGTGCGAATGAGAACAAGATCCACCATGGGCATGATGATGCTCCTCATGAAAGAAGATCAGACCGACCATATTCACCAGCAAGCCTCCTATAGACACTGCCAGCAAACTGTTGGTCGAGATATCCTGGGGGTCCAAAATTCTCTCGAAAGACTCCAACACAATCAGCACTCCGACCAACACCAGAAAAACCGCGTTGACGTAACCCGACAAAACCTCAAACCTTCCTCGGCCATAGTTAAACTGGGAATTCGCAGGTAACCTTGATATATAAGACGCATAGAGCCCAATCGCCAAGGCAGCACAATCAAACAGCATGTGACAGGCATCTGATATCAATCCGAGGCTGTTGCACATGAAACCGGCGACAAATTCAACAACCATGTACCCTGCATTGATCAACAGGAAGAGCGCGATCTTCCTAGACTTCCTTTCGCTTAAAATATGGCGAAGCGGATTCACAACCAGAAAACTGAATGTCTCGGACTGCTCTATCCCCATTTGGACATAACCCCCGCGGACGGGATCCAGCTCAACAACAGCAACATAAAGCAGCATCCCACATAATGTTAATCCCCAGAGAGATAGCTCAGGGAAATAAACTAGATCCAGTACGACTGTACACCCGAAAGTGACCAAGAATTCCCTCCGGAAATCCCCTGAGCCAGTCAATTTCTCGTCGCTGAAGTTCTCACTCAACAAAACGCCGAACACTACCGTATTCACCAAAGGCCAACCCAAATTACCAATGCTGATGCTATCGCCATCATGCTCGAACACCATGATGCTAATCACGGCAGGAACAAACAGCAATAGAGTAGTATAGAGCAGCGATATCAGCCTCACCCTCTTCTTACCGAGCTCTTTCACCGTGTTCCAATCTATCGAAATACACTCATAACACCCCAAGAATCCAGATATAAATGGCAAGGCCATTGGCCATACCCTCACACAATCCTCACTAAGGAATCTGAAAACCCCGCCTTTCTCCTGGACGAGCCCTCTAACTGGGAAGCAACTGATCCTATCCCAGCCAAATGACAACATCAACAAACCCAGCACCAATGCGATGAAGCCCCTAACCCTAGAATTCCTAACCTTGGACCAATTATAATCAACCGAATCCCTATTCCTCCCCTCGATCATGAACCTTGCAGCAACACTCCCGGACAACTCAGCCAGGATCATTGCGGCCGCACCACAGTACCGAAGAGCCTGGAACCTAACCAGGAAAACCCCAGCAAGGAGAACCGACTTGGAAACCAGGGCCTTGTTCTGAGAAACAGAGAGATCCCGCAACCGAAGAAACCAGCGTTCTCGGGCATCGACGCGAGATGGGTGCCGGGAGAAACCGAGGGGCGAGGGGAAGAGGGAGAAGGAGAGGGTGAGGAGGAAGGAGAAGAGGGAGACGAGGAAGGAGAAGGGGAAGACAGAGAAGGAGGAGGGGGAGGAGCGTAGGAAGGGGATGAGGGAGTAGAGAGATCGGAGGGAGAGGAGGATCAGGAACAGGAAAGACAGCGACGATCTCGACGAAGAAGAGGGCAAAGGAAGGAAGGGGGATTTGGAGGTTAGAGAAGAAAAGGGTCGAGCTTTGGAGGGAGTTGGGGTTGGGGTTGGGAAGAAGTAGGAGGCGGAGGCGGAGGCGGCAGCGGATGAGCGGTGGGGAACGGAGATCCTGTTTGGTCGGTGGTGATGGTGGTGGTGGTTGTTGTTACGGTCCGGCATGGCGGGCGGCGGAACGTAGGGTTTTCGACGTAGAAGAGGGGGGAGGACAAGAAGAAAAGGAAGGAAGACGGGACCAACTTACGGAAAAGCCTCTAAAACTAAAGATTTTTTTTTTTTTTGGTAATTAAAACTAAGGAATTTGAGTGAACTAACTTAACAACCCCGATCTGCACGCATTAGAAGGACCACTGGTAAGTAATTTCGTCTTCTGATAAGATGATTCTCGTTGTTCATACATACAGTGATGCATATTTTTGATTTACTTGATTACATGGATGTCTTATTTGGAGGTTGTATTAATCGCTCTTTATTCGTATATTTTCTTGCTTTTTTTCACACGAAATACTTAATACGCCCCACTGGCTATCCTTGTTTAATGATATATTTGGTGAGCCATAAATAAAAACTTAAATTAGATTTTGCCATATTTAGCATCGAAATGTCAAGAGAGATTACATGAAATGTACTCGCAGTTACACATTGGTTGCCTTTCACTTAATCATGTTTATTTGTGTTTTATGGTTAATAGTGAGTTTTATGAACGCGGAAGTATTCCTACGACAAGCCCGATGCATAGCAGTATTTTTTATGTTAGAAAAATATATGTATGTCTTGGTGAATCTTGCTTGTTGAGAAGTGTCGCGTAGTTAAATGTTATACATGAAGCGCTATCGAGATAAGATATTTAAGGAAAATGAAACATCATGACTAGTGACTCATCCGCATTGAGATCCTCTTTCAAGAAACGTTAATAGACGACGGAAGGCGATGATTTGTGCATGTGTATTAAGAGAGGTTGGAGTTATAATCGGTGATGACGAGGGGGCGACAAAATATGTTATGGTCTCGGAGAGATTCTCAATAAACGAGTTGAAGAATGGTTCGAGGGCGCAAAATGAGTGCATAAAAAAGAGAAGCCTCGCAGCTTGGTGTATCATGAGGGAGACCGTGAAGGGTTGAATGGAGAAAATCAGTCGAGGAGAAGAGCTTTTACTGAAAATGAGGATGCCTACCAGGAGGAGTGTGATGGCCGAGACTGATGTTAAAGATCATGGAATAATGATTTTTGGTCACATGAATTATGAATAACCTGGTCCAGATAATGTATATACAGTATAAATATGATATGATCATCGTTCCAAACATAACATCAATATATTCAAGAAAGACCACTTGTGTGCTCTTCTTCATGCACTGCTACCTTGATGGACATGTATATTCTTTATGCGTCTGACATTGTTATAAAAAGTGCATGGCACACTTAAGGTGTTAAGGTCGTCTATCGCCTCTGGATCCAACCTCGATCAAACTTCGTGTACAATACCCGACAATGCAACAACACTCTCACGTGAATGATAAAGCAACCTTGTATCGCATATCATAGCATGTCATGTACACGCATAGGATAATGGAGACTGTCTAACTAGGCTCATCTTTCAAACTCCTTGACTAGCACTTTCGCTCAAATACTCTTGATTAGGCATCTCGTTCATGTATTCTCGTGGATCGGTGTTGTTACATAATCGATATAATGAGCTTTATAAAAACCAAATCGATCACAACAAGTCGGCCTGACCCTTTTACCTACCATACCACTAGTTCAAACATTCCCACTCCAGCCATATATTTCATAATTACTTTTCTGAATTTTTTTATTCATCGCGAGTATAAATCGTCATCTACTTATGAATAGGCACTCACAAGTAGATCAAAATAGGCATTCAAAACCTTAGATTCACTACATTCATCAAAATCATCATACCCATGAACCCGATTCTAGGAATAAAGTTTTGAAAACAATGGATAAGGAAATTAAAACATTAGCACAAAATGAGACATGGGAACTAGTAAATTCATATCCAAATTTCTTTTTTTCATCCCGTAAGTTGTTGGATTTCATCATGCGCAATGAAAGTTTGTTTCAGAAAAATTATTTGAAATTGATTCGAATCTTTGTGATACGTATAAATTGAATAGTAAAATATGTTTATTAAAATCGTACCTCGTAAATTACGTGTGTAAAATATTCTTTGATGCTAATTCTTGGAGAGCTAAGCTAAGCTTTTTTTTCAAAAACAACTTTATTGTTTGATTTTGTCTCCCAGTTTTCTCACTTTCTATAATCACTTCACAATAAATGGAACTTCTAATTCCAGGAATCACTTTTCTACCGTTGATTGTTCAATCCTATTTACAAATTGACAGCTAAAGTTATTTTGTTTGTGTAGATAGTATATACCATGTCCTTGAGCCTTATGAATGACAGCGTAAGTAGAAAGGAGACAACTTACTTTCACTTTATGTTAGAATTAGCCACATCGAATCTTCTGGTCTTTTGATCATAAGTATGAGTTTCTTCTATCCAGAGGAATACATGACTTGTGTTCATAGATGAAGGAAGAGCTTCTAATTCTGGGCTGATTTTCTGGTTGCCTCAAGCTTGGATTTCGTCTCCTATTTAATGTTCATCCTATTTGTCCGATATTGCATAAATTCGACAATAAAGTTCATGAGCAATATATATTAGACATTTGCATTTGAGATTGAAAAACTTTAGGGTGTCCTGATATTGTTCATTCTTGTCTTGATGAGGCTATTGGTTATAGCAAATTTATAATTGTAGGTGATATTCCTAAGATTTTGTCGTGTGAAGACTTGAAAAGTACCACATCAAAACGTTCCTATTTTTATTTGACTCGAACCTCCTTTCAAAGGTTAAGAGCAACTCAGGCGCTGTTAATGATGTGGCCACTACAATGATGCAAAGGTTTTGTGACCCTGCTCTATCATTTGATCCTCCAGATGACTCTAAGCACACGCAGGTCTCACTGAAATATCTATACTATGATTTCATTCAATATTGGGGAGTGCACGCATTGTATCAGAGGTTCAATTTTATCTTTATTTGGGTAATTCGGCTGTTGATACATAAATACAAATGATCTAGACTTTCTCATTGGCACATGCTTAAGTATGTGTTGTGAAATTGTTTGCAATGATGACTTCAGAAGGACCAACGGATTGTGGAAAGTCTTTTCATCCTCCTATTATTCATTTTCCTTCAAATTCGAGGATCATAAAGGTCGCGTTCACAGGTTGAATTCCGATAAGTGTTGATCCTCTGACTTCCTCGTCATTAACAATCTTAAATTTCATCTGTATAAAGCATGGGGGGTTCAGGGGTGGTTCTTACGTAGGATTAGAGGTTGGCTAGTTGGTCTCATCGTCTCAACTTTAGTAATATCCATGGTGACGAAGTTGTCCTTTTATCTGAAAAGAAGGATGAATATTTTTTATTTGACTACCATGAAACGCAAGCCCAAGTAAATCACTATCTTATGAATTGTGACTTCCCAGTCAACCTGTGGACAATACTTTTGGCTTTTGATACGACATATTGTGTGAAATGGTGCTATGCAGATTTTTGGTCCCCCTCTCTCTTTTCCCATTGTTTGTTTTGGTCCTTACCCTATTTCCTTTTATGAAAAATGACACACACTGATGTTATAAGGTGCCGTCCACCTCGAGCCCCAACTCACCTACTAGGTTGTCCGGATAGTAATTAGTAGTTACAACAAGTTAGTATAAGCACACTAGTGGTAAATTCTCACAACCCCAATCCTTCTTTCGTCCCCCCACCCCTAACTCTCCCTCCTCTTTTCACCATTTTTTTGCTTTTTCCGGGTGCGGAGAACTTGAGCGAGTTGTTATTGCCTGTCATGCAGAGGATTAAAGCCGACAATGATTCACCAAGTCCTCATCTATTGATGAGTTGAAACACCTAAGCTCGTTTTGCCAACGTAATCTCGTAGACTCTTACAGAACTGATGCTTGGTGTCATAATAATCCATGTTGAACGAATACATGGTAGGATAGAGCAATGGTTATGTTATAAGTCAGTCCTATGGTAGGCGGCAGAGAACGGGGTTAGGAGCAAAGTGCATTGAAACTTTTTTACTCGTATTTACCCAATTCTCCCCCGACACAACCGACGAAGAACCTTGGTCAGCTGGTGATTGTTCGATGATAAAAAGGAGGAAATAACAGAAGTCTTTCCCATTCTTTGCCTATATGTCATGCATGTCAGTCAATGTTCGGCAAAAAATGGCATGAAAACAACAAATATATGGTAGGCAAGGCGAAACGGGGTGAGATTGATGTGATTCACACATACGTCTTCTCTGGAAGTTGCATGAGCCCCAACCTCGTCAGTTCTGACCAAAACCCAGATGACACATAATGTGTAAAACTGGGTTTTGTTCGACTTTATTTTTACGGGCTGGGTTGCATTGTGATCACATCTTTCGGACCGTGAATATTTTTTTGGGGCGACTTTAGTGAGAGGTGTTGAAGGTAATTTATGATCAATATTAATGGGTATTGAATTTAGTAACGGAAAAGTCATTTAAGTGGGTCATTAAAGCAGGCTATTAAATCTGTCATTAAATATGTCGGTTTCTATTGTCTTTTGGTTTTCCTACTCCTCCCTATATATAAAGGGACGTGTAGACATTTCTTGTATGATGATGAGAAAAAAAGAGAAAGTTTAAAACAAAGAGAAATTGTAGCCAAAACACTCCTCGTAGGTACAGCAGCTCTACAGAAGGTTTCCTCTATCTTACAGAAGGTCGTCGGCAGTACAGAACGTACGTTCTGCTAACACCTTCTCCCTTCCTATCCAATCCTTTCACACATAACACCCCCAACAAGTTTAGTATTAGAGCGTAGAAGGTCATGTCTGCATCCGCTGACAACATGTTCTTTACCTTTTCTCCTAACCAAATCCTTATCTTCGATGGTGAGCACTTCGACTAGTGGAGTTCTCAAATGGAAACCATTTTTGCTTTTGCTAGATCTATGGAAACTTGTGGACGATGTCTATGGAGAAGTTCTAGAAGAAGTCTCTCTTAGAAGATGACAACACTTCCGCAGAAGGTGTCATCCACCCTACAGAAGATGAGCAGAAGGCATATAAGGAGAATATCATGGCTCTACGGATTCTGCAATAATCTGTGAGCAAGACCATCTACCTAAGGATATTTGGCCTGGAGAAGGTGAATGAAGCATAGGAGGTCCTAAAGAAGGAGTTCAAAGGGTCACAGAATGTGATCTCTATAAAGCTGCAGAATCTTTGGAGAGACTTCGACAATCTATCCATGAAAGACGCAGAAAACGTCAAAGACTACTTCTCAAGGATCGTGGAGATCCTCAATCAATTGAAGAGTTGCGGAGAAGTCGTCCCAGATAGAAAAGTCGTGGAGAAAATCCTCAGAAGCTTGCCACAGAAGTTTGAGCATGTGGTAACCGTGATTGAAGAGATGAAAGATTTCGCGGAAGTTTCCATCTATGAGTTGATGGGTTCTCTAGAAGTCCATGAGAAATGGGTTAGCAAATACACCGCCCCGGTGGAGCAAGCATTTCAAGCGAAGTTGAATGTTTCTGAGTAGAAGCAAGAACGTTCTGAAAATAAGAGAAGGTCTTATGGCAGAGGACACAGCAATAAATATCGTGGCAAAGGCAAAGGCTATGCAAGACGACTAGAAGGTCAACACGGAAGCATTCATGGAGAAGCATAAGCTGGATGCCGCGTTTGCAGAAAGCATAACCACGAAACAAAATATTATCGTCTTCATTACAGGAGATGCAAGTTCCCAACTCATTGGGATCGTTATTGCTGGCACAAAGATAAAGATCAGAAGGATGAACAAAAGCATGAGGACAGAGGCCTGGTAAATTTTTCCAAGGACGATAAACATTCTAAATTTTTCTATTCTTCCTCTAGCTCAATGCTAGATATGAATGAGATATGGTTCCTCGATTGTGGCTGTAACAACCATGTCATAGGGATCAAGAAGAACTTTGTGGAGCTTGATGAGAAATACAATTCTCTCTTGGAACTTGGAGGTAGCAAGAAGTTAAAGATAGAAGGTAAAGGTGTTGTTTCAGTTTTCAGTGCAGAAGGTCAACAAAAGAGGATGCACGATGTCTTCTACACTCCAGAAATCGCACAGAACCTACTAAGTGTGGGACAGATGATGAAAAATGGCTACAAGTTGGTTTTTGCAGAAGGTCAATGTGAGATAACAGACAGAAACGGACAGAAGGTTGCGGTCGTGAAGATGACGTTCAATAATTTGTTCCCGTTAAAGATGACTCCTTGCAGCAATGTGGTTCTCAAAACTGAGGTTGTAGATGATTCTCATCTTTGGCATCTCAGGTATGGACATTTGAATAGGAAAGGTCTAGCTTTACTAAAGCAGAAGAATATGGTGGTAGGACTACCTTCTATACAAGCTGCAGAAGGTGACGTCTGTGAAGGATGTGTTTTCGGAAAGCATCATCGTCTTCCATTCCCAAGCACATCATGGAAAGCTCAAGCCCCTCTCGAGCTGGTTCATGCGGATATTTGTGGACCGACTCAGACTCCGTCTCTCGGTAACAGAAGATACTTTCTGTTGTTCGTAGATGACTATACTAGAATGATTTGGATTTATTTTCTTGAGAGGAAATCAGATGCTTTCACCACCTTTATGAAGTTCAAAGCACTTGCAGAGAATCAAAGTGGATATAAGATTAAGACCTTGAGGACAGATCGCGGAGGAGAGTTTCTATCAAGACCATTCTTGGACTATTGCCAACAGAAGGGGATACAGAGGCAGTTAACTGTGCAGTATTCTCCTCAGCAAAATGGAGTCGCAGAAAGAAAGAACAGAACCATAGTGGAGATGGCCAGAAGCATGCTAAAGGGCAAAGGTCTACCCAACAAGTTCTGGGCAGAAGCTGTCAACACATCTGCCTACCTTTTGAATAGATCCCCTACAAAAGCAGTTAGGGACAAGACACCATATGAAGCGTGGCACAGAAGGAAGCCCGTGGTAAATCATTTGAAAGTATTTGGGTGTATTGGATATGCACTTACACCTTCTCAAGGAAGAGAAAAGTTTGACGAGAAAGGTGAGAAGTTGATTTTTATCGGATATAGTGATGAATCGAAGGGATATCGTCTTTATAATCCGAATACTGACAAGTTAATTCTGTCAAGAGATGTTATCTTTGATGAACATACAGATTGGAAGTGGCAGGAAGAGTCTTCTATGACTCAGATTTTCCAGTATACAGAAACAGTAACAGAAGCATCTGTACAGAATCCTATCAGGACAACAGAAGCAGTAGCAGAAGTTACAGTACAGAATCCCATCGGAACAACAGAAGCTAGTTCCTCTAAAACCATTCCAAAAGCGAAGGGTCCCATTGGAGATACACCACCAAGGAAGTATCGATCATTCACTGAAATTTATGAGCAAGCTAACTTTGCTCTTGCTGCATTTGAGCCACAGAACTTTGAGGAGGCAGCAGAAGAAGAAAAATGGAGAAATGCCATGAAGGAGGAGATGACTTCTATAGAGAAGAATGACACGTGGTCATTGGTCGATCTACCAGAAGGAAAAGAAGCTGTCGGATTAAAGTGGGTCTACAAGACCAAGTATAATGAAGATGGAAGTGTGCAGAAGCATAAAGCTCGCATCGTAGCAAAAGGCTATTCACAGATGCCTGGAGTTGATTTTACAGAAACTTTTGAAAATGAAAATATATAGTATGACACGCTTCCACCTAACAGTTCGAGCTTTTAGGACAGTTGGCGTTGTCTGCTGTACAACAGTGGTATCAGAGCCAGAGGTCGAGGGTTCACGCCCCGCCAGGCGCAAAATTGAAAAAATTATAAAACAGAAAAGAGGCCACAGAAGCCCACCCCTAGGGCCATAGAAGCCCGCCAATCACCTGAACAAGGGAATCGCAAAAATGGCCAAAGATGCCAGCCCGGTTCAGCGTGAGGGGGAGTGTTGAAAATGAAAATATATAGTATGGCACGCTTTCACCTAACAGTTCGAGCTTTTAGGACAGTTGGCGTTGCCTGCTGTACAACAGTGTTGAAAATGAAAATATATAGTACGACACGCTTTCTCCTAACAGTTCGAGCTTTTAGGACAGTTGGCGTTGCCTGCTGTACAACAGTGGTATCAGAGCCAGAGGTCGAGAGTTCACGCCCCGCCAGACGCAAAATTGAAAAAATTATAAAAACAGAAAAGAGGCCACAGAAGCCCACCCCTAGGGCCACAGAAGCCCGCCAATCACCTGAACAAGGGAATCGCAAAAATGGCCAAAGATGCCAGCCCGGTTCAGCGTGAGGGGGAGTGTTGAAAATGAAAATATATAGTATGGCACGCTTTCACCTAACAGTTCGAGCTTTTAGGACAGTTGGCGTTGCCTGCTGTACAACAGTGTTGAAAATGAAAATATATAGTATGACACGCTTCCACCTAACAGTTCGAGCTTTTAGGACAGTTGGCGTTGTCTGCTGTACAACAGTGGTATCAGAGCCAGATGTCGAGGGTTCACGCCCCGCCAGGCGCAAAATTGAAAAAATTATAAAACAGAAAAGAGGCCACAGAAGCCCACCCCTAGGGCCACAGAAGCCCGCCAATCACCTGAACAAGGGAATCGTAAAAATGGCCAAAGATGCCACACCGGTTCAGCGTGAGGGGGAGTGTTGAAAATGAAAATATATAGTATGGCACGCTTCCACCTAACAGTTCGAGCTTTTAGGACAGTTGGCGTTGCCTCCTGTACAACAGTGTTGAAAATGAAAATATATAGTACGACACGCTTTCTCCTAACAGTTCGAGCTTTTAGGACAGTTGGCGTTGCCTGCTGTACAACAGTGGTATCAGAGCCGGTCGAGAGTTCACGCCCCGCCAGGCGCAAAAGTGAAAAATTAAAAAAAATAGACCACAGAAGCCTACCCCTAGGCCCACAGAAGCGGTTCAGCGTGAGGGGGAGTGTTGAATGAAAATATATAGTATGGCACGCTTCCACCTAACAGTTCGAGCTTTTAGGACAGTTGGCGTTGCCTCCTGTACAACAGTGCAGAAGCATAAAGCTCGCATCGTAGCAAAAGGCTATTCACAGAAGCCTGGAGTTGATTTTACAGAAACTTTTGCTCCTGTAGCAAGGATTGAGACAATCCGTGCTGTTCTACCCATTGCAGTACAGAAGGAGCTTGAAGTATTCCAGCTTGATGTCAAGTCAGCATTTCTTAATGGAGTACTAGAAGAAGAAGTCTATGTAGAACAACCACAAGAATTCGTGATGAAAGGCACAGAAGACAAAGTCTACAGACTGCATAAGGCTCTATATGGTTTGAAGCAAGCACCAAGGGCGTGGAATTGCAGAATTGATTCCTATCTACAAAAGAAAGGATTCTCCAGAAGCTCAGTAGAACCTTCGTTATACATACAGAAGGTTGGTCCTGATTTTTTAATAGCATGTCTTTATGTGGATGACTTGATCTACACTAGCACCAGCAGAAGCTTGCTGCAGAAGTTCAAGGAAGCCATGATGGAAGAATTTGAGATGACAGATCTCGGACTTCAAGTGAAACAGAAGAAAGGAGAGATTTATTGAAGAAATTCCGTATGGAGAATGCAAAGCCAATTTCTACACCAATGTCACTCAATGAGAAGTTACAGAAGGAGGCCTACTCCTCCCTATATATAAAGGGACGTGTAGACATTTCTTGTATGATGATGAAAAAAAGAGAAAGTTTAAAACAAAGAGAAATTGTAGCCAAAACACTCCTCGTAGGTGCAACAGCTCTACAGAAGGTTTCCTCTATCCAACAGAAGATCGTCGACAGTAAATAACCTACGTTCTGCTAGTACCTTCTCTCTTTCTATCCAATCCTTTCACACGTAACCCCAACAGGAGGAATGACCTGGTGATGTTCATCAAGTTCCTCTTACAACTAAACTGATATCGATAGTCATAGACTGCTCCCAATTACAATTCTACATTCTAAAGGCCCTGAATTTTGCAATATAAATTTAACAAATGAACCACCTTAATGGAAATATTGTTGTTTGTCGTGATGTATGGTTTATTTATACCGTTCAAGTATGAAAAACAACATACTGAGAATGCGTAAAACATTCATTTGTAACCAAATGCAAAACCGTGAGGCAAAACATTAAAGTAGGTCAATCCTCATCAATGTCACGACGGAACTGATGATGAGACGTGATCATGAAAGTCATCTGATCAATATCTAACCTCCCGCTTATAAATTCTTATGGTCTCGCACATCTTCGTCTTCGATATCTAACCTCCAACTCATAAATTACTTGATGCGAGATGGATAAGCTGGACGACGAGCATGGTGTGCGTCGACTGGGCGACAAAACTGATTTCACACTACTGGAGTGAGTGAATTGAGCGAAGGGCGAAGGAGCGAAACTGTTGGGCGAAGGGGGTCTCGTCAATCGAATGGAAGCTGAAGCGACGGACAACCCAATAGATAGGTACGATTTAACAATTCAGCTCTGATAACATACAGCCCAAGGACGATGTTTGCTCCACCAATCTTGTTAGATATTGTCAGGAGAAATAATATATTTCCCTTCCTTATCTTTATATTTTAATATCTTATTTTTTATTTTTGAATCCGTTATTATCTCTTCTTTAGGCGGCTTATATAAGCTTTGCCCTGTAACTCTTTAGGGGAGCTTATCTTGAAATCAGAATTAAACTCAAGAAACTCTTTGAGTCTTTCTTTCTCATATCACTCGACGGATTTCGTGTGCGGCGAAATTACCCAAGCGTTTATTACACCGGTAGTGCGTAGTTGTATCTGGTCGTTTCAACCCCGAGACCAACTACGGTGGTGCGCGGTTCGGGCAGCGCACATTCATTCTTAGGTGGTGGCTTAACTTATATCTGAAGATTGGCAAGTCATTATCTTTTATTTTCCTGTTCATCCCCCTTACAATGTACATTCGCCATCGTAATTCGTTCTGACGTTGAGGAAACGAACCATCCCACCCCGTCCAACATTATTAATCTTCTTCTTCCGCATCTTAATCACATTTGAAGATGAGAAATATTCCCTTCCTTTTCACAGTCGTCGTAGTCCTGGTACTAAACATTTCGGCCACTACTGACAGTCCCGAACAACCTCAGTTGCACCAAAGCCGGCTTCTAACTAAGTTTAATATCTACGAGTGGACGGTCATGCCATTCGGACTATCGAAGGCACTCAACAACTTCATGCGACTGATGAACCAAGTATTTTGACCTTTTCATTGGAAAGTTTTCTGTCGTCTATTTCGATGACATACTTGTGTATAGTTGCAGCAAACGAGAACACCTAGATCGTCTCTGAAAATTCTTTGAGAAGATGAGAGAGCGGCGATTGTATGGAAACATCAAGAAGTGTGAGTTCATGATGTCGAGATTAGCCTTTCTGGGCGATGTTGTGAAGGGATAAGGCATTCAAGTCGATGACAGTAAGGTCCAAGCTATTTGAGATTGGCCTACGCCCAAGTTAACTCACGACGTGCGGATTTTTCATGGGCTTGCCTCATTCCATAGGAGATTCATTAAGGACTTCAGCGCTATTGTGGCCCCTATGACCGAGCGCTTGAAGGGATCGACCTTCAAGTGGTCGACGATAGCCCAGTCGAGTTTCAAGCAACTCAAGCGCCGCTTGAACGAAGCACCTATGTTAGCTCTTCCCGATTTCGAGAAGGTATTCAAAGTTGAGTGTGATGCCTCTGAAATTGGCATTGGCAGAATGCTTTCCCAAAAGGGACTACCAATCGTATATTTCAGCGAGAAGTTGAGAGGTGCTCGACTAAACTACCCTACATATGACACAGAGTTACTCAATTGTTTGAGCCTTGGAGACGTGGAGCCACTACTTACTACCGAGAGAGTTTGTCCTTCACACTTATCACGAAGCATTGAAGTACATAAATGGACAGACAAAACTCAATCGAAGACATGCAAAATTGGTGGAGTTTCTTCAGTCTTTTACATTCATGTTAAAGCATAAGTCGGGTATGAAAAACGTCATGCAGATGTGTTGTTGAGGAAGTCGAGTTTGGTGGCTAGAATGGCGTCGATGCTCCTCGAGTTCGAGTTGTTAAAGGAGTTGTACTTGACCGACGTAGACTTTGGAGATATATACAAGGCTTGCACGGAGAAAACCCAAGATCCCTACAACCTGGTCGACGGATTCCTATTTCAAGGAGTCAAGTTGTGCATCCCACAGTGTTCCATAAGAGAGTTGTTGATTCGCAAGGTGCATAGAGGAGGACTTGTAGGACACTTTGGAAAAAAAACACTCGAGATGCTACAAGAGCATTTTTATTAGCCGAAGATGACTAAGGACATCAATCAGAAGATTCGACAATGCGCTACCTATTAGCGAGCGAAAAGTCATGTCCAACCACAAGGCCTCTACACCTCTTTGCCAGTTGTTGATCGACCTTGGGAGCATGTGAGCATGAATTTCATCCTAGGATTACCGTGCACCCAGCGACAAAAGGACACGATGTCGTAGATCGATTCTCGTAGATGGCTGATTTTATTCCATGCAGGAAGATGGACGATGCTTCCACATTGCGAATCTCTACTTTTAGGAGGTTGTTCGACTACAAGGAGTGCCAACGTTGATCGTGTCAAATTTGAGATGCCAAGTTCTTGAGCTACATTTGGAAGACATTATGGCATAAGCTCGGCACGAAACTCTTGTTCGACACTAGCTCTCACCCGTAAACAGATGGGTAATCTGAGGTCGTGAACCAAACTATGTGAGCAATACTCTATACAATGGTGTCCAAGAATCAAAAGGATTGGGATATCAAGCTCGCCCAAGCTGATTTTGCATATAATAGAGCCCCACATTCAACAACTCGGGCATCACCATTCGAAGTAGTGTATGGGATTCACCCGATGATTACAGTTGAGCTTTTGTTGTTCCCTCGAGAAGGTTTAGTCGACCAGAACGTAGTTCGTCGAGTTGAAGAAATGTTGAAGTTGCACCAGAAGGTTCGTAGCATCATAGAACAATAGACTAAGAAGTACAAAGCAAAGGCTAATCGAGGTTGACAGGAGAAAGTCTTTCACCCCAGTGACTTGGTGTGGATTCATATGCAGAAATAGCGATCCCTGCTAGCCGAAAGAACAAGCTCATGCCAAGGGCTGATGAACCATTCCACGTCGTTGAGAGGGTTAACAACGATGCCTACAAGATCGATTTACCTGGTGAGTATGACGTATCAGCAACTTTCAATGTCCAGGATCTTGCGTCGTACGAGGATGATAAAGAATCCCTAGATTTGAAGACAAATCTTCTTTAGCGAAGGGAGGATGATGTCATATGGATAAGCTGAAGCAATGAGCGTGGTGTTCGGCTCGACTCGATTGCGTCAACCAGGCGACAAGCTGGTTTCATTACAGGAGTGGGCAAATCGAGCGACAAGCGAATGAGCGAAACTGTCGGGTGAAGGGAGTCTCGTCGATTGAGTGGAAGCTTAAGCAACGGGAAACCAAGCGAAGAACAACCCAAGAGATGGGTACGATCTGACGGTTCATGAAGCCCAAGGATGGTCCTGCTCCATCAATCTTGTCAATAATAGTCGGGGGAAATAACATATTTCCCTTCCTTATCTTCGGATTTTATTCTCTTATATTTTTTTTTCGTTATTATCTCTTGTTTAGGCAGCCTATATTAAGCCGTGTAACTCTTGAGGGAAGCTTATCATGAAATCAGAATTAAACCCTAGAAACTCTTTGAGTCTCTCTTACTCATATCATTCGATGGATTTCGTGTGTGGCGAGATTAACCGAGCGTTCATTACACCGTTAGGGCGTAATTGTATCTGGTCGTGGTGTCATTCAACCCCGAGTCCAACTACAGTGGTGTTGTGGCTGTATTCGTATGCGGTTCGGGCAGGGCACATTCATTCTTAGGTGTGTCTTAGATTGTATCCGAAGATTGACAAGTCATTATCTTTTATTTTCCAATTCATCCCCCTTACCAGTCAAAGTTCGCCATCGTGGTTCGTTCGGTCATTGTGGAAACAAACCATCTCACCACATCCAGCATCATTAATCTTCGTCTTCTGCATCTTAATCACATTCGAAGATGAGAAATATTCTCTTCTTTTTCACAGTCGTCGTAGTCCTGGTACTCAATATTTCGGCCACGACTGACAGTCCCGAACAACCTCGGTTGCACCAAATTCGGCTTCTGATGTTTTTCCTGGAAGGAAATGTGTATTCCCATCGGAACTGGACAATCCCGGAGGAACTTCGAGTTCGACCCGGATATCGTGAGTGATATCACCCGGTTGCCTTACCATCTACCTGGTCATCCATTTCCACCGCCTGTAAGGATATAACGTACATATTCTTTAGAGATCGATTCGATTTATGTTACTTATTATATTTAAGAGATCCATTTCCACCGCCTGAAAGGACCTCCCATTTTAAATTTAAGAAAAAACGGGATTTTAATTCATTAATAGCATAAGTGATTACAAAGTCGTTCACAAAACGAGTTCTTAATGTGTCTTCACTACAATGTCCGCATGAAACGGGGTAAGAATGAACATCCAGACTCCCTAGGAACCTGTCAAACACACGCAAATACGTTAGTTAAGAACTAAGTACGGCATGACACACACACTCACTCACCGTACTTCATACGATCGCTAATTTGTGCAACTCACACACCGTGTCTTGTTTCCTAACTTTAAGGCCAACTACTTGGCCAATCCGGAGAACGAAAGTCCCTCCTTCACACCCTTCATCTTTTACCTCACAAGGCAGCCCATACTTGGGCATTTGCCGACAATCAATTTTGTTCGTTTCAACCGAACCTTGACGATTTCGGTCTCGCCTCCCAATCACCCCTGAGCATAGCTTCCGTGCTACCCTTTAGCGCGTGAGAAATGCCCTTTTGGCCTCCATTTCTTTCCATTTCAGTACAACTATTTCCAGCCCGACGACCGAGTCGATTCCGAGACGTATGTCTCGCGGTTCCGATACTCACATATTGCGGTTCCGATACTCATGTATCGCAGTTCCAATCCCTTCTATGTGTTTTCATGTCACTTTTACTCGTGGAACTTAGAAAGTTACCATCTTTCTAACAATCAACACGATCAACACACATATATGACGCATACCTTCATGAAGTCACATCTTTTCTTATCAATCAACATGATCAACATACATATATGCGAAAAGTCGCCTACTTTCTTTCTCGTCATCATCAAGCACTCACGTACGCACACAAAGTCACTTACTTTTCCTCATCACAATAGCTAATGACCCACACACACATAAAGTCACTTACTTTCCTCATTCTCAACATCATCAACACGTAAAACCAAAGGCAAGAGTAGTCGAGTATACAAAGGAAAGAGGAAGGACACCTTACTCATGGGTCTCCCCAAACCCTTCTTCCGCTTCTCTTCCACTTATCATATCCGGCACTCACATAAACACTCCAAAAGTTACTTTCTTTTTCTCGTCATCATCATCATCCATCCATTTACACACGTGAACGCACATCACGCACACCTTAATCCGTCTTTCCCTTATCACCATCATCATTAATAAGTCACGCACAAGTAAGGTTACTAATTTTCCACATCCTTATCATCCACCACATGTAAAACCATAAGGCAAGAGTTGATATGGCCGATTACACAAGGAAAGGGTATGGGAGGGATGCACACCTTGGATCCGTTCTACCACGGCCTTCCCTCCCTCTTCATCTTCGTCTGGGGGTCGCTCCTTGAGCTCTTCCTCCTTGGACGGCCGTTTCTTTCCTTTTCTTCACCTCTTTTCTCCCCTTCTTCCGTTCGCTTGGCTCTCTTCTTCTCTCCCTTTTTCTTCTTTTTCCTTCTTTCCCGTTTTCCCTCGGGGAATGAGATTTGGGGGTTCCTTCCCTTCTTCTTCCCTTTTTTCTCCTTATCCCCCTTCCCTCAATAATTATTTTATTTTTAATTTCAAACCCCTTCATGGCTTGTGGGGCAAGCCTCGCGACCCAAAACATTATTAACTTTATTTAATCGCTATTTGGGGTCCATTTGACCTGATCAACTCAGTTGACTAGTCAACCCAAGTCCCCCCTTCTTTTTGTGGTCAACTCGCCCGTGTTTCCCTCGGGCATTGGGGGTTATCTTCATAGGCGATGAGGAATGACCTTGAGGCAGCTTTGCACGTTCTTCCCTCACCCCACATACGCCCTTTACACTCCCCACTTCATTATGTATCCGTTTTCTCTAGAATTTTGTCGTCACTTACTTTGACCGAGATTAACTCTCAAACTAACGATCGTCTTAAGAAAATAATTATCCTAGAACATTTTCTAATAACATTCTTAATCCAACGGAATAAACTATTTTAAATTATGGGGCGATTGTTTTTCAGCCAATTTTAACCTCGGTTACCACCCGCATATCCTTGCCTCATCGCCCAACTCGCCTCGCGGGTGTCCTTAACTTGTATTTCATCGCCCCTTGGGCGCTTCTCTCTCTTTACTATTCGCATATTGGGCGGTCTCTCTTTTCATGGTTAAAGGTTGGGCGGGCGATGGACGGGTGATGGGCGGGCGGTGGGCGATAATAGTCATCCAATGCTACCCAGGTTGCCCTATCCATAATGCACACCTAACTCCCTTTCCTATTCCTCATTCAATCACATGCACAAGTCATACTCCAATAGTTGGAAAATTAATAAAAATTTGGGTCATTACAGGTGTCAGCTGGTTGGCCTACCATCTGCCTGGTCATCCATTTCCACCGCCTGTAAGGATGTAACGTACATATTCTTTAGAGATCAGTTTGGTTTATGTTCATTATTATTGTTGCGTCCTTCCTGTGCAGGTGCCTGGGCAGCCGATTTACGAGGAAGGGCGTGATCAAAAACCCAGTAATGACGTGTTTTGTGAGTCCCTAGGGAGCCAGAGAAATGCAAAATGCGGATATCCAGGGGAATGCTGCTATACTGACAAATACGAAGATCACAGTAAGTCGGGGGGAGGGTGCTCATCCGTGAGTAGGGCTGTTAATGAACCGAGTCGGGCTCGGACACCCCCTACCCGAGCCCGACCCGAATAAAAAATTATGGAGTATGAGCCCGGGCCTGGGCCCGAGCTTGACTACACTCTATTTAGTCAAGCCTAGGCTCGAGCCAGAGACAGACCCCGCCCGAGTCCGAACCTTTATATTCCCACAATTCGCTTTCGAACCCGGTTTAAGCTTCAAATATTTTATTTCTATTTTTTGAAATAAATATTTTTCATTTTTTATTTATTTTTAAATATTTTTAAAATTTGTCAAGCCTGGCCAGATCGTTTATCGGGTCAATAAGTCGGCCCGAGCCCGGCTTGACTATCAAAAGTTAAGGCCCGAGCCCGAGCTCAGGCCATGAGACGAGTCGGGCCAGGTAGTTCACGAACCGGCCTAGCTCATGAACACCCCTATTCGTGAGACACTTACTTTTGGACCATGGTCGCCGAATCTGTCATCGGGTAAGTGAGACTAGCATCCCTGGTATGTGTACTCTCCCCATGTTTCAGCACAATTACACCATTTGATTTTTGTTCCGTAGGTGTAGTAACAGGCAGACGTCTACCCAACATCTCCCTTGTTGAATTTGATCTCCCTGAGCCCTGGAATGCTCGGAATTCCATTCCAACTTTATCGCTACAGGATTCAAAATGTGGTTAGGCACTGTCTGAGCGCTACTTATGGCGATAGGAGCTTCATCGTCATCGGCAGATACCAGGGATTATGAAATATTCCAGACTTAAAGTGGACTGACATGTCCACCAACAAGTAAGACGTCCATCCTTCCCTTTGTAGCTCAACTTGTTACTTTGTTCGCCCGCTAAATGATTCAGGGGCGTGTCTCCAACCATTAGGGGACTTTACTCACACCAAGCCCAACTCAATTATAAGGGAAACTGCCTTCACCGTAACCTGGGAATTTATTTCGATACATGGTCCACGCACTAATCTTTCATCCCTCGGGTTTTCAATCATGTAATTGGGGTGGTGAGTTACAAGTACAACTATCTTTGTGGGCGTTAATACAAATACTTTATTTCTATAATCCTAACAGCCGATTCGTTATGTGTACAGGTTGAGAAGGGGCTCCAATAGGACTTCATTAAAACCAAAGAGTCTCACTGCTGGAGAAGCCGAAAGCCCGCCCCAGACAATAGTAATCTGAATGCCCTCAACTTCTATTTTGGTGATAAATTATACTCCATTCAACCAAAGCATTATATCAGTATGCATTTCTTTCCTTGTCAGTTTTCTTTCCTCCACATACGCATATACGCATTAATTTCTCGTCCAATGCCAAGATGGGAGAAAATTTTGCATTGGAATATCAGAAACAACGTCATACGACAGTCTTAACGGCATCGGAGGTGAACATTAGCATCATCACGAGAATTGGATACATTATCTCATCAAATTTTCTCATGGTCTCAAATGCATCATCGTAGAAATCTCAATGCAACGCAAGTTGCTCATTTTCAACAACGAGATCAACAAAATCGGTTTGGGGGAGGGGAGATGCAATGCGTTTGTACCATGACCGAGCTGAGGAATTGGCCAAAAATAAATGGAATCTTTGTAATGGATTATAATAAAAAAAAAGTAAAGAAACTTCTTTTGCTATCAATCAAGAAGATATACCAATCTCAATATCCTTTCGATTTCACCCAACTCCAACAAGAAACAATAAATTAATTTTGTGTGATATTCGGATGCCTCATTCATTGTACAGTCCAATGGTCGATCATTTTCCACGATCCGATATGTGCATCATTGCATTCACATGACGAGTACAAGTGCGACATCCCGGAGATTCCTATTCCTAATACATGTGAAACCCCTGATCACATAGTCATACCATCTTCAGTAAGACTTAACCTCCAAACAGTACATCAGCTGTTGAATAGATTTCTAATGAAAATACATGTCCAGTATAACAAAAAAGCAACATCTCATTCCAAAATACCAGTTCAAAATAATGGTTTAACAATAAGCAATGATGGAAGTACCACAAAGAATAATACCAGTCCAGCCTTGTGAATAAATATAAAGAGCATACATTCATGCCTTTCAACTTTAACAGTTACAAAATTACCTCCAAAGAATTTAATACATGGTTTCAATGTTAATGACTAAAGATCCTAAAGCAAAATCACACCAAGCCTTCATTTGTTAGGAAAACAACTTCCGAAGAGAACAATAGTCGACTCCAAAATTCTAGAAGAGAAAATATTAGTACATTCATTTCCTTTGATTTGATTACCTTGAGAAATTATCTCATCACATATGTGGAGAACAAGATAAACCTACCAGCCACATCAACAAAAACTTCACGTCTATATCATCCATTTCATGTCAAGTAGTTCATCAACTTCTAGTTACTCCAAAACATGATTGCTGCTAGTATTAAATGTTATTTTTTAATTTGTAGTCTCATTAAGTGTGTTAGTGGTCTTAGAAGTTGGGTGATGTTAATGGCTTATGAACTAAAAGGGAGTTAATGTCATAGGAACTAGGGTAGAGTAAATGTTTGTTCTAAATCTTTCCTAGGACTCTATATAAGGAGTAACAATCTCTGAATGATTTAAGAGAAAGGGAGTAACAGAAAGACCAAGAAGGTATTCTGGTCATAAGAAAAGAAAGAAGGCTCTGCAGTTAGCCTATCCTCTTCCAAATTTCTTTGTTCCTTATTTCTAGAAACACTTCGCTGTGTCGTAGTAGTTCCGCAAACCCCTCCTGTGATATAACAAAACACCGCTTTCTAAACAACCTCAACAAATTTTGGTATCAAAGCTTAGCAGATCATGGCTACATCATCCAGTAGCATGTTCTTTTCCTATTCGCCCAATCAAATCCCGATCTTTGATGGAGAGCACTGTGATTATTGGAATTCGCAAATGGAGACTATCCTTCTCTCACAAGATTTGTGGAGAATTGTTGATGAAGGCTTTAAAGAAAATTACGATTTGTCAAGTGAGGAGGAAGGTGCTGGAAGACAAGAAAAGAAGGCGAAAGAAAACGTGATGAAGAATGCGATGGCGCTGTGGATCTTACAACAATTTGTAAGCAAGATAATTTATCCGAGGCTTTATGGTCTTAAGAAAGTGAAAGAAGCATGGAGAGTGTTAAAGAAAGAGTTTCAAGACTCGGAGAAAGTGATTTCCATCAAGCTTTAAGGCTTGTGGAGGGATTTTGACAACTTGGCCATGAAGGAGTCCGAAACGGTGAAAGATTTCTTCTCCACAGTTGTGGAAATCATGAATCAAATCAAGTGTTGCGGTGATGAAGTTCCCGACAAGAAGGTTGTGGAGAATGTGTTGAGAAGCATGTCGTAGAAGTTTGAGCATGTTGCTGCTGTGATTGAAGAAACGAAGAATCTAGGAGAAATTTCTGTATATGAGCTAATGGGTTCTCACACAAAAGAAGAGTAAGTAAGTACTCAAGTTAAATATTTCAGAAAAGAAGTCGAAGCAGAAAGAGCGTATTGTCAAGAACAACAGAGAGTTTTATGGTCGTGAACGTGGAGGCCATTCTCGAGGAGTAGGCAGAGGACGAACAGCAAGCCAGTTCTGTAATAAAGAAGACTATTCATGGAGTAAATCTGAAAGTTCAGAAGGTAGTTGCTATATTTGTAGAAAAGTTGGACATGAGGCAAATGATTGCTATTTCAGGTGCAAGAGATGCTGATATCCTAATCATTCATAACGAGATTGTTATTTTAAAGACAAGCAGCAACATATTTCTCAAAATTCGGTAAATTTTTCAAAAGAAGAAGAATCAAAGCAAATATTCTATTCTTATTTCAATGCAATGCAAGATATGAATGAAGTGTGATTTTTGGATATGGTTGTAGCAATCATGTGACAGGAAATAAGAAAAATTTTGTGGAGATCGACAACAGCTACAACTCATTTTTAGAGCTTGGGGACAGCAAAAAGATAAAGATTGAAGGAAAGGGAATCGTTGCTGTGAGAGCAGCAAATGATAAAGAAAAACGGATTAATAATTTGTTTTATTCTCCAGGCATTACTCAAAATCTTTTGAGCGTGGGACAAATAATGAAGAGAAGGTTATAAGGTTACCTTTGCTGATGATCAATGTGAAATCGTTGACAAAAATGAGAAGAGGATCGTCGTAGTGAAGATGACGGCGAATAACTTATTTTCGCTGAAGATGAATTTGTTCTTGAATGTTGCATTGAAGTGCGAAGTTGTTGATGAAGCTCAGTTATGGCATCTGCGATATGGACATTTGAATCACAAGGGCCTAACATTGTTGAGAGAGAGGAATATGGTCATAAGTCTTCCAAAAATCCAGGCAACAACAACATGCGTTTGTGAAGGATGTGTGCATGGGAAGCAACATCGTCTTCCTTTTCCCAATACCTCTTGGAGAGCTAAAGCCCCTCTTGTGTTGGTGCATACTGACATTTGTGGTCCAACCTCAACTCCAACGATCGGTAATAGGAGATATTTTCTCTTATTTGTTGATGATTACACTCGTATGATATGGGTATATTTTCTTGAAAAGAAATCAGAGGCTTTCACTACTCTTTTGAGTTTCAAAGCCAATGCAGAGAAGCAAAGTGAATATCAAATAAGGACTTTGAAGATAGATCGTGGAGGAGAATTCATTTACAAGCCGTTTCTGGATTATTGCAAGAAGCAAGGTATATAGCGACAGCTTACTGTGAAGTACTGACCTCAACAGAATAGCGTTGATGAGAGGAAAAACAGGACTATTGTTGAGATGGCTCGAAGTATGCTCTAAGGCAAGGGTCTTCTGAATTCATTGTGGGCTAAAAAATAATAACATAATCTTACCCGAAAAATATACTTTGGAATTTTCGACGAAACAAAACGTAATCAGGAACAATAGATCGAGAGCCCCAAGTGTGACTCCTCTAACGGTATCCACGCGCACACGATCACGAACCTCTCGACGATCCCTTAGGTGCTAGCCTCTTGGATCGACAAAATAAAATATCTCGGAAGCAAAACAAACCAAAATCTTTTTCCTTTTGGGATCCTCACCCTCTCGGTTTTTCTCTCCCACTTGAAAGAAAATCTTTCTCTTTTAACTTTTTTTGAATCAACAATCTGACCATTTGATTCGTTTCAATCAGGTCATTAACCAAAATAAACGAAACTTAATTTGTTTTCAATGTAACGTATGATCATTTAATATTGAATAAAATAATACAAATAGATTTTAACCCATAAATGTATTATTAAATTTAATCAAATATTAATTTACTCAAATAAAATATCAAATACTTATTTCATTTTCTTAAATAAAAATATTTCGGATATAATATCTTAATAAATATTAAATATTCATTTCATATCCTTCAAAAAAAAATTAATATGACCCGAATAAATCCATATTCGATCTTGGTCTATTTATTTGCTTCCGATATTTCAGAATAAATTAATAATTCAATTAATTCTACTTCTGAAATAAAATGATTAATTTTAGTATCCACTAAAATAATCAAGATATAATGTTCGTGTTGACATGCTATGCAGTGTATATCCATATACAAACTAAGGTAACCGTCTAGCAACAGTTTTTAATCACCCAACGTGTTACGATAATGATCATAAATCATAAACCATTATGAACCGATTACCGTGTAATTCAATCTCTTCATCTAACCGACATCCCAATTAATTCGGCGCAAAATACATCATCACCGAATTAATTGTTTTACTTGATTACCAAGATATAATAGACTCTCTTGAATGTAAAACATTCCTCCCATGGCCATGGATTTTAGAGTCACTAATATCTCTATCAAGTGGCCTAGATGTCAACTCTCTAATCCAAGAGAGCGATGATTCCTATATTGACTCAACACTATTCTCTCTACGCTTTGTCACACACCCAACAATCGTATTACTCACAATCCGGTTAAAGACTGCTTTTAACGACGTCAAAGTGCACAAACTCTACGCATAGAATAAATGAAGGTCTCAAGTCAAAAGATCAGTTACACTCGTCCATAAAGAGGATTGACCAATGATGTTCAATATGTGGTATCTCCTCTTAATCGGGTCGTATCCAGTATCCCTAATCTTAGGGTACCCCTAAGTATAACTTGGATACACTATCCCTTGGTCTATCTTGACCTCAGCTCTACTTAGCGATGATCTAGATGTCCATGTCCCCTCTAAACATCTATCTAATCACGGATTATTTCAGATTAATAAACTCAATAATCTGTGGGACTTTATCATTAATAATTTTACGTGCAGAAAAGTAAAATAATCAATGACAAATACTCGCCTTTATTAATTATTTATCCACAAATACATTAAAGTGTCTTGGCACATACGTGCACACACTAAAAGTAACGACGCTCTGATCACCATCCATCAGGATGTAATGGTGTTACAGGCAGTTAAGTACATGACGGGAGGAGAAGGCATCGACAAAGCTTTTATAGGAAGACGATGAGGTTTTTGTCTAAATGACTTGCTTCCCTTGTTTTTGCCTTCCTACTCCTAAGTATTTTTGTCTTATGATAAGATGGTTCTCGTCTGTATCATAAGTGAGGCATATTTTTAGTTTACTTGGTGATTACATGGATGCCATATTTGGAGGTTGCATCCAACGCACTTTATCCGTGTTTTTGCCATTTTCACACAAAATACTTTATACACCCCCCTGACAACCCTTGTTTTATGATATATTTGGCGAGTCAAAAATGAAAAATACAAGACAAATTAGATTTCACCATATTTAGAATTGAAATGTCGAGAGAGGTTACATGAAATCCATAATGTACTCGTAGTGACACGTTGGATGTCTTGCATTTAATCATGTTTATTTGTGTTTTATGGTTAATAGTGAGTTTTATGAATGCGGAAGTATTCTTATGACAACCCCGATGCATAGCAGCATTTGCTACTATTAAATCTCATTAAGGGTGTTAGTGGTCTTGGAAGTTGGATGATGTTAATGTCCTAGGAACTAGAAGGGAGTTAATGTAATAGGAACTAGGGTAGAGTAAATGCTTGCTCTAGTTTTTTTTTAGGACTCTATATAAGGAGTAGCAATCTCCAAATGATGTAATGCGTGTAAGAAAAAGACCAAAAGGCATTTTGATCGTAAGAAAAGAAAGAAGACTACGTAGTTAGCCAAAATATCCTCTCCAAATTTTCTTGTTCCTTATTTTCAGAAACACTTTACTGTGCCGTAGCAGTTATACAAACCATTCATGTGATACAACAAAGCACCACTTTCCAAAAAAGCCCAACAATATTTGCTACGTTAGGAAATTATATGTATGTCGTCGTGACTCTTGCTTGTTGAAGAGTGTCGCGTAGTCAAATTTTGTACATAAAAACGCTATCGAGATAAGATACCTAAGGAAAATGATGAGAGGACGACGAAATATGTTTTGGTCGTGGAGAGATTCTCGATAAACTAGTTGATGTATTGATCAAGGGCGCAAAATGAGTGTACAAAAAAGAGAAGCCTCACAGCTTGGTGTATCACCGTGGGCTTGAATGGAGGAAATCGGTCGAGGAGAAAGAACTTTTCCCTAGAGTGAGGATGTTAAGGATCATGGAAATGATTTTTTGCCCCATGAATTATAAATAACCCAACCCCGATAATATATATACAGTATGAATATGATATGATCATCGTTCCACGATCAACATAACATCAATATATTCAGAAAGTCCAAGTAAGACCACTTGTGTGATCTTCATACGCTGTTACCTTGATGGACATGTATATTCTTTATGCGTCCGACAATGTTTATTAAAAGTTCATGGCACACTTAAGGGTGTTAAGGTCGTCTGCCGCGTCTTATCCAACCTCAATCATTCTCCGCGTACGATACCCGACAATGCAACACTCTCACGTGAATGATGAAGCAACTATGTGTCGCATATCATAGCATGTCTGTACACGCATAGGATAATGGAGACTGTCTATGTAGGCTCATCTTTCAAACTCCTCAACTAGGACTTTCGCTCAAATACTCTTGATTAGGCCTCTCGTTCACGTATTCTCGATTAGGCCTTTTAGCAACCCTGGTCACATGGATAGGGCTCATTACATAATCGATATATTGAGTTGTACGATAACCCACTCGAGCACAACAAGTCGGCCCACGCATTCCCACTCTAGCCATATGATTCATAATTACTTTTCTGAAATTTTCTATTAATCGCGAGTATAAGTCGTCATACACGTGTGAATAGGCACTCACGATCTAGTGATCACTAGATCAAAATATCCATTCAAAACCTTGGATACCCATGAACCCGATTGTAGGACTAAAGTTTAGCAAACAATGGATAATGAAATTAAAACATTAGCACAAAATGAGACATGGGAACTAGTAAATTCATATCCAAATTCATATCCAAATGTAGCTTGTTTCGAAAAAACATTATTTAAAATTGGTTCCGGATCTTTGTGATACATATAAATCCAATAGTAAAATATGTTTATTAAAATCGTACCTCGTAAATTACGCCGGTAAAATCTCCCTTGATGCTAATCCTCGGAGACCTCGCTAAGCTTTTTTTTCGAAAACAACTTTTTGTTTGATTTTGTAGCATAGTTTTCTCACTTTTTTTCTTAGCAAAACTTATTAACCCTCCCACATATTGTAGAATTTATAGATTGAATTTCTTTACAAGAAAGGGGTCGAATAATTTAAAACTAAAATTAATTTTGTTGTACAACACGTAGCAAGGCAACAGCTCATAGCTCCCGCTCCCACACTTTGCCAATTTAAACAGGCAGTTGTTATGATTATGTGCGATTTGGTTATGGGTACTACGTGATTATCAATTTAATGATTATTATGATTATATTATATTATTATAATTCACAACTTAGAGATATTCGTACAACTTAAATTTAATGCTAGGATTTAATGCTTTTGATGTTTTAGAATATATTTATAATTTAACAAATTCTAATGTTGAAATACATACCTTTTAATTCTAATATCCATTAGAATTAAACAATCAATGTTTGTGTCGACGTGATTTTGCATGCGATATCTATGTTCTATATACAAAGGCAGTATACATCAGTACACAGACCGAAATAACTGTAAAGTAACAGTTTTCAACCACCCCACATAATAGAATATTGGTCATGAACCAAAACCGCATGGAATTGATTAATGTGTAATTCAATCTCTTCATATCATCGACATCTCGATTAATTCAATGCATTATGTCATCACTGAATTAATTATATTACTTGATTTCTGAGATATAATAGATCTTAACTTGAATGATAAACATTCGTCATGTATTTAAAATCACTAATATCTCAATTATGAGGTTAGGATATCAACTATATAATCCAAGAGAGCGGTGAATCCTATATTGACTTAACATTATCCCCTGTACGATTTGTTGTACATCCAATAAACATGTTAGTCACAATTCAATCAAAGACTGGTTTTAACTGTATCAAAGTACATAACTCCACGCATGGAATAAATGAAGGTCTCACATCATGAGATCAGTTATACTCGTTCACCAAGAGAAGTGACCAATAACATTTAACATGCGGTATTCTTATAAACGATGGCGTGTCCAGTGTACCATAAACTCAGACACCCACAAGTATAATTTGAAAATCCATCATGCGGTCTAACTCGACCTAAGTTATACTCAGTGTTGACCTAGATGTTTATGTCCTCTCTAAACATCTATCCGTTTCAAGGGTAATTTTAGATTGACAAATAATCAATCTATGCAACTTTATTGTAAATTAATTACGATTAGAAAAGTAATTAATAAACAATAAATACTTGTCTTTGTTAATAATTATCCACATATATTACGAAGCGCCCTGGCAGATACGTGCATACACTAGTATAGGTGTCCTATAATGACTTTCTTTTCGTATCCCTTAGGTGTCCTGACTTCATATCCAATTTTCTCTTTTATTATTACATCTTGCAACATCTTCACTCTCGGCCCTTACCCAACAATCTATGGAAATAAGAAGTCATAAAGTTATAATCAAGCCTAACATGATCTTGTGAAATAACGACATTTAAATAAACTATATGATTAATCTACAATTATGGACTCGAACTTATTGTTTCACGCCCACTGAAATAGCACACAATCTCCACAAGCAACTCACCCCAAATAACACAGAACTCTGACATACGCGTTTGTCCAACTCAACGATTACATAATTGTAGTGATTTACTATATGGAAAGAGTTCATCGTTTGAATTGGGCAACCCCTGTGCTTGAAACCCATTCCTTTATGGAACTTGTTAATATAAGATCCATCAAATATACGATTATTCTAATATGCATCAAAAACAGGCTTTTTGTGATCCCTGATATCAAGATAAAATGAAAGCGGTTTCTCGGCTCTTCTACTAAATCAATAAATGAAATAAAAATGACTTTTTTTATTTTTTTAATGTGGTTAAGAATTTTCATGGCTTTGCATTGTCGTTAGTTAGTAGTTGGCGCATGAATGCATATCCATCTTGGTTCTGTCCCCAAATTCCACGTGACCATATTTGTTCAAGCTCCGGCTCGGCTCGTACTTTTCCGTATTTAACTAACCTATTATTCAAGCCAAATCCCGCATTAGAAGTTCAACTAGAAAAAGACTAATAAAACTACTTAAATCTATAACAACCTGACTAAATAAAGAAAAATATACTCAAAAACAATTAAATAATATCTAAACTCCACAACAACAAGCTAGATAACTCTATTTTCATATGATTAACTGGATGTAGTAGTAACTTCTGAAATACGTAGAACCAAAAGTATCAAGTGGAGTGTTGGAGTTCAATGGAGTCAAGTCGGGGATTTAGGTTCCGTAAAATGACAATTTTTACCCTTGGCTATTTAAAAACTTACTCCGACCATTTAAAGAAGAAGAAAGTAACTTTATAATATGATGGCATTGTCCAATGAAACAAAACACACAGGGTTTAGTCACACTTTTCCTAAAACGATTTTTTTATTTTACATAAACAAAAAAAAAGAAATAAATTAATCTAATATTACATAAGAAACCATGAACAGGTTATGGAATGAAGAATTTTTCTAACTTTTAACCATTTGTTCCGTGGATTTCATTAATTTTTTTTTTCCTTTTGTTTTTGGGAGCCAAACAGTTTATTAGAATAAATAAATAAATTTTTAAAGAAAACAGCTTTTCTAGATTTTTCGATTTCATTTCCTATAATAAAAAACGAAAACGATTCATTTTTCGATTAACAAACAGGAGGAGTTAATGTTGTTCATTTTTTTGGTTGGAAGAAGTAGAGACACCTCATCCCACGCCACAACCTCACTAGGCAACAAATCATATTTACATTCTTCCCCCTGATACTACTTGATATTCCCATTGAATCATTTATGAATCTAGACGAGTCATATTTGGAAAAAAAATATTCCATCCCCTTCGTCCGAAGGATCTCATCTTGAAACGGTTTGACAGCTTCAGTTTTTGGACTTCCATCGTTTTTCTTTCTCTTTCATTTATTTGGGTGGTTAATCTGTTGGTTTGGGTTATTGTTCGTTGGTCGCGGATGGTGTGCCGTGTGTTAGTGGGTTGTGGATGCTTCCTGATCCTTCCTTTCCCTTCATTTATGACCACCAATTGTTGTTTTTGGGTTGAACTTGAATAGAAGTTGCGTTTGCCTTCTATCCCTCTGCCCTAATTATTTTTATTTATTTATTTTTTTTGTCAAAGTTGGGGCCTTTTCCTCATTTTCCTGCGTATCCCAGTTGGCTTTTTTGGTTCCCCTTTTTTATTTGACTCCATAAGGTGAATTTTGGGATTCTTTTTGTTTTTAACATTCTGATTAAAGGGCTGGGGTGAAAACAATCCGAGTTGAGTTCGATTACGAAAAGTCCGAGCTCGAGTTCGGCTTGAATTCGATCGAGCTTAAATAATCGGAGTTCGAACTCGGCTCAGTCCATCATGGAGGATTCGAGTTCGGTTCGAAAGGCTCGGATGTAGATCGTGTCTAAGCTCGGCTCGAGCTCGATTTTAAAATACACATATATTAAAGTTGACTCGAACTCGGCTCGCTTGGATCGAAAACATATATAATAAAATTCACTTCAAATCATAAATTTGAAATAAGAATGTTATTAAAATATTTCAACAAAATCATACTTTCAAAACATCCTAAAAGAATTATTATTTCAAAACATCTCCACAAGATTAGGCGGGGGGACAACGGTTTTTTTTTATAGGGTTTGCTTTTACTACGAGAGTACTAGGAGTGGAAAGGCGAAAATTTTTTAGTTAATTTTATTAATTTTTTATTAATAAATTTTTATAATATTATGCTCGCGAGAGCCGTCAGTGTTTAGGTTCGAGCTCGGCTCGTTTCGTTAATTAGCCCGCTCGAGTTTGGTCGAGCTCGAACCGAGTTTTGACCGAGCCCGCTCGCGAGCGGTTTATGAGCGGCTCGGGTGTTTTCACCCATATGGAAGGGTCATGCTTTGTGGATCTGATCTTATGGATGTTTTATCTGCTTTTTTTTTCTGGGTCTGAAGAATGATGAGGATTTCGGTGGCCTCTACTTTGCTTGAGATGTCTATTTCTTGCTATGGTTCTGCGGATGAATCCTTGACTTTGAGATGTGTTCATTAGTTGGTTTCTGTCCTCCAGACGTTGCCGCCGGACCATCTGGTGAGGGGGAAGAGCAGGAAAAGATGGACAAGGTATCGGCCGTGGCCACGAGGTATTGGTGTCATGCTTGTTCCCAAGTGGTCGTTCCAGTTATGGAGTTGGAAATTAAATGCCCGTATTGTGGAGACGGTTTTGTCGAAGAAATGGGTTCTACTGATGACAATCCGGGCGGAGACGAAGAGCTCGAATCGGATCGAGACAGAGCCCTCTCCCTCTGGGCTCCTGTCCTGCTTGGGATGATGGGTAATCGCCGTCGCCGGCGGCGGACAATCCGGCACATGGGTTTCGATGATGACGATGATGAGAACTACAATGAGGACATTGAGTCTCAACGTGGTGGTGAATCGGAGCTTGATCGAGAAATGGAATCAATAATTCGAAGGAGGAGAAGCTCAGCAACGATATTGCAGTTGCTGCAAGGTATTAGGGATAGAGCTGTTATCTCTTCGGAATTCGAGAGACTAGATTACGGAAGGGATAGAGATGAAGATCGGGATAGCGATCGGGAAGGAGAGCACGTCATCCTGATAAATCCCTTCAGTCAAACTATAGTCGTTCAGGGTTCGTCGAACGTGTCGTCCCAAACATCGAACCTCATCGGCTCTTTGGGCGATTATTTTTTCGGCCCAGGGTTAGAGTTATTGTTGCAGCATCTGTCAGAGAATGATCCTACCAGGTACTGCACCTGGCCTGCTCGAAAGGAGGTAGTTGAAGCGATGCCAACCGTGAAAATTGTAGAGAAGGTGCAGTGCTCAGTTTGTTTGGATGATCTCGGTGTAGGAGCCGAAGCTCGTGAGATGCCTTGTAAGCATAAGTTTCACGAGGCTTGTATCCTGCCTTGGCTTGAGCTTCACAGTTCTTGTCCTTTATGCCGGTTTCAGTTGCCTGCTGAAGAAGTGAAGAACAATGATTCAGGGAGAAATGGCAGCGGAGAGCAGGAGAGGGAGGAGGGAAATATCACGAATGATATTGCCGGAGAGGAGGCATATGAGAACCCAAGGGATGACAGCGGGAGAAGATTTCAATTCCGGTGGTCTTTTAATAACTTGTTTTCTTCATTGTCCGGATCGCGCGCTAATACTGCGGGGAACTCCACGTCATCCTCATCCTTGTCGCCATCTTCATCGAATGCGCATGAGGGCGCGTCCCATGGCAATGACGAAGACTGAATATGGTGGTCATCATTCCCAAGTCCTTGGACCGCTGTTTAGTTTCTCCTTCCTTTGCTTCGGGTATCTTCAATCTTTGTACATGTTACATAATGGATGGCATTTTATGACATCGTATGACCTTCTTAAGGTTATGGAGCTGGTGCTGTTAAGTTATTGGCAGGCTGAAGTCTCGAACTTCTGCGCTCGCCCGGCAAACAAGCTTCGAATTCAGGGCACATCTTCTCAAAGGGTGGTTCTAATGGCCCCTCCAATCCAATCCAAAGAAGAAACAGAGGCGCAGCTTTTTAAAATGATTGCCCACAAGCTTCATTCATCTTTTGTTCTCTTTCTGAACCATCAATCTTATATAACTAAGGACGTGTTTGGTGTAATTTACCCTAAAGCATACAAGTCTTCTTAATATATTTATTTTCATTTTCCTTGGTCATCAAACAGTGTAAAAGCAGCTTAAAAATTATTTATTTATTTCGAAGGAAAAAAAAATTATTTGATGACGTGTCGGTTTCCCACAGGTCATTCTCCCTTCAAGCCCACCCATGTACGAATTCCCAAAAACACCCTTGCCAGCACGACCACCAAAGGGACGCCGGCCCACCGGGCCCAAGGGCGTTTAAGGAAAATAAAAAAGACGAACAAACCCTACGCGAACACCCCCCACCCCCACCCCCACCCCTCTCTCCTCACAATCATCCCATCCACCCCTTCTTCGATCCTTTTCCTTCCCCCCACAACGCCCCCCTCTCCAAACTCTGTTCCCCCCTCAAAATCCCTTTTTAAGCCCCTCGCCCTATAAAAACAATCCCCCTTTCGAAAAATCATTGGCGCTCCCGCCCCCGCCTTTCCCCCTGCCGTGATCTGGTGCAGATGTTTACCCAAACCCTTGATTGATTTCCCTTTTCTTAATCGGATTCTGGGTTTGGGTTTTAAATGATTCGGTCTTAATTTTGGGGAATCGGGTTAATAGTTAGTTTGTTTTCTTTCTGGGAATTAAAAGAACAAAGTTGGAACTTTTTATGGGTTGACCCACTTCTTGAGTTTGGTTTCTCTGAAATCTTGGGTGGGGAGGTTGTGGTGTTTCTGGGATTAATCGATGGGCAATGATGAGAAGACGTTCTTGTTGAGAAAACTAGCAACTTTTTGCGCTTCCGCTTTCTTTTTCCTTTTTATTTTGGACTTGCTGGCTAAATTTGATGAACCCTAATCTTTGATTCCGCCCCCGTAGTTGTGATATTAGGCGTTTTGTTTCCTTGGAAAAAGTTCGATTTTTCACGTAGGTGTCTCAAAGTGATGATCCGTGGGATTTTAAAACTAAGGTTATCTTTGCTGCGCACGACTAAGCTGGGACTCGGTTTTACTGACTGCTTTTTGGCAAAAAAAAAGTAGCAGGTGTTCGAGATCTTGCTATTTCATGTAGATTACTTATGGATTCATCTTTATGTTGATGAATTTTCTATCCCAGAGAAAAGACATCAAGATTTAGGGATATATGGCAGAACAGGGTTTGGATGGTAGCCAGCCAGTTGATTTGTCTAAGCATCCTTCTGGGATCGTTCCTACTCTTCAGTGAGTTTTGTACATGGCCCTTACTTTCTTTAGAACTCAGTCTTATTCGGGATGCTATTGGGGGTGGTGGGGGTCTTTCGGCTATCTGGATATGAGATTTGTATATAATTTTTCTTTTAAAAGTAGTTCTTGCTATATTTTGTGATTGATGGCTTTTATGCAGAAATATAGTGTCGACAGTCAATTTGGACTGTAAACTCGACCTCAAGGCCATTGCTTTGCAGGCTCGAAATGCCGAGTATAACCCGAAGGTGAGTTAACCTTGAGGCCCAGTTGTTGAATCACATCACAGGTTCTTGTCTTAATCTGCTAAACGTGTATGACATTGTTCATTGCATTCCAGCGTTTTGCTGCAGTGATTATGCGAATAAGAGAACCAAAAACTACGGCACTAATTTTTGCTTCCGGTAAAATGGTAAGTCATTCAGGAATTTCTTTAAAGTCCTTGTGTTTGTTGCTAATTCCTTTGTGCTAACCGTAGCCATGCTTTCAGTACTTACACGTAGTTGTGATCCTTTTAGGTCTGTACCGGAGCCAAGAGTGAACAACAATCCAAGTTAGCAGCTCGAAAGGTAGTGGCCAAGTCAAATAACGATTCTTTTAGTTATATAGAAAAGGCCTGGGTCTCTATGTCCTTAAATTGCATTTCAGTGTCATTGAGCATGAGGGCTTTTACAGCACATAGTATTAGCTAATATGATATCTGATTCCAGTACGCACGCATTATTCAAAAGCTTGGATTCCCAGCTAAATTTAAGGTAAAAATGCTCTCCCCCCATTCTTACCGCCCTGGATGCTGCATTTCCCTTCTTTCAGATCTTTTATTTTTGGCATCCCATCCATTGTCTAATGGGCAGGATTTTAAAATTCAAAATATTGTTGGCTCCTGCGATGTGAAGTTTCCCATTCGACTGGAAGGTCTTGCATATTCTCATGGTGCTTTCTCAAGTGTAAGTTTGCTCGCTCTTTTGTTATTAATCTAAATTTTTCTTGATATCTTGTCCTCTTTTTCCTTTTCCTTTTTTGGGGGTTTATTTCTGGCAATCTGACATGTGATCCTTGCCTTTCTCTGTGTTCGCTATTCCCAGTATGAACCCGAGCTGTTTCCGGGATTAATATACCGTATGAAGCAACCGAAGATTGTGCTGCTGATCTTTGTTTCTGGAAAAATTGTCCTAACTGGAGCTAAGGTGGAGAAATACACATGCCTGTTTGTTCCATACTTGATTTGAAAGTTGCCATGATTTTGATAATCTAATGATGGATAACTATCTAACTCAGGTACGAGATGAAACCTACACTGCTTTCGAGAACATATACCCAGTGTTGACAGAATTTAGGAAGGTTCAGCAGTGGTAAGAACTACTAAGACGTCTTGTTCAGACATTAAGGTCTTTAATCTCAAACCTAAAGGTTATGAAAATTACTCTTATTTTCTTAAATATTTATAAAGATGTGATCAGGACTCATGAGTCCTCAATTGTTTTCGAATGGGTAATTAAATTAGGTGGTGTGTTATCGGCACACCATCCGTAGCTTTCTCAGCTGCATTGACGAACGAGCTGCTGATTTTAGGACGCCAGTGCGAGGAACACAATGCTTCAATTCTTACATTGAAGATGTTTATTCTGAATGCATTTGGACAGGAGATTAGCCATGCACATTTCCCTACTATTTTGATAAAATTATTTTATTTGCCTTGCAGATTTCGACTGGCGGCCAACTTCCAGGGTGATTGCCGGTAATATCCGGGGCGGAATACCAAGATTTCATGGAAAATGTGAATAACTCTTTGGATTGATATGAATTCAGATCTATATAATTTGAGGATGGCAGGACCCAGTTCTTTTGCCTGTGTAAACGTCGGGATGCGTGCTCAACGTTATATTTTGGGTTTGACCTCGTGGTTGAAGCTAATAGACATGCTTCAGTTTTGAATGAAAAAAGAAACGACAAACGGAAGATTGAAAATGCTTAGCTGTTAGTGATCTTAAAAGTTCACGTGGATGCTTACGAGATCTGTAAAAAAGTGTGTTCGTTTTTTAATAGCTACTGAATTATACAGAGTCCTCCGTTCTGTCTGAATGATGCTTGAAGCATCCAAGTATGCTCAGACGGGTTTACATGTTAAGATGTGCATCCATCGGGACATAGGAATGCTGCTAATGCGCCTCGCCATGGGTTTCAGAAAAAAGCATGATTCTAACATGAACCCAGCTAAAATATGCATGCGTGCATACATGAAGCAAGCGAGTAAAGTCAACTTTACGCATCTAGAAGTAGACGAAACTTTTTCTGGAAGAAAACACCAAAAGAAAAGGCAGGAAACAAACTTATGTCGAGAACAACAAAGAGAAAAGGAAAAGGTTGATTAACAAACAAGTCCCCCTTCACTTCAGGCTCCCCATTGTTTCTGCTGCACAATATTTTATGGTTATGAATGACAATGGAACAAAATAGAATTATCTGTACCAGGAGGATGTCGTGACTTCAAAGAGTCACAGGAACATGGACTTCATCCGGGGGGAGACAATCCACATGCGTGAACTACTTACTAATTGGGAACATAACATAAGAAGGACCACCCCCGAACCTACTACTACATCCACATATTCCAGATACTCAAACCCGGTGATCAGTCATTAACGTAAAAAACACACAGGATGACACTCTCGCATCGCAACCCGAACCACATCCCTGCGGTAGAACCCCACTCGAAGAGAAAGGCACACTCGGACGTCAACATCATCATCACTCATAACCTCCATCATGGTGTTAGCACGCGGCCATGTTTTGTGGACCGAACCAATCTGTGGAGCCTTGAGATTAAAAAAAAAAAAAGAGGACAAAAAAATGCAGATAAAATATGTCAAAAATAAAATCGTATTGATTTTTTTTTTTGTCAAACTATTCGTTGCATGTGATTCAATCTACGCCAATTTTTTTTTTTCTTACAACATTGACTCAACTATTGGATTGTTGTTTAGCGATTATGGTGGTGGTTGGGGATTGAAACTGTTCCGCGTCAGTGTTTGGAGTCTGTTGTAATCTTTTTAAAGTATAAAAATCTGGATAAGCTGTTTGGTAATAATGTTTAAAAGGAAAAACCAGACAAACCCAAGAGGAAAAATCTTGTGCCACCTCCAATCCAAAGAAACCCCACCTCAAGATTTTGTGTTTTGTGCTACTCCCAACTCAAACACCCTTTTCCTCCCTCACTTACTCACTCACTATTCCCTCCTTTCTCTTTCACAATCCTCCATTTTTCCTTCATACCTTCCCACTAAGGAAAGATTGCAACTTTTTGTCCTGGGGTTGTGATCCCGGGTTGTTCTGGAGTTCTTTTTTGTTCTTTTGTTTTTCCCCTTTTCCTACTCGATGTGGGGTTGATAAAAGTGGACAGAAACGTTTGGGGGAAAAAACTTGGGTGGGTTCTTTGAAGTATATGTTGGTGGGGTTGAGGCTTCTGACTTGAAAGGTTATATGTGATGGGCAATTGTTGGAGTAGGTGGGAGCCTTCCCTGTACAGAGTCTCCTCTAATTCAAAGTCAGGTTGGTGACCAGACTCCTGTGTGTGTTCCAGGGTGATGGTTTTTGCGAAGCAGAGATGAAATCTAATGAATGAGTTTGTCACTGTTTTGCTGTTTTTTGTGTTTGGTTGGCGGGGAATTCAGATCTGTTGTTGGTGTGTTATATCCAAGAATGTCCGGATCAGTAGCTGCCTCCCGGGACGAATAGTATTGTAACTTGGATGAGTGATTGCAATGGTCGTGTTACATGCACGTATGTCGGTCTCCCTGCCCTCGTTAGTTTAGGATCGTGCCGTGCAACGGGAACGCTGATGTTGTTTATGGATTCTATTTTATCGAAAGCATAGGGCTGTCAGTATAAAGAATCTCTGCAATTTGCTAGAAGGTGATGGGCGCCTGATTTTCTTTATTGAGAATTCGTTGTCTGGGAAGGAGCTGATGATGTTAATACTGTCTTGCAATCATCAGCAGGTAACTATCCACAGTGATTGCTTATTCATCTTGGATAATCCTTTTTGCCTGTCAGGACAGGAACTCAAGGGTTGTCCATTTATCCGTAGTTTTATTGCTGTCTGGTGTCTCCAGCAAAATGAATGACGTGATATGAGTAAACACATGTGAATGTCTTTTATGTGATGTATGCTGAAATTTTCATAGAATCCCCACCGAAGACAGAAAGCCCTTCAGCTAACTCTACTAAGCAGTCTGCGACGTTGCCATCGAATCCGGAGGAAGTTGAAGGCCTGCGGCGGGACATAGCCGTGAACCCTCTGGTTGTTTTCTCATACGACGAGCTTAAGGCCATTACTGAGAACTTCCGGCAAGATCGTGTTTTGGGTGGAGGCGGCTTCGGCCATGTCTATAAAGGTATCATCAACGAGGATCTGAGGGATGGGCTGCAGCCTACTCAAGTCGCAGTTAAAGTTCATGATGGCGATAATAGCTATCAAGGTCACCGTGAATGGCTGGTACTTCTTCATGCTTCTATTTTCCTATGACAGTGTGTGGTTTTCCTTTCCTCTTCATGATTAATCGAACGATGATCCATTCAATTTTCAGGCAGAAGTCATATTTCTGGGTCAACTTTCTCATCCGAACCTGGTGAAGCTGATTGGTTATTGCTGCCAGGACGAGCACCGGGTATTAGTATATGAGTACATGGCCCGGGGTAGCGTTGAGCGCAATCTGTTTTCGAGTAAGCATTCCTGCTTTTTCTTGAATATATTAAGAGCTGCCTGATTCATCAGCATCATCAATCAGAGTGATTTGTGTCGCTGACAGGAGTGCTGATCCCTCTTCCATGGTCCACCCGTATGAAGATTGCATTCGGCGCTGCTAAAGGACTCGCTTTTCTCCATGAAGCCGAGAAACCTGTCATCTATCGTGATTTCAAGACGTCCAATATACTGCTGGACCCGGTAGTCCGCCAAAAACTCTCGGAACTGATAAAGTCCCATATGATCCACAAACGTAGACTTTAATGTGGTTGTTCTATTTTTGTTCTCATTCTTACAGTTGAGGATGAGAACTGCTCCGTATATGTTGTTGAAGTGGTTGACTGATTAGAATTTGTAAACGTGCAAGCAGGACTACAATCCGAAGCTCTCAGATTTCGGTCTCGCAAAAGATGGACCTGTGGGTGACAAGTCTCATGTGTCGACCCGGATCATGGGCACGCATGGGTATGCTGCGCCAGAATACATAATGACCGGTAGCTCGATCTCACTTATCAGAAACGCTTGAAACAGTTAGTAGCTGGTGGACCTTGACAATTTTCTGGTGACAGGACATTTGACCTCGAGAAGCGATGTGTACAGTTTCGGCGTTGTTCTCCTCGAGCTCCTAACGGGTAGGAAGTCATTGGACAAGTCACGGCCCACACGAGAACAGAACTTGACTGACTGGGCGATACCATACCTCAAGGAGAAGAAAAGGATCCTTGATATCGCTGATCCAAGGCTGAACGGTGATTACCCTGTCAAAGGACTGCAGAAAGCCGCTATGCTTGCGTACCATTGCTTGAACAGGAACCCAAAAGCGAGGCCCCTGATGAGAGACATTGTGGATTCCCTCGAGCCTCTTCAGGTCAGCAGCGAAGTTCCGGTCGGAGGACAAACAATAGCCCTAGTGATCAACGTTGCAGATGCTGATACGAAACAGGTGGAAGATCTGCACTAGGTAGATTGATCTCATGCACACACTCACCCCCGCCACGCCACCGCAGATAGGATATCCGCTTTGCTTATCGTCACTGAAACGGATTGGGCAACGGTTTTGTGGATCCTCAGAGGAATACGGTTAAGGGAATTGTTCTACTGGTTAGTTGATGGTATACATGCATCGACCCCCCTTGCAGATTGGGACCCAAGTTAAAAGAAAAGATTGTATTGAACTGGAGATAAGACCACTGCAACTAAAGTTGACTATTTTATAAAAAGAAATAATTTCTTTTGGCAAAAAATATTCAAATATTTTTTAAATTTTAACATTTTTTTTCGATTTAGTCTAATATTTGAAAAATATCGTTTTACATCCTAACGTTGGACTATCATCTCAATTATATTATCTGTTAACCGTCCCCGCTAACTGATTACTACGTGGCACTAACATGACAGATGCCGTCAGTTAGTTCCATGTTTAATCTATTTTTCTCCAAAACAAATTATCAAATATATCTTAAATTTTGAAATTTTTTTCCAATTTAGCCTAACATTTAAAAAATATCATCTTATGTTGAGTCGTTCGTTTTCTTCATTTTATCATATGTTAGCGGTCGACGCTGACAGAGTCCCAGGTGGAATTGATATGACCACTAACGCTATTAGTACTATGTTTAATTTATTTTTTTCTCAAATTGAATCATAAACTCCGAATAAGGGTTTAGGGGTTTTGAGTTTTCAAACCCCGAGTTCGGTTTCGGCGTTTAAAGCCTCAAATGTATTTTAATCCCAATATTAATGCCTATTTTAATCCTACTCTCGACCCATCTTGCACCAGCACCTGACCGCAATATCATCCCGACCCTTGATCCTCTACTCCCAACCCTTAACCCCAACGTCAAAACCTAATTAACATCTCAATAATGTTGGTCTAGAGTTGTATGCTCGTATAAAAATATTGACATACTTAAACAATGCTATTTGCTTAGATAATAATCGTGTGTTTATCTAGATAATGTACGACAATATGTTCCGTGGGCATGTTCTGCAATTTAGTAATCCTGAATATGTTTAAAACATTTAACTTGATTCAAATTAAACAACTATAATTTGTTCATAATAGTTAAAAAAATCTACTAACATTTGTTCATATTGTTCATAATAGTTTGACGTTGGGATGCAGGATGATATTTTTCAAATGTTATGCTAAATAGAAGCAAATGACAAAATTTAAGATATATTGATAATTTAGCCTTTGGAAAAATAGATAAAATGTGGCGCTAATGACGTTAATTGCCATGTCAACCACGTAAGACTCCATTAAGGGGACTAACGGAGGATATAATAAAGATAACGACCCAACGTTGGGATGTAAGAGGATACTTTTCAAATACTAGACTATATTGAAAAAAAGTGTCAAAATTTAGGATATATTTACTAATTTGGCCTTACATTTTTAGTCATAGCTATTGCGTAGTTTTCTTCTAAGTGATACTCAATTTGGATTTACATATTTGTATCATGTCCAATAAATGATCAAAAAGAATTAAAATGATCACTATTCTATATTTTTAGCATTTTTTGGTGACCTGTTAGGAAGTTTTAATTGACATATAATATAATCTTTTATTCATTTTATAATAATAATAGCAATAAAGTAATTCACGAATATTTTTTGTTGACTTTTTTCCATACCCCCGCTTTTTCCGATGGCCTTTATATTGTTGAAGGTAATTTATGATCAAAGTTAATGGGGTATTAAAGTTAGTAACAGAAATGCCATTAAGTAGAGCATTAAGTGAGACATTTAAGTAGGCTATTAAATCTATCATTAAATATGTCGGTTTCTATTGTTATTTGAGTTTCATACTCATCCCTATATATAAAGGGACGTGTAGACATTTCATGTAAGAGAGTAAGAAAAAGTTATAAGAAAGAGAAATTATTTCCGCAGCCAAAATGCTCCAATATACATTCCTCGTAGGTGCAGCAGCTCTACAGAAGGTTTCCTCTATATCCTACAGAAGGTTGTCATCACTACAGAACCTACGTTCTACTAGCACGTTCTCCCTTCCTATCCAATCTTACACACATAACCCCAACAAATTTGGTATCAGAGCGTAGAAGGTCATGTCTACATTCGCTAACAACATGTTCTTCACCTTTCTCCCAACCAAATCCCCATATTCAACGGTGACCACTTCGACTATTGGAGTTCTCAAATGGTGACCATTTTTCTTTCGCAAGATCTATGAAAACTTGCGGAGGAAGGCTACGGAGAAGTTCCAGAAGGAATTTCTCTCCCAGAAGGTGACAACACTTCCGCAGAAGGTGTCATCAACCCCACAGAAGATGAGTAGAAGGTGTACAACAAGAACGTCATGAAGAATGCCATGGCTCTGCGGATTCTGCAATAATCCATGAGCAAAACAATCTACCCAAGGATATTCAGCCTGAAGAAGGTAAATGAAGTGTGTGATGTCCTAAAGAAGGAGTTCAAAAGGTCACAGAAGGTGATCTCTATAAAGCTGCAGAAACTTTGGAGAGACTTCGACAATCTAGCCATGAAAGACACAGAAACCATCAAAGACTACTTCTCAAGGATCGTGAAGATCCTTAATCAATTGAAGAGTTGCGGAGAAGCCGTCTTGGATTGAAAGGTTGTGGAGAAAAATCCTCAGAAGCTTGCCACAAAAGTTTGAGCATGTGGTAACCGTGATTGAAGAGATGAAGGATCTTGCAGAAGTTTCTATCTATGAATTGATGGGTTCTCTAGAAGCCCATGAGAAACGGGTCATCAAGTACACATCCCCGGTGGAGCAAGAATTTCAAGCGAAGATGAATGTTTCTGAGCAGAAGCGAGAACGTTCTAGAAATAACAGAAGGTCCTACGGCAGATGACGTGGAGGCATGTCTTGTGGCAAAGGCAGAGGCTATACAGAAGGACGACCAGAAGGTCATCACAGAAGCGATCATAGAGAAGCAGAAACAGGATGCTGCATTTGCAGAAAGAATAATCATGAAACAAATATTGTTGTCTTCGATGCAGGAGATGCAAGTTCCCAACTCATTCAGATCGTGATTGCTGGTACAAAGATAAAGAGCAAAAGCATGAATAGAAGCATGAGGACATAAGCTCGGTAAATTTCTCTAAAGAAGATGAGCCTTCTAAAGTTTTCTACTCTTCTTCTAACACCGGGCAAGATATGAATGAGATATGGTTCCTCGATAGTGGTAGTAGCAACCATGTCATAGGGATAAAAAAGAACTTTGTGGAGCTTGATGAGAAATGCAACTCTCTCTTAGAACTTGGAGATAGCAAGAAGCTAAAGATATAAGGTAAATATGTTATTTTAGTTTTCAGTGCAGAAGGTCAACAAAAGAGGATGCACGACGTCTTTTACACTCCAGAAATCGCACAGAACCTACTAAGTGTGGGACAAATGATGAAAAATTGATACAATTTGATTTTTGCAGAAGGTCAATGTGAGATAACAGATAGAAACGGACAGACGGTCGCAGTCGTGAAGATGAAATCCAACAATTTATTCCCGTTAAAGATGATTCCTTGCAGCAATGTGGTTCTCAAAACTGAGGTTGTAGATGATTCTCATTTTTGGCATCTCAGGTATGGATATTTGAACAGGAAAGGTCTAGCTCTATTGAAGTAGAAAGATATGGTGGTAGGACTACTATACAAGCTGCAAAAGGTGATGTCTGTGAAGGATGTGTCTTCGGAAAGCAACATTGTCTTCCATTCCCAAACACATCATGGAGAGCTCAAACCCATCTCGAGCTAGTTCATGCAGATATTTGCGGACCGACTCAAATTCCGTCTCTCGGTAATAGAAGATATTTTCTATTATTCGTAGATGACTATACTAGAATGATTTGGCTTTATTTTCTTGAGAGGAAGTCAGATGCTTTTGCCACCTTTATGAAGTTCAAAGCACTTGCAGAGAATCAAAGTAGATACAAGATTAAGACCATGAGGACAGATCGCGGAGGAGAGTTTATATCGAGACCATTCTTGGACTACTGCAAACAGAAGGGGATATAGAGGTAGTTGACTGTGCAGTATTCCCCACAGCAGAATGGAGTCGCAAAAAGAAAGAATAGAACCATAGTGGAGATGGCCAGAAGCATGCTGAAGGGCAAAGTTCTACCCAACAAGTTCTTGGCAGAAGCTGTTAACACATCTGCTTACCTTTGAACAGATCCCTACAAAAGCAGTTAGAGACAAGACACCATATGAAGCGTGGCACAGAAGGAAGCCCATGGTGACTCACTTGAAAGTATTTAGGTGTATTGGATTTGCACTCACACATTTTCAAGAAAGAGAAAAGTTTGATGAGAAATGTGAGAAGTTGATTTTCATCGGATATAGTGATGAATCGAAGGGATATCGACTGTATAAACCGAATATTGACAAGTTAGTTCTGTCGAGAGATGTTATCTTTGATGAACATGCAGCTTGGAAGTGGCAGGAAGAGACTTCTATGACTCGGATGTTTCTGTATACAGAAGCAGTAGCAGAAGCATCTGTACAGAACCCTATCAGAACAACGGAAGCATCACCAGAAGTTACAGTACAGAATCCCATCGGAGCAACATAAGCTAGTTCCCCCAAAACCATTCCAAAAGCAAAGGGTTCTATTGGAGATATACCACTGAAGAGGTATAGATCATTCATTGAAATTTATGAGCAAGCTAACTTTGCTCTTGCTGCATTTGAACCACAGAACTTTGAGGAGGCATCCAAAGAAGAAAAATGAAGAAATTCCATGAAGGAGGAGATGACTTATATAGAGAAGAATGACACGTGGTCATTGGTCGATCTCATAGAAAGAAAAGAAGCTATCGGCTTGAAATGGGTCTACAAGACCAAGTATAAAGAAGATGGAAGAGTGCAGAAGCATAAAGCTCGCATCGTAGCAAAAGGCTATTCACAAAAGCCCGGCGTTGATTTTACAGAAACTTTTGCACCTGTAGCAAGGATGGCGACAATTCGTGTTGTTTTATCCATTGCAGTACATGACAAGCTTGAAGTAGTCCAGCTTGATGTCAAGTCAGCATTTCTGAATGGAGTACTAGAAGAAGAAGTCTACGTAGAGCAACCACAATGATTTGTGATGAAAGGCACAGAAGACAAAGTCTACAGACTACATAAGGCTCTACATGGTTTGAAGCAAGCACCAAGAGCGTGGAATTGCAGAATTGATTCTTACCTACAGAAGAAGGATTCTCTAGAAGCTCGGTAGAACCTTCGTTATACATACAAAAGGTTGGTTATGATTTTCTAATAGCATGTCTTTATTTGGATGATTTGATCTACACTAGCATCGGGAGAAGGTTACTGGAGAAGTTTAAGGAAGCCATGATGGAAGAGTTTGAGATGACAGATCTTGGCTTGATGAAGTACTTTCTCGGATTTCAAGTGAAATAGAAGAAAGGAGATATTTTCATTTCTCAATAGAAGTACATAGCGGATTTGTTGAAGAAGTTTCGTATGGAGAATACGACGCCAATTTCTACTCCAATGTCACTCAATGAGAAGTTACAGAAGGAAGATTCTACAGAGGGCTTTGACTCGAAGATCTACAGAAGCCTGGTTGGCTCTCTTATCTATCTCACTCACACTCGGACTTATATTGTTCATTCTGTGAGTTTGCTGCCTAGATTCATGAGCAACCCCGGTTGAACTCATTTCACAGCAGCAAAAAGGGTTCTACGCTACCTAAAAGGCATACAGAAGGTTGGATTGAAGTATACAAAAGAGCAGAAGGATGATCTAGTGGTTTATGTAGATAGTGATTGGGCAGGAAGCTTAGATGATCGCAGAAGCACATCAAGATACTTGTTCTGCATTGGAACAAAACCCATTTCATGGATTTCAAAGAAGCAAAGCATTGTTGCTCTCTCATCCGCAGAAGCTGAGTACATCGCAGTAAATGAAGTAACAAGATAAGCTGTCTCGCTCAGAAGGTTACTTTTAGAGTTACAACAGAAGGTGGACGAGCCAACAATAATCTTCTGTGATAACCAATCTGCAATTGCTATGGCCAATAATCCAGTTTTGCATGCAAGGTCGAAGCATATAGAACTTCGTCATCATTCCATCAGAGAGATGGTTTCGCAGAAGGAGCTTCTAGAGTTCATCAGTATCCATGATCAATCAACAGATGTTCTTACAAAGGCGGTGTCTTCTGAGAAGTTCGAGACATTCAAAGACTTCTTGATAATCATAAATTAAGAGGGGGTGTTGAAAGTAATTTATGATCAAAGTTAATGGAGTATTAAAGTTAGTAATGGAAGTGCCATTAAGTAGAGCATTAAGTGAGACATTTAAGTAGGCTATTAAATCTGTCATTAAATATGTCGGTTTCTATTGTCATTTGAGTTTCCTACTCCTCCCTATATATAAAGGAACGTGTAGACATTTCATGTACGAGAGTAAGAAAAATTTATAAGAAAGAGAAATCATTTCCGCAGCCAAAACAGTCTAATATGTAGCAGCTCTACAGAAGGTTTCATCTATCCTACAGAAGGTCGTCAGCAGTACAGAACCTACGTTCTGTTAGCACCTTCTCCCTTTCTATCCAATCCTACACACATTACCCCCGACATATATTTGGCTCTACTCTGGGGATACCCAATAGTTTTGTTCTTATCATTTCGTGATTTAAATTTCACTTTTATCGATTATGTTTTTGTTTCCTTGTTTTTGAGAAACAGAATAAAAAAAAATTGTTTTCGGAGAAAATGGATTTAAAAAAAAAATTATCCAACTTTTTATATTTTTAGTTGGATGTCGGCCGGAAAGAATTCATAAATGCGATGGAAAACGACTATTTAGATGACGCATGTTGTCTTGCGTCACATGTGTCCCTTGATGACGCATCTTTATTGCTAAAGAAATGAATCTGACTCGCTCATTTGCATCAAGAATTTTTCTCTCTCTAAAACCTCTTCCTTCTCTCTAAGATTTTCCCGCCTAAACTCCTTCCAACTGGTTTTCCGCCCCTTTGCAGCGCCATTCGTCCGGTGAACCACCGGTCGGCATCTCGCCGGCCTTCAGCACCGGCAACAACCTTCCCTCCCCTTCGCCCCCCCCACCACCCCTCCACTCCCGCTGCTGGGTTGTGATGATTTCTCTCTAGATAACAATGGAATGTGAGGCCCTATATGAGCAAGCTTTTCCGAAACTGGGTAATGTATCCGAAGGGAGGAATGTTGGTAGAAGTTCGACCGTTAAGGGGTTGGGTCCTCCGCAGACCATATCCTTCAAGGAAGCATTAAATGCTTGGACCAAAGACCCTTTGGCTCAACCCCGACAACCTACATTCAATGAGGCTGGGAAACTAAAGGTTCCTTCAGCTTGGAAAGAAACTGCGAAAAACGAGTGGGATTCTTGTATCATTGGGTTCATAATTGGAAAAAACATTCCATTCACTGTGGTGAGACGTATCTGCACTCAGCTCTGGGGGAAACGTGGTTTACTGCAAGTGACCCCGGCAGGACCGAAGAGGATCCTGCTTAGGTTTGAGAGCAATGGGCAAATTGATGAAATACTTAACAGGAGCGACTGGCATATTGCGGGCTGTCCGGTTCTGTTGAGAAAATGGAGTGTGGGAATATAGTTATCTGACCAAGAGCTGAGGAATGTTCCTTGCTGGGTTCAGCTAACTGGCATCCCCCTTGAACTATGGCACAAAGATGGGATTGCTTACCTGGCTAGTGTATTAGGCAAGCCCCTAAAGGTGGATGGTCGGTCTGAATGGATGGCCAATATTGGGACGGCGAGGGTCCAAGTGAACTGTTCTGCTGAGAAATGTATGCAGAAGGTAATCGAGGTGGAAGGAGAGGATGGTGTAGGAATCAAAGTGGATGTCTTATTCCCCTTAACTATAACAAGTGTATAGTATTTGGGCACTCTACAGTCCAGGGCCTCATCCATAAATCACGAAGCCGAAGTCGTAGTAGGGGTCCAAAGGGTAGGGGACGGTCCTCTAGACCTGGGGGAAGTGTGGAATCCAGGGATGGAAACTCAGGTGACAAGTTGAAGGCTCTGAGTTGGAAAGATTCGAGTGCAGAAGAGAATGGTAATTATGGGAGAGTGGAGATTCCAAATTGGCAATGGAAAGAACGGTCGACGAACAAAATTGAAGAAAGAATGGGGAAGAAGGAGAATGTTGTTAATATTAGCAAGGAACTTATGCCCAGTCTTCCTATAGATAATAGGTGGATAGTGCCCTATGTGGGTTCTGGAGGGGAATGTAGTGGGGAAAGCATCCAGGTGGATCTAAGTGAAGCTGGGGGGGAGGAAAGGAGTCAACCGGGATCGCCTGTGCTACTTTTGTCTGGAATTAGCCAGGAGAGTAAAAATAAAACAGAAGAGGAAGCTGGGAGTCAAATGGAATCACCTATATTACTTCGTCCTGGAATTAACCAGGAGAACAATGCTTTGTATGATCTTACAGTGGATGGGAAGTTGCAGGAAGGCCCAGAGCAGTCTGCTCTTATAATTCAGGATGGAAGAAATGAGGAGAGTGATCACATGTTATTGACTGAGTTCAGTAACTCTAGTGATGGGAAGGAATCCCGAGGAGTGGATATGGAAGCTGAGGGAGCACTGTTGACGCTGAATCATGGAAGTACTGTTCCAAGTCAGGATCAGCTACAAGGGAATGTTTTGGAAGCTGAGAACAAAATAGAGGAGCTTGCCAGCTGTATGATTAGACAAGGTGGGGACCTTGTTTTGCTGCTAACTGAGGCCCATAAGAAGAAACTTACTGAGGAAAACAGTAAGAGTTTGGGGCCATGCATTCAAGCGCTGCAAGCCTCGCTCACATCTTCTATGGCAGAAACATCCCCCCCACTGCTGTATCTGTTAAGAAAGGAGGAGAGCACCAGTAGCACAGGGGTGATAGTAAGAAAAAGAAGGGCCTAAAGGGCCATCGCTGAAAATAAATGACAGGTTTTTGGAATGTAAGGGGCCTAAATGACCCTATACATTGGAAGGAGGTAAATAGTTTTATAACTAAGAATAAGATTGGTATTATGGGCCTGTTAGAAACCAAAATCAGAAGATGTTTTCAGCCTTCCATGAATAGGAAGTTGGGAGTGGGATGGAAAGCTATTATGGCATATGGTAGTAGAGATACTGGGCGTATCTGGGTGTTATGGGATTCTGTATAATGGAGGGTGGACATAGTATCAGTCAATCCACAATGGACACATTGTACTGTGAAGCACATGAGTAGGAGCACTGAAATGTATGTTACATTTGTGTATGGGAAAAATGATTATAATGCTAGAATGGATCTCTGGCACTTTCTTGAAAGTGTCCGAACGAATGGGACTCCTTGGTGTGTGTTGGGGGACTTCAATGCTATAAGGAAGCAATTTGAGAAAAGAGGAGGTTGTCGAAGATGGACAGAGCAAGACGATGTCCTAGATAATGTTTTGCGGGTGTGGGGTTAGATGACCTCTCCTTTGGTGGGCAACTCTTTACTTGGTCAAATAAGAGGGATCCCCCAATTCACTGCAAACTTGACAGAATAGTGGTTAACCAGGATTGGATGGAGGTCCTTGGGAATTCTTATGCGTTCTTCCACCCGCCAATGATTTCAGATCACTCCCCGGGTGTTGTGCAGCTTGGGGAAAAAGATGTAAGGAAGATTCCATTCAAGTACTTTGAGTTTTGGAAGGACATTCCTGGATACCAGGCGGTTGTAAGCTCAGCTTGGCAGGTTGAGTGCCATGGCACAAAGATGTATATCCTCTGTAGAAGGATGAAAGATGCAAAGAAGAGCTTGAAATTCTTCAACAAGAGCAGAGCATATGGTATCTCCAAGCAAGTGCTGCAGGTCCGGGAGGAGCACCATCATTGGCAGGAGATTAACCTGGCTAATCCTACCTCTGAAACAATACGGAAGGAAAAGGAGGCTACCTCAAAATAATCTATGCTTGCGAGGCTTGAAGAAAAATTCCTGAAGCAGAAATCCAGAGATCGCTGGCTAAAATTGAGGGATAGGAACAATGCCTATTTCTTTAAAAGTATAATGGCTAGGAGGAATATCAATAATATTGTATCCCTGACAAAAGCTGATGGTGATGTACTTGTTGAGAAAGAGCAAATCATCCTGGAAATTATCAACCACTTCCGGCTGCTATATGGTGTATCATCCACATTGATCCCTACTAACAGTTATGGAATGATCCGGGGGATGGTACAAACCAGGGTACAACCTTCACAAGGTGAGCTTCTTGGGAGGCCTGTTCTAGAAGATGAAATTATAACAGCTCTGTTTTCCCTAAAGAAGAGCAAAGCCCCAGGACCGGATGGTTTTCCTCCTGAGTTTTTTGCTGCATCATGGGAAATAGTCCAGAGTGATGTCATAGATGCAATTCAAGAATTTTTCAATAACGGGCGAATGCTTAGGCAGATGAATGCATCTGCTATTACACTGGTGCCTAAGACTAGAAGTGCATCAAGGGTCTCAGATTATAGGCCAATCTCCTGCTGCAATACAATATACAAGTGCATCTCCAAGGTGCTGGCAAACAGACTCAAGGCCATGATTGGAAGCTTAGTTGGTCCAGCCCAATCTGCTTTTGTCCCGGGGAGAAGGATTGTGGACAATATTCTGCTAGCCCAAAAGCTTATTCATGGTTATGGTACGAGAAGAGGGCCTAAGGGATGTGTCATGCAGGTGGATATTGCAAAAGCTTTTGACTCAATTGAGTAGCCTTTCATATGCTGCATCTTGAAGGTCTTTGGATTTCCAATCCAATTTATTAACTGGGTCATGGTATGTATATCGACCCCAAGCTCCTCTATTTGTATAAATGGTGAACTCCATGGCTTCATTAAACACCGTAGGGGACTAACGCAGGGAGACCCTTTGTCTCCATATCTGTTTGTGCTAAGCATGGAAATTTTGTCTGGTCAGTTGAGGCAAGCAGCTCTGACACCTGGTTTTCAGCTGCATTGGAGATGTGAGAAAGCTAAGATTACACACCTATTCTTTGCGGATGACATATTCCTATTTACTGGACCAGACATTGGTTCTATATCCATGATTAAGGATGTTCTGAATACCTTTGCATCCTGGTCAGGCCTCTGTGTTAGCAGTGCAAAGAGTAGGTTTTATTTATCAAAATCAGCGAAGGGGGAAGAGTTGGCAATTGCTAAAGCGACTGGCCTTCCCAAGGGTGAACTTCCTTTCAGATATCTTGGAGTGCCACTGTCTGCTAACAAACTCTCCTATCTTGACTGTGTGCCCCTAATTGATGTGATTGCAAAGAGGATTAGAGGATGGTCAGAAAAAGCTTGTCCTATTCGAGTAGGGTACAATTAATACAGTATGTGTTGTTTGCTATGCAAACCTACTGGTCCCTGGTTATTCCATTACCTTGTAGAGTTTGCTATAAGCTGGATTCTTTGATGTCCAAGTTTTTATGGGCGAGCGGGACTGCTAAAGTTAGCTGGAATGAAGTATGTAAGCCCAAGAATGAAGGGGGACAAGACCTCTGATGTGGAATAGGATAGCAATGCAAAAGCATATTTGGAATATCCTCGAAGGTGATGAGAGCAACATATGGATTATGTGGATAAAACAATACAAGATGAATGGGCGATCTATCTGGACAGTGAGGAAGCCTTCAAATTGCTCATGGATGTGGAAGAATCTACTAACAGCAAGACATATGATGAGATCTTTGATATCCAGGAGAATGGGTGATGGCAGCCGTATCTCCTTCTGGGATGACAACTGGCTAGGTGGAGGAGAAATTAGAAGTATGTTCTCAGTTGAGGAAATTGCAGCGTCGCATATCAGTCCTGTAGCCTCTGCAAAGGATGTGCTGTAATCTGACGAATGGAAGTTGTATACAGAAGGGAACTCCTTGGTGGGTGCTGCACATATATTTGGAATTATTATGGGTAATCTCACTACTCTGCCTCATCTAAGGGAAGGAGTACCTGATATACCCTTGTGGAAAGGTGGTTGTTTTAGTATATCCAAAGCATGGAGCAGCTTGACAAGTGGTGGGAATAAGATTCAATGGGCTGAGTGGATTTGGCAAAAGGACCTCCCTGTGAGAACCTCATTCATAGTGTGGCTGTTGACAAAGAGAAGGTTGCGGGCTGCAGATTTTTGGCATAGAATTGGGCTCAGAGATTCACCTATCTGTGTGAATTGTTCTGTCTCGGTTGAAACAGTAGATCATGCGATCTTCCAGTGCCCAAAAGTGAAGAGGATATGGCGACTTATAACGAAGGAAAGTGAATTCTCTGGATGGCCGAGCACATGGGAGGATATGTTGTTGTTAATGAATCAGCTTTGGAATGCAAAAGGCGGAAGGAGAATTGTGAGATTATGCCTCCTGACAATCTACCATGTATGGATTGAAAGATGCAAGACTATTAATGGAGTTGGAGCTTTAAGTACATGGTCAGTTGTTATTAAGATTATAAACTCGGTGGGGATGCGGTGACCAGCGGAGGAGGAGTGTGCGGAGGTTGGGCTGTTTGATGGATGGGATAATGTTGGATCTGGGGAGTGGGGAACTGCTGGGATGATGTTGGATCTGGAAGTTGAGAGAGGGCCGTACCTCAGTGTTATGCCCTGTTTATGTCTATTTATTAATGTTTAGGCGGGAGTTTCCCCTATTTGTGTTCCTCGAAGATTAGGGCTTCTGTTACTGTGAGGTCAACATGTAAAGCGATAGGCGTAGGGGGAGTGCAGCACGATCAACTGCCCAGCCACAACCAGGCGAAGGGAGTACCTCTCAGTCCCCAAGGCAGGAGGCGGCTGGACAGGCACGACGAGGAAGAAGGGGAGCTGGAAGGGGTAGAGTTGGAAGGCAAAGTGCCAGGGGCACTGGGAGAAGGAATGCAGAATCTATAGCAGCGGAGGACGGGAGAAGTGAGGAGCCACAGCAAAACCCCAATGTGACGCAAACTGAGGAGGAACGGGAACCGGAGTATGAGCGTTTTGCGCAATACTGGTCGGACAAACTAACGGAAGAGGTTACGATGCAGGACCCCGATAAGTCTGAGAAATCTGTGAACTCTGACTCGTCGGTGGAGGAGTTTGATCATGAATACTGTGCAAGATTTAGAGAAAAGCAGAAGCAGGTCCAGGAGGAGGCCATGGAATCCTCGCCGATCATCTCCTCTGAGTCGGAATCCAGTGATTCTGACATGGAGGTAATAGACTCAAACACCTACTGTACTCTTTACAAGAATGGTAACTATATCGCACCTAAGGAGGAGGGACTATTGCCTGGGGTTGTAGAGATGATTGGTGTGAGATATAAGCTAGAGTGGAGGCATACCTATGCATTAGTGTGGGTGCGTAGGAAATCGGAATGGGTGTGCTTTCCCAAGCCAGATTACTATGAGGGGTGGAAGGAGGGGGCTGCTAGCTCATCTAAGGATCTGGTGCTGAAGCCGCCCTCACTCAAGAGGAAAATAGGTGATTGGTTTGTCCAGAGAGCAAACAAGAGGAAGCATGTGGAGAAAGCTGAAAGGAGGGCTAGATCCCGAGATGTGTTGCAGTGGCTGACAAGGGTGTACAGACTGATTATTAGTTATTGGAGGATGAGGTAAATGTGGAGGAGAGTGTAGGCAGGGGTACAATGACTGATGAGGAAGTCCAGACGGACAACAAATCACCTGAGGAGGGGACTAATGCTCAGGAGGTAGGTACAGAGCTGGGGGATGAGGATCTGTACATAGTGGCCAGGGAGAAGGAGGGTGGGTCCAACTATCTGCTGAACTTCCCAATCCAGATCCAAGGAGCCTAGAACAAATTGACCATGATGGTGGAATTGAGGAGGGAACTGTGGCTGATAAGGGTGTTCAGGGTGTTCATGATGATGTGAGGGAGGAGAAGGTAAATGAGGGTGTAATTATTCTGGGATGGAATGAGGGGGATCAGGTGCAAGACGAAGCTGCTGAGCCATGTATAGAGGGAAGGAAGGAGGAAGAGAATGCTCAAGTGCCGGACTGTCAAGCTAGTCCTGGACGTGCTTCCTGCTCAGAGAATGGCAGTGAGGAGACTGTGGAAGAGGGCTATGATGCAGAAGGTTGGGCTTTCAAGTATCCGGCCACTCTGGATTATGGAACCCAAACGGATGCCTATCTTGAGCAGGTAGCCGCCAGTGATGAATCCATCAATCTCAAGGAGCTTGTTACCCGGGTTGTTGATGGATTTGATGACCTGGATGAGGAGATGAAGTTGATTCAATGCTAGGCGATGAAATTCATTATGAAGAATGTGGGAACTCTCTCTACAGAGTTTGCTAACCTTCTGGACTTAATGACCACCCATGTTAGGGAGGGCGTCCACAAGAAATTCACCTCCTTATATGGCACTGGTCGTGGGGAACCCTCAAAGGAGAGTGACAGGTTTGATCGTGTGCCATGGTGCTGTTCAAGCAGAAGATTGAGCAGGATGCCTCTCTCCATAAGCTTGAGGAGAGAATGCTTGGACTGATGTGGCAGATTGAAATTTATGAATCTGCGCCACCAGGTACAGTTGGGGAATATGCCATCCCTCATAGGAGAGCTGACCTGCTTAGGATGTTGAACGACTGGAAAGCGGTTGTAAACTCCAAGAAGGAATCTCTGGTGGCTCAGTTGAAAGAGTGGGATGTGGCGGTGGAGAGGATGACAAAGAAGGTAAATAGGCCTCCTTTGACTGAAGCACAGATTGCTGATATCAACGCCTCCCTGCACCAGTTTTTTAAGGAACATTATGGGAGATTGAGAGCCAGCAACCCACCCAGGACACTGCCAACAGTCGTTCATACTGTTGCTTTTGTGGCTATACCTGATGTTGCTCCAGAAACTATGCATGAAGTTGCCCCAGATGCGGTGATTGATATTGCTCCAAATGCTGTGCCAGATAGTGTACCAGATGCTCTAAATGTTGTACCAGATCCTGCCCCAGATGCTGTCCCAGAAAGTGTACCAGATGTGGAGTCCCTTACAGTCCAGAATGCCATCAGCCTCCTATATGCTGCTGTAACTGATCCCATGAATCATCCCCCAGCACTAGATCAGCGGACGATCAGTGAGGCTATGGAGCAGCTCAGGGCCATCCAGGGGGAATCAAACCGGGCTGCGAGGGTTCAAAAATGCAGAGTCTTGAGGGATTTTCTAGAAGGGCTGGAGGGAGTCCCTGCATATATTGGAGACCTGCATGGGGAGCTCCTCCTCTTAGCTGAAGAAGCTGCAGAGGAGGCACAGGAGGAGGGGGCATATCCTCTGCCATTTTTCTGTGTAGGTCCATTGCATGGAAGAGGCATGGATACTTCCTTTGATGACACCTCCATGGAAGAGGATCCCTAGGGGGATGAGCGCCATACCTCAGTGGAGTCCCCGAGCTCTGAAGAAGACCCTAGCCTCAGCGATTGATTACTCCTGTTGTGGTGTCTTTAGGCCTATGTTTTTTGGAATGTCATGTTGGACAATAGTTAGCAGATTAAGGTTTGGATTATTAGACTAATTGTTATTACTACTACTTGCTAGGTCTAGACTTTAGTATCCTTTATCTATTAGGTCCGTGTATAGCCTGCGGGCTAACTCTATTTTAATGTATTTTTATTTACCAAAAAAAAAGCTTTTAAAAAAGATATTGCACCAATTGCCCTACTTACTTTTACTCCCGTCATACAAAGATAAAGGATTTCGGACAAGGAAAGAAACGAGAACTTCGAAGTCCTTCACTCAATTGGACAATCAATAATATGACAACAATCCAAAAGGAAACAAGATTAGGGGACCCTAATCGCGTCGAAAAACGTAACACGTTGGAAATACTTAGCACGTACAACACGGGGGTTCGAATGGGGTCACTAATAACAAAATGCAGATGAATTGTATTAACAAATGATGTCTTTACAAAGAAATAGCAAAAACTTACAGCCATGAAACGATGAAAAATACAAAAGAGCTAAAATATGGAATAGTGGAGACACCGTAAACTTGTTGTAGATGTTGTTGACTTGCAGGCTGGTGTGGTATAATCTTTCTTCTGGTTAGCGGTGGACGTGGATGTCAATGTGATACGGATGTTCGTGGTGGCGCGGTGAAGCAAGGTGTTCGGAAGTAGGTCTTGGAAACTGGAGGCTGAAAGCTGAGGATCGATGACTGAGAACTTTTAGACAAACAATACACTTTGGCCTTAGACGATGTTTGTGTTTGTTTAAGTGAATCTTAATATCTTTTATATTAAATTGGATGTCTAGTGACATGCGTCACTCTTCCCCTGATTTTTTTCTAACTAAAGAGCGTCCGAAAATCATGGGGACGTAGCCTCCCTAGCCACTTTCCTAAAATCTCGGACTCAAGATCCTCCTTACTCTTCGTAGACTCTAACCTCGGCGACTTTACCTTGTAGACTTGACTCGTTCCTACCCTTGTAGACTTGGTTCAGGCTTTTACCCTCATAAACTTGCTTATGAGTCTACCTCGTAAACTTAGCATGAGGACGTAGACTTACTCCGAGCTTCGTTTACACCCATTCTTGGTAGACATACTTAGTAACGAGTCTCAGTAGACTTGTTGGATCAGTGAAATGGCTTTGCGAACTTCTTGTAAGTAGGTCCAAATTTGTGAGCTTCTAGTAAATATGCTCAAGATTTTCGCCGCGTCAATAGAGCCATAAGCATTTGGGATAGCCTGTATAGCTTTCATCATCTCATCTCACCCAGGTGCTTCACTGCAATATCGGATCAGAAGTTGTCTCCACCTCCCACTGACATGTCCAACGCGAGGTCATCTTTTTTTTATCTGTTCCTAAGCATATCTTCAACTCCCTTTAGAAACAAAAATCACCTTGTAGTACATGTTTCACTGGTGTTAATAGAAAATCAAACACGTCAGACGTACTTCACGTCAAATATTTGACAAACGCACATTGAGTTCATTTTTCGGTTCAATAATGTGGTTGCCTGAATTTGTAGGTAAAAACTAAAAAAAAAAGTTTAAGTTGTAAGGAGTGTTACTCCTTCGCCTTTGGTAGAAATGCGTGGATAAGAAGATTTCCTTCAAAGCATATGTTACCTTCACCACTGATGGGAGTGTACAGAAATCAAGTATGAATAAAAGGCTATTACCCTTTGCCTTTGTTAAAGAAACATGTGGATAAAAATGAGAATATCAAATCTCAATCAATGGAGATGTTCTTGTTAGCATAGATGAATAAAAGACAATGAGACTCCGTCAAAGAAGGTACTTGACCATCGCCCTTTGAAAGATTCACGAAGTAGGATAACTAAAATTAACTAAAATGTAAAGGATAAAAACTAGAGTTGTTTGATTGACTGCTTGTTGTTTATAGAATTTAAGAGAATCATATTTATACTAGAACGTAAACTAACTTCTTAAAATCTCGGGGTTAATTAACTTGATCTCAAGGCGGTCTTCGTGTTGAATCAACCTTATTTCTTTCGGTATGATGCATCTTGATTGTTGAGTCATATCATTTTCTTCCACGGTAGGTATGTATTCTAACTGATTTTTTGATATTGTAACACATGCTGCTGCCGAGACAACACCCACGCACATCCTCTATTCGGATAAGCTTGAGGCTTTTAGCAATTGGGCGACACTTGGAACCGAGTGAAAGAATCGGTTTCTTACGAATAGGCAAAAATCTATCCTAGGCGAAGGAACCGAACAAACGGGACCAACTGTATTGAGATATGCTTTGTGTCAAGGCCTGAGTCCACCTGCAGGCCCATACTAGTCTTGGCCCAACTCATTAATTAGCAAATAACATCATCTTTCAAACCGACGGCCAACCACTACAATTGTTTTATGCAATTACTCTAAGCCTAAAGTTGTAATGACTTGGAGCCCTATAAAGGCTTAGCCTCCACAGGAAGAAAATCGATTATTCCAAATACTAAAGATTCTATCTTTTCTCCATGGATGAGTTGTCTCTTGTAAGTGCTCTCTTCCTTTAGAAGATGGTACCAACTTGTTGGCGATTAATCTGGTCCGTAAAACAGTATTTTCTATGTCGTCTTTTCCCCATTGCGTAGTTCTTTCAATAGTGCTTATATCGATTTTCAGGCTATTTCATTGCGTTAGTTCGCTTCAAACACTCTTTTGAAGTATAATGACTCTTTCACTAAAGATGTCTTTGGAAAAGCATCGATCGGTAGGTCTTTTCATCCCTGTTTTTAGGCGAATCGAAACACTTATCTGACACAACGTTTGTGTGAAAATGATGACAGGTATGGACGATAGGGTGTTCAAACGGTGGCAAATAAATAAGAGGAAATCAACGACAAAATTTCAAACCCCGGGAAAAGTGAAAACTAGGGGTGAGAACAACCACCACGTGTACAAAAAACACCATCGTTATAAAAAAACTTAGATAGTCTCATACGATCTACGGATATAAACACCAACATGAAAAGTAACATGTGCGATGAACAATGCAAATGATACGGATACATTTCTTCGGTTGAAGTAAAATTCGGAAAAGGGGTATACACAAGGTTTGAAAAGGAGAATCTTTTTTTAATTCTCAATAATATGTGTTCATAACAATTACAAGGCGCCATGTATATATAGGTCACCCAAATAAAGAAATTAAATGCTAACTGTGAAATTAAAGTTCACCTAAAAATTAGCGACATATTTGCAGGCACTTAAAAGGAAGGAAATGATTGCAAAAAGGTAGTAGACAATTCAATTTCTACTCGACTAAGTTGGGCTTTTTTTTATATAATTGACTGAATTTAGAATCCACTATCTCCGATGAAGACTTTCTCGCGTTGGATTCCTCGAACAAGGCTTATTCAACTGGGCTCCTTTAATTTTTACCAAATATCGATATTTAGCCTCGGTCAACTTTACGTTTTGGCATATCGTTTAAAAAGTTTTGAATTTTGCCTTATTTTAATTTTACTTTTCGATTTGGTCCTATTCCTAACGTCGTTTCGTTTTCGCTTTTAGACCCGTAAATTATCCGATGTGTATTTAAATGTTTTATTTGTTTTTCTTACGTGGACTACGACAATAAAATACGTGGACTACGACAATAAAATAAATCAGAGTCTGGGGACAAGGCGATTTGGGACGATGCGTTATTTGTTCTCCTCATCTTAACGCATTCCCTCTCCTTCTCCGCCTTCAACTCCACCCCCACCTCTCCTGTCCACGTCCGCCCTTTCCTATGCCCACTTCCACGGCCACATCCGTAAATCCAAACACCCCGCCCCTCCCCTCTCTCCCTGACCATCCTCACCTTCCCTCCTCACAGACTGGTACCACAAGAGCACCTACGAGCAGGTTGCTGGCCTCCTCGGTCAACTTCGTCAGGGTCGGAGAGCCTCATTCTTTGCTGATTCAAGGGAGGGGAAGATTCAATTGCTCCACGGTGACGGATCAAAGCGTATGCAATGTAACCAATCCCGAGTGCTCGCCTTATTTCCTCACAACCGTCCCCGAGAAGCTTTACCAGGAAGACTTCGGTCATATTTTCGGGTTCTTGCTCCTTGCCTTTATCTCGGGGAAGCTGGGGGATTTTTAGAAAGAAATTAGGGTTTGGTCTAGGTGTGGCGAATATGGAGGGGGTGGGGGTTGGGGTTGGGGTGGAACTATTTTGGGTATATCATAAAATTTAGAAAACAAACCGTTTTTTTTTATTGGGCCAAAGATATTCATCAGACCACGTAGGATAATCTAAATAGACGTTAGAGACACGTCAGCTATTCGTAACGTAGGATAATCTAAATAGAAGTAAGAGACACGTCAGCTATTCGTAACGGTCGTTACGAATAAAGCCTAATCGAAAAGTAAAATTGAAATAAGGCCAAATTCAAAACTTTTTAAACGATATACCAAAACGTAAAGTTAGCCTATTTATGTGGCCAAATATCGATATTTTGCCTTTAATTTTTGCTTCGTTGACGCTCAGTTGAACTGATACTCGAGTTAGTCCGTATCTCAAGAAGTCAACATCGTCACATCAATCGATTGTGAGCAGAATGACTCCATCTCGACTTGATTCTATTTGTGGGTATTTCCTCGAATTATTATCCCTACTATGAGAACCTTCTCACCTTTCGTTCTTTTGGGATCCGATTACGAAATGTTTTTATCCTCTCTAAGAACTTGTGTTTGCAACCTTAGAAGACGGTGTCTTCTTTGTACCGGCTATTATGCCATTTCTTCCATTTTACGTTCATCTTCTGGCAAAAGTACATATTTCACTTTTCTGCTTTCCCCTTCCGAGCAAAGCCTAGTCTGATGTCTTTTGTGACATACAGGTTTCATATACTCAACGGGTTCCACCTAGGCTTCCTGTGCAAAGTAGTAGAGAAACAGTTTCCCTATCAAGTTCAATGTTGAGGACTTGATTGAGTTCAACAAGCATGACATATACATTCTGTACATAGTATTTGTTGATGAACAAAATGTCGTCGTCCTTGGGGAATTGTTGATATGGTTTTGAAGATGAGCCATATAGAACCTTACCTCTATATTCTATAAAAACATGTATGATACGCAACAGAAGGTGCTCCTATAATCTATAGAAGCTCGTGCTATACACTACAGAAAGTTACCGTAAGGAACTTTCTGCAAGTAAAATCATTACCTTAATTAAACAAATAATGTGCGAAAGTATTTTTGTAATGCCAAAGGACTAAGTACCGACTTTGGTAAATATAGAAATTAATTTCCAATAAAAGTGAATATTCCTTTAGAATATTTTCAATCCTATCTTATTTGATTAGTGTTAATCAGACATAAATTTCTTATCAAAAGAAATAATGATATCATTTCTTCCTATTTTGGAAATAATATATTTCTCACCTTAGAGATTCTATAATGATCTTCTGTAGGTTAAAGAGCGTCCTTTTGTATTTTGATATGGACGAATCTCTTTCACCTTTTTCACTAGTGATAACGTCCAGGAATATTTGTAATAACATTTGGACGAAATCAACTAGATTAGGACGTGCCAACGTGCAGTGACCGAAGTGAAGGCCAGTAATTCTGGAGTACAGAAGGTGAGGGACTGACCTTATCAGTAATTATGCTCTATTGTGGTTGTATATAGGAACGTCTACTCGGTGAGGAGCCGAGGAGAAGTCTTTACGAAGAGTGAAGCATCCTTGGTGAGGAGCCAAGGGATTACTCGGTGAGGAGCCGAGGGGAAGTCGCAGCGGGTTCCGGTACATACTTGGTGAGGAGCCAACGGATTACTCGGAGAGGAGCCGAGGGGAAATCGCAGCTTGTAGTTGTGCAAATGGCGAGGACAACATCCGAGGAGGAGAACATCCGAACACCTAGTTACAATTATTAGTCACGCTAACCCGTGCAAACTTGTAAAAGTGTAGTACCTTCTGGTGCATGTGCTATAAAGGGTTGATCCCGTATAACCTTCTACATCACTGATACGTTTCGATTAGTGATAACCACCCCACATTTTGGTGAAGAGTGGACGTAGGTAGTCTCTACAGAACTACTATAAACTTGTGTCTCATTTATTTTTGTTTGCTAATTATTTAATAAATGTTAATCGTACAGAAGGCGCAAACAGAAGGATAACTATGCAGATACATAAGGTTGATCGACGAGTTACAGGAGGTGGTGCTACACTACTTCTGTTCTCCCACGTCCGTTTAAGCATGAATCTCTAAGGTTTCGAAAGTTGTCAAAAATCATTCCATTAGTCTGATTAACACGTATACAACATATCACTTCGGGTTTTGTTCGATAGCCTCTGAAGCAAACAGAAACCTCACAAAGGTTTTGTTCTTACAGGAGGTCGAGACTTCCACTGTATTGGGTTCTGTGAAAAAGTTTAAAAGTGACCATTTGTGCATTAATACTAATTCACCCCCTTAGTCTTAATCTTTGGGCCAACAAGAACATCAAAGGAACTGCTGCAAAGGTATACATATATTTTATGGAGATCCCTCGATCCTTAATCTTAAATTTTACATAGAAAAGTTTGAAGAGTAATACGAGAAATTCTCCATCAGTCTGCAACAAGAAGAATTATGGATCTCGAGAGTACTTTCATGTATTTTTTCTACTTAAGAACAATCATCAATTAGATTCATGTTCTTGGCTATTTGCATCCATAAGAATGTATATCTTTTCTTAATATTATCTTCAAATACTTCTCATTGATTTTAAGATCATGCCGTCTCCTATTTAAATTTGCTATAAGGGAAAACTCTATTGTTTGAAGTGGAACCTCCCAGTTATGTTATTCGCTCTACCTCTCCAAGAATCTAAAATTCTTTTTGAACAAGGCTCCACAGGTTAAAAACAGCCTTTAAATTTTCATCAAGAATATCGAGTGGAAGACGGAACAATGCTCACAGGTTAGAGTTGCCGGAAGACGGATTCGAGTGGAAGAAATACGGCCAAAAGTTCATAAAGAATATCACAAAGCTCAGGCTTCGATACAAAAAATATGTTCTTCGGGAATCATTTTAAGCACATGATTCTTGATTTTGATCTCCTTTCTCACATTTTTATTAGAGAAAATGTGCTTCGGGATTCTTGCTTTTGTAGGGCATATTACAAGTGAACAAGAGCTGGTCGCTGCGTGAAGTAGAAGGCCAAGTGGTCGTAATCCAATCCCCACAATCTTCGGATAACATAGGAAGGAGGGCAGGACATCCTACAACACGGCTTCACAGGAGGCAGGTCCTTCGAGACATGGCGGTTCTTCCACATGCAGATGCTGGTCGTTACAACTTAATCACCCGAGCGTTCGGGAGCCACCCGCCTTCTCAACCCTTTTCATGTGCATACTCTCTCCGAGAAAGAAATGGATTGGACTGTGGTAATACTTCCCATTGCGTGGGAGGATCCGTTTGCTGTCCTTCGTGCAAACCATGGTCAGTCATAGAGTAAGCTTGGATCATGTACTAAATTTTCACGCTACGTCTTCAAGCTCGAGAAAGATTAAGGTATGTCTTCTAAGGTGACGCTGCGACGGAGCTTTTGCATGTACGTATTCATGGTCCTTGAAGTTGAAACTTATGATACACATTCATAAAAACTGCCGCTTTTGTCGTGGGTGGTACCAAATATGTTCAACAGTTGGGCGTAGTGATAGATTAAAAAATTCAACTATTTTAAAAGGGTAATTGTAAACCTTTTAGAAGTAAAAAAATGCCAAATACTTAAATATATCCTAAACTTTGACGCTTTTTTCTAATTTAGCTTAATATTTCAAAAATATATTCTTGCATCCCAACGTTGGACCGTTATCTTAATTATATTCCCCGTTAGCCGAGGGAGTCCTACGTACCGCTGATATGGCAGTTAACGCCGTCAACTCTATATTTAATATATTTTTCTCCCTAATAAATTATCAAATATATTCTAAACTTTGACATTTCTTTTCCAATTTAGCCTAACATTTGAAAAATATGACGTTGACCCTTATCTTTATTATATTCTACATTAGTGGTCGATGCTAACGGAGTCCTGCGTGACGTTGATACAATAATTAACGTTGTCAGCATCACGTTTAATCTATTTTTTCTCAAATTGATCCATAAATCCCGAATAAAGCTCCAAATATATTTTAATTGTACTTTTAACGAATATTTTAATCATACTTCCGACCAATCCTGCATCGGCACCAGACCACAATCTCACCTCGACCCTTAATCCCCAACCACTATCCCACCCCAACCGTCGAGTCCCAAACCTAAAAAGTTGACGTCTCAATAATGTTGGTTTGGAGTTATACTTTTGTATAACAATGTCGATATACTTATACAATGTTATTTGCTTGGATAATACCATGTGTTTGCCAAGACAATGTGCTTGCGTGAGCATGTTCTGAAATTTTAGTAATCCTAAATATGTTTAAAACATTTAATTTTGACTCTAATTAGAGCAACTATAATTTGTTCATAATAGCTAAAAAATCTATTACAATATTTGTTCGTATTGGGGACGGCTACGGATTATATGATGGAGATAACAGTCCAACGTTGGGATGCAAGATGATATTTTTCAAATGTTAGACTAAATTAGAAAAAAATGACAAAGTTTATAATATATTTGATAATTTAACTTGAGAAAAAAATATATAAAACGTGACATTAACTACGTTAATTGCCACGTTAGCAGCACGTAGGACTCCGTTAACCTCGCTAACGGAGAATATAATAGAGATAACGGCTCAACGTTGGGATGTAAAATGATATTTTTCAAATGTTAGGCTAAATCGAAAAAAAAATGTCAAAATTTAGGATATATTCGATAATTTGGCAAGGCCAACTTTCTAACCGAGTTTAGAATTTTCAATACGAATCTTGAAACGGATTCCAAAAAATGACCGCGTCTTTAAAATAGATTGCTAGAGGATAAATACAAATATATTAATAATAGATATGAAATAAAAATACTAGTTAGTACTCGATAAGGAAATGATTTATAATTCATATTAATGTTATACTTTATACGAAAAATTAAATCATATTCTGAATGAATTATTAAGATTAAAAAAGACCAATTCACGAAGTTTTAAAATTATAAAATTTAAATCTTTTTAGGGGTTGCTGTGCCCTACTCTTTGAACTCTGAGTCCACTGCCCAGAAAATCCCGAATGGTAAATTTCAAAATTTTTAAAAAAATTTTTTAAAATAAGTTTGTTGATCTTTTGAACCAAAAATAAACATAATTTTTTTATTTTTTTTTTGGGAGGGGGGGGGGGATGTGGATATTTATGATGTCGTGGGGTTGGGGGGAAGAAGATGAGATCGAGAAGAAAAGTTCAAATATGATATTTATTATTATTGTTTGACCATTTGGCATTCCTTCCACACAAATAGGTTTGAACTCGAAGGTTAAAAAGGTCAACTTCATATTATATGGTTACAAATCGAGGTGTCGTTTTGACCGAATTTGACATAACGCCAAGTCTCCCAACTCGATCACATACATTTTACATACAAAACTAACCCCACCACCACCACCACTAAACTACTTATAGATGATCCAAAATTTATAAAAACAAAGCAAAAAAAAAAATTAATGATTATTTTATTGGTTTTAGAAAGGGGAGAGAAATGGACTTTTTGGTTTGGAAGGTAGGGACGAACCAAGAACCAACCAAACAAAATGCAAAAAGGACATTTTTGGAATTAACTGAACTTGGAGAGGAAAGGAAGAAAAAGGGGGGAATGAATGGCATGATGCCTCCTTTCATTTCAATCTCATCTCGTATCAAATAATACATCCAATTCTCTTTGCTTTTTTCTTTTTTGTTTATTTACTACAAAAAAAAAAAAACTCAAATCGCATCTTTAAAATATTACTCTCTCTCTCTCTCTCTATATATATATATCTATACCATCGTCGTCGTCATCTTCTTCTTCTGCATCGGACTCTTTCTTCTCTCTCTCTCTCTCTCTCTCTTCAAGGAGCCGCCTTTTCATCGTGATTCTGCGTAAAAACTCCACCTTTGCGGGCGTCCTTCGTATCTTCCGCTCCCCGACCCTGAATGTTGATCGTCCCTGGTCGACGGTGAGACTCCCCTGTCTGTCTGCCACTTGGTTTCGATTATATGTTTTGGGGGTTACTCTGTCGTTTCCCGTTATGGGAAGTGATTTTTTCCTTTCTTCTCGTCCCATGATCGTGGTGATTTTGTTCTGGGTTTTTTGTGCATTGTGGAAATTCTGAGTTGTTTGGTGGTTTTTCTTTTCCTTTCTGTCTGTTTCGGACGTGAATAACGAGGGTGGATGGTGTTGTTTTAACACCCTGTTTGTGATCCTGAGATTGATTCTTATGTGGGGTTTTCCGGTTGGATCGTTTGTTGTTTGAGGATGTTGGTGGAGACTGATGCCTGAGTGACACGTCAACTGCTGGTAGTCCAGGTCATTGCTCTTCGTGGCTCCTCTGATCACCATTCGATGTGATCGTCACCGTCCAATTCTCTATCTGATTCAGGTGCTCTAGGAATTTGGTTGATGTATGATGATCGGTATTTTTTTTCTCTTCTGGCCGTCAATGTTGATTTCGTGGTGGTGAAAAGATTGATCTTGATGACGAGGTTTTTCAGTGGATTGCAGGATTGCCTATCAAAGTGTATTTGATCTGTAAGTACTCCCTTGCTCAGGAAAGAGGTTTTTCGCCTATTGTCCAATGGCAGAGAACAGAAAGCACCAGGTGTTTGACGAACTCGACAAGCTGTTGGATGAAATTCCCTGTGCCACATCTGGAAAAGGCCCTTGCCCTGAGAATTTCCACAACAATGGAGGCCTTATCAATGGAAAAGTATCCACCAGTGTAGCTAAACAGTCCAGTCTCCCCAGTACGCAGATGAGTGATGTGAGACTTCCCGACGACCTATCCTTGGCTTCTGCCCTGGCAGACATGAATCTCGAGAACGGGCCTGCCCCAGTGTTGTTAAACAATGCCTTCCTGTTGGGAAACGGATATCCCAATCACTCAAGGATAAGACATCCCGCCGTGGAGCCCCGTGGGGACAATGCCTATCCCTTTCAGACTAGGACGAGAGCTCCATCACCTTATCATGAATTTTCAGCATTAGATTTCATCGAGTTCGAAGATCAAATGAGTAATGGAGTTCGGCTGCTGCCTGCTGTGCATGTCCCAGCTACTGAGTTTCCCGTGAATGTGGTGACTGTCCAAAAGCAGTGCTTGGTTGGTTCACAGTCCCTGCTTCCTTACTTTCTCTGGCAAGGTGGGTATGATTCTCATCTTATTTGGAGGGATCCGGAGGATGAGCAGCACCCTTACAAGAGTTGGAACGAAAACTTCTGGTCCCAGCAGCAAGGCGATTATCAAATTAATCCTCAGTATGTTCACTTCCAAGGGGGTAACAAATTTGCTGTTGGTGATATGTGCCAGAATAGGAGGAGACAATACCAGGAGACTCTTGTCTCTTGCCACTGCAAGGAATGCGAGGACCATAATGGGAATGAGTGTTTTTATCGGTGTGCGGATCTCGGAGTTCCCTCATTGGATGCGTGTGCTAACTATCCAAAGACTGCTAGCAAGAGACACTATGAGATTGTTGGCATAGGATGTTTGAGACATGGCTCAATTGCCAGAGAAAATAACTTTATTAGCCAATTGAGAGAAAAGGGAAAATTAAGCTCCGGGGGTCAACACTGTTGTGGTTTACATAATCCGGTGGCGGGGTTCTGCCAGTCAGATGGCGTCGATCCAGGGTTCACGTCTCCTGATGGAAGATGCCTTAAGAATTTCAAATACAGTTTGGGTTCTTCAAAGGATCTTAATTTCGCTGAAGTTACTGGCATCATTTGTCTCATGGCTAAGGACCAACAGGGCTGCCGCTTATTACAGAGGAAAATGACCGAAGGACCTAAGGAGGTCATCGATATGATATGTTTTGAGGTCGTTGACGACATAGTCGAGCTGATGACGGATCCTTTCGGGAATTACTTGGTGCAGAAGCTACTTGAAGTCTGTGACGAGGCTCAGCAGACAAAACTACTTAAAGCTATCACAAGGATTCCCAGTGATCTGGTTCGGATCTCATGTGACATGCATGGGTAACTTCTTCTCCCTCGATCTATTAATGAGGTGTTTGGTTTACGAAATTAGGGAGGGAATGGAATCAAATAAGAGAGGGAATGGAATAAGGGAGGGAATGGAATCAAATAAGAGAGGGAATGGAATCAAATAAGAGAGGGAATGGAATAAGGGAGGGAATGGAATCAAATTAGAGAGGGAATGGAATAAGGGAGGGAATTACCCTTCCCTTACCAAAGGAATGATCATTCCATCAGAAATGAATGTCATTCCAAGCATTCTTTAATAGTTTCTTCCATACTGCTTTTGTTTTGCCAGATGTTTCGGCTGACTTTCTTATGATTCTAGGACTAGGGCTCTCCAGAAAGTAATCGAGATTCTCAAAATACAGGAACATAAATCCATGTTGGTGAATTCCCTAAAACCCGGTATAGTGAATCTGATGAAGAATGTGAATGGGAATCATGTCGCTCAGCGCTGCTTGCAGTATCTTGGTCCTGATCATTCCCGGGTTTCAATCGATCATCCTCGTCTTTTGCTCCAGTCCAAGTCTTGTTCTTTTCTATGTTGCATCTGCTAGCTAATGCTAAAGGTTAACCAGTTGGTTGTTGGGGGTGCAGTTTCTCTTTGATGCCGCTGCTGCCAATTGTGTCGTGCTTGCAGTGGACCGCCATGGCTGTTGTGTCCTTCAGAAGTGTCTTTCACTTGCCGATAGGGAGCAGAGGGAACATTTGATTCGTGAGATAACTTTAAATGCATTACTACTTTCCCAGGATCCATTCGGGTAATCCCAGTCCCATGCTTCGCATTCTATGATGAGAAAATTTTAATTATTCCTCATTGTCAAGCTTTATTCTTCTTGTGCCGTACAGAAACTACGTCGTGCAGTTCGTCTTTGACCTAAACATGCCGGAGGCGGCTGTGAAAATCCTCGACCAACTGGAGGGCAAATATGTTGACTTATCAATGCAGAAGTATAGCAGCAACGTGATCGAGAAATGCCTGAAACATGCCGGCACTGAAAGCCGCATCCGCATCATCCGGGAGCTCATCGACCATCCGTGGTTCGATCAAATCATGCAAGACCCATATGGGAATTACGTCGTTCAGGCTGCATTGAGTGAATCAGAGGTCGGCTAAAATTTGCAGTATATAAAAATTCTGTGACTTCATCCTTGAAATGAACTTAGGCTCGATAACCGTACTGTTTTCATCTCCCAGGGCATCATAAAAGACGAACTGGTGGAGGCAATAGAACCCCACGTCCCGGGTCTTAGGACGAGTCCATATGGCAAGAAGGTCCTGTCGAGCACCCGCGTGAAGAAGCAACAACCTTCATGGGTAAATATAAACAAAACCTCCTTCCTCAGACAAACATAATGCAGAAGTAAACGGCGAAGCTGTTCCGTGCTCAGAACTGTGAGAACAACCTCGGGTGTAGACGTAAGTTGATATTTCTATCATCCTCGCGTACTCCTTCCTCTGCCGATGCCTTGAACGTTGTTTCTATCTGCATCAGGTGTAGTTGGTACCGAGGAAGTGTAGGACTGCAGGAGCAGCCCGCAAGAGGAAGAAGGGGCTCCCTTACATAAGCGCAAGAGGGAGGTTGTATCCGCTTTGACCCAGTTGGTGTTGGTTTTTGTATCATCGTTTACCTGATTGATGGATGGATGGGGGCAGAGGATTTTTGTTGGGGGTGGTGGTTCTTCCAGTAGAGGACTTATCTAAACCAAGAGGAGGAGATAAGATGAGATGGTACAGGTATAAGCAAGGTTGTCAAAATCGAGATCCTACGTAGAATCAGAAGGGGTCTGTAAAATCGTAACTCGTAGGATCGTAAGTGAAATCGGAAGAGTTTACAAAATTGTAATTTGAACACGCATATGTATGCATACATGATAACATGCCCATCAAAAAGCTCAGCAAACTCAATAACATCTTCAGTCCACTTAAAATTTAAGTATGCTCTAGAATAGATTTGTTGTTTCTGGCTAAAAAAAAATTCATCAAGCGGAAGAACAGCGAGAAGATCAAATGTCGAGAACCCATAAACGAGACTATAAACTAGCACGACTCCATGCCATAAACTGGAGAAATGATTCAATACATATGCTATGTTTGACAGCTTCTTTTAGCCACATCTTCCTGAAAAAGAACAAAATTATCTTTCCCAGTTTTTTATTTTAAGATTAATATTTCGCAGGGATTGAGTTCGAGGCAACAAAAAATTGATTATTAACACACCGAAATCCGAACAAACCCACCTACCCCACAAAAGATAGTGGGATTGAGCTCGGGGGAGAGATGCCGGCTGCTCGGGGACGAGCTCGGAGGGCCGGCTGCTGGAAAGCCCTGAGGGGTAGTGTGTTTCGAGAGGGAAAGTAAAAAAGATGAAGGATGAGGCAATGAAAAAATTGTATTTTTTATTTAATTCAATTTAGTTCATTTAGTCCTCACATTTGAAATTTTTTACAAATTAGTCCAATGAACAAATGGTTAGGTGGGCTTAGGTTTAGATGGGCTACGTTAGTGGACTATCTCTAAGATTTGGCCCGCCTCAAGCGATTTTACGATTTGCTACGATTTTACGATCCTACGTTTCCACTTTCGATTTTACGATTTTACAATGATTTTACTATACAACGTTTTCTACACCGATTCAACTCGTTTCTTCCCACAAAATCGTAAAATCGGACGATTTCACGAGTAAAATCGCGATTTTGACAACCATCCGTATAAGAGGCATCATAAACTTTTTGTATATCTCTCTGTCTCATGGCTGACAGCTAACTCCTTTAGTTAGCCACTCCCACAGTATTTTATTTTATTTTTTATATAACAATTTTTATTTCAATACATCTCTATAATAATTAATTCAATAAGAGCCATTTTAACCCATAATTAATAAGAAAAAAAATACATGATCAACTACAAGCAATCAGGCACAGTTAAGTAGCAGCATGCCTAAGATCGAGTGTCTGTCCGTTCTTCATCAATGATGCTGGGCCATTGGCTGGCCCACGTGGTAATAAATTAATATTATTACTCGTTTCCTTTAACATCCTCCCATTTGTTTTCTTTTTTCACAAAAAAGGGGAATTCTACGAATATTACTCGATAACCTCCAGTGCAATCATCAGTGGCCTTGAAATATATGCATAATATATGCTAAATTTTATAACCTATTTTTTTCAACCCGAGAATATTCAACCATGTGTTAAACAAATAAGACAAATAAAAATGGTATTTTTTAAAAAAAATTTCTTCTGTATTATTATTATTCTGGCGAGTACGCGGGAAAAAAATAGAATACAGGATGTAACAACATGACATATACAAAAATAAGAATTATAGATAAAAATAAAATATACGAAAAAATGGTAAATTTAATCTAAAGATTCAGTTATGTATTTCAATAAAATAATTATTACATGCTCAAAGAATTATTCGATTCCAAAATACCATCAACAAATATCAAATTATTTTTACGAAATTTTAAAAAAAACTGTACAACAATATGTGGCCTGTTATCATTATTTTCCTATTCAAACAACCATAATACTTGTATCTCCCGCCGTTACCAACCACGGTTACGGATGTAAAACAGGCCTTTGATCTTCCCGTGTAGAGGCGGCTTTGAGACGAGAATGTCGATGCCATGAGATCCCCGGACCAACCAACCGACTTTTGTTTGCTTTTCTCAACCCTGAATCTTGATCCCAGGAAAAGCAATTACGTCACGGATGCTGGCTGAGTCTGTCAGGAGCATCACAAGCCTGTCGATCCCGAGACCCTGAAACCCAAAATGCAAAAAAAAAAAAAAATACCATAGGAATGTTAACAGGGATGGCCAGCGAGACTGGCCTCGAACTTAAAATTGGTTAATTTCGGAGTTCCGCGCATTGGAGGAACCTGAGCTATCCCAGTAATATCCATGAGTGAATATTTATTTATTTTTTTACCATTCCAGAAGCCGGAGGCATCCTGTACTCCAAAGCATTCAAGAAGTCATCATCAAGAGTCACTTCATGGGACTCGTCATCGTCAACCTCGACTTGGTTACCGGAAGAGGCTTCCGCGAGTGCTGCTGCTCTCTCTTCATTATGATGCCTGACTTGCTCTTCCAAGCGTCTCATATGTGACAGCAATAACATTAATGAGTACAGGATAATGCAAGCAGCATTTAAAACAAGCTTCACTTCTCACACCATATGTTGTCAATAAGGGGCCAAACTTCACCTGATCAATAGGGTCGGTTGATTCGGATAAGGCGTTTGCCAACTCATGGCCAAATATGAACAGTTCGAATCTCTCTGTCAAGCCTGCATGCCTATTCAAGGAGGCAACAGATCAGTGATAGTGAATTACACAAACAAAGAGGATTGGATAAGGGGCATGTTTTACCTCCTGTGAGGTTTCGCGAGAGGAGATATCTCGACAGGGTAATCTAGAACAAATGTGGGCTGTAGAAGCTTAGGTTCAAAAACTATCCCAAAGATCTGCAGGAGGAAAGGAAACCAAGTAATTTCAAGTGAATTTTCCTAAAAATTCGAGCAAAGATTTGATGCAAGGTTGGTTGAGGAAGGGAGTGACGAAATGAAGATGAAGATTGGTGCTGTACAATTCTGCAGAAGGAGGTTGATGCTGCACGACTCTGCAGAAGGAGGAAAGGGGGAATGAAGAATGAAGAAGGACCGGCCGTTATGGTCGTTATAGACGAGTCATTGGGTAGTAGTTTGGTTCAACATAAGTGAACCGGTTTGATGTTAGTAAACCGGCTGGTCGGGTGACTGTTAGGGAGTTTGTTAGTATAAAGAGGGAGTCTGTTAGCAGAGGACAGTTAAGAAGTTAGGAAATTGTTGTCTGCAGTTGTGCTGCTGGGAGTATGTAAGTGGAGTCGGCGGAAGAAGGCGAGTGGAGGTTGTTAGATTATCGGAGCTTGGGCTGTCGGAGGTTTGTTCATCGTATTAATAGTGGAACGAAGGTTGATTGTGGTTTACTCTGCTCTACTTTGTTTTCCATTCACTGGAAAAATCTAAGTCTACGAAGGTTGATTGTACCAAGTCTACGAAGGCAAAATCTTCAGGGGCAATCTTCTAAGACCGAAAAAGATTTTAATTCCGAGATTTTAGGAAAGTGATTATGGAGTCCACGTTCCCGTGATTTGAAACCATCTTCAGGTGGAGGAAAATTAGGGGAAAATGGTCCACGTCTCAGCATAAAAGATTTACTATAAAAGGAAGCAAGATTCTCTTTAAACGACAGATATTCATCTAAGGCCAAAAAGCATTGTTTATCTCAGTCCTCCGGCGCTCCGCTTTCCAACCTCCTATTCCTAGACCAGTGTCCAGACCATCCCCTCATCGATCCTTCATCCGCATCCACATCCACACCTCATTCATCCTCATCGGAGATCAAACTCCATCGTGCTAGTCTGCAAGTCTACGACGTCAGCAGTAAATCTACGGCGTCTCCATCCCAGTTTTCATTTCTTTTATGTTTTCATGGCTGTAAGTTTTTTCCATTGATTGGAAGACATCATTTGTCATCATTTATTAATACCAAAAAATATAGGAATTCGCATCTACACGATCCCTCAATAACCCTCCAAATGATGGGGAAGATTTGGGTTTGACGGGTCTTCTGGCCGAGGGAAATCCGGCTCAAGGTAGCCAAGATTCAATTTTCCAGCCTCCTGTGGCTGCTCATACCCCATATGAGTTCATATGAAGGATCGAATTTCAAAAAGGATTCGGAGTTACGAAGAGGAATATGAGAGATATGCAAAGGAACATGGAAAGAAACATGGATGATATGGAGAAATGTGGAAAGAAACATGGAAGATATGCAGAGGAACATGGAAAGAAACCTGAAAAGATACATTGAGGAAATACGAGAAATGATGAAGGATTCTCTCAGGATAAAATTTTGTCCAAAACCGACTGATCCCGTTGATAAATATAATTCTTTCATGGGAGATGCTCAACACGCGGCAACTGCAAAACCCGTCGGTTGAGGACCTATGAGGAAATACCATGCAAGGTGATTCGAATATGTATGAAATTCCTATCGAGAAAGTTTGTCCCACTAGACCTTCTTCCTCTCTGCCGCTGGTCCCATTAGACCGAGCCCGATATATGCAGGAAACCCGTTGGATGAGGACAATGGAATACAAGGACATTGGAATCGAAATGTGAGTCACGCACCTCAACACCACTGCAGGGAGAACCCCTATGCTAAAGCTCCTACAGAGGGAGGTCTATATAAAGCAAATTCAACATTCGAAACCAGTGGACTGGAGCAGCCCCATAGAGAGTTTCTACGCAAGACCCCCTGTAGACGAATCTGTCTATAGAGTGAACTCATTGGTGAAACAAATTGTACTAGATGTTGTTTATACAAAAGAAATGAATACATAGATTGAGAATGGTCTCGTGACGAGTTTACGAGAATGATCGGTCCAAATCAAGTCTACGAAGACGACGAAGTAGACTGGGATGACGATCGATACTCAAATTATAATTCCCATCATTAGCGTTGATAGTGCTTTTCCGCCGATGAGTATGCTCCTAGAGCCAATAGAGTCAAGCAACCCAGGTGTTTTGTTTAAAAAGAGTCCCTACACAAGTAAAAAACTTCATAGGTGAGGACTACAAAGTAAATGGGTATGTGAATCATTACTCTAATAACGCTCATTCACATTGACGTAGAGAGAGTTTATATACAAAACCTCTCGTCGATGAGTATGTCCCCAATCTCGTCAATAAGTATGTCTCCACTCCCGTAGAGGAGTATGTCACCAGAATAATCCCGTAGAGGAGTATGTCATCAGAATAAAACATCCCGTAAAGGAGTATGTTACTAGAACAAAACCTTCCGTAGAGGAGTATGTCAACATAACAAAACCTCCCTTTGAGGAGTATGTGTTTGCAACAAAACCCCCCATCGAGGAGTACGTGCTAATAATAAATTTTCTTGTTGAGGTAGATGACTCCAAACTAAAATCTTTTATCGAGGATTGAGTCCGTCAAGAAAGAATTCTTATTAAGGGTGATGTTATCGAGGAAAAAAGTCTTGTAGAGGAGTATTCTCTCAAAGTAAAACCTCTTGTCAAGGAGTATGTTCCCATAGTAAACCCATCGCCAAAGGTTGATAGAGTTGATCAGCTTGGTCTACCAGCCCCTAAAGGTGTTGGGGTGTAAGTGGTAGAACAAATGATTCTAAATGTTGTGCCCATAGTTGACGTCCAACCATTAGAGAATGAAATTGCAATTCATGCTTTTCATACTTTCCAAACAGAGGTTAACATCGTAGAAAATGACTTCAAACTTCTCATGCATGAACCATAGGTGCTTGGAGAAACAATAGTGGTCAACTCATTATTGTGGTGTCACTTGCCCTTTGATCCGGGCGGTTTGCAGCACGACATACGTTCAAATCGATAGCGTCTCACCCAACTAAACAATGATTTCCAATTCTCGTAACACTGGCGAATACAGTGGGCTCACACCTTTAATGAGATCGTGTATCCTGAGCACATGAATATGGAATTCCAGTCTGCACAAGGATATAGAGTTTGACACATACCATGGGATCACGTCATTTGGTCTTAGGTTTTGAATATTCAATATCTTTCATTATTTTTATGCTTCTTTGTCTGTAATCCAAACCGCTTCACAATACTGGGTAAGACTCTCAGCTAACATCGTCTCACCCTAAGAGGGGGGCTTAATATTGACATGGCAGAAATCTTGAGCCTAATTATGAGAAGCCCATAAATCTAGGCCCATTTTACGAGAACCCGCAAAGCCATTTCGTTGATTCACAACAAGTCTACCAAGACAATGATAGAAATTTTGGGCCATTTTACGAGAAGCCCATAAGTCCAGGGGTCGGTAAGAGTATTTGCAAGCCCACCGTTATGCAAGCCCGCTAGGGAAAGTACTAAGTCTACGAAGGCAAAATCTCCAGGGACAGTCTACGAAGAACAAAAAGATTTTGATTCTGAGATTTTAGGAAAGTGATTATGGTGTCCACGTTCCCATGATTTGGAACGATCTTCAGGTGGAGGAAAATAGGAGAAAAATGGTCCATGTCTCAGCATATCAGATTTATTATAAAAAGAAGCAAGATTCTCTTTAAACGACAGACATTCATCTAAAGCAAAAGAGCATTGTTTGTTTAACAGCCTTCCGTTCTCAGTCCTTCAGCGCTCCGCTTTCCAGCCTCTCGTTCCTAGACCTGTGTCCAGACCATTCCCTCATCGATCCTTCGTCCGCATCCACATCCACACCCGCATTCATCCATACTGGAGATTAGACGCCATCGTGCTAGTCCGCAAGTCTACGACGTTAGCAGCAAGTCTAGGACGTCTCCACCATCCCAGTTTTAATTTCTTTTACATTTTCATGGCTGTAAGATTTTTTCTTTGATTGTAAGACATCATTTATTAATACAATTCATTTGCATGTCGTTACTTGCAACCACATTCGAACCACTGTGTTGTTCGTGTCAAATATTTCCGACGTGCTCCGTTACCCACGCGGACACTTTTGATGATGTTCCCGAGAGTTGTTAAAAGTAATTTCCTCGGCAGCTTTAAGATCGTTTTTCCAATTTGCGAAATCAATTCCAGTTGTCTCTTTGACAAGATTGTGCATGGTTTCCCTCCCCCATGGTTGTTCTAGACTTATCTCCAAGCCCTGAAACAGTTCATTGGAATACCGTTTTGCAATAATGAATAAACACACATAATACAAAGAGAAAGGAGTACCTGTATCCAATTGTTAAAGTACTTTGAACTCCCAAAGCACATCGCGTAACTGTTTCCTCTGCCATTTTCATCATGCTTTGTTAATCATAATATGTTTCATACATCTGAATCAGGCTAGAAATAGCGACATCACGATTATAAACACGTAAGTTTATTGTCACGATTCTTTCTACAATGAGGGGTTCAAGATTTACGTGCTGCAGTAAGTGCTTCGAAAAAGTACCTCTATGGTGGTAAATTCATGATTATGACGAGTAGAAATGCCTTCCTTTCTAAATATACGGCCAATTTCATACACCTCTCAAATCCTCCAACCTATAAAGAAACGAAACAGTCATCACTTCATCACCTCGATACACATCATAATATAGCAATTTGCCATGTACTAGCTAATTTGTCAGCATTCTTTTCAAGTGAAGCTCATTAGCAATGCTCCAGTATAGATCCCTCCCGAGGGAGTTATGGTATGTGACAAATGGCTGAGTTTCTGCTCCACCAGTTGCTCCCATATGAATCGTGCCAAATAAAAGCACAAAGAATATACTCATTAGATCTGTATACGACAACCTTTCCGGGTCACTACTACAGTTAAGGTGAACTCGTGATATCAACCAGAACAAAAAATTCTTAAAGCTCGCCCCATCTCTTTGTTGGGTCATATGTATCCTTCCACATAATTTATGAATAAGACCCTGGCACTTTGGCTTTATGAACCGGATAGAGTCTAATGACAGTGAAATTTATGATGCAATCTGTTATTTACATGAACATCAGGGTGTAGTCACTTACATTGTCATGTAGTTGTATAACAGATTTTACAATGTGATGAATAATATTGCATTAGTATGTCAATGAAAACTCTGTAGCCAAACAGATGTGTAAATACAATGCCTGGAAAACTGGAGTTTCAACTTCACTGAAGCCCGCAGATTCGACTGCCCTCAGTATCTCATAAACAATATGGGCAGGAAGGATGAAGGACATAAAAATGAAAAACAAGCACTGATGCATGATCGGAAACTTCAAATCAACGTGAGGTTGCCGGTGAGAAGGAGCCTACTGTGCCCCGTACCTTAGTACGTGAACATGAGATTATAGAGATCAACGATAAATGACCGAACATGAGATTACAGAGGTTCAAACCCAAGAATCAACTAACTTAGTACGTGGTATTCTGTTTAAATTTGTAGTGAATAACTTAAAAAAAAATTTGCACCTCTGGCGACAACGCTTATCGGGAAGTGAAAGTAGGGATTTGGTAAAAATTGAGAAGGAATTGACACACAGGGATAGCTCTCCTGAAAGGAAAAAGTTTAAGAAATGAATAGTCAACATCATGCCTACGTGGTATGTGATATGGTAGTTGCTTCAAAATTTTATCCTTGTCAGTCCTCTTTACAGTGCCACAAGCTCCAAATATATCTCCGATATTCACTACTGCCTTTAGTTGCTCAAATTGATCGGCTAAGAGCCTTCTCTTCACGTAGTAGAGATAAAGCAAGAGTACCGAACGATGACTTCTAAATCTATCAAAAGAAAACCCAAAGAAGATGAATGATTCACAGGAGTCAATAGAATTCATCAATACGAATAGCAGTCAAACCTGAGTAGTCCCGAAATCATCTCGAAGTGTCAAGAAAGCAAGCTTCTCAAAAGCCCTGCCGGAAATCGAAACATGATCCTGCTCATTGGTCAACTCCTCACCATTAGCCAAATCCTCGTAAATATCTTGCAACAGGATAGCGTAATGTGTTCTCTCCCACTTGTAAACATACGGCTCAAGTCCCTTTCATCTCAACTCCACCACCTAAAGGAGAAACAACCATCGTAGAGACCAAATTACTACCTAACGCTTGCAAACAAAACAACTATACAAAGTATGAAGCTTTCTCCTATGTTGTGAGCAGGAAAACAGAGTCTTAGCTGCACAAGGTGATGAAGCTCCCAGCAAGAAGAAGTAAGAGGAAGAAGAAGAAAGGCAGAAGGCCTCGGTTTGTTTATGAAATGGGTATGAAGTTGGATTGCAGCCAGAAGAGAAGCCCAATTACAGAAGGTCACTATAGTAATTACACATGTAGAGTTTGTTATGGTTGTTTTAAGGTATAGGGGGGTTTTGGGGGTTGTACGACAGAAGGTTCTCTCCCATTTTCTCTTTCTCTGTAGCCTAACCTTTCTATTTCTAGATAATGATGAAATGAAGATGGTGGATTTCTGTGAGTCCTAGCTTGCTTCTCTCTGGCCTTCATAGTATCAGAGCATAGATGACGGAGGTACAGAGATCTAGGAGCATGGAGGTGGAAGGCATAGGCAGAGATCTAGGAGCATGGTGTCGCCTGAGCTCGCCGATGGCAACTATGTTTCGTGGAAGAGGTCCTTTGAATTGGCTCTTTCCATCAAGAACAAAACATGCTTTGTAGATGGTACTATTCCTCAGCCAGAAGCGAGAACCAGTCGGTTTGTAGCCTGGAAAAGGTGTAACAATCATGTCAAAACATGGATACAGAGGTCTGCCTCTATCACCATTGCTTCGGCCATCTTTTATTTAGACACGACGAAGGAAATTTGGGATGAACTGCAAGAACGATATAGTGTGTCGGATGATGTTAGAATCTGTCTGCTACGGGATCGATATTATAACATGGTGCAGGGGGAGAAATCTTTCTCCAATTTCTATAGTGAGATGCTTTCTTTGCTGCGTGAATTGAAGAACTACAGGCCATCACCTCACTGTAGTTGTAAGAAGTGTGATTGTGGATGGGAGAAAACATATATGGAGCAACAACAGAAGGATGTAGTATTCAGGTTCTTGAATGGACTGAATAAGGACTTTGGAGCATTAGGAACTCAGCTTTTGCTCAGGAACCCTTTTCCCACTCTTGCATAAGCATTTAACTTTGTTCAGCATGAGGAGCTGTAACAAAATAGGACACAACATGTGAATGGACATCCAAAACGACCGATGGCAGCAGCCATTCAACTGGATGAGTGCAAAAAAACTATGGTGGAGGAAGAACCTTACAGACAAGTAGCTTTTGCAGATAAGAAGAAGTTTAAAGGAGAGTTGTTCTGTGATAACTGCAAAAAGAAAGGGCATCTCAGAGACAACTGATACGTTCTTATTGGTTTCCCTTAACACAGAGAGGGGGAAGAGGTAAAGGAATGTTTAATAAAAGAGGGGATTCAGTTGGTGGAAGAAGGATTAGCCTTATGATGGCAAGAGACAGTGAAAATATATAGCAGAATTCACCCCAGCTGAGTCTGAATGAGCATCAAGTGAGGAAGCTAGTGGAGTTTCTTAGTGTGGAAAGTGTTGGCCAACATGGTGGACATACCTTGAACACACAACCAGATATATCTCAACCAAGTCAATTCTCAGTTATACTTTCCTACCTTTCCAAAAACACACAGCCAAACAACCGTCATTGGATATTAGACACAGGTGCCACATATCAAGTGTTTCAAAACTTGATCATTTTATTAAATGCCATGAATTAATTGTTCCTATATGGATACAACTACCAAATAATTCCACATCCAAGCCACCCACATAGGAACAATTCAACTTTCAAAGGATCTCATACTTGAAAAAGTCTTGTTTGTTCCATCTTTCTTGTTCCACTTGATTTCTTTCAGCAAACTCACCACTACTAGAAAATTCTGTTTTGTTTTCTCACATGAATTGTGTAAAATCCAGGACCTACACACTTGGAAGATGATTGGACTTGCTAGGAGAAATGGTGGTTTCTATGTTCTCTAGCAGATACTAGGGACACAATAGTCTTATGCTCCGCCTCAAGTCAAGTCTACCGCCAATTTCAATAAAGAACAGACATTTCAGCGTCGTATTAGTATTGTAAAGCCACATACTACTCTAGATCACTTTGACTTATGGCGTTTGCGTTTGGGACATGTGCCGATAGAAAAACTGAGTGCTTTAAGGTCAATTGATGCATCTGTCACTTTTCTAGATCATAATGCATGTTCGATATGTCATGAAACCAAACGAAAGAAGTTGAGTTCTCCAATCAGCACCATGCAAACATCGAAGTCCTTTGATTTAATACATTTTGACATATGGGGGCCATGTTCTAGTGTTGCTTTAGGTGGTTTTAAATACTTCCTTACTATTGTTGATGACTTCTCCCGAGTGACATGAATTTTTCTCATGCAATTGAAGTCAGAGGTGCGAGCATTACTATAATAGTTTCATGCATTTATTAAGACACGGTTTGATACATATATTAAAGTACTTAGGAGTGATAATGGTCAAGAGTTCAATTTCCCATCTTTCTATCAAACTTATGGAATTATTCATCATACTTTTTGTGTTGCCACTCCCCAACAAAATGGAGTTGTGGAACGCAAACACCAACACTTGTTACAGGTAACTAGGGCTTTTTTGTTTCAGGCAAAGTTACCATCTCACTTCTGGGGATATACTTTATTAGTTGTAGTTCATACTATTAACAGGTTATCAATTAAAATTCTCCATCATAAGTTAACTTATGAGGTTTTATTTCTTAAAAAACCTTCATTCCAGCATATTAGAGTCTTTGATTCTTCATGCTATGCTTGTACTCTATAACATGGAAGATCCAAACTGGATAAACGTGCCAGGAAATTTCTTTTCCAAGGATATCCATTTTGTACAAAAGGTTATTATTTATTTGATTTTGACACCCAAAAAGTGTTTATCTCAAAGGATGTTGTTTGCTATGAACATATCTTTCCTTCAGTTTTCCAACCACCTAACTCTTTTCATGACTCCACCTGAAGCCTTTTATGATTTCAATCAGTTTTCTACATCACATAATCTTGTCCTTGAAGTTGCACCTGACTTAAACACACCCACCATTCTTGAACAAAGTATGCAAGACTTGAGGCGAAGCACAAGACCTTGCAACACGCAGTTATATGTAGGATTACCATGTAAATCTATCCACTCATCTGTCACATCTAGTCTCCTCCACCAGGTCAGCATCTCCTTGTCCTTCTAGTTCTTCTTTATACCCTACAAAACCTTTCATTTCTTATTCCAGACTGTCCAATCCCTATAAAATGTTCCTTTTATCCCTGAAAACCAACCTCGCACCAAGATCTTATGCAGAGACTAGAACTGTACCACACTAGGAGACTGCTATGGCTTCTAAACTTCAAGCTTTGTAAGACAATGGCACTTGGGATATAATTCCACTTCCACCAGGGAAGAAAGCTGTTGGTTGCCAGTGGGTTTACAAAACCAAACTCAAAGTAGATGGTTCCATTGAAAGGCACAAAGCTAGGCTTGTTGCCGAGGGATATACCGAAAGGGAAGGCTTTGACTACAAGGAAACTTTTCTCCAGTGGCCAAGCACACTTTTGTGGAATTTTTCTGGCATTGGCTGCAATGAAAGGCTGGCATCTAAGGCAATTCGACATTCACAATGCATTCTTGAATGAAGATCTCACCAAAGGGTTTGGAAATTTAGGGGGAGATGGATGGCAATTCTGTTAGTTTCAATATGATGTGCAAGCTTAACAAGTCTCTCTACGGGCTGAAGCAAGCTTCCCGACAATGGAATAGTAAATTGACAACATGCTTGACAGCGAATGGTTTTCAACAGTCACGAGCTAATTATACTCTCTTTACCAAGCAAGAAAAGGGTGGATTTGTGGCAGTCTTGGTATATCTGGATGATATGGTTGTAGCTGGGACAACTCGGGACCTGATTAATGACCTTAGACTTTGTCTTCAAAGGGAATTCAAGGTAAGAGATCTTGGAATCTTGAGATTCTTCTTAGGACTTGAAATTGCAAGGTCAAATAAAGGAATATTTGTATCACAAAGAGGATATTTCCTTAGACTCTTGGAGGAAATAGGGAAGCTAGCATCAAAGATCAGCACAACGCCAATTGTGCCTAATTACAAGTTAGAGCATGAAGAAGACATGCAAGGAGTGGATGCAAATGCATACAGAAGGTTAGTGGGAAGGTTGATCTACATAGGGATCACACGTCCAAACTTGACGTATGCAGTGCATGTATTGGCTCAGTTCATGGATAAACCAGCTAGAAAACACCGGGATGCAGCTTGTCATTTGCTGAAATACTTAAAAGGGACACTAGGAAAAGGGATTTTCTGTCCACGAGATGTAGAACCACAGTTATCTGCTTACTCATAAAGTCTCGGTCTGTTCATGAAATGGGTATGAAACTGGATTGCAGTAGAAAGAGAAGCCCAATTACAGGTAACTACAGTAATTACACATGTAGAATTTGTTCTGGTTGTTTTAAGGTACAAAGGGGTCGTGGGGATTGTACGACCCTTTTCTCCTTCTCTATAGTCTGACCTTTCTGTTTCGGAATAATGATGAAATGAAGATGGTGGTTTTATGCGAGTCCCAGCTTAGCTTTTCTCTGGCCTTCATAAGCAAATTCATCCTTCCGGGAAGATAACCCAGCCGAGCGAGCCGCTCCTGGTAGCGGCTTCGGTTGGCAGTTGAAACTGTGTCGGCTGAGTGAAGGGAACGACCGAAGGATGTGGGCCGGTCCCCTGGATCCATTTTTATTTTTTTTTTTATAGAGAGCGAAAAGGAATCCCGTTTAGAAAAGGAAAAGCAAAACGAGTGAGAGAAAACACAATAGATGGAATTGGGGGCATGATGACTAGGAATGAGGAATGATGAATGATGAATGATGATGACCGTCATACTCAAACGTGGCCGTGCATGGATTTGATGCCCTTTTTTTTGTCTCCAAACTGAAGTTGCAAAAAAAAAAAGAATAGAGATAGATAGATAGGGGAGAAAAGAACCACGTGGCTCCCTCTCCCCTACACTTGTAACGTCACAACATAAAATAACTCACGAGGAGACCGGGTGGGACGACCCATTTGCCATTTCAATTGCACCCTGGTTTTAACATGTGAATGAACAACAGGCCGGCCCCTCCACCCCTATTAAAATATATGAATAAACACAACAAAATTTTTGTTTTCTGGGGTTTTTTATTTATACGGAGGACAAGACGCCCCCCCCGGTGGTCTGGTGTGGTAGCTTTTTGCCTTTTTTTTTTCCTGGGTCCTAAAACCCACAAACGACCCCCCCCCCCCGATTTATCGAGGTCGAGTTAATATGTTGTTACGCGGTCTCATTTATTAATTTCACGTAGAGACGACGGTTTCTTCAGTTCACTTCTCCCACGAATTCTTTTTGCTTCTTTTTTTTTTAATAAATCTTAGGATTAATTAGACAGACATTAGAGGAGAAGGAGGCATTTCGTATTGGTTTTTATTTTCAAAATTTTAAATAAATCTCTTTTCTTTTCTGTCTGCTTTCCTTTCTTGCTTCCCTTTTAAGAATGAAGAAAAAGTAAACAAAAGAGCGATTGATTTATGGAAGTGGGATGAGAGAGCGAAAGCTGGCAACTTTTCTCAGCTTGTGGGTTGATTTTAGCCAGTGAGGGAGAGTGAGAGGTGAGTGATGTAAGTTTTCAGAGGATGAGCAGCAGGAGAGGTTGACGTTCGAGTGAGGTTTGTTTGGTATCTGTTTTGGATGAGGTGAGGTGAAGTGAAGTGGAGGAATGGGAAGGAGGAGGAGGAGGAGGGGATGTTTGCTGGGTTTGTTGTTGTGGGTTTCATGGGTTGCTGTTTCTGTAGATGGTGCTAGGATGGATGGGGTTTCTAAGCACACCTTACAGGTCAAGAGGCACCTCAAGCGCCTCAACAAGCCCCCTGTCAACACCATTCAGGTTCCTGATTTTCTCCCCTTCCCTTCTCTTCTTTCCTTTTTTTTGGCCTTTTTCCTGGGGCGGCGAATCTAATGGTGTTTTTGGTTGAAAAAAAAAAGAAATAGTAAAAAAGATGAATCCTTGTTAAAAGGTGGGTGCTGTTCCTTTCTGTTTCCGGGTGTGAGTTTGCGGCTCAGTTTCATCTGACTAATAGCAGGCATTGTGTAATCCATAATTAGATGAACTTAGTCCTTGACCCAATTTCTTCCTCTTGGGGTTTGAGTTGCAGAGTCCTGATGGGGATATAATCGACTGTGTGAATATCTCTGAGCAGCCAGCTTTTGATCACCCTTACCTCAAAGACCACAAAATCCAGGTTCCCCCACCCCCCCCCCCCATTTGATCTCATACTCATATTCATCGCTGCTGATGCTACCTTGTCAGATTTGTGTTCTGGGTTCTGCAGATGAGGCCTAGCTTTCACCCGGAAGGTCTGTTCGACGAGAGTAAGGTTGCTACTACTGCCTCCACGGAAAGAGCTAATCCCATCAATCAGCCTTGGCATGGGAACGGTCGGTGTCTAGAGAACACCATCCCGATAAGGAGAACTAAGGAGGAAGATGTTCTGAGGGCGAGTTCTGTCAAAAGATACGGGAGGAAAACGAGCAGGAGCATCCCGAAGCCGAGGTCCGCCGACCCTAGTCTCATCAATGAGAGCGGTCATCAGCACGCGATAGCTTATGTTGAGGGAGACAAGTTTTATGGAGCTAAGGCAACCATAAATGTCTGGACGCCAACTATTGACCAACCCAATGAGTTCAGCTTATCCCAATTGTGGGTATTGGGAGGTTCTTTCGGAGAAGATCTCAACAGCATTGAGGCTGGATGGCAGGTAATTTTTCAATATCGAGTACTGACCATTTGTTCCATCCTCAGACTGCAGTGTGTAGAATTTCCCAGTTGCTTACATCCTAATGTTCAAATATTGCAGGTCAGCCCGGATCTGTATGGGGATAATAATACTAGGTTGTTTACCTACTGGACCGTGAGTCTATCTCAAGTTTTAACCCCATTCTGCTTGAAGAAGAAATTTTAATTTCCGGTGCCCCTGACTAACTCTCTGGAACTGTATTTTTGCAGAGCGATGCCTATCAGGCTACTGGTTGCTATAATCTTCTTTGTTCTGGTTTTATTCAAGTCAACAGTGAGATTGCCATGGGAGCTAGCATTTCTCCGGTTTCCACTTACCGGAATCCACAATATGACATCAGCATACTTATCTGGAAGGTACCGTGTGTTGGAGCTTGGATTATTGAATTTACCCTGTTTCGTTTCGGGTATGGTAGAAATTGCACGCTCAAAAGTGTCCAAACGAAGTTATGACAATTTAAACCAACTGTTCATTTGAGTTGGACTTGTCTTCTGGGGGGTGGTCCTCTGTATTTTTTTCGGATTGAACTGGTACGAATGCGAAGCTTCTTTCATCCTTTTGAACTTACTGAACATTAATTGTGAATGTTCTGGACAACATTGATTCCGGAAATCATCGCTTTTAACTTTTCAACTGGATTATGCAAGTAATCTCACCGTTGCTGGAAATGTCCTTATTGCATCCAGGATCCAAAAGAAGGGCATTGGTGGATGCAATTCGGGAACGACTACGTGCTTGGTTACTGGCCTTCGTTCCTCTTCTCATACCTCGCCGACAGCGCATCCATGATTGAGTGGGGAGGCGAGGTCGTGAACACGGAAGCGGACGGGCAGCACACGTCGACCCAAATGGGGAGCGGTCACTTCCCCGAGGAAGGCTTTGGTAAGGCCAGTTACTTCAGGAACATTCAGGTCGTGGACGCCTCCAACAACCTCAAGGCTCCCCAAGGGATCGGGACTTTCACCGAGCAATCAAACTGCTATGACGTTCAAACTGGGAGCAACGCCGATTGGGGTCGCTACTTCTACTATGGAGGGCCAGGGAAGAACCCGAATTGTCCTTGAGCATGTTAGAGGCAGTAGTTTTAGTTCCGTCTCTAGAGAATCCTCCCTCCTATCTGCTGTATATGGCCTGAAATCACGCAGAATTATGTTGTGGTCCAAAAAGTTGTGCTTAGATCGGTGGATGTGTTTGCAGCTTTACTATTTACGTTGGTTTGGAAGAAATTCGTCAAATATGGCTTACTTCTATTTTTTTTTTTTAAGATTTTCAAAATCAAAATTTTGCATTGCAACACTTGAAAGTTGCGGTTTTATACTTGACTTTAAAGGAAATAATATTTTTTAAAATTGAAATGATATTTTTTTTAATTGTTGCAATTTAAAATCACGATTTTGAAAAACATTGAGAATTGTCTTGTCAAATTCATTGAGTGTGTCACGTCTCTCTAAATTAAATGTCAGGATTAGGGCAAATTATTAAATTTATTCTGAATTGAGCGGGCATTTAAAAATGTTTTTCCCAACTAAAAAAATCAAAATTTTCCCGAAATTCGCAGACATAAAGAATCCCGAAGAACCTCAATCGACTCTTGTTGTTTTACATTTTGTTGTCTAGAAACCCAGAAACATCCCAGCGTGTTGTTGAAGGGTGGCATCATTTAATCTCGTTGAAAGTGTGTCATGGGTAAGTCAATGCAACATTTAGCATATGTCAGTCAGGGTGTTGTGGTTTATGAGAGATTTGGGACAACCAAGTTATTCAACTTATTTTGCATTATATGAATGAGTAGTGGTGCATGTGCAGCTATCTCCAATAAACGCAAATACATGAGAAGCAACGACAACATGGATAACTCGAGTTATATGGTTCATTATGAAGTGTTATTCTGAAGTTGATTGCCGCGTTAGCTCAAACTCCGAAGAACAACGGTAAAAAGTTTTTAAGATATTTTTGTTACAAACTCGAGGGAGGTTGTGGTTTCGTTTTGTGGTTGGATTCTCTTGTTTGTGAGTTGGCTAAGAATTCAATTATTAAGGCACGATTAATGAAGGTAGAGACGACATCGACTAAGAACGAAGCAAAAATAGAAATTTTGAAAGCTAATTTTACAAGACATTTGAACATTGTCTATGTCATGAGTGCCTTTGTATCTTGTTCGTTAATATTTATGTCATCAAAAGAACTAACAAATGTTGTATTTAGTTAGCTTGTTTGGGTTTAGTGAAGTAAAATGTCATGATCATCTTGTAGTTGTTGTAATTGAATATTATGAGCATTATGCTCTTTTTAAGCAGACTTAGAAATTCTTAATCTTTCGTAGCGTTATGCTTTGCTTTAACCAAACATGTCAGACATCTTTATATTCAAATCGTAATGAAATATTGTCATACATAGACTGAAGATGAGAATAAGCAGATAAACAACTAACAAACAAACACAAAACTCTCATTTGTTTTGGAGATTAAAAGACTCATGAAATACTTTAAAACAAGAACAAATAATCGTTTCCCATTTGTGGAGACATCCATGCTAATTTCAAAAACGGAGGATTCATGGGTCCCGATGTCCCTACATTGTAGTTGCTTTGAACAGGGCCCAGAAACAAGTCTTTTCAATCTAAATTGGAGTTGAGCACTCGATCTTCCTCTTTGTAATACCTCAAATTTACATACGGGCCGCGAACAATCATCTTTGAGCCAACTTTCATTCCCAAAACCGCCGAAGCCCAAAATCCATATAACTTTAAAAGTCGTTTTACACAAAACGAAAATAAAAAGAAAAATAATAACAGCGACAACAGCCACAAAAGCCATCTCAGCTGGCTCAACCTCTTCCACAGCAGTTGCCTAATCAACAGGCTCAGCAATAAATGGTGCAAGCACCACCGGGTGAATGGAACTGCGGCTTCATCCAATCCGCTACCAAGTTAGATGGCGCAGCAATCGGCTATGTACTCTCAACTTCAGCAGCCGCAGCTGCAATAGCAGCAACTGTGAAAGTGCCACCAAAGCATGAACGACATCAATTCCAGCAGCAGATTGCAGATGCAACAGCAGCATCCGCAAATGCATCTTCATCAGCATTAACATCAACAACATCAGCAATCAAACCTCAGGTGCTACCACAAACACAGAGCGATTGAGACGAACTTAGTATCCCAGGAACAACAGTTATGGCTGATAACAATCACAACATCAAATCGCTCGGATGCAGCCACAGAAAATCAAGCAGCACATACATCAACTACAGCAGTCGCAGACATAACAAAACCCCCAGACAGTTGTTAAGGCCATGCTAATTCAGCCAAGCCGAAGACAGCGTGCTTACCTACCTGGCTTCCAATTAGTGATTGCAGACACTCCTCAGATCAGCTCGCCTGATTGGTATGCACGACAGTAGCTTCAGCAAGACCCCTGACGAGTGTCCGGCTCCAGAAGCAGCCTCAACCTGTTGCAATACAGCCGAACACAACCTTGATCTTGCCATGACCACATGGTGTTAGAACTGCTTAGGCAAGATAATCCTAATGAAGCCGAGGTTATCAAACTTAAAGCACTACTTGCCATAGTGATGACATTTTCAGGCCAGCATGTTGGCCTTGAAATTTCCAAAGGGGTCATAACATTGGTCATTACATCCCAAAGGTTAAAGCTGCTACTGAGTTGATTTTGAGATCTTGCCACAGGATCTATAGCCAAGCACTTTTAACTGCTTCCGGAACCACTATAGATGCTGTAAACAAAAGACAAGGCACAAGGGTCACTATTCAGGTCCGTTCTAAAGTGCATACCTGATTGAAGAAGTTGGTCGAAGTGACAAAGTCGCTGAAATAATACCTCAACATGGTATAAGCATTGACCTAGAGGTTTGAGAGGAAGCAGTTCAAATACTCAATAGGATGGAGAGATACCTACCTCATCGTTGTTTTGCTGTCATGAGGGGAGGTGGCCAACTGTGTTCTGCATCTTCCCAAGGAATTCCCGCTGCTTATTCTGGCATCCCTGAAGCGCCTAATGCGTTTTTGGCGAGCCTGGATCTAGTGTGATTGAAGTGAAGAGCCCAGAACAGGAATCTGAGGGAGGGGGCTGAAGCAAGCTCGAACCCAAGCCTTGAACAAAAGAAAGAATGAGGCCAAGTCATTTGCCCAAACCCAACCCAACAAAACCCACAATCACAGCCCAAGCCCAGATCAAAATAACGGTCTACCTGCTTTTTCTGATTTCCCCGACAAAGATCTCCCAAAGGACGATCTTACCGTGCTCGAATCCCTTGAGGGAGAACACAATCTCCTCATTAATACCTGCAGAAAGCTAAAAGGAAACTAATTACTAACGACAACCTTGAATGTCAACGAGATTAGAGGAATTCTGGTAAAAATCCAACAAAATTGGAACTGGAATTGTAAAAAAGGATGGGGATATAAAAATGAAGTTACCTCTCAATCTGAGGTCGACAAAAAAAATTCTTCTTACCAATTCATTCGGAGGAGAGGCATTCTTCATCTTCTCGATAGGAGACCAGAAAGGATTCCGAAGCCATCGATCTCCCTTCCTGAGTCTTTGATCTTTCTCGGTCTCTTCCGCTTTCATCTTCCCCGCTCCTCTGCCACTCCTAGTCAAGGTAAGAAAGTCAGCAGGTTAGAGACACCCCCCCTTCGACAAGCTCAAATTCGACAACACAACAAGGAGGACACCATACCTTCGGATGCAGCCAACTTCAACTTCACTGGACACGGCGGTAGCGGCACTGACCCTCGATGGTGGTTCCAGCTTTATCAACGGCAGTTCCAACTCCATCAGTCGCAACCCGTGGTGCTGCACGCCCCTCTGTAGCTGTGATGAAGATGCCTCATCAGTTTTCAATCCTCCCCCCTTTGGCGAAGAGCCATCTCCGAACTCCTTGCGGACGAATTCAGCGTCGCGAGGAGGGGCCCTTCCTTTTGCTTTAACATGTTTCGTCTCTGTGCAGACTATAGACAGGTTGAAGCTTCTTCAGCGGTCGAATGCCCCGTCAACAGCTCCTGGTGTTTCTATTCCCCCGACATCCTCTCCAGCGACGCCCCGTCGAAACCTCCTCTGCAGACTTCCCCCAGCCTCCACCTGTGGCGGATATCCCTCCCCGGCGTCATCAAGCCCGACGGCGAACTCGCTCCCCTCAGCCGACCTCTCCCTTGGTGTCCCTGGAGCTTACGACGGCAAGGCCACCTTCCCTCGACATCCCCAACACCCGACATCGGCGGATCAACCTGCCCCCGACGTTCCGAGGTTTACGGCAGCAGGGCCACCTTCCCGGCGCCCTTCCTTCAGCACGAACCAGCGAAGCCACCTCAGCCTCCCTACAGCTCGACAACCGGCAGCGACGGTGGGTTCATCCTCCTCCCGGCGTTCCAAGGCGACAGCGGCTCCCCTCCGGCATTCCCGAGCTCCATAGTGGCAGGTCCACTTCTCCTCCGGCGTCCCCAGCCTCATGGTGGCAGGACCACCTCCTCCACGGCGTCCCCAAGACCCAGCGGTGGCGGATCAACCTCCCTCCGGCATCCCCAAGCTTCACGGTGACAGCCCACTCCTTTCCCCGGCGTCCTCGGTTACGGCCACAGCAGCAGCTCCCTTCCGTTCCCCACTCCAGCGACGTCGCGGCAACCTTGGGGGCCTTCACCTCTCGCGACGTCTGGTTCAAGACAGCCCCAACGACACGACAGTGCCCCTACCTCGACGCCATCTCTAGATCCAGCCCAACATCTCCAGATTCGGCGGCGCACTCATCTCTCCCGACGTCTCGCCGAAGAAGCCCCATCCCCACCCTCAGATCTGGCTCCCTGGCGACTCCCCGGTCTCATGCCGACCTCCAGGAGAATCAGCCCGTCGACCACGCAGCTTCAGGGGGCCTTCATCTCCGGCGACCCCCCAACCCGTACTCTCCCAAAGCGGCTCCCTGACTTCCACGAGATCGGCGACGGCGAACCGCTTCACACACGGCTGACCCACGCGGCGGGGACGGATCCCAGACCGCAGCATGTCGAAGTCACCCTTGCTAACGATCGGCCGAGCAGTGGTCGGCCAGCATGATCCAGATTTGCCCTTTCCCTCAGCTCACACATTTAGGAACCCGATGTTCGTAATCGTAAAGGGAAAGAAGACCTGAAGCTTTCCAGGTAATTTCATTTTTTTCTTTTTGTTATTATTTATTTTACTTATTTCCATTGCAATCTCAATGCGTGTTAAGATTTCAGGAAAATTATTACCGAAATTCACATACTTTCTCCTGTCTCGGTGAATTGAACGTTTATTTTTAATTGCTAACTTCCATTATTCTTATGTCTTGTTTTACATGAAAAACACGACGGAAGCTCGGACATCCCGAAGAATTGTAATCCCCATTCAACCGATTCATACGGTAAGACAAGCCTTACATTTCTCAATTTAATCGAATTTCACTCGACTTTGATGATACTAACCACATTCACATTTATTTTGCATGTACACTGAGCATGTAACTTCGGAAGGTCAAATTCGGAATTTCGAAGATTAACTCGAAGGCGCGTGTATCAAACCGCGCGGATCTACCCCGGCCTAAAAACCGCGGGCTCGAAGACAAAGCGGCCCCAACCTTCAATCTAAGGTACAAAGGGGAGGTGCGGGCCTCCCCGAATTTCATTTTAAAAGCCCACTTGTAACGGATTGCGGGCCCAAGTGCATAGGCCCGCAATCACCGCCCCTTCCCCGCCCTTTTGATCTAAATACTTGTTTGTGATTGCACGTTTGTTTAGGCTTTAGGTTGAACGTCGCATGTGAGTTTTAATTCAACCAACCTAAAGTCGGGCCCAACGCCCATTAAAACGTCGACAAGAGTCCGGCTTACTCCCGGATCGGATCCAACACCCGTCAATCAAAAGTAACTCTTTTGGACAAATCGCCACCCTTTTCGCATGTGGTAGAACACTAAGGTTAGTAAATAGGAATCCCCGAACCCAGAACTCTGATTTTTCCGACTTAAAATCACATTTTTTAAACTAAGTCGGTGGCGACTCCGAATAAAAGTTTTCCAAAGTAAAACTAAACCCCACTACACATTTTTTCGGAGCCATTTGGGGTGAGGTGACGGCTACTCGAGCCGCTCCTTGGGCCATCCCCGAAATTCGCGAGCGAGCCCTTTCGCTCGCCGCCTCCAGGGAACTGGAGACAGTTGGCGAAACGCCCCGCAGACCCGTTCGCGAATCAAGGGAAGGCCCAACCCGAGGCCCCTTTCCGCAGCCCTCCGGCGTTTGAGCCGTAACGCCGACCGGACTGGGCCTCGGGGGAGCGGGCCCGGATCCTCGGGCTTGCCGGAACCGCCGTCGCGCGCGCTGCTATGCCGGAAGGGCGCGTGCGTACATCCCGGGTGGCGACTCCGCGGGGGATCTCCGCATGTGGATTCCTACCGAAAACCTCTTTTTTACCACATGCGGAGGGGAGTTACTTGTTTACGCATGTAATTGATTGGCTCGATGACTTTTGTATGATCTTTTGTTTGTGTATGTTTACCGCTTTTTAGGCATTTCTAGGTATGCCCGAACTCGGGGCTAGGATCTTAAGGGGGTCACCGTTAGGTCCAGCTGTGCTGCTCTTTGCGGTGTGGTTTTGGGTCGGGGCCTCGCCTCCCTTAGTCCGAGGGAGGTCTAGAAACCTCTTCTGAATCTAGAATTGCTTGCTCACTACAGGTACCAGCCGCCGCACGTGCATTTGCTTGTTACTAAGTGACTGTTACTCGTGCAGGGACAGGTTCAGGTACGTTTTGTATGTAATAATTGTGACACTAACCCGGTTCGTTTTGCAGCGGTTTTGGTTGGTCACAGGGGGGGTTCCGAATCTCTTTTCTCCCTTCCCTACCTCTTTTTCTTTATGTCATCATACTCATTTGCATCCATTTCGTACGAACGCTTGTTAATCAATAATCAATATATCAACGCTTTTACATTTGTTAAGTATTATCGTCGTCCTAGTAGGAGAAAACTCGCATGCAAATTCATCTCACGTTAGGAGTTGGATTGGATTGTTATTACAACTGAATGACGTCCAAGCATGCAGGTTTATCAAATGGACTCAATCGCACTACGCTCGGATACTCTATCCTCTGACAAACTCCGAGATTGGTTCAAAGTACTCAGACCCTCAGAACAGGTATTCATCAAGCAAAAGCTCAAAGGTCTACTCCATTTGATCAGGCTCGAAGTCGACTGGTTCATGCTGCAGCATCTCGTTGCCCGGTGGAACCCGAACACGTACACCTTCCATTTTGGTACCCTGGAGCTCGCACCGCTCTACGAGGAATACGGGCACCTCTCCGGACTTCCTCATCTCCCAGGAATATCACCTCTGCCTCATTTCGACAAGCCGAAAGAATACGTCACCAGCCTGCTTCAGATCTCTCCAGCGAACGTGTCCACCTTATTCACGACAGAGGGGCACATCAGCATTAAGGAGCTCTGCATGTATAAACTGACACCATACATACCGGAAGGAGGAGACGGCCAAGGTTCAGCGCGCGCCTTCATCCTCTTGTTCGCAGGAACGGTTCTCTATCCCTACAAAAAGGAATCGATTCACGGACGAGCGGTCTACCTCACGAAGGCCATTCTCAAAGGACAACCCTTCCTCCCTAATCTAGTTGGTGAGATGAACTACAGTCTTACCAAGATAGTGCAGAATGCAAGAGAAGGAATTCGGAACCATCACTTCTCCTTCAGCCCTCCATTGCTCCAGACCTGGTTCTACATTCACATTGGCATCACCGGAGAGTCGTTCAGGCGGGAGCAGTTTCCAGACTTACTCGACCGCATATCGGACCGCGCTCGTCTTCCAACCCGCACATTTGCAGGAGTTAGAGCTCTCTTCCGCTCGCTGGAACCAGAGGATTTCTATCAGAAGGCTAAATGCTTCGACGTAGACTTGGCCCTTATAAGCTCCCTAGACGGAGATTACATCCCGATCGCTGGGATCACTGGGACGTCTTATTACTGTCCAGCGAGGGTGATGCATCAGTTTGGAGGATGCCCACGAGTTAGACCAACACTGAACAAACTATTTGACCCGATCGACTTGGACAGCCAACTGACAAAGGGAGTAGTGTAACGGGTCATGACACATATCGCTCGGGTCTGGACAAATCTCAAAGAAGAGGAGTACGATCTTTTCACGGAGCATCAGGCTGACATCGACGCCCGATCTGCACGATTCCAGAAGAAACGGATAACCCCCTGGGATCACATTTGATGGCGGGCATCTCCTCACAATCCTTGGGCGTGCGAGCCCATCCTATCTTTCATTTTTATTTTTTTTAAGGAACTGCATTGTGAGATGAACCTTTTTGGATTTTTATTTAATGCACTTCTTTTCACTTGGATTGAATTCGTTATAATCACAATCCAATCCTTGCATTAGACGTACAATCATGCGTCATGACATGTCACGCATCCAAGGTACTTCATCATTTGATATTGATCGAATGTTCTTTTCTTCACCAAGGTACTGAGCAATAGCTCCATACCGAAAGCGCCCCAGATATCGCGCCATCAGAGTAGTGATGGCTGAAGCTTCAGCGGGACCAGCACTGACTCCTATGGTCCTGTCCCCGACAGCAGAAGAAGAAATAACTCCCGCTGCTGGAGTTACCGTCGCCATTCCACCACCCGCCGCCATCGAATTCTCTGCCTCGATGGAGCCCGCCTCGCCATTCCCAATTTCTGCCTTCCCGCCGCTGCCCCAGACCATACTTGCTGCCGGGCAACCCTCCGACGGGAGAACCTCGCCATTGTACATCCCGCCATTGACTGCGTCAGTAGCATCAACAGTGCAACCCTCGGCACCCCTACTGACTTCAGCTCCCTTCAATCCCGCCTCGAACACGCTAGCCCAAGGCGCCAGCGATCCCTCACTGGGAGACAAGGTGGAGTCTCTCACGGCCGAGCTCTCTTCCTTGAAGACAATGATGGCCGAACTCATCCAACGACAGCTAGCAGCTACATCTGCTCCTGTCGCTTCCCAGAACCCACACCTTCCTCCTGTCATGCAAGACCCCAAACACCACCATACCCATCCTACCCTAACCTAAACACTTCATCAAACACCCCACTGCCTTATAACCCGGTCATGCCCGAATCTGCTACCTCCACAAGTGTAGCATCCTTATACAATCCATATAGGCGTGAGCTACCCCTTTCCATTCACATGCCTCAGCCATATCTGCCTCCATACTACCCTCAGCCAACATCCCAAGGGCCAACTCCCTACCCTCCAATGACATTCGGGCCAACTCCCCATGTCAAAACACCAACTCCCTATCACCAAACTACCTCCACACCTCCTCCTTTCGGATTTCCTCCACCAATTGCCACCTCTTCAGTTCCGCATGTGGAACCTTCCTTGCCAAGCCCACGAACCCGCAACGCAGCGATCGTCGACGAATTATTTGGTGAGCAACAACAGGCTAGCGCTTTCGAGACGAGGCTCGAGGCTAGGATTGCCTCAATGCAGCAAGAGGAAGCTCGCCGCATGGCGAAGTTGGAAGAGCGCTTAAACGCCATCCAGGGATATCGGGCACACAACTGGGAGTACGCCAACTACCAGATCCCGCAGATACAAGTCCCGCCAAAATTCAAGATGCCCGAATTTGAGAAGTTCCGCGGGAATGGCTGCCCAGAACTACATCTCAAGCACTTCTGCCACAAAATGGCCGTATACCCTACTGATGACAAATTTCGCATCGCCATGTTCCAAGAAAGCTTGGCGGAATCAGCGCTGCACTGGTACTACACCAAGGATGTTAGCCAGTACACCACATTCAAAGACTTGGCTCTTGACTTCCTCAACTACTATAGTTTCAATGTGGAAATGGCGCCAACAATCTCGGATTTGCGTAAACTAAAGAGGTACCGCACCGAGGATATCAAGCAGTTCGCCTACCGGTTCAGGCACATTGCGTCTCAAATAAAACCGGCGCTCACGGAGAGGGAGCTCATCGATGAATTCCTCCAACTACTCCCACGCGAGTACATGCCCTACATGATCGGGCAGACATTCTCCACCTTCGCTCAGGTGCTCATCAATGCTGACAAGCTTGACGGAGTAAATCGAGAAGGGTTAATCCCTTCCCCCTCAGCCAAACTGGCAGTGAAGCCCAGGCCCAAGGAGCTGATTGCGACTGCTGAGCAAAATAGGCAGTTGATGATGGCAACTCCACCACCGACTTCATACGCGCCAAGGACGTATGTTGCTGCGGTGCTCAGGCCTCCAGCCCCGACAACGACTCGTTTTAGACCCCCTGTCAACATGACAGGGCAACAGCAGCCAAGGCCTGCACAACCGGAGCGCCCCCGGCGTAGACTCGAGGACTTGACTCCAACACCAGATCCATTGGATGTCATGTTCGTCCGCTTAAGGGATATGGGCTTTATCAAGACCGTGGAAGCCAAGGCCACCAACCCTTCATCTTTCGGCTATAACCCCAAGGCGGTTTGCCAGTATCATTCCGGGGCAATGGGGCACGACACCAAGGATTGTATTGCCTTGAAGTTCAAAATTCAGAACTTGTTAGATGAGGGAGCCATCACATTTTCTGCACCTACGGCTGCCCCGAATGTTAAGAGCAATCCTCTTCCGGAGCACGTGAATTATATCGGGGCAAACTCCTTCTCCGTCTTGGCCGAACAGGAAGAAGAGGTAAACATGTATGAATACGACTATGCACAACCAAGGAGTGTCAACGTCGTAAACGCCGGTCGTGGTCGAGGCCGAGGTCGCAGCCGAGGTCGAGGAAGAGGTCGAGGACCCCAGTCTAACAGGAAAGCTCAGCCCACAGTCATGCCTGATGGGTTTACGTTGGTTCCCCGTCGGCAGCCAAGGACGCCGTATGTTTATGTTTCTTTGGGATCAACACAATCTGAAGCGTGTCAGACAGAATCATCACCTGTGACGGAGCCAAGGATTCCGGTCATGATGGGACCCACCTGCACGCCTCTCGGCCCAGAAGTTGAATTAATTACTCGCTCTGGAAGAGTCGTACCTGCCCCTGAAGCTTCATCTCCAGCTGAATCTTCGAAGCCCAAGGCGCCATCGAATGAACAAATCCGCAAGGTGATTTATACGGTGAAGGGAAGCGACTATGACATAGTCGAGCAGCTCCGAAAACAACCAGCTCAAATCTCTCTGTTCGACCTCATCCATTCCTCCGACAAGCATAGGGAGATGTTGGAGAAATTTCTAGCCGAGGTGCATGTACCGGAGCAAGTTGAAGTCGCAGCATTAGATGCGTACATGAGCAGCATGCTGGCGAACAATGTAATTAACTTCTCAGAAGATGATCTACCGGAACAGGGGCCGGATCACAACGATGCTCTCTTCATCACACTCATGTGTCGTGAAACCACCATCTCCAAAGTTCTCATCGATGGTGGTTCGGGGGTTAATATCATTCCTTTGGCTGTAGCTCAAAAGCTCGGCATCAACCTGGAGAAGCTTCCCCAATCCAGCTTAACTATTCGGGCATTCGACGGAGCAAAGCGACAGGCCCATGGCGAAGTTACATTGGAAATCAAAGTTGGGCTAACCCTCTTCTCCACCCAATTCCAAGTCCTCGAGACTGCAGGGTCCTTCAACATGCTGTTGGGGCGTCCTTGGATTCATCAAGCTGGGGCAGTTCCCTCGACACTACATCAGATGGTTCGATTTTCCTCAGATGGCAAGCTCATCACAGTCAGGGGAGTACAGTCGATGGAGCTTTGCCACGAAATTGACATGCCATACCTGGGAGAGCCAACTGAAGAGCCGTCAACGACACAGACCTTGGAGTTGGTCAACATGGTGAGGTGCGACTACAAATCAGATCCCTTGATGACATGGGGCAACATCAGTGCCGCAAAGGACTTCCTCAGACACGGGTATCAACCGGGCCAAGGACTCGGAATCAGAGGACAAGGGATGAATTATCCGATCACTATTCCAGTTCCTGCAGGGACTACTGGACTCGGATTCACAGGCAGAGTGCGACGCAAGCAGGGCAATCACTCCAGCAACAAATCGGCCATCCGTTTCGTACGTTCGTCCGCGGCGACAATGGAAGGCGAAATTTTGTCGGAAAAGCTGGAGGATATGAAATTGCAGACTGACGAAGGAACCAATGGCGAGCGGACGACTGTTAAACATGTTAATGTCATCCAAGTGAATATTGGGCTCGGTCATAGGCGTCGACCTCGCAGACGGGCTCGTCTCATACCTTATAACTTCGCCATTCCCTGGGACCAAATACTAGCGTATGTTCAGCAAGCCCGAGCACTGCCTTTTCGAGCTCCACGGGTGCCGATCTCCCCTAGGACGCCTCCAAGGGTTGAAGCGCCTCCCTCGAGCAGACGAACGGATTCTCCTACTATGAGCGAAGAAATGGAGGAGAAACAAGACGAGAAGACAAGGACACAAGAGTCCGAGGAAGAAGTCTATATGATGGAAGCGTCGATCCCGACCGAGCCAGACATGCCTCTCGACGGGTGAAACTTTCCATCTTTACTTTTCCGCACTTAAATAGATAGAGTCTAGAATAGGTTACCTTGCTACATTCTGGTCGCGGACTAGCAAGGTTGTCTTTATGTAACGCGACCCCTAGGCAATACCTAGGGCGTTTGTGGGATCGGGCCGCTGATGATCAGGGCGAATCCGAGGAAACGACGAGGGACCCGCTGAGTCCTGATCCCACAGCATTTTCTTAGTGGTCAAAAGCGCATGCCTTGTTATGAATTGTCGCATGAAACGATATTCCGAATAATTCATTTGGATACGTTACTTTAATTTCTTCTCCTTTTCAGGAACGGCACTTCGGGAGTACCCGAGAAAACCTCTGAACAAGACGGAGAAGCAGTAGACGACCCCAAATCCATAGACGGATATTATGGATTGGAACAAGGTCTTCAGCGACATGAAGAACCGAAGGACATCACTCTGCAGAAGCCAGTTTCAATCGACATCGGAACTCAAGATGACCCCAAGGAGTTGTTCATCGGCGCAGATTTGTCAAAGGATGAAACTGAAGCATCGTCAACCTACTAAAGGAATTCTCCGACGTCTTTGCTTGGTAATACACGGACATGCCGGGATTAGATTCGGAGATTGTGGAGCACAAGATCCCTACAGATCCGTCAATTCATCCTATAAAGCAGAAGCAGCGCCGGTATAAGCCTGAACTAGCCCTTGCCATCAAGGAAGAGGTGGATAAGCTGCTGAAGGTCAACTTTATTGAAGTGTCTACCTATCCACAATGGGTTGCCAACATCGTCCCTGTCATCAAGAAGAACGGGAAGGTCCGAGTCTGCGTCGACTACCGCGACCTCAACAAGGCAAGTCCCAAGGACGACTTTCCACTCCCGCACATCGATTTACTGGTAGACAATACCGCTGGATTCAACAGATTCTCTTTCATGGATGGATTCTCCGGTTACAATCAAATTCGTATGGCCGAAGAAGACAAAGAGAAGACGACCTTCACGACACCCTGGGGCACATTCTGTTATCGAGTCATGCCCTTTGGACTCAAGAATGCCGGGGCAACTTATCAACGTGCCATGGTCGTTTTGTTTCATGACATGATGCATCGCGAAATTGAAGTCTACGTCGACGACATGATCGCCAAGTCCAAGGAAGATGAAAACCACACTGTCATTCTCCGGAAGCTATTCGAACGGCTTTGCAAGTACAAGCTGCGCCTCAACCCCGCCAAATGCGTGTTCGGGGCAACTTCAGGCAAACTACTTGGTTTCGTTGTCAGTAACAAAGGCATTGAGATTGATCCTGATAAAATCAAAGCAATTCGTGATCTCCCAGCTCCAAGGTCAGTCAAAGAGATCCGCGGCTTCATGGGTCGTGTTAACTACATTGGACGGTTCATTTCCAACCTAGCCGACACGTGCAAACCCCTATTCAAGAAACTGAGGAAAGACGTCAAGTTCGAGTGGGATGATGATTGTAAAGTTGCATTCGAACAAATTAAGACATATTTGACAGAACCACCAGTTCTCATCCCGCCAAAGCAGGGGCACCCTCTCACACTCTACCTCACAGTCAGAGAAGAATCATTTGGAGCCATGCTTGCCCAACAGTTATCAGGCGCCAAGGAGCATGCAATCTACTACCTCAGCAAGAAATTTACAGATTGTGAGTCAAGATACACGACTTCTGAGCGTACCTGCTGCGCACTCATTTGGGTTCTCCACCGACTCCGACAGTATACTCTGCATTATGAGATCCTGTTAGTGTCCGAGAATGACCCACTCAAATATCTCTTCGACAAACCAACATTGATGGGAAGAGTCTCTAAATGGCAATTACAACTCGCTGAATTCGACATTCGATTTCACTCCACAAAGTCAGTGAAGGGAAGAACGATCGCTGACCATATCGCTGAGTATCCAGGACGGTTAAGCTCCTCGACGTTCACGGAGATTCGGCACTCATCATCTCCCAGACAAACGAAGCATGGCGCACTAGAGACCCAAAGCTCATTCCATATCTGGATTATCTACAAACACTAATCAGACAATTTACTGATATTGAATTCAATTATCTTCCGCGGACTGATAATCGATTTGCTGATGCTCTTGCAGTACTCGCATCAATGATCCCGTTGGCCGGAGAAAAGGACATCGAGCCTTTGCGCATCAACATTGTTGATGATCCAAGCTGCATGAACATTGAACAGAGTCAACCCGAAGACTCTCTACCTTGGTTCACAGACATCAAGAATTATTTACAATCAGGAGGATTTCCCCAAAACAGCACAGGGAAAGAACGCAAGTTCATCCGGAGGATAACGAGAAGTTATTTTCTAGATGGTGATATCTTGTACAAGAAATCATTCACAACGGCTCTCATGCGGTGCGTCACCAAGCAAGAAGCTGAAGCCCTCATTGTTGAAGTCCACGAAGGGGTTTGCGGACCACACATGAACGGATACGCTCTCGCCCAGAAGATCAAGCGACAGGGGTATTATTGGCTTACAATGGAGGCCGATTGCATCAAATATGTCAAAGCATGTCACAAGTGTCAGATTTACAGCGACAAGGTGCACGTGCCTCCAACAAGACTTTACCCGCTATTTGAACCATGGCCGTTCTCAATGTGGGGCATGGATGTAATCGGGCCCATTAATCCCAAAGCATCTAACGGGCACCGATTCTTGCTGGTCGCAATCGACTACTTCACCAAATGGATCGAAGCACAATCCTTCAAAGAAGTCACAGCAAACAACGTCGTGCGTTTCATGAGGGCGAACATCATCGCCAGATATGGAGTTCCAGAGCTATTGGTCACAGACAATGGTTCAAACTTCAACAGCAAACTAATGGAATCCCTTTGCGTAGAATTCCGGATCAAACATCTCAATTCTTCACCGTACCGTCCACAAATGAACGGTGCTGTCGAAGCTGCCAACAAAAATATGAAGAAGATCCTTCAGAAAACAGCAATTACCTATCGCAATTGGCACGAGAAGCTCCCTTTCGCGCTACTCGCCTACAGAACGACGATGCGCACTTCAACTGGGGCAACTCCCTTCGAGCTCGTCTACGGCACTCAAGCGGTCATTCCAGCGGAGGTCAAATTGCTGACTCTCAGGATATCATCCCAAAGCAACATGACAGAAGAAGAGAAGGCCAATCATCAGCTCGCCCACCTCGACTTCATTGATGAGAAACGACTTGCCGCAGCTCACCATATGCAATGCTACCAACAACGCATGTCTAGAGCATTCAACAAAAAGGTCAAGCCAATTAGGTATAGACCAGGTGACCTCGTTCTTAAAAGAATCCTACCGAATATCAAGGATCCACGAGGAAAATTCGCTCCAAACTACGAAGGACCGTTCGTCGTCAAGCACGCCTTCTCAGGAGGGGCAACCATCTTAGCAAGAATGGATGGAGGAGAACTGCCACAAGCAATTAATGCAGATGCTCTCCGACGCTATTACACCTGAATGGTATCCAGATCTCAAGTCAGACTTATGAGACGATATCCGTCAGCTGAGTTCTTTTACACCTCAAAGAATCACTCAGGATAAAGAACACTGACATCAGGGAAAAGGGAGAAATACACAATCATTCTTCTCCTCATTCAAGTTAAGCGAAATTACAGGAACACATTTCGTTTACGTCCTTTGTCTTGTGGGCAGGTACAAGAGCTCCTCACACGAATGGTACAAAACTCCTATGGCAAAGGCGAGGGTGGCAGGGCGGCAAAGCTTCAAGCCAAAGTCTTGGAACAATTTCGTCAATCCTTCGACTCCATCGGACGAAGACGCAATGACGAAATCGTACAAAATGGAAGTACCAAAACTCTACTTCACCTTTATTACAAGTGAAGTTACACGAGCAAACTTCATTCTTACTCTAACATAACAAGTCGCACGAACTCACTTGTTTCTCGCCAGCTGTTTGATAGGTACATGAGCTTCCTTACACAACGGACGTCACGTCAAGCAAGAGTAACTACATCGTCAATCCTTTGATTCCTGCGGACAAAGACGCAATGACGAAACACATAGAAAAGGGGAGTATCAAAACACTACTTTACCTTTCATATAAATGAAGTTACATGAGCAAACTTCATTCATACTTTAAAAGAAACAAGTTACATGAGCTCACTTGTTCTCTGTCCTTTGCTTAGTATAGGTACATAAACATCCTACATTACAGACAAAGGCGCGGGCGGTTGGGTGGAAAATTTCGAGCCAAAGCTTCGAAATTGCCTTTGTCATCACCAAAGATGATCATACCAAAAGGGAGTATCATCTACACTACTCTCCAACAAAATTTCTTATATTGCCCCAGATGGAGTCGTATCTCCGTTTCCCCAGATGGAGTCCTACCTTCATTCAAGCTGGAGTTGATTACATGCGTCGCATTCCTCAACTATCATTGAGACGGACATATCCATCTCATCTCCCCAGCGGAAATTTTACTTCACTAACTCCCCAAACAAGAGTCGAAATACATAAACTAACTTCGTCTTCATCCGTTGTCGACTGTGTAGGCACACGGACATCCACACCGTATGGTACAAACTCCTAGGCAATGGCGAGGGTGGTCGGGTGGAAGCCGTTTGACTCTAATCTCAAAGAACATGACTGGGGCATGAAAGTGCAAGCACTTTCCCCACGAAAGTGCACAAGAGCACTACATAGGTTTGAGTATCTAAACCTATTTATTTCGTAAGCATTTGTGTGCTCATTTGCATATAATTCAAAATCATCTTTAATAAAAATGTTTCTGAGCGAGATTTGAGAAGGCAAACCTATTCCTAAACACTTACCCAGAGTGATGAGCGCAAATACTATGAGGATTGATACACGAGCATTCAGACAGATAACGAATCCTTTGACAAAAGATACTCTAAGCTGGGATGAAATCGAGCATGTCTTCTCTATCCCAAACACGAAACGTCAACCATTGCTAGCCCCTTTCGAGCAAAAGTTGAAGTTTTCATATACACCACACCTAACAAGTCTATGGACCGCCTCACATCGAGGTTAAACACGGAAGCCACGGACCGTAGAGGCTACACTTCCTTAAGATTCAAGCGAAGAGGTATCATCGACAGTTAAGCTCACTAGTTGAATCGTTCTCAAGGACAGAGCTTCTCAAAGAGCTTCTCAAGGATACAAATCCCAAAAATGATTGATTATCAGAAAAATGAAGCGGGACAAATTCCCGTAACCTAGCAAAGAAAAAGAAAGAATTAGCGCAAAGACCAAAGTCTTTAAAAGAAAGCGCAAAATCAAGATCAAAAGAGCAAAAATAAAGCATCAGGGCCAACATTGGTGGTCGCAAAAGCAAAGGTGCTATCCTTCAAAGACAAAGCTTTCCCCAAAGTGGATTGATCACACCTGCCAGTAAACCAATTATTCATCCCCCAACAGAATATGTCAACTGGTGAGCTGTCTGAAAGATGGAGAATTTGCTTGAATGGTGGAACCTCTACGATCCAATAGCTTCCGATAAGGTCCTTAGACTCTTTCTTTCAAACGACTGATTTAAGCTTTCAATCGAAAGGCCTTATGCCAAACCCACATTATAACCTGAGTAAAGACTCCTTTGACCGGTACGTGAGCATCCAAGTCAAAGGAATTCCGAAATCCAACTGAACTGGCTTTTAGAAATGAGAGTGAAACACGAGAGAAATCAGAAGAGCCTTCTCTGCTCTCGCTTAGAAACATGGTTTTAAAAAGAAAAGAAAAACGAAACATAATGTGCATGTACATTTAGTTGTTTTGCTTTTGTTTTCATTGTGACTAATGACTTTCTTGAAGAGCTTCTAGGGTGCATGTTGACCAAGACGCTCTCGAAATATAATTTGAGGTATTCCTAATGTCCTTACGAGAAAATCTTTCCAGATTCCCTCGCAAGGAGGGGCAAACTGTAATACCTCAAATTTACGTACGGGCCACGAACAATCAACTTTCATTCCCAAAACGGTCGAAACCCAAAATCCATACAATCTTAAAAGTCGTTTTACACAAAACGGAAATGAAAAGAAAATAATAACAGCGACAACACCACGGAAGCCATCTCAGCTGGCTCAACCTCTCCAACAGCAGTTGCCTAATCAACAGGCTCAGCAATAAATGGTGCAAGCACCACCGGGTGAATGGAACTGCGGCTTCATCCAATCCGCTACCAAGTTAGATGGCGCAGCAATCGGCTATGTACTCTCAACTTCAGCAGCCGCAGCTGCAATAGCAGCAACTGTGAAAGTGCCACCAAAGCATGAACGACATCAATTCCAGTAGCAGATTGTAGATGCAACAGCAGCATCCACAAATGCATCTTCATCAGCATTAACATCAACAACATCAGCAATCAAACCTCAGGCGCTACCACAAACACAGAGCGATTGAGATGAACTTAGTATCCCAGGAACAACAGTTATGGCTGATAACAATCACAACATCAAATCGCTCGGATGCAGCCACAGAAAATCAAGCAGCACATACATCAACTACAGCAGTCGCAGACATAACAAAACCCCCAGACAGTTGTTAAGGCCATGCTAATTCAGCCAAGCCGAAGACAGCGTGCTTACCTACCTGGCTTCCAATTAGTGAAGCCGAGGTTATCAAACTTAAAGCACTACTTGCCATAGTGATGACATTTTCAGGCCAGCATGTTGGCCTTGAAATTTCCAAAGGGGTCATAACATTGGTCATTACATCCCAAAGGTTAAAGCTGCTACTGAGTTGATTTTGAGATCTTGCCACAGGATCTATAGCCAAGCACTTTTAACTGCTTCCGGAACCACTATAGATGCTGTAAACAAAAGACAAGGCACAAGGGTCACTATTCAGGTCCGTTCTAAAGTGCATACCTGATTGAAGAAGTTGGTCGAAGTGACAAAGTCGCTGAAATAATACCTCAACATGGTATAAGCATTGACCTAGAGGTTTGAGAGGAAGCAGTTCAAATACTCAATAGGATGGAGAGATACCTACCTCATCGTTGTTTTGCTGTCATGAGGGGAGGTGGCCAACTGTGTTCTGCATCTTCCCAAGGAATTCCCGCTGCTTATTCTGGCATCCCTGAAGCGCCTAATGCGTTTTTGGCGAGCCTGGATCTAGTGTGATTGAAGTGAAGAGCCCAGAACAGGAATCTGAGGGAGGGGGCTGAAGCAAGCTCGAACCCAAGCCTTGAACAAAAGAAAGAATGAGGCCAAGTCATTTGCCCAAACCCAACCCACAAAAACCCACAATCACAGCCCAAGCCCAGATCAAAATAACGGTCTACCTGCTTTTTCTGATTTCCCCGACAAAGATCTCCCAAAGGACGATCTTACCGTGCTCGAATCCCCTGAGCGAGAACACAATCTCCTCATTAATACCTGCAGAAAGCTAAAAGGAAACTAATTACTAACGACAACCTTGAATGTCAACGAGATAAAAGGAATTCTGGTCAAAATCCAACAAAATTGGAACTGGAATTGTAAAAAAGGATGGGGATATAAAAATGAAGTTTCCTCTCAATCTGAGGGAGGGGGAGGTCGACAAAAAAAATTCTTCTTACCAATTCATTCGGAGGAGAGGCATTCTTCATCTTCTCGATAGAGGACCAGGAAGGATTTCGAAGCCATCGATCTCCCTTCCTGGATCTTTGATCTCTCTTTGCTCGTCCGCTCTCATCTTCTCCACTCCTCTGCCACTCCTAGTCAAGGTAAGAAAGTCAGCAGGTTAGAGACACCCCCCCTTCGACAAGCTCAAATTCGACAACACAACAAGGAGGACACCATACCTTCGGATGCAGCCAACTTCAACTTCACTGGACACGGCGGTAGCGGCACTGACCCTCGATGGTGGTTCCAGCTTTATCAACGGCAGTTCCAACTCCATCAGTCGCAACCCGTGGTGCTGCACGCCCCTCTGTAGCTGTGATGAAGATGCCTCATCAGTTTTCAATCCTCCCCCCTTTGGCGAAGAGCCATCTCCGAACTCCTTGCGGACGAATTCAGCGTCGCGAGGAGGGGCCCTTCCTTTTGCTTTAACATGTTTCGTCTCTGTGCAGACTATAGACAGGTTGAAGCTTCTTCAGCGGTCGAATGCCCCGTCAACAGCTCCTGGTGTTTCTATTCCCCCGACATCCTCTCCAGCGACGCCCCGTCGAAACCTCCTCTGCAGACTTCCCCCAGCCTCCACCTGTGGCGGATATCCCTCCCCGGCGTCATCAAGCCCGACGGCGAACTCGCTCCCCTCAGCCGACCTCTCCCTTGGTGTCCCTGGAGCTTACGACGGCAAGGCCACCTTCCCTCGACATCCCCAACACCCGACATCGGCGGATCAACCTGCCCCCGACGTTCCGAGGTTTACGGCAGCAGGGCCACCTTCCCGGCGCCCTTCCTTCAGCACGAACCAGCGAAGCCACCTCAGCCTCCCTACAGCTCGACAACCGGCAGCGACGGTGGGTTCATCCTCCTCCCGGCGTTCCAAGGCGACAGCGGCTCCCCTCCGGCGTCCCCGAGCTCCACAGTGGTTGACCCACTTCTCCTCCGGCGTCCCCCGCCTCATGGTGGCAGGACCACCTCTTCCCCGGCGTCCCCAAGACCCAGCGGTGGCGGATCAACCTCTCTCCGGCATCCCCAGGCTTCACGGTGGCAGCCCACTCCTTTCCCCGGCGTCCTCGGTTACGGCCACAGTAGCAGCTCCCTTCCGTTTCCCACTTCAGCGACGCCACAGCAACCTTGGGGGCCTTCACCTCTCGCGACGTCTGGTTCAAGACAACCCCAACGACACGGCAGCGTCCCTGCCTCGACGCCATCTCCAGATCCAGCCCAGCATCTCCAGATTCGGCGGCGCACTCATCTCTCCCGGCGTCTCGCCGACGAAGCCCCATCCTCACCCTCAGATCTGGCTCCCCGGCTACTCCCCGGTCTCATGCCGACCTCCAGGAGAATCAGCCCATCGACCACGCAGCTTCAGGGGGCCTTCATCTCCGGCGACCCCCAACCCATACTCTCCCAAAGCGGCTCCTTGACTTCCACGAGATCGGCGATGGCGAACCGCTTCAGACACGGCTGACCCACGCGGCGGGAATGGATCCCTGACCGCATCATGTCGAAGTCGCCCTTGCAAACAATCGGCCGACCAGTGGTCGGCCAGTATTATCCAGATTTGCCCTTTCCCTCAGCTCACACATTTGGGACCCGATGTTCGTAATCGTAAAGGGAAAGAAGACTTGAAGCTTTCCAGGTAATTTCATTTTTTTCTTTTTGTTATTATTTATTTTACTTATTTCCATTGCAATCTCAATGCGTGTTAAGATTTCAGGAAAATTATTACCGAAATTCACATACTTTCTCCTGTCTCGGTGAATTGAACGTTTATTTTTAATTGCTAACTTCCATTATTCTTATGTCTTGTTTTACATGAAAAACACGACGGAAGCTCGGACATCCCGAAGAATCGCAATCCCCATTCAACCGATTCATACGGTAAGACAAGCCTTACTCTTCTCAATTTATCGAATTTTCATTCGAATTCGACGATACTAACCACATTCACATTTATTTTGCATGTACACTGAGCATGTAACTTCGGGAGGTCAAATTCGGAATTTCGAAGATTAACTCGAAGGCGCGTGTATCAAACTGCGCGGATCTACCCTGGCCAAAAAACCGCGGGCTTGAAGACAAAGCGGCCCCAACCTTCAATCTAAGGTACAAAGGGGAGGTGCGGGCCTCCCCGAATTTCATTTTAAAAGTCCACTTGTAACGGATTGCGGGCCCAAGTGCATAGGCCCGCAATCACCGCCCCTTCCCCGCCCTTTTGATCTAAATACTTGTTTGTGATTGCACGCTTGTTTAGGCTTTAGGTTGAACGTCGCATGTGAGTTTTAATTCAACCAACCTAAAGTCGGGCCCAACGCCCGTTAAAACGTCGACAAGAGTCCGGCCTACTCCCGGATCGGGTCCAACACCCGTCAATCAAAAGTTAAACTTTTTTAGACAAATCGCCACCCTTTTCGCATATGTTAGAATACCAAGGTTAGTAAATAGGAATCCCCGAACCCAGACTCTGATTTTTCCGACTTAAAATCACATTTTTTAAACTAAGTCGGTGGCGACTCCGAACAAAATTTTTCCAAGGCAAAACTAAACTTCACTATCCTTTTTTCGGAGCCATTTGGGGTGAGGTGACGGCTACTCGAGCCGCTCCTTGGGCCCTCCCCGAAATTCGTGAGCGAGGCCTTAACGCAGCCTTTCGCTCGCCGCCTCCAGGGAACTGGAGATGGTTGGCGAAACGCCCCGCAGACCCGTTCGCGAATCAAGGGAAGGCCCAACCTGGGGCCCCTTTCCGCAGCGTCCGGCGTTCGAGCCGTAACGCCGACCGGACTGGGCCTCGAGGGAGCGGGCCCGGATCCTCGGGCTTGCCGGAACCGCCGTCGCGCGCGCTGCTAGGCCGGAAGGGCGCGTGCGTACACTCTTCCCCTTCCTCATCTTCTTGTTGCCTGTAATTTCGAGATATGATGATTTTATCGATAATTATATTTAACCACTACAGATGCAATGCATACGTACATCACCACTGGGGAGAAGTGTTTCATGAGCAACATCACTAGAATCAACATTTTGTGTACGAGCATGACCTGTTTCAGATTGTGTAGATACAACCTCTCCTGTTATGGCCATAGAACTTTCAGTAACTATACCTAATCTCTTACCATTTTCTTGAAAGTTTGGATGGATTCTTTAGCTCTTTGTCTACTCTTTTCTTCGTATTCTTCTCCGGCCTTCCAGGTCGTATCATAAATGGTAGAGGTTGAATAAAATACATGTGTCTTTTGTCAATGGGTGCTTATATGCCTCAACAGATTATACCTTGACAACATGAGATGCCAGTCCACTCCCACTTCCTCCAACTACATGTCAATGCTTACAAGCCCACCACAAACTTCTTTTGCTTACGAACGACACCAAATTTATCACTTATGGAAGGTCTAGAAGCCCATAGGTCAACACTCACTTTCAATTTATCAATCTTTATCCTAATTTTTGGATAAACATCATCATCCCACCTATAAACAATTGGTGATTATGATACATTCTCTCCATCAATGATGATCTAACCTCATCCAACATGTTTACAATGAATTTGGTCCAAGCTAATTCAATATAGCTATTATATGTCACACAAAGGTTGTTGCCGGCTGCATTTCACTTCATCGAAGTGTAAAAAACATGGACATAAAACAAACATATAACCAGACGTGCAACATCTAACCTAAGCAAAAGCATAACAACTAACCTTGTAGAAATGTAGAGGTTCTATTTGATAAAGTCTTGAACTGCTTCAAGAGACAACAAACTCTTTTAGTTCAAGGTTTTGTTGTGTTCAACATCATTAGTGCTCTTAACAACACTCTAGAAACGCTTCTTCGACAAAAAATTTTGGTAAATTTAATTGTTTTTTACTTTATTAATAAATTACAATATAAAAGAGTAAAAAAAAATTATAACTAATTTCGATTAATTTTTTGTACGTTATTATTAATTTTGAAAAATCTTTTATCGTACCGTGGACGAGAAAATAGCCGCTTTCCGTTTCTCCCCTTTTGTTTTATTTTGAGGAAAAGACATGCTCCAAATTCCCCCCAAATGACCAGGAATGCATTGAATTGATCTTGCCCCTGACCCACCCACCCACCCACCAATTCCTCTGCCTTTTTCTTTTCTTGGGCTTCAAAACCCCAACTTTATCTAAACCCAAAAATCACTTCAGTTTGGTGGTCTTCGAGGTTGGTCTTCTTGAGGAAATTGTTGGAGTGGTTTTGGGTATTTCTTTTTACTTTTCTTGACTTTGAAGAAGAAACGACCAGGACATTTTCTGATCAGTTTCTTTTTTCTGCAAGGGGAATGAATGTGTGTGATGGACAAGGAAGGGAAGAGCAATCAGATGGCGAAGGAACCCGATTTCGTGTTGCAGTGGGGGAGCAGTAAGAGGCATAGATGCCCTCCCAAGGTCAAGAGCAGGGACGACAAGAAGAGGAACAGCGGCAATGGCGGCGGCTCGAGAAATCCCAATGAGGGTTGCGGCGGTGGGAGCAATTTGTCGTTGTCGTCGTCCGATTCCCCAGCGAGAAGGAAGGTCGCGCCTTCGAGCGCCGGCAATTCCAGGAAGGAGCGATCGCCGCTCAGGAGCCTTCATAGGTGAAGTTGGTTGTCTTGCTTTAGGTCATATGTGTTTCAGTGGTAGCGAGTGAGGAGTTCGCAGATTTTGAAGTCCAGTCTTTTTTGTTTATAGGTTTGATTTTCAAGGGTGATGGCAAAATCAGGGCTTTGTATTGGGTTATAGAGTTTGCCTGAATTCTTGCTGATGTGCAGTATTATATCTACAGTCAATTTTTGAGACATTTAATTGCTGTTTATTTTTTGTTGTGGTCCACTCGGTTGCTAAAGGCAAATTGCAATTCCTTCTTTCTTTCACCCTCTCTTTACTGAAATAGGAGCTCAGAGGGTGCCATGAACAAGAGGAAGTCTTCGCAGGCCGCTCTGGAGGAAGATCGCATCTACACGACTAGAGGATCAACGGGAGGCGAAGAGACGGGGAAGGTTTTGCTAGAAAGCAACTCGAAGAACGATAAGGGCGAGCTCATCTGGCCTAAGTTGTTCCTTTCCTTGTCGAGCAAAGAGAAGGAAGAGGATTTCATGGCTATGAAAGGGTGTAAGCCTTCCCAGAGGCCTAAGAAGAGAGGAAAATTGATCCAGAGAAGCGTTTTCGTAAGTCGATTATCAGTTGTTCCCAAAAAAAAAAAATGGGCATCTGTTGACTGATGTGGTTGGATTTTGGTTGTGCAGTTGGTGAGTCCTGGTTCTTGGCTATCAGACTTAACTCAGGATAGATACGAAGTGAAGGAGAAGAAGGCCGCAAAGAAGGTGCTTTTACTTCTCTTCTCTACATATGATTTGGGTTGGACCTAAGTAAGGTCTTAGGGAAAGATCTAAATTCTTCTTGCCCTTTCTTTTTATCTCATCAAGATTTGGGAAATCAACTGACGAAATCAAGAACATTTTCTGAGAAAATTGAGTCAAATGTTTGGTAAGATTAAGATATGCTGGGAAATGTGATATTTTGGGTAACTGTGCAATATATATGTCTTTGATTTCGATGCAGAAGCCCAGAGGACTGAAGGCCATGGGAGGCATGGAGAGTGATTCAGAATAGGAGTTCATTTGCATCCATATCCAAAACACACGAGTAGGATTTTGCAAAAAAAAAGAAAGGAAGATGGCCATATCATTGTCTTTTGGCAGCAATTAGGAAAGAGATTAGGAAATATCTGATGTTGCTTTTTATATCTTTTTTTTTTAAATGGTCAGATTCCTCCCATCCCATGTAGGGGACATTGAATGCCAATTTAAGGTTTTCTTTAAATTTGAAAAATTTCCTTGCCAATCTTCGTTTAGTTTATATACATATTAGTGTATTGGAATGGAAAGTGGGTGGGACTTGGGAATAGGCATCCTTTCTATTACCTTATTCATGGCATTTTGGGTTTGTTTTTGGTTTAAGGATCTTAGCCATTTCTGAAATTGGGGAGTTGGGTTTTGGTTTAATCTCACCGTTATTAGGGAAACTACTGATTCTAGAGAAAAATGGTCCCGGGAAAACGAGTCCAGAGTTACCCATCTCCCAGATGAGACTGAAAGGTGGTAATGATTTTCACTGCCAGATTGTAATTATGTTTCGACCAACGCCAAAGATGTTTTAACGCCACAAAGGATAAATGTTTTAATGGTCGTCGTAAGAATGTCAAGAAAGTATATCATAGTTACAGTGAATGGAGAAAATATAGGGAAAACAAAAGTAAATTGTTCACATACGAGAATTATGGCCATCACAAAAGCTAAAGACAACAGAAACAGGGAACTGCACGGTTGACAACAAGAGTTGCCACGACAGCGACCACAAGCTCCTCTGTTGAAGAAGGGAAGGGGAAATGAAATGAGTGCTCCTTATAATTTGATTGTTGTTTGTTCTAAATAAAATCATCCTTTTTATATATTTGCAAGAAGAGCAATTGAAGAATGATTAAGGACGTGAATATTTGGATTATCGAACTGATCTTTAAACGAGCAATTTTGTTTCTTTTAGGAATTGTGCCCCTGTCTAGTTTTTTTCCTTGGTGTATATAGCATCTCAACTACTCTACGATTGTAGTAAGCACATCCTCTCAAGTACTTTCATCATGAAGTATGCCTAATTCTCTCGGGGTTTCATTTTTCGTGTTACCCTTGAAATGTTTTCGAGCCCGTAAATGTTTGATTCTGACTACAAGCTTTCTTAAATAGATGGACCTTTCTTGAACAAGTCTATTATCTTAAAATTCTGTGTAAATAGCGTATTGGTCGTCAACTGCACAACATCATCATGTCTTAATTTAAACTAATTCCTCTCTTGCAGAGATAGTGCCTAGAATGTGGCTTGGTGGCTCTCCTTAGGTGGAGATCATCTCTGGCACGCGAACCTCTTCTCAAGTTATTCTATCAGCTGCCATCTAAACATCTCGAACGTCGTCATGGAGACTTTTCTTCTAGTCTCTCTGAGGTCATCATCGGCCCATCTTAAGTACCTAGTATTCTTCTCGAGTTCCCATCACGAATATTCATCCCGGGTGCTCTCAAAGGTCTTTCTCGAGCTCCCTTACTCTCAAAGGTCTTTCTCGAGCTCCCTTAATGATCACTATCTTTTCATTTCGAATACTTACTGCTAGTCTCACTCGAGTTCAAAAGAAAAATGAGATTGTGTGAATGAGTTTGCCCTCGAATTAACCGGGTTCTCGAGATGCTATGTGTAAACGGGGGGGGGGGGGGGGGGGGGGGGGGGGGGGGGGGGGGGGGGTTCCATTATGACCACCGATGGCATTCCACAAACAGACCCCTGCACGACAACGAAGTCTCTACTTACTCCAATGATCTTTAAACGTTGGGTTTGTGGAGATTCCTGGTTGAGCTAGCAACAACCACCGAAGGAGAAGAAGAAGAAGAACAACTAGTTTAACAGGAAATAAAGGTGAGGGGACCATCAGAATTTAATCAAAAATGGGAAGGCAAGTGCATGTCAGTGTTAAGAGAATAATTAGGGATATGACTCCCATGTGTTCTTGGAAGGATGTTGGTTGACACATACCCAACTCAGAAACCGTGCAAGCCACTCACCTCTTTGTGCTTGCTTTTCGTTCGTACTTGATTTATTAACTAAGGAATGGTTGAGATGTCCCTTTCTCTCTCTGACTGATTTTTCTTTTTGATTTCATTTTACTTTCTTGCAAGGAATGATGCTGAAACCCAGAAAACCATTTCTTAAATCCTACAACCAAACTGAAGAACTCGAAGAGCACCCCACCCAGAAAAGAAACCACGGGACAGAGAATGTTTTGCACATCAGTTTTGGCTCTTTGAAAGACTCGGTAATATCTCAACAACAAATATCCTTGAATCTGGAAACATTAATATATACAGGAGTTTTTACGTGTGCGGGGTTTTAAATGTTCGATAAATCTAACCTTTTGAGTTTAAGCTGTGAAGGCTTGGACGGTCAGTGATCAACGCCTAAACACATTTAAAAAAACACAGAGAGCATGCCCATAACTCTGCTGCTATCTTTATGATTGTCATTGTACCTAAATCTCAGTTGGAGCATTGTTTTCAGAGTGTATGTTGTGTGTACAAATAGCTCTAAATAAAGATCCACAGAAACTATTAATATTTTTGCTAAACTGGGTTTGGTCTGACCTACTCTCAGCCGGTCCTTTTCTGACAGGAAGATTGAGGATGATGGACTGTTCTTCCTTGGGAGTCACCCCAGTTGGGTGAGATCAATTAACCCAGAGTCTTATGTTATGTGGTTTTCAGCCACCTGTATGTATGTACCTATCTAGAAAAAAGAAATACAACCTGTCAAAGGTTAGATTTTTATTTTCACCAACAACACCACCACCCCACTTTTCCCAATTTGCTTTTGCTATATAAAGGCAGCAACTCCCCCATGCTGTAGCCGTGAGAACTCTCTCCTTCCCCAAGGAATTTGCATCAAAACTCCTTTGTAATCTTACCTTTTGTTTTCGTAATTCTTCTCTTTCTCAACAAAATGGAGGCTATCAAGGCTAAGTTGGTCATGGCATCGGCGGTCGTCGTCCTGATGGGTCTCGTGGGGATCCAGATGGCGGCCGCAACCGAGGCGCCGGCGCCGACACCAATTCCGATGTCGGGCGCGAGTGACGCGGCTCCCATGTTGTTGGCTGGAATCATGGGCCTTGCCCTTGGCTTCATGGTTTGAAGTATAAGATAGGGTGGTGTTTTGGGAGTTGTTGCATATTTGCTGTTGCATGAAACAATGGGTTTGTTGTGTCCTGATTAATTTGCCCAACCGAGTTTGCTCTTTTTGTGCTTTTATTTGTGAGCTATGTCTGTATCTTGCTTTTTTTTTTTGTAATTTGTCTGCATGAACTCCAATCGGAATTGGAACAAGTAAGATGGAACATTTGAAGTTGCATAGTTGCTTAAGTCTGGTTAAGGTGATGATTAAGTCGTCGTCTCGCGTCGGAAACGGATCACGTCGGAAATATTTGGCACGAGCGCTCACAAGTGTTCGAATGTGGTCGCCAGTAATGAAAAACAGATGAATTATATCAATAGACGATGTCAAACGATGTCTTACAAATGAACGAAAAAGCTTACAGCCATGAAAAAACAAAAAGATTGATGGTGAGGATGGTGGTGACGTCGTAGACTTGCTGTCGACGCCGTGAGCTTGTGAACTGGAGCGGTGAAATCTAGTCTCTGGTGGGACGACGGACGGAGTATGGACGAAGGTAGCGATGGATTTGGATACTAAGGGCCTTACGAGCTCACCCTAGTGATGAAGTGAAGGCGGAGTTTAGATGTCAAGGGCCCTACGAGCTCACCTTGACGGTGGAAAGGATACCGAGGGCCCTACGAGTTCACCCCAGTCTAGACGCCTGAAGACTGAGAGCTATTAACAATCAATGCATTTTTTGGCCTTAGATAATTGTGTGTCTATTTTGGAGAATCTTACTTCTTTTTATATTAAATTTGATATCCGGAGACGTTAATCAACTTTCCCTGATTTTTTTCCACCTGAGGAACAGTTCAAATCATGAGAACGTGGTCTCCCTAAACGATTTTCTAAAATCTCGAAATTAAGATCTTTTATGTTATTCGTAGACTCTGACGCTGACGGTTTTGCCTTTGTAGACTTAGTTCTTTCCCTTACGGGCTCGTATAATAATGAGCTTGCAAATACTCTTACACACCCCTGGACTTATTGGCTTTCCGTAAAATGAACCCAAAATTCATGTCATTGTCTTGATAGACTTACTATAGGTCAGCGAATTTCTCCAAAAATGGGCCTGGATTTATTTTCTTATCACAATTAGGCCAAAATTTATGCCATGTCAAGGAAGAGAGAAACAAATACCACCCATTTATGTTTAATAAAAGGGATGTCACCATGTCTGTGCCCATTATATATTATTCAAAAATAAAGATCTAATACATGCTTATTTCGTGAGGTGATGCTTGATTGAATACATTTCGAAATTTTAGACAAGCTTTGGAATTCAATTGGCTGGACTCCCCAAACAGAAGGAATTAGAAGACTACAAATACTATGTGGGACTTACTAAAAAGATCAAGAGAAAAATAAATTTTCAGAAAAAAAACATGACTTAGAGATATTATACTATTGAAACCGTTAAGATATAAATAACAAAAATATAAAACATGTTAAATAGTTAAATTTAAATATATTTATTGCCTCTTAACGGGTTAAAATAACAGTCGTGTGGATAATATCCTATTTAATAGTGTAGGTTAATTAGGAAAAAGAAGGAAACTAGCAGTAGGAAGAAGCTTTTAGTTTATTCCCTCCCTCCCATTGTTATTATTCCTCTACTTGTACTGTTGCTGCAACTTGTTTCGTGTGGACCAGACGACGTCAACGACGACCTAACCCCCCTGGATCGATCCCAAATCCATCCTCCTCCTCATCCGTTAACCCATGAATAATGCATGCCGACGGGGAGAACATCGATGCCTACTTGTCGAACTGAGTTGAGGTTTCAGCAAACCAGACGAGAGAACTTTTACGAGAGATAACTACACTTACCATCCCATACCACGTTATATCATAATAAATGTAAAACCCTTCCCTACCTGGAGTTGAACTAAAAATTTCACTACTTTTTCTTAACTACCTCTATCCATCCCTGAGTGTTGTTTGCCCGCCCCTATGTGGCAAAACCAGGTTTTCTGTGTGTGCGTACCCGTGACTTAGGCCCCCCCTTAGTGTTTCCGGTTGGCACGACAGGTCCTTCTCCGCGAAATGGAGTAACCTCCTCAGCCTCAAGACCATATCGCTGTGAAACGGCAATGCACTCCTGCGGTCCTGGAATGCCAGGCTGATTGTCATCCACGACAGTGCCTGGAGCTCAGCAGCAATCCACTCCAGGATTGTATGAGCCTCGGACCTTGATGTCTTTCACATCCGAGTTCTGGCCCCTTCCTCCCTGCTGCTTGGTCACCCCTCTGCTCATCTTGTCCTGCCTTCCAATGGCCCCTCCGTAATAATCACGATAGAAAGGATGGAGGGCCACTCTTCCCCCTTGCTGTGAAGGACATTCGTCCCGCAGTGCCGGTGAAACAAATTTGTAACAGGGAATATACGAAATAAAGAAAAGAAAGCGGGGAGGAGAAGGAGACAGTCGGGATTTCCTTCGTCACTGATTCGTCGATTGTCGATTTCCTCGGAGGGGACTTCGAAATTCTTAGAGACGACTGATTTCATATCTGTTTGGGGGGAAAATAGGAGAGTGAGGGGTCTCAGGGGGCAGAGAGCCCGATTTCTCCCTCAGCTTCCCCCTTTCATCGCCTCGGGTGTGGGTTCCCGGCTGCCCCCCGTCACTGCGGAAAGGAAGGCCAAGCCCCCGGAAGAGGAGGCGCAAAGCAGGATCGGGGCCCAGTAGGGGAAGAAGCCCTTGGTTCGGAGGACTCGGAACTGAGTACGTTCCCCCCCCCCCCCCCCTTTCTTGCTCTGTTCGTGTGGCTTCTTCTCCGTCGAGTCGTGCGTGTCTTGTTGCCGCATGAGTTGTGAGTTCGGTCCTCGGATTCAGTTAGGGTTAGGCCTGATCCCTTTTAACTGTCTGTGTGTCCGTGGCAACGTTGGATCGTGAGATGCGTTGGCGTTGCTAGTTGGTGTAACCCCCTGCCCGTGAACCTGTAATGAATGGGACGACTAAGTTGTTGTGAGGGTACGGGGGATTGTTGAACCATTTGCCTTTGATTGGTTGAGGTCGTATCTGAGTAAATGGGAACTGTGGCCTTTTGGTTTCGGTGGCTGCGTCGTAACCTTGTCTCCTTGCTGTGATGATTTTATGGAAGTGTGAATTGATTCCCGAGGCAATTGAAATTGGTATTTACAAATTGAGTTTCTGTTGTCTTTGGTTGGCTTTGGGTTTTTGTCCCCTGATCACTGGCTGCCCTCGGTTTTGGATTGGATTGGTCGGATTATATCATGAATCATCTGAAAAGTTGACCCGTGCCTTCATGCGAACGTGGAGTGAATCGCTGGCAGCTGGTGGGTGAGATTTTCAGTAAGATTATTATTGTTGCCGTAATTGAGGTAACTCGAAACTGCCTTGTTGAATTGATTTGCTTGTATTTGCATGAGTGGAGGTCGGTCCCATTGGCACTGCGGTGCGTACTTGGCTGTGATATCGGAGGAAAACGGAGAGTTAGCGTCACCCGCGGTCGTTATCTGCTGTCGTTACTCTAGCGCTTTCGGGTGAGTGGGCACCTTGTGGAAATGTTGATATGGTGGAGGCATCTCAAGGAAATCGTTTTGTGCTATTAATTTGTTTATTTAATTCTGAACATCTATATCTTTTGCCGTTGAGATATATGCCTTTTTATATTGATTGGTTGTGCTGCAAATATACAATATATATATATTGTGGTGATTTGCGCAGTATAAATGGAACTGTATATGCTATGTGATTGATTTTAATTGGTTGAGTCGATGCATGAAAAGAGTTTTCAAACGATGCACGTAGGATGAGTCTAGAGGTCGCACTGTTTTCGCGTGTGTGCACGGGTGAGGCGTACTCGGCATGTTGTCGCTAACCCCTTCGGGGAACCGCTTCCAGTCTTGCAGAGTAAAGAAGAAGGGATTTTGTACGCAGCAGAACCGAGATACGAATTTTTGGCATTCACCAGCAAAGATTTTGGAGTTTTGTCAGCTTCCGCTAAAAGTTGACTGGTCAAACTTGGATATATTCTTCTGAAAAATTTGTACAAGAAATTTAGGCTTTAACAGTTGGCATCAGAGCGTAGATTAGAAAGGAGTAATAAGGCGGAATAGGGTTTGTCAGGTCTGATGAAAGAAATAGTACGCTCACCCGTGGCACGAAATGACTAATTTAAAGTCATAAATTATTCAGTAAAATATGACTAAAAATACACAAATAGACTCACCGAATCAGTTAATTGAAGATGTCCTGAGGCAGCAGCTGCAGCCGCAAGGCATCTAGCAAAGTTCACCAAATCAGTTTCATTACTTGAAAAAAAAAATGGAGCTACCCCAAAATTTATGCAAGTTCCACATACGGAGCTGCACCAATTGTTTCCGGAGGAGAGAGTAGAAATCACTAGTGATAACCCTTCACGTCTTGTGAAGTTGAAGGGAAGGCAGTTCAATGAATCTTCTTTTGGCTCAAAGAATGGTAAAAGTTAAATTGAGAAGTTCAGTAATACCTCATCTCCAGACTGTAAAATAGTATTTGAAGATCCCATTTCTCGTCCTGCTTTACAATGGACATAAGAACGCATGGTGCCTGAGGGCGATGAAATTCAGTCCTGGACTGCACTGGAAATTGGGTTACAAATGAAAGACAACACCTCGATTGGTAAAGGTATTTTTTCAGAAGAATCTTCCATGGAGCATTTGAACGCGATGTTAATTGATAAAAAGGAAATGGTGGGGCCTGCGTCTCCTTCAGATGAAGAGACAGACAGAATTTTGGTTCTTCATAATGTTCAGGAAATGCAGTTGGCTAAAATGGCTGGAAGGACAGAAAATAGCGTCGAGGGCACCCATTATGATGAGATAACCAGTGAAGTAGAAACTTATGTGGATGCAGTTGCCACTTTAGAGTCTGAAGTAGATGCTGACGGTGAATTTGACGCTAGAACTAGTAAACACATCATTAAATCCGGAAAACATGAAACAAATTCTGTAACCACTGATGAACAAGGAGAACATCAACGACAATTTTCAGACTCTCAGTCATGGGACTACTCCATGACTGATGATGGAAACACTTTTATTAGGAAAGGAAGCTCTACTTTTCTTACTCTGATGGTCAGAGCAATTTGATAGACAATATTTTGTCCAATGGTGATGGAGTTGGCCAAGAATTTCCGTCCACTGAGGCTGGTACCTCCAAGTGTATTCTTGATAATCAAATTTCCAACATGCTGGAGAATACAAGTGAAATGCCCATGACACCTGCTAGCAACAAAGAGGAGGGTATCGGTATGATCGCATTAACTACAGAGCAGTCAGCCAGCTTAGGCCCTTTTCTTGCTGAGGAGGCATCAATCAATCGAATTACACCTGCTTCAATTCATTGGATGGTTGTGATTCATAAAGAATTCGGATGATGCTGACTCATCCGATAATCATTTTGAAAAGGGAAAAGAGCGTCCTTCTCGACGCACCTCTGAGAACCACACGATAAAAGTGGAGTAAGCTGTAGAATCAATAATATCTTCAAATCCTTTGGAGCAGCCTTCAACCATGCTGCATTTGCCTGATGTAGCAGAAATTGGCAATAGTGATGCTAGAGAAACTTTCAACATATACGAAGATGTGGGTAGTATTGGCAGGGAGAAATGCAGAAGTATATCGTCTTTTACTGAAGGGTCTTCTGAAGACCAGTTCCATCAACAGATTTATCAGAAGTTGGTGATCACACAGTTTTGGAGGACATTTTACCCACTGTTGAACCCAACTCGGAATGCATAGTTTGGAAAAGTCAGATGTCAAGGGCTTAACTTGTCAGCCACAAGCGCTGCATCATAAAAGAGTTCAAGAGGAGCCTTCACCCAGAGCTGAAGAGAGCTAGCTGATGTCTTAAGCCAATCATCCTGATACCTAAATAAACCATTAGCACTTAATATTCAGAGAGAACATGGTTTATAGTCTTTATAAGAAGTATCGGACAAATGATGTGCAGGATTAGATTCACAAAAATTCCCATTTCCTGTAGGTTATTGTTGTTTCGAAACAAGATATCTGGTAACCCTTCATCCAACATGCTAACCCTTCATCATGTTGTCAAATATAGGGAGCCGGTATTCCTCTTTGTGAGCTTGTCGGTCAAGCGAAACGAAGGGGTTGACTAGAGCTCAGTGGGTTCTGCGTAGGTTTCCCAATTTTGAAAAAAGAAAATTGAGATTTACCTTAAGGAAGAGCATATGTCTTTTCTTGGGAGAGAATTCTTTCTCCAGAGGGATAGAATAGTCTACTATCATTTTCTAAAATCTTATCCAAGGGGCTCATGATAGATTATCATCAAGGCATATTTTTTCATTTTTCTTCTTTTTATAAGGAGACGTGAAATCTATTGAAAAAGAAAATATATAATATGTTTCGTTTTCATCTATAAGTTTAAACTTTTAAAATAATTAGAGTTTACTATCGCATCTTATTTATTTCTATTAAATGACTATTATTTTTGAAAAAGACGACTTGGTCGGTACCAATGTAGTCGTCTTTAAAGACGACTCAAAAAATATAGAGTTTTTTTCAGAAGAGAAAATGGCCGATCTGGAGTCGGAGTCGGTTGTTGGTGTTATTACTAAAATGGCGTAAACTGTTACCGCTTGAAATTGGGCCTTACACCTGATCACGGCCCAAACGATGACGTCATCGGATTACCCAACTGTCGTCACGGGCTGCGTATTTAAAAGGGCCAACTGTTCCTGCGGCCCACCGTCCTCCTTCGCTTGCCGGCGCGTGATTACCAAACCAGATGAGAGCGGCGGTCGCGGCGGCGCTGGCGTCGACTGCTAGAAGGAGCTTCTGCCGGACTCTGCTGCAATCCAGTCTCCTCCGATCCCCATGGTCAACGTTCCAGCACCGCGGGGTCAAAGTCCATGGATCAGACGTAAGTCGTGACAAATTGCTACGCTTGCGCGTTTTTCTGTTAGTCCGATGTTATGATCAGTCCGTCTCGCACGTACTGCCGCCATGAACTCCCGGATTTTCCAACATATGCTAGAAATGCTAGGTGATTTTCAGATTTGGTATGGTCTGTCGAGGAATTATTCAGTATACTGTAGGTAAGAGATAGACTTGGGTTTTAGTGACACTGGATTGATTTTAGTTTGTTTGGATGCAGTTTATTGTATATTGGTCGTGATCATATTACTAATCTCCATTACTGAATGGGCGATATGCACGAGTTTTTGAATTGCAGGTCAGACCAGGGAACGTGGTGGAAAGGAAAGGTAGCATCACTAATTTATTTCTCAACTAGATTGTCGTCGTTCCAAATGTACTGTTGTGGACTAATGAATATTGATTTTCTGAGATTTTTCAGGACGTCTTTATGAGGTTAGCTTTGTTTTTGTATTTCCTTTCCTTTTTGTTTTTTTTTTTCATGTGGAATGCTTGACATGGAGATTTCTGAAGTTCTCATTTTACTGTGTTATAGGTTGTCAAAGCAGAACATAACCAGCAGGGCAGAGGATCTGCCATGATTCAGGTGCTTGCACCTATAACCATAGGTTATTAAAGTGATCCATGGTTAGGTGTTAAATGGCAACTCACACATGTTCCCTGTAATTATCTAAATGCATGTATAAAAAAAAAAAAGCAAAGATTATACCATTTTGTGGGATAAAACTTTGAAAGGAAAATGGCATATATTATTAAGCTTCAGTTAATTAGTATTAGAGACTCTACGTATCTTCTAGTGGATCTATTACTTCTTTCTTTATTGTTTGGCCATATAGCTATCGAAATGGATGAGACTGATTTCCTTTGACATCCCTGCAGGTGGAACTTCGTGATGTGGAGAGTGGTAACAAAGTTAATGCACGGTTTAATACAGACGAATCTATTGAAAGTATGTCTAATATTGTATCTTTAAGGACTTGAAGGGTCTTTCTTCATGGATGCTGTTAGTTGTTGCACTGTTGTTGTGTGCACTAGTATTGAGATCAAGTGATTGTTGCTTTTCATATTGGGATTATCCCTTTTGTAATTCTCCTATTTCCGTCAAATAACTTACAAATACTTCTGTGGTAGCCTGTATCTTATGATCTTTCGTATACAAGTTGGGGTATCATCCAATAAGCCTCCCCTTGCTTCATATTTGTCGCAGAGATATTTGTTGAGGAGAAGTTTTTCACATATATGTGCACAATGGATGATGAGGTGGCCTTGATAGAGTAAGTACCACAGGCCATTTTGAATTTTGGTTGCTTTGTCCTTGATGTTTATATTTCATCTCTTAATCATGCAGCCCTAATACCTTTGAGCAAATTGATGTGAAAAGAGACTTGTTTGGAAAAGCAGCTGCATTTTTGAAAGGTATCGAACTAAATCGTTGGCATTCTTTTAGTGTTCATTTATAAATATGCATGATGTTACGTGATGAGTGAGATATCTACCCTTTATGTCATTTATATGATGGCTTATGGAAGTGAAGGATTCTCAGCAGTGCCAGCACTATTTATGTCTAAACTGAGAAAAGTTCTCACATATCCTTTTAGTGGGAATAGTATAACCAGCTCTTCTGTGAAATATTTCATGTTTCTTGATTATGCATCTGATGTTTTCTTTTTTCTGCTTGATTTGTTATCTTAATAGCCTTCTCTGAACTACTTCATTTTCCAATTTCACTGGCCTCAATTTTTCGCATCAGTACAGGCATCCTTTAGTTGTTTCTTTTTCATGGAATGCATTGTTTGTTTCTTTTGTTGTCCCCTTATTGTTGGCATGCACAAGAAATTTGAAAACAGTAATATCTTCCTGATTTATCCTGAGCAGGGGACATGAAAGTTATGCTCCGACTCTTCAATGATAAACCATTGTCTGGATCAGTTCCAAAGCGTGTGGCATGCACTGTTGTCGATACGCCCCATGTAGCTAAGGGAGCTTCGGTTACTCCGGTGTAGGTGTTCCACTTTCTTTATCTTATCATGTCTGCTTCCAATAATAATGACAACTTTCAATCTTCTTCATGCTTCTTTTTTTTAATGTTCTGCATATAGCAGACTACAAGAAGCCTGATGTTTATGAGATTGAGAACTAAAATATGGTAGATTATGCTTTCTCACTTGCATTCCAATTCTTAATTAGAATTTAAATGACTCTGAGATATGTAGAAATTTAGTTAGTCACCCATATAAACCAGTGAGATGTTTATATAAACCCAGGAGAAGAACCTTTTTTGAATATTTTGATTGTATAATTACTTGCATATCCAAGCCGAAAATGGCCATCCTCAGTTACATTGCCTTCGGGTAGTTAACTTGTCAATAGCATTCTCCAGATTGTATCTAACAATGTGTTATTGATGTAGTTTGCTGCAGTTTAAAAATATATTAGCATCATTCAATTGTTAGAGTTTTCTCTTGCTTCTTTTTATTTTTTATTTTAATTTTTCATTGTTGCTTTCATTGAATGCAGGGAGAAACGGGCTCTTTTGGATAATGGCCTTACTGTGAAAGTAAGCAAAAGCATCTCCGTTCTTAAGTATATGCATGTTTTCTCATTCTTTTCTTTTGTGTGTGTGTGTATTTTTTTTTTGTGTGATAAGTTGTGCTCTGATTCTCATGTTCATCATTTAGCATTTTATATGCTCTCAGTATCTTTCTGGGTGGTTAACATATAAATAAGTCTGCTTTGCCTTGTCTGTCACATCTTTCTCACTTTGCAGCTGGGAAGAGAATATTTTTATTTCTTGCGTCTAAATCTCTATCCAAGTTTGAGTTGATTGGTTTCAGCATTTGATACATGAGGCTTTTTTGGGTAGAAATAGGAGTTTCACTGATGCGCTAGATTGAACATTGAATGTCCCCAGGCAAGTCGTCTCTAACAAAATCCAGGGGAAAATAATTGTGATAGAGCTTTCCTCCTGTTGTAGCACCCTTTAGCTAGTCCATCCACAACCTTGTTCGCTTCCCTTACTGCATGAGAGGTCGTGGCCTTCTCGAAATCATGCAAGAGAGACCTGCAAGTGTTGAAAAATTGGGGGGGGGGGAGGTATTTGTGGTGTGGTGAGATAGATAGCCTCTTTGCTAGAGCATCCGAACCGACCTGGATAGCCTGTTCTTGTATCTTTAAGCTTAGGGATAGTAGTTGTAGGGCATGAGCTTCTGCCAATAGAATGTTTGCTGAAGGTATTTCTTTTTTGGTGAACCCCTTGTTCCATCGTATTTCCTTGTACCTAGTTACTCCTCCCAGTCCGTTCACTGAGGAGGTGGTTCCTGGTGTAGGGTTTGTCTACAATGGCTTCTTTTTGGTAACTACTAAACCATGAACACATTATATGGCGACAGGCATACTGATGCTTATTCGTAGAAATGTTGTTCCAGCCTTCATAACCCCTTACTGATATCCTTCTTTGTGCAGGTCCCCACATTCATAGAAAATGGGGAAGTTATACTAGTTAATACTGAGGACCACACTTACATGAAGAGGTAAACTCAGAATATTTGAATCCCGGTTTACTAGTAGGAAAATGTATTAGCAAACTTTATTTGTGAAGCAGCAAACACGAGCAAATAAAGCCATTGTCGTGAAACTATCTTACAGGGCCAAAGAATGAGTTGCGTATGTCAAGACAAATCCGACGACAAATTGGAGAATAATAATCCACACCTCGTTTCCAGCTGATGAAAACAAGGATATCCAGTTCTGTGTTGTACAAGTGGTGTAGTCATGTAGCGTGGAGCTTCTTTGAAGTTTGGAGGCACGAATGTTGGTTGGGATAGCTTTTTGACCTTTCTTGTTGGGAGAGGTAAACCGTATCTGAATTTTTTTAGCTTATGGTTATAATGAAACGGCGTCGATTAGTAGTTGAGACTCTGTAGCCGTAAACTCTTGTCCCTATGACCGGGAGGAGAGTTACTTTTTTAGTTTGGAACTCCTTTTCCCAAAGTTTACATATGTCAAGGAGCTTTGTTTCACATTAATATAACTTAGAAAAAATATATCGGCAAAATACACGATAATAGTCAAAATTATTTCGAAACTTTTTATTTTGGCCATTGTGGACAGATTCTGTCCAAAAGCCGATGTGAATTGAACGAAGACCAACGTGTTAAATACAGTTGATTTTCTTTTTTCATGTTTGCTCTTCCTCCACCCATTGCTGACGTCCCATCCTGGTTACATTCCACCCCGTGGCTCCGTCAGAGTCGCCCGCTTTCGGACTCAAGTGGTTACACCACTTGTCGCAGATTTCTCAAGTGCCGATCTTTGAGGAGACCCAAGAGATTTATGCGGTTTCGAAGGCTGGTTCGAAATCGCAACTTTCTTTGATTGTCGTGATTTCAAACCGTGTTTTTTTTTTAAATTAGAAAAATATTTATTTTCCTAAAATTGGTTTGAAAATTGCAATTAGGAAAAGTCGCGATTACCGCGATTTTTAAAATTAGAAAAATATTTCTTTTACTAAAATTGTTATGGTTCCGAATCGAGATTGAATGTCGGATCTGTGTCTTTTTCCTAAAATAAAGCCGCGGTTCCGACTCAAGGGCGTTAAATAAGGAATTTTCTAAATTAGAATCTTATTTAGTCATTTTTTTTTCAAATCAACTCTAAATCCGTACAAACCTCTACAATTAGGACCTCTTGTGAATGAATTAGGACATTTTGCGGAGGAACAAAGAATCGGTAACACTTTTCCGTGGATGAGCCAACTTAAAAAAAGAAATTTCAAACTGTATTTAACACGTTGGCGTCCACAACAGATCGTATAACAAACAAAATTTTTTAATAATAATTTTGACTCTTATAGTATATTTTGCCAAATACATAAGCAAAATATTTGAATTCTCTTCCTGAACACGTTAGTAAAAGGCGAGTTTTTCTTACAAAAAATTGCTGTTTTCCAAGTATAAACTATAATTTGCTTTCGCGGAAAACTAAACATAAAAAACATAAATGTCAGTCCAGCTATTTAGAGAAATAATTTGTTTAAGAAGTTAGGTTGGTAGGCTCCACAATCTTTTTCAAATTTATTTTTCAGAACACGGCGAATGGGAATAATAATAAAAAAAACAGAATATCACCCACCTTCCTTTCAAGAGAAACTCCACACAACATATTACAAGACCAGGAATGAAAGATTTATGCCCTTTCACATCATGCTAGTGATCGATCAATAATACAATGTGGATAGGTCTGTACAGCACTGTGGGAAGAAAACACTAAGAGGAAAAATGGAGCAAGCAAAAAGGACTGAAAAACCCCCTAACTTTGACCAAAACTGATATGAGGATTGCCGACCAAGACAATTCCTCTAAGGCCCTATGAAAACCGACACTTCCTCGAGCTATACATGTTGCTCCACAAACGGAAAGAGAGAGAGAGAGAGAGAGAAGCCCATTCCATAGGACGTGAGGTGGTGATTCCACGCGCAAAATCACTCCGGGAACTACCAAGCGTCGCGGTTTTTACCGCGCAATGACCATTCATGGCAAAAGAATGGGTTACTAATATACTCGGCACGGCCAGGACAGACTCCATTCGTCAAGTACTGGAAACATACCGCATAGGTTTCAGTTGAACCATTTTACGACGAGAGAACGGATTGTAATGCAAGCTGCTGCTGGGGTTGGAGGGACTGCCATGTGGAGGCCAGTGCAGCCGGCGGCAGAGTCTGTTGGAGTTGCCTCAACAGGCTTATTATCCTGTTAACGGTTTGTTCCGCGTGGCTAAATCCTTGCCCGCACATAATACCTAAAGGGAGAACTGGTTGTTTAGGACAAAAGAAACACTGGCGTTTCTACCTGACCGGCCAAAACAAAAGAAGGCATAAATTATCAACCAACCTCTGCAAATATCACAATAATCTTGGGAAGATACTGGTTGTTCAGTCCTAGGATCTCACTATCAGACCTGCATCCAGATCATCCAACAAAAAATGTTTTTCAAAAACCATCAGCTCGCAGAGTCTCCTTCAAAAGATAAACCACACGCACAGTGCAAGTAAGACAAAAGTCTGTCACCTCTCAACCATGGAGCAAAGCATGTCATGGACGACTTTGGCCTCAATCAGATCTCCTTTTATAGGCAAGCAATTCAACCAAACCGGAACAACCTGTGCAGACCGAGGAAAAAGGAAACATGATATATCTCACAGAAAATAAACAATCTACTGCATCAATTCAATTGACGAGTATCCAATAAGCCAACCGTAAAACTTTTTACTACTATACTAGAGAAAAGAAAAGTGCACCCACCCACAACCCTGATACTACTTGCAGTTAAACCACTAGATAGCACAACCCCTCAACCACACTCACAATGGCTATTTGTTTCGAGAACCCTAAAATTCACATTTTCGGTGAGAATAATGAATTGTGGATGCGGAAATAAAAATTGAAGCACCTGAGATGAATCTATTCTATCACTTTAGGTGAGAATAATGAATTGTGGATGCGGAAATAAAAATTGAATCACCTGAGATGAATCTATTCTATCACGGTGAAACTGACATATTTTTCCCAAAGCAGAAACGGCATTATCGAATGCCATTACATTATCAGGATGAAGGGCATTTGGATCCCGTATCACAACATTAAGCCTTGATAGGGCCTCTGCAGATAGCAAAGGCATAGCATTAGTGAAGATAGTTGAGGTGAAACGCATAACCAGCTAAGCATCAACTAATTGTCACCTCCGACAAGAGGTTGAAACAATTGACCGCCAAACTCTGTACAAACACCCAGACCATAAACTGCCGCCTGATAATGGAAAAAAAAAAAAGAAGTAAGAAGACCTGAAACTATTTTGAGGATAAGACCAAGAGAGAAACTTTTACAAACAATACACCTGTCGAACTTCGGGGTTTTGATCATTGCAAGTCTCCAAAAGAAAAGGGAGATATATATCATAGTATCTGTTAAACGAAAACCAAAAATTAATCCCGAAATGACAATACTAACATTCGGACATAGCCAAAGGATAGGGCATACTTAAGTGCCGCATCTCGGCATTGCTCGGCCACGTCATCAAAAATACAAATTGCAATTCTTCTCTCCTCTGCGGTTTTATCTTTTCCCTGTGTCCAGTGACATGAAGAATCTCAGATAAGCAAGGCAAAGAAAGGAGTCATAGCCACAAGTTCATGCAAAAGTTTCAGCATTGAATCCAAGTGAATAAGGAATATGAGACCACTCAGCATCAGCAAATTTATGCAGAACTTACCCACATAGGGGTTAAATATGATGATAGCTCATCAAAGAAAGGCAAGAAGGAAGCCTTGAATGTTTTAACCGAAGTGTCCAATATTTCACCAACCTAAAAGGCAGGAGCGTTGTTAGCATGGACAGGGAAAATGCACCCTGAACTGCAAAACACCGTAATCTCATCAAAAGTGATTAAGGAGACACACTTGCTCAAAAATTTCTTCCTCTTGTTCATTCTCCTCTTTGAGCAGCTCCCCTTCCTGTGCATCAAAATCTTCTGCTTTGGCTCTCTCACTTCTCTCTCTTTTTCTACTCAAGCTGGCTGTAATCACTTGCTTCAACTGATCCACAAGAGACCTGACTTGACTTTCCTCCAAGAGCAAACCAGAAATCTGGAAGCAGAGTTGACAGATGAGATGAGAATGACAGATCAGATTAAAAAGAACAAGACGAAGGAATAAGAGACCCACAAATAAGGCAGATAATCTTTTTTTTTTTTTGCTGGTAGAAAAAAGCAGAATTGCATTAACACCCTCCCATGCAGTTAAATTGACACTATACACACAATCCCAAAAAATCCGTTTTCAATAACTAAAACAAAATTTAGAATAGTAAAACAAACCTGAAGACACTCATTTACTGCATCTAACATACTCGCGCAAATTTCTGTGTCAGGTTCCTGAAGCAAATGGAAGTTTAGAAATCTCATTTTCATAGAAACAACATCAGCCAAAACAAAGAACCTTTTGAAATGGAAAAGAACAATGTTACAAAATTTTCACCTTAGGTAAAGCTTCAACCAATGTAGGAACAATATAATCAGAGAGTTGCTTTACATACGATTCGTTATGCCCTCGTGCTACCCCTTTTTCCACTGCTAACTTTGCAGAACGGAGTAGCTCTGGCATTGCTGTCAGTGCCAAAGAAATGATGGATTAGCAAGTAAACCAATCTCTAGGTTAGGCACGATGAAGGAATAAATGGAGACCTCCATTACCTGAGATGGCTGCTTTCCTAACTTCCTCATGGAAATAAAATTTAAGAAGAGGAACTAATATTGGAGCAACCTGTACCGGTTCGTCACATATAGGGTGAATGGTCATCCAAAACTATGAAAACAAAACTTCAAATCTGATTTCAAACACATACATGATCAATCCATGGGAAAAAGCCTTCCTTCAATTCATCAGCATAGCAGCAGAGCATATTGCAGGCAGTAGCTTTTTCTTCCAGAACACTGGTTTTAATTGCAATCCTTTTATCACCAAGTGTTATTGTCTCCATTCTGCATAATAATAGCAAAATTTATCACATCAATAACTCAGTAAGAAAGACAGTTCCAACATCAGAATAGCTATTCTTACCACCTTCCAACTTGCTATTAAAATGGGATGAACATCGTCCCCCAAATAGAATGTGAGACATACACTGAGATAACATTTAGAATAAAAAGTTGTTCGAATTAGAAAGCATTACCCTTCATCATCAGACTCGTCAATTTCATCGTCATCTGCAGACGTAATAGTGACATCAGGCTTGAGTTGAGCAGACTGTATCAACGGTGGCATCACAACACTCATGTAAGGAAGGAAATCCTGTCCCAAGCACTTGCACAGCCTGGCCCAAGCCTGCAGAAAATATCAATGGAATATAAAGCACTGATCCAAAGGACCAACACGAGTGACTGTAATATAGCACCAACTTGTAGCATGTAGCTCGTTGTAGGATCATCATTCTCCATCTGTGAACCTTGGAGTGACATGAGCACCTCCATAACCTAGCATAATAGCAAGAAAAAATTAAAATTAGTCAGAAGCAGACAAAATAAGTCTGCCCTATTCCTACATCAGTCCCCCCCCCCCCAATCCCACCCTAATTTTGAATTCTTCCCTTCTTGTTAACATTATTTGTTTTTAAGTACAAGGACGACCTGCTTGGCGTCATCCCTGAACTTCTCTTTTCCAACAGCCATCCCAACTAAGCTGATACACTCCATTGCTTTGGCTCTTAGCATTCTGTTGGACTTATCAGTGGCATTGACCAAGATAACTTTGAGATAAGGCATGACAGCATCATAGTACTTTTGAAAATGCTCCTATGAATCCATATGAAAACATTAGTAGGCCTAAGATTGAACCACACTAATTGAAGATAGGCACATGAAACACACCTGAGAGGAATCCGCAACAGAGGCCAAGGCAGTCAACGCACCCTCTTGCACCATTTGCTTCCCATTCTAGTTCACCGTCATAAGAACATATTAAGGATGCAGAGAGCATATTTATGTTAATGACCAATTTCTTATCCTTGATGTACCTGGAGAAGCACCAGTAGTTTGCTCATGAGTCCATCCAAGTAGGGTATCAATATATCTGGGGTGCAGTTCTCACTGAAGTTAAGAATAGCAGAAGCAGCATGGGCCTGAGAAGGAAGCCCGAGGTTTAAAATCAGAAGACCAAAGAAAAAAATGGGTAGATCAGCGAGCACCTAAGACTACTGTCCATGCTCGAGGTCAAATTTATGAAGTAGATACATGATCCTCACAAAACTCCCATTAGCATAACATTAATTTGACAGATAAAACAATAAAAGGACCCATCAAACCAATCAAACTATTCCAGAAACCAAAATTCCAAATGAAATTTGGATGGAATTAACATTCCCTGTTAAAGAAGCTACAGGATCAACATAAAATATGAGAGTTCAATGGTTCTGACCAGCACTCGAGGGTTCTGAAAGTCATCCATGGCGGAAGCCAAACCTGGAAGAACCTGCTGATGGTATTGGACTTGCAACTCTGGACCCAAATCAGTCGATAGTTGCCCGACTGCATTTATAGCTGCCCATTTCACCCGAGGGTGAGGATCACGGAACAAAGCCAAGACCATGGAAACCACGCTATCTAAGTTCTTTATCATTACCTAGTATACAGAAAAATGAAAATCCATATCACTAAGATTTGATATTTGCAATCAATAACCTCGAAATAGAACCCTAAAAGAACATGTAGATACAACGAAAATATCACACTAGATCACCTTTGAACAGCCCTCTGCAATCTGGGCAATTGCAATCAAGGCAGCATGGCGTTTCTGCCACTCCGCCGCAGCCAAATATGCAGGGAGCTGCTCAGATGCCACAGGCACAATTGTATTTCCACCCAGTGAAATTGACAGACGATCTAAACACTCCTGGCCCACACAGTAATTACTAGTCTCTCCCGCATCCTTATCTTCGGCCTCTGCACTGTGCCAAACCGGATCGTCTTCGATATCCAAAAGCATTTTCATCAAAATTGCAAAAAGCCTGCTTATAAATTGCGGCAATTTCCTCATCATCCCAGGAGCCCGCTCTCGTGACTCGGCTAGTGTGATCACAAACTCGATGGCCAAATGCTTTGTCCCTTCTTCCAGCGACTCCGCCTCGGCAATTTGAAGCATGGATCCAACAACCTCCACCAACTGCCTCCTCAAGAACCTTGGTTCTGTTCCCGCTAATTCTATTAACAATTCAAGAGCCTCCTGAGCAGTCGCTTCCTGCCCGTTATTCAATGCCTCCATCAAAGTGTGCATCATTGCTGGCAACAAATCTTGAAATCTGTCGAATTGCACTCTCTATCGTCAGGTTCCAACATAATCCAGCATCTCTAAACTTAATAACCTAAAATTCAACACGCAATTTCAACTCTGAGTGCTCACACTCGCTCACAGCCTATGATAGAACAGCAGCCAAACTTCCTCTCTTTCAAACAAAAAATCTCCCGATCACCACTTTCAAAGAACCATGAATCTTCTCAATTATCAATACAGAAATTATAGCCGGGAATCCCGACTACATTTAACATAGCTGTTGTTATTAATTGGTAAGGCTGTCCAATTTATTCACAACCAGTCAAAATCACAAATCACAATTCATGGATAATCCAAGAAACTAACCATCACTCAACCCATAAAATTCTAGTATAAATTACCTGTCTCTGTCAGAGGAGCTCGACAAGCACTGGATAAAATTAATGACCGCATTTAAGGCTACAATCTTCACATCCGCATTGGAGACACCCCCTCCGGTTGGACCCCCCAAGCACTTTGCGAAGACCCCGTGCAACTCCTTGATGTATGGAAGGAGTATGTCCCCGGTATACTGAGCAAGCTGAGCGAATATAAGGAAAGCAGCCTCCTGGAGCTTTGGGGAGTCCGACGAGACACACTGGAACATGAACGGCAAGAGCTCAGGCCACCCGTTATCAGCGAGGATCCCCGAGGCCAGCTCTGAGACAGTATCGCACAGCTTCTTGACAATAGTCTTGAGCTCCTCGCGCCGGAGGGAGGTGAAGAGTATCGACTTGATGATGGACTGGGTCTGCGGGGACAGCCTGGGGTACACGTAGGAGTCATCCCGGGTGAGGAAAGCGTTGAGGGCGGTTCTAGACCGGGACCAAGACAAACTTGCTGTGAAATTATTCAGAATAATTTTTTAGGTTGGTATGAAATGATCACATGGCTGAATCCGCCCAGGTGTTAAAAATTACAAGTGGGCTTGGGGAACCAAATCATCCCAAAGCAAGAAAGTACGTGGCAGTGGGGGTTTTAACAGAAAACAAAAAAACAAAAAAAGATCCGAGGTTGCTGGTGGGCCCGCCCGACATACCCAGTGGGATTTGTTCTCTGTCGTTTCATCGGGATAAAAAAACATTAGCTAAACCGGGATAACAAGAACAAGGACTAAATTGGAGTCATATCTAAACTTGAGGGACCAATAAATGGTAATAACAGAAATGCCGGGCCATCGTCCTAAACCCTAATTCTCCCCACGGCGCGGCGATTGAGCCCCCAATTTCCCCCGTCGCCGGAGATCTCCTTCGGGCTCGGGAGTCCTGGCGAAGGTCTCCCCAGTCCCGATGTATCGCTTCCCCTTCTCTCCTGCGATTTTGTTGCCTGTGGTGATCGTTGGGAAATCCGTTGCTCCGCAAAGCGTGCATGTTCCGCCTCCGAGATGCCTTGATTCGGGTAATTCGGTGTCGACCAGTTTAGCTCGAGGATTACAAGGGGTCGGTAGGGAGAATGGGAAAATAAATTCCCCATTTGGGATCAGCGATAACTCCCTGAGTACGTTTATCCATGCACACATTCACGACGTGAGACCTCTAGACATCCCTAGCGTGTATTCTTCAAAATCATAATGCACACATTCACGACGTGACACAGATGAAAACAATTACCAATAACATTCGCGCCACATTCATCACGATAAAAACAGAGATCAACTGTCAAACTATTTAGCAGTAAGAAATAAGCGTAAAGATAGCGACTTCCTCAAACCTCTTCTTCCATCAATGTCATCACTCCGAACGGTGCCAGGACCACCGAAGTGCGTCCCAACCTACTCCTCCGGGAGCGCCCGGGTAACGGCAGCAGACACAACCGCGAGTGGTTGTCGCCTCCCCGTCCTCCTCCGACATCACAGTCGGGTAACAACACATACGGAGATCCATTCACACTCTAAATCGTTTCCGATTTATTCCCAACTCTCATAATCCCAGCAAAAGATTGAAGCGCATTATCCACACGAATTCAGTGTCCCTGAGGCTTAGATAGTAAGGTCGGACGGAGTAGCCATTGTGCACTCACCACGCCGAACTAACAGTCGTGACTAGTCCAGACCGGAAGAAGGCGACCAGCTTTATTTCTGATTTGGAACATCTATACGCCTCCGGAACCCAACCACCGTCAACCTGAGTTAGACGTGGTTGGTCCAATCCGAAGAATTCGGTTGTCCCTCCATCAGATCAGCCCGCGCAACACCATCCACGGCCCCCAGTCACCGCCTTTAGTTTCTGCAATAATCACAATGTGGGAGTCTCGTACAAGTCCATCCAGGATCTCAGTTTTATCAATGCATCACGCAAATACAGCCCAGGTTCGGTAACGCAGAGGCACAATCCCAAGTATGGTGACGCAGACAACGCAGCCCCCAATTTTAACAATGCAGAAAATACAGTCCAAGCTTAGCAACGCATGAATCTGCGAATACTAGAACAGATGGATCACTGTCCTAGCCCAACCAAGTTGAAGGTTGGCTGCGATTTCCTATCACTACACGGACACAACATGCCACCGCAAGTTACAGAGCTGGGTGAGTTTTCTGCTCATTGCCAGTGCACCGTAGTTTATTCAAGTTTGGCACTTGGAGATGTAGCGGGGGACTGCAGAACGCCCCCAGCTCCGCGAAGCAGATCACGCAGAAGCAGGGGAAATGATTTTCACTTCCCTTCCAATCCACGACATGTTTTACATCCACTTCTTTACGGGAGAGTTCACAGCGCACAACCGGAACAAAACGCAGCACAGACACAGCAAGGAAGAGGAGGAACAGGGGAGGAGGGGAAAGCTTTCGCTCACAATACCCGCAGCTCCCTGGACAGTTCCCTCTAGCTGAACCGAGGCCAGCCGCGACTAAGCTCCAAGAGCGCAGCTAAGTTCGACCGGTTTCAATACGCCTCCCGCAGGACCGATCTGGACCCGCACGGCCAAGGAATCTATCCCCTGGAACAAACGGCACACCATCCTATACGACGCCACGAGCACCATCCTACCCGCCTCCCCGTCGTCCTTCCCGAGCGTTTTATGCACAAGATCGGACAGAGAAAGAAAGAGAGCAAGAAGAATCAAAAGGCGAGGGGAAGGGATGAAGCGTACATATCTCAGCTCCCAACCGCGTGTCTTCCTCCGCGGCAGCTTCGGCTCAACGGCGGATCGCCCGTGTTCAAGATCCCTCAGCTCGGCGTAGGCGAGGGCAAGGGATCGAAGCCGGCGAACCTCCTCCAATCTTTCTTCTTTTCTTTTCTCCTGCTCACCTCTCTGGTCTCCGTCTGTCTGTCCCAGTGTTGTAAAAGGCGAGGAAAGGCAACGCCTATGGCGAGGGGCGAGGCAGGCGAGGCGATTTCGCCTTTCCTCCCTTCCGGGCGAGGTGTGATCCAAAGGTGACGCCTTTCCTCGCCTTTCATCGCCTTTTTCTCAGGCGAAAGGCGACAAAAAGGCTCGCCTTTGGATTTCGGCCGAATTGTGTAATTTTGGACTAAGTTGTAATAATTATAATAATTTGGGGATTAAATTGAATAAATAAAAACTTTGAAAACCTATTGTCTTCAGCCAAGACACGGACAATTCCCCACACGAACGATCCCTTCCGTCTCCTCCTCCTGCCTCCCCTCCTCCGTCGGCCTCCCCTCCTCCTTCTCAAGCAGGATCCTTTCTTCATCGCCCAACTCACCAGTGTTGGGTAAAGCAAATTTCTTTAATTGTGTTTAGCACTTAAGAATTGGATGAAAATGATGAGGAAGAGCAAAACCCGAAAGGCTACAAAAGTTCTAGTGGGAATGATAGTGTGGCTTTATCAGCTTTGGATGATTCGGATGATAATCTCGATATTATGGATGCTTGATTAGAATATTTTACATGATGAATGATGATGATTAATATTATAAATCCATTTCATCTTTTTTATTTGAAATCATTTTATTATTTATACACAAATCGCCTTTTGAGCGCCTTTCGCCTCACCTCTCGTCTCTGGCGGGCGATGGCTCGCCTCACCCCGCCTATCGCCATTAACATGATTTGTCCTATCCTCCTCTTTCTTATTTTTTTTTATAACGTTATCCCGATAACAAGTATTTGGTCGGGGAAGGAGTTTCCCCCATTCCCTATCCGAATTCCTATCTTATTATTGAATTATACGGCCATTGTATAATTATTAATCCTTTCCGTCAAAGATATATTTTGTCTCGTAATTTCGCTCAAGAAAATTAAACACTATTTATCATTTTTCCGGTCAAAATTCACGGCGTTAAACGAATCTTATCGCTACCCGAATTCGATTTCATTTAGGTCCAGACGTCCTCTTTCCCGCTTGACGTAGTCACACGAAATCGAATTTGAGGTTTCGATAATATTCATTACTAACGTCAGTCGACAACGAGAATATTAAACTCTCGTGCCTCGTCGGATTTTGACTCGGTCGACTGTTCGATTATTATTTAGGCACTCCTTATAAACCTTACATATTATATTCGCATGAATCTGCGAATACTAGAACAGATGGATCACAATGTCCGAGCCCAACCAAGTTGAAGGCTGGCTGCGATTTCCGATCACTACACGGACACAACATGCCACCGCAAGTTACAGAACTGGGCGAGTTTTCTGCTCATTGCCAGTGCACCGTAGTTTATTCAAGTTCGGCACTTGGAGATGTAGCGGGGACTGCAGAACTCCCCCAGCTCCGCGAAGGCGGATCACGCAGAAGCTGGGGAAATGATTTCACTTCCCCTCCAATCCACGATACGTTTTACATCCACTTCTTTACGGGAGAGTTCACAGCGCACAACTCTTCTCCTGGAAGAAAACGCACCCGCACTGACACAGCAAGGAAGAGGAGGAACAGGGGAGGAGGGGAAAGCTTTCGCTCACAATATCCGCAGTTCCCCGGACAGTTCCCTCCAGCTGAACAGAGGCGAAACCAACCGCGGCTAAGCTCCAAGAGCGCAGCTAAGTTCGACCGGTTTCAGTACGCCTCCCGCAGGACCGATTTGGACCACACGGCTAAGGAATCTATCCCTTGGAACAAACGGCACACCATCCTGTACGATGCCACGAGCACCATTCTACCCACCTCCCCGTCCTCCTACCCGAGCGTTTTACGCACAAGATCGCACGGAGAAAGAAAGAGAGCAAGAAGAATCAAAAGGCGAGGAGAAGGGATGAAGCGTACATATCTCAGCTCCCAACTGGGTGTCTTCCTCCGCGGTAGCTTGGGCTCAACGGCGGATCGCCCGTGTTCAAGATCCCTCAGCTCGGTGTGGGGGAGGGCAAGGGATCGAAGCCGGCGAACCACCTCCAATCTTCCTTCTTTTCTTTTCTCCTACGCACCTCTCTGGTCTCCGTCTGTCTGTCCTATCTTCCTCTTTCTTATTCTTTTTTTTTTTTATAACGTTATCCCGATAACAAGTATTTGGTTGGGGAAGGTGTTTCCCCGATTCCCTATCGGAATTCCTATCCTATTATTGAATTTTACGGCCATTGTATAATTATTAATCCTTTCCGTCCAAGATATATTTTATCTCGTAATTTCGCTCAAGAAAATTAAACACTATTTATCATTTTCCCGGTCAAAATCCACGGCGTTAAACGAATCTTATCGCTACCTGAATTCGATTTCGTTTAGGTCAACGCGTCCCCTTTCCAGCGTGATGTAGTCACACGAAATCGAATTTGAAGTTTCGATAATATTCACTACTAACGTCAGTCGATAACGAGAATATTAAACTCTCGTGCCACGTCAGATTTTGACTCGATCAACCGTTCTATTATTATTTAGGCACTCCTTATAAACCTTACATATTATATTCGTACTTAAAATTCGGGTCATTACATTAACTAACCTACGGATTTCCTCATTGTCCGCCACCAGCTTCTTCGGGTGACGATTTCAGTTCACTACCCCAAAAGCTAACATGACGGCCCTGCTCCTTATATGCCGTAACCACCCGATGTGGAATCATTTTCCATGTATATAGATTTCTAACTATCGGAGCAGTTATGCTGACCATTACCACTCGGTTGGTAACTATGATGTCGCCATTTCTCCTCCCGTAAGCTTCCTCATCTTTCTCCTACGTGTCCAAACCATGGACGTAGTAGTGATTAGTTAGTCGAGGACGAGGCTCAAGAGGTAAGACGTGTATTTAGATTCGAAAACCACCGAAATTTTTGTTTTATCTACATTTGTCCAACCGGATTTGATTCTCTCGATGTTCCTCGTGAGGTCCTTCCTCCTTGAGAAAAAGGTGTGGTTCATGGTTTGGCTTGGTATGGATTGGTACCTGTAGTTATCAAGTTCTTTTGACATGTACAATAAAACAGTGCATCTCACTACTGGGGAGGGTGATGAATCTAGTAGTATCACAGGATTACTGTTTCAGCATATGCAACTCTTCACTTCACTTGTAAAAGTCAAGAAAGTTGTTGAAATTAAATGATGCTGCAGGTGAAATTACATTATGGACATTGTAATGATTCCTTTCTGCAGGAGTTTTTGTTCTAATCATCCTGGATGTGGATGCTCAGCAGCTCCTTTCGTCCGAAGGCTTAAACAGAGACCGCGTGGGGCTTCATCGAGGGAACGTGGAAAAGAAACATATGAGAGAGTCCAAACCATTCCTGCCTGAAGATTTAGTTACTCGGCTTTCTTCGAACAACTTGCAATGTAAATGGAAGCAACTAGTTTCCAACTGCAGCACCATTAATAACCTGTACTTTTGGTTGTTAGGTACTCATGTAGGCATCATCTAACCAGCAAATCCAAGCTCTACCAGGTCATTTCGATTTCTGTTCCCACAAGGTGCTGCGATCTTTTTCCGAAGACTCTGGGAGCTCGTCACATTAGGTGGGGGCTCTATCCTTTGCACAAAAAAAAAGGATAAAGAAGCATCAATCACCAACCCTCCAACGACTGAGGAGGACACAAGGAAGCAGGTCCACATATCCCAATTCAAAACTTCCCCAGAAAAAGTCGTATTCAGTTTCCACAAGGGTGCTGAATGGTGGTTGGTGGGTTGCAACCGGGGAAGGCTCAATCCAATACAATCCAATCCAATCCACTCCAAACCTACCAAGGTGAGTTGTCTGTTTGTCGATGCCTGCTCCCCGGTCATTGATCCTTGTCCTCATTAAAAGACCAACGCGAAGAATTGTAGTTGGGGATTTCGGTCCCTGTCCGTATCGGACAAGGCTGCCCTGAACACGAGGCACCACACGGGTCTTTACCCCCCGCCCCAACCTACCAAATTCAAACCCGGGTAACAGCCACCGTCCCAACGTAATTCTTAGAAACAATGGCACAGGTTGTGTTGTGTGAGTATGGGTAAAGAACTGGCAGCAGCACTGAACTCGAAATCATGCCAAGGGGTGTTTCCAAAAGAAAATATGTGGAGGGACGGCGGTGTCACTCTGCCCATTGCTATCATTGATTGTATCGGGGCTATAATTGGGTTATTAAGGTGTTGTTGACGAGGAGTTTCTTTTTTTTCTGTCAGGAGGAGGATGAGTTTCCCCAAGGCTGGTAGGTATGGATGGGCACGCAGAAACAGTAAAACATATCTCTCCCTCTTCTCCTCCCACTTTCAATTATTGGGTAGATAGGACAAGGCACGACTGCTTTCCCACTATGCAATTTTTTTTACATCGTACACTCTTGTCTACTGGCTCTCGTACGTCACGACACTTTTACACTAAAAAAAATCGGGGCTTCCTCCTCCTCCTCCTCCTCCTCTTTATTCCTCTGCTTTGTTTACTCTTCCCTTTTCCCTTTTAATATTTTATGTAACTGGATTCCTTTTAGGGAAGAACATCAAGATTACCATCCCTTTGTTGTCCGGGGCCACTCAGCCAAACCACCCTTCTAATGCGATCCCATCCGTCATGTGGATGATATCCAGACATGCTCGAGATCTCTTGCGAACCCAGCCGCTTGAATAAAGCACTCTGTTTACCTCATCTTAATATTGACCGCGACAAGATTATTTGTGCGTATGAAACATGGAAAAGGAGCTGTTTGTTGTTGTTCCAAGAGTAAGATTTGTGTACGTTTAGGTATGCTCGTACATATTTCACATCGGTTGAACCCTGCACCATACACCGATTCCCTTGATTCAGTGGTATGGGACCCCTGTCATAAAATGAAACACATGCAAAAGAGTGAGTCGTTTCTAATCTTATAACAACTCCACCAGTCATTCCCTCCCCTACATACTCCTTTCAAGACCCTCTTCAATAATTCCGGGAACTACCACGCCACGTCGCTTAGTTCGTCGAGGAACATGAGGAACCCATCGTCTTCTTCGTCATCGGCAGCCAAGACGACTTGCTGCAGCAAGGTGGGCTTGAAGAGAGGACCGTGGACTCCAGAGGAAGATACTGTCCTCGTCGATTACATCAATCGGAACGGTGAGGGCATGTGGAGGACTTTGCCCAAGAGGGCTGGCTTGTTGAGGTGCGGAAAGAGCTGCCGCCTACGGTGGATGAATTACCTCCGGCCATCGGTCAAGCATGGCCACATAGAGGCCGATGAGGAGGACCTCATTCTTCGCCTCCATCGCCTCCTTGGAAACAGGTTTTCTTCACGTCCTCTCGATCCATTTTCGTGCCTCCTGGCTTATCATCACTCCGAATTCCATTTGCATATCGGTTTGATGACTTCTGCTCGGGTGAAAATCCAGCTTGACATAGGTTTGATGTAATTACACTCCTTGAAAACCTAATTTGTGCTTATAAAAGAAAATCTTATCCCTAAAAAGAGAAAGAATGCAAAAGGCCCGCTTTCTTCTATCAAAAATGTTTCCGAAAGCACACTTCCACATAGTACGTGGTGGTACGAAGAAGAGATCTTGGAAACGAGGTGCTTGAACTTGTTCTTTTTTTTTTTCCTGATTTCGTTAAAACCCCATATTCAAAGGAATAGTGGTACTGGGGAGTTCATGTTCAGTTTGTCAAAGTTATAGTGGTATTAGGTAATATGGACATGCCAAAGGTTATCCTAACCCTAAAACCTTTGTCTTGTCCTGAGAATTTTTCTTTTTTGGTTGGCCATGGAATTTATTAGGTGGTCTTTGATTGCTGGGAGGATACCAGGAAGGACAGACAACGAGATCAAGAACTACTGGAACGCCCACCTCAGGAAGAAGCTCATCAGGCAAGGGATTGATCCCAAGACCCACAGACCCATCAACAAAAACACCGTTCCCCCGTTCCAACAACGGTGCCCGGACGAAAAACACTCGAACTGTGCCGCGCTTGTAGGGAACTTATCCTATGCTGCTGAGGACAGGGAAAACCCGCATTTATACGTCGGAGGCGGCGGCGGTGGCGGACATGGAGGATCCGAAATCGGGAGCATTAATCAGATCGACGCGACATTAGCCGACGAAGAAGTGGAGGACGTGTTCTCCTCGTTCTTGAACTCGTTGATGAACGACGACTCTCCCTTCACATCCTCTAACCAGCCGATGACGCTCCTGCAGCCGCTGCCACAGCCGCCGCCATTTGATTTCGATCACGGACTAGGGTACCAAACGGTGAAGAAGGCCGCGACTTCAACCCCCTTCACACCAAAGATGAACAGCGGCCCTCAGGGGATTGCTCGGTGATTGAGGAAGAATAAAAGCGAGGAGGTAAGCTTAATAAATGTCAAGGTTCGTATTCGAAGGATGGAATTCTGAAATTTGAGGCTAAAATCTTAAAAATAATAATAATATAAATAATTCTGGAAAAAAAGTGACTCGTGAACATAAAAAAAATGTTCTTTAGAAAATGAAGATTTTAGCCCAAATGTTTAGAATCATGTGGCGTTTTTTTTTTCCTTGGTTCTTATTCCAATGAAAAATTATTATTTTTTGCCCGTACCTTCCAGTGTCGATCAAGGTCGTCGTATCATGTCGTACCACATCAACTTATTTTAATATCAAATGTTTGTTTGATATGATATTCAATGCATGACAAAACATGATCCCATGAAATCCAACAATCTTTTAATTGCATAAAAATTTTGGTTGCTAGTGAATGGCCTTATCTCATTCAACACCCAACAAGAATAAAAGCAAAAGAAATGAAAAAGAACCGTGTGAATATTAAGGTTGTAATATAATCCCACAACCAAACAAAGAAGAAGAAGAAGAAGAAGAAGAAGCAGAAGAAGAAGAAATCACGAGGAGGAAGATCTCCCCAATATTAAACAAATAATATTTTATGTAAGAAAAAAATGATGGAAAGGAAAAGGAAGGAGCAAAGGAGGTGGTGGTGAGACCGCTGTGCTAACCTTTGGATAGAGGGAGAGGGAGTTTGGACACTTTCTTACAGCCAAGTGGTGTTTATTTCTAGGATGTCTCCTCCCGCAACTGTTATTTATACTGAGCCTTTACCGCCGTACAACCGACATTCCCATCCAGACAAAACTGCCCCAGATTACCAACCTTCTCACCCGTTTATCCTACGAAACAAACACATTCTCGGCCGTCGGCCTGAAACTGATACCATATCTCGTTTTTGTCTTAAGCAACAAATCTTGATACATCAACTATTTTTCGACCCGAGAATCATGCGCCCTACTTCGCCAAGAAACCCTTTTGATCGCTGTAACGGTACAGCAGCTTGCAGATGCCAAACACTTAAAATACCAACCCTCAGCTTGTGGAAGTGGTTGAAGAAAGGCCCCGCTCATCGCTGAGTCAAGAGGTCCCTTCCCATTTTGCCTAGGTCAGAACCTTCCCCCGAGGACTGAGGAGGGGGAGACGTATCCGCGTCCAAGATATGGCCAAGGCTGTTTGTTTTGGTGTGGCCAGCCACAATGGAGACAATGTTCATATCAGCCTCCCCATGGACTTCCGATAATACAGAGCGTGCAGGTGAGATAGCTAATGGCTTTCGACGCCTGACTCCCTCGCAGGACCGGTGTACCAGTAATTCTCTGGCCTCGGGACGTCAAACTACCTCCACACGAACGCGACCTTGTCCTTGGCCAACTTGGGACCGAATGTTGAAGGAGGTCGGGCATGCCTTAGGTTTGCGGGGGTTGGGACAGGCACGATGGGGGGATTTGTACAAACGATACATTTACTGCTGCCATAATTGAGGATAAACTGACACATCAGAAATCTAGGGAGCCTGATTTTGTTCGTATTATTAATTTAATTGAAGGGAACATTAAGCCCACGATTCGAGGACGACCGATTGATTAATGGTTTATGTGTGGATTAGTATAATGGAAATCACCGTTGTTAAACCTTCCCGTGAATTCCAAAGAAAATCTTAAATTCTGAGCGGTTCCTTTAAAAAAAAAAATAAAAATTGATGGATTAATAATGCTTTCGTTAGATGGAAATTGCATTAATTTTCTATATTTTTAAATTAGTATCGATATTCATAAAATCCAAAAGATATTTAAATTTTTAATTTAAGTATTATTAAGTCCTAAAATATCAAACCAGTCATTAGCATCGATAATAAGTCTCGAGGGTTAATGGGCCCAGAAGAAAGCCCAAATTTCCGTTTCCCGGCCCAGTTTTTCTTGGGGGATACGTTTGGGCCTGTACTACTTGTTGATTTACCATTTTGCACCCACCGCCTTGCATCTAAACTAAATCAACCTCCCCTCCACGAAATTTAAATGAAAGAGGAGACGGATCGCCCAAACCCTAGCCCAAATCCACTCCAATTTGTCCTTCCGCTCTCTGGGAAGATTCCCTCCGCCGCCGCCTCTAATCTCAGGTCTGCGTCTCTCATTCCCCTTCGCTCTCGCTCCTTCATCGGTCTGTCATGTTCGACGTTGTGGATTTTCGATTACGCCTCGGGAAGTTGTGTCGAACGGGTTGTGTTGCTTTGTGTGTTGGTGCGGGGAGGATTATGCTGATTTGTTTCGCTGGAGAAGTTCGTTTCGTGTTTGTGCGTTTGCGCAGTTTTTGCTGAATCGTGTGGTTTTAGGATTTCGGAGCAGGGAGAAATTGGATGGTAGATTTGAGATTGTGGTCTGTTATGGTGTGTTGTAGGGAACCGGTGTTTGATTATACTGTTTTTGTGCAGGAAGAAGTAGGTTCTTGGGTGAAAATGAGGGGAAGGAGCTACACCCCGTCTCCCTCTAGGGGCTACGGCAGGAGAGGGAGCAGCCCCAGTCCAAGGGGTAGGTATGGCGGTCGTGGAAGGGATATGCCCACCAGCCTCCTCGTTCGCAACCTCCGCCATGATTGCAGGTTTGTTTTTGCTTGGTTCTGTTTCGTTTTTCTAATTGTGTCTGTCGATTTCTGTATTGTTGGATTATTGGTATACTTGTATACTGGTAATTACCCTGGTGTGTGTAGGTTGATTACTGTGTGATTACTCATGAATTGGGGACTCACAGTGCACTGACTGTTTTGATTGCACAGCTCTAATCTCTCAGTTTATGACCTGTGTTAACTAGTTCCTGGTATTTGTTGCAGACCAGAAGATCTTCGCAGGCCTTTTGGGCAGTTTGGTGCTCTTAAGGACATCTATCTGCCAAGGGATTACTACTCTGGGTGAGAAATGGCAACACATTATAAATATGTTTATTCGGATTGGGTATATATAAGCCGGGAGGCTCTCTTTTGATGTTTCGCTTCTTTTTTTTTTTAAATCATCAGCACTGATTTGAAGCATTTGCACTGAATCATGAAATTATGTCCCAATTTCTCCTCAGTCGTTATCCCTCATGTACCAGAACTTGAAATATTTACGTCCTGTAAATTCGTCGACGGAGTTATAGCAGTTTCTTTGTTTGAGTTTGGTTGCATGGGTGGAAAATAGAAATTCTAGTCTTCTTCAGATAGTTTGTCATTGTTCAAGAATGACAGTCCGGGGTTTCATGTTTGCGGTTGCCTGTTTTCTTTAACCTCTCAGTTGCCTGTTTTTTTCAATTATGTTGTCCCTTTTCCCAACTGGCGTTTATTTCAGTCTAGCACCACAGTAATTTTAGAAATTACTTTGCATAACTTCTTCTCTCTAGGGGCATTTTTTTCATGATTTGTCTTCTGTTATTGGAAGTTCGGCAAGCTATTGAAGTAACAGTGAAACAAAAGTTTTGAAGAGATCAATGAAGTAATTAGAGTTCAATTGAAGATGATGTTAGTGATAGTGAAGATTGGAAGGAAGTTGGGTATGAATGTTTGAGAAGATGTTGCACGTCTGGAAGAATATCAAGTCATCTTATAACTGTCACTTGCAAGGTCAGCAGCCAATGCGCTTGCTTCTAGTTGCTTATCATGACCTTCTGTATTAGTGGGTATTTCTTTCAAGTTGTAATGTAATTCCAGTTGAGGATTTTTTTGCCCTAGCAGAATGTACCTTGAGGCTGACTGTTGGATCTTTTTGTTTTTATTGTGCTTTCTGTGCAGTGAACCCCGTGGATTTGGTTTTGTTCAGTATGTGGATCCTGGTGATGCTGCTGAAGCTAAGTACCACATGGATGGCTATGTTCTCCTTGGTCGGGAACTGACTGTTGTGTTTGCGGAGGAGAACCGAAAGAAGCCTTCTGATATGAGGGCAAGGGATCGTGTCAGGTACTTCATAACTTGGTGCTGTTTTGTTTCATTTGATGTGGTCGGTCAGTCATGAACTTCTTTATGCCCTTTTTAGTGTATTTTAATTCTGATATGGGAAACATAGATGGTAGGTCCTGGTCATTCTTAACACTTGAAAATCTACTGTTCTCCAAATTTTTGATGGGTGCACAGATGTTAGGATGCTGAAGTGTCATTGCAGATCTTCTTGCTCACTTATTTGAATCATTATTGCATATCTTTGGTGATCAATGGATGTCTAGCTTATTCTTTTTCCATAATTTGTCCTTTTCTTTTGGTTTTCTGTTGACATTCATTTCTTTAAAAAAAAAATGGGCTATTTTATTTTCAGCAGTAGGGGGAGGTTCAGTGACCGAAGGCGATCTCCCCCGGGATATTCTCGATCTCCTCGCCCCTCTCGATCCCCGCCTCCTCGCCGAGCGAGATCCCGCTCCCGGAGTCCCAGATATAATTCTCAGGCGAAAAGAGGGTATTCCAGGTATGTGGCAAGTTAACATTATTTGCAAGTACACTTTTGTTTCAACTTATTATCCCCATCTTTAAAATCCCTCGTCAGGTCCGGCTCTCCACAGGATAAGACACGCGGCCGGGAAAGGTCCTACTCTCCTAGACCACCAAGCCCTGACAGGTACGTCTCTCGCTCCCCACCTGCCAATGGTTCGAGGAGCCGCAGCCCTATTCCGGGTAGGGGAAGGAGCGGGAGCCCGAGTCGTAGCCCTCCTCCAGAGGAGTCCAACGGAGACAGGTCGCCCTAGCAAGGGAAGTCGACGAGCTGACGTCTTCCTGTTGTCTGAGAGTATGTTTTGGGATTTGTAGTCATTTGCTCGTGGGAAATGGATGTTTATAGGGCCTAGCCTTTTCTTTCCTGTTTTACGGGGACGATTCTATCCGATCCAGTCGGCACTGCCTCAGATCACATGTTTAGCCCCGAGGTCGTACTTAGTTTGGGGGGGGGTTTGACTTTACTTTGTTTGTGGCTGTTTAGTACTACCCTAGTTTGTTATTTATCTACGTTATCACCACATGGTTTGCCTGCCCGTCTTCCTTGAGTTATGTGAACGTGGTGGGCCCACCAGAAGTAAATGTCTTGGAATTTTCTTATATTCCTCGGTTGATGTCTACGCGAGACCTGAATGGGTGAGATTTGTCTTGTTCATTATGGTCTCATTCGACTCTGTTTCTCTAAATATATTGGAACAAAAACTCTTGGTTAAAAATTCCTCGCATTCCTCCGTTTCGGACAAGATCCTTTGTATTATTTAAAAAAAATATGCACTTTGACTCTGTCCATCCCCAAAAAATGAAGCTGACTAATCTCTAATTATTCTGATGCCTTAACTCTGTTGGTCTAATCCATTATTACTGACCACAATACCCGTCTTCGTTTTGTGTTTTTCATCCTCTTCTTTGTTTTTGTGTTTTTCCATCCTCCTGTGTTTATATTGCTGACCACAATCCCACCCCCTTCTGGTAGGTGAAGTGGGTTGAGGGGGGAGCGTTTCGGAGAAGTCGGCCGGCATGACGTCCGATACCAAGGATTCTGCCGCTACGGTTGACCTCCCCGTGACCGCCCCCGCTGCCTCCTCCTCCCATGCCAAGAAGCTTAGTCTCGTCCCTTTGATCTTTATCATTTACTTCGAGGTCGCTGGTGGGCCTTACGGCGAGGAGCCGACTGTCCAGGCTGCCGGCCCGCTGCTTGCGTTGGTCGGGTTCCTGGTGTTTCCATTCATATGGAGCGTCCCCGAGGCGTTGATAACGGCCGAGTTATCGACCGCGTTTCCCGGGAATGGCGGGTTTGTGATCTGGGCGGAGCGTGCGTTCGGGCCCTTCTTCGGGTCCATGATGGGGTCATGGAAGTTCCTTAGCGGGGTGATCAACATGGCTGCGTTCCCTGTCCTCTGCATCGACTACCTCGAGAAGCTCTTCTCTGTTTTCGAAGGCGGCTGGCCACGGTACGTCGCCATCCCGTTGTCCACCCTGTTCCTCTCCTTCCTTAACTACACCGGTCTGTCCATAGTGGGATACACAGCCGTATTGCTGGGGCTCGTGTCCCTCTCCCCATTCGTGGTGTTGTCCCTGGTTGCAATTCCGAAGATCCGGCCTCACCGTTGGCTCAGCATGGGGCAGAAGGGAGTCGGCAAGGATTGGAACTTGTACTTCAATACTCTGTTCTGGAACCTTAACTTTTGGGACAACGTCAGTACTTTGGCCGGCGAAGTCGACAAGCCACAGACGACGTTCCCGATTGCGCTGCTGGTCGCGGTCGTCATGACCTGTGTGGCTTACCTGATCCCGCTATTCGCCGCCACCGGCGCCATCTCGGTCGACCAGAACGAGTGGGTCACCGGTTTCCTTGCGGACGCTGCGGAGATCATCGCAGGGAAGTGGCTCAAGATCTGGATGGAGATTGGCGCGGTCCTGTCGGCAATCGGACTATTCGAGGCCCAGCTCAGCAGCTGCGCGTTCCAACTCCTCGGCATGGCTAACCTGGGGATACTGCCTCGGTTCTTCAGTAAGCGTTCAAAAAGGTTCGGAACACCCTGGATCGGGATCCTGCTCTCGGGAGGAATCTGCCTGGGGATCTCGTACATGAACTTCACCGACATCATATCGTCGGCAAACTTGCTGTATAGCCTGGGGATGCTGCTGGAGTTCGCATCGTTCCTCTGGCTGAGGTGGAAAATGCCGGCGAAGAAGCGGCCGTACCGCGTGCCCCTGAGCCTCCAGTGGTTGGTCGTAATGTGCCTGGTGCCGTCTGCGTTCCTGGTAGTGATAATGGTGTTTGCGACCAAGACGGTGTACATGGTGACAGGATTGATGACGGCGGGAGGGATAGGGTGGTTCTTCCTCATGAAGTTGTGCAAGAGCAAGAGGATCCTGGAGTTCAGCAGCGGCGATGACATCGATGCCCTCTACGACGACGACTGACTGATCAAACTCAAACGCCCACTTGTCATCACTAATATTATATTATGTCTTGCTATGTTGTTTTAGTTATATCGCGTGTAGAAGGAGAAAAGAAAGAAGAATATGTTTTTTTCTTAATCGTGGATTTAATCTTAGTAAACGAATGTTTAGGACTTATTTTGTAAACCGAAATAACGTTAATAGAAACAAACCTCGATTTAATCGGCCCTTGCATTTCTTACATCAAAGTTGACATTTCAATAAGGAAAAGAAAGGGGATGGATTTGCTTGGCGGAGCAAAAAAGGGGGTCAGATCAGATCTCCTTCAAACGAGGCCCATCTGTAAAATCTGTTTATAACAAGAAAATATATGAGTGCGATTGATTTATCTCGTAAAATATCTTCCGAATGAATCTCCTCCATTCGATTGGCAACAAAAGGGGTTGTTGTCCCGTTTCAAAATTCTTCGTCTCATCTTTTAAATTTTGTTAAATAATATTGTATTCCTAATTCGAGACTTCTTTTTTTTTTTGGACTAACCGTATCTTGCAGCTACCATACCCATTTGTTTCTTACACTAAAATTTTATTCGGGGCTTAATATAAAAAAAAAATTACTTTTTGAAAGGGTACGCATATGAAATTCCAAATGAGGAATGTACTCCACATATATATCTACCAGAATAATTGTGGACCACATACAATAAATGGGAATAATTGGATAAAAAAAGGATTTAAATAAATGCGCACACACTACTACTCAAAAAGGAATGGTCAAAGAAAGAGGGAGATAGAGAGATTCTTAACAGCCTGCCCCTTTCACGTGATTCTCCTCCTTCCTCAACAAGACGCGTTCAGACATTCATTTCGCTCTTCATATATTAAACATTAAATTATTATTTGTATGTACCACACACACCAAATTCCCCCAATCCCTCATGATTGGATCGATCCAACCGTCGCATTCAACAAGATCGTATCATTTTTAGTCTTCCTTTTCCCATTCACAAAAATCTTCATTTTTTCTTCCCATTCTCCTGCCACGTGTTATCTTGTTTTTTTTAAAAAAAATGATAGTTGCGGGAAATTCAGTGATCGGCCCGGCCCATTTTTACAAACGGGCTTCGAAGAAAATGGGCGGTCGTCGTTTCCCGGGCTGAAACGACGTTGTACAATTGGGGAAGCGAAACGAAGCTCCCGCGGTTTGTCGGGGGATGGAGATATTTTCGCCGTTGACACCGACTACCTTCTCTCCCTCGAGGAGGTTACTCTTCTTCCGCCGGGGGACCGCGTTCCCCGCGCCGGTTGTTCGTCCCAACCCGCGGTGGAAGTGTGTTACTCGATCTAAGTCTTCTGATTTCCAAGGTACCGACTTCTTCCGGATGGCGGGAGTTCTGTGGCGATTTTTTTTTTTTTTAGTTGTTCGTCGCGATCTTGGTTAGATTCTTCCTATTAGTTTTGCTATCGTTGTTCTGCGTCTCGTTTGATCGGAAATTTATGTGCGTTTGATTAATTGAACAGTCATCCTTGTGATTTTGATGTTGGCGGTGGTTCGCATCGCGTTTGATCGGAAATTTATGTGCGTTTGATTAATTGAACCAGTAATCATTGTGACTTTTGTGTTGGCGTTGGGAAAGGTGGTTGGAAGGCTTTTTTGGATGGATGATGCAGGGTCTTGATTTTTTGGTGAATCGTTGTCCATAGTTTGTTTTTAATCCACGACACAGTTGTTCCTGTGTGATTGTTGCTGAATTAGGTGGAAAGGTGTAAACATTTTCCTTGTTCTTATGTCTACAGATTTCCGTGGTTTTTCTAAACCTGTTCGGCTACTCCCGGCTACCCAGGTTGAAAACTGGAGGAAAATTGCCGATGAAGAAGAATTGAAGTTCAAGAGTGTAGATGGTTCCCAATCCTTGTACAGAGTTAGAGTTCGTACGAGCAGAGCCTATGGTTCGAGTTTAAGCGATATTAATGCTGCAGTGCTCCTCTGCTTCATAGATGAAAATGGCGACTCGATCATACAAAGGATATCTGCTCTCTCAACGACCGGTTCTTCTTCTTCTTCTTCTTCTTCATATTTTGACGAGCAACGAGATGCTGATGGACTCCGCTTCCAAAGAGGCTCTGTTGATGAGCTCGTTTTTAGAGGCCCTAAGCTTGGGAAGCATCTATCAGTTTGGATGGGCACTGAATCTGGTATGTTGTAAATTGGCTGCCTGGCTTTTTGAAATGCCCCACCACTAAAGTAAACATATATAGTGTGTGGATGATTTCCATAACTGCTCCTGTAATTGTCATTCAAGAACTGCATGCAGTCCTTAAGATTTCTGTTTTGTTATTGTGAAGGTCAGGTCAGTGGAGGTTAGCTGGTTTTAGCCTGTCCGCTGCCCATCCATGCCAAGATTCTTTGGAAGAATTGTCTTCGGCTGAATACAAGTATCGATGCTACAGCTATGATTTTGAAAATGAGGAGACTTTGATTGGTGGAAGCAGCTACTCTTCAATGATTGAACTCAAACCACACCGGGTCACTGAGACTCAAGGGCAAGATCCAATGACCCTAGTAGCTGAAAGCTTTGAAGAGACAACCCCCTTGAGTCCGCTGGTCTCTGCCGATGAAAGCATGAGGGAATATTCCAATCTGAAGCTTTCTCTGCTACTCTACGATGCGGTGCTAATCTCAGCCGGAGCAACAATTACATCATTCTCTGGTGGCGAGAATGCAGCTCTTGCATTCCTGACTGGTGGGTTAGGAGGCTTTTCATATTTGCTGCTACTACAAAGATCAGTGGACGAATTGCCTGCTCCATCATCTATATCAGGGAGCACCATTGATGAAGCGTTCAGCCGGTTCAGGGGACCAGTCTCAATCATTGCTTTGACCATCGCATTCTCTCTTCTGACTCTCAAGTATGGCTCGGGGGAGGCTCCGTCAAGTTTCGCTCCCAAGGACCTCATTCTCGGGATGATGGGGTTTCTGGTGTGTAAGGTTGCGGTGGTATTGGCAGCCTTTAAACCAATTTCTATGCGTCCTAAGCCGAACGACTGAACATCTCGATTTATCCCGTCCGGAAAAATCTCTCTCGGGTTGGAAATGGGAGTCGTACCACTCTGAAGGCAATTATCCGAACCGTTAGACTGCAAAATTCTGGTTGTCTCGCCGAAACAATATTAAGTTCACATGAATAGAAAAAAAAAGGACTCTTTATAACTGAGTGCTATCGGATGCCCACACCTATGAGGCAACAATTGAAAGGACTCATCATTCTACGAATAATTGTACATTTTAAAAATTCTGCTGTTTCATCTACTACGTCACCTGAAGATATCCAAACCTGTCAAACACAAACAATCGTTAGATTACAAACCCACGTATTCCTAAAATTGTGTTCCGGAAGTTCTCCCAACAACGAGCCAGTTATGATCCCAAACGAGTTCCGTCGTATGAAAACTACATATTATGTCGGGTTTACTTTCCACGGATAATCTCATCTCTCGTCAGGAATTCGGGAGTGGTCTTCAATTTCAGTCCTTCATTCGCCTTACAAATCCTTTTCACCATACAATATTCCTTAGCTGGTCTATTCCAGGATCAGGACCCTTTCCAACTAACCATCTCACTCGCGAATTCTCCGTTCACGTCTCAATCAAGGCCGTCATAAAAGCTTATCCCGAGGAGCTCCCGTCTCGTACCAATTCCCGACACTAAGAATAACTCCTCTAAATGGACTGTTCCCGTCTCTTATGCAAGCACTCATCTCATTTCTTATACGACGGGTTTCCATACAACCACGAGCGAAATTCCAGCCACTCTCAGACCACTCCCATCCCCATTCCGAACACTCTAACCTCAACCGAAGTATCCCAAAACGAAACTTGACCTAGTTGTCCCAATTCCCTTCTAATTTACAGTCCAAACCTACTCACTTACATGCCTATTACACATTAATCACGAACACACGTTCAGCCAATGTCTATGGCACATCATGCACTAGTTCCATGCAACCGAATCACCATCCTACATCATCCTCGCAACCCAAGAGTAAAGGCAGCAGTTCTGTAACCGATCTAAGGAAGGACCAATAGAAGGAAGCAAGAAAACCTACCTCGAGCTCGAATCCCGTACAAGCTCCGCAAGTTCTTTCCTTCTCCTCGCGGTAGGGCTTCCCGAGCTCTCTTATTCTATGCGTTCGAGCCTTCTCGAGTCCCTTTCTTGTGAGGCTCCACCTTCGATGAACTGAGGATTTCCCACTTCTTTTTCTCTTGCTCCGCTCCTCTTCTTCCCCCTTTCGTCTCACATCCCTCTTTTCAATTTTGACCAATTTTTTTGTTTTTCCCCTTTGACCATCCACCCGTCTCCTTCTTTTCACTTCAAGAAAAAGGAATTTCCTTAATGTAAGTGGCCACGTGGTTACGGCCTTTATGACTTAGGCTTCCTACCTCGTGGCTCTCTCCTCTTTGGGCCGAACTCTTTATGGCCTTGAAATTGGAGTCTTTTTTTTAATCGTTACAATTTCTTCCCCATTTTTTGAAATTTCGTCCCCGAAATTATTCTATAAACAAAGAATAATTGCCCCTCATCACGGCCTTTGATTCCCAGCTTAGTTGTTCTTTCCCGGCTCCACTCCAGCGCACCCTCAATAATGGCATGGTTTTTCCCCTAGGTATTCGTTCCCCCTTTTCAACGATTTGTACAGGTTGAACCGTGATGCTCATATTATTGTTTACCACAACCTCTGATGTTTCCACTCTCGATTCAGGATTTGGCTCGTACTTCCGCATCATCGAGACGTGGAATACATCATGACAGTGTGAAAGTTCAGGGAGAATCGCTACACGATAAGTGACTTTACCAATTCGTCCGATAATCTTGTATGACCCAATGTACCTAGGACTCAGTTTATGTACTTTTCCCATCCTATAGATCGACTTCATCGGTGATAGCTTCAAGAAAACCTCATTCCCGATCTCGAACTCCAAAGGCCTTCTCCGTTTATCCGCATAGCTTTTCTGATGGCTTTGAGTTGTCCTCGTTCGCTCCCTCACAGTAGCCACAACTTCTGAAGTTTCACGTATCAATTCTGGTCCATTAAACGCCCTCTCTCTGGGCTCATTCCAACACAGGGCCAACCTACAACTTCCCCTGTAAAGGGCTTCAAATGGAGCCATACCGATGCCAGCGTGATAATTCTTATTTTACGCAAACTCTACTAGCGGTAAATGATCCACCCAACTTCCTTTCCATTCCAGAGCGCATGCCCGAAGCATATCTTCCAATGTCTGAATCGTGCGCTCGTATCTAATGCTTTCTGAAGATTCCTCCACAACTTGGAAGTAAATCGCGGGTCACAATCGGAAGTAATAGTGTGAGGAATTCCATGATACCTCACAATTTCCTTGTTGTATATCTTAGTCAATGTTTCCAACGACCAGTTGATTAGTATGGGAATAAAATGCGCTGGCTTAGTAAGTCTGTCCACCACCACCCATACCGAATCTACATTCCGACCTCCCTTGAAAAGATTTGTTACAAAATCCATCGCAATGTCTTCCCACTTCCATTCATGTACGGGAAGTGGCTCGGGTAACCCACCTGGTCGTCGGTGTTCAATCTTCACCATTTGACATGTAATGCAGTGACCCACATACCTCACTACATCCTTTTTCATCTTTGGCCACCAGTAATGTTTGTGCAAATTCTGGTACATCTTCGTAATGCCAGGATGTACGCTATATTTACTTTTATGCGCTTCATCCATCAGTTTTTGTTTCACTTCCTTTGCATCTGGAACACACACTCGACCACTGAATCTCAATAAGCCATTAGGAGAGAGTTTAAAATGTACATACACCTCCATTTCTAATCCTTCTCGTACTAGCTTCAAGTATTCATCATGAGCCTGAGCATCTCGTATAGTGGCCAACAATTCTGGTTCAACTTGCCCCTTAGCCATACACAATCTTCCTTCATATTCTTCGAAGCATATCTCTAAGTTAGTCATTTGTTCTACCATGCGAGCTTCTTCCACTCTTAAGTTCATAAGAGAGCCGTGTCTACAACTCAACGCATCTGCTACTACATTTGCTTTCCCTGGGTGATACGAGATGGTGTAGTCATAATCCTTAACCAACTCCATCCACCTTCATTGTCTCACATTTAATTCATGTTGAGAGAGAAGGTATTTTAAGCTTTTATGGTCCGTGAACACTTCGAACTTCTCCCCATACAGGTAATGTCTCCACAACTTCAAAGCAAAAATTACGGCCGCGATTTCCAAATCGTGCATAGGATAATTTTCTTCGTGTTTCTTTAATTGTCTAGATGCATAAGCAATCACCTTTCCATGTTGCATTAGTACACATCCTAATCCTTGTGCACATGCATTACAATACATTGCAAATCCTCCCGATCCATCCGGTATTGTCAACACAGGAGTAGTAGTCAATTTACGCTTCAATTCCTCAAAGCTTTGTTCGCACTTTTTCGTCCATTCGAACTTAACTTCATTTCGAGTCAATTTAGTCAAGGGGGCTGCGATTCGGGAAAATTCTGCCACAAATCTGCGATAATATCCAGCCAAGCCCAGAAAGCTGCGAATTTCCGCCACACTGGTTGGTTGACGCCACTCCTTTACTGCTTTAATCTTTGCTGGATCGACCTCAATCCCAGCGGCTGAAATCACATGTCCCAGAAAGCCCGTCTTCGTTAACCAAAACTCGCACTTGTTGAGTTTCGCATATAGCTTATTTTCCCTCAGTACGCTCAACACAACACGCAAGTGCTCTGCATGTTCTTCTTGACCCTTTGAGTACACTAGGATGTCATCTATGAACACCACCACGAAATGATCCAGGTACGATCTAAAGATCTGGTTCATATGACTCATGAAGACTGCTGGAGCATTTGTCACTCCAAATGGCATTACACGAAACTCATAGTGTCCATATCTCGTTCGGAAAGCCGTTTTTGGAATATCCTCTTCTTTAAGACCAATCTGATGATATCTTGACCTCAAATCTATCTTAGAATATATAACAGATCCCTGTAACTGATCGAACAAATCATCAATGCGTGGGAGGGGGTAACGATTATTTATCGTAACTTGATTCAACATACGATAATCGATACACAACCGCATAGTATCGTCTTTCTTCTTTACAAATAAAACAGGAGCGTCCCACGGCGATACACTGGAATGCACAAAACCCTTATACAAAAGATCATTAAGTTGTTCCTTGAGTTCCCACAAGTTCATACGATAAGGTGTCCTCGAGATAGGTGTGGTCCCTAGTACCAAGTCGATGGTAAACTCCATCTCTCGTTTTGGTGGTAGCCCAGGAAGCTCTTTGGGAAACACGTCTCCAAAATCTCGAACCACTTTCAAGTCCCCAAGAGCCGGTTGTTAGAAATAATAATTTCATTAGGTGACCCGACCTTTATGTTCAGTCATACACGAGCTATCCGGATTTTGGGCCTGATTAAATGATCTGATTTATATCAATATTCAGAAGGTCCAATTGACGTCTCGTGAAGTATAGGGGTATATTGAGCAGATACCGTAATAATCTCTTATTCTGTGATGGGTGGAATTGAAGAGATTATTAACCTCAGGGACTTAATTGTCAATGAGGGGTTATGGTCCCCAGGCCATGCGATATATAAGACAATTGTACGGCATCCCATTACCCTAATCAGTTTTACATACGTAAAAAATCGTAAAGGTCTAGAAGACCAAAACCTAGGCGTTCATCGAACAGGCTCTCTAGGTTTCCAATGGATTCATCAGGTACGCTTCTGCATCTAGACTTTGATCTCGGTAATTCGTCATGTGTGTTCCCGATTTTATGTGGATTAAATCTGACACCGGTAACTCTGCCTTCTTGTTCATTATTACTGCAAGGTAAGCCTCGTGCCCTGTTTCCAAAAGACGACGAACTTTTAAGGCCGAGAGCATCATCATCTTCCCTTGCCCTCCATGTCCTATGTACAACCGGGTCTCGTCGCCCACCCTCAACAAAAGGTGTCTCCTTTCGCAATCCACCTGAGCATGGCTTGAAGACAGCCAGTCCATACCCAAGATTACATCAAAATCAGGGATCTGCAACACAATAAGATCTACCAGCATTCTCAATCCAGACACCTCCACTTCACATTCTCTACATATATCATTCGCAATCATATTCATCCCATTCGGTAATACTACATTCAAAGCACAACTCTTCCTACAGGTCATCCATTTAAATCTCCGTACGCACTCTTCAGACTCAAAAGAATGTGTTGCACCCGTGTCAAACAATGCACACACAGCCTTGCCTCGTACTAAAACCGTACTTGAGATTACTCCGCGAGACGCGCTCGCGTCTGCCTCTGTTACAACGTTCAACCTCGTCATCTCCGCTGGTCTACTAACCGATCCTCTCGAAGAAGACACAGTCGGTTCCGGTCTATTCCCACTTCTCGAATATGGGGCAGTAAATCCACTCATTCTACTCCCACCTGTCCCGCTTCTGGATACTCCTCTCGATCCCAGAGGGCACTCCTTGCGGATATGACATGTCTGCCCGCATCTATAACATCTCACCTCTCTTGGCGCACGCATATCCCCATAGTGGCATCTTCCACAATTCTAACAGAGGAGTGGACCTCCTATCCTCGCTCCCTGGCCCCTCCCCTGAGATAACGACCGCGCCAGTATAGGGACCCTCGGGGGCCGGCTCGCTAGGAATCGTGGAGCAGAAGAGGATGGTTCTCCTAATCGGAACTTCTTTCTCGGGGGTGATCCTACTCCGAGTATCATTTTCATATTCGCCTCCTCCCCTGTGGCCTTCATATCTGCGCACCCTTATTCGACGCTTTGTGCTCTCATATATATTTCCTCATAGGTAGTGAGCATCAAATTTCTCAACTGGAATCTGATCTCCGGCATCAGTCCTTCCTCAAACTTCTTGGCCTTCACCTCGGCACTCATAGGCGGGCCGTACCTCGACAGGGCAGAAAATTTCGCCTCGTACTCATCTACAGATAACCCCCTCCTATCGTAGATACAAGAACTCCCTCGCCATCTCACGAAATACGTGAGGATAGAACTTTCCGAGAAATCCCGTCCTGAACGTTGTCCACTCATCTCCAGGGTGTAAAATCCTCGCTCCATCTCTATTAGCCTTCCACCAATCGTTTGCTCCTCGTTTAATCGACTGTTGTACCAACATCATTTTCCCTTCTATCGAGCATCCTAGCACATCAAAAGCGTTCTCTAGTTCCATGGTAAATTCCTCCGCCTTCTCAGGTCCCTCTTCACCTGAGTAAATAGGCACTTTGAGCTTCCTGAATTGCTCGATGAGTGCAACCCTTCTCTTGCGTTCTCCCTCCTCATCCCCAGAAGGAGGATCCCGGACAGTGATACGTTCGTTCTCTTCTGTCATCCTGTAATGTCAGAACACCTTTCTTTCAGCTCAAGGTTCTCACACTTAATGTGTGATTCCACACTAAGTTCCAACAGGAAGTAACTCATACGATTTACTCCTTATAAAGCATACTACCTACACAGACATATTATCATATACAACCCATGCCAAGCGTGCAAAACAATGTCCCAATTATTCAGTCTATATTAAGCATGCTTGTTCCTCCAAACATCTAATATTCAATTCTCGACAATTACCGTTTTCATTCCCACACCAATACATAATCTTCCCATCCAAAATAATTACATTTCTCCATGACCTAACTTCTTCCTTAACGAGTCTTAGGAAGATTAATTCCAGAATGAGACGTTGGGATTACCTTCCGTCAAATTTCAAGTTCGACCAACTTCCTAACACCTTTCAAATCCAAGTATACACCAATGCTTAAACATTCTGCAGAAGTAAACTGTGGTTTATTACATTTTTCTCTTCCCGGGAATTGTCCGTAAACTCGTCAAACGAGTTTAACCTTCCTACACGCATAAGCCGCGCTTAGCATCATTTTCCGAGTCCAAAACCGACCTATTTACATCTCCAAACTTCCACATTGTCACTCCGAACTTAAGCTCGCTCTGATACCACTTGAAAGGACTCAACATTCTACGAATTATAAAGATTACATTTAAATTTCTATCAATAATAAGAACAAATGTCTAAGTTTGTACCTTTTTAAAATTATGTTGTTTCAACTATTACGTCACCTGAAGATGTCCAAACCTGTCAAACACAAATAATAATTAGACTACAAACCCACATACGATCCCTAAAATTATTTTCTGGAAGTTCCCAACAACGAGCCAGTTATGATCCCAAACGAGTTCCGTCGTATGAAAACTACATATTATGTCAAGTTTGCTTTCCACGGAGAATCGCATCTCTCGTCTAGAATCCAACTTCCGGAGTGGTCCTCAATTTCAACCCTTCACTCGTCTTACGAATCCTTTTCACCACACAATAATCCTTAGCTGGTCTATTGCAGCATCACGGACCCTTTCCAACTAACCATCTCGCCCGCGAATTCTCCGTTTACGTCTCAATCAGGGCCACTATACCGCCCTTTCATTTGTCATAAAAGCTTATCCCGAGGAGCTCCCGTCTCGTACTAATTCTCGGCACCAAGAATAACTCCTCCAAATGGACCGTTCTTGTTTCTTACGCAAGCACTCATCTCATTTCTTATACCACGAGTTTCCATAGAACCACGAGCGAAATTCCAACCACTCTCAGACCACTCCCACCCCCATTCCGGACACTTTAACCTCAACCGAAGTATCCCAAAACGAAACTTAACCTAGTTGTCCAAATTCCCTTCCAATTTATAGTCTAAACCTACTCACTTACATGCCTACTATACATTAATCACGAACACACGTTCGGCCAATTTCTATGGCACATCATGCACTAGTTCCATGCAACCGAATCACCATCCCACATCCCAAGAACAAAGGCAGCAGTTCTGTGATCGATCTAAGGAAGGACCAATAGAAGGAAGCAAGAAAACCTACATCGAGCTCGAATCCCGTACAAGCTCCGCAAGTTCTTTCCTTCTCCCCAAGACTTCTCCTCGCGGTAGGGCTTCCCGAGCTCTCTTATTCTGTGCATTCGAGCCTTCTCGAGTCCCTTTCTTGTGAGGCTCCACCTTCGACGAACTTAGGATTCCCACTTGTTTTTCTCTTCTCGTGTGCTCCGCTCCTCTTCTTCCCCCTTCCGTCTCACATCCCTCTTTTCAATTTTGACCAATTTTTTTTGTTTTTCCCGTTTGACCATCCACCCGTCGGAAGCGGCTAACGGTACGTGCACGTAACCGTTACGTGCTTTACTAAATTCGACCAAAATTTTAGTAATCATTACTGAAAATCGACTTTTTTTAGTAAAATGATTAGTAAATTACAAAAAAAAAGTTAGTAATCGGTTACTAATTTTTCACTGTTTTACCATTCGAAAAGTTACTAAACTACGTTTAGTAAATCGGCCAAAAAATTTACTAAACTTTTTAGTAACCGATTACTAAAAATAACGTTGATTTGACAGTTTTTTTTAGTAATCGTTACTAAAATTTCACTGTTCAACTTTAGTAATCGGTTACTAAAAAGTTTAGTAATTTTTTCCGCCGATTTACTAAACCTAGTTTAGTGACTTTTCGAATGGTCAAATAGTGAAAAATTAGTAACGGTTACTAATTTTTTGTGGTAAAATTTGTAATACTAGTAATTTTCCAGGTAGGCCGTTCGAAGATTTTAGTAATGATTTACTAATTTTGTAACCGAATTTAGTAAATTACTGTTTAACATAGTAAAGTCGTTAGTAAATTACTAAATTTTTAAATTTTTTTCGTAATCGTTTACAATTTTTTGAACAAAATTCAATAATCAATTACTAAATTTTTTAGTAATTTACTAAACCGAACAGTAAATTCCGAACCTAAAATCGAACCAACTTTCGGTGTGAAATTACAATTTTACCCCTGTGGTAAAATTACTAAAATGTTTCCCAATTTCTATTTGTAATTTTACCCCCCTTTTGCCTTCGTCCTCGTCGTCCTCCTTCATCCTCCTTCCAACTCCATCCTCCCGTGGGCCCGATCAAAGCGTCCTTGAGGAGCCGCATTCCTCCGTTCATCCCAGCCGAACGTCCCCTCCGATCGGCGACTCCAACCCCCTTCATTGTTCAAAAAATGACGTGAGTTGCGATCCCCGTTTACTCCACCCGCTTCGATATGCCATGCGTGAACTCGGCATCACGGTGCCATCGAGAATGCTGACATCAGGTGCATTCTCGTAGTCATTCATAGGTTTAGACTGAACGTCCGATAACCCTTCATCCCCGAACAATAGTGAATGCCGGAGTGTTTGCCTGAGAAACCAGAAAGCATCGTAAATCAGGTATATTTTGATCAAGCATCGTTTGCCCATTACATTCCCTGGAAGCAGAAGTGTTGCCCATTACGATATCGGCACTACGGGATACCATCTCTGTCTTATGTTCTTAGAAGAAATGGATAGTGTCTTCAATCAGCAGCACCCACGATTTGGTGAGGTACCATGTCCTCACTTTTTCAATCTGTTTGCCTCCAATTATACAAGGAAATCTGTCCAGCGTGACCTGATATCCGTGATTGTAGGTGAGCAGGATACGAATGAACTCTTCAATATAGTAACGGACATGAATGAGGAGCAGTTGTTAAGTGTGTCATTCGGTACTTCTGAAGAAGTTGAGGAGTTCATTAAAATCTATGCGACGGTACGTGGCTTTTCAGTTAGGAGAAGAGATCATCAGAAGCTTCAAAACGGTGAATGCATTATGAGAAAGTGGGTTTGCTCCAGGGAAGGTGAATGTTCTGATTCCCATGTGTTGACGGAACGTAGTCGGGTTAGGCCGTCTGTGAAGAGAGGTTGCAGTTGTTTCTTCAAAGCTAGAGTCGAGATGAACGGACAATGGAATTTGGTTGCGGTTAAGTTGGAACACAATCATGAAATGGTGAGCAATGGTTTGTCATATTTCATGCGGGAAAGGCGCAAGATTTCCGAGCAAGATATGACATTTGTTCGCCGAATGCTCGATGTTGGATTTAGGCAGTGTGATATTATGCGACTACTTATACACGTATCCGGGGGACACGAACATGTTGGTTTCCTGATGAAGGACCTCAATAACAGGAAGCTGAAGGAAGAGTCAGCCCGGGAATTCCGTACTTGTGATTCCGTCATTGCTTACCTCCTTTCTAGGAAGAGTAGTGAGAGTGGTATGACCTATGAAACTTTTGTTGAAAATGACCAAGTGAGTAGCATATATTGGGCCGATAGTACATCCATTGTTGATTACCAGGCTTTCGGCGATGTTATAGCTCTAGACTCTACGTTTAAGACGAACAAATATGGGATGCAAATGGTCATCATCGTGGGAGTTAATCATCATCATCAAACTACTGTATTTGGTGCTGCCTTGATGACTTCTGAAATAATTGATGATTACACTTGGCTATTCCGTACTCATACACAGGTAATGGGAGGGAAACATCCGATTAGCATTGTCACGGACTTCGACCGTGCGATGATTGCATCTGTTAGAGAAGTTTGGCCATCCGCAAGACACAGGTTATGTCTATGGCATTTTAGCCAGAACATTGCGCGTCGCGTACAAGATCCGGGATTGTGAGCCCGTATATCGCCCTTCATGTACAGCACTAGGCCATCTGAAGAAGTTAAAGAGGAGCGGTCGACTGTGGTATCACATACAGGATCGATAAGTATCATCTAGTTGAGACAGATTTATGCATGCAGACATATGTTGTGGCAAACGTATTTACATGGTCATTTTTGGGCTGAGCTTAGAAGCACTCAACGCTGCGAACGAATGCATCAGTTTATGAAGGGATATGTGAATGCGAAACACAAACTACATGATTTTGTGCATAACTTTGAGCGTGCGGTAGTTGATCTTCGTCACAATGAATATCAGCAGGACTTCAACTCATTGCAGAAGGCGTTCAGGCCAATTACGATGTTGCGTCGACTTGAGGAGGATGCACGTCGCTTGTACACCATGACATCGTTCCGTAAGGTTCAGAGTGAGATGCAAAAGGAATCGAAATTTTACGTCAAAAATGTACTCGACGGCAATATCGCGACCGTCTACATACTGTCATGTTATGAAGGTGAGCATAGGTGCGTACAAGTATCATCTTCGAAGAATGCAGTCGAACTTACATGCAGCTGCTTACATTTCGAAACCTTTGGATTTCCGTGTTCTCATATATTCCACATAGCGAAAGTAGAAGGCTTCGTCAACATACCGAAGCATCTGGTCATGAAAAGGTGGACTAGGACAGCCAAAGTGATTTACTCTGAAGGATTTAGAAGCCCGGAATATTCTGTTGATGTGGCTGAGCTGTGGCAGGGTATTCTCATGGCAGATTGCAGACGTATGTGTTTTTTGGCCGGGAAGACGGAAGGAACATTTCGTAAACTGCAGAAGACAGTTAAAAAGTTGACAGCGGAGCTCGAGCGAAGTTGCGGAACAGAGGAGTTGAAGATAAACGATGCTGATCGTGTTAATGTTGCTTTCCGAAATGAGGGGGGAAGAAATTTGAATGTTCAGTCTTGTAATGGGGACGGCAGCATTCGACGCCATGAACTGTCTACTGTGGACTGCGAAAAGGTTGGCAACGGTTGCAACGAAAGTACTTTGGACACGCATGGGCATGTAATTTACGAAGAGAACTCTGTTTATGGTATGTTAAGTGTGTAAGCTTAAGATAACAGAGTTTCAGCATAGTCTATGCTGGTACTTTTTACAATGCCGTCACGAAGTTTGTAGTTTACAAAATATGAACTGTCTTACATCAGGAACAGAGCACCCTCTTGGCTCGTTTTACAGCAGTTTCAAATGTAAATTTCCAGCAACTAAGACCGGCACGGTCATATCCCCAACAAGTACAATAGAAAACAACGAACAAAAAAGGAACTCTGTACATGCATCAACTACAGCAAGTGCAAAATAGAGTTTTACATTTCACTTATTAAAAAGTTGGTGATCATGCGCGAATGGCAGGGCCAGAAGTTGTTGAATCACTGTCCTCTATTCGCTTCCTCTTGGTGTTGCCTTCATCCTTCACCTTCTGCAGCACAATTTTCCTCACCAGATTCCCAGACCATTTGATAAGACTTATCACCAGCTTCAACCTGTCAGCATCACCCACAATCTGAAAATACCAGATTCACTAAGATATAACAACCAGAATCTCTGCAAAGTATAGCATTCAACATGTCTACATCAAGTACAACCATTTACTACAGTAGTGAACATTAAAACATGAAATACAGCCACAGCGCATTCCGGAATGTACGTACAGATCTAACAGCCAACAACGTAAATTATGGCCCCTAAGCAGTCAGGGGTTATGGCCAGCCTAACTACCCGAGGTCCTGTATGTCCTACAGAAAAACCATGACCAGCTGAACAGCCTAACAGACTATAAACCATGACTTCATAACTATCAGGTATGTGGGAGGCTTTCAAATGGTGATTACCACTTTCTCAGCCCCTTCTGGGGGTTCAGGCAAAGACATGAACTTCATGACATAGATTCCACATTCGTTCCTGCACCCCAACAAGTACATAGCATAGCATGGTAAGTATTTTATCATTACGAAAGGGACAGGTAGTGGTTTTTATACGTACAAATTTCCTGCGTCCATTTGGTGTGGGACATTTCCTAGGTATGTAATGCTCCATGAACAGATGTCCGGTATTTCATAACCTTTCGCCTTAGATTTGACTTTATTCTCTTTCATGATTACACTCACCAGCTTTACAACACGGCGATGAAGGTCGGCCCGGCCTTGGAAGTTGCTCAGTGAGTCATGTAGTGTGTCCATTACGATCACCTCGGCTGTCCGAAATGATATTATTTGTAATACCCAATGTGACCCCGCGACGCATACCGGAATTAAAATCTGTAGTGGTTACGCAAGTTTTTACTAAAACCATAACAACATATGCGTAACCAATAAGTAAATTTGAAGTGAAATTTAGTAAAATGGTTAGTAATGCCACATGAGGGATCACTTACCTGCTGCACTTCATGATTCTTCCCGATGTGGGACTTATAGTGAGCATATAGGGAAGCGGCATCGGATTTTGTGATGATGGGCATTTTCGCTTCGCTATACTGGTTTGCGGCAAGATTCTGAGAAGTGTTTAACTTCATTACTAAAATAGTAAAACTAGATTTACATATCAAAATTTGATGCACGTGACACCAACCCCTATCCAAGTTGTGAGGTACCATATCCTTTTCTTATCTGTATCCATCGTATTCTGTAGCATGACGCTATGAAAGTCTATGATCTGCATTATGGTATCACATATAAACAATTTTCCTGTAGAGGTATATCCGTAATGTGAGTTTAAAGAAATTCTTACATCATTAGTAATCCATCTATCAGGTCTGACAGACAGCATAACATGCCTATTAACATGGACAGATTCGGTGACACAAAGACATTCACTGCAGAATCAACATTTAAACAAAGTTACATACAATAATGGTCAATTGAAAATATAACATTCCAATACAAGAATACAACAAAGGCCCAGGAATGTGACACTAACCTATTATCCAAGTCCTCATTCCAAGCATACTTTAAGATATTCCACTGAGCCGCAGTAAATAATTTCAGCTCACTTAACGGGAAATCATTTGGAATGATTTTTTGAAGTCCCTATATAAGGAAAAACAAACTACCGCACATCAATAACAACTATGGAATGCTCTTCAACCTCGCTTCATCTTATACCTCAGGTATGTTTTCACGAGCACGCTTCTTTGTTCACGTTACTGACTATGGTGGTACGAATGGGCTGCTCATGAATGTGGAAGGCTTCCTCTCAGCAGTACGACGAGTATGACTTCTAAACACATTTGTTGTAGATGAGCCGCTTTCCTGTTGCATTTAATAATAAAACAATTAATAACCCATCTACTTCGTATAACTAAAAAAGAATTTCATCGCGTCACCTTTCTCTTTCTTATGCCTGTGATGACAGCCTCCTCTTGAACGGCAACTGGGTCATCATACATATCCATCACAGCCCCTTTCGGAACGACATCCTCTTCAGTACCATCTGCAGCTACTACTTCAATCCCCTGTTTTCCTTTGTCGGCAGCCTTCATATCCTGTTTCTCTTCAACTGCAGTTCCTTCTCCAATCTTCGCCTTCCCTTCGTCCCGCATGAATAAAGACTTGATGCCCTCCTCGGACTTTGTCATTTCAAACTCAGATTCACTCTCGGCAACTGTCGTGCCCAGGAATGCGCTCATTTTGTTAAGGGCTCTAGCCAGTTGTACCTCACGCGGATCGGAATACTCATCCGAACCCTCAGGAAGTGGCTGAGCTGCTGCAGTAGGGTAGTACGGGACTAAGCTTCTTTCAGAAACCATGGTGGAACCCATCTCACATACAGGTTCACTGACGCCGACGTCTTGCGGAACTGGTTCGTCGATTGGAGAGTGAGCAGACTGCTGGACATGGCCAGCATCTTTCAACGGATCAACAGATTCTTTCACTACATCCTCACCATGATGAATATTACCTTCATTTGCCTGGTTTTCTCCAGAGTCGGGTACCACATTCGGTATGCCTTCACTACCTTTAACTCTTCGGACTTCGTCCAAAATCAAGGACAACTTCCGTAGTATATGTTCATTGCTGGCTTGCAGTCTTCTTACCGAAAATTCCACCGTCTGTTGATGCATTTCATATCAGCAGGCCAATTAGTGTAACCTATGTGATATGCCCATTATAGTGGTCTAGCCAGTTAAGTTACCTTCAACCGACGCATAACTACTTGCATCTGCGTTGGCTCGTTTGAACACTCTACGTATTCATCTGGAATACTCTCCGATTCTCCGACATCCTATGCGTGGAAGTAATGCAGATCAACAAATACTGTAGCTACATTCCAGTAACAAAGATGTAAATGACATAATGGACCACACTTACAATATCCGCAACATCCACTAATGTGGTTTTGAAAAACTTTCTCAGCCTATCGTCGTCCCACTCGCGACACAGCGGTAAGTTCCGATTGCTCCTTGCTAAATCACGCCCAGCCTTCGCACTTTTACAAGCATAGAACAACTACAACATTCACAACGAACAAAGCAGGCAGAATGTAATAACCAAGACGAAAGTTAAGAACCAAGACCAAAGTAAAAAACCATATGAATCGTTCAATATTTTTAACAAAGACGAAAGTGAAAAACCTTACCGGAAGTAGATGCACACAGCCGCCTATGTACTTCGATTCATGTTTCTGATATGTCTTGACATGCGTACACAAACAGTCAAGAACATGCGTGGCCCAGTCAAATTTTCCTATTGCCGCAACATCCCGCGTGGCAAGAAGATAATCTTTGTCGATATCAAAGGCGGTAGTCGGACACAAGTAGCTTCCTATGATGAAAATTATTGCCTCAACTCTCCATAACTCATCCAGAACATCTCTGGAAAGGAGCTTACTCTCAACTGACTTTAGAGAAATTTTCCCCCTCTTTATGTGCTCCTTTAGCTCATCCCGTACTGTCTCCATATGCCCACTTTCGAAGTTGGTATCCCGAGTATGGCTTCCACATCATAAGAGAGCAGTGGTTGTTCGAGTCCATCGATGGTCATCACCCTCTTAACCGGATCGAACGCCCTTAAGCACAGCTTCACGACAATGTGATTTACGTGCTTACTCGAGAGATGAAGCAGGCCATCAAATCCGAGTTCAGCTAGGGCGGATCTCTTAGGTTCGTTGACGGTCATCAGGACGGAAAATAATTTCTTCGGACTGCAGCGGGTATACAGATAATCCTGTAACAATTCAATGAACAAAAGCTCGATCCATAAATGTAAATTACTAAAACCAACTTACGCGTTTCATTGTACACCTTACCTGGGCAACACACACAGCCTTCCCCTTTTTCTTTTTCTACGTATCAGGCGTATTAACATTGCCACCAGTAACGTTGGTTTCGCCAGCTGTAATCTCTGCTCGTCCGATCTCTCCTCCTTCAATGTCTACTCGATCCATATCTGCATATATAACAGAACTATTTCCCATAAACCCAAAACCAAACTATCAGGTGAGATATAGCTAAAGCCAAAGTACACACTGCGATATAACCATTGTCCGAAATCAGTACCAACATGGACCCACTGACCACCGACCCAATTGACCCCCTAAAGCAAAAACGACTTACCACAAGGGGGAAACACGGATCACAGTTTATGGATCCCGGACGGCAAAAAAAATTGAACCACACGAACCACAAGGGAGGGATACTCAAGACGACGAACCAAAGGGGGCAAAACTGACAAGGGTTTCGGTTGTCGGACGGGGAAAGCCAATTGAACACGACGAACGACAAGGGGGGAACATGGAATAGGGTTTCGCGTGAAGGACGACGAAAGAAAAAAGCAAGAAGAAGAAAGAGATGGGGGAAACGCGGATTAGGGTTTAATGGGTCGGGGACGGTGAAAGGAAAATGAAGACGAGGATGGAGAAGAGGAGCGTACCTGAAGGCGATTTGCACTTCCACAGGGCACGTTGCTCAAGGACAACTCGGGGGGACGACGGAGGAAGGCAGCGATCGGAGGGAGTTGCGAGGAGGACGAAGGAGGACGACGACGACGAAGTTACCGACTGGGGGTAAAATTACAAATGGAAATTGGGAAACATTTTATTAATTTTACCGCAAGGGTAAAATTATAATTTCACACCGAAAGTTGGTTCGGTTTTAGGTTCGGAATTTACTGTTCGATTTAGTAAATTACTAAAAAATTTAGTAATTGATTACTAAATTTTGTTCAAAAAATTGTAAATGATTACGAAAAAAAAATTAAAAATTTAGTAATTTACTAACGACTTTACTATGTTAAACAGTAATTTACTAAATTCAGTTACAAAATTAGTAAATCATTACGAAAATCTTCGGACGGCCTACTTGGAAAATTACTAGTATTACAAATTTTACCATAAAAAATTAGTAACCGTTACTAATTTTTCACTATTTGACCATTCGGAAAGTTACTAAACTAGGTTTAGTAAATCGGCGGAAAAAATTACTAAACTTTTTAGTAACCGATTACTAAATCCGAATGGTCAAACAGTGAAAAATTAGTAACCGATTACTAACTTTTTTTAGTAATTTACTAATCATTTTACTAAAAAAAGTCGATTTTTAGTAATGATTACTAAAATTTTGGTCGAATTTAGTAAAGCATGTAACGGTTACGTACACGTACCGTTAGCCGCTTCCTCCACCCGTCTCGTTCTTTTCACTTCAAGAAAAAGGAATTTCCTTAATTCATGCAAGTGGCCACGTGGTTATGGTCTTTATGACTTAGGCTTCCTACTTTGTGTCCCTCTCCTCTTTGGGCCGAACTCTTTATGGCCTTGAAATTGGAGTCTTTTTTTTTTTTGAATCGTTACAACAATAGTCATGTCTCCCTTCAAATGCATAACATAAGATCCTGGGGAGCAGGAATGATCCCGATTCCACGCTCCCCTGGTATCTTTGGCCTTTCTTATGATAAGTTGTTGTGTCTGATGGCCATTTTTTTGTTTTCACGGCAATGACTTTGATTTAACTTCCCTAGGAAAACGAGGATTATCGTATTAGAGCTTAACGGAGTTGAATTTCCTGATATAATGAGAGATTGTGATTAGTAGTGTCATGAGGACCATGTTTAATGTTCTTAATTCTAGAGCTCTTAGCAAGCAGATCAACAAAAATCTAGGAATTCTTAAACCACCGAGGAGTAGATTTGCAGCAGTGGCCATTCCACACTGGCTAATTCGGTATCTCAATTCATTATACTTATCTCAACAAGCTCTTATGTAGGTTGATTCAGTATCGTGATATTACAAAGTTGGTGCCAGACTCAAAATAGTTGCCATTGTCACCTTCTCCAATCTGAGTAAAGCGTATGTAGCAAGCAGAGCAAAATGTCTGTATGTTATTACTGTTGTAAAGATTTTTATTATACAACAAACTTTAATGAAACTAAACTGGGTTTATTTTGGGCCTAATTGCAACCCAACTTCTTCATCCTTCCTCTTCTTCATCTTTAGTTGCTTTGTCTTCTGCAACTTGAGGGACATCAACTTCCTCTTGACTTCGTTCTTTACACTCTCCTCAAGAGGAGCATAAACATCTTTCATGCTCATTTTAGACTTTAACCATTTAAACCTTGGGCTGGAAAAAACCATTTATAAACAAATAAGCCACCTGCATCTTTGAAGAGACATGCTTCAACTGAATCAGTCCACTTTGTAACTTCTCTCGCATAAAATGGCAATCCATTTCTATATGTTTTTCCTCTAATGGAAGACTGGGTTTTTGGCTATGTAAATTGTTGATTGGTTGTCACACATAACATCCACTGGCATTTGAACCATTAGGCCAAACTCTTGCAACACCGGGACCAACCATACCACTCCTTGAGCTTTATACTCCGTTTTAGCAGAACTTATAGCCACTGTGGGTTGTTTCTTTGTCTTCAAACTGATCAATGAGCCTCCTAAATACCCACAGTAACCAGAAATAGATTTTTTGAATCAGGACAACTCCCCCAATCACTAACTGCATATACAAGCAACTGACTTGACTTATGTGCATAAAAGAATAACCCAGCAGTAGGTGAAGCTTTAATATATTTCAGTATTTGTAGTGCTGCTCTCATATGCACATCAGTTGCCTGAGCCACAAACTGAGTAAGCACTTGCATCAAGTAAATAATATCAGGCCTAGTCAAAGTCAAGTACATCAATTTTCCCACCAATTGCCTGTACTCAGTAGGATCAACCAAAGGTGTTCCTTCCTTTGACAGCCTGTGATTTGGCATTCTAGGCACAATTGTTGATTTTACAGCTAACATACCATGCTCTTATAGCAATTCTAGTGCATACTTTTGCTGTGAGAGTATAATTCCTTTAGTTGACCTGGCCAATTCCAAACCAATAAAAAATTTGAGCTATCCCAAATCTTTCAACTTGAACACTGTTGCTAGATATTGCTTAAAATCTTCTATTACTGTCATATTTGGACCAACAATAGCTATTTCATCCACATAGATAAGCAATGCAACAAATTCATCTCCTTGCCCTTTCAAGAACAAAGAATAATCAGATTTCGACTGTGTAAATCCATAACTAGTTAAGGCAGCTACAAATTTTGAATTCCATTTATGAGAGGCTTGCTTAAGTCCATATAATGATTTTTGCAGTTTACATACAATCATCTTCTCCCCCTTAAACTACAAATGATCAACTATCAAACCCTCCAGTACCATCATATAGACATCTTCAGCCAAATCACCATTCAAAAAAGCATTATTTATATCCATTTGACATGCCAGCCATTCATTGCTGCAAGAGCAAAGAATACTCTAACAGTAGAATGCTTTGCAACTAGTGAAAAGGTATTTGTATAATCAATACCTTCCTTTCGTGTATATCCTTTTGCAACCAGCCTTGCTTTATACTTGTTAATACTACCATCTACATTGAATTTAATTTTGAAAATCCATTTGCAACCAATAGGAACCTTCCTTGCAGGCAACTCAACCAATGTCCAAGTATGACTCTCAGCCAGAGCATCTAATTCAGCATCAATAGCCTTACACCGGTGTTCATGTCGAATAACCTCAAAAAAAAAAAAAAACGAGTGGGATCAAGATGCAACATGATATTTACAGCAAATGCTTTATGAGCAAAAGACAACTTGGAATAAGACAAACAATGTTGGATAGGACGAACATGAAGCTTACTTGTCTGAGAAAGAGAGACTGGACTTGCTAAGAAAATGTCATGATGATAATCCTGCAAGTAAGTAGGAAGATTCCTTTGCCTAGTGCTCCTTCTCATGCATATTTGTTCAGAACCAGCATTATTCGTTTCAAAATATTTACTTTTTCAGAAAATTTTTCAAAATGTTTATCCTTTAGTAATGTTGAATCAACTTGAAATTCAGGCAAAGGAATATATTCATTATGAAATGAAAAAGACTCAGCAAAATGCTTATCATTGAATGGAAACTAATTTTCATAAAATATGACATCTCGTGAACTGCTGTGAATGCATGTCATAGAACCTATATCATTTTATTCCCATTGGATACCCAACAAAAATGCACTTAACTGCTCTAGGATCAAATTTTGTATGCCCATTTTTAAGAGTAGATGCAAAACATAAACACCCAAACACTTTCAAATGTTGATAATTTGGTTTCTCAAGAAAAAGTAATTCATATGGTGTTTTCTGTCCTAGAATATGTGTAAGCAATCTATTTATAACATGTACTGCAGTAAGAACAACATCTCCCCATAAATGCATAGGAATCTTTAACTGAAATAAAAATGCCCTGGCTACATTCAAAATATGTTGATGTTTTCTTTCAACAATGCCATTTTGTTGAGGTGTTTCCACACAACTAGTCTGATGGATAATGCCTTGACTTTTGTAGAAATCAATCATTAAGAACTCTTTGTCATTATCTGATCTAATGACTTTAACACAAGTGTCAAACTGTCTCTCAACCATTTTACAAAAACTCTGAACAATTCCTGAAACTTCGGATTTTGTTTTAAGAAGATAAACTCAAGTAAATCGGCTATAATCATCCACAATTGTCAAAAAATACTTGTGCCCACTAACAGATTGTATTGATGGACCCCATATATCAAAATGAATTATTTCAAAACATCCTTTTGTTTTCTTTACATGATCTGTAAACACTAACTTCTTTTGCTTAACATAGTGACAAATTGAACACACTCTCGTATTACATGCAGAAACTAAATGACTACAGGACTGTATGTGTCTAAATTTATCCATAGATGGATGTCGTAGTCTATAATGCCACATCTTATATTCGGACAAGCTATCAGCCACAGAAACTGCATTAGAGCTAAACTCGACATTGAAACCTTCTTTCCTTCTTTGCAAAACATACAAACCACCATTTTCTTCAGCAAGACCAATCGTCTTCCATGACAACAGGGCCTGTATAAAACAAAAATTTTTAAAAAAGAAAACTGAATATAAATATGTTTTAATAATCTGGCTAACCGAAATCAGATTTATATGGAAAGTTGGTATATAAAGAACATTACTCAGCAGAAAATCTTTATGAAGATCACTTCACCTATGTGAGTGACCTGAACTTTATGAAAATTAGGGAGAGAAACAAACATTTGTTGAATAGGATGACATTCATGAAACAAAGAAAGAGTGCTTATGATATGATTAGTTGCTCCTGTGCCAATGACCCACTCTTGTTCAAGATTTTGTTTTAAATTTGCACAGCAAATACCTGCTGCATTTGAAAAAGCATTTAGAGGATCACTTTTGATAGAATTATAATTAGAAGATGATGCTACAGTAGGATTAGACCATTCTCCTTGAACGCCAAGCAAAGCCATCAGCCTTTGTATGTGTTCTTTCACTTCATGGAGTCCTGAACTTTGTGAGTTGATCAAACCTTCACCACTTGCTACAATTGCAGCTGTCTTTTGATCAGACACAAATCCCCTGTTTCTTCTCACTCCAGACAGATTTGTAGGATATTCAGTTAGTTGAAAACATTTATCCTTCATATGCCCTTTCTTTTCACAGTGAGCACACACCAAATTACCCATTTTTTGTTGCCTCCTCTTGAAATCAAGTGAAGAAGACATTGTTGGTGTAACAAAAGCCATGGATTCTGCCTTAAATCCCAACATATCTGTCCTTATATCTTTCCCCCTCTTATAGGACTCCTCTTGAACAACCATATTGTCAATTTCATCAAGAGTAGGAAATGGTCTTAATGCCAAAATCCTACCTTTTAAAGCATCAAAATCATCACTCAGTCCATGCAGAAATCTATCAACATAATCCTCCATCTGATTATCTGCATGCTTCTTGAAACACGAATCATTGCATCTACCACAATCACAATGCGATAATGGCCTTACACATTTCAACTCCTCCCAGATGCCATTGAATTCAGTGTAGTACTCATCCACGCTTCTATTCTCTTGCATCACAGTCATCAACATATATTAAAGTTTGTTGATCTTCGTCTTATCAGGAACATCGTATCTTTTCTTGAATACCTCCCATATCTCCAAAGCCGAGTTCAAGAAAAACACATTGTTAACAATACTCTCCATCACGGATCTAAGTAACCTGGACACTACAAGCATATTACATCTCTTCCAAATAGGATAAACTGGATCCTCTACGCCAGGCATAGTAATACTTCCATCAATGAATCCGATCTTATTTCTCAAAATCAGCGACATTTCAAAGGATCTTGACCAGGTAAAGTAGTTCATACCATTGAGTGGCAGATTGATTGCGATGGAACTCAAAGTATATGTCTGATGTATGAAGAACAACGACGTCTAATCATCCATCTCCACTATTTTTCTGTTCGCATTCATATGATCCAGTAATTGCCTTTGATCTTCTTCCGACTGCTCAATTGTGACTGCTACTTACCTCTGCACTCCTTCTGCGACTACTGCTCGCCCTGCTCCGGCAACTACTGCAGCGTAAGTCGGACGCTCTGATACCATGTCATCTTCTCCAACTTGAGCAAAGCGTATGTAGCAAGCAGAGCAAAATGTTTGTCTGTTATTTCTGTTGTAAAGATTGTCATTATACAATGAACTTTAATAAAACTAAACTGGGCTTTATTTTGGGCCTAATTACAACCCAACTTCTTCATCCTTCCTCTTCTTCTTCTTTAGTTGCTTTGTCTTCTGCAACTCGAGGCAAACAACTTCCTCTTGACTTCCTTCTTTATAGTCAGAGCATGGAAATTCTTCCCTAGTTCCAAAAAGTGCCTCGTGTAGAACATTTTCATCTAGTTGACGAGATGTGATACTGTCTCATGAAAGGAAACTACTAGTGTTCCTCGAGGAAGAACCTTGGTTTGGCTGAAAAATGATGGTCACATCTCTTTGCATGCTTTCAACCCTCTGATATCAGCTCCAGCAGCTGCTTCCTCCTCCCCAAGTGAAAATTCCGAAGCTTGTGGCTTTGGCTGCATAGTTTCGAATGGTTGTCACGTTTGCCTTTTCGGTGGAAAGGATCCACTAAGAGTTTCGACCATACATTGTGTTATACAGCGCTCTTACAAATAGATGACAGAAATAGCCAGAGATGTCCGGCACAAGTCATTTGCTTTTCGGGTTTTGCATAATGAATAATTATCTCTTTTTTGATGGGTGAAGGCGATGCAATGGATTTCAGAGATTGTGATCTGCTGAGGTTTATGACCGGAATAAGAACATGTGCAATTTTTATTGACGACACAAGTGCCCTCATGGTTTCGTTTCTGGTTGTGTATGAAGGGGTGTGGTTCCTAAAAGGACCCAGGTCGCACCAAGAGATCAACATGTGGACATGGTTCCCTGTTGTCTCAGAATAGTAGTGATGGGTGCAGCTTAGAATTTGTGACAGACAATTAGATTCCCAAAACTAGTCCAATGACAACAAGATACATTTGGGAAGTTCTCGCATCCTATAAGTCCAATGACAACGTGTGTTCTTCATTATCCATGACACGAGCATTGGACAATGTTTTCAGAGTCCTTAAAAACATGTTGAGACTAATTATAACTTTGTGAGAATTTTGGTGGAAAAGGTAGTTTCGCATGTTAGTCACAAACTCGTGGTCGAGCATAGCCGATAGCAATGGGCCCCCACTCAGCTCTTCTGGACATGCGACAGGGATTTATTTTAACGTAGCAAAGTGGGGTGCTATTCTCGAAGAAGCTTCCTGGGGTAACCCATGGCATGATTGTACATCGGTTAAGAGCTTTGTGATAATTCCTTTAGCTATGCATTGCTTTGCAGGGGCTCTCATTGTGATATTCACGGGAGATCACGTGACTCGTAATCCAGGTGATTCAACTCGAAGTTGCAGAGGTCCCACTATAGCTGGAGACCGGTGTTTACTGTAGTTGAGAATTTTTTGACGGTGTTGTGAATACGAATATACTGTTGGTTTTGCATCACAGTGCATGTCAATGACTCTTTAAATCCTCTTCCGCATTTTTCTCACCCGATACTCTTTGAAAGTCAAAGAGCACAGCTTTTTGGCATTCGAATCTTCATATGCATATATGTATACATGCATCACGAGCTCATGGGATTCATAGCCCCCTCTTCTGTGTCAACCCTTATTACAACACTAGAAGAACTGCAACGAGTTTCCAACTCCATATACATTCACCGTCAACATTAACCTAAGCAAAAGACTGAAATAACACATTTATATTAACATGTCATCGATTCTAGCCTCAAAAGTGAAAAGAATCGACAAGTCTGTGAGAAGGATGAACAATGTATTGCACTGCACGAAACAGCGGCTGCTTTGGCAATTCATCTACAACGTAGATGAATCTTTTGTAAGAATTTGCATTAGAGGTTCCTAGTAAAGCCCGGAAGGAAAAGGTCAATCCATGAGAAGCAGCAGTTGCTGATCTTCCTGCTCAAGATTATCTTGATATGATCCTATAAACCGAAATAGTCTGATGTTTACCCTTACGATCCAATTCTTATCCATCGAATCTACATGTTGTTGTTACTATCCTCATACCATTGTTTCATCCTCAAATGTGCCAGTAATGGAGGAATTAACTTCATCGCATACCCAAAAAATATACAAAACCTAGCAACAATATCTCCCTATCTGATCTTACGATGAAGTTGTAAATCAATTAATTCGATTGCTATTATTACATGAAAGTTGATGTTCATTTTACCTTTGACTGGCCGTCACGAGGAAGCAACTTATGCAGTGTCGACAACGAAGTTCGAGTCGAATCCTGCCCCGATCCTCTTCCTGCACGTGGGGACATCGGAGAACTCGATGACATCGTTCTCCTTGTTCACCCTCATCCTAGTAACGAAGAGCCAGACAAAGAGCTCCTTAGCCTAGATACTGACCACGTCGCTGACAACTCCATAAGAGAGCCTGCCGCTAATGTTGAGGTCGTAGTAAACGAGCTAGCCGTGAAACTGGACGTAGCTGGGTGAAGACAGCTTGAAGAAAGAGACATCGTCAGAGGACGAGGGGAGTGAAAAGGAGAGGATGTTGTCAGAGAGGAATCCCCTGGGGAAGCTGTAGGAAATAGGAGGTCATGGACGTCGCCGTGGCAGTGGCAGTGGCATCGGACGCAGAGGAGGAGGACAGAGATGACAAGGGAGAGGAAGATGGGAGTGGTCATAGTCGTCGTATTATGGGTGTTTCGTATGTTGGTTGGTTGGGACTGGGAGGAAGGAAAAGGTTTTGTTCAATCAACACTCTCATGCAACAGTCGTAGTGAGTCACGAATGGGAGGGCGTAGAAGGGGCAGAGTGGTGCGACTCCTTTCCCTTCTCTTACTCTTCATTTTTCTGGTTACTTTCACCTTTAGTCTAGTGGTGTTCTTGTGTGTATAATGTTGATTGTGGCAGAGATAAATAGTGGTGTCTGAAAGAGGTCACTTGAAGGCTATCGTGAGGGCTAGCCTAGGGTGCTTATGTAATAAGATCTTATAGCTGTGAGTAACAACTTAGATGAAGGAATACGTTTGGTGTGGAGGTTGGGAAATGATAAAAATGGTATGGTTATAAATGAAACCGGATGAGGGGATTCTGAAACGAGAAGCGGTCGAAAAGAGCCAAGGGGTGAAAAAGGGGATGAATGTGAGGATCCGTGTCACAAATGACGGGTGGGAGGACCCAAACTGTATATGCCGTCGGATGAGAAGTTCCGAGCGTTGTGTAATTAATAACAAAAAGTCGGATGAGAGGGTTCGCAACTACGAGGAGTGGGAGAGAGGATCCAAATTCTCTTTGTCGAAATGGGATGATTCCGAGCCATTGATATATGTACGGCTGAAATTAAGAATGTCATGAAGTATTGGGAGAATAATGCTCAATCTGGAAGCGAAAGAATATACGTTGAGATGAGACGTAAGAAAACAAAAGTGGCTTTTGTAAATAGTTGTGTATGAGTCAAGTGGGATGTGTTTGGGGATTTCGTACTTTTTCTCTAATTGTTTTGCGGTGTTTTGTATGTTCCCTTTTAGGTTTTGTAATGAGATGATTATGGGGTATTTAAATAGGAAAATTCAGAATGTAACGTAAAGGTGGATTTATTTTTGTAAAAACTTGCACAAAAATATATTCGTTTTCAAATGTTAAGGTACAAACTTATCATTTTTATAATTAAATATAGCTTCGATCCTTTCATGTAGTATCAAAGCAGGGTTAAGAATCGAGCGATAAGGAATGAAATTCGATTGAGTTGTGTAATTTATGAATTAAAATTTGTGAGTATTCATGTGTGCATGCGTGTGATGTTTTGAATTGGGATAAAGGGAATGCGATTGGATTCCTCGCTGAAAGAGGGAATCGAAACGACGATAGTTTTTCTTTCGCAATTTGTGTACGTTTGAGAAGTACAATGTGGAATGTTTTGGAAACTTGAAGAGTCTCGAGTTTGAAAAGTTTGATCATTTCTTGTAAGAATGATCATAGTGTATGGTTTGAATTGAGAATGAGAAATGTGGTGACGGAAGTGTCGACTCATTTTGGTTCTAGACACGAATTAATGGTTGAAAAATGAATAAATGTTGTGGAAAACAGGATGGCTAAGGAAAGTACATAAGTCGGTGTTCGTGGATCGCCGAAACAAAGCGAGGGGATTTCGCTTGTATAGAAGATCACTTTCTACGACTTGCATAGACGATAGTCATACCACCATATCCTTCTGCCTCAACGGAGCTAAACCTTTTATATTCACCTGAGATGCTAAATATGAGAATAATATATAACCTCACTTTTAAGAACAACATTGTTGCAAGGAATCATCTTTAACAGGAACAAATTGTTGGACGTCATCTTCACGACCGCGATCTTCTATCTATTTATGTCCGTTATCTCACATTGACATTCTGCAAAATACCAACTTATATCCGTTTTTCATCATTTGTCCACACTTTTATCTTCAACTTCTGTTGACCTTCTGCATTGAAAACCGAAATTGCACATTTACCTTCTATCTTCAACTCATTACTATCTTCAAGTTCCAAGAGAGAGTTGTATCTATCATCAAGTTCCACAAAATTCTCTTTTACTCATGTGACATGATTGCTACAGCCACTATTGAGGAACCATATCTCATTCATATATTGCAAGAAGTGAGAGGAAGATTAGAAGACTTTAGAAAGTTCATATTCCTTAGAGAAGTTTCCTGAGCCTTTGTCCTCATACTTCTGCTCTTTATCTTTGCACCAACAATCACAATATGAATGAGTGGGGAACTTGCATTTCCTGCATCGAAGACAACAATCTTGTATTTTATGGTTATGCTTTCTGGAGATACAACATCCTACTTATGTCTCTCCATGACCGCTTCTGTGCTGACCTTCTAATCGTCCCTCTACATAGCCTCTGCTTCTTCCATGAGACATGTTGGTGCGTCCTCTTCCATATGACCTCTTGTTGTTTCCAAAACGTTCTTGCTTCTGCTCAGAAATATTCAACTTCGCTTAAAATATTTGCTACATCGAGATGGTGTACTTGCTGACCCGTTTCTCATGGGCTTCTAGAGAACTGATGGAAACTTCTATGAGATCTTTCATCTCTTCAATCACAATTACCACATGCTCAAATTTCTGTGACAAGCTTCTAAGGATTTCTTCCATAACTTTTCGATCTGGGATAACTTTTCCGCAACTCTTCAATTGATTGAGTATCTCCATGATCTTTTAGAAGTAGTCTTTAATGACTTATGTGTCTTTTAAGGCTAGATTGTCGAAGTCACTCCAAAGGTTATACAGCTTTATAGAGATCACCTTCTATGACCCTTTGAACTCCTTCTTTAGGACATTCCACACTTCATTCACCTTCTTCAGGGTGACTATCCTTGGGTAGATGGTTTTGCTCACGGATTATTACAGAATTCGTAGAGCCATGACATTCTTCATGACGTTCTCCTTGTACGCCTTCTACTCATTTTCTGTGGGGTGGATGACACATTTTACGGAAGTGCTATCACATTCTGGGAGAGAGTTACCTTCTAGAACTTCTTCATAGCTTTCTTCCACAAGTTTGACCATTTGAGAACTTCAATAGTCAAAGTGTTCACATCAAAGATGATGATTTGGTTGGGAGGAAAGGTGAAGAACGTGTTACTAGCGAATGTAGACATGACGTTTTGAGCTCTGATATCAAATTTGTTGGGGGTTACCATTCTTAGACTATTGCCAACATAAGGGGATACAAAGGAAGTTAACTGCGCAATATTCTCCACAGTTGAATAGAGTCATAAAAAGAAGGAACAGAACCATAGTGGAGATGGCTAGAAGTATGTTGAAGGGCAAATGTCTACCCAAAAAGTTCTGGACATAAGTTGTTAACACATCTGCCTACATTCTGAACGGATTTCCTACAAAAGCGGCTAGGAACAAGACACCATATAAAGTATGATATATAAGTAAACTCTTGATGAATTATTTGAAAGTATTTGGGTTTGTCGGATATGCACTCACACCTTCTCAAGGAAGAGAAAAGTTTGATGAAAAAAGTGAGAAGTTGATTTTCATCAAATATATGAATCAAAGAGATATCGTTTGTATAATCGAGACATTGACAAATTAGTTCTGTCAAGAGATGTTATCTTTATGAACTTGCAGCTTGGAAGTAACAAGAAGAGTATTTTATGGCTCACATTCCAATTTACAGTAGAAGAAATAGAAGCAGTTGTACAGAACCCTATCAAAATAACAGAAGCGGCATCAGAAGCTACAATACAAAATTCTATCGGAACAACAGAAGTTAGTTCCTCTGAAACCATTCCAAAAGCAAAGGGTCCAATTAAAGATACACCACCGACGAGGTATCGATCCTTCACTGAAATTTATGAGCAAGCCAACTTTGTTTTTGCTGCATTTGAGCCACATAAGCAAAATGAGAAATGCCATGGGAGGAGATGAATTCTATTGAGAAGAATGACACGTGGTCATGGATTGATATCGCAGAAGAAAAAGAAGCCGTTGGCTTGAAGTGGATCTACATGACCAAGTACAAGGAAGCTGGAAGAGTGCAAAAGCAAAAAGCTTGCATCGTAGTAAAAGGCTATCTATAGAAGCCTATAGGAAAAAAAGTGTTATACGCTACCTAAAAGGCACACAGAAGGTCGGACTGAAGTATACAAATGAGCATAAGGATGATCTGGTGGGACATGTTGATAGTAATTGGGCATGAAGCTTGGATGATCGCAGAAGCACATCATGATACTTGTTCTCCATAGGAACAAAACCCGTTTCATGAAGTTCAAAGAAGCAAAGCATTGTTGCTCTCTCATCTGCAAAAGTTGAGTGCATCGCAACAAATTAGGCAACAAGAGAAGTTGTCTGGCTTTGAAGGTTACTTCTCGAGCTACAACAAAAGGTGGACGAACCAACAACAATCTTCTACGACAATCAATCTGCAATTGCTATGATTAAAAATCAAGTTTTTCATGTCGAAGCACATAGAACTTTGTCATCATTTCATCAGAGAGATGATTTTGCAGAAGGAGATTATTCTAAAGTTCATCAATATCCATGATCAACCAGTAGATATTCTTACTAAAGCAGCGTCTTTGGAGAAGTTTGAGACTTTCAAAAACTTCTTGAAGATCACAAATTAAAAGGAGCGTTGAAAGTAATTCGTGATTACGGAGCATTAAAAGCACCAGGTAATGGAGCATTGAAAGTACCAAGTAAATGAATCATTGAAGGAGGATTAAATTTTGAATGTCATTCTTCTCCCTATAAATAATAGAGCATGTAATCATTTCAGAACAATGAAGAATAAAATATTTTGCAGTCTAAACTGATGCATCTTCTTCTTCCGCTACCTGTCCTGGTACACAACATCACCCCGGCAACTTTGTTCCAGCATGTCTGGAGTGGTCTCCATCATCTCTGCACAACCCTGGGGTTGGGGGCTATCTTTGAATAATCAACCAATGCCCTCCTGCCCCCACCTACTCCGGCTCAACTGAAGTCGATTTGAAACTTGTTTGAGACCCAACTGCACTCACTTTGTCTTATTGGCTGACATGACTCCACTCCCCAGTCTTTGTTTGCTGTTCTTTTTTTTTTTTTAATCTTCCAATTGCCTCTTCTCTTCTTCTTCGCTCCAAGTCATCGTTAGTTGGAGGCTGCGTTTTCCACAACTTCATGTCAACAAGTCTCCTCTGTTGCAACGGCTCCTCACCTTGGTAACAGCCGCTGCACCTACTACCATCTTCATGCTGCACAATCAATAAATACATCCACAACAACTCGATGGTGCTGTAAAATAATGGCAGACAAAGCTAGTAGGAACAAACATTGAAGTCAATTATAGCTCAATTCATCTCTCTTTTGGTCTATAAAATCCAAAAAGCGTTTGTAGACAAATTCTCTATTATTCCATAATTATTCTTTCTATTCATTCCTCTATTCTCTCAAATCTGTTCACTTTACACTCCGGATTTTGACTGCATATAGGCAAGCAATGCCCCGACCCCGGAGCACGAAGACAAGCTTTCTTGAAGAATTGGTCTCTTTCTTTAATTTCTATTGATGTTATGTAGTTTCTTGTGGAGAAGGTAGTAATGCATTTTGTAAGTAACCCGAGTTTAGCATGTACTTGTTTTTATAATACAGTTCTTAAGTAACCTGACTTTAACATGTACTTGTTTTTGTTATACAGTTCTTAAGTAACCTGACTTTAACATGTAACTATTTTTTGGTAAGCCTCATTTGAACTTCAACTATGTAAGGAAATATGCTGAAAGGACAGTGAGTCATTAACACTACTGACCGAATGTGTTTTCTACTGAAAAATTTTAGGCCATGTGCCTCTTGACAAGAATACGGGATTGATGTAGACCGGGGATTGCCTTATTTTCACGTATCACGATCCATTTTCATCGCTTGAACCGCGCGCCTTTTGCCTAGAAGATCACAACTCGTTGCCTCGCTAGCTGGATGAGGAGTATCACCTAATTCCAACGGTCGCTTAACGTTAGATATCGCTCATACCCTATTTGCCCAAAATAGAGTAATAATTCCAACCTATCCCGGTAGAAGATGTGAGACACATGCCACGAGACTAAACAGATTATTGGGATTTGACGTGACAATTAAGAAAATGAGACGACTCAGCAACAATTAGGATACGACGTGACTGAAGCCACTCAACATAAATATAACTCCGAGATCATAGAAGTTAGCTAGGATTTTTGGTAAAATAGGTTTTTTTTACGGGTCGTAAAAGGCAATGCAATCACAGTTCAAAAATAAATTGATTTGCCACTTAGCATTTGGTCTGTATACATTCTTATTATTTGTTGCATTCTCCCTTAGTTGCATCCTGCAAGCTTATGTGAGAATTCGTTCTTGCTTGATCATTGTTGCTTTTTCTTTAGTCTTTCACGACAACTACATTTTTGAATCAAATATCAGAAGCGTGTTCGTTTGTCAAATATTTCCAACACGTTTGATAGTCAACAGAATGTCAAAACCTAACATAAGCATCAAAATGCTATCGAATAACATTGCTTCTTTCTTCTTTCATTTATCTTCAATCTACACATCATGTTTTTTTTTATTAAAGTAGGACACATAGTCTTATATTTAGTATATTTGTTCCATCTTCTTGATACTTTTCAATTGCTTTCTCTCCTTTCTTCGTCATACCTACCTTATCTTCAAGCATTTTATCATTCTCCATACATCAAAGATAACTTCTAAGCGGGAAATCCTCGTTGAACCACTAGAAGAATACATACTCATTTTTCTGACAATGTCAACAACAATTACAACTCGAGGTTTGTATGGATGTACAGTTAGTTCCGTAAAAAGTTCGCGAAATACGATCAAAGTTTGAAAAACTACGCTTAAACTCCACCAAATATTCAATTCTTTTAGCAGCAACACCTCTACGTAAGGTTTCATAGAAAGTCGTCAGCAATACAAAAGTTATGTTCCGCTAGCATCATCGTCCTTTCCATCTAATCATTTCATACATAATCCCCACATTTAAGAGCTATATTAATTAGTCGGAAACATATTTTTTTTGAAATATAATATATAATAAGTTGGGTTTATGGTTTAGGACTTAAGGGTTAAAAATAAAAATAAAATTATAAATTTCAATTTACTAAATTAAAAATCAAAATTTATAATTTCGAATTTTAATTTCAATAAAACATTGAATTTTATTCAAAATTTGTAAAGATCGAACTTTATAATTCTTCTCTTAATAAGTGAACTTTACTCATGAAACTGGACTTTTGATGTCATCAATTCAAGAATTTTGAAAACTTGGATACCCGTCAAAATTTTAGAGGGCGTTTAACCGAAGGAGACGATGGCGGCGGATATAATCGAGGCAAAAGTCCCCTGGCCCCTTTTCAGGTCGACTACAGCCGTGTAATACCTCAAATAAGCCATGGATTACAATGTCATGGATAGCACAGTACAACCACCTAAAAATTCATTGCGGACGAACTTTACATAAGGTCTAATATAAATACAAACAGCGGGTGGTTTCCTTCTCCGGCTCTCGACTCCTCTTAGCGGTATCTCCCTCCGAGGACTGCCAACACCGCAGCAATCTGCTTCAGCTACAGCGGCTGCCGCTCGAAGCAAGGCTCCGCCAGGCAGGTTTCTTCTCCAACACCATCAGCCCGTAGTCCCTGCGAACACAACATCAAATGCGGCAATTCGCACTTCAAAAAAATAACAACAACAACAACGCTTACACAAGCCAGTTAAAAAATCCTTTCAAGACTACTGGCTGCGAGGAGTTGTACAAGCCAAAGTGGAGACCAAGGTGCACTATGGTTCCGGCAACGATAACTAACATCCTTAGAAGCGACAGATGCAGTTTCAGCCGCGACAGCTCCAATAACAGCATATAACAACAAAATCAGACGCCATCGTCACCCCAACTACCACCTATGTCAACTCAGGTCACATATCCTAGGCCATTAAGGGGAGATACCATACGTGTTCTGCTTCAGCAGTGGTCAAGCCATCTGAAGACCAAGATCTAGCAAGTCCAGGAGGAGCTCAAAATCAATCGGTTAGACAAGGCTCGCAGCCTGCAGCTCCATTTGAGAATCTCATGACCGGAGATTCAACACCGTGCACTTGATGAAATAAGTAATGATCAGCCGCTATATGTCAAGCCCCTGCAAACACGACAGCCTGTTCTTACCTGAAAGTGCAGCAGGCAACGCCCTTTCGCAAAATCAAATTCCATCGCTTCCTCATTCCCTTGCTTCACAACATCCGCAGACAAGGAAGCTCCACAATTTCATAAGAACAGCCCAAAACCAAAGAGAGAAAGGCCAAACCCACAATACCCTGTCAAACCAGCCTAAAACCAAAGAAAAATTCAAAGAAAGCTCAGCCCAACCCAAAAAAGAAAGCTGAAGCAAGCCCGAGCCCTGTTAAGAGGCAGCTCGACCCAAAAGAAAAGCAAGAAGGCTGAGGCAAACCTGAGCCCTGTTAAGAGGCAGCCCGACCCAAAACGGAAGGCTGACCTAGCCCAAAACAAACTTGATCAAGCCCAAGCCGATACGCCTTTTGTCTGCTCCCCCGACAAGAAGGACGATTGCAGCACATTCGGCTGAAGGACGATCCCAACGCGCCTGCAATTCCCCTTTCCCCCTCAACTGAAGGACGATGGCAGCACACACCCTGGACGCGGCACAGGACGGTATTCCCTAATGGTTTGTGAAAGAAAAACGACAAAGGGGAGGGAGGAGAGGAGGATAAAGAAAAGAGGACCTGAGAGCCCCGGGGGGGGGAAGATTTTCTAAAAATTCCTCCTGAGAGAAAGCCAACTTCCTTCTCCTAAAAAAAATTTTTGACCGCCTCCTTTTCCTCTTGGGGATTCTCCGGTCTTCATATCCCATCAGCAGTCTCAGCCACCCTCAGTTCCCGGCGATTCTTCAGCAGCCAAGGTAAGAAGAATGCAGCAACCGGAACTCCCCGACGACCAACCCAAGCTGAGCATGAGGCAGCAACGGCAAAGGAGTAAAAGGGAATACCTCACTTCAGAATGCAGCCAACGTCCACTTCACTGGATGCTATAGCACGGCCACCAACTTTCAGCGGCAGCAGCTCTGATCTTTGGCGACAACTCCGGCTTCATCAACTTCTACCGGTGTCGGCGAGAGTCCCTCCTCAGCAACAACGAAGACAAGTCTTCCTACTAGATATCCCGATCACCTCCTATCATCTGCCAACCGCTTAGGACCAGCCCGAATTTCTTGTGGTACACGTTAGTACCACGGAGAACCCTTATTTTATCCTGATTCTTGCTTTCCTCTTGTGTGCAGATCACATCACGAAGGTGATAGCTCACAGCTCCGATCCCTTTTTACGCCCATATGGAGTTCTCCGCTTATCTACGACAATCTTCAGCGGCACCAAAGCTGGACCTGCAGCAGCACACCCACAATCCGACGACCGCCTCTCTCTCCCTCGCCGAAGCCACCCTCTACAACCTCGAACCTGTATCCCTCCAGTCGCGCTAGTCCTCTCGTGGTGACAAACCAACTTACCGCAGCCACACTGGACACTTTCCGGCAGCGGCGAAGTTGTCCTCCAGCAACCCTGTCTCAGCCCCAGTAGCGCCTAAAGCAGCATCCCTCCGCTTCAGCCTTATAGCAGCGGCCAGATACCCTCCCCAGCAATAACTTTCTGGACCAGCCACGAACTGGCCTTGTACCCAAAGCTATACAGCTTTAACACCAGCAGCCACAGACGCCCTAACAGCGACAACAAAGGGCTCCTTCCTCAACACTCTCCTGGCAACCAAAGTCCAACGTCGAGAGCAGTCCACCCATCTCCGTCAGCTAACCCCGAGCTTCTCATTAACCACATAGCAACTCCCAGCCAATCTTCACACCAAAGAACATCAGATTCGAGCTTCCCAGCGGCTCCAAGTGAACGCTCCAGCAAAGCAAGAGACTGCAGCGTCTCCTCACGCGGCGGACGACCACTCCCTTCTCAGCCTCGACATGCCGGCGGCGAATCCAAATCCTCCAGATCCAGCGGCGGCGAACCCACCTTCCCCGGGCATCCCGAGAACCTACAACGGTGACCACGCCCTCTCCGGTGTCCCCAGATCGAGAACCAGCAGGCGAAACCCCTTCCCCAAGGCTATTCTTCACGAGGAGTGGTGCGGCAGCTTCGAGCAACCCCCAGAGACCTAGATCTGGCTCGCCCAACGCCGGATCTTCGATTCCAATGAGCTCCATCTTCCAGAGGCGACCCACCTCCGACTACCATGCAGCAGCCAGCCGACCCGTTCCACCTTCAGCCACGACGTTCTCACTTGGCTGCCACTAAATCAGCCTCGCCGCCTTCTTCATCTAGCGGAGACCCATGTCGGGTTCCCCGAACAGGTAACCCATCGTCTTCGACTTTCCAGACTTGGGAGCTCCAAGGATACCGCCTCTCTTCCCATGAAGATGCCACCCTCCAAGCACTCAACAAGGTGTGCCTCTCTCTGATCACGATTGGAATTTCCTCAAGTGGAGGTGGAGTGGAAGAATCTGAAGTACCGACAAAGAGGTAAAGTAATTTTAACTGTTTAATGTTTATTCGCTATTTACTTTTACTATTGTCTGAACATGTGTTAAAATGATTCTTTTTTTAGATTTCAAAATCACTAAAATCCGTATGATATTTGCTATTTTGATAAATTAAAGGTTCTGTTTGCTTCGGTTTAAACTAATTTTTCAAATGATTTCATAGAATACATATTTTCGCGTAATTCTCCAAGTGATTTAGTAGAATTTATGTCTTCTTGCATATTACTTTATTAACCTCCGTCTTCCTTCTGTTTTGCATGTAAAACACGATGGGATTTCGCGAATATTTTCGATAATACACGTCAATTGAGCATCTCTGATCAAGGCGGTAAGACAAGCCTTACATTTTCTTAAATTTAATCGAGTTTTATTCGAATGAACGATACTAACCACTTCTTCATTTTTCCTTGCATGTACATCGAGTAATTAATCTCAGAAGGTCAACCCCACAATTTCGGAGATTAACTCGAAGGCGCCTATATCAAACTGCGTGGATCCACCCCGGCCTAAAAACCGTGGGCTCGAAGGTTTAAAGCGGCCCCAACCTTCAATCAAAGGTACAAAGGGGAGGTGCGAGCCTCCCCGAATTTTATTTAAGGCCCACTTCTAACGGATTGCGGGCTCAAGTGTATAGGCCCGCAATCACCGCCTTTCCCCGCCCCTTTTGATCTAAATAATTGCTTGTGATTGCGCGCTTGTTTAGGCTTTAAGTTTGATGTCGCATGCTTGGTTTTAATCAAACAAACCTAAATTCGGGTCCAACGCCCGTTAAAACGTCGATAAGAGTCCGGCCTACTCCCGGATCGGGCTCAACACCCGTCAATCAAAAATTAAATTTTTTTGGACAAATCGCCACCCTTTTCGCATGTTTTAGAATACAAAGGTTAGTAAATAGGAATTCCCGAACCCAAACTCTGATTTTTCCGACTTAAATCACACTATTTTTAAAACTAAGTCGGTGGCGACTCCGAACAAAGTTTTCCAAAGTTAAACTAAATCTTACCCTTTTTTCGGAGCCATTTAGGATGAGGTGACGGCAGACCGAGCCACTCCTTCGGCCCTCCCCAAAATTCGTGAGCGAGGTCTTACGCAGCCTTTCGCTCGCTACCTTCATGGAACTGGAGATGGTTAGCGAAACGTCCCGCAGACCCGTTCGCGAATCAAGGGAAGGCCCAACCCTGGGTCCCTTTCCGCAGCGTCCGGCGTTCGAGCCGTAACGTCGACCGGATTGGGCCTCGGGGGAGCTAGCCCGAATCCTCGGGTTGCCCGAACCGCCGCGCGGGTGCTAGGGCGGTGGGGGCGCGTACATCCCGGATGGCGAATATCGTGAAATAAAACGCACTGCTGGGGTCGAGGAAGAGGTCGTGCGCCCCAGTCCAGCAGAAGTGTCCAGCCCACTATCCTGCCGGATGGATTTACATTGGTTCCCCGTCGGCAGCCAAGGACGCCGTACGTTTATATTTCGTTGGGTTCAACACAACCGGAAGCGTGTCAGACAGAATCATCGCCCGTAACGGAACCAAGGATTCCGATCGTGATGGGACCCACCTGCACGTCTCTCAGCCCAGAAGTTGAATTAATCACCCGCTCCGGAAGAGTAGTGCCAGCCCCTGAAGCCTCGTCTCCAGCCGAATTTTCGAAGCCCAAGGCGCCTTCAAACGAGCAAATCCGCAAGGTGATATATACGGTGAAGGGAAGTGACTACGATATAGTCGAGCAGCTCCGAAAACAGCCAGTCCAGATCTCACTATTCGACCTCATCCATTCCTCCGACAAGCACAGGGAGATTTTAGAGAAGTTTCTAGCCGAGGTGCATGTGCCAGAGCAGGTCGAAGTCGCCGCGTTAGATGCGTACATGAGCAGCATGCTGGCGAACAACATAATTACCTTCTCGAAAGATGAAGGTAATTACCAGAACAGGGCCCGGATCACAACAACGCTCTCTTCATTACGCTCAAGTGTCGTGATACCACCATCTCCAAGGTTCTCATCGATGGCGGGTCGGGAGTCAATATCATTCCATTAGCAGTAGCTCAAAAGCTCGGCGTCAACTTGGAGAAGCTTTCACAATCCAGCTTAACTATTCGGGCATTCGACGGCGCGAAGCGGCAGGCCCATGGAGAGATCACACTCAAAATCAAAGTTGGACCAACCCTCTTCTCCACCCAGTTCCAGATTCTAGAGACTGCGGGGTCCTTCAACATGCTGTTGGGGCGTCCTTGGACTCATCAAGCCGGGGCATTTCCCTCAACGCTTCATCAGATGGTTCGATTTTCCTCAGATGGCAAGCTCATCACGGTCCGGGGAGAACATTCAATGGAGCTTTGCCACGAGATTGACATGCCATACGTGGGAGAGCCAACCGAAGAACCATCAACAATGCAGACCTTGGAGATGGTCAACATAGTGAGGCGCGACTACAAATCGGATCATTTGATGACATGGGGCAACATCAGTGCCGCAAAGGAATTCCTTCGACATGGATATCAACCGGGCCAAGGACTCGGAATTAGAGGACAAGGGATCATCCATCCGATCACTATTCCAGCCCCTGCAGGGACTAGTGGACTCGGATTCACGAGCAAAATGCGGCGCAAACATGGCAATCACACCAGCAGCAAATCGGCTATCCGTTTCGTCCGTTCATCCGCGGCGACAATGGAGGGTGAAATACTATCGGAGAAACTGGAGAATGTGAAGATCCAGAATGACGAGGAAGTCAATGGCGGGCGGACGATTGTTGAACATGTCAATGTCATCCAAGCGAATATTGGGCTCGGTCATAGGCATCGACCTTGCAGATGGGCTCGTTTCATACCTTATGACTTACGGATTCTCCTTACGACCTCGCAGACAGGCTCCGAGCAAACGTACGGATTCTCCTACTACGAGCGAAGAAATGGAGGAGAAACAAGACGGGAAGACAGGGACACAAGAGTCCGAAGAAGAAATCTATATGATGGAAGCGTCGATCCCGACCGAGCCAGACATGCCTCTCGACGGGTGAAACTTTCCATCTTTACTTTTCTGCACTTAGATAGATAGAGTCTAGAGTAGGTTACCTTGCTACATTCTGGTCGCGGACTAGCAAGATTGTCTATATGTAACGCGACCCCTAGGCAGTACCTAGGGCGTTTGTGGGATCGGGCCGCTGATGATCAGGGCAAATCTGAGGAAACGACGAGGGACCCGCTGAGTCCTGATCCCACAACATTTTCTTTTGGTAACATGCGCATGCCTTATTGTCGCATGAAACAATATTTCGAATGATTCATTTCAATGCATCACTCTGATTTCTGCTCCTTTTCAGGAACGGCGCTTCGAGAGCACCCGAGAAAACCTCTGAACAAGACGGAGAAGCAGTAGACGACCCTAAATCCATAGAAGGATATTACGGCTTGGAACAAGGTCTTCAACGACATGAAGAACCAAAGGACATCACACTGTAGAAGCCGGTTTCAATTGACATCGGGACTCAAGATGACCCCAATGAGTTGTTCATCGGCGTAGATTTATCAAAGGATGAAACTGAAGACATCATCAACCTGCTCAAGGAATTCTCTGACGTATTTGCTTGGTCGTACATAGATATGCCGGGGCTAGATTCAGAGATTATGGAGCACAAGATTCCTACAGACACATCAATTCATCCTATAAAGCAGAAGCAACGCCGGTACAAGCCCGAACTAGCCCTTGCCACCAAGGAAGAAGTGAATAAACTGTTGAAGGTCAACTTTATCGAAGTGTCTACCTATCCACAATGGGTTGCCAACATAGTCCCTGTCATCAAGAAGAACGAGAATGTCCGAGTCTGCGTCGACTATCGCGACCTCAACAAAGCAAGTCCCAAGGATGACTTTCCACTCCCACACATTGATTTGTTGGTGGACAATACCGCTGGATTCAACAAATTCTCTTTCATGGATGGATTCTCCGGTTACAATCAGATTCGCATGGCCGAAGAAGACAAAGAGAAGACAACCTTCACGATACCCTGGGGCACATTCTGTTATCGAGTCATGCCTTTTGGACTCAAGAATGCTGGGCAACCTATCAACGTGTTATGGTCGTTTTGTTTCATGACATGATGCATTGCGAAATTGAAGTCTACGACGACGACATGATCGCCAAGTCCAAAGAAGGTGAAAACCACACTGTCATTCTCCGAAAGCAATTCGAACGGCTTCGCAAGTACAAGCTGCGCCTCAACCCCGCCAAATGCGTGTTTGGAGCAACTTCAGGCAAACTTCTTGTTTCGTTGTCAGTAACAAAGGCATTGAGATTGATCCTGATAAAATCGAAGCAATTTGTGATCTCCCAGCTCCAAGGTCAGTCAAAGAGATCCGCGGCTTCATGAGTCATGTTAACTACATCGGACGGTTCATTTCCAACCTAGCCGACACATGCAAACCACTGTTCAAGAAACTAAGGAAAGACGTCAAATTTGAGTGGGATAATGATTGCAGAATCGCATTTGAACAAATTAAGATGTATTTGACAGAACCACCAGTTCTTATCCCGCCAAAGCCGGGGCATCCTCTCACGCTCTATCTCACCGTCAGGGAAGAATCATTTGGAGCCATGCTCGCCCAACAACTGCCAGGCGCCAAGGAGCACGCGATCTACTACCTCAGCAAGAAATTTACAGATTGTGAGTCGAGATACACAGCTTCCGAGCATACCTGTTGTGCACTTATTTGGGTCCTCCACAGACTCCGACAGTATACTCTGCACTATGAGATCCTGTTAGTGTCCGAGAATGACCCACTCAAATATCTCTTCGATAAGCCAACACTGATGGGAAGAGTCTCTAAATGGCAATTACAACTCGCTGAATTCGACATTCGATTTCACTTTACAAAGTCAATCAAGGGGAGAACAATCGCTGATCATATTGCTGAGTATCCAGGAGCGGATGATTCATCTTTGGAAATCGGACTACCGGACGAGAACATCCTGCTCATGGAACAGGAACCAATGTGGAAGATGTACTTCGACGGTGCAGTCAATTCCTCAGGATCGGGAATAGGAGCTGTGGTAATCTCCCCAGATGGACAATATTACCCAACGGCCGCCAAAGTCACCTTTCCCTGCACGAACAACATAGTTGAATATGAAGCGTGCATCCTCGGCTTACTTCGCACACTCGACATGCGGGTTAAGCTCCTCGACGTTCATGGAGATTCGACACTCATCATCTCCCAGACAAATGGAGCATGGCGCACTCGAGACCCAAAGCTCATTCCATATCAGGATTATCTACAAACACTAATTAGACAATTTACTGATATTGAATTCAATTATCTCCCACGAACTGATAACCGATTGTTGATGCTCTTGCAGTACTCGCGTCAATGATTCCGTTGCCTGGAGAAATGGACATCGAGCCTCTACGCATCAATATTGCTGATGATCCAAGCTGCATGAACATTGAACATATTCAACCTGAAGATTCTCTACCTTGGTTCGCAGACATCAAGAATTATTTGCAATCAGGAGGATTTTCCCAAAATAGTACAGGGAAAGAACGCAAGTTCATCCGGAGGATAAAAAGAAGCTATTTTCTAGACGGTGATACCTTATACAAGAAATCCTTCACGCGGCTCTCATGCGATGCGTCACCAAACAAGAAGCTGAAGCCCTCATTGTCGAAGTCCATAAAGGGGTTTGCGGACCTCACATGAACCGATACGCTCTCGCCCAGAAGATCATGCGACAAGGGTATTATTGGCTCACAATGGAAGCCGATTGCATCAAATACGTCAAAGCATGTCACAAGTGTCAGATTTATAGCGACAAGGTACATGTGCCTCCGACAAGACTTTACCCATTATTCGAACCATGGTCGTTGTCAATGTGGGGCATGGATGTAATCGGGCCCATTAATCCCAAAGCATCCAACGGGCACCGATTCTTGCTGGTCGCAATCGATTACTTCACCAAATGGATTGAAGCCCAATCCTTCAAAGAAGTCACAGCAAACAACGTCGTGCGTTTCATGAGACCGAACATTATCGCCAGATATGGAGTTCCAGAGCTATTGGTCACAGACAATGGTTCAAACTTCAACAGCAAACTAATGGAATCCCTATGCGTGGAATTTCGAATCAAACATCTCAACTCTTCACCATACTGTCCACAAATAAACGGTGCAGTCGAAGCTGCCAACAAAAATATGAAGAAGATTCTTCAGAAGACAGCAATCACATATCGCGATTGGCACGACAAACTCCCCTTCGCGTTACTCACCTACAGAACGACGATGCGCACTTCGACCGGGGCAACTCCCTTCGAGCTCGTCCACGGCACTCAAGCGGTTATTCCAGCAGAGGTCAAATTGTCAATTCTCAGGATATCATCCCAAAGCCACATGACAGAAGAAGAGAAGGCCAATCATCAACTCGCCCACCTCGACTTCATTGATGAGAAACGACATGCCGCAGCTCACCACATGCAATGCTATCAACAACGCATGTCTAGAGCGTTCAACAAAAAGGTCAAGCCAATCAGGTACAGACCAGGTGACCTCATTCTTAAAAGGATCCTACCGAATGTCAAAGATCCACGAGGAAAATTCGCTCCAAATTACGAAGGACCGTTCGTCGTCAAGCACGCCTTCTCAGGAGGAGCAACCATCTTAGCAAGAATAGATGGAGGAGAGCTGCCACAAGCAATTAACGCAGATGCTCTCCGACGATATTACACCTGAATGGTATCCAGATCTCAAGTTAGACTTTTGAGACGATATCTGTCAGCTGAATTCTTTTACGCCTCGAAGAATCACTCAGGATAAAGAACACTGACAACAGGAATAAGGGAGAAATACACAATCATTCTTCTCCTCATTCAAGTTAAGCGAAATTACATGAACACATTTCGTTTACGTCCTTTGTCTCGTGGGCAGGTACAAGAGCTCCTCACACGAATGGTACACAACTCCTATGACAAAGCCGAGGGTGGCAGGGTGGCAAAGCTTCAAGCCAAAGTCTTGTAGCAATTTCATCAGACCTTCGATTCCATCGGACGAAGATGCATTGATGAAATCACAAAAAAGGGAAGTATCAAAACTCCACTTCGCCTTTCACATAAATGAAGTTACACGAACAAACTTCATTCTTACTCTAACAGAAACAAGTTACAAGAAATTCCTTATTTCTAACCATCTGTTTGATAGGTACATGAACATCCTTACACAACAGACATCAAGCAAGAGTAACAATCTCGTCGAACCTTCGATTCCATCGGACGAAGATGCAACGATGAAATCATGCAAAAGGGAAGTATCAGAACTCTACTTCACCTTTCATATAAATGAAGTTACATGAGCAAATTTTATTCTTACTTTAAAAGAAAACAAGTTACATGAGCTCATTTGTTGTCTGCCCTTTGCCTAACATAGGTACATGAACATCCTATATTATGGACAAAGGCGCGGGCGGTTGGGTGGAAAATTTCGAACCAAAGCTTCGAGACTGCCTTTGTCGTTATCACGGATGACCATACCAAAAGGGAGTATCATCTACATTACTCTCTAACGAAATTCTTGTCATTCCTCAGATAGAATCAAAACGACCATCGAGATGACATATCCATCTCCACTCCCCAGCGGATATTTCACTTCATCTCTCCAAGCGAGAGTCTAAGTACATGAATTAACTTCGTTTCCGTCCGTTATGGTACAAGTTCCTAGGCGACGGCATGGGTGGTCGGGTGGAAGCCGTTTCCGAGTTCAATATAAAAGAACATAGAACACGAAAGTGCACAAGAGCACCACGGAGGTTTGAGTACCTAAACCTTTCATTTCTTACACATTTGTGTGGCCATTTGCATATAATTTGAAGTTATTTTAAGAATGTTTCTGGGCGAGAGTGAAGAAGGCAACCCTATTCCTAAACACTCACCTAGAGTGATGAGCGCAAACACTGTGAGGATTCATACACGAGCGTTCAGGCAGATAAAGAATCCTTTGACAAAAGATGCTCTAAGCCGGAATGAGATCGAACATTTCTTCTCTATCCCAAACACAAAACATCAACCATTGCTAGCCCTTTTGAGCTAAAATTGAAGTTTTTGTACACACTACACCTAACAAGTCTAAGGACCGCCTCACATCGAGGTTAAAAGGGAAATCTTGTAGTTAAAAGCCGGAAGCAACGGATCATAGAGGGTACACTTCCTTAAGATTCAAGCGAAGAGGCATCATCGACAGTAAAGCCTACCAGTTGAGTCATTCCTAAGGACTGAGCTTCTCAAAGAGCTTCTCAAGAAACACAAATTCCAAAGAAAATTATCAGAAAACAAAGCGGGGCAAATCCCTATGATCCAGCAAAGAAAAGAAAGAATTAGCGCAAAGACCAAAGTCTTTAAAAGAAAGCGTAAGATGAAAATCAAAAGAGCAAAATAAAGCACCAAGGCCGACATTGGTGGTCGCAAAAGCAAAGGTGTTATCTTTCGAGCAAGTCAAAAACAAAATTTTCTCCAAAGTGGATCGTCTACATCTATTAGCAAGTCACCTGTTCGTCTAAACAAAACACATTAACTGGTGAGCTGTCTGAAAAATGGAGAATTTACTTGAATGGTGGAACCTCTACGATCCAATAACTTCCAATGAGGTCCTTAAACTCTTTCTTTCAAAAAATCGATTTAAGCTTTCAATTTAAAGGCCTTATGCCAAAGCCACATTATAACCCGAATAAAGACTCCTTCTCGACCGGTACATGAGCATGTCAAAGGAATTCCGAAATCCAACTAAAATGGCTTTCAGAAATAAGAGTGAAACACGAGAGAAATCGACAAACCTTTTCTGCTCTCGTTTAGAAACATGCTTTTAAAGAGAAAACAAAACAAAATATAATGTACATATACATTTAGCTATTTTTATTTTCGTTACGACTAATGGTTTCCTTGAGCTTCTAGGACACATGTCACAAATGATGATTTGAGGTATTAACGATGTCCTTGGTAGATAATCTTCCCGAATTCCCTCGTAAGGAGGGGCAAATTGTAACGATGGATTACAAGCCGTAACGCAGCCAACGCCCGGGTAGGCAACTGCCATGGAGGATGCGGATACTGAGGAGCCAGAGATGAAGAACACCCCTTCCGCTTCTTCCTCCTCTTCTCCTCCCGCCAAGATCAACGCCCGCACCTCCGCTGCTTCCTCGTCCTCTTCTGACAACCGCGCGGTATGGCGGCGCTTCTCCTCCTTCACCTTTTCTCATGACTCCGCCCTAATTTTAACGGGGCCTCTAGCGCGTTTCTGGTTTTCTTGTAGGGTTTAGAGTGGATGGGGTTTTGCTTTGTTGTTTGTTTGTTTCCTGCCAGGGGGAATCCATTGGGTTTATCTGCGGGTACGTCGCTTGTTGTTAGTAGTGCTAACTTCGGTTATCATGTCTCATTTTTTTATTGTGGATCGTGTTGTTTAGTATCCATCATTGTCTTCCCTTGCAGTGCTAGGCACGAGTTGCCGGATTCGGATTCCTTTTGCTTGTCGGCATCCGCTACTTTAATATGTGTTTTTGCTATATCAGGTCGATGCATCTGTTCTTCATTACGAGAATCAGAAACTCGTGCAAAAGTTAGACTCTCAAAAGCAGGAATTACAAGAACTTGAAGGTAAAATAAAAGCACTGAGGGAGAAGCAAGCTTCTTATGATGACAGCTTGATCAAGGTGAACCGACTATGGAATGAGGTAATGTTTACATGATTTATTCATGTTCAAAATGGATTGATAAGAAGTATTACGCATAATTCAATGAGTTGGATCTTTTGTCATCGTCTTGCTATGCAGTTGGTTGACAATTTAATTCTTTTAGACGTGCGGGCTGGGGGAACCAGACCTCTTAGCGAGTCATTGGAGAGAGTTGATCATATACGCGGTATGCTTGTTTTACAGTGGCAAGAGTGTTTCATTGACTGCTTCTAGATTTTTGTGCACTTCTGCGATGATACCTTATAAATTGATTAGTGCCTTTACAGGTTTGGTTCCTTCCTGTGCTCCCGAAGATACCTTTTTATGTAGACTGCTAGAAGAAGGTTCCTTTTCAAGTACTAGTAGTGAAGAAATCACCAAAACTGTTGAAGATGGTCTTGCCTCTTGTCAGTCTTCAACTTTAGATTTGATAGAAGTCCTGGAAAACACCATCAAAGCTGAAAGGTTGAAATGTAGAAATATAGAGGAGAGATTGCAGGCACCGACATCAGCAGAAGGTTTGGTTTTTCATGTTTACAGCCCTGTATTTAGTTTATTAATCTGAAAAAAATGGGAGCGGATTTACACTTCTGTTAGATTCTCACCTCCAGCTACCTAACCTGTATTTAACTTGCTGTATGATTATTCCAGATACCGCAACGCTATTGTCTGATATCAACAGCATGATCAAACAAGAAATCAAAATTCTCAGTGAAGCAGTAGATGTTCTCCATTGCAAGCAAAAAGAATACTCAAACTATATTCAATCGTACATTGCTTGTCAATCCAACGACGATGCCAAAGTCAAACGTTTGGAAGGTACTGATGGGAGAACTCAGTATGAATTACATGCATAGCATTCTACAAAAACCAATCAACTTACATTCAGACTTCTTTCTTCAAAAAGTCGTCCTGCCCATAAATAGAACGGGATGTTGATACAGATATACACACGAAGTTAAGCTGTTGTTGCTATTGATCTTCTTAAATACATTCAGTATTTGGCTGAAAAGAAATGTACAAGTTGTGGATTGCTGAGCATTGACTGCTTGTATATTTGGCTGCATTTAAAGGCGAGATTGAAGAGAGCTTAATTGAACTTGAAGAAACTAGGAGGAAGTTGGTCCATTTGAGGATGCAGATGGATGCCTCAGGTGGATTTCTATATTCCTCTTCTGGTCCCACAAGTGGAAGTGCATCACCTGAAAAGCCTTCCGACAAGATGATATGCCTGCGTGATCTGAAAGATTCCATTGAAGAGACAAAGGTGTAGATTTTAGATTCTATATCCTTTCGGTGACCTCCCTTTGGTGTCTCCTGATTCCTTGATCTTACCTTGAATAAGATTCTGGCTGCGGATCGCCTCTCGGAGCTTCAAGATGCTCAGGAATACAAGTATGAGTTGTTGAAACAATTGCAAGATGTCCAGGTTCGGATATGTACTTTCAGGAGACTTTGTATCTAATTTGTACTATGAAGGCATGTTTTTTTTTGGTAGGCAAGGAAGGTAGCATTAGAATAGGTGTTCGGGGTTTAGGTTACAGAAGTCCTAGCGCATGGGATGTCCCCATGTAGAATCAGTCCAAAATAAAATCAGGAGGAAATACAAAAGTGGTAGAAATCTCCTCCTGGTTGAATGCTTCCTTATCTAGCTTGTCCGCAACCTTGTTCTGTCCCCTCGCGACGTGTGCTATTGTGAACTCCTTGAGTTCACACAACCTGCACTCATCCAGAATAGGTGCGATTAGAAAGTGAGGAAGCTCTTCCACATTTAGGAAGTTAGTTAACATCATAGCAACTGTTTGGATGGCCAGGTGTTTGATGCCTAAGCTTGTAGCTAATCCTAATCCCTTGCATAGAGCGGTGCCTTCTGCTAGCAGACTGTTCATCTTTAGATTCTTATCGCAGTATCCACCAATCTATGGTTCCTAATCACTCTGCCTAGTCCCACGTTTAAATCATTTTCTCTCACTGCTGCATCTGTATTTAGGGTGTAAGGGAGGTTCATGTCTGCTTTTCATATTCCCAGCTGGCTATTTGGGGTCTCTGTTGTAGTTTGGCCTATTTTTTGTTTTTTGTTTCCTATATTTGCTTGTAGCTCGGCTGCTCTCTCCATAATCTGGCCATGCACATCCTTATTCCTAGCTGGATTACCAAAGGCAATGTTGTTCCGTTGTGTCCATAGATGCACAATGATATAGGTCTGAATTGGTCTATTGTTCCTGGGTTATTTCCTTTGGGTACCAGTACAATGGAAGTGTCTCCCAGATTTTCAGGTATTTTTCTAGAGCTAAAGGCCTCCCTTACTATAGCTAATAGTGCATTCTTCGTAGTGTCCCAGAATCTCTGAAAGAAGATAGGATGTAAATCATCTGGTCCTGGCATTTTGGTTGGGTTTAGTGAGAAGAGTGCCTTTTTATTTCAGCCTCATCACATGTCCTTTCTAGGTGCCCATGCTTCATCGGGTTTACTGCTGGCATGCCTGGAATGAGGGGTTGCAGGGCTTCTGCTAGTTGTTCCTCTGTCAAAGCGGATGAGTATCTATTGAGGAAAGATGACCGAATGTGTCTCCCTAGTTCCTCTTGATCTTCCACCCAGTTGTTGTTTACTTTTCATCCGAGTATTCTGTTGGCTCTTCTTCTGGTGATTGTTGTAGCATGGAAGTACTTAGTATTTCTTTTGCCCTCCACTATCCAATTGACTCGTGATTTCATGAACCATACTTGTTCTTCTTCTACTACTATGTTGTTGTCTTCTAGTAATAGCTCCTTCTCCAACTGTTTTAGATAGTCTGAGTCACTAATCTCCTGGTAGAATTGTATCCCTTGTGATCTGGCTTGCAGTCTCCTTTTTCTGCGTGTAACCTTCCCAAAGGTTTCCTTGTTCCAATTTTGTACTTTTTCCTGAAAAATTCCTTTTGCTCGGTCATATTTATTGTCCCCCTCCATCCAAGCTGCTTCTACTATAGTCTTCAGGTTGTCATGCGATAGCTATGCAGTCTGGAATCTGAAGGGCCTTTGAAGATAAGGTCTTTTTGTTTTCTGCATCTCTAGCAGTAATGGTCTGTGATCTGAATAACATCTAGGATGGTGTTTAACCTTGGCTTCTGGATGAAGATTCAGCCATTCTATATTTTCCTCAGACCTATCCAAGCATTGAGATATTCTACCCTGAGTTCTAAGATTACACCAAGTTGTTCTAGGACCGTGATATCCTAAGTCTATCATAGAACAGTGGTCTAGACAAGCTGCTAAACTTCTAGTCTGTGCTAATGATACCTTGTTTCCTCCTATACAAGTCTGTCTGCTATAGTTCTACAATATGTCCACTTTAAGATTTTTTGGAAATTAGTTAATTCTTTAAACTCTAAAATAACTTTGTTCTGGTATATTACTGTGCAGAGTCTATTGAAAGATGACGAACATGTACTTTCTTCTCGATGTTATACTTTGCTAAATGATCAGCTCCAGCACACAAATGCTGAAGTTGCACGGTACAGAGCTTTAAGTGACTCTCTACAGGTCAAATTATTCTACGAACTTTGTGATTTTCTTGTTTTCCTTCTTGTGGTTGCTTAAATGCAAACTTTCAGGCAGACAGATTATTTGTCATGAGGAGGGAAAAGGAATTGATTGCAAAATTAGAGGCTGCGGATGCAGCTAAAATTGCATTCGAGATTGTTGACTCGAAAGTCGTGGGGCTAGAGCAACAACTGGAAAAGTGCATATCTGAGAAAAATGATCTTGAAATTAAAATGGAAGAATCCACCCAGGATTCAGGTTACTGTGGTTACCTTTTCTTTATCTTATTCATTGTTCCTTATTATGATCCTTGCATACATGTCTTCTTTCCTTTTAAGGTAAATTTCATTCTCTCTCAGGAAGGAAAGATATTAAAGCAGAGTTTCGTGTTATGGCCTCTGCTCTGTCTAGAGAAATGGGAATGATGGAAATGCAGTTGAACCGCTGGAAACATATAGCCGATGAAGTACGGTCCTTACATGAAGAAGCACAGACGCTCAAAGCTTCTTTGGCTGGCAAGGTAATTAGAATCATGATACCTATGGTTTTCATCATGTTCTTTTTCTGGGAACTGCATTCCCAAATACGAAAGGAGATAATATATTGTATTTGGAAAGAGATGTTGATCCTTAATAACATGTTTAGAAATTAAAGGGAAAAGTGGAACCGTGTTTTTAACATTAAGGTCACATCCGGAGACAATTTTTTTGTCACAATTTTCAGGAAAATTTTCCTATCCCTTTTTTTTTTGGTAAGCAAAGAAGGTAGAATTTTCTCATCCCTTTAGTTAGGAAAGAATATGTGGTTCAACACTTTAAAGTTACTCCATGGAGAATCATTCACTTATCCGTCACGAATAGGTTTTGTGCTTTAAACTTCTGGAATGAATATTTAAAATCTGGCAGTAGTTGGATTCTGTGGTCCATAGGATGGAAGTGTCTCTCCAAATGACATGACTAGAGTAATATTTATTTGCACATTACCCACATGTACCATGGTCAGTCCAATCACTTTAAGTAATTTGAAGTGTAGAAAATATTATTCAAAACGGACAGGCTTTTGGAAATAGAAAATGCCTCAACAAATGAAAGTGGCCGGGCACTCCTGAACAGTCAACTTATTGTTTATTCTTATTTATACATACATGAGAGGAGTTAGCATACACATTGTTGATATTTTGTTCCTTTTTTTGCAGTGTGATGAACATATTAGTTTAACCGACAGTTCTAATGGACAATTGGCAGTGATTGAGTCTCTCAAGGCACAGGTAAACTTTACATATATCATTTTGTGTTCCCCCATTTAACCTGTCTAGGCAATGGAATATTGGTCTAACAAGTGCATAGACTGTAGTTTTTTGTTAAATGAGCCTTATGGTCTTTGGGAAATCACTCTTCCATAAATACTCAAATTCAAGAACATAGCTGTGGAGGACTTCTTTTTCTAATGGCCATAATCCAGGTGATCCTTGGGACAACTATCTTTCCCAAATTTGAGGTTCAGTGCCTCCATAGCATAGATGGGAGCTATTAGGAAAGTATCACAAGGGAGACGGGATATCAAGCGAGAGCTTAACTTGGAAATGATATTAATGCTGTTTCTGATGAAGCATCTGGGCGCACAAAACTTCTTGACCACCATTGCATTGACAGAAATGATGCAATTATTAATCTCAGATCTCTTTAACTTTTTATTGTTGTAATATGCTATTTGATTCAGTCCAGTTTGTATGACCTGACTTACCTTGATAATGTGGGGTTGTATTGTTGCACTGTCCGTGGATTTAGAGTGGCTATGAAACAGGAAATAGACGACATGGTTTTTCTTTTATTCTCTGGCGTTGCCTTCTATTTAGAAGTTCTGCAGAGCTTGAATCATGTGTTACTCGATATATTTCTTGTGCAGATTGAGAAATTAGAAGAAGAGAAAGTCGAACTGCAAGTCTTCCTGGATATGTACACCATTGAAAATGAAAGTCTTAGGTAAGTTGGTTAAACTTATTTTGCGGTCGACACTAGCAGATCTATCCTTATCTCAGTAAAAGTTCCTCATTGTGTGTCCAGGGATGTTGCTGAAATCAGAGAATCGGAACAGAAGGCCCAATCACAAGCTGTTGTCATGAGGAATGCTCTGGAGGAGCACAGTCTTCAGTTAAGAATAAAAGCTGCTAATGAAGCTGAAGCTGCCTGTCAGAAAAGGCTTTCTGCTGCAGAAGCTGAAATAGAAGAACTGCAGGCAATGTTAGATGCATCTGAGAGGTTTCTGTGTTTTGCTCTCCGTTGATTTTTTTGTTGGTGCTTTGGTGTCCTTTCCCTAAAGTTCAGCTTTCCAGAGAATCAAATGAACTATCAGCCTACACTGATTATTATAGACTAGAAATCGATGATTATATGTCGGTTTGGAGTCTTTTGACATCTATGAGCGGCTCATTTTTAGATATTCTATCGTGCTTTGAAGTTCTTATATTTTGGGGCACATTTAAACTTCTGAAATGTTGGAATACGTCACCCAATTTTTGCGATAAATAATACGTCAGGCGGTCTAGTGCAAATCTTGCTTTCTTCTATCTGATGCCTTTTTGAGATAATTGGTGTATTTGCTATAGAATGTAAACCTATTTGGATGACCTAAGATGGATTTACAACTGCGAAGCCAATTTTGTTGGCTTGTAACTGTTAAATAATAATAAACCTGGCTAAAAACTGCAAAGGTGGGTAGAATTGAATGTTTTGGAGAAATTGCACTATTATGGTACTGGCTTTGAACTTAACAATTGCTTTGGATTTGGGTTTCTTTATTGAAGTCAGCTTGTTGGTGAAAATTTTGAGTTCATTCTTCTGTTGATTTGCCATCAGGGAGGTTGCCGAGCTTGATGAAGCTGTCAAGTTAAAAGATGCTGAGGCAGAGACTTATATATCTGAAATTGAGGTGTCTTGAGTGTGATTCTTCCTATTTTTGCTTTCCGTTCCCCTTATCAACATTGTCATTGCTTCGTAACCCAATTTTTACTTATTCACGGCTTCATTAAATGCTTGTGCAGACCATTGGTCAAGCATATGAGGATATGCAGACGCAAAATCAGCATCTATTGCAGCAAGTCACTGAAAGGGATGACTACAATATAAAGGTAATTGGTCATGTCATTTTTTACATGGATGTTGTCTTCATGTGTCTGTATATTTTTGGCTGACTCGTTCACTGACATGTAAATTTCTTCCAATCTGCACATTGGTGCAGCTGGTCTCAGAAAGTGTTAAGGCAAAGCAGACGCACAATAGTTTGCTGTCGGAGAAGCAGGAATTGATGAAGGAGCTTCGGCTGGTTAACTCATCTTTGGAGTCATTGAGGTCGAAGTTTGCACATGATGAGGAACAGGTAAATGACTCCAGCTCCTGGACCTGGACAGTAACCCCTGATAATGGCGTCTCATAGACGTGACCATTGCATTTCAGCTGAAGGTTCTTCTGGCGGAGGGAATGAAATGTAGTCAAGAAGATAGACACCTTCAAGTCATTTTGGAGGCTACGAGGATTGAATTATCCGACGCGGAGAAAGAGTTGAAATGGCTGAAATCCGCTTTTGCTTCCACTGAGAAGGAATACAACCGGTTGGAAACCGACACGAAGGAGCTCCAGACAAAGCTGGACAGTGAAAGGTGAGAATCTGTACTGGCTCATCCCTATACTCTCTCTAGACTTTTACTTAACTCCTCGTCAATACTTCTCTTCCCGAAACCCCAATAAACCCCTTGATTCTATGCCCTTAGGCTGTGTTTGTCTAGTATGGGAATCCATGGGGCAGGAGTAGTTTGTGGGATATTTTTGACAACATAGTCTTAAGGCGTTGGTTGCATCACGACTTTTACCCTTTCTGCGTCGTCCTCATCATGCCCACCCTTTCTGCCAATGTTAACGCCCCCGTGTTTGTCCTCATTGTAGGGATGTCAGGAGGAAGATTGAGGAGGAGATAGTTGAATACAACAGACAGGTTGCCGAGTTGACCGCGGAGAGCGGAGAGGCCGCGATAAAGAGGCTGCAGGATGAGATTAACGACTGTAGAACTATTCTCAAGTGCAGCGTATGCCTGGACCGGCCAAAGGAGGTCAGTCAGATGGGGCACTTCTATAAGTTTCTGGTCCGATTAGATTGGAGTCTGCCTGGGGGGGGGGGGGGGGGGGGGGGGGGCTGGTGGTCTGGTACGACCCTTTTGCATTTGGCAGCGGAAACTCGTTGGAATCAAAGGCATATATGAGTAGGAGTTGTTATGTTACCTTTTCTCACTACGCCACCATCCTAAGTAACGCTAGTCGGAAACATAATTCGTAAAATAAGGGACAATTTTTTAAAAGTGGGTAAATAATATACTGAATTCGGAGTTATAAATACCAAATTTGTTCTATAAGAAATTCTATGTTTATAACTCCAAGTTCTGTTTGCCTTAGATGAACTTGGAGTTACTAACCGAGTTCTTTTGTCCTGGTCCACTTATTGTAACTTCAAGTTCCCTGCGCCACTGGAATAAGGGACTCGAAACTCAGAATTACAAAGCACGAGTTCCCTCCACCACTTGGAAAAATACATTTCCATTTCGTCTAAGTACCTAGCAATCCGTTTATCATACACACATCATTTAATGTTGCATACACCACATACTAAAATAAAACAACCTCCAAATGTCATAAACATCCATCCCAAATGTCATAAAAAAATGTCATACATTCATCCCAAATGTCAAACACGTCCGATCAATGGAGTCGTCTATTTCTACGAAGACTTTTTCCACCAGTGGCACCACTACCGTTGGTGTTCCATTACCTCAAACTCATCATCATAGGCTATCTGAATTGCACGTAATCTTCACTTGCACCCCTTGTCATTCACTATAATAAACTGACTACAACTTCGTTGTAAAATAATTTGATAATTGAAGTGGTTATTTATGTGATAGTTACTCACTACAAAGATTAGTTGTTTATTATCTTTTAGCCTCATTCCCTTACGAAAATCATCCAAAAGATCAATTTCATGTTCATGCGGTGTGTCCTCGTATTCATTATACTCGCGACACATATCCTCGATATAGCTTTTATAAAATGGGTAAGGCTTCTTCTTTCTCCTAACTGACCATTCACCAACTTCAACTATGCTTTCTCCTAACCATTCACCAGCATTGTAATCATTGAATAATTTTGCATCACTATCAGCATCTACACCAGAATTCATCATAAAATTTACAGTATTACGACCATCTTCTACATTAAAACTACAACCTTCACCAATAGGATAAGGATGCTCTACATGATGTTCGTCTTCGATATGGTGCGCTACATTGATCGATCTAGCATCTGAACCTGACATTCGACGATGCATGACATGGATCGATATGGAATCACACACTGACATTGGAGCATGAACCGCTGCCAGGACTATCTCATCGTTTGATCCCAAAATAAAAATTTGGTGGATATGACTTGGATTTATAAGGTCAAACTTAATCAATGATCTAAGATCATTATCTCCTTTCACCGACACCAACATATACATCACCCGTTCATTATATTCTAACAATCGGGTATTTATGATCAATTACTAATCTTCTTCCTAATTGTAAACCCATTGATCGCATATCTTAATTTTGATAAATAAAAAATCTTTCTCATTTTTCTAGTGATTAGTAATCACGATTTTATTTACTTATTTAGTTTCCTAATTATAACTTTAGAAAACTAAAAAAAATTTCTACTTAAAATTAAAATTTTATCGCTTTGTCAAATAGCTACTTAGATTTCACACGTTGATTTGATAGGCGTATACAATTAAATATTTTAATGAACTTGTTATAAATATATTTATTGTGAATGCATTCTATCTGTAATTAGTATTAGATATTTTCTTCGGTTATGATTGTAATATAATATATTTTCATTATAAGTTTCATATAAATAAAAGGATATATCTTGTACATTGTGACACTGAAATGAATAAAATTCTCCCCATTTTCTCCGTCCCATCTATTCTCTAATTTTCTTGTTCTTGCTTTCCCTCTTCTTTATTTTATAGCAGAAATCACATAATTATCATTTATAAATAAAACCTTAATAAATCATTTATGTCACTAAGTAATATGGGGTTTATTTTAGATATAAATGATACATCCACGTTAAATGTCGGTTTATTGCGTATATGCCGCTCGAATTCCGAGCAATGTAACTACTCACTGTTATAATTAAAAAAATTGTGAGATGCTTTCTCGAATTTTGGGGAGTATCGTCTTAAAAGTCACTACTTGAAGTTACCTATAGAATAAAGTTGTCGTTACTTTAAGTAATGACTTTATCGTGGAAATGTTATTTCGAGTCGCAATTTCGACGACTTTGTACAGTAGCAACCCCACCAGCAAAATATTTTACAAGTGTTGGAAGTCGTTACTTCATGCAGCGATTTTGAACTAAAGCAACATCACCGGTTGTATTTTCTTTATAAGTCTTAAAATTTTAATTAGCGACTTCAAACACTTGGAACCACGTGAAGTAACAACTTTAGAGTGGCAAGAGTACGCCGCTACTTCAAATAACGACTTCACATCATTAAATTGTGACTCAAAGAAGTGACTTTGTCTTCTCACACTAAAGTCAGGGATTTAATAATGTTCCTCCATATAAAATTTTATGAAATAGGTCGGTAAAAAAAATTATATGATTAATGCCAACAAATCGGTGTTAGAAACACTGAGTTCCATTTACAAAAAACTCAGTGTTTCTAACACTGAGTTAACTTCAGAAAAATAGGTAACTTTGTGTTAAAAATACCAAGTTGAAAATCTCTAGAGAATTCGCTGTTTCTAACACCAAATTTACTTAATTTTTTAAGCGAACTCGGTGTATTGACATTAGTCAAGGAAATAGTTTGCTGATCGACCTATTTCATAAAACTTTTTGTGGACGCACGTTATTAAGGACAAATCTCCACTGAAGTCGCGATTTGAAGTAATGACTTTGTCTTCCCACACAAGAGTCGCTGCTCGAAGTAGCAACTTCCTTTTACAAGTAAAGTCGTTACTTAAAGTACGACTTTGAAATGAAACTCTCCAAATACTGAAACTCACGATCAAATACAAAAAACTTTTAATTCAAGCTGTATATATCACGGGGACAAGATGAGGGTCGATGCCCGTCGTCTACAGATGCTTAAGTGAGGCTGCTTGGATAATGTCCATGGGTCGGAGCGTATAGACAATGACGAACGTCAGTGCGTTCGTGTATACTTGACGGATCAAGTGAGAGTTCGAGTTGGTACTCGGAGAAGTTAGCTGGGCACGAGGCGCAATGTGACTAGGATACTCAGGCGCGGACGCTTGAGTGATTCTCGTGGATGGTCCTATAAGCAATGTTCGTGAAGAGAGCATGAACAGAGGCGGACTCAAAAAAAAGAGTTCGTGAGAGGGCATTGAGGAGGCACGAGCAGGCCAATGAGGTATTGGACGCATCTCTTAGTGAAGGGACGTTTGGGGCGGACATAATACTTGTAAGAGACGCATAGATTAAGAAATGATGCGACCCCAAAGGATATTAGAGGGCGGTTACTTAGAGTACCCCTCAGAATCATTGTATTATTTAGTGAAAGGCTGCGAACCCCTGTAAAAAGGCTTGTAAAAGAGCGTAAGCTAAGAAAATTGAGAGTCGTGCATTTTTTTAGTTCTAACAAAAGTTGAATTGTCTCTAACGGGAACTCTAGATACCAAAGCGAAAGCTTAAGTTGTGTTTGTGAGTGGCTAATTAAGCTCGAGACGCCCATGGGATGATTTATTTAACAGTGAATTTCACCCTCGACGCCGTACAAGGCAGATTACTCCTCGAATTCCTCCCTTAAACAGCTAAGGCCGCCGGTTAGACTCCGACGAGACCAATTGTTCAGGGGGTTATGAATATCAACTGGAATAATTACTTTAGAAAGAACAGGAATAACGGCAATCCCATCTGTGAATATAAGAAAGGCAGACGATAACTGGGTCCTCAAAAGCATCTAGACCCTATAGATATATATAAAAAAAAAAATGTTCCAGAACGAATGAATGATCAAGGATCGTAACGACTACTGACAGAGAGCTTTGCAACTGTTCCATTCAAACCAATTACGCGGGGGTTTTAAGAATCATATTGGTTGTCATCAGAACTTGCAGAACCGACGGGATCCCCAACTCTAATATAATCAGCCGGCAACTTGAGCAACGGCTCCTCTCCACAGTTCTTCTGTAATGCTCGTGCCAGGGCATACCCCAAAGCCCTGCCAACAGGGACAGCAACAGCATTCCCTACTTGGATGTACCTGAAGGGAATAATTGGCGAAAAGCAGGATATATGAAAACCCAGACACCGTGTGAACATCCAAGGATGGAATCTATTGAGTGTCGCCTGACCTTTGTTTGATGGGGCCACAGAGCTTGTAGTAGTCCGGGAAACCTTGCAGCCTCGCATTCTCCCTGATGGAGAGAACCCTGTCTTGTTCTGGGTGCAATATGGCCTGTATATCATAATTGAAGGCTTTGAGTTGATCACAACCAGAAGGAATGTCTGGGAAGAAAGCACAGGTAGTGCGGTCAAAGCTCGTACCTGGTTGTGCGGCTCAGCCCTAGTGACGACGGTCGGGACCGTCTGATCCCACCATAATCGCCCGAAAGGTCTGTATCAGTCTGGATCATTAGAATGCCGAGCAGGTAATGTAATAAAGCACATCCAAGGAAACATGCAATTTAGGAAGATTTCAATGTACTTACTTCGTAGAACGGCCATCAACAAAACTCATGGCATAATCAGGCACCTTACAGAAAAAGGAGATTTTGACAGGTGAGATGGTGGTAAGAAAGATACAAGAAAGACAACTGCACAGACCTAAGTGCGGATTTTACCAGTGGCTTTCCAGATTTCAAGCAAACTCTAGGAACATCAGGATCCCATTCGACCTTATTGTCTGGTCTCACATGGACTCCTGGAAGATCTCTAAAATTTGCTCCCTGCCAAAAACCAAGCATTATACAATCTCAGAAAACAAGAAAGCCTCATCAATCTCCCAACTTCATGACAAAAGAAGCGGGAAACATGGTGATACCTTCTTTTTGGGGATTCTACAAACACGTTCATAGTCATCGTCATTCAGCGCAAGCGGCCGGTGGTCATATAATAGCCTTTTCGATGTCGTCTTAGCTGGAAATCCCATCATTTCTGCATATAAGCTCAATAAATGCTTGCTTAGCTCCTGAACTGATAGGCAATACTAATATGAATTTCACTTGAAAATATTTAACAATAATAGCCAACACCGATTGTTTCACCTCGAAAAGAGAAAGACAGGAAGACCAACACCAGGACAAGTGCATTTACCTTCCTTGCTTAATCTTATGAAACGCTGGAATTCCGTTTTTGGGTCCTTGTCATATGGCATTTCATCCCTTTTTTCGTATGTGTCCACCTATAAAAGCAGGCAAAGCTCTGAGTACTAGTAAGTAAAAGTGGCATGAATGATAAGACGCGAACTTACTGCCGGAAGATCTGAAATCGCATCTTCCAGGAGCAACTTCTTTTCCAACTGATGCTCCTGGCCTTCATCATATGCCACGGTATGCATCTACACCAAACAAGCCGCCTTTCAGGATTCAAGCATAACAAGACATTAAACACTACACTGGATTAATGCGTACCTCAAATTCGAGTGGAACCACCCCTCGGTTAACAACATCGTGCGTTGGAAGAGGAAATTGAGGCAATTTCTGTAAACAGCCAATTAAACATTCAGAAGATGACAAAATCATGTGTGCTGCTGTTAGCAAATAGTCAGAGAATACTAATTCCTAGGGTGGCATATTAACCTCGGTCGGAAGTGCACCCCATAAGAATACACGCATCCGGAATTGGGCGAGTCCATAAGCTCCGGCAGCCATCATCCCCATTCGCGTTTGGTAGTTCATTCCGACTAAGCGCGCCAATGCATAACGTCCCAAGTACCCGGAAGCAAATTTCAAGAGATCGACTACATTTTCCATCAACACAAATCGAGGTTTCAAATACTCTACAATTTCCATGAACACAACAAGTTGCTTGTTCTTTTCATCAGCCAATGGGTTGTTCTTGTCCCTGAACCTGTTAAACCCACTAATTCCTTGGCATGGAGGTCCACCACATATAACATCGACATCACCCTACAAAGAAACAAACCCCATCGGAGAGGAATTATAAATGATGGAGAACTAAGAAAAAGTCCTTGCAATTTCCATTAATGCTTTCAGCTAGCAGCAAAAGCTAAACTATTTCATTAATGCAGAATACCTATTAACTTAGGACTTACAGGAAGTGGTAGAATATGTGAGTTGTAGCCATGCAGAACAAACTCCTTTATCCTCAATGGAGAATTCCTGTCAAATAAGGTAACCCGGTTTTCAAGTGGAAATGTTCGTAAATTATATCAAATTGTGCACATACTTTAAACCATTCATTGGCTCCCAAGAGTGTTCATCCTCACCATATCCTTTCCATGCCACCTACAATCAAATATTTTTTATCTTCACTCATAAAATGGAAATCAGAACTGCTTCTAGAAAGCTTGTTGATGGAGACCGTGAAGATAAAGTAAAATTAGTGAAGCCAGTCAAAGTGCAAGTAGCATCCACGGTGAGCCAATACCTTAAAGTACAACCCTCGTTTCTTTCTATCTTCTGGATCTCCATGCCTTATGGCAAGTAGTCTCTCAACCTCGAAGATCTTCTCATTATCAACTTCATCCTCACCACACTCATCATCACTATCCTCATCGTCTTCGTCATCACCAACTTCAAGAAGTTCATCAAACAAAGGCTCTGACCCATCATTTTCCACTAATCCAAATGTCTTACATAACCGCCTCCAATCCTTTAGAACACATAAGAAGTTATCCGCTGTTTCGTTTCTGACCTACAGTTAGATTAAATGTTTAGCGTTAACATGCATTAGTGCTGAGCTTTGAATGTATGAACGATTAGTTCCCAAAAAATTTTATGAAATGCAATCGCAGTTTCTAAATTTACATCTACATTGCCGTAAGGGCGGGTTTTCAAAACTACCCTTAATTTTATAAAGAAGCAAGTTTTGAAAACCCACTCTCCGAAAGCTCGAATGAAGGGCACGTTTCGAAAATGCGCCCCCCAATGACTTAAAGTATTGTCAAAAAAGGCAGAAATAATTTTGTTTGAGGTGACGTCCCCTATGTTGGATGGTGGAAATGTGACCTTCCTTCCAGCTTTCAGAGGACGTGTTTTCAAAACTCGCCTTCTCTATAAAATCAATTATGAGTTTTCAAAACACACCCTAACGACAATAAAGAAGTAATTTTTGAAATACCGACCGCATTTCGCGAATTTCTTTTAAAAATAACCTTATATTGGTTCAGACCTCCACTATGCTAGCATTTTTGTTGCACAACCACTATCAAGGGGACAATAGGCACATAAGTACATAACATTACATCAAATTGGAATTACAATCATACTTTAAACATGTAATCAAATTCGTCCATCTATCTACTTGTATGAAACTTCATGAATGGGAGAGATAAGAGAACGCTATAAAGGCAGAGTGAAGCCTAGAAAGTCATAGTTACAAATAAGTTCTTAGAAGAATTATAAAGATCATACCTCAGTTTCCTGATGGTTCAACTTCAAACTTTCACAGGCATATTCATTCAAATCAACTGCCCATTTCTTCATTCCATGAAACAGTGATGTCAAATCCAAGAAAAATAACCTTGCTAAATATTTAAAACTCAATGGAATTACTTTAAACAAGTTTTCTCAAGTATATAGATTCAAATACTTACAGTTGATAAATTTGAGCCTGCAAAGTTCGCACCAAGGCTTAATCCTGTGGACATGGCTCCACACCCAGAGTATATGTCCAACACACGCATTTCAGCCTTCTCATCATTCATGGAAGTAGATGAATTGACTTCACCATTTGATGGAGCAATATCGCTAAATTCACTGGAAATCGTTGATGCTGATTCAAGAGAATCAATTTCGCAGCCTAGAACACCGAGGGAACATATAATAAGCAAATTTTTCTATTACACATTGAGCTCATGTCTAGTGGATGGAAAAATGTACAGTAAACAACTTCAACATTTAAACATCAATTATAGTGTCTGACTCAAAATAAACATGCAAGTTCATTTGCAACCTGAAGGCAAGTTCTTGAACGTCGAATAGGGCAGAAGGTACATGGTATCACAATAATAGTCACAGCCGTGGAGCTTTGTCTGTTTTTCTTCCGCAGAGGCCTAAATAAGAAAACATTAGTTCTCAGGGCAAGAATAAAGTCAAACAAATAAATAAATTTGTGTCATGCTTACATTGAGTGGCAATCTGATAATCTTCAGCTTTTTAACCAAACAGTCAAGTGGATTATCATCGCAAATTTCCGATAAAAACACGCGCTTTTCATCTATAAGATTTGACAACTGCTTTATCACCTGCATAATGTGATTGATAAAGACATGAGTATATTTTGTCCCAGAAGAGTTCCAGAAGTTTCAAAAAATGGAGAACACTTACAGTGTCACACGCTCTGTAAAACCACTGAGCACGGAAATACAAGTAACCATCGACAGCCTCAAACAACTCTATGATGTTGCAGATGTAGTCATCTTCTCCATCTCCAGCCTAAAGGTGCAGGAAAAAGTAATCCATTTCAGTTCATGCTAATAGAAGTAATTAGATGCATACTCTAATATTAAAGGAAAAAGAAGCGACCTAAGTGAAATATAAGTACTTCATGGATTTATCTTTGAAGAATATTGCAATTTGCAAAAATCCATCCAAATGGACTTACTTCAACGTAGGCATCATCATGAAGCTTAAAGATAACTCCATCAACCTTTGCTTCAGTAAAATGGCGCTTCGCTTGGATAACCTCTTTGTCATCAGCGCCACTATGGAAGAAAATTTGTTATTGCAAATACAATGCAATATTATGAACTGAAGCTTTCAATGTATGAGATCAACTGAGAAAACCAAATGATAGGAGAAAAACATCACGATGAAGTGATTTGTTTGTGCTTACACTTTTGAGCCATTGACTTGAATTACTTTCTTCTTACCCTGTAATCAATTCCCCCAGAAAAATCAAGAAGAATAATAGTACAAGAAAATAAGCAAGAAAGTGGAACTATTGACCAAATGTTTTCATTCTTATCAGTTAGAAGATAAAAGGAGTGTTCACAACATCTCCGATTCTAGCAAATCCATATTCAGACACGTTTACTGATACTATGCTTATAAGGCCAACTTCCAATAATATCCTTATTATTTGCTAGAGTTGTTTCTCTTCCAGCCATGAAAAAGCTAAACTTTTTGGATTTTGTATTGAAATACCCTGTCTGACGAAAAAATTGTGTAAAGTGGGGGACTGATAAAAAATATTCCTACCTGGTTGAAATCGTCACTCTATTAAAGCCGTAGAAAATCGCCATTTAGAGTAACGACTTTCATTAAAACTGAGGGTAAAGCAATCATTAATCAGGGTAAAGTCGTCACTTCAAGTGAAGACTTTCTCCAGTTCGTCACTATCGTCACATGAAGTAACGAATTTACAACCAATTTTAATGAAAATCGTCACTACAAGTGACGAATTAGGACGCTTTAATGGTCGTCACTTCAAATAACGACTTTAACTACGTAGATTAGGAAATTATTTTGTCGGCAAGCCTGCATCCACACCATTCCAAATATCTCCCGTTTCTGCCTAAGAAACTACTGAGCCAAAAGACTATACCCTTTTCTATGACTAAGAGATTCCTGGACCAATTCAAAGTCTTTGCCTGACTCAAACCTAGTACATAATCTTAGGACTGCCACAAGACCTTGTAGCCCACTTGAACCTAGGATTTCCCAGGTGAATGAATAGTCAGTGCCCTCGCCACTGTGTCTTGGGGAATTTTTTTTATTTTATTTTAAAAGGTTATACCTTCCACTTTCAAAGAAACTTGATCGGATTCATAGAGAATCATATCAACCAAGTAGCACAAAAGTGTTATTAGCTGGCAATGTAAAGATGAGATCTATTTTATCCTTTACCTTGGAGGCTTTGCCCTGATACCGCTTCGGCCAGCGTTTCTTCGCTTCGTTCTCGTTGATAGGCTGTCCAATGAACGAGCAGTCTGCATCCTCACCTTCCGCACTCTTCCTCGTGGCTCCAACCCTGTGCTTAGGGACTGCATCCAAAACATCTTTTCCTTCCTCGGACTCCTCACCATTCCCCTCCTCCTCAAATCCGGCCACATCTTCCTCAACCTCAAAAAACTCCTCCTCAGAAGCCACCTCATCAACTGCGGGAACGACAGTCTCCTTACCAGCCTTCTGCCCCTCCTTCCTTTGACTCTTGGATGTGGATTGAGCAACGGAGGGTCTCTCGCTGCCGGACCTCTTCCTCGGGACATCTGTGCTTCGACTACAACGTCGATGTGAAGAGCCTCCATGTTCCTCAGCGCCAGGGAGGAAGACCTCGACGTCATCCTCCTCCTCAGCAGGAGAGACCATAGGAACAGCTTCTTTCGTAATCTTCCTCCTCGGCGTTTCAGAGAAAGATCTGGGAGAAGGTCTCTTCCTTAGGGTGGAGCGACGAGTATTAGGGCCTTCAACCAAGGGAGGACCATCCGGAGTGTTGTTAAGGGAAGAGGATCCAGAAGCAGCGGAGGATCGCCTCGTGGTAGGCATTGGGAGTACAGAGAAGGGAGCAGGTGGGGGAGAATTCGAGAGGACGGAAGAGGGAGTGATATATCTTCTTAAAGGAGTGGGTTTTTTTAAATTGGGAGGAGAGCGGGAAAACAGGGCTTTCCATTTTTTTGGTTTCCCTCTTTATTTCCTTCCTTGTTTATTTTCCCTGGGCCTGGGCCCATTGCTCTGATAAGCCCACCGTGACCGACACTATTTTGTTTTGGTCCGATTTGTTTTGTCAAAATATATTATTATAGCTAAAACTCTTGAAAACTTTTCTGCATTCCTTAATCCCAAATCGACCAAACATATATTTATTTTGTCAAGGTTAGAGTAATATTCTAGGAGACCGAAAATGACAAATGAATGTGAAGAAGGTAGGATAGTGGACATGTACAATGAAGGTAAGGAAGGAAGTATAAATGATTTTGGCATAGGTGATCATTCTAATGTTCCCGATGAGAAAGAAGAGGATATGAATGAGATTATGAATGTCGTAGATGAAATGGAGGAGGAGGAAGTTGGAGTTGATGCAGATCCTAATGGGAAAGAGGAGAGGACATGGATGAATGGACGAGGAGGAAGTTGGACTGATTTTTAAGTTAATGATGTGGACATGGCTGTGGTTGGTGTTAGAAAAGTGATGAAGAAATAGGAGATGATGATGTGTTTTCAACCATAAGAGAAAGACGAAAATAATTGGATTAGGTTTATAGCGAGTATAACCCCATTGTGATAACAAAACTATAGAATGGAAAGCTTGAATGTGTTCTCAAACACCTAGACAACTCCATGTAGCTATAAAACAGTATACTATTGCTAATGGATATAACTTGAGGTGGAAAATAAGAACAACGAATAAATTGGGAATTCTTTGCTTGAAAGAGTGTCCCTGGATGTTATATGGGTCTTGTATAGGAAAGGAAAACACGTTTGTTGTTCGATACGTGTTGAATGTAGTCGGAGTTTGAGTACTCGTCAAGCAACAACAAAGTGGTTGGCTTCTGAATTCATTCAGGATAATATTCATAGGTCTTGTGTAAAAGCTCAAGGTATTCAATAGGAAGTAGTGGAGAAACACAACCAAGAAATCCCACTGATGACAATATACAAAGCTAGCTGGTTGGTCGAGAAGTTGGAATATCGCACCGTAAATGATCGTTTTAAGGATCGTTGTTTATACATTGGTGCTTTGAAGTCGAAATATGCAAAAACAACTTTTGAATTGACATGTGATTTGACCTTATCAACAAGGATGTAAATGACTTTTAAAGGATGGTTCATTTGTTTTGATGCACTGCGAACTAGTTTCTCAAAGGGATGTACCTTTCATTGGATTTGATGGCACATTTGTAAATCACAAGTGTGGTCTGATTCTTTTAAGTGTCATTGGCCGTGATGTGAATGAAGGAATGTTTCCCATTTTTTGGGCTATTTTAGAAGGGAAAAATTGTGAATCACTGACCTGGTATTTGGAGTTGTCGTTCAGGTACTTGAAGTTGGTTCTTGTCACGGTTGAACTTTCATAAGCAACCGCAAAAGGTATGTTGTGATATATCACTTTGGCTGTTTTGTGTTTATAATTTCAAGTGTTTGCTGATAATTTATTCATCCACTTGGTGCTCAATGTGATGACGAATCTGGCACCTCATGCATAACACAAGAATTGTGCGAGACACATATATCAGAACTTGAAAGGTTAAGTACAAGGGTTTGTTCCTACAAAGTTGCAGAGAAAAATGTCATTTTGGCCCTTCAATGAACAAGAGTTTAGCTCTTCAGGAAAATACTCACTTTGTTGGCCATTCATTTGTGGCCTATCATTTTGTTTCCGTTGCATTAAGTTGAATGTTCTTACACTAACCCAAACAAAACAAAACATATCCACCAAACATTAACATTACCAAAACCATATTTCCACCGGTCTTACAATACTAGAATTCCACAATAATTATCTTTCATTTGCTTGCTAACTAATGGAAATAACAAATGTACAACATAAACCTCGACAATACAACTACCAAACATCGCAAAACATTCAACTCAACTTTCATTTTATCAATTCTCTGTTAGTATACTTACTAATCATGAAATTTTACTTTCTTGTACTTTTCAATCTTCCCTTCTAGCTTCTTATCCTGATCTTCTTTAATTTGATATTTGTTTTGTAACATGCTCATCTTTTTTTTAACACTTTCTTCGATTCCACGAGCTGAATTATTACTTCGCTCTATCTAACTGGAAAGTCCTTGTCTAACTACTAAAAAAAACTGCATTCCTCCTCCTATTCTTAACAGCACACAAATCATCCAATAATCGTAGCCAACAGTACCTTTTAGGATGAATACCGAAAGAATCGACGACTTGAATTTTTGACACTCCAAGATTTGTACACTACAACTCTCGGTTGCAAACTCACCCGCCCACATTCAATCTCAACATAAGCCAACAAAGTTTTCATTACATCTGCCTTCGCTCATTTTCAATTTTTAATTACAAGGAGATGTCATTTAACTTTAGTTATGGCTTCAGGGTCCTTCGATTTGGGGAAGAACAAAGGCAACTAACTACCTCCCTCTTAATTCGTCTTGAGCCTTTGTAGCTTTTTACCCCAGGTTGGCGTCTGACTCCGTTTATTACACGCAGGCCGATAGATTATTTCAGCTCAAAATAGATATATACAACAAAGTTAATGATACAAACATATAACAAAATAAATAATTGACAAAATAAAAAAAAAAATAAAAAAATAGACTATAATCGTATAATTTTCCTATTATTTTTAACGAGTTTTGTTTGTTTAATCCCCCAAACACGCGGACACACACGCACGCACAGAGATACGATTTTGGAATTTTAGGCTATTTCTAACGTAGAGTCAATCTCAAAGGATTCCTAACATTACAATCATCTTGCATGAACAAGATGATAAAAGGGCTGATACAAGAAGGTTTGTATGGAAATACAGTTAGTTTTAAAAAATTTTACAAAATACGGTCGAAGTTTCCAAAATTTAAGAAGACGAGATTTCAAAACATACCCCCAAATAATAAGGCAAGGGTGGGTTTTGAAAATACGAACTCCCCTTCTTGTTATTTTTTTTTTGCCTGGATGGAGAGAGGGAGAGGGAGAGGGGCGTGCAGTAGTGATGAGCAAAAAGTTCGAAATTCCAAATACCGAATCGATTTTTTAACATTTTGATATTTGAAAATCGGTATTTGAGGTTTGATATTTGGTTCGATTTTATATTAGATTAAAATTCGATTTTCGGTATTTTTATAAAAAATTTGGGTATTTTAAATATACGGAAATATTATTGAGTTTGTTTTTTTTTTTTTTACTTTTGGCCCATTTTCCCAGCAGACCGGTCCACCACCTAGGATTCCTCTCCTCTCCTCCTCAATCATCGGTCTCATCGACGGCTGGCCCGAACCCGACCGGCGCAGGGTCTACCAAGTTATTGCTGACTACGAGAAGATCGAGCTCGACCGGCTCCAGATCATGGCGGTTGGTTCAGTTGGTTGCAATGAGTTTGCTTGCATCGCTTTCTTGCTGCTGGAGTTGTTGTTGCGACTGTGTTTGCCTTTTTCATTATGCATTCGTTCTGAGATGCGAGGCTGTAATGTTTGTTTGAGCGTTAGATTCACCGATTGGGCGAGGAACATCGTGGATGCTAATGCTGATGATGATCTTCCCAGCGTCTCCCAATCTCTGTCGTGCTTGTGTCGGACAAGTTTACTAAAGAAACATCTGTGAGGGCTGCAGCGAAGTGACACTATCTTCTCATTGGATAAGCGTTAAATCCTCTCACACTGACAAATTACTGTGTTTCTTAAAACCTGAGGAATATTGTCGTCCCTTTTCTGTAGCTGCCTCTGCTGATTCTTGGTGCTGATGCATCCTGATAATTAGGTTATTCTGTTGTGAAGAAGATATAGGTCCTCTGATCGTATTACTTTCTTTCGATTTGGACTGACATGAAAGGTTCTCTACTCAAAGAGATTAAGGTGAACTCTCTGTCCCATCCTCCCATGCCATTGTAGCCGTAAAATTAAACATTGTTTTGGTCCATGGTACATCTTGTACCCAACATTCTTCTTTTTGGGTTGAACTTGATGTTCCCAATTGGTAGGTGCTCTAGGTCGATAGCATCAAAGCATCTCGCTCAAGTGTATCCCATTACACTATTCCTGATAGCATATCATCTATGGCCTAACCCAGCTTCCTTTTCCAATGTTGAAACAACTGTTTTATTCTTTTCTCTTGCATTTTATGCTTGTCTGTATACATTCTCACCTTGAGACTTGCGGACTTCAAGCTTATGTTTTTTGGTTTCATTTCCCCTGCAGAAGGGGGTTGATTACCCGCAATGTAAAGGAGGCCGTTGATTTGTTCCACCGAAGATTTGGGGTAAGCACATGATAAAGACATGAATATGATCACATTATTTTCCTCATGCATCTATTCGGGACCAAAGAAAAATGTAGGAGATCTTTTGGTTAAATACTCTGCAGTATTTCATTGCTTTGTGTTATAACATGTTCTTTGTCAAGTTCAGATTCTAGGTTTGACACGACTGTAGAAAATGTGCTTTACCTATATCATTGGTGGATATCAAAACTTTCAGCATTCACAAACTTTGGTTTTCTCCTTAGATTAATCCACTGTCGCATTCTAAATCTTGTTGCTTTTTTGTATCATGGTTTAATTTTGGATCCTTCTTACATTTTGCTCTTGATCCAGATCACATTTTCTTCCGCATTGAGTAGGGAGTTCGGCCCTATAAACCGGATCCAGCTCCACTGTTACACCTGTTCTAACTGGGATATTCAACCGAATGCAGTGATAATGGTCGGAGATAGTGTCAAAGATGACGTGAGTTGATACTTTGATCTTTTTGTCTTACATTACTAATGATTTCCCATTGTTCGTCACCCCCGATTCACTTGGCACTTCCGGTGCTTTAACCATGTAGATTGTCTGTGGGAATTTATGGGCTTGGATTTTTAAAATTGGCTTGGATTTTTTAAAATGGGCTTTGGGCTCATTAATTCGGCCCAACTAAAGTTTGGAAGATCCAAATACAGAACCGAAATACCAAAATTTATTTCGGTATTTCGGTATTTGAAAGTTTGGAGTTCGGTATTTGGAGGACAAAATTTTAAAACTTTGCTATTTAAAACTTTGGTATTCGGTTTGGTTCGGATTTGGAATATTGAATACTCACACCTAGCATGCAGAGGAAGGGAAGGAAAGGAGAGGTAGAGAGAAGAAAAGAGGGAGGAAAGGGGGAGGGGAAGAAGGGGGAAGGTGTGTGGGAAGAGGCAGAGGAAAAAGGAAACAAATTGGGAAAACCCGCCCTTGCCCTTATTATTTGTGGGGCGGGTTTTCGTCTTCTTTATAAATTAGAAGACGGGTTTTCAAAACTCGCCTTAGTGATGGTAAATTCGACATTTTAGAAATTTCGATCGTATTTCGTAAATTTTTTTTAAAACTAACCGTCTTTTCGTACAAATCTCCTGATACAAGACTAGGGCAGAATAAGTAGCGGGCTAACGGAAACCATGACTGCAGAAACCGGAAATCGGGTCAGGCATATGGGGAAGCTACAGGTAGGCCACTATCTACTGTCACCATTACAAACTCCCCCTGTAGAGGGAGGTCATTGCTCCTGACTTCCATGTTTGTCCACCTCGGCATCGGTTCTCGAGGTGTCGTTTCCTTCTGCATTTCCTCATTATTTTCATCCTTACCCTATGCTCCTACACCTCGTGAAACACCATCCTCTCTTTTCTCCTTGTCCACCACAGGTTTTTCTTCTCCTGACATTACATTGCTTGTACTTTTTGTAAGATTGTTGATTCTTCCATCCGCGTCCCCATTCCCATCAGCAATCCTATTCCTGGCGCTGGTCGGGTGAACATCTGAACCCACTTCGCTCTCATTCTCCAACCTGTTCTCAACGACCTCCTCGTTGGCGTCCACATCGACATGGTTTTGCCTCTCCAGGAAATTCAACCTCCTCTTCAAGTCCTCCATCTCGCTTTCCATGAGAAAAAGCCTTTCCCTTAGTGTTATATTATCTTCCTCCAGCTGTGCAATAAGCATGTCCTGGTCGTCGAACCTGTTCTCCAACAAATTATGGTGGTCGAACCCCGTAGTTCGGATAAACCATACAAATCAGCACGTCTCATGATCCAACCTACTCAAAACACTATCCTTCTCCTCCTCCACGTCACTCTCGCTCGACCCATTCACATCCTCATCGTTATCGTCCTCCTCCTCCTCGTTCTCCCTATTCATATCCCCCTCGTTGTTCCTAAGCCTAATCAAGCCCTTCATCGACCCAAAACCATCCACACCTCACTCCTCCTTCGCCATATCCCCCAAAACCTCCCTCGAGGGCGAGAATATCGGCGTGGGCAACACCGCAGGGGTCACCGGACACGGTGAGACCAGCGACGTGATCCTGCCGGACGTCTTCGCCCTTATTATGAAGGAAGTAGTGTTCCTAGGTGCATAAGGAGCAAATCGACCACCATACTTCCTCTTGGGATAAAACTTCCGATGATATCCATGGTTCTGGTACAGCAAGTCCCCTGAGTTCGGTAGCTGGGACCCTACAGAGCCCATCATCCCACCAACAGATCCTTCCGTAGGTCATTGGGATTCACCGCCGTCTTCCTCCCCTTCCAGTTATTCCTCATCTGCTTCGGATTCTTCGACCCCAACCAACCAAAGGCCGAATCCATGGCATGGAAATGTAGGTTAGGGTTTCCTAAGGGGGGCTGATTACCGCTCTTCTGCTGCTGCGGCGGCCAGTGGCTGTGATGACGGAACGTCACCCAAATGGATTAAAAAAGAAGCTGAGCCTCCAACACTAAAGAGAAACAGAGTACTAACAAAATGCAACCCGCTACCAACATTACTTATCCCACTCAATCAACTCCAGACAAACGTCGACCACCGCCAGCAACCTTCTTCATTTCCCTTCTGTTGCCCTCATCGCCATCTTCTCCGCATATTCCCCCTTTTCCTCCTCTTCCTTTTCTCCATAACCGACTCTGCTCCCTGCGCGCTGCGTTGCTGTCCACGGCCGTTGCAACCAACTCCCTCTTCTCGTCTTTGTCCTCCAATTTCCTTGGCTCTCGCAAGTTCGTCCTCCCTTCTTTGGGTGCTCGATTGTCGGATGAATCAGGGCTTCGTCCTGGCCCGGTCCTATTTGCTCGGCTCCAACCCAAGCCCACTAATTTAGCTGTCATGTCCGCTTCTGCTTCTGCTTCCTCTTCTTCTATGGCCATTACAGAAACCTGCATCAATACCCCCCTCTCGAAATCACCCTTGTCCTCAAGGGTGACTTGCGGATACTTCTCTTGTAAATCATACAGAAATTCCCATGTTGCTGCCGATTCGGGCTGACCACGCCACTTAACTAATACTTGAGTCCCTTCTAGCAGAGGAATTACATGATCATGAGTCCGACGCGGGGGTAAGCCGGAGGGTTCTGCAAAAATGGTTGAATAGCGATCCAAAAGAATGCGCACTTCCTGAGGAATACTATCATCTTTTGGTTTGGCTGCTTTCTGTCTGTTATGAGGAACTATCAGTAAGCCCATCTCATCATTGTTTAGGGAATACAATCCCATAGATACCCTGGAATACTCCTTGTCTCCTGCGGCTAGAACAACCTGCTTCCCCTGTTTCGAAAATTGCATAGTTAATCTTGTAAAGTCCCAAAGTACCGCGCCTAACGTTGCCAACCACTCCATGCCCAATATCACATCGCACCCCTTGAGAGGCATAAGCAACATGTCAGCTGTGTACACCTCGCCCTGCATCTCCCATCTGAAGGATGGCATCATTGAATCACAGACCATTTTTTCCCCATTAGCCACTAACACTCCTTTACGTGGGATAGCCTGGATTATACCACCAGCTTGTTTGGCTATCTTGACGTCCAGGAAGTTGTGCGTGCTTCCCGAGTCGACCAAAATCATTAACTTCATCCTCTTATAGTACCCCACCATCTTCATGGATCTGTTGTACGAATTGAGCGATATTCCATGCAATGCGTATAATGACACCAGAGGGGTTGCATCATTTGAATTCATCTCTTCCTTCTGCATTTCTTCTTCCTCAGTCGACTCTGCTTCTTCTGGTTCCAGCGTAATTGCAAAAGACCGCCGGTTGCTGCATCTGTGGTGGATGGTATACTTTTCGTCACACCAAAAACATAACCCCTTTTGCCTCTTATCCTCCATTTCAGCAAGTGATAATCTTTTATGGGGAGGCTGATACGGAGTCTGATACAATGGTCCCCTCTGCGATACTGGTGTGGGGTTTTTTGGAGCCCCATCCATCAGCCTGTTGCCCACCGGCCATCTAGGTGGTCCTATGGTATATGGAGCTACAATCCGCCCTCTCTGATTCTGACCAAACTCCCACCTTCCCCCCTGATTTGAGGCTCTTGTCCCTTACTTGGACCTCATCCTCATTGGACAGTGCCTTGCCCAACGAAATGGCCTTTTGTAAAGTCCTTGGCTCCAGAACAGTTAACATCTTCCGAGTTTCCTTCTTAAGGCCTCCTAAAAACATAGCCACTTGGTCCTCCATACATAAATCTACCTTCGTCACCAGTGAGACAAATTCATTGACATAATCAGAGAAGCTACCTCCTTCTCTCAGTTCCTTAAGCATAGCAATCGGCCTTGTCAACTCATGAGTACCAAACCGCATTACCATAGCGGCCACATACTCGTCCCAACTGATAGGTCCAGTTAATCCTCTACTCCTCACAAACGCATAGTGCCATTCCACTGCTAATCCCGACAGATGGATAGATGCAACACTTACCTTCAACTCAGGAGGAGTGGCATCTAACTCAAAAAACCTTTCGCTTTTGAAAATCCACTCCTGAACGTCCAACCCATCGAAAGTCGGAAATTCAATCCTGGCCTGCCGATTAAGACGGTCGGTCAGCCAAGAAGAAGGAGAGTCTTCCCTCATTTTCGCACCTGTTCCCCCTGACACCTGGACTTCAACTGGCGGGCCATGGTTCTTCTCTTTGACAGCTTCCCCCAGCGCCAGAATCTTATCATTCATAGTCTCCATCTTCCTCATCATCTCTTGCAACAAGTCCTTAATCGATTCCGATTCCATGAGCACTACCTTTGACCTCGTCCTGTCTGCTATGTGCATTCCCCACCAACAAGGCCGAGCTTCGTGCTCTGATACCACTTGATGACGGAACGTCACCCAAATGGATTAAAAAAGAAGCTGAGCCTCCAACACTAAAGAGAAACAGAGTACTAACAAAATGCAACCCGCTACCAACATCACTTATCCCACTCAATCAACTCCAGACAAACGTCGACCACCGCCAGCAACCTTCTTCATTTCCCTTCTGTTACCCTCATCGCCATCTTCTCCGCATATTCCCCCTTTTCCTCCTCTTCCTTTTCTCCATAACCGACTCTGCTCCCTGCGCGCTGCTCCCTGCGCGTTGCGTTGCTGTCCACGGCCGTTACAACCAACTCCCTCTTCTCGTCTTTGTCCTCCAATTTCCTTGGCTCTCGCAAGTTCGTCCTCCCTTCTTTGGGTGCTCGATTGTCGGATGAATCAGGGCTTCGTCCTGGCCCGGTCCTATTTGCTCGGCTCCAACCCAAGCCCACTAATTAAGTTGTCATGTCCGCTTCTGCTTCTGCTTCCTCTTCTTCTATGGCCATTACAGAAACCTGCATCAGGCTGTAAGTCAGGATCTGCTGAGGTTGACCCATCAATTGAGGGTTTTGTCCCATCATCATCGCTGCCGCTGCCGCAGCAGCCGGAGGCTGGGCCATAATCATCGATGGCGCAGGGGATTCATCATGTGCGACGGATCATTCATCCTCCCTCACTAAGAATCTAAACCCTAATCACAACAAGATGATTTGTATTCCCCAAATTCGGTTTCCCCAATCTGGAATTTTGATTTTGGGAAAAAACCCTAATTTGGATGATTTGGTTGGGTTATGGGTAGGCCCAAAAGTGAGGTTTATTATTACGAGGAAAAGGTGGGGGTGGGGGGGGGACGCACATTTATATTTCCTAAGGATCGGTCAGATGTGAGTTTCATTCCATCGGACGGTCCGAATGATGACACGCGTCGAAACCACCGCCTTCGGGCCGATGTCATCATGGGATGGACGACAAGGCTGTAAAGAGCCCGTTTATTTATTGGGCCAACTAATGGTCCGTTCACTCCGTTTATGGGCTTTCGTGTGCCCAACTTGAGGATCTATTTATTTAAAGAGAAAAAGGCCACATGGGAGCAGGTGAGAGAGGGGGCAGCGAAAGCACGTGAACAACAGGTGACCCCCATTTTCCTTTTCGGTTTTGCGTTCTGTTTGGGTTGAAATTGAATCAAAGGAAGACAGGAGCCCCCGGCCTAGAACAAGGCCAATTCACTAATAATGTTACAGTATAACGTTAATTGTGAATCTTTCGATCGATTTTTACATTTTTATCTGAGTAAAAACATCAATTTAGGCTTTAGGGACATTAATAACTTCATTAAGTAACATACCTCAATTCACAACATACTCAAACATTGTTTATCCATCTCTTACATTAACTCTTCCATATTGTTGTATGCTAGGAAACATTAATTCTTACATCTTTTCGCCATCTTTATACTCAGCTCAAAGAGGCAAAAACCAAGAAATAAAAAATAAAAGGCTTCAAAACTTGGGTCTGGAGATGGCCTGCATTTACTTACTAAAACGAGTTCTCCTAAGACTTTGCTTCTGTTTTTGTTTCCCTAATGTTGAGGTTGGGTGTTCTGGCTTGGATTGAACTTGCTTGGAGGAGCTGTCCTCCTGAGGGTTGTCTTCATCGATCTCCCGGCATCCTTTGTCCCCAAATCGGCCTTGTTGGTTGCGCTTCTGTACAAGACCAATTGTTCGGCGACCAGCAACCTTCTCGATCCATGTACCTTCATTGTAACGTCGACCTCTGGTCCCTGGCCAGATGTGAGAAGACAACCCGACGCCATGAGGAGAAGAATAAGGGCAGCGGAAGGCTTGCCAATACAAGCTACCATGATTGATGAAGGATATGGAGTAATTCTAGCACTTCAACAAGGAGGGTGAAAAGAGAAGTGATGCGAGGAGAGTTGCATGATTGCTTTTTGTATATATATAGCGAGAAATTTTACTAGAAAATTCCAAAGTAAGATTAGACGATCACGTGCACAATGTGTTGACTGATGCTCAAATCCCTGACACTCACAAACTGGTTAACATGTGACACTATCACATGAACACGGTCTAACGACTTTGTCTGACCAATCCCAGCCATCAATTGTCAAAAGGTTTGGTCTAATGCTGGTAACTCTCTGAATCAAGATCGCGACGCATCCCAGATAGCCGTGTAGTGCTTTGGATCCTGGCCGTGTTCTTAAGCCAAGCCATGTTCTATTTGGCCTTTTCTGGATGACTGTTTTGTGATCAGCAGATTCCAACCACTGTCCGTACCCACAGCCGAAAGCTGCAGATTTCCATGAATCCAGACCAAGGATTTGTCAATCATATTATATAAGACTACAAATCACCTGAGGACAATGAGCATTATGCAAGAACTTGCGAGAAACAGCTCGAACGAAACCAAACGCATACTAAAAAAATTATCTGTCGAGCTTGGGCGCCTCCTCACTTCGCTTCTGCTTCTGTGGGTAACAATGAATCTCTGTGTTCATGGACGACATCTGTATATCCAAGTTGCTTAATGAAACAGGAAATCAGCTTATCTTCGACATCGTCTTCGTCCAAAGTGGTTGAACTTGTGACTTCTCTTTGCAAAGATGTGACTTCCTTATCTGCGATCCCACAAGGGACGATGTGCTTGAAGTAATTCAAATCCGGGTTGACATTAAATGCCAACCCGTGAGACGTGACCCTCCCTGAGATACGAATCCCGATCGCCCCGATCTTCCTATCCCCGACCCAGACACCCGTCTCTGCTGATCCCCCGGGGCGAGCCTCGACACCGTAAAGGGAAGCCAATTCGATCATGGTTGACTCAAGGTTCTCCACGTATCTACGAGGACCGAGCCCAATCTCCCGAAGCGAAATTATTGGATACAGCACGGCCTGACGCGGGCCATGGAAGGTTATGTCGCCGCCACGATCAGTGTAATGAAGGTCCGCTCCCATCCTCGCCAGGTCGGAAGGAGAAACCAGAAGGTTGTGGTCAGTCCTCCGCTTCCCGAGAGTGTACGTAGGAGGGTGCTGCAGTGAAAGCAAGGTGTCAGGGACCTCCCCAGCCTTTCGAGAGGAGACCAATCTCTCTTGAAGCTTAAGCGAATCCAAGTAGCCGACGACACCCATCTTGCAAACCCGGATCACTCGCTGCAACTTCATCCCTACCGGTAGAAAAAGGCAAAGAAAGAAAAGAATACGAAGGAATCAACAACTCAGTCAATCTCAGCTAGGCATATCGTCGAACATCTGACAGAGAAAAGAAATCCGAAAGTAAAAGAGAAATGCAGACTTTTACACTCGGGAACTAGAAACCGCAGACTAGCTAGGACAAGAAAGCTTTCGAAGATCTACTATTGCGATGGGATAACACGAATAAAAGCATAAACTCAAATTGAGATCCAAGGAAATTACTTCATCCCAAGAACAACACATCGATTAATCAGATTATATCAAAGGTCGAAAACCGATTATTACACATCTGATTTTGCGGTAATAAAAAATATGTGGTAGTAATAACATAATATTTAGGAAAGGATATATTATTACCTATGAAAAAAAAAGAGACAGAAAAATAAACACCACCGCCGCGTCGGAACTCAAAAAAAGAAAAATAAATAAATAAACTGCGGTAAGGGGGAAGGAAAAAGGAAGCCCGGTTGGCATCTCCTCTTCCCTCCTCTCAGTCTCAAACAAACACTTTTTGAGTTCGTTCCTTCCGCGCGCGCGCGTTTGGGGGGAGGAGGGGGGGTTGTACTAGCTCCGATCCTTGCTGTTGTTGGGGTTGCAGGTGATAGAGTTTGAATTCGTTAGGGTTTTCGTTGGGTTGAAATACGGAACGAATTTCCAGAGATTTTTGTAAGTGTTGGGGGGGGGGGGGGGGACAGGGGAACCTAGGGCTGCTGTTTTTGTTATTGGGGGTGATTTAGGGTTTGGAGGAAGGGGCCATGGATTACGAATCCGACAGTAGTGGTGAGTTCCTTCGTCGCAAGTGCTCGCCCCCCTCTTCTTTTATTTGTTTTCATGTGGTAAACCTGGGGTTTCGTGATTCTAGATAGCAGCTTGTTTAGATTGGATTTCCGTTTTGGGGGGTTTCATTAGTTGAATGCTTCTCCGCTCACATTGATTTGGAAGTTTGGAGAGCATATATAGTAATTGATTTTGTGCGTGATCTTGGAAAGATGGGGTGCGAAGTGATTGCCGGTGTTTCTCTTTGATTTTTGCTCGTTTTGAGGGGAGAATGCAATTGGTTCTGATTGGTCGTAACTTGTAGTGTTTAGTTTTATTCCTCCCTGAGGGGTGATTGACTGTTTCTTGCTTTGATTAGCCCATTTCCGCTATTTCTGCCGTGGTGCTTAGATGAGGTTTAACTCTTTGATTGCTTTTGGACTGGAGTTTCTTTTTAAATCCATCGAGGGAGTTTAATGATTTTGGATAGTCGCCAATCCGTGGCATTTGCTAAAATTTTGGCGTAGAAAGTGCACTACAAAGTTCATGTTTTTATTGCTTACTAATGAGTTTGTAAAAGATGGAGTGATCAGTTCTTACTGGTTTATGTCGAATATAGAAACTGAATGAAGTGTGCTATTTGTAATTTCCATCTCCATTCTGTAACTAGCATTTGGATATGGAACAATTTTCTTTTGCCCGACAGTTTAGTCTTGGGTTGATTATTAGATCCATGCGATGTTGTCTGATATCTTTGGTTGATTTGGAGACCCGTCTGGAGGGTTTTCAGAGCCAGTCTTATCGTTGCTGAATCAGCTGCACACGGTTCAAATTATAGGAATACAACATGTTCAACTTGCCTTATTGTTAACCACATGGGAAAATAGGGGCTATACTATCGCGTTATTTCTGATTTATTTCCCGCATTGTATTATGTGTACTTTTTCATGGAATGACAATGTGACAACGGTACTGTGGGCCACAATTTTGGTACATCAGTTTCAGTGCTTGTCTTACTCATTCTATTGTATGTTCCTTATAAAATTTTGTTCTGGTAATGTGTCCAAGGGTCATCACTCTTGTGGCTTTGTTCCATTTTAACGTTAGTGGAAAAAATATTCGCGAAATAGGGTAGAAAGTTTCGAAATTTCTGAAATAATACCCCGAAGTGGAACTTTATAACTTCGGCTTTGCCCAAGAAGGAAGTCAAACTTATAAAGTTCGATTTATTTCAGGAATTTGAAAACTGTCTACCCTATTTTGTGATTTTTTTCCGACTAATCCTATTTGGGAACTCATCACTCTGACTTTATTTTAAAAAATTTCTCGCTATCCTTTATGCCTTGATTGCAGGAACAGACGATGATCTTCCTCCATCACACCAAAACAGATTTCAACGAGGACCACGTGTTGCTGGCAATGCACGTTCTGGTTTTGTCAGTGCACCTCCTCCACAGCCTGGTGTTCATGGTGATATGGAAACTCAGATCCATCTGATTGAGCAGGAAGCATATTGTTCAGTTCTGCGAGCTTTTAAAGCTCAGTCGGATGCACTTTCTTGGGTGATTAAATATTCTTAAATGGACTTTTTTTTGTACTTTGATTTGAACAACTCTTTAATTTTAATCCTTTTCTTTGGGGTTCAAATCAGGAAAAAGAAGGTTTAATTACGGAACTTAGGAAAGAGCTTAGAGTGTCTGACGAGGAACACCGTGAGTTGTTGTCACGTGTAAATGCGGATGACATGATCCGGAAGATAAGGTGCTGCTCAGACATGTTTTCTCACTTGTTATTATGGACTTCCCATTACAATTTGTAATCTCTGCTGCTAGGGAGTGGAGAAAGGCAGGCCGACATCAACCAGGCATGCTTAGCACATCACAACCAGTCCATGACCTCGTACATAGTCCTTCAGTTTCAGCATCTCGTAAGAAGCCAAAAAGCTCACAGTCGATGGCTTCTATGTCAATGGGTGTACCCTCACCTGCTGTACATCCATCCATGCAACCATCGTCTGCCACTTTGAAGCATCGACCTCTTCCTGGTCCAAAAATTAAGAAGCCAAAATCTGTAAGGAGCTGCTAATGGAATTTATGCTTCTACATCAACTTTGAGGCTTTGTATTACAATACAACTGGACGTCCTTGTTGGTTGATACAATCCATGCAGTACCCTTCATCCGCGCTTGGTGGACAGCCTCAAGGTAACACTAGAGGATCGTCCGGGACACTTGGCGCGAACGAACCTGCGCAGGCCACTACATATGATCCACTTATTGGAAAGAAAGTTTGGACCAGGTGGCCGGATGATAATAACTTCTACGAGGCTGTTATAACAGATTATAATGCTGCTGAGGTGTGTTTTCTGAGCTACTTTGAGTTCTGATTTGAGTTGTAGCAAATTTAATTGAACCAAAGAATGACTGACAGAACAAATTTATTTTACAGGGCCGCCATGCTCTCGTTTATGATATAAACACAGCCAACGAAACCTGGGAATGGGTTAATCTCAAAGAGGTAAGTATCACTTAAAGTCCATTATGAAAAACACGTGAGTCTCAGCAAAAAAGATATTTGTGGGAAGATGGTGATCATTTGCCTCTGTCGATAAAACTCATCTTGAATCGTCATTTCCTGGGCAGAGCTTATGGGATGTTTAGTTTGAGGGTGGGAGGGTGGAATGGGATGGAACTGTTATCCATTTCAATCTTTCCATAGAAAATTAAACAAGGGAATGGTTAAAATTGAATGAAATTTATTTATTCCTTTTATTTTGGATGGTAATGGTTATTCCTTTGATAGGGATGAGGAATGGCCATCCCCTCCATTTCTCATGCTGAAGACATAATTAATTTCACCATAAAAAATACGTTGTTTAATAATATGATCATATATGGACATTAGAATAAGGGACAAATTAATGAAAAAAGAAGGGAAATGCCATTGTTTTAAGAACTACGAAGTCTCCTGATGACTACATGTGCATATTTAGTTATTGACAAAAAGCTATAATTGGCTTATTTGAGATGGGTAGAATCTACTTATATCTTTTCGGTGACGAGTGCTTGACCATGGTCTTCTTGTCTTGTTCTTGCCAATGTGGTCTTCAATGCTTTATTAATTCTTCCTCATTTCTTTTAAGCTGAAGGGAATGAGATGCTAGCTCGTCTTTCCTGCCTGAAGTTGTTTCTGTGGACCTTTAAAATGGTGGTGGTAAATCTGTTTTAGTGAGAAATAGATGTTATTCTGAATTCTCGAGCAATTGAAATTTCAGCTAGTTATGTGACTTTCAGTATCCTCCATGAACATCAAATTCCTCCAACTAACCATGAAACGTGGCAATCTATTAGAGAGCCACGTCGCTTGTCAGGTCCTAAATCTGTGTCCAGTATTTTGATTGTTATGTTATGTTGGACTTGGAGTGAAGTAGACAAAGTCGTCTTTTCTTTCTTCAATTGATGTTTACCATTGGTGATAACTCCAGCTTAAGCATAGACAATAATCTCATGCAATCGTGTGTTCGGTGCTTCTATGTGGCCCCCTCAGTTGGTGTGAATGAGAATAAGGCTTCTGTGTTGTTGCCTTTTCTGCTCTGCTGGCTTCACGTGTTATATATCTCGTCTTGCAGATTTCTCCTGAAGATATTCGATGGGAAGGTGACGATCCTGGGGCTTCTCGTAGGGGTAGTCGTCCTGGTCAGGGTCGAGGAAACAAAAAGCCCCTGACACGAGGAGGTCACACATCTGGGGTAGGAAGAGGTAGAGGGACGGCAAAGAGTCAAAGCAAGAAAGATAATCCCCTTTCGCAGAATGGCGTGGGGAACAAAGCACTGGGGGACATCAAATTACTTCACACGGATACATTGATCAAGGAGGTACGGCCATATTTTATCTCCTTGAAGTTGACCTTTCGGATGATGCCCTTTTCTTCTTTCTTTTCCTTTCTGTTCATTGATGGGACTCATTTGGACAGGTCGAGAAGGTGTTTAGCCTTAACCACCCGGATCCGGCCGAGATTGACAAGGCTAAGAGAGTTTTGAAGGTGAGAACACCATTCCTTTCATATCATCCGGCAGGTTCTCTTCTTCTTCGTCCTGTGTGTTCCTGACCTGGACGGAGTCCTGTATTGGGCAGGAGCACGAGCAAGCCTTGGTCGGCGCGATTGCGAGGCTTGAGGACGCGTCTGATGGTGAAAGCGGTAACAACTAAATTAACTCATAATCACCACCAGCTTACATAGCCTTTTTAGATTACAAGAGGTCTTCTTTGACTAGTGTTGTAACAGTTCAGCCCCCTCTCGCCCGCCTTGTAGTTTATCATGGTTGGTTTCAGAATGTAGTAGTCTTTGTACGCCTGCCCTCCCACCATAATTGCCCTTTTGTAAAGTCTTTGATTGTGCAGATTCCTAGTAGCTGAATTAATAAACTCTTTTTTCTTGGCAAAAATGGGCTTCCTCAGAGTGGCCTTTCTGGTTCATTTCTTCCGGAATCAATTGACTTCCTACTTGGCACCCTTCTTGTCTAGACTTGGGCCTAACTTACTTGGAGGTCTTTTCCATCTGAATTTAGTAGTTGGTCTGTTGTATTTTGTTTCTCAGACAGATGACATGGAACCAAGCCCCTATCACCCCCAGCCGAACAAGGAGAAACAGCACAAGGTTGGAGGCAAAGGAGGAGGAGGATGAAGGAGTAATGAGAGTTGATCATCACTGGGTCACATGTTCTGTGTGGAATGAAATGATTGATGGCAGGCATATAGAATCCTCAGCCTTTCCTGCAGATGCAATTTCAATAGCGAGATGTACTGCTAGAGGGATGATTGTTAGCTTTTACTAGACGAGATATCTATAATTAGCTCCTGCTATTTTGTGCATTACCATTGAATGAAAAGCTCAATCAGCAGCTCCACCATTAACAGTGAAATGATGTCTAAGGGCAAAGTTCAACTACCAACGAGTCGCTTAAGTTCCGGCCATTGTCAGTAAACAAGAGAATCAAGAATGGTAAAGGGTTGCTATCCCACGGTAAACAGATCTGGGCAAAGAATGGTACTCTGAGAAAGAAACATTTGATTTTATAAAGACTGGCAAATTTAACCAATAAAGGCTGGTCAAGAAATCCGGAAATATTCTGCACTCAGCATATGTGAATCATGGGGGATGACAAAATGATTGAAACTGTAGAATTTTTTTTGAAGTGTTTAGCAAATTCCGAAGGCAATACGGGTTTTCAGAAAGCAGACAATGCTTTCTTAGAGCAGCAATGAGATGACAACAAAATGTGGCGCATTATCAGCTCAAGGGCATACAGAATTATAAAAGCCAAAACTCTTCAGAATTAGGAGGGCAGGTGTCTGCCTGGCTTACCCCAGAACATGCCCTTAGCAGATGATTGATTCTTTGCCTAGGAGGAGTAATGGAACATAGGCAAGCACAGAAGGCTACAACCTAAAGACAGGGAGAGCGGCAGAGACTAAATCATCTTTGCCCAACTGGTTGGCCAACACAATGCAAGAAAGCCAACTAATGAGAAAGCAACATACCTTGGCAACATTTATATTTGATTGAGGCGATTGCTTTAACTTTCTATCACGGACTCGAAGGAGAACAGACCCCTCACCATCAGATGTTATCAGAGAGCTTTATCAAAGGTAAAATATAAAAACAATATGTCACCTAATACCGTATCTTGTATCAATTCCTATGATAATCATTAGCACTTTTTACGCCAACGCCGGGTCTCCAGCAAAAAATGATTTACTGGCATAACCTATCAGCCGCTGCTTGGGCTTCGGCATTTCAAAAAACAATAAAATAGTATCCATGGGATAAACAAATAAATTTCAGCGATAAGTTTACATATCTAGCAAGGGGATCCGAACCAAGTGGAGATTTTAAAGCGGATTCACCAGCATGTTGCTTCTGATGCAGATAACAAACCTCCATCTATCCATGAATCTGCAAGCGAAAACCTACCTGCACCTCCTGAGGGCTGAGTCCTCCACCATAATACCAACTATTTGCCTCCCAAAAAAAATACCAACTATTTGACCATTTCCTATTAAAGCAAAGACTACATCAATTAGGTAGATCCGACGAGTTTATCAGCACCTGCGTAGGCTACAACTGCCTGACCAAACGTCGCACCTATCCGTTCACAAATCCACCAGACTTTACACACTATCTTAAACAATCATACAAACCATCCGCATAACAAAAACAAAAAAGCGAGCAGAGGCAATCCAAACCTCAGGAACGACGACTACCGCCATCAAACACAGATTATGGAGGCCCGCCGCACCAGCGACCCTCGGGTGAGGATCCGGCAGGGACTCCTGTCGGCAACAACCTGTTATCGCACGGACTCAGAAAAGGCCACTTAAATAAGACGATCGCCGCGATCACAGCCGACGGCGCCGGCGACCGGGCTGTTGTTTGTTTCTGGCAGAGACGACGAGTCGACGACGACGACGACGACTAGACGGGTTCGTTGGGACTGGATTTGCCTAACCTTAACCAATGGAAATGATAGGCAGTGCGATGCCACGTGGCAGATTGTTCCCTCTGTCTTCGGGTTCTTCACCGTGACCTGAGAGCACATCCGTCTTTCGCTACATTGTACAATTGATAAGTGAAATCAATATTAATTCATTCGATAAATATTTTAATTGAAATCATTCAAACATAAACACAAATAATATGGGAACTAAATTCAAAACTTTTGGAAAAAATTTCTTATTTGAAAAAATTGTGTTAATATATTAAATTAAAAATCTTTCAATATGTATAACGTTAAACATATACTTTCGTGTGTGACATTATGTCTCGACATATTTCGAAAAAAAAAGGATAGTTTTGATTGAAACGCCGAATCCATTGTAAATGGTAGTGTCGTCAATTTTAATACAAGAATAAAACCTGACCCCATGTAAACAGCCACCGCGAGTCCAGGCCAGGCCCAATGAACTTTATTGGGCCCATTAAGTATGGCCCAGGTAGATTTGACCCAGAATTGCAATCTCCTTGTACTGGCCCATCTAAGAAGAGGCTTCCTCATGTCGAATGTATGATTGATTAAATTAGACAAGATAGACCATAACTATTTCAAAATTTTCTATCTTATCCATATCTTTCGTATTTTTTTTTTGGTGCTCGTAACTTTAAATTTTATTTCTTTTATGCCTAAAAAAAAAGGAAGTTAGACTCGACTAACGGTGGAAATAATTTTCCAACGTGGGTCAACGTGTCAGCTTGTGATTGTCGACCTTCTCCCTGCCTCCCGGTTAGAAGCCATCCGTCGCCATCCTCTCCGCTCACTGCCGAACCCCTGCGTGGTGGTGACCCCAACCCCTTCGTTGCCCTTGCGAGTGTCTGACCAACCTCGACCTCCACCTTTCCTCCCCTATGAGTGCCGGGGCATCCACGATCCCAGGACATCCATTTTGACTGCTCTCCTCCTTAATGTAGTGCCAAGCTCTGAAGACATCACTGGTCTCTTAGATCCGAGCGTTTTAGCCGAATCTCAAACCCATCATCGTTACCCTCGTCCCTTCTGTCCCCAGGCTTCCTGAGCTTCCGATTGAGATCCTAACTCGATATGTCCGGAATCCACACCTGCCCATGCCAGCGGAGGGATGGGAAGCTGTTGACATGGCAATTAATTTTGGGCCTGGGTTTAGAACAGAAACCCAGTAATCCCTCAAGTCACGCTCCGAGTCGGCCCAAGATGTAGTCGTCTAGGCCGACTCACGACGAAGTCGACTAGGTCGATTTATGACGAAGTCGACTAAGTCGACTTATGAACGGGATCGACTAGGTCGACTCACGACGAAGGAATATGGTAATCAAAGCCAATCAAGATGACTCAATAGTAGCTAGGTCTACTAGTAGGGTCAAGTCGACGGAATCCCGGATAAGTCGACCAAGTCGATCGTAGTCCGTACAGATCAGTCAAGTCGACGAGGTTGAAATAAATTTATTCATTTTCAATCACGTTTGTTAAAGATCGTAACTGATCTTAAATATCCAGGAACGTGATCCCATATATCAAGGGGGTTGTTGAGACACTCCCACGACATTAGGGATCACGATCTATAACACGATCTGTAAAAAGATCTATCTGTTACGCGTTAATCGCGTACAAGTCCTCTATAAATAGCAGAGGGATTTTTCAAGACAGGACACGAATACACACAGCCAAGAACTCTAAAGTTTGTTCGTCAACCTTAGGAATTAGACACCTCGACCTGGTTTGTAGGACAACCTCCCTCCACCAGCAGAGTGAGCTCGTAGGGCCTTTGCCGTCAACCCCCGCCAGCGACCACCACCGACGGAGTGAGCTCGTAGGGCCTTCGTCACAGCTTCCCGCCAGCGACCACCACCGACGGAGCGAGTTTCCAAGGCCTTCGTCACAAGTTCTCCACCGTCACAGATTTCCACGTCGTCGTCAATACTTGCGCTTTTATTCCATTTTTAATGGCTGTAAGCCCTGTTTCCTTTATTCATTAAGATTGTAAGACTTGCATTTGATTTCAATAAAATTGTGCATCTTCTTACTGGCGACCACAATATAACTACTGTGAGTCAATTGCCAAATATTTCCAACGTGATCCGTTTCGTGCGCGAACACGTTTTTGGCGACCACAGTGGGAGAAGATCTTAGTCTCAAATGCCGAGGAATACTCGAAGCCGTGAATCTCAGAATCCCTTAGATGGGGAAAACCAGGAACTTCCTCCGGGAATGAACTTGGAAGCGCCAGCCCTAGGAGGCCAGGCAGCCACGAACCAGTCCACTTTTGATTCACATGCCCAAGTGCCGGCCCTAGGAGGCCAGGCAGCTACAAACCAGTCCGCTTTTGATTCACATGCCCCGTCCGAATTCATTTCGAGACTGGAGTTCCACAAGGAATTGGGGAATGTGCGTCAGGATTTGACCGATATGAAGGGCATCCTAATGGATGTCCAAACTCTAATAGGGCGTCTTTCTGGCCCAAGAGTCGAGGAAAGAGTAAGACCTCGTATGAGAGAGGCCCCCTTTAGGGAGTCTACGTTCATGGCAGACGCTCGTAAGACTACTCAAGGGCCACGTAACGTGACTTTTGAGCAATCCGACATAAGGACAAATGCTCTTTTCGAACCCGGGAATCTGGTTCCCCCTAGTCGACCCTCTTCTTCACGTAATCGACCAACGAATACGTATTGGAATGAGGCAGAGGACTTTCAAGAGGAAACAGACCGAAGGGAGGATTTTATTCCGTCTCATCGCCCTGGAAAAGAACCTGTAATCGACGCGACTGGAGACCCCTATGAGCTTGGATCCCGAGGTGGAAACTTTCGGGAGGAACCTTCTTTCTACATGAGGGATCCAGTGAATCAGGCAATGGGGGAAAGATCTCCGTACAGCCCGATAAGGTCAACTCGACCTCCAGCGCAGGCCCCAGTAGGCGGTATACCCCCAGACTTGAGGGAGACCATAACTCAGGTTATAGAGCAAGTCGTCCCCGGAATAGCTCGGCGAGACGATACCTGTTTGTACAGGTCTCCCTATCCTGCATATGTCGACAGGGATTTCCCTCTACCTAGAGGTTATAAGGTGCCCGACTTTACTCGTTTTTCGGGTGAAGATGAAATGACCCCACTCGAGCATGTCGCTCGCTTCACTCACCAACTTGGTGAGGCGGCTGGGAACGACTTTTGGAAACTGAAGCTTTTCCCTAACTCATTAACGGGAGATGCCTTTACGTGGTATGCGGGTTTGTCGCCAGGGTCAGTAGCCTCGTGGACTCAGATGCAGTCTATGTTCGTTAAGACCTTTGCTCGACTGGATACCCCCATGTCAATGTTTGAGGTAATGCGCCTTAAGCAGGCTAACGGAGAACACCCAGGACAGTTTCTAATGAAACTTAGGAAGGCCCTACTACGGTGTAGACCCCCCATACCGGAGAAAGATCAGTTACTTCTCGCATTAAATGCGTTGACAATCCCGTTCCGGAAAAAGCTGCAGGGCGAGCGCTTTGCTGACCTGTATGACTTAGCAAGGAGGGCTACTGAGTATTATCAGCTCCTTACAGAGGAAGCCCAGCTGACTCGAGCCTACCAAGTCGACACTTATGAAGTCGACGTGGCGGAATTTGTCAAGGGGGAGTCGACTATATGCGATCCCCTGACTAAGAAGAATTCCAAAGCTAAGGCATCCCAAAAGAATGCCGAGGAAAGAAAATATTCTTTCGATACGGATAAAGTCGACGCAATATTCGACTGGCTTTATCAAAGGAAAAGGATTAGGCTCAAGCCCGGCCATCGAGTCCCTCAGACAGAGAGGGAAAAGAATAGGAATTACTGCAAGTGGCATGGGTCCTTCACCCATGCTACTAAGGACTGTTTGTCCTTTAGAAATATCATTCAGGATTTAATAGAGTCTAAAGAGCTCCGTTTTCCTAGGTCGACGAAGTCGCCGTGGTGGATGATAATCCATTCGAGGATGAAGTCGCCATTCATACGTTTGACATATTTGATGCTGAGGTTAATCTCTTAGAAGTTATTAACGACTCTGCTGTACCCTCGCAGGACTTACAAGCAACCGGCGAGACTTTGGTGGCCAATGCCCTGATGAAGCGACTGGCTGAGCGTGGGGTCTTCATTCTGCCCAAAGGAAGGGAGAAGTGGCTATGCCACTGGCACTTGAACGACACTCATACTACGGATCAGTGCCACACGTTCAAGAAGTACCTACTGGACAGCAAGACGGAGGGGTGGTACGACTTGACCCCGTTCGAGGAAGCAGCAATGTCACTGAACACTTCCCGAGGATCTTCTCACGCCCTCAAAAGCCCTCCTAGCGCAGATCGTCGATTAGCCTTGCGAGGAGGAAGAGGAGGCCCCCAGGGTCACAAGGGGAATGGAGAGGCAGTCGCCCGGGGAACAGAACGCCCGGCACGGCGACTGGAGTTCATAGACTCGTCTGGCCAAAGGGTCATCAAACAGGGGTACACTAGAACTACCCCTGTCAAGGAGATTAGACCGGTAGAAGAGCATAAGGAAGCGGACCAACCTCAGCAGGCCGTGAATCGCAGGCCCCGCTACGCGTCGCAGACAGTTGATCCTCAGGAACTGCGGAGGGGGCCACCTATTGCCCAATTCCTGGACGAAAAGCTGCTGTGCCAAAAGTGCAAGCTGATCGCTCACAACCGCATACTCATCACCCAGCTCTGCACAGCATGCTGCGTTAACTACTTCTTGCGGCTCGTCGACTTATCCGCAAAAGGGGAGATGCTGGTGAAGGCAGTCCGTCCTGAGGGCTCAGGTAATTCGAACCCTAACAAGCCCTCTTCGAATAGGCCAGCAGATAACCCTGTGCAGGTAGGATATGACCCAGCCGACGAAAGGTTTGTAGAGGTAGGTCGACTTCCTTTTGGTTCTAAGAAACCAAGGTTTGTTAAAGCGCTTAACCCTTCGTCTCAATGGCAGAAGGCGAAAAGGAAGGTTACGCTTCCCGTGAGGGCTCAAAAGAGAAAAGAAAGGCGTCTAAGTCACGCCCAGAAGAAGCCAAGAATGACCCCTGTGATGCCACCCGTTGGGGGGAATCACACCACAGGAAAACAAGTCGCAGAGCCCGAGCGAGTCGAGTCTACTGACTACTCGGAAGACCCAGGCTCGAGCTTCGACTACACTCCTCTACGAGGAGATAAGCCCTGCGACTTCAACGCAGAGCAAGGGCCCCTCGTGAGCTGTAACGCTCTTACCCTCCCTGCGGAGTTCGCCTGCAACAACAAGTCGGAGGCACCGGAAGGTAAAACTCTCGACTCTAAAGTCATTACATTTCCTTCTGGCTTCCCTCTGCACTGGTTGAGAAAACCATCAGATCGCATGAAACAGCATATGCATTCGCTGTACATCTCAGCCACCTTTGATGGTGTCTTAGTGGGCCGAGTCTTAATAGACAATGGCGCCACTGTCAATGTTCTTCCCCTTGCCAAGTTTAGATTACTTGGGTACAAGCCTAGCGAGTTGGTGCGAACCGACGTAGCTGTAAGTGGCTTTAATGGGAGAAAATCCGAGTGCCTGGGCATATGCTCCGTGCGCCTAGGCGTTGGGAGACACGAGCAGGAAACTGCTTTCTTTGTAATCGATATAGCCCCTTCATTTAATGCGCTTTTAGGACGCGATTGGCTTCATAAGGCCGCCGCGATTCCATCTACTTTGCATAGGGAGTTAATCTTATGGCTTGACTCCGAGATAGAAATCGTTAAGGCTGATGAATACTCCTGTTGTGACAAGGGTATTTTGCATACAGAGACGTGTAAGACAATCAAGGACCTTACTCTGGATCAGCGCTACAAGCTGGGAGACCCCACAGTCGGACCCCTAGGTGAACCTTCTGGGAAGTTCGACTTCATCGTAAGCTATGGCACCTCTCACCCCAAGCCTGACGAAGGACCCATTGTGCCAACAGGATGGGGGCCCGACTTCACAGACAAAGACATAGATGAGGTTCTGCAGGAGGTAGTCACGACCAAAGATGGAGGCGAGACGAACAACAGCCCAAGCGGCAACAAGGGAGAAGCGCCTAAGAGCCAAGAGAGCACTGCGACGGAGTTGGAGCCCGATAGACTCCTACACGAAGGGACGTATGGACAGTGAGGAGAAAGGTCATGCAGTCACTGATATCCTACAGCGACTTCAGAAGCATGTTAGGATGTCTAGGAAAGTAGGATGCCAAATAGGCAACATCAGTTTCGAAGCTAGGTCATGTAATAACGTTGACACCGATCTAGGTGGTGTCCAGAGTCGTGAGTCACTTATGATGCCATGTGACTCACTCGTAAGTGTCAATTTAGGCAAGGCATCAAGCCCTCGAGTTGTTTTCATCAGTTCTTCAATGAATAAAGAACTTTTCAATTCTATCAAAGCTACTTTAGAAGAGTTTAAAGACTGTTTCGCTTGGGATTACACTGAGATGCCTGGCCTAGATCGCCGACTTGTGGAACACAAGTTACCAATCAAAACGGGATTTAAACCAGTCCAACAGGCGCCGAGGAGAATGACTCATGAAGTCACTCAAGCAGTATTCGAGGAAGTCAAGAAGCTCTTTAAAGCTGGATATATAAGGACATCGAGGTACACCGAATGGATATCCAGTATAGTTCCTGTCATTAAGAAGAATGGTAAGATTAGAGTTTGCATCGACTTCAGAGACTTGAATCGTGCCACTCCGAAGGATGAGTACCCCATGCCTATCGCAGACGACTTAGTCGACAAGACTGCAGGGCACCAAATTATGTCCTTCATGGATGGTTTTTCAGGATATAACCAAATCTTCCTAGCTGAGGAGGATATCCATAAAACTGCGTTCAGGTGTCCCTTAGGCATTTTCGAATGGGTAGTCATGCCATTCGGACTCAAAAACGCTGGGGCAACCTATCAACGAGCCATGAACGCTATATTTGATGCCTCGATTAACAAAACAGTCGAAGTATACATAGACGATATAGTGGTCAAGTCGCAAGACGAGAAGTCACATGTTAATGACCTTAGAAATGCTTTCATTCAAATGAGAAAGCATCAGCTCAAACTAAACCCTCTCAAATGTGCCTTCGGAGTCAGAGCAGGACATTTCCTAGGGTTCCTAGTCCATCAACGTGGTATAGAAGTCGACCAGAACAAAGTGAATGCCATTCAAAGATTGAACCCTCCGAGTAATAAGAAGCAGTTACAGACTTTCTTAGGAAGGATCAATTATCTAAGGCGATTTATTGGCAACATCGCTGGACGGACAGAAGTTTTCTCGACTTTACTAAAGGCGAAGGGAAATTTTGTGTGGAGCGACGAACACCAAAAAGCATTTGAAGGCTTAAAGGAGTACTTAATGAAGCCGCCTGTGCTTGCCCCTCCTCGCATAGGAAAGCCCTATCTGCTTTACGTGGCAACGACTGAATCAGTCATCGGTGCCATGTTAGCCCAAGAGGCGGAGGACAAAACTGAAAGAGCAGTCTACTATTTGTCAAGACAACTGACTGCTACAGAGAAGCGCTATACAATTAAGGAGAAGTTATGCCTGTCAGTCTTTTATGCTGTTAAGAAGCTGAGACATTATATCGGATCCCAAGAGGTTCATGTTATTGCCAAGTCTCCAGTCATAAAATACTTTTTCGAAAGTCCCCTATTGACCGGAAGAATTAGTAAATGGAGCTTGGTCCTATCTGCATACGATCTGCGTTTCAAACCTCAACAGTCGGTGAAAGGGCAGGCCTTAGCCGACTTCTTAGTAAACCACGATCCATCTACATTAATCGATCAAGAGGAATCCCTTGTGGATGTCTGGCAAGCTTGGTTTGATGGATCTTCGGCGAAATCCGGCGTAGGTATAGGCCTCCACATACTTTCGCCACTAGGAAAGGACGTTCGCCTAGCATATCGTTTGTCGGCGACTCATACAAACAATGCGACTGAATATGAAGCGTTGATCACGCTCTTGAAGGAATTATTAGCCTTGGGAGCCAGGAAAGCCAGAGTAATGGGAGACTCTCAACTGGTTATTAACCAGATGAACGGCGACTCTCTATGTCAAGAGAAACTCGCACCCTATCATCAAGTCGCTCGAAGGCTAGTCAGGCTGTTTGAAGCAATTACTTTCCTCTTTGTAGGCCGGGAGGAAAACACAATCGCTAACGACTTAGCCCAAAAGGCTTCAGGATACAAGGCCGAAAGAGGAAGCGATTGTATCCCAGAAATAGCTTCCCACCTAGCTCCCCAAGGCGACGCGTTCACTCTGGACATAATGACAAGCGATAAAGATTGGAGGAGGCCAATCACCGACTTCCTCTCCGACCCAACACAAAAGGCGAGCCAAAGAATCAAGACTCAGGCTTTGTCGTACACCCTTATAGATGGGGTACTTTGTAGAAAGACCAAAGAAAGAGTCCTACTAAGGTGCGTCGACTTAGACGAAGCGACCCTAATTATGTTGGAGACTCACCAGGGTTTATGCGGGTCTCACCAATCTGGCACCAAAATGTCTTGGACTATCCAAAGACATGGTTTTTACTGGCCATCAATGCTAAAGAACTGCATAGAAATTGCTAGGGGGTGCCAAGAGTGTCAAAAACATGGTCCGGTGACAAGGGCCCCAGCGTCCGACTTAGTCTCAGTCATCAAGCCTTGGCCATTTAGGACTTGGGCCCTGGATATAATTGGAGAGATTCACCCACACTCGAGTAAAGGCGATGCCTACATTCTAGTCGTTACTAACTACTTTACCAAGTGGGTCGAGGCTCAAGTATATAAGAAAATTGACCACAAAGAGGTGATCGACTTTCTCAGATCTTCCATCATTTATAGATTTGGGATTCCCCAGAATATTGTAGTGGACAATGGCACCGTTTTCAATAATGAGAAGGTGCGTGAATTCGCTGCTGAGTTCAGCTTTTCAATCACTAATTCGACACCTTATTACCCCCAGTCGAATGGACAAGCTGAAGCTACTAATAAGCTCATAAAGAATAACATTCAGAAAATGGTTGGTGCAAATCCAAGAGGATGGCACAAACTATTACAAGACACCTTGTGGGCTCTAAGAGTCACCAAGAGAGACAGCACAGGAGAAGCCCCTTTTTCGCTGGTATATGGGCAAGATGCTGTCCTACCTATTGAAATTCGATACAAGTCGCTCATGGTAGCTCATCCTGACTTGCAAGACGAGGCAATGTACCTCGCTTTAGAAGAATTGGAGAAGAAACGACTCGACGTAATAGACCGACTCGAGGTACATAAGCAAAGAATTGCTAGGCACTATAATAAAAAGGTTGTCCACAAGCGCTTCAAAGTGGGCGACTTAGTATGGAAGATGGTCCTACCTCTTAAATCGAAGGACCAAGTCCTGGGTAAGTGGTCTCCTAATTGGGAGGGTCCATATGAAGTATGCGAGACATACTCATCTAATACGTATCGACTTATGACCAGAGAAGTGGATAGACATCCATTGAAGGTCAATGGTAAATATCTTAAATCCTACCGCGCGACTATCTGGGAAGCTCATCATAAAATCCTAAGACAAAGGACTCCATTAATTTGGGAAGCGCTTAATTCCTAAGAAAATCGCGCTAGGCTTCAGTAATGCTGTTTGGAAAAATGAATTTAGCGTAGTGGGCAGAAATTCATTCGAGACACAAGATACTTGATTTGTTCAGTAAAGCAAAAACAATGGAATTGCATTGTTCTTTGGTTACAAATCTAGTTTCCATAACCCGCCAACTTCTCTGAAATCGAGGACAAGGGATTTACGAGCTCGTCGCTTCGCGTTCACCTTGTTTCGCTGGGCATAAAGGTCGACGACCTTTTCTCTATCCTTCGTAGCGTTGGCCTCCAGCTCCTCGATTTCTTGAGTATTGATCGACGCAAGCTGCCGAGTCAGGTCATTCTTGAGGTTCGTGTAGAACTCTATCTGTCTCTCTGCCTCGGTCAGCTTCTCTTGCACATCGACCAAATGTTGGCGGGCGTCCTGTGCAGCTTTAGAGGCCTGCCCTCGAGCTTCATTGATCGACTGAATCTTCGAGTCAGTCAAATCGTAGGTGAGCAGGTCGGCGTAGTAATCCCTCCAGCGGGTCCAGTACGTCGACCTGAAGCTCTTGCAGGCCCCCAGTATTTCGTCCGTGACCCGAGGGGATGTCTCGATCTCCTTCAACAGCTGCTGCATCCTCCTAAACTCGTCGACGCTTAAGGGGTCAATGAGCAGAAGTCGGTAGAATTCTTCGATATCCTGGTGAAGCTTCACCCATGGGTCGCTAGTCGAGGTCGCTGCAGCAGGACCCTGCAGAATAAGAAATGAAATGTTGCTAAGACACAATATCCCGAAAAGTCGACACCTTCATGCAATCGAATACTTACCTCTGAAGGTAGTAAATCCTCAGAACTTTCGCCCGAAGAAGTGGAGGGAGTAGGAACCTTCTTGCGACCAGCAGTCATCTTCACTCTCTTCGGACGAGCCTATGAAGTGTCGCGGTTAGAATCGCGATAACAACGCCATGCTTTGTGTGAAAGAAGAACACATACCATTGGTGGTGCAGGAGTGGGGACTGAAGAAGAAGGAACGCCTTGTTCTTCCTCCTCTCGCATCGACTGAGGTGGTGCCCCCTCTCGCGTCGACCGAATTGAAGGATCGACTAAAACCATAGCGGTTCCTTCTTGTAGCAAGACTTCAGGAGCCTGCTCTTCCTAGAGTAGAGTGTAATAAAACCAAAGTTCATATATGAACTAGAGTAATATATCTTAGCAGGGAGTCGAGCTCACCTCGGCGATCGAAGCCGTTGCACCTGTCTCGAACACAACCGGAGTAGGCTGGTCACCACCTCCGGTTGACGCTTCGCCCTAGGCAATATAGTGCGGGTTAGATACAGAAGCTCAAGATGAATTAGAATCAGTAGAGTCATACCTCTGTAGTCGCTCCTCGAGCGATATCGACCGTCGCTAAGGTCGCAGGCACCGCAGCAGATGATGAACTCACTACCGGTGATCTGAGTGGGGCCACCGCTGCTGGCGACCTCGAAGAAGAAGTCGCCGCTACGGTAGTCGGCGACTTGGGAAGAGGAGCCGCCACTGAAGATGATACCTTCACCAGTCTCCCCCTCTGGGATAGAGGCATCTCCTCAAGATCTCCTTCCTCGGCCGCCGTGCGCTTTGGAGCCCTTTTAGGTCGAGCCTTAGAGGGATCACCTGCGGCTGTTTCCCTGGAGCTCGCCACCTTAGCTTTCCCCTTGCTAGTCGACTTGAGTCTAGAAGGAGCAGGGGCAAGGGGAGCTTTAGGCTTGGATTTTCCAGAGCCCTGAGGCATCATTGATCCTAAAAAGGAGAAAGCTCACGATTAATACTAAGAACCCAATACTCTTAAAGTAAAGCTAAGTCTTTACCTTTTGCTTTGATATGCGCGTCGCCTATGTAAAAATCAGGCTCCTTGGAGACCTCCAAGAAATGCATCAAAGCCCGCAGCTCTTCATAGGTAGTCGACCACAGCACAGTGAAGAACTGTGTGGCAAAACAGGCAGAAGTATCAGATGGGAATTCCATCTGGGAAAGCTGCGCCTTGCTGTTGAGCAAGTCGAGGGTCTTCGGGGCGATCGGCTTGCACCCAATTCTCTTCATCCTGTCCCCGCACAAGCCACCGGTAGGGTCGGCAAGTGGAACTGCTACACCCTGAATGAACCCAAACTGCCTTGCACACAGCTGAGGGTTATAGACTTCAAAGGTCAGGTAGCCGTCAAAGATAACTGGTAGGTCCCTGCGGGTCAATACCCCATTCCAGAAGCCACGAGCAGCTTGAAGATTAATTTCCTGAGCAAATGTCTTGCCGCCTGGAAAGGGTGCCCAGTTGCGTCGATCTACCCTGCCGAAGTCGACGATGTGCTTCATGTGGCCAGTGATCGATGTCATAAGCCATTGATCCTTCCGCTGGCAGCACTGATCCAAGATGGTCTCCCCATAATAGGCAGATTCGAGGGGCGAAGAAGGGCCCTTGAACCCAGTCAATCCTGGCATCCACATAGCCGACCAGAGGTGAACTAACCAGAGCAACCCTCCTGCTGGATGTTTTGGAAATGGCTTGATCTGAGTCGTCGCTCTGTCCAGATCATGGTAAAGAAGACCCAAAATGAAGGGGCCCCAAGAGATTTCTTCATTGGTCTCCCTCAGAAAGTTGGCCACTGCGTAAGAAGTGTGGCTGACCTTCTTCCCAGGGAAGCAATAAACAAACTTGCTTAACCAGGTGCTGAGAAACTCGACCTCTTCCCGGGCGCCAAAACCTTCGGTCGACAACTTCTCATCTGGCTCTTTGCGTGCTGAGGCCATTTTTAAGTGCCTGTTCACCACCTCCATGTACTGAAGGGCGCCCTTGGGATTAATATCACCTGCCTGAGAGTATTGTCGAACAGGGAGGCCATTGATTTTGCACCTGGTCAAAATCTTCACATCTGCCAATGTAACAGACATGGGACCCTCCGGGAAATAGAAGCAATTGACAGCAGAATTCCAGAAAGGCAGCATGGCCGAGCAAACTCTAGGATCACAGTTCTTGTCTGCCACGGACATTCTAAAGAACCTCAGGATCTTCTGATTCCTAAACCTCTCTGTGAAGTGCTCCTCCCACATCTCGAGCCATTCCACCATCTCAGATTTAGATGCAGAAGGAAAACACAGGAAGGATCCCTGACCTTCCCAGTTGAGGGGATCGACGAAGTTGGGATGACAAATCGGGATGGGCTTCTCAGTGACGAGATAGTTGAGCGGCACCGTCCCCGGGAAAAAATGCTCCGGCAGGATAGGTCCGAGAGTGACGCCCGATCCCTGATCCTCCGCGACCGGAACGGGTCCGGTTGGCCCCGTACGCAGATTACGAAGCTCGAAAGCCTTAAAAGTCGACATCTTTTTAAGGATCGGAAGAGTTTTGAGGAGGGAGACGAAGAGTTTTTCTGGGAAGCGAGGGTTTCTGGTTTCTTGGAGAAGATGGAGAAGTGTTGAGCAAGGAAGAAAAGTGCGGGAAAAGGACGATGACTCTCCTTTATATAGGGTATGATTTCTGCTGAGTCGGCATAGCCAACCCAGCATAAAAGGGGGGCTTATGTTGACATGGCAATTAATTTTGGGCCTGGGTTTAGAACAGAAACCCAGTAATCCCTCAAGTCACGCTCCGAGTCGGCCCAAGATGTAGTCGTCTAGGCCGACTCACGACGAAGTCGACTAGGTCGATTTATGACGAAGTCGACTTATGAACGGGATCGACTAGGTCGACTCACGACGAAGGAATATGGTAATCAAAGCCAATCAAGATGACTCAATAGTAGCTAGGTCTACTAGTAGGGTCAAGTCGACGGAATCCCGGATAAGTCGACCAAGTCGATCGTAGTCCGTACAGATCAGTCAAGTCGACGAGGTTGAAATAAATTTATTCATTTTCAATCACGTTTGTTAAAGATCGTAACTGATCTTAAATATCCAGGAACGTGATCCCATATATCAAGGGGGTTGTTGAGACACTCCCACGACATTAGGGATCACGATCTATAACACGATCTGTAAAAAGATCTATCTGTTACGCGTTAATCGCGTACAAGTCCTCTATAAATAGCAGAGGGATTTTTCAAGACAGGACACGAATACACACAGCCAAGAACTCTGAAGTTTGTTCGTCAACCTTAGGAATTAGACACCTCGACCCGGTTTGTAGGTCAACCTCCCTCCACCAGCAGAGTGAGCTCGTAGGGCCTTCGTCACAGCTTCCCGCCAGCGACCACCACCGACGGAGTGAGCTCGTAGGGCCTTCGTCACAGCTTCCCGCCAGCGACCACCACCGACGGAGCGAGTTTCCAAGGCCTTCGTCACAAGTTCTCCACCGTCACAGATTTCCACGTCGTCGTCAATACTTGCGCTTTTATTCCATTTTTAATGGCTGTAAGCCCTGTTTCCTTTATTCATTAAGATTGTAAGACTTGCATTTGATTTCAATAAAATTGTGCATCTTCTTACTGGCGACCACAATATAACTACTGTGAGTCCATTGCCAAATATTTCCAACGTGATCCGTTTCGTGCGCGAACAGAAGCCAACCTTGAACCCGCCACTGTAACCCTCCTCCCTTCTATCCCCTAGGCTTCTCAAGCTTCCGGTTGAGATCCTAAGCCGGCAACACACCTGATATGCCGGATTTATTGAAGCAGCAAAGGAGGAGGGTAAGCAAGATGATTTTTGTAACGTCCGTTCCCTCTTGGATATAAAAGAAATAAAATTTAAAATTACGGAAACAAGAGAAAAAAAATGAAAAATATGGACTAGACACAAATCGATATTTTGCCATTAAATTATGTTCAACAACATCTTCTTCTGACCCATCGTATGCCCTCAGGCATTAAAAGAGTTTCTGACATTTGAGATCCGGAAAAAGGGGGAAAAAAAGCAAAAAACCTCAACAAAGTGAAGGCTCCAAGTGCCTCCCATAGCCGACCGACGCCTACTTACGGAACCAACCATCGGGGCGGTGCCGTCCATCCGCACTGCACTGCCTTGACCTCAGTGACTGCTTTTGGGCATGCTGAGTTCTGCAAACAGAGGGCTGTCGACGCCCACTCCCATGGCATTCAGGCCGTTGTCGACGTATATGACCGCGCCGGTGATTGCAGAAGCCAATGGTGACGACAAGAAAGCCGCCGTGTTCCCCACCTCATCTGTTTACGAATCAGTTCGTCTTGTAATGCACACCAGGATGGACAGGAAACAATGCAGATGGTTAAAGAAAAACCATTACCTGCAGTTAGTTCTTTCTGCAGAGGAGCGTTATCCAGCGAGTAGTCTATCATCATATCAATGAATCCAATCGCTTTCGCAGCCCGGCTTCTCAAAGGACCTGCGAAGCTTGGAAGAAAAGCCTGCTCGGAGGTGTTCCATCTCTGAGCGTTTAGTCAAAAAACAAAGGGAAGGCCCGGAGGTACCTGCTGAGATGGTATTGACCCGGATTTTGTGCTTTCTTCCTGCCTCAAATGCAAGCACCTGACCAAAACCTCACTGTTTATGATTGATGACAACTACAAATACAGCTTTTACGACAAAGTTGCAAATATGTACTCACCCGTGTGTCGCTTTCTAATGCTGCTTTTGCGGAACTCATTCCTCCACCATAGCTGCAGGTGGATAACAAACAGTTAATCAACATCACTCAAGGGAAGCAAGGATCCACTGGCATATGGAAAACCAATCAAGTACCCTGGTATGATTTTCTCAGAAGCAATGTAGGTAAGTGACACCGAAGAACCGCCTGCAAAAGCACCAAACGGGTCATTAATAATGCACGAGCAGCGACTCTGAAATACGGAGATTTCGTACCTGGCCTCATGATTGGAACAAAATGCTTCAACAGAGAAACAAACGAGTAACTCGATGCAGATACCGCAGCGAGATAACCATTCCTTGATGTTTCTAACAAAGGTTTGGTCACCTGTAACATAAACAAAGAGATGAGTGCAGATTTACACATAATTTTCAAGAGAAGATGCAAGCCGTGGTCTTGTACCTCCGGCCCATTAGCTAAGGAGTGTACGAGGATGTCAATGCTGCCGAAGTCTTCCTTTACTGATTCAGCAACTTCCTGTGATTCCATTAACTGGTTATGAATGCTCAATTTAATCCAGTTATGCAGAAAAAGAAGAAGATACCTGAACAGTCCACTTGCTACATCCTGCGTACCGCTTATTCGTCTTTATCTGCAAATATTTATATAAAAAATCAGTCTCAAAGAACCAATGATAACCATGTTATTTCAAAAAGGGTACAGTGCCGTACTTCTTCGGGCACATCCTCAGGGTTGTCATAGACCGCATCTAGTGGATATACTTTGGTAATCTCCATCAGCGAACCATCCGGAAGCCTATAAAACAGATTTTGAGCATGTCAACCAAATACAATGCCGCCTAGCTAGATAACTGTCTAACAGGAATCTCTTTAATGATCTTACACTCGAGATTCATCGAATTTCCCGCGCCGCAGGCTGGTTTCAAAGATGTTCAAAGCCTAGTCAAGATATCTACTGGTCAAAAATCGAACAAATAAAATCACAAGCAATTACAGAAAAAAGAATGCAGCAATGAAGCCAACTCAAGATGCTATTACTGATGCTGTTACTCACAGGAACCCATGTGCCGAGAAGAATTTCAGCCCCGGCAGCAGCGAGAGATTTTGCAATTGCCCATCCATAGCCATTGTCATCAGCTACACCTGCTACAAATGCTCGCTTCCCTGCATATAAAGGGGTGAGAATCAACAGAGACCATTTTACAGCAGACACAACACCAGCAATCTGATTGAAGCCTCGAAGAAGTTTACGATGATTGTGACTCACCCCTCAAATCAATTTGCAAGCCATGGCCAGACACACTGGCTGCATCATTGCCTGTGACCTTTGTTACTGCCTTAAATGTCTTCGTGGAAGTTGACATAGGTGTCTTTTTAGAGCAAGATGGAACCAAAGACCCACCGCAATGACTTGCTATATCCGCCGTTCCAATCGCCCTGTCTCGGAAGAACATTGCCTCACGGGGTCTTAACCCTCCGCAGGATAACAACTTGTACGAGCTGGCCGTGACCATTTGCAGCCCAAACATCGCAGCCATATCCGAAAATCACCAGAACCCCAATCGATAAAGCTAATGAAAGCACCATACGCATGGAAACATCTCGGTCAGACAAACAGACCCAAATCAAACTTCAGCCAAAGCCAAACCCCAAACAACTCAAAAAATTCTACGTCCCACCAAAAATCAGCTCAAAATATTGACAAAAAAGTATTCGGGTTTTTCCCCCACACCACACTTCAGCACCAAATCCCCCGACACCAAGGAATTCTTCAAATTCGGAACCCAAAATTTCAGGGGATCGAAAATGGCGCCAAGAAAGAACAAGGCCCTCCCAAGAAAGAGGAAACCCTGAAACAGGGTTTTAGTACCTTTAAATCCCGAGAGCTTAGTCGAGCGTGTTTGTGGTTGAAGAAGACGTTTTGCGCTTCAACTCCGAGAAGACGCGCTCCGTTCCGACAGCAACGATTTAAGAAAAAAGCAGGGGAAGCCGACAAAGGATGAGCAATTAATTACTCCCGTTGGGGGATGTCCCTCCACCCAGACCGGGCTGGTAACGGGCCGGGCCAAGGCCCGAAAAGGAAAACTGGTGTGTAAATCTCTGCTTCAAGTGATTAAGAAATATATTCTAACAAAACCTTCAATGAATTAGGGTAGAAAATATTAATTTTGGGAGAAAATGACATTCGGGTTAAATACAATTATGATATGCATTTAATTTATGATGAAAGTTAGAGATAATCAAACTCCCAGCTGGAAATAAGATTTATATATATATATATAGTTAGAATTTTGGCTGGTAATATTGGGAGAGTTAGTTCTCATTATGCTAATATCTCCGAGAAGGGACTCGTGTACCATCCACATGAGTTCTTAAAAATAAGATAAATACTTATAAAAAACAAGATAAATTTTAACTTAGGTTGTGAGTACATCAATAAAACATACTCTGATTTATTTTTGAATCAAGTCGATCTTAAGAAAAAATAATAAAAAAAGTTTGAATCTGAGTTACAAGATCTTTTAATTATTTTAAAAGATTTTGTAATTGTGTCTTTTTTACTGGAAGAGAGAAGGCATCGGAGTTTAAGCAGGGGAGGAATAATTCTCTCAATCAGAATTATTTGTTGTTGTTGTTATTTTATTCCCATGACTCGTTCCTCCCAACTCCAAACTCCCTTAATATATAAAAACATCATACCATCAAAATCTCGTTCTCTGTGTTTTTTTCTTTTCTTTTAAGCACATAAAGCTCAGAAATTCTGGGCCACAGATCTTGGGCTCATTTGTGGATCAACGGTCCAGAATACAGGCCCAAAGGATGGGGATCCAGTAAGGAAGTGGCAATGGAAACACACAAGGGGAAGGCTTGCTAGGCAAAGCAGCCACCAAGCGACAGGGATACCAGGCGACGGGCGACAAGGGACAACGCAAGAGACAAGCGACAGTTGATTGAGCGAGCGAAGAAACTCTACGACGAAAGCCAATGGGCGATACGATCGATCAACTTACCTGTTAAGGAAGACTCTAGAAGATCTCAAGATTCGGAAGGAGATTATTGCCAAGATAACTCGTATGGAAAGGAAATATTCCGTGGAGACCGGCAGTAAAAGAAACGTAATATATGTAAAATATTTCTTTACCGTATGTACGTAGGTCTAGCATAGTATAAATACTTGTTATTAGGTATTGTACAAAGAGATCTCTCTACAGACAGACATATTGTCAATTTATCTTTTCAAGCATTCCAGCGTTCAAGATCTCTTTATGCTCCTATGTTCTTGCTCACTTCCGAAGGCATCGTCGATGGCATCCGTAAGTGCTTCCGCTTAAGGCTGCTCATCTGCTGTCTTTCCTCTTTTCATTCATTTCATACGGCGAACCACACATTTAACAAATCCTCAGGGCATCAGTTGTCCGTAGTGATATAGATTTCCGACGTGTTTGGATCCGGCTTGTCTGCGGTTACATCCGGAGCGAACATGCCTTTGCCGACCATAGTGGGAGTAAAGGGCTAACAATAATGCCAACAACTCGATCTGGTGGTAATTCGAACAACCTCGGAGGTAACAACCCCGAAGGAGAGAATACCAAAGATGGGCAGGGATCAAACCCAGCCTTAGCTGGAGAACTATCAGCCATCATGAGCACTCTCCAGCTCTTAATGGAGAAAGTCGGTGCTATCAACCAGAAGCACGACGCCTTCAAAGAAACAATGGACACCAAGATGGAGGCCGTCTTTCAGAACCTTGGAGCTGTGTCAAGGGTACCATTGAGCAGCCCCGTTGACAGAAGGGTCGAGTCGGCTATCAGGTATCAGCCCGAATATTCTTCCCATAGGGCAGTGATTGCCGAAGGGAAAAAGAAGGTTGATATGGAGGATGTCCCTATCTATGCAAGCCTTGGAAGGACGGCGTATAACAACCCACCACTCATGATAAACGAAGGCAGGAGGGTTGTACAACCAGTCCATCAAGCTGCATACCAACCTCCATTCTGGAGAAGGGAAGAGTTCGTCAGACCTATAAAGAGCGAATTCATTCGCCCAACGGAGGATCAACAACACTCTGAGTATATTCCCCAGCAGGTACGTAGGAGGGAGACAGCATTGCCGGAAGCAATCGCGCCACCAGAGATTACGCCTGAGATTAGAGACTACGCTGCTCAACTAGTTAAAAGGGCTATCCCTGGGACAGATGAGGCAAATGAAATCCAACTATACCAGGCTCCGTATCCTGACAATATCGATCGAGATTTCCTTTTTCCTAGGGGATATTGCGTTCCTGAATTTGCCCGTTTTTCAGGCGAAGAAGGGATTTTGCCTGCGGAACATATTGCCCGCTTCACTCATCAAGCTGGAGAAGCCGCCACTAATGGTTTCTGGAAACTTTATCTTTTTCCAAGCTCCCTTACTGGAGCTGCCTTTACATCGCCTCCTAATTCAGTGAGAAATTGGGATGACATGCGAATCCAATTCACGTTGGCGTTTGCGCAAACTGACCCAGCCGTGACTTTACAAGATCTCACTCACATGAAACAAAAACCTGGTGAACCTGTAGCCATCTTTTTGAACAAACTTCGAAAATCACAGCTCAGATGTAAAACCTCTGCATCCGAGGCCGAACTCATAGCCATCGCCCAAGATTCCCTTCTCCTTCAACTCAGAAAGAAATTGGAGGGAGAAGTCTTCAGGGATTGGAACGAGCTGGCCAGGAGAGCTATCCGGTATGAAAACCTCCTTAGAGAGAAAAGCCACGCGAAAGGAAGTTTGATAACGGGACCAGTGGTAACTTATCAAGCAGAACCAATCGTCGACGTCGACATCGCGGAATACGTGAAGGGGCAACCCTTAACATGCAAGGAGTTGACAAAGAAGAACTTTCTAGCCAAGGCGTCTCCAAAGACCCAAGAAGAAAGGAAGTACTCATTTGACGAGTAAAAGGCTGACGAAATCTTTGAGTTCATTGCCCAAAACGGGCGAATTCGATTAAATTTAGGACACCGAGTTCCTCGCACCGACAGAGAGAAGTCGAGGAACTTCTGTAAGTGGCATGGGTCATTCACCTATGCCACTAAAGACTGCATCACGTTTAGAAACTTGGTGCAAGATCTTATCAAATCAAAGGAACTACGCTTTCCCGATTCATATGATCAGGCGTTAACAGAATCATATCCGTTTGATGATTTGGTTGATGTGAACACCTTCGGCATCAATTGTCTGACTACGTCTCTTTCACCGATGCAGGGTGACAGGGATTAATCGCTTGAGACTGGCGAGACGCTCATTGCCAACATGCTGTTCAAGCGGCTTGTAAGCAAAAGAATCCTTCAGTGCCCTGCTGACCTCAAAGGAATGCAACATAACCGTTGTTGCAGGCACATGGATCAGTCACACACCACCGATCATTGCCATACTTTCAGAAAGTACCTTCTTGGTGAGAGAAAGACAGAGTGATATGACCTTAACCGCCTCAAAGAGATGGCGATGGGAATCAACAGTGGCCCCAGAACGTTCCAGCGCACAGAGAAACGTCTGGACCGGAAGAAAGGACTCCACACCCCTGAGGAACTCATGAGACAAGGATTAACAGGTGATAGTGAGTCTAGTCAAAAAGGGGCTCACGCCAAAAAGGCTTCTAGGCGACGCGCTGTAGATTGCCTCGGACCTCAGCAGGCAGAAGAGAATACAGAGCAACAAGACTACCCCCGAGGCGATGAGGATGCGATGAAAAAGGGAACATCTATAGCCCAATTTCTAACAGCTGACATACTCTGTTACAGGTGCAAACCAATAGTAGCCCACAAGGTACTCATCACCCAGATTTGCCGGCTCTGCTGTAATCAGTACTTCCTGCTTCTAGCAGGATTGGCATTTGAAGGGAAGATCAAACTGGAAATGGTCGATCCTCCGTCATGTAATCAATCTGAATATGAGATTACTAGTTTCCTGGAAACTTCACCTGAAGGGAAACCTAAAAAGGGCTATGACCCACACCAGAGGGAGTTTGTTCTGGTTGATAATCGCATGCAATCCCTGTCAAACTCACGCTTCGTTTGTGTAACCGTTCTCCCAAATATAGGAACATGGCAGAAAGTGGGCATGGGAGCACTACCCCAGATACCCACCGAGAAAACCAAGAAGCGAAGAGAGAGGAGGGCTCGACGTGCTGCGGAAAAGCGCACCAAAATAGCAATCTCTGATGTTAAGAAGATGAAAGAGTCAAGCGAAAGTGACATTGCGTCTAACTCGCCGAGCAACTACAACCAGATCCAATCGGGACTCCACCCGAGGCGAAAGAAGTCGCATGCAACGTTCTCATGCTACTAGCTGAGTTCGCTAAAAAAGGAAAGTGGTCAGACGAAAGGTAGGCTACCTCTACCCTTCAATCTTAATACCTCAATTGATATACCCCGGAACTTTCCGAGTAGGTGGTTTAAAGAACCACCTACAACGTTACGGAAACATATGTTTCCCCTCTATATCTAAGCAACGATCAACAATGTAGTAGTACGTCGTGTCTTTGTAGACAATGTAGCGACTATCAACTTACTCCCCCTCGAAGCTTATAAGAGCCTAGGGGATGACATAGCCGAACTGTGGGAAACCGATGTAAGAGTCAGTGGTTTCAATGGGATTACTTCCTCCTGTGTATGCATGGTTTTTGCTAAACTCCGAGTAGGCACGCATGAAGAGAAGACGACTTTCTTCGTCATTGACATAAAGGCCTCTTTTAATGCTTTACTCGGGAGAGATTGGCTTCACAATGCTGGAGCCATACCTTTTACTCTTCACCAGGAACTCTTATTATGGGGGAAACATGGTTTAGAAGTTGTTATGGGAGAAGCAACTGAAAATACTGACTTACCTTATGTCTGCGCAGGGGCAGTCAAACAGGTCAAAGACATGACACTAAAGCAGAGACACTCTATGGAGGACCCAAACATTGGCACTCTGGGCGAAGCGGGCTACAAGTTCCTTGGACCACCGCTGGCACCGCTTCAAAATCCGATCGTCCCAACTGGATGGGGAGATGAGCTGCAGCTCGAGGTCAAAGAAGATCTAACTCCACTAGAGAAAGACATGCACGAAGCTGGAATACGAGACGATAGCAGCATCCAACAGACCGAGACAAACTTGGAGCCCGATAGACTCCTCAACCCATCATCATCTAATGGAGTGTGAACAAATTGATCCAATACTGGATGTCTAAGAAAGGGTAGCTAGATATAGGACATCCAGAATAAGTGAAGCACAGTGTAATGCGTCTCCTCAAGCATGCCATGACATGCTAACTATTCATTCAAATAATAAGGAGGTTCTTAATACTTCTGTTGTCCCTTGCGACCCCTTGAGGGAAATAAACCTAGGGACCACTGAATTCTCACGTATTACATACCTTAGTTCGCTAATGAACGAATACGAAACTCAGGACATAAGCGAAGTCTTACACGCTTATAAGGACTGCTTCGCCTGAGACTACACCGAAATGCTCGGCCTCCCACGTAGTCAAGCACAGACTCCCAACATACATCCAAGGAGGATGTCGCGGGAAGAAGCTCAAATGGTCTACGACGAAATCAAGAAACTGTTTAAAGCCGGGTACATAAGAACGGCTAAATACGTCGACTAGATTTCCAGCATAGTACCTGTTGTAAAAAAAAATGGCAAGATTAGGTTCTGCATAGATTTCCGCGATTTGAACAAAGCGACACCTAAAGATGAATACCCCATGCCTGTCGCAGATGATCTTATAGATAAGTCGGCAGGCTACGAACTAATGTCCTTCATGGACGGGTATTATGGATATAACCAGATCTTCATTGCTGAAGAAGATGTGCATAAGACAGACTTCAGATGCCCATAGGGATCTTCGAATGGGTTGTTATGCCCTTTGGACCGAAGAATGCCGGGACCACATATCAAAGAGCAATGATCCTGATCTTTGCCTCATTAATAGGGAAAACAGTCGAGGTATACATTGACGATGTAGTGGTGAAGTCCAAGAAGAAACATGACCACCATTATCATCTAAGGGAAGCGTTGCGAAAGCACAGCCTTAAGCTTAATCCGCTGAAATGCGCTTTTGGAGTGCAGAAAAAGCAATTTCTGGTTTCCTTGTGCACCAAAGAGGAATTGAAGTGGACCCTCTAAAAACCCATGCTATTCAAAACCTTCCAGCACCATGGAGCAAAAAGGAGCTTCGAGCCTTTCTAGGCAGGGTAAATTACATTCGCCAATTCCTAGGCAATGTGGCGTCTAAGACAAGCGCCTTCTCAACTATTCTTAAAGGGAAGGAAAAAGGCCAAATAGAATGGACATCGCAACGCGAGCAAGCATTCCAAGGACTGAAGGATTATTTGACCAGACCCCCTGTGTTGGCGCCTCCAAACGTAAATGCGCCACACATTCTTTATGTGGCAGCATCCCAGTTTACTATCGGGTCAATGCTAGCACAGGAACAAGACAGAGTAGAAAGAGCGATCTATTATTTAACGTGCCTACTCACGGAAACAGAACAGAGATATACCTCAATAGTAAAGATTTGCCTAGCGGTATACTACTCCATAGTGAAACTTAGGCACTACATCGGGTCTAACGATGTGTACATCGTCTCTAAGATCCCTGTAACCAAAGTATTCTTTGATAATCTCTTACTCAATGGAGTCTAGTGCTATCAGCCTATAACATTTACCACAAACTGCAAACCTCAGTCAAAGGCCATGCCTTAGCCGAGTTGGTCGCCCATTATGGTGAGCGCAATCTCGATGACACCCATGAGGAAGTTCAATCAAGCAAACGATGGACCATCTGGCTCGACGGGTCCTCTAACAAGTTTGGTGTCGGCGTGGGCATCTTTATTGAGACACCATGGAAAGCAAAAACCAGAGTGGCTTGCCGCATCAATGGAAAAGTAACCAACAACGAAGCAAAGTATGAAGCCTTAATCTTGGCCCTACGAATTGCTCTAGACTGGAAGTTGGAGAACGTAAAAATATGCGGTGACTCCCAACTAGTGATTCAACAACTCCTTGACCAAAGTGAGTGCCACGCACCTCATCTTGGTAAATACTTATGCAGAACAAAAGAACTATTTGCTAAACTACGAGGGGCTGAAATTGTTCCTGTAAAACGGGATGACAATTAAGAGGCCAACTGTTTAGCACAATGGGCTTCAGGGTTGATCGGTGACTTGGAAATATCCCGAAGCGATACGACTTCGTTTGTAAGCAAAAAGCCATAGTTATGCAAAGGCGGGTGTGAACTGAAGAAGTTTGCACCGCCAACTTATTCGAGCAGAGAGAGGATTGACGATAATCAATACGACAATTCCTTAAGGATACCAGTGCAAAAGTAGAAAGGAGGATCCGAGTAGTCGCCAGACGTTACGTGCTCCTCGACGGTGTCTTATATAGAAAGACTAATGAAGACGTCCTTCTAAGATGCGTTGATCTGGACGAAGCCATCCCAATCATGATGGAAACACATGAAGGGCTGTGCGGAGCACACCATGCAGGTACAAAAATGAGTTGGGCGACCAAGCGTCACGGTTTTTACTGGCCGTCAATGATCAAGAATTGCATCGAAATGGCTCGAGCCTGCCAGGCTTGCCAGCGATGCGGGCCAGTGACGCGAACCCCCGCAACAGATATGAATGTCATAATAAAATCATTGCCTTTTAGGACGTGGGCATTAGACATCATGGGACAAATCCATCCTCACTCAAGCAGAGGAGATGATTACATACTCGTCGCTACAGACTACTTCACCAAATGGGTAGAGGCGACAGTGTATAAGTTGGTTGATCAGAAAGACGTAATACACTTCATTAAAAAAACTTCATTATTTACCGATACGGAGTACCCCGGAGTACCGTGATAGACAATGCAAGGGTGTTCAACGGAGAACTCATGGAGGAATTCGCTGAAGACTTTGGGTTTAAGGTACCCAACTCAACTCCATACTATGCTCAGTCGAACAGTCAAGCGGAAGCCTCCAACAAACTCATCAAGCGAGTGATACAGAGGATGATTGGCAGTAACACGCACACATGGCATACCCTCCTCCAGAAGACGTTATGGGCCCTACGGGTTACCAAAAGAGAAAGCACAGGCGTCACCCCGTACAACCTAGTCTACGGGCACGATGCGATGCTCCCGATAGAAGTGCGTAACCAGCCGCTTAGGTTCCTCAGGCACCTTGGCGAACACGAGGGATACGAGGAAGACATGCACCTCGAGCAAGAGGGTCTAGAGACCACCAGGATTAACGCGCTAAATCATTTGGAAGCACACAAGAGGAAATTGCCCGCTACTATAACATGAAAGTGATCCCTCGGTCATTTAGCAAGGGGGACCTAGTCTGGAAACTCAGGTTGCCCGAGGGAGTCCGAGACTACTTCCAAGGGAAATGGACACCAAATTGGGAAGGGCCATTCCGGGTAATTGAGTCCCATTTTGGGAATTCATATCGCCTAGGGGAGCTCGATAGATCTACGCATAACCTCAAAATCAACGGCAAGTACCTAAAGAGGTATAGGCCTACGATGTGGGAAATGCACAAAAATATTATCTCAAAACGTTTCCCCACAATCTGGAGACAGATACAAATGTAGCAAGTCAAACAGGAGAAGGCGACTCATTCGGTCCTTTATACCGGTCATCATAGTTTCCTTCGCCTCAAAATTGAGGGTCTTGTCCCAATCGCGCTCATACGCCTCCCTCGTATGGTCAAGGGTTGCACGCTCGGTCGCCTCAGTCATGCGAGCAGCAACCAACCGCAACATGATCTGTAGAAGTGGCGTCCAGGTCCACTTGAAGACGCTGGATAGCAACCTGCAACTCTTCCCTCCGCTTCAAAAGGGCAGCCTCTTTGCCAGAGAGCTCTGTTATCCGGGCAGAAGAAGGGAGCGGCTGCGATAGAACGAGCTCCCTCCCCTCTTGCTTCGTCTTAAGAGCGTGAGCCTCACGCCGCTCGCCCCACGTGCGCCAGAAGGACCGCCGAAAGAGGGAGATCAGAATTGCCAAGTCCGAACGATCGACACTCGCTTGGTCAATCTCGGCTACCACAGACAGCAGCTGGTTGAAATCCTCCTCAGAGGTGACCCCGTGTTCGAGGAGGACGGTGGCAGAGGCAAGCAGAGAATACAAAGGCTGCCACAAAGGCATCTAACTCAAATAATAATCCAGGGAAGAGACAAGCGACACGAGTCACGGAATACTTACCAAGGAAGCACGTACTTGTGGACCTTGGGGGGCTTCCGTCGCTTCGCCTAGGGGGCTCCTGTCACCTCGTCCCCATGCACTTCTCTCACTTCACTTGAGGGGGCTCCATTGTTCGTTCCGGGGAGGCCTCTGTCGCCTGACCCCGGAGAACATCTGTCGCCTCGTCTGGAAGTCCCTGAGCGATGATAACACTGCCTGAGGAGGCACCGGCCTCAAAACCCAGAGGAAGCAGAACCCCACGATCAACTTCACTGGGGCGCTGCCCCGACTCTGGCTTCGCCGAGTGACCTCCACCGCTTAGCTAGTGGTCAGGGATGTCATCAGGGACATCATCAATGTCGATGGGATCAGAAGCAGCGACGCCTTAACAAAAGGAGAATGCGTTAGACTAAAGGTCCCCATCAGGAAGTAAAACGTATGTCACAAGCAATACCTGACACGGTCCCCGGCGACACTTGCTCGGTGGGACGGTCAGAGGGAATACTCGGCAACGATGGGGGAGCATGGCCTTGAGATGATTTCTCTTTCAAACGGGCCCCTTGTGATGATGAGCCCGCGCGGGATGACCTACTCTTCTTGACACCTAAGGATTACCATCCGGGCACTGATACGGTAGAGGTCGAACTACTCTAGCATACCTGAGGAGAACGTATTTTCACCTGATGACCGCTTCTTGGAAGACGCCTCGCTCGGACCAGGAAGCGCCAGGGAAAGATCTGCCTTCTCCCTCTTAATCAGCTTTCCCAATTGAGAGGTAACCTGCATCCGCTCCCAGGTTCTGAACCAGGAAACAAAAAAATCTGGCGAACGACCAGTTGAGAGTTTAGGCCCGACCTTCATCGAATGAAGGTGCGGCGGCTGAGATTGTTCGACCAGTCCAGGCCCCGAAAGGAATACACTACGAGTGTCTAGAGGCTGATTCTTGTACTGAAAGAAAGGAACACCCACACACTGTGTGAAACCCAACTGACGGGCACAGAGGTGAGGGTTGTACACCTCGAAGATCAAGCCCTCAGGATCCACAGCTACCAAGTCCCTCGCACAAAAAGCCGGCTGAAAGAGTTCAACCATCTCTGAACGTAGGCTCTCCCACTCTTCAAAAAAGGGACGCCAGGAAACGACAGTACCCACGGTGCCATCAACGCGACCGTTCACTAAGGCCTCAATGCAACCGACAACGCCAAGGGTACCGCGATAATTAGATGAGCCCGCTACGATAACATCGTCACGGGTACGCATTGCGGCAGGATAACGGGTGAAACTTGGGAAATACAGTACGATCCACAAATATATGATCCATAGAGGGTCATCCGTCTATCATCCAGGAAAGTTAGTCGGATCATTGGTCACCTGGAAAAGGCCACAGTAGATGAGGCTCAACAGAAACAGAACGAAGGCTACAGGCTCTGGCTTGTCAGCATTGGCCGCCTCAACAAGGCTGGTGGCCACGCCAACCATAAATTGACCATAGCACTTGCCCCGGTTCTAGAAAATATACTTGGACAACCACTCTAAGTAAAACTCAAACTCCTCCTGGTGCCGCATAGCAACTTCACTGACGCGTTCCGAGGGATCGAACTGAATGTCTGCACGTTTGCAGTTAAAGCACAAAGGAGTGCCAGAAAGACTACAACCAGTCAGGAAACCGTTATTCTCCAGGGTGACCGTCATTGGCCCCTTCGGGTGGTAGAAGCAGTTGACAATAGGGTTCCAAAACGAAAGAAACCCTGCAAGAACAGAAAGGCTGGGCTCAACCGAGGTGTGGCACACACTTCGATCAGGGTTTTGATACCCATCGCTTCCCATGTGTCGCCTTTCTTTTCCATCTATCGGGGTACCCAATCGGGACCGACCTTACTCCTGGGAGAAGGAAAGCAATGGAGGCTCGCCCGAACGGATGGCCCCCATTCTGATGGGTTGAACTCGCCAGAAGAGAACACAGCGGGTAACTTGCTGGTGTAAAGGAACGAACTGTCCCGATCACGGATGTACGGACCGAGGGTTTGTTGGTTCGGAATTGGGAGGCCATACTCTGATTCCGCCTCATAACAAGGGAAGACATGAAACTACTTGGCCTTAGCAAAGGCATGTCGAAACTGAGCCATGTCACCAACTATACGGGACGCAGAGTCCGAGGACGACGAAGATGAAGTATCAAAATCCATGGGAACTGGAGAGCGAGGGTTTCTGGAGAAATATGAAAAGACAAGAAGGGAGATTGCTGAAAGCGTGAGCGGGAAACCCTTGCCACTCAGAAACATTATACACCTAGAAACTGACAAAGGATTGGGCTTAACGTCACTTGATATACTAGGCCCAATAAGGAAACGTCGCCTCACTCGCAAAGCGGCGACATACAGAATGCCACTTCGCTCGAAAACTGATGATACCCAAAGTTCATAAGTAGAAAGCAAAGAGATTCAAGAAAATGCATTTATTCTCATTTAAATCTATTTCATTACATGGGTTTTATCGATGATAAATGTACAACAGACGAAACGTAGACAACTCAGTAGATGACGTTCCGTTCATCGGGAAAGGCTCTATTGAATGTCATATAAACGTTCAAGGGTTTATCCACAAGAACCAGGCAAACACTAGGTTCTCTCCTGTGATGAAGAAAACCCTACAAGCTTCATAGGAGAATCAATGGTTAATCCCCAGAAGACGGTCACACGTCGCACCCAGTTCTTCCCTCTGACGATGAAGATCCTTGGCTGCAAATGGAAACTCCATCACTCTGTGGAGATATTCATGTAGCAGCATGAGGAAAGCACACGATGCCGTGGAGTTGGAAACCCATTATTGGGTCGGATCTCCAAATAGCTGTGAGGCTGACGAACCGAGGATGGAGAGCTCCTTCGTGGTTTCCCACAGACCCTGGAAACCCGATGTCTTCGGAGAGCGGCAAAAGCAGGCTTAAATGAAAGCCGCCCAAGATGCCGCGCCGATTTCCTCCCCTTCCAGAAAGAGGAAAGTGGTAATTTTAGATGGAATCACAAAGAAGGAAGGAGACCATCCTCATAAGATGATGGATATAGGCTCCAAGCAAGCTAAGAGGATGACATAGTCCCTGGGTGAGTTTTTGAGAGGAAGGAAAGAGATTCATGGCTTGGTTACTTTCAGAAGCAATGCTTGCGATTTGGAAGACGAACCGAGCACCGCCTTTTATAGCGAAATCATGAAGGGCAAAGGACCTTGATAAGAGATATTATGGAAGAGATTTCGGGGATTTCAACAGTTATCCTAGGAAATTTCAGCCGATACGCTTAGGGGATATCGACGGTCAGGGATTTATTACTCGCCTGTACATGTTACTGAGTTGCACGGGAATGATTACTTGGTATTTTTCAAGGCGAGACTGATCACCCAGTCTGCCTTGAGGGGGGCTTATATGTTTAACAACAGAAATTCTGGGCCACAGATCTTGGACTCATCTGTGAATCAACGGTCCATAATGCAGACCCAAAGGATGGGGATCCAGTAAAGAGGTGGTAACAGAAACACACCAGGCGAAGGCTTGCTGGGCGAAGCAGCCACTAAGCTACAGGGATACCAGGCGACGGGCGACAAGGGATGGCGCAAGCGACAAGCGACAGTTGGTTGAGCGAGCGAAGAAACTCTATAGCAAAGGCCAATGGGCGACACGATCAATCAATTTAGCTGTTAAGGAAGACTCCAGAAGATCTCAAGATTCGGAAGGAGATTATTGCCAAGATAACTCATATGGAAAGGAAATATTCCATGGAGAGCGGCAGTAAAGGAAACATAATATGTGTGCAATATTTCTTTACTGTATATACGTAGGTCTAGCTTAGTATAAATACTTGTTCTTAGGCATTGTACAAAGAGACCTCTCTACAGACGGACATATTGTCAATTTATCTTTTCAAGCATTCCAGCGTTCAAGCTCTCTTTGTGCTCTTGCGTTCTTGCTCACTTCCGAAGGCATTGTCGATGTCATCCTTAAATACTTCCACTTAAGGCTGCCCCTGCTGTCTTCCCTCGTTTCATTCATTTCATACGGCGACCACACATTTAACGAATCCTCCGGGCACCAGTTGTCCGTAGTGACAGAGATTTCCAACGTGTTTGGATACGACTTGTCCACGGTCACTTCCGGAGCAAACATGATCCATCAACAATGTCTCCTCCAGGTGATCATCGGTCTTAAGCCTCCACCATTTTGTCTCTTACCATCATTAACTAGGGAGTTGGAGAAGAAGAAGAAGAGAAAGATGGACAACTCTGAGGCCCCCACGCGAACCAACCATAAATGACAATTAAGTCCTGTGTATTCGCAAGAAGCAGAGAAGATCCGACATCCTACGCATCTGTTTCCGTCATCGACACTGTATCTTCCCCCTCGCCGGAATCCGTGACGACGATGACGATGAATGCCTTGGATTTCGTGGTTCTTTCCGCTAACAATTTTAGGAAAAGGTTCTCCTTTCTTTGTTGGTGCTTATTGTTTGTTAGAGAGTACTTTGATTGTGGACCGTTCTCTCTCTGTATTTCTTTTTCTTTTGCAGGGAAGAGCTCCAGCCTTCCCCATGGACATGCGCGGCTTCGAGTACGAGGCTGAGCACAAGGTCTGTTTTCGATGCTGAAATACTCTACGTTTGACCTTGGTTGTTTATGCGCTTCGCCGAAATATTGCAGGGGATAGAGGATTATACATCACGGAAAGAATCGGATGGAGAGACTAAAATAGTAGCGAGCGACGAGAAGGAAAACAAGTGGGGCTGGAAATGGACACTCCTCTTGCTAGGTAGGCGAGTTATCCTCTGAAACATGGTCTGTCGAGTGTTTTTTAGTCTTATTCTTTTCTGTTTTGATTTGTGCAGTGAATCAGGGACTAGCGACTGTTGGATTGCCAGTGGACTGGAAGCCCAGGAGCGTAATCCAAGCCCAGAAGAAATTATGAAGATGAAGCCAACAGGCCATCAGGCCCCTGTTAAATATTAACAAAGCAAAGGCGAGGGGAATAAGGTGTAATTGATTGAGATATGAGGGGATTTGGTTATAATTACAAGGCAGTTTGTTATGCCTGATGTTGCTGTTATATACAGCAGGTGTCCTACGGACTGTGCTGTGCAGTTAACAGAAATAGAATTCTCTCTCCCTCTCATCTTCTTTCTTCGTCTCTGCTTTCTTCTTCTTCTTCCTTCCTGTCTGTGTTCTGGTCTTTTGTCTACGTGTGAAGTTCTTCAGCGCCCCTGGCCTTCTTCGGTGTAGCAGTAAACCTGGTGTTGTTCTTGACAAGGGTACTCGATCAGGGTATTGCTGATGCCGCGAACAGCGTCAGCATGTGGACTGGGACAGTCTACCTGTGTTCCCTCCTCGGCGCATTCCTGAGTGATTTGTACCTTGGCCGTTACTTGACCTGCACTGTCTTCCAGATCATCCTTGTCCTCATACTTTCTCCACGACTTTTCGGCTCTGCTTAAATCCACATTTGACGTCTTTCGGTTTCTTTAGCTTCGTTTTGACGTCCGCAGGGGCTGCTTCTGCTGTCAATATCGTCAAAGGTACTCAGACGGGAAACTGTTGTGCTCCCACCATCCACACTGAGTATCGCAGTAATCTACTTGTCGATCTACCTCGTGGCCTTAGGGTATGGTGGCTACCAACCCACCTTAGCCACGTTTGGCGCAGACCAGTTCGATGATGCGACCGCGAAGGGAATGGCCTCAAAGGCGGCGTTCTTCTGCTATTTCTAGTTTGCATTGAACGCAGGGTCACTGTTCTCAAACATGATCCTCGTCTACTATGAAGACACAGGGTTGTCGACACTAGGGTTCTTCGTTGCCCCTGTTTCCGCTCTGCTCGCCCTCATGCTGTTCTTATTGGGGACACGACGGTATCGGTATGTGAAGCCATCTGGGAACCCGTTACCGCACGTGCACAGGTTTTTGTTGCTGCAACTAGGAAATGGGATGTTGTCCCAGCTGGAAAAGGCATGCTCTATGAGCTAAAGGGATCGGAATCTGCCATCAAAGGTAGCAGGAAGATTCTCCACAGTGACAAGATACGGTAAGTCTTTTGGCATATATCTGGATCGATTAGACATGATGCTCGATCCCCTAAGATGTCGCAACTTTTTTACGTTTCAGGTTCTTGGACAAGGCAGCAACAGTGACGGACAATGATTGTATCGAGGAAGCGAACCGGTGGAAGCTCAGCACGGTAACTCAGGTCGAAAAAGCCAAGTGCGTACTCAAGCTATTGCCCGTGTGGCTGTGCACGATACTCTACTCCGTCATCTTCACCCAGATGTCATCCCTCTTCGTCGAGCAAGACGACGTCATGGACTCAAAGCTCGGAAGCCTCCACATCCCAGCTGCAAGCATGGCGGCCTTTGACATATGCAGCGTCCTGATCTGCACGGGCCTATGCCGCCAAGTGCTCGTGCCGCTAGCAGGCCGACTGAGTGGGAAACCCAAGGGACTCTCCGAGCTCCAGAGGATGGGGATCGGGCTTGTGATCGGGATGCTCGCGATGGTTGCAGCAGGGGCCACCGTGTGCTACAAGGGCATAAGGCTGGATGAAGGTAATGCTTACGGTGATGGCGATGGGAAATCAATGGAAGTCCTGGACACGGTCTAAAGTGCCTACATTTTCTGTTTCCTTCTTTGTTTTGGAACAAGATTTACTTTTGTGAAGTCCAAAAAATTAATAGTTCCAGCACTTTCTATAACTCTATCCCGCAGTCTGTAAATATTTAATTACTTTGCTTAGTATTTAATGGATAAGAATGCTCAATGACAGTAAAAATGAACAATTTTTTTGTTATGTAAGATTTAATTGTCATGTATACATGATAATCTGAAAAAATAATAGTAATAGATTCAATGGTATATTGAATTAATGTTACTTTTTATGTTTTGATTCTTATAAAATCTGGTAAAATACGGCAGAATTCCAGTTCTTCCATTCCGTTTGCGCGAAATGACACTAACGAGTGGACTTTGTGAGTTGCTGCGGGCTTACATTAACGAGTGGACTTAATTTAGCTTCATAATTTGGGATCAGAATAGAGTATACATTTAATGGCTAAAATGATTCCAATTTTTGCAAAATTTTTTATTGTATGTTGTTTTAATTACAGTAAGGTAAACTTGACATTACTATGTACTTCATTATTTTATAGTTTTTTTAATTTTTTAAAACGACATATTCAGTTAATAACAAAATAAATCATAAACGTTAAATTACAACATCAAAATATTAAACCCAAAATGTTAAACCATAAACCCTAATAGCCCGTTTGGTTTCCGGAATGGAATTCTGGATGGAATGAAATGGAAAAGGAGAAAAAACATAGTAATTTGAAAGGGAATTGTTTTAAAAAATTGTGTCTCTAGTCAAGGAAGAAGAGGAGAAGAGGAAGAGAATGGAATAGGCGTTCCCTATCACGAGGGAGAGAATGCCCATTCATTCCATTTCTCTTTAAGATTTAGTAAATGAAAATGAATGAAATGGAAATGAATCGAATAAAAAGGATAAGAAAAGAGAAATAAATAAGATTATTAGTTAATTTTATTCCATAGCCGAATCTTAAAACCAAACACAATATAAAAGTTAAACTTGAAATCCTAAACCATAAACCTGAAATGTTAAATCCTAAACTCTAAAAGTTAAACCATAAACTCGAAATGTTAAACCCTAAATGCTAAAAGTTAAATAAATCCTAAACCATAACCTTGAAAGTTAAATTTTAAACCTAGAAGTTAAACACTGAATATTAAATATTAAACCACAAATTCTAAAATCTAAATGTTAAAACATAAAAATGGAAAGCTACGGTATTAAATAGTTCAATATATATTATAATATTTTATTTTTTATTAACGTGTGAAGTGGAAATAATTTATTAACTTCTTAATATATCAGGGGTAGTAAAGTAATTTTATAATACTAAAAATAAAAACGACCGTCGGAATAAAAAAGAACTCATCATATCCGTTAAATGGAGACTCTCCATTTTTTTATGATATGGAGAGGATCCTAGTTCATAATTTGACGGAGAAAAGAGTTTCAGAAAATATTAACCCAAATTAAGTGTAATGAAGGTCATGTGTATTTGTAGCCGACAAGTTATACCCATATATAATGTCAATGTAAATCTCAATTGTGTACATAATATATGATTTAAATATTCGGTCCTACTAGGAATTATTGCCAATTAATTCCCAAAATAATGGCAGATTTTAGAAATTTTTAAAATTTTGCTTAATTTTTTTAGTTTTTTAATTTTATCCTTTAAAATTTTATGTAATTTTAAGTTGCCCCCAAACCTTGAGTAAATTCAATTTGGCCCTAGAGAAAGGCCCTCAAGAATAAATTTTTTATCTTCGCCACTGTACCCAAACATAATGGTTGGGACCATTAGGTTTGAATAACATGAGTTTGTAAATGTCCTTTTATTATTACTGTGTTTCAAAAATAGTAAACTATACTTTATTTAGCTATATATATAGCATAAACTTTCGTTGTGAAGTATCTTGGAAAAATAAAATATCCACCAAAGGTCAACTACCTGTATTGGTATAAGAGGCTCAAAATTGTATTGATACAAAAAAGAAACTTTCAAGAAGCTCGCTAGTCTGGGTTCCAAGTTGGACTCTTGAATAAATGTGCTAAAGGTATTTTCATAAACGAATGCGATTTTTTTATTCGTCTTCATGAGTCCATATTTGAAGTGTAGTTCACATATTTGTATGGACTTAAATAGATGAAGTGTTAGTCCTGGTTTTGATGATGAGCTTGGGAAGCTAGTCGCTGTAACACTTCACTTATTCTTAGTGATGAGTTTTGAGAAATGTGTTGCTGAACCACAGTAAGTAACATTTACAGTTTGCTGCGTTACAGTAAAGTGTTTACTGTGATTTTACGCATAAACACTGAAAAAATATGGAAACATATTTTCTTAATATTCACATTTATTTTTGGGCTAATTCAGAATATTCGTCTGAGTTCCAAGTTCATTTAATCTAGTTTAATAATCTCATTATAAATGTTTAGGCATCTAAATATTGCGAGATTAGCTTTCCAAGTTTAATTTTGGAAACAAAATATTTCTTGGATATCCTGCAGCAATGTTACGCTGCAACCTAAGCAATGTGTCGTTACACTTAAGAAAGACCTTGCTGCATTACAGCGAAACTATTCTGCGTTATTGCGCTGACGAAGGAATAATTATTATTCCAGATTTGCTTATTGCAGTCTAATTATATTTAATGATTAAATATATTATCTGATTCTGATAATCACTGTGTGAGAATCATACAATGCCATTTGAGAAAGATTTTGGAGAAGGAAACTCATTTTCCTATTTCAATCGTTAAGGGATTTAATTGTTCCATATTTACGTGATTAATGATATCAATAATCATTATTTAATCTGATAAAGTTTAGATCAGATTATACGTGCAAGGAATATCATCAATGATTTCCTTCCCTTCTTGGTCATTATGAGCATTGAGCATCCTGTTGCTGATCCACGATTACAGCTTCCTGTATTCTGATTTTTAGGAAAACAAATTATTCGTTTTGGGGAAACCGATTATTTGTTTCGTTCCTTTTTATACCAGACGACCCTCATATAATCTCTCGACGTTTTCGGAACGTTTTCTAAGTGGGCTGAGTGGCTCAGTGGTCTGAGTGGTCTAAGTGGTCGACGGAGAGAGCGGAAGGTGCTAAGTATCTCCTGGTTCTTATTGCTCGCAAACTGCGTGCGGAGGGTGTCAAGGGGCTGAGTTCAGATTCCTTGATCGTCGTGAGAGGGACTAGGTTGTCCTCGGTGCGTTCAACGAGCAGTCGGCGAATCGCTGAGGGAAGCTAAGTGAATACCTGTGCTGATTGCAGTAACCGGTTGCTGACCCATCGGCAAAAGAAGCCGTTCTTGTCGTGTCTTTTCATTCGGGAAGTCTCGAGCCTACGGAGTTTTGAGCAGTTAGACACGCACTTGGGGGAGTGCGCGCCAGAAGTCTCGTGCCTGCAGGGTTAGAGCAGGAGTTGGGAACGCCGCCGGAGTAAAAAGAGGTCCTCCCGAGCACAGGGGTGCTGTGCAGAAGTCTTGAACGCCTGATACAGAGGGTTAGTAAAGCATGTTGCGTGGAAGCCAACGGATCGGAAAATTCCACCCTAGGCACTGAGTGTGCAGTGCAGTGAGTCACGGCTGTGGTAACCGTGCACGTCCAAACTGAGTGTAGGACGTATACTTTCTAAGTGGTCTTTGTGGTTTTCTTTGTGATTTTTGTGTGGTTTCTGTCTTTGTGGTTCAACTTTGTGGTTGTCTCTTAAGCAAGTGCAGATTTATCTTAAGGAGAGACAAGATCTTTGTGGAAATCCTCTTCTGAGCAAACAAGTGCCGAAGCATTCCTTTGCTTCAGGCTTATATCAAGCGACAATGAGCTATGTACGAATCCTTTGAGCAATCAACTCCTGAGCGTGAGTATCATTCTGCTGGACACGAGAAGACGTCCATTGTGTGAGGAGCTGACCGTTGCCATGGAGTGATCATCTATTGTACATGATTCTAAATCTCACTTTGTGAGAGAAATATACGCCTAGTGCAAGGGCTCTTTGCACCCATTATTTTCAAATAGTGGAATCACCTCTACGGTGGAAAGTGGACGTAGGTCGATTATGGCCGAACCACTATAAACTATTGTGTCACTTACGATTGCGCAATACTCGTACGAGAATCCAACGATTACGTCGTAAACGGTTACAACAAAGCAGTTCTCACTCTGAGAAACGTTCTGCTGTGATACAGTATGCTTTCGCTGACACTGAGAAAGGGCGAAAAAAAGTTATAAACACTAATTCACCCCCCTCTTAGTGTTCCTGAACGATCCAACATGAAGTAAACAAATATGGTTGTCTAAGGGCAAAATAGACCTACGAGTAGCTAATAGAGCAAGAATAGTTGCATTTGCTATATGGACTTACTTTTAAAATAATTTCGCTTAATGGACTTATTTAAAGCTAGAAAACTGTTGTTTTGTTCCAAGCTTTGTAAAGAACATCATGTCATTGTCATGCTTATAATATCAATGGTTTTGTTTTAGAATTTATGGAAAAAGTTTGTTCTTTTCATTCGGGCGGTGTTTTCTATGGAACCGGATCATTAAACAATGATTTATAGTTTTAAAATTATATGAGCCCATACATTGGATCGAAAATAAGAAACATAAATTGTGTGACTCAAATCCACCTTCGACATTGTGAACTTGGTTATATAGACGATAAAACATTGTTAAATTCCTCAGTTGTGGGTATTTATTTTTTTTAAATTAGAATTCATAGATACATGTGAAACGTGTTTATAATGTAAGATGATCAAGAATCTTTTTACCAAGATTGATGAAGAGTGAGTGAAGTGCTAGAACTCATACATAGTGATGTACGTGGATAACTATCAATTTGTAAATCCCCAAATCGCGAATCATGCCAACACAAAATCATAATTAATCATAGTTTAATCACGTGGGATTAGATTCTGATCAATTTTAGCATAAACATGATAAATGTTTTAATTATTGTTAAATGTGATTAACGATACTTAGTTTCTCTCTCGCATTTTTATTCTTACTCTAGTTTAATTTGTTTATTTTAAAATTTATGTACGAGTGTGATGAGTCATCTCGTAATCAACGTCACTTTTCCCCGTCCATGACGATTAACCGATTATGGAAGTAGTTTTTGTTAATTTAAAGACATACATTGTTGTTTCAAACGACCCATCAAGAGTAAAAGTATTTCGCCTGACAATTCATAATTGCATCAAAGTAGGATCTCTTTTATGTGCAAATTGGATTGCCAACCATGAACATAAGATGAAGGAAGGCGACGACATCCTTTACTCCTCCAACAAATCGCATGGGACGACAGACTAAAGTCTACTGTAGAAAATCAATGCCAAGGACCATTAGACAGATTCACTCGAAAATAAAAAATCCTAGGGGATAAAGGACAAATTCACCACTTCTTGCAAATTAATGCCAAGGACTATTGGAACAACCAGCGAAGCAAGATAGAAAGGGGGAGGCTCGTGAATGTCCTGATTTAGGGGTTGAATCCCCCGGTTCTTCTTAATCATCCCGGTTCTTCTCGTAGTCCTTTCGGGGGGAGGGGGACGACTTCCTGAGGGTCCTCTCCCACACTCGAAAACTCCTCTCCTTCACTCCCGAGCCAACATCCTCCCTCCAAGCATTTTTCGGATCCTCTCCCCTTCCTCCCGGCGAACTTCTCGACCAAGGTAAGCTCAGGGAGTAGTGGATACCCCCCAACTAGCCTGACCGCGAAGAACTTGCTGCAGCTTCACAAGTCGACGGTCGCAGCAAAAAGAAATGGCGGCAGCCCCGAACAACCTCCAGTATCCTCCCCTCGTCGTCTCCATGAATTCGCTGGAGGCCCTCTCCCAAGCGTCCATGACCTGTCCTCCCTCGTCCAAAGACAAGGAAGACTCGACTACCACCTCTCGTAGCCTCATGGCTTCGCGGGAGGATTTCTTTTGTTTTAACGATTTCTTGCTTGTGTAGGTGTAGGAGGTGGAGAGCTTGGAGCTGGTTTTCGGAGACATCCCGTGGTCGCACCAGTAGCCCAAGACTCTCACATTCCCTCCCTTTCACATGTCCTTGCATGTTGGGATGTGTTACAGACCCCCATCGAGTCAAAATAACTCGGTAAGTGCAAGCATGCCTTGGATCTGCCTACGCAACCTTTGGTTTTTGCTGCATATCTTTTTGTGTATTTGTCGGAATCACGCGAAACTACTTGCATTGGATTTCTGACTTAAATATGGTTCTAAGGACCATGCTTGATTTGGGTTCCTATGCTAGGAGTTTCGAACAAAACACGGGACTAGTTGTAATAAACCGAGTTTCGCATGTTTGGACGTACTTATTTTCGCGTTTGCTCTGGATTGAACGTAAAACGTACTCTACATAGGTCGTACTACTGTATATTGAGTTTCTGATGCAAAGGTTTAGTGGTTTCAAAAATGACATGACATTTACATATGAATAGAGTATTTTCGAAGAATCCGTACATCCCTAGGTTCGGATCTGCATGTCGGCGGTTTACTCTTTCACTCTTAACTTTATGTTTGAAACTCGTATTGACCTAAAACATGCGCCATTAGATGCCTGACTTGAAGATTTTTGTCTTGAATATAAGTAGGCTCATTTTCGTGAATTGAACTCAAAGTTATACACGTTTTTTTGAGAGGTAACAAAACTGTCGAAGGGTTGAGAGTGCTTGATTACGTGCATTTAACCTATCGTCACTGGCCCATTCTAAGGGCTATAATCTCTACTCTAAGCATAAACACCAATGTTTGCTACTCCCTTACATATCTCATGATTTTCACATCTGAAAACAAGACCCGCATTAATCGGGGTAACGGTTGTGATGTACTCCCTTCATTCCCTACTCTCCTCTGTATTCGTTGTTTACACGAAAACACACCCGAGGATATGGACATCATCAATGAAATCCAAGACTAACTCGATCTCCTCAAACGGTAAGTCATGCCCTACTAACCCAATTCGATTGAATTTTATTAAAAATTTAATTGATAGTAAGGCTTTACACATCTTTCTCATTTCCTTTATTTTGCATATAAAACAACGAGGAATTCATTACCAAGGGGCATCATCTTTTGACATCACGGAAGATCAACATCAATGGGCCACACAATGCCCCGTAAGTCTCATTCCGACTTGCACAATAAATTTTAACTGTTTTAAATATTCAATTAGGATTTACTGACTTCTTTCTATTTCCACTTTCCTTTTATTTTTCATGTACATTGCATGTGCGATTTGGAGAGGGTTATCTTCCAACATCATGGAGGATCGACATCAACGGGCCACACTACACCCCGTGACTATTATTCTTATTCAGTCAATTTTAATTATTTGAAATGGCTTAATTAGAATTTTCTGACCACCATTTCCACCTCCACCACTTTCTCATTGATTTACATGAAAATCAACCGAGCATTCTGGGGATCCAACAAGACGGATTTCAAAGACTCACGACTCGAAGACGCGTGTATCAGACCGCGTTTGGTTGGATCTACCGCGGCCTAAAAACCGTCGGTCTGAACTAAAGCGGCCCCAACCGACATTTAAGGTACAAAGGGGAGGTACGTGTTGTAATATCCCCAGCCCAAGAGAAGGGTGAGTCGAGGAGAGTCCCACATCGGAAGGGAGACTGAGCTGTGGTGTGCATATAAGGTCGGGAGGATGGCCTCCTCATCAATGATGTGTTTTCGCCCTAAGCCCCGGGTTGAAGAACAAAACCCGACCGTAGGTCCTCCGTGTGCGGGGGTGCGGGATTGGGACAATATCATTGAAACGATGGGTGGCCTATATGTTACACATGGTATCAGAGCCGACTTCCGACTGTGGTGATCTCGGGGACGAGATCCCTTTAAAGGTGGGTGATTGTAATATCCCCAACCCAAGAGAAGGGTGAGTCGAGGAGAGTCTCACCTCGGAAGGGAGACTGGGCTGTGGTGTGCATATAAGGTCGGGAGGATGGCCTCCTCATAAATGACGCGTTTTCGCCCTAAGCCCGGGATTGAAGAACAAAACCCGACCGTAGGTCCTCCGTACGCGGGGGTGTGGGATCGGGACAATATCGTTGAAACGATGGGCGGCCTCTATGTTACACATGGTATTAGAGCCGACTTCCGACTGTGGTGATCTCGGGGATGAGATCCCTTTGAGGGTGGGTGATTGTAATATGCCCGGCCCAAGAGAAGGGAGAGTCGAGGAGAGTCCCACATCATAAGGGAGACTGGGCTGTGGTGTGCATATAAGGTCGGGAGGATGGCCTCCTCATCAACGACGCGTTTTCGCCCTAAGCCCGGGGTTGAAAAACAAAACCCGACCGTAGGTCCTCCGTGCACAGGGGTGTGGGATCGGGACAATATCGTTGAAACGATGGGCGGCCTATATGTTACACATGGTATCATATAGGCCGCTCGATTCGATGTGTAACATATAGGCCGCCCATCGTTTCAACGATATTGTCCCGTCCCTCAACCCCGCGCACGGAGGACCTACGGTCGGGTTTTGTTCTTTAACACCTAGCTTAGGGCGAAAACGCGTCGTTGATGAGTAGTCCATCCTCCCGACCTTATATGTACACCACATCACAGTCTCCCTTCCGATGTGGGTCTCTCATCGACTCACCTTTCTCTTGGGCTGGGGATATTACAGCAATCTTACTCCAACCTTGAAGGTGTCGGTTCGGAGGTGCAACTCAGAGTTCTCTCGCCTCCAGAAGCTATCTAGAAGGTCGAGCATTCTCTGCCATCCTCGGTCTCGTGCATGTTCGTCTATAAGGCTCAGATTTGAACGAAGAATCGTGACGGTAATTATACCATCACAGAGCACGTAGTATTCGTCCTTGCGGGCTAACACATGCTCCGGCACATCTTTAAGGAACTCAACTTTTATGGCTTTTCGGACTATCTTGTCCTTGTAGTATTTTCACCATAAACCTCTCTGATCGAGGTCCTGTCGTTGAGGTTCCACCAGACGTCTACTCTCACAAGGGTGGATGTCCCATACTTGCAGATTTTGAAGTATCACCTTCCCATACTGCGGATGGTCTTCTTCCTCCCTTATTGTGCTAGTAATCAACGCCGTGGCATACTTTGGTCCGTAGCCTAGGCATCCAAGTACGTACCTTACCAACATAGGCAGTGGTTCCATACACTATGGTTCAGATCTGTCGATCTCCAGTATGTCTACGAACCCTGCATATACGTAAGGTGCTGCTACTCCCACCATATCCGAGTGAATTCTCAGAGACGGCCACTTCCCCGATATCCAATGTAGATACGGTTGAAGTACAGTGTTTTCCTCAAGCGAGGATTCACTCATGTCTACTGTTACCCTTGGGACTTCATACTCTTTGACTTCCCTTGGTATTATAGACATCGTTGTGGAGAATATCTGCTGTCTTTCCTTTTCAACTCGGGACAGCTCCTCCTCACCTGAAGCCATAATCGATAGCTTATACTCCAGGTCTTTGATGTACTCAACGGTCTTTCTTGCGAAAAACTCAATCTGGCGCTTGTCATCATGTTTGATGCCACCCATGAGTCCTCCACAGACCACAGACGCATCCCAACTTAGGGATTCATCCTCAAATGAGTCTTGATCAAAAAACCAGGATCCTCCCAGATCCTCTTGGGTTTTCCCAACATGGCCTTTGCCATCGTGATTCTTATCACCGTGAATACTTCCACCAGACTCTTTGACTGAGTCTCTTACAGGAATTGCTTCCTCAAGGTTTTCTTTCTTTTCAAGATTACCTTCCAATGCTGCGTAAGCACTTCCAAAGTCGAAGTATTGCTCACACTCCATTGCAGCCGCTTCTTCCGGTTTTGCCCTTGGTTCAGGGTCTACCACTTGAATTGGCTCGCCAATTAAGGCTTTAAACTTAGCCTCTTCCTCAGCATACTGGGTTTCCATCTCCTTTTTCTGTTCCTCCTTGCTTTGTAACAAAGCTTTGTAGGTTTTCACAGCTTGGTTAATGGAAATTTTCTGCTCTTTGGCTAAGTGGTTTCGGCAGTAATTAAACTGCTCCAGGGTCAAAGGAGACCACCAAGGTTTTTCAACCTTTCCGTCCTTCTTAGGACCATCCTTTGCAGAATCATCCCCTTTGGAATCAGAAGACCCAAGCCTCTTGGCTTTCCTCTTCTTCTTGGCTTTCTCCTCTGATTCGGCTTTTGCCTTTTCTTTCAGATCGGCCATTTTCACATCTCCTCTGGAGCTTTCCTCCCTTGGATTTGTCATCTTCTTTTGAAGATCCTTCTTCACATCTCTTTCAGAGTTGGTGTTATCCTTCTCCTTCAGATCTGCCTTCCCCTCCTGGGAAAATCTCGCTTTCTCCTTAGGATTGGTTATTACCTTTCCCTTAGATCTAGCCATCCCCTTCTGGGATTCTTTCGCCTTTCCCTTAGATCTGGCCTCAGCCTCTTTGGGATTTGCCATCTCCTTCTGGAGATTTGGTTTCGCCTCACTCTTGGAGTCAGCTTTTGCTTTCTCCTTAAGTTCAGCCTTCCCCTTCTGGGAATCCGCAGTTTTCAGCTTCTTGGGACATTCGTAAGAACGATGTCCTAGTTGCTTGCACTGCCAGCAGAGAACTGCCGCTATGCTTTCTTTCTCCCTTATTAGGACATACCTTTCGGGAGTGTCCTTCCTTCTTGCATCCCCAGCATATCTTTCTCTTTGCAGCAGGATCCATCTGCAGAGTTTTTAGAAAGAGAGGTGTTTGCAAATTCTCTAGAGAGAGAGTCAGCTATTATGTTATGGTCGGACTTAATGTATTCGACCTCGTATTTATAATAGCTTAACTGTTCCTGCAACTTTAAGAGTCTAGTTTGCCTAGCTTCCTTAAGGTTCAGACTCATAAACCTTTTTACATAGGTCGAGTCAGAGCGCACTAAAAATTCTTTTGGTGCCAAAAAGATGTAAAAGGCCTTTATTCCGTTTTTTAAGGACAATACCTCCTTTTCATGTATCAGGTATCTTAGTTCGTACCCCTTGAAACTTCCCGACCAGTATTTGCACACCGGTTCTGGTTTTCGTCCTCTAATTTTGAGGACTGCTCCCCAAAATTCTTCAGAAGCATCAACTTCCAAGACTAACTCGTCCTTGTCAGAAGGTAAAGCTAGTTGTGGTAAATTTCTTACCTTTGCTTTAATCCTTCTAATGGATTGAGTATCTTCATCTTCCCATTTCCAAGGATTTGTAGAAGAGGTTTTCTTCGCAATCCTACTTAAATCTCTGGAAAGATCTTTCACAAACTTTCTTGCATAGTTAGCGCATCCACAAAATCTTTGGACTTGCTTTCTATCTTCAAGTCTGTCAGGGAAATTAACTATTTTCTCAGCAATATGATTTTGCAGTTTAATTTTTCCCTACTCAATCTCCATGCCTAGAAAATTAACCGATTCCCTAAACCATTCTATCTTTTTCTCTGATAGAATCATGCCTTTCTGTCGGAAGACATCAGTCACCTTATCAAGGTGTCTCATGTGGTCGTCCCCAGTCTGACTGTAGACTAACACATCGTCAATATAGACCGCACAAAATTTTCGGACCTGCTTGAAAGCATTATCCATTTTGTGCTGAAAAACGCCTGGAGCATTTTTCAGACCGAACGGCATAACCAGCCATTCAAACATTCCTTGCGGAGCATTGAAGGCAGTTAGAGGAACCGACTCTTCCTCCATCTTGACTTGCCAGTATCCACTTTTCAAGTCAAATTTAGAGAAGAACTTTGGTTGGCTCAGACTTACCCTATCAATTAAATCTCCCGCAGTGGGAATCTTATAGCCATCATCTTTTGTAGCTTTGTTAAGCTGACGATAGTCTATAACCATTCGTGCTTTACCTCGCACCTGCTCGGCATGATTAATAACCATAAAGGCAGGACTAGAATGTGGACTGTAACTGTCCCTAATCAAACCTTTTCCAAGCAACTCAGGAATTTGTTTGTCAAACTCCTCAACCATCTCAGCCGTATACGTAATGTTTCAGGCTCTTATAATGGTTCCGGGATCTTTCAACTCTAATCTAGCTTTTAGGCCATTTCGAGTCCATAACTTTAATGGATCTTCACTAAAATTATCGGCTAGTTTTATTAGGAACTTATCCCATTTCGTTCCTATTAACTTAACAGCCATGCACACTTATTATTTTGGAAACAAGTCGTCATACCAGTTAGAATTCCTGGTACTCGTTGGAGAAAACAGGGTTTGTTCCCATGATTCGTTCTCATCCAACCGTATATCACCACGTTGAGCTCGCACTCTGAAAGCTCTTTCACATGGGATATCGCCACAGTATTCTGTCCGTTTTACCGGATAAAAGCCAAATTTTAACCGCAGTCTAGGCTCTTGTAGAATACTTATCTTTATACCACCGATGGAAACATCGTTTTCATTCTGCACAAAAGGAAAGTTTTCCTTCTGACCCTTCAAAAAGGCGTTGCCAATAATGATGTCGGCCTCTAGTAAAGGGTGTGCAAGAATCTCCTTAATGATGAATTTTTGTCCACCAATAAAGACAGGCACGTTGCTTGCCTTATGGCCAACAATTGTGGTCATACCATCGACGTTAACCATGTGGATGGGTTTCTGCAGTGGTTCCCACCACTCATCTGGCAGAGCATTGAGTCTCGCACATGTTATGCTACACCCAGTGTCTATCAAAGTATCCAGAGAATACTCATAGTATCCAGGAAATTTGAAAGTTAGAGCAACATATGTGCTCAAGTCTTCCTTCCGAACACTAAACCCAATATTCTTAGGTACTTCCTGGGATGGTTCTAACATCCTCCAGATATCGTCTATTGGTATAGACCTTTGCTCGGCTATCTGCTCAATAACCTTACAAACTTCAGGAATCTCAGATAAAGAGTTTTCCATATTGGTAACTCTTAACATCCTTATAGATTCCTCTCTCGTTTGATCTACAGGGTCTTCATAGACTGGTAATGATACCTGTCTATACCCTACGATTCTACCCGTATGTTGCGACAGGGCTCTCGAATCAACAGACCTTCGAGACATCTCTTCTATTAGTGGTGGAGTAGATGCTTCTGCTGGTCGGGACACAATTATGTCCTCTCCCACATCACTAGCTCTAGAAGAAACATCAGAGAGCGTATGTGCTCTTGGCTCTCTCAAGAGTGGCATCCTCATAGGCAGATGCCTATCAGCTCTAAAACTGTCTCTAGACGGTTCACCCAACATTAAAGTAATCTCGTTACCTCTCTGTCGGATATTCGCCGCACTAATCGGTCTAGAGCTACTACCAGGTTCAGTCATAACCCAGTTTCTTGGCCAGGTTAACTCCAGTGGGTTTACCTCTCGCCTATGAAACTGTTGGTAGTTATTATGACCTTCTTCGAACAACTCAGTAAGTCTTGAGATGTTCCTCACACTAGGGCTAGTGGTATTTACCAGTCGGTAAATTACTCTAGTGTGATACGCCAAAAACTTGGCCTGGGAATTCATTCGATCCATATTCATTGATTTGATTCTCAAGGTCAATGAATTTCCCAAACAGCGATCGTTCAGGGCCATCATGAAATTTGGATGGACCAGGAACCATACAGGGCCGTGTGCTAGGTTGGCCTGTATTCCTGATATCAGCTGATCTCTAAACTCTCGCCATCGTTTATTGATCACAGCTGCTACCACAGGACTATCCGCTGGAAGATGGAATAGCGGGATAAGTCCTACTTGGATCAACCCAATGTGTATATAATTATATACACCTCTCGCACGTTGCATGGTTTCCCTAATGCGTTGTACGTTGAGTAATGGAATATCCAACGTCTCAAGCTCCGTATTTGTAACTTGAGCCGTTGCCTCTGTTTGTGAAATGTCTATTATCGATCTAAAATTGAATCTCGATATGTTATAGACCTCCCTCACATTAACATTAGGCAACCTCCATTCCAGAACTGACTGGGATGGATCTTCATACTGGTGGGTTTCCTCCAGTACCTGATTAGACGCTTCCAACGGAACCATCTCGTCACCATCTCCGTTTTGCTCTGCTCTCATCATAAACAGATGCATTTTCCAGAGATCAGAGTCATCGTCTGAGTTTGTATCATAATCTGACACTATCTCATAAATCGACTCTACTTCCGAGTCTAAGTCGGAAATCTCCTGCTCATCTATTGGTTCATAAGCAATGACTTCTTCCTCATGACTCCTGTCATCTATGAAGACCATCCAGAGTCTTTCTCTCATTTGGTTCTTCTTTGGACAACTATCCGCTTTGTGATCTTGTGAACCACAAAACCAGCAGCAATTACAACTGCACAAAGGTTTTCCTTTAGGACATTTAGGCTCTCTGCCATGCTTTCTCTTGAAAGCATCGATCCTATCTTTATCCTTTAGGTTATCCCTTCTCCTCACAAACCTCCTTGGTTTGTAAGCAGGACTTTCCTTTTGCTTACGCTGGAAGTCCTTCTTGGGCCAAACTTTCTTTTTATTGTACCCAACAAACTTCCTCTTACTAGGAAAGTTTCTTCTCTTCAAAGAGTCTCCTGGAATACTGCGAGTATCGCATCCATATCTCCCAGGCACATACTCAATTTGAGAACAACAGCTCTTGTTTAGGTAAGGTAGCTTCTTAGCTGCCTCTTTTACCTGGAGCTCAGTACATGCTTTGCGCATTGCGTACTTTACTGCCTGAATCTTACCTCCGAGTCCAGAGACTATCTTTCCCTCACTCAAAAGTAATTCATAGGCCTTTTGTGCAACTTCCGGCCAAGGTTCGGGAAGTTTTGCAAAAAAGGTTCCTAATATGAACTGTTGAGATACTACATCCAGATTGTAATAATACTTCTGGAATTCACACACGTAGCTATCAAACCAGCACATATCACAGATCTGTAGTTTAACTAGAGCGGTCAATGACTGCTCCTTTTCCACAGTCTCAGTGGATAATGCGAAACCACAGAACTCATGTTTCAGGGCATCAGCTATTATTGCCAATACTCCATCGACCGTCAGCGCTTGATCTATCTTTTCCTTAATGTCTGTGTGCGCCACTAAGGTTTTCCAATATTTCTGCGTTGTACCCATAAGGGCTGCCACACATAATTCGTAGACTGCTCCAGGAGGTACTCCTCCCGCAGACGCCGTCATCCGAATAAGTGATAACCACTCATCTATCTTTTCAGATACATGCTTTTCACAATCAATGTCCAGAAAAGCACCAGGGGTTATTATTGGCTTTAAAATATTATCCCTTGGGACAAACTCTTTTTTAGTCCGATGAGGATAATCGGGCCTGTAAATTTCCCTCTTCGCAGTTACCAGTTCGTTAAACGTTCTGTTGTCTAAATGAACTGGGGTATCTTCTGCCAGACCTAAGGCTTTCCTTAAGTCTTTTGCCAACTCCCCACTTTGGGAGTTCAAGTTTGCACTTCGCCTTTGTGAGTCTAAAATGTAAGGAGCCACTGACTCTTTATACATCTCATCCACACTCTTGCCTTGATTCTGTTTGGAATTTCTTCCTCCCAGATTCAATCTTTCGACTGGTTTTCCCGTAGTACTTTCCAGTCCAGAGGTCGCCTCGGCTTCAGGCCTTTTTAAACCTCTTTCTCTTTCCAGAGCGTCTAACATTGTGTTTACAATGGAGCCTACTTCCTTTGCCATTTGGTTTCGGCTTTCTAGACTTTCATTGCTCCCTTGAATGGTTACCTGAGTTAAAATATCATTTATACTCTTGCTAACTCCAAAAGGAGACAATCTAGCCTCTGGAACGAACTCAAAACGAGATGGAGTCCCAGAAGGATTTCCTAAGGATTTTCCTTCTCCAGCCATTTAGAAAATCTTATTTTGGAACTTTGATGGATATTTTCGAAACTGTGTCAAAGTTTAGGATACAGAGAGATATTTTCTAAACCTTAGGGTAGATTGGAAAAATTTTGTAACTTTGGGATATTTTTGATAAAGTGCCCAAAAAAAAAAATACTTGTGATTTGGTCTTCGATGTTTTCTCATGTGAAACATGTTTAAAATATTGAATTCTTTATTTTTTTTTTTACCGACAAACTATGTGTATTTAACATCGAAAAAGGATATTATTTAACTAATTGTAAAAATTAATACTTTTATTATTTACAATTAGTCAATAAGCACTCTATCTAATCATGTGATGCCATAAATGAGATTATGTACAGTAGGTCTTTCATTTTAGATGATGATGACGTGTGGAGGAGGGATGTCCCTCAAAAGCAATCAGGCATCCCCCCCCATCAATTCGGCGAATTCCATTTCTTTCTTTTTTATGTTCAATATTTTGTCTCGTGTGTGTGCACATGGCAATAATGAGAGATGGATAGGATTGTGAATGGGGGGTAGATATTAATTAGACGGGGGTTGGGTTGCCTTGGAAGCTTGTCCTCATGATTGGAAGTAGATACTACATTTCTTTCATTTATCCAATATCTCCATGATGATGATGATGATGATACCCAGCTCCTCCCAATGATACAATTGTATGTCCTAAGCCATGTAGTTTGGAGTCTACCAATTATTATTATTATTATTATTATTATTCCCATTTCCCTTTCCCCTAAAGCTATGTGCATTTCAAGATGCGTCATGAACAACACCAACAACTATGATGATGATAACAGAAGAGTGATATTGCAAATGGAATATGAAACCCGCCGACAAGACCCCGCCATTAGACTCTGGCCAAGCCAATCGATTTAAAGACGGCCAATGCTAAACGCTGGGATTATTAACTCTAACGAAAAATTTCATTTCTTTCAAACACGTCGTTTATGTAAGCTAATTCAATAAAAAAAAATATAATTAATTTAACTAAGCTAAACCCTCGAAAAGACACACTTCAATTGGTTTCGTGTAAATGGATATTAATTAAATGTTGGGAGTGAATATTTAAGATGGAAGCCACCCACACACACACACCTGGTAATAGTAATTAAAAAAAGGGGGATGCACCTATTTTTTAGGGGTATTTAATGAGAGGAGTCCCCCACCCCCCTCTCATAATATCGTTTTTTTATTATTAGTTAATTTTGAGTCAATTTTTAATTTTATCATTAATTTAGTTTATTATATAATTTTTTCATTAATTTTTATTTTATTTTGATTTTGGTCAATCTTGAATTTTATCGTGAATGCCGGACTTTAATAGATAATTTTCATTTATCGATTAAAAAAAAGAGTTAAAAATAAATAGGAAATAATAATTAAACTTCTTTGATTGACAAATCAAGTGAATTGAAAGTCGAAGTTGGACAATAGTTACTAACGTAAAAGAATATGCAAAATTCATGAAGGTCGGATGATAATATATTAGAGGGCTATTACTGTGGGTAAAGTGAATCATGAGGCGAATGAACGAGAAACTCCATCGTTATAGGACACGGTCAGACTATATTAAAACTTTGTTTGACTTTCGCTATAAGAATTTAAGATTGACCAAAATTAAAATAAAAATTAAATTTGATGATAAAATTATATAACAAAATGATAAAATAAAAAATTTGACTCAAAATGATTTGATGTTTCCTATACGAAATTTTAAAATTATTCAAATACCATTTTAAAAATCCATGTTTCTCACTCATAACTATAGGAACCACAATTGATTTCATTCAAGTACGCCGTGCCCCGGGTGATTGGGGCTTGTTACATGGACTCATTCCCCTCCTTTTTAAAAACCATCCATCGTCATCCTCCTCCTCCACTGCAGCATTCCCCCACTACCACTACTTATTACACACTACAATTCCCCGCGCATTCCACTCTTTCTGACACGCAACACACACTCAACCCCCTGCCTGTCCCGGCAGCCAATGGGCCTCCTCCCCATCCTCCTCCTCCTCATCATCATCCCCCCTCTCGCCGCCTCCCTCAACCCCGACGGTCTCGCCCTCCTCTCCCTAAAGTCCGCCACCGACCCCGTCGACCCCTCCCCATTCTCCGACTGGTCAGACTCCGACCCCGACCCCTGCCGATGGACAGGCGTCTCCTGCTCCAACGTATCCGGCGACCCTAACAACCCCCGTGTCGTCTCTGTTTCCATCGCCGCCAGGAACCTCAGGGGTTACATCCCTTCTGAGCTCGGTTCCCTCTCTTACCTCCGCAGGCTCAACCTTCACGGCAACAACCTTTATGGCCCCATTCCCGACCAGCTCTTCAATGACACCTCCCTCCACGCCCTCTTCCTCTACTCCAACAACCTCTCCGGCAGCCTCCCCCCATCCCTCTGCTCCCTCCCCCGCCTCCAGAACCTCGACCTCTCCAACAACTCCCTCTCCGGTGAGCTCCCGTCAGACCTCTCCCGCTGCAACGGCCTCCAACGCCTGGTCCTCTCCACCAACCGATTCTCTGGAGAAATCCCTGCTGGGATTTGGCCCTCCCTCTCCAGCCTTCTCCAGCTCGACCTATCCATGAATCGGTTCACCGGCCACATTCCCGCCAAGATCGGGGAGCTTAAATCACTCTCCGGCACCCTCAATTTGTCCAACAATTTCCTTTCCGGCCCAATTCCCGCGTCGCTGGGGAACCTCCCTGTGACTGTCAGCTTGGATCTCCGGAGCAACAACTTGAGCGGGGAGATACCCCAGATAGGATCCTTCTCGAACCAGGGGCCGACGGCATTCCTTGACAACCCGCTCCTCTGCGGGTTTCCCCTCCAGAAAACCTGCGAGAACGCATCCTTGGCTGCCGCTCGGGACTCGCCACAGGAGACTGCTAGCACGGGCATCGGCAGGCATCATTCCTCCTCCAGGAAAGGTCCGAGCCAGGGACTGATCGTCCTGATATCCGTGGCCGATGCGGCTGCGGTCGCGTTGATCGGGCTGGTAATTGTCTACGTATACTGGAAGAGGAAGGACGGCGGGGGCGGGGGTTGCAGCTGCACCGGCAAGGCGAAGCTGGGCGGGAGGAGCGGCGGTCGCAGACTGAAAGGGGGGTGGGGTTTCCTCTTCCCCTGCGGGGAAAGGGCAGGGAGCAACTACGAGAGCGAGGACGGGGGAGGAGAGAAGGGTGGGGGCAGGGGGGAAGTGGGAGAAGGGGATGGGGGAGGGGGAGGGGGAGACCTGGTGGCAGTGGACAAAGGGGGGTTCGAGTTCGAGCTGGACGAGCTGCTGAGGGCATCGGCGTACGTACTGGGGAAGAGTGGGCTAGGGATAGTGTACAAGGTAGTGCTGGGGAGCGGGGTGCCGGTGGCCGTGAGGAGGATTGGGGAGGGAGGTGGGGATCAGAGGTACAGGGAGTTCGTTGGGGAGGTCCAGGCGATCGGGAGGGTGAAGCACCCCAACGTGGTCAGGCTGAGGGCTTACTACTGGGCTTCCGATGAGAAGCTCCTCATCTCAGACTTCATCCCCAACGGCAGCCTCTCCTCCTTACTTCGAGGTTAACTTTTCTCTCGCTTCCTTTTTTTTTTTTACTACTAAAATGAATAAAAGTCCAAAGCGTCAGGGCGTTGACCACCCCCCCGAGTTCTACTACCCTCCCTCGTGTCATTTTTTATCTAATAAATTTAATTTAAATTTCTAATTCTCCCTTTTCTCATCCGACCGTACCATTAAAAATAAATTATTGAATTTTTTCTCTTTCTTGCCTTTTTCTTACTTGCCTCTACGTTGAAGTAGTAGCTGTTCTTACTTTTTCCTTTGCCCTTTACATATGGACCGGCCCTAATCTATAGGCATCCCCCACATATATATTAATTTTACGAGTCATAGGGGTAAGTGTAGATCAGTTAACATCACGTGGTTAGTTCAACTAAAAGTAAAAAGTGATCTCTTTTTGACTAGATTTCTTTTTTATATATATAAAAATTAAGTCAATTAGTTGTATTTGAAAGTTAATGATATTTAAGCCAATGCCCGAATATTTGTTCAGCTAGGTGGGTGGGGGCGGGGGAATGTCTACGATGGGAGAATTGCAGAGGTCATCATCATTGCATGAGATTAGCATGTGGTATTATTACTGATGATGGTTTCATTGCAAAGGAACAAATCTTTAATTGCATGAAATAAAAGATGATGAATGGTCCTCGGATTTGGTGGTCCTCCTGTAACATGGCAACAATGGGATTGATTGTTTTTTTTTTTTTTAATATCTTTTAGAAGTTGAATTTAATGCATCTTGGAGTGAATTATTGTGAATGTTAGGTGGAGTTGAGTTATTGAGGTATTGGGGTTCCTTCAATTCATCAGTTACCACTTCCATGTGGTCGGGTTTTTTGTTAACCTGTAGGGTACTCGTTGAGTGGTTATAAATAGTAATCATATAATGATTAATGACATTAATTATAATTTTTTAATTTTAATATATTCTAAGGTATAATAAATGTTAAATTGCTATATTTAAAGGGTATTAGATTGGTACCCTTAAGGCACTCATTAACAAAATCCTTATATATATATATATACATGTTTGTGTTAGAATCCATAGAAGCCAGGTGTGTCCCATCCCAATGTACTAACCATATTTTGAAAGCATGTAAGAATGAATCCGAAGGTATTGTGCATGGTTAGATGACAAGTTCTTTGAAAGTGTTTTTTTTTTTCTCTTTAGGGAAAAGTGGGCAACCCTCTTCGAGCTTGTCATGGTCCACCAGGCTCAAGATCGCCAAGGGCACCGCGAGGGGCCTCGCTTACATACATGAGTGCAGCCCCCGGAAGTTCGTCCACGGCGACATCAAGCCCTCCAACATCCTCCTCGACAACGACTTCCACCCTCACATCTCCGACTTCGGCCTCAACAGGCTCGTCACCATCACCGGCAATGACCAGCCCGAGGCCTCGTCCGGAGGAGGACTCATGGGCGGGGCCCTTCCTTACTTCAGGCCAGCCCAATCCGACAGGTCCAACACCTACCGCGCGCCCGAGGCCAGGGGCCCCGGGGGCAGGCCTGCACAAAAGTGGGACGTGTACTCGTTTGGGGTGGTGCTGCTCGAGCTGCTCACGGGGAAGTCCCTCGAGCTATCGCCCACGACCTCGACGTCCGTCGAGGTGCCGGACATCGTCAAGTGGGTGAGGAAAGGGTTCGACGAGGAGGTCCCGCTCTCGGAGATGGTCGATCCCGTGTTGCTTCAAGAGGTCCATGCGAAAAAAGAGGTGTTGGCGGCCTTCCATGTCGCCCTGGCCTGCACGGAGAGCGATCCCGAGATCCGACCTAGGATGAAAACTGTCGCTGAGAATCTAGAACGAATCGGGTCCTGAGGAAAACTCCATTGTTCCAAAGCCGACCTTATCGGTCTAAGGCCTTCGTTTTTTTTTTTTTCGTTGATCAGTAGCTTCCAAATTACATGCGAATAATAAGCGAGGTGTATCGTGTAATATTCATTCCGTAGGGAGTAAAGGTGTAATACTAATGTCGAGATTAGGATTTTTCATTACAAAAAAAATGGATTTAACGAAGCACCGAAATACGAAGGCGAACTCCTAACACGGCAATGTTCCATGCAATGCGACTCATCACCTGAGAATGTACGAATCAAACTCAGAGAGTCACGAATACAACGAACATCATCGGGATTGAACACATCACAATTAGATTTGGTATAACTCCCGACACTTGGAATTACTAAGCCAAGAAGGATATGTGTTCTCAACGATTACAAAGCAGCCCTTCTTATATAGGTGTTACGTACAAGAAAGAGAAAAAGGAAAGAAATAAATGCACCGTTGTGATGGAGCTGCATGCGTGATCTTGAGGTACGCGTAGTTATAAATGGGGAGCAAACGGTTGAGTGGTCTTTATAAAAGGCTTCCACATCCACTCAAATGAGCTGGTTCTTGAGGGATGATTTGTGACTAGAATCCTTTGGTCCTAACAATCGACTTTCTTTGAGTCGATTGGTATCTTGGATAGTCGACTGACTTCCTGAGTCGAGCCCTGTGTCGATCGTCTTCTAGTCGGCGACTTAATTCGACTATTCCAAAAGCGTGTAGGTAGTTCCCACCTCGACTGCCCTAATTACTTCGTGCCAAACTTCATAGCTTTATTCGTCCGATCTGTCATCATAATCTATTTGTAAAAGAAGATTTGTCCTTAAATCAAGGGGTTATCTGTCATTATTATTGTATAAGGCAAGATCTTGAACGTCAAATGTCGCAGGTACGCCATACCAGGTAGGTCAATCTTGGAAGCGATGTTATTAATTTACTCAATTACTGGAAAAGGTATGCCAGGGCATAAGCTTCTCCATTCTTTCAAGTGAAGTGAAGTGTTAACATACGGAATCGACTTCATCTTCATTCTTATAGCTCTTCGACTTCATCTTCATCCTTATAACTCTTCGACTTCATCAGCTCGGCAGGGACGAAGCTCGCATCTCCGGGGACTCCGTCCAAAAGCAAGTGGGAGACGAAAAACCCGGTGATTTTCATTCTCGTTGCCGACGAGGGGGAAAATGAAATCTGACATGGGCGGTGAATGGGCCCAATGGGCTCACACTCAATGGGCCCGACCAATGGGCTTAATGTGTGCCAATTGGGCTCTGGATATGGGATTGAATATTATTGCTGGGCTTTTTGTGCTGGCCCAACAGTCCGAACGGTAGGGTTTTGGGTGGATTCGAATCCTCCACTTTTCTTACATAATTCTATTTATAATCTAAAGGTTGCAATTTTTTATTTTTATATTATTTTAATTATGTTAAGGGCAATGTTTGATTATTATATAGAATTATTTTTTAATACTTTTACATTATAAAATAATATATTTAATTAATAACATAATAAATTATAAACCCAAAATATTACCACCAAAAACTAAATCATAAATTATACACCCAAAACTTTAAACACAAATATTAAAAGTTAAATCATAAGCCTTAAAAGTTAAACAGGTAACTCTACGAAAGTGGAGCCACTCATGTGGGCATTAATATGCGTGGAGTTATTTAGCCACTCATATGGGCATTAATGTGATTAGTTCGTAGATCTTTGACGTTATTTTGAGTGTTTTTTGATTGATTTGCATTTCGTAGTTGAGTCTTTATATGTTTACATATTTTTATTATTTTATTGAGTTGAAGTTTCTTATGTGGATGTCTATGAATAAAGGTTGAATGCAAAAGGAATGAGCTAAGGGTCAAGCCAAGGTAGTGGATATCATTGACTCTCATGAGGATTAGAGACGGGCACATCCGTCCGACCAGAAAGATGCATCCGTAGGCAACTTGGCAAATTGACTTGAGACAGACGCATTCTTCTGCCATGGAGGATGCATCCGTGCGTGGTCTCCAACCTTTCATTTTTTAAGATCGTCTCTCCACATTAGTAGATCTTTTATTTTATTTGCTTAGGAGATTTGGTCCCTTTATTCTCATTTAAAAACTATGTAAGGGTACTTTAGGTATTTTAGGGGAAATATTGTCTAAGACTACCCTGTGGTTTAAATAGGGAGGTTTCTTATTTTGGAAGGGGGGTGTGGACATTAGGAGGAAGCTGGTGACAAGAGCCAACGACTGGAGTCTACCCTACCTAATTTTCTCGCCTTAGTTTTTTTGACGTCGTTTATTTTCAGACTTGAATTGATGTTTTGTATTATTTCAATTATGAACAAATTCACTTTTCTAGGACTACGACGGAACCTCATGTTCCTATGTAGCTCGTGACCTCGTTTTCTTATTGTGAATCGAATAGTTATAATTATTTATCCAATTAAGCTCTTAATGCGTGTTAAATGCTTGATCACCGGTTAGCATTGATCCAATAACTTAGGGAGACTCGAGAGAGTAGTCTAACTTAGACCTCGAATTGGATAACCTAAGTAGTCTACATGTTGGAAAACCGGACTAATTGTGTGAAAGATATGAATATACCAGGACACCTTAGGTAATCAATTAAGATTGAATCGTAATGGGTCATCACTAGTTTCTTACCTAGAAATATAGTAAGGAATTTGATATATGGTGATACGTTCTTGTATGTTCGAGAGAAATACGAGGAGATATTCAAATCCTGATTAGTGATTCGATGATTCGTTGGCATTAGAAAGAGGGGGATCAAATGCATAGGATGCTAGGGTTAGTCGGATGTTCTAGACTTTTTCATTATTGATAGTCTTCTTTGCTGATTTTATTAATCATTTTCTTTCAACAAATCTCAACTTTATTTTCTACTTGACCTTGATTGATTCCTAATAACAACACTAGAAGAATTTTGTCAGTACAATTCTCTAAGTGAACGACCCTTGCTTGTCATAGCTATTTTAGTATGGTTGAAATAAGATTTTATTTTTATTGCGTTGACGACACGCATCAAATTTGGCACAATTGCAGGTAAATTGTTTTTGGATGAATTTTTTTACCTTGGGATTATTAATCATTCGAAGTTCAATTTTCTTTTCAAATTTTTTCAGGCACATGTAACGGAGTCGACGTACTTAGTTGCTGCCTTTCGACCATAAAATCGAGAGAATGTATCACAGGCAGTTTCGACAAAGGTCTAGAGCACAACAGGCAGTTATGGCCAATGGTAACCAAGAAAATATGGTGGGAGACAGCATTGTCCCAGTAGGTGCCCACGGAGAAATATTGGATTTGGACAACAGGCCAATGGTGGTGTTTTCCTCAGCAAGACCTCATCTCATGTTCACCGATCTTGTATTGCACCGCCGGCTTTCCAGGATCGAGATTATGAGATCAAGACATTTGTGATGCAGATGATCCAGAACTCAGTTCAGTTCAGAAGAACGCCGATGGAGGACCCGCATGAGCACTTGAGTAAATTTCTAAGTGTTGGCGACACTTTTAGACAAAACAGAGTCTCACAAGATGTTGTCAGATTAAAGTTGTTCACGTTCTCCGTAAAGAACAAAGCATGGGGTTGGTTCAACTCAATCCCGGTAAATTCTGTCCTACATGGCACAAATGAAGTAGGCTTTTCTGGACCAGTACTTCCCTCCATCGAAGATAACACACATGAGAAATGAGATTATAACATTCCGACAGCTTGATTTGGAATCATTTGTGGAAGCTTGGGAGCGTTTTTAAGAACCTGTTGACTCAGTGTCCTTACCATGACCTTCCTGAATGGAGAAAATTGGTGGCTTTCTACAATGGATTGACGGAATCCTCATGCAAGGACTTGAATCTGGCATGTAATGGATCATTTTTGAAGAAGTCCTATAACGAAGGATTAGAGCTCTTAGAAACTATGATGAAGACGTTTACGCCGAACCAACACTTTGATTAGATGAGAAAACGGACAACACAGGGAGTATATGAACTCGATCCTCTAACGTCGATTCAAGCCCGGCTCGCAGTCCTTTCCAAGAAGTTTGGGATAGTGAATCTCAACTCTGTCAAGGGCCTTCAAATGGTCGTGAAATTTGTGGAGGAAATCACCTAACTGAAAATTGCTCAGCAAGCATGGAGGAGGCAAATTTCATTGGGAACCAGAGGAACAACCTATATTCTAACACATACAATCGCGGGTTGGAGAAATCACTTGAATTTCTCTTGGAAAGAACCACAATCGATAGGAAATCAAGCACTATCACCTTCAATTGTCTAACAGCCCCAAGCACATAGATCATAAAAGAAGCCACATTTTGAGGAGATGACGATGAAGTTATGGCAAATCAGGATGCCTTGATGAAGAACCAAGACGCCTTATTGAAGAATCAGGTAGCATCTATCCAAAATTTAGAGAATCAAGTTAGTCAGTTGGCTCAAGGTATGAATTCCAGACCATGTGGGTCGTTGCCAAGCGATACCAAGGTGAATCCGAGGGAGCAAGAAAAGGCAATCACTTTGAGGAATGGTTGAATACTTAATGAAAGAAGTACAGGTGAGGAGAAGAAACGAACTGCATCTGATGTTGAGACCCTTGATGCTCCAACAGAACCCAACCAAAGAGATCAACCTCTAGTGAACATCGGTCCTACCGTAACCTCAGATCTTGAGAAGCAAGGGAATGAGAAGAATGAAGTTGCAAGAGATAGAGTGGAGCGCCCAACACTGCCTTTTCCCCAAAGAGCGTGGAAGCAAAATGAAGTTGCCCAATTTAAAAAGATAGAGTTTCTTGATGTATTTAAAAAGCTTCATATAAACATTCCTTTTGCAGAAGCACTTAAACAGATGCCCAGCTACGTCAAGTTTATGAAGGATGTTCTCTCAAGAAAAAGAAGATTATGCGATTTCGAGACCGTGATGCTAACCGAGGAGTGTAGCGCAATCCCTCAAAAGAATTTACCCCCTAAATTAAAAGATCCAGGTAGTTTTATAATTCCTTGCACCATTGGTCCGACATTCTCAAGTAAGGCATTATGCGATCTCGGTGCAAGTGTTAATCTGATGCATTCTCTGTCTATAAAGATTTAGGGTTGGGTGATGCAAAACCCACATCGGTGTCTTTATTGTTAGCAGATAGGTCTATTACCTATCCTAAAGAAATAATTGATGATGTGTTAGTTAAAGTAGACAAATTTATATTCCTTGTTAACTTCCTAGTTTTAGACTTTGAAGACGATCATGAGATTCCAATTATTCTGAGATGACTACTGGCCGAGAATTGATAGATGTTCAGAAAGGAGAATTGACCATTCGAGTTAATGACCTGGAAGTGACGTTCAATGTTTATAGATCGATGAGATGGCCGTGTGATACTGATAAATGTTCCTTTATTGATATTGTGGACAAGTATTCGTCCGAACAATTCTTGCAAGGAAACAACGAAGATCCTTTGGATGCATTACTGAATTCGGAAATCTTTGGAGGAAGAGGAAAATCATGAAAGTCTAAGCAAGGCATAGGCTTTCCAAAGCTTGTCAAAAAAGTTCAACCACTTCAATATGTTGGAATCCCCGATGAACCCGAACCACCTATTCTAGAGCTGAAACAATTGCCAGAGCATTTGAGGTATGATTATCTTGGACCATATAATACTTTACCTGTTATTATCTCTGCAGATTTGACAGATGATGAGGAAGAGAGGTTGCTTCATATTCTTAAAGAGCATAAGAAGGATTTAGGTTTGATAATCGTAGATATCCATGGAATAAGCCCTTCGATTTGTATGCACAAGATACTTTTGGAAGATAACTATAAAGCTTCAATTCAAGCCCAACGGCTACTTAACCCGAACATGAAGCAAGTAGTGAAGAAGGAGATAATCAAATGGCTAGATGCCGTTATTATTTACCCTATTTCTGACAGTTCATGGGTAAGTCCTGTGTAATGTGTGCCAAAAAGGGGGGGCATAACTGTGGTTACCAATGAGAAGAACGAGCTCATTCCAACACGAACGGTGACCGGATAGAGGGTGTGCACGGACTATCATAAGTGAAACAAGGCCACAAGGAAGGATCATTCTCCCCTGCCTTTCATTGACCAAATGCTTGACAAGTTGGGAAGTAAGAAATTCTATTGTTTCCATGATGGTTATTCCGGTTACAATCAAATTTTGATTGCACCGAAAGACCAAAAGAAGTCAACCTTCACCTGCCCATACGTGACTTTTGCTTTTCAAATGCCTTTTGGATTTTGTAATGCACCAGCTACTTTTCAATGATTCATGACGACAATCTTTTCTGATATGGTTGAAAATGGTCTGGAGGTGTTCATGGACGATTTCTCAGTTTTTAGTACTTCTTATTCCGAGTGTTTGATGAATTTGACTAAGTTCTTGAAAAGATGTGAGGAGACTAACCTGATCTTGAATTGGAAAAAATGCCAATTCATGGTCAGATGTGGTATTGTTCTTGGACATAGGATATTAGGCAATGGAATCGAAGTGGATAAATTGAAGATAGAAACTATTGAGAAATTGCCACCTCCAACATCTATTAAGGCAAATAGAAGTTTTCTCGGGTATGCTGGGTTTTATCGCAGCTTTATAAAGGATTTTACCAAGATCACAAAATCCCTGTGCAATTTATTGGAGAAGGATAAGCCATTCATCTTGATGTGGCATGTTTCTCTACTTTCAATGAATTGAAGAAGAGGTTAGTGTCTTCATCTATTGTTGTTGCACCCGATTGGAACTTGTCTGTTGAATTGATGTGCGATGCTAGTGACTATGTTGTGGGTGTTGTGTTGGAACAAAGGATCAGAAAAATTTTTCATGTTATCTATTATGCTAGTTATACCCTAGACCACGCACAAGAAAACTATACAATTACAGAAAAAGAGTCGTTTGGCTATTGTGCTTGCTTTTGATAATTTTCACAGCTTTCTCGTTGGTGCTAAAGTGGTAGTATACACAAACCGTCAACGATTAAATATTTGATTGAGAAAAAGGAAGCCAAACCAAGATTAATTCGCTGGGTCTTTGTTGCTACAAGAGTTTGATTTAAAAATTCGAGATAGAAAGGGAGCAGAAAAACAAATAGCAGATCACTTATCGAGACTTGAGAATGAAAAGGTTGTTAGAGACAAAACATTGATAAATGAATTGTTCCCAGATGAACAAGCAGTTGATCACAACGTTTCTTGGTATGCTGACTTTGTAAATTATATTGTCTCTGACTTTATACCTAACGATTTCGTTGCTCAAAGGAAGAAGAGGCTCTTACATGAGGCATGTCATTACTTCTGGAATGAACCATATTTATTTAAGAGATGTGCAGGCCAGGTCATTAGGAGGTGTGTGCCTGAGACGGAAACAAACGGCATACTTACACATTGTCATGCATCACCTTATGGAGGCCACTTTGGAGGAGATCGTACTGAGGCAAAAGTGTTACAATCCAATTTTTATTTGCCTACCTTATTTAGAAACGCTTATCAATTCGTTGTACATTATAATAGATGTCAAAGAGTGGGGAACATCTCAAGACGAAATGAAATGCAATAGCAAAATATCTTCGAAGTCGAGCTTTTTGACGTATGGGGCATCGATTTCATAAGACTATTTGTGTCCTTGAGAGGTAGTAAGTACATCCTTGTTGCGATAGATTATGTGTCAAAGTGGGTGGAAGCGATCGCTTTCCCCACAAATGATTCTAAAGTGGTGGTGAGATTTGTGCAGAAACAGATTTTCACAAGGTTTGGAGTACCTCGAGTGATCATTAGCGATGAAGGTAAACACTTCTATACTCGACATTTCACAATCTTGGTAAGTATCGCGTGAAGCACAAGGTCGCTACAACATATCATCCTCAAACCAGCGTCCAAGTTGAGGTTTCTAACCGCGAGATCAAGAGAACCCTAGAAAAGACCTTAAGTTTAACACGGAAGGACTGAGCAACGAACCTTGATGATGCCTTGTGGGCATTAGGTTGGCATACAGACTCCCATTTGAATGTCACCATACCGACTCATCTTTGGGAAGGCATGCTATCTCCCAGCAGAGCTGGAACACAGGGCATATTGGGCACTACAACACCTCAACTTTGACTTCGTAAGAGCAGGTGAAGCACGACTCCTCCAATTGAACGAATTAGAAGAGCTTCGACATCAAGCATACAAGAATGCAAAGCTTTACAAGGAAAAGACGAAGAAATGGAATGACAAGAAGATTCTCAACAAGGTCATTGTACCAGGTGAGTTGGTCTTACTTTTCAAATCTCATTTATGATTTTTTCTAGCTAAGTTAAAGTTCAGTTGGTCGGGTCCATTTTGAGTAGTCATCGTTTTTCCTCATGGAGCGGTGGAAATAAAGGCGGAAGATTTTGAGAGTACCTTCAAGGTTAATAGACAACGATTTAAGCATTATCGTGGAGAATTCTTAGATCGAGGAACTACCTCACACAATTACAAGATGCATAATTAGGAGAAAAGTCGAGCCGACGATTGTAACTAATGGTGCTTTTTGGGAGGTAACCTCAGTTCTTTTTTTTACATATATTTCTTTTGTTTTATTTTTCTTAGGTTGTGTTTTCATTTCAGGGCGATAAGCATGAGAATGGAGGCGATGTGAAAAATGCGTCGCGGACGGATGCGTCCGTCCCCGTCATTAAGTAAAAAAAACATCATAAATAAATAAATAAAATAATAAACTCTCAACTTTCTTTCTAACCCTAGCTCACCCTAATTTTTTTTTCTCTTTGCAGCCGTCACGCACCTCCCTTGTTTACCACCCTTGACGTCGGCCGACAATGGAGTTCCTCATCAACAATACGCTGACCCCTCCCATCTCTACTTCACCAGTTCCGAGTGGTCCTTCCGGTGTGGGTCCTTCCAAGCGTGGTGGTCGATGAAATTTGCGGGGAACTCGTGGGCGTCGAAGAACAGGATTTTGACAAAATTGATTGCCCCAAAACTTGCACGTTCAAGAAAGTCGGAGATTTTCACGTCCGAGGCGAGTCGTAAACGATTCCATGAGGCAGTTGATAAACGCCGAGTTTTCATCCTGGAGCGCAGCTTCTTGATTGAGCAAGGAGTTCGTCATTGGTTCCTTTCGCCTCTTCAGTATCATCCTTGGACGAGATTTTGTGCTCCATGGGAACCGGCGGCTGTCACTGTGATTCGGGAATTTTATGCTAACGCGTCGGAACATCATCATGGTCGCGTTAATGTGTGAGGTAAGTTAGTATCTTTTGATGGGCGAACCATTAACCGATTGTTTGTACTCCGTATTCCGCATATGGACGACTATGAAGAATTCGCGGCTGACGAATTCACAGCAGAGAAAGCTGTGTCGGTGCTGGAGGTCTTGACTAATAATCAGGGTACCTGGGCCATGAATGGCTCGGAGTATATTTCGATTAAGAGAAAGTCCCTGTGTGCTCTTTACGAACATTTGGTTCTATTTTTTTCACTTATTCCATGTTCCCGGTCACTAATTTGCATCTTTGTAGGAGGCAGCATCCTGTATTAATTTATGCTATCATAACTCGCAAAACTATCAATGTGGGTAATTTTCTTCACAGGACCATTCTCCGTGCAGCAACTAGTTCGAAGGGTGGATTTTGGTTCCCTTGATTGATAACCATATTGTGTCGTCGCACGAGTGTTCCTATTGATGCGCGAGAGGATTTGCTTCCACCAGGCATCATCATGACTGCGCATTCTATTGACCGTTTATGCCAGTCTCATCCCTCTGATAGCACACCGCCTCCACTAGTGAATCCATCTTCCTCACGTCAAACAGCATCAGCATCCACAGTCCCAACTTTATCTTTCGAGGAGCAGTTTCAGCAGTTCTAGCTGGAAACCCGCCGGCGCGAGTAATATGTGGAGGCGTGCTTCAAAAGATTGAGGACATGTTCGGTTTTCATTGGTCAGCTTCGGGTGAGAGCATGGATGGGCATCTGAATATGCCTTCCTGGTCTTCATTTCAACACACTTTTCAGGAGGATCCCAATGACGATGCCATGGATGCTGATAATTCTTCCTCCGATGACACCGAACACTACTGAGTTGCAAGGGAAGTGTCCTTCAAATCTCTATTCTTATTTTTTCCATCGGGACGATGTTTTGTTCAGTTTTGGGGGAGGTTAATTTATTGCTCAGTGCGTTTTCTTTGATTTACATGCAAGCTAGAACAGGTTTAGGGGAGTTAGTGGTTAACTTTTGAGTCTTTGTTAGTTTTAGGTTTGTTAGGAGTTTTTTGTTCGTTGAGTCGAGTCCCTTGTTAAACTTAATGAAAGTTATGATGATTACTCCCTTGTTTGATGATGACTTTAGATGTTTTGCACCTATAACATATGGAAGATGTAGTCTAAACTTAGCTCATACCTTAAATTGTCAATCAAAATGGTTATTTTGTTGTTGATCCCTCGGTGGGGAGTGCTAGTGATTCAGACAATTTTTGAAAGCAAATGACACATGGTAGAGGTGATACATAGGGTTGGCTACAAATTGTCTTGAAATGATTGTTGGGTTCTCTACAGTACTATTGAAAAAAAAAGAAAAAAAAAAGATACTACCAACGCCCTAAGTACCATTGTTCAGGCATGTGTTTAAAAAATAAAAAGATCCTAAATCGATGATTGCGCCTGAACACGTACTTGTGGTTTGAGTCCATCTAGTGTGCTCGAGAAATAGGTCCGAGGGGTGCATCATCACCCAATACCTTAGTCCAACTGGATTAGAAGTCATTGATCGAAATCTCGTTAAGTGGGTATCCTAGAAAGAGATGAGCATTCAGAGCCGTGTTGTTAAAAAAAAAGAAGAAAAATAAAAAAAAAATGGTGATACATTTTGAGTTTGAGTACTGAAGAGCTTATGACTTGTAGATGGATGGTGTTTGGGTTAGTTTTGCGTGATGCCGTTCTAGTATGTTTCATTGGAATTATCTCATTATTGATATCTTCTACATGACATACTGAGGTGATCTTTTGAGCTTTGATATTTGAGAATTTGACTTGAAAAGAAAATGTTTTTAAATGAAGTTAGATGAGTATGAGACAGTGTAATTAAAGGCACAAGGCGCACTTGAGGCGCAAGGGTGCGCCTTGCGCTTTAGTCCGAGGCGCAAGGCGAGGCGCACGCTCTACCGTTTGAGGTGTGGTCGACAATGAGTGAGATACATGATATGTTAGTAAATGAGAATGAGATACATCCAAAGTAAGTCCAAACTATCATCACAAGTTTACATAATATCATCAAAATACGTTTTGAAAGAGGGGTACATAAGGAGTAGTCATCAAAACCCGAACATCACAATCTTTCAAAGGGAAATACATGTAGTCATCAAAATATTCAAAAATTCAAAAGGGAAATACATAAAGACTTGTAATCCAATCCGATCATCAAAAGCAATGTTTGAAAAGAAATACATGACTAGTCCTCAAAATCTGAAACATTATCTTCACAATCAACGAAAGCGGCGGTGCGAATCAACTCATCTTCATCTTCATCGGCAATTCTTTCAATTTCTTCATCCACATATGAATCGACTTCATTCTCCTCAAATCTCATTTGAGACCTACTTGTACTTGCAATTGGGTGAGAATTTTGCCTCGTGTTCCGCTCGGGCAAACCAACTTCCGAGGTTCTCTCCACATTGCCCCATGTGAGAATATCATCATAAAAAACCACGTTATTGTGATCCTCTTCAACTTCCCCAATCAACCATTCATTACAAGAATCAATGCAATCTAGACTGAGAGGATCAATGCTATCTATCGAATCATATCTTGCTTTGAGCTTTTGGTTGTACTTGATATATACGAGATCAAGTAGACTGCGATACTCAAGTCTATTCCTTTTCTTGGTATAAATCTGCAAAATTTGAATTAGTAAATATTAAATTTGAAGCATTAGCCAATCATGGTGCTAAAAGGTGTCTAACTCTAACCTGCTCAAAGGTGCTCCAGTTGCGTTCACATCCACTAGCACTACATGTTAGTGACAGAATTTTAATTGCTAGTCGTTGAAGATTTGGTGTTTCGCTGCCGAGAAGACTCCACCTCTCCGCTGTGATAGGAATAAAGTAAGTAAAGTACTTATAAAAAAAAGTAAGTTTAGAATTATTTCGGGTTTTTTAGAAGTCCTTGATCTTTGTACTAAACGGTTGTCGAATTGCTTATAATGTGGACACCTCACTTATAATCTTGTCTTGAATGCTTACATCAGGAACCAACTTTTGGATAGTAGTATACAAGCCTTTAGTAATTTCAACATCAGAAAGGATGCCCGGATTCTAATCAAGATATGCGGGATTTAAGAATTATCCAGCTGCATGAAGTGGATGATGTAATTGACAATCCCATCTCCGATCAATAATCTTGAAAACCTCTGCATACTTATCTTCCCTGCCATTGAAAGACCTTTGTATTGTTTCCTTAGCCTTATCCATAGCTTCGTAGATGTAGCCCATTGCTGGCTTCCTCTCATTATCCACTAAATGAATAACTGTTACCAAAGGCCTCATTACTTTGAGTGCAAACAAAATACTATTCCAAAATGATTCCCTCAAGATTATGGAATAAGTTCGCTTCCCTTTCACCGTCTTTGACAACTTCATATCTTTCCATTATTGATATCTGAACATCATCCTCAAGTTTTGCTTCAATAAATGAAGCCTTTGTATTAGAAATGATGTTGCGAAACGAGTAACACCATATCGCAACAATTCCTTATTCTCCGTGAAAGTCCTCATGATGTTCAATGGACTCCCATGGTTGTATATAAACCCAACCAAGAAAATTGCTTGCTCCAAGGTTTTCTTTATGCTTGTAATATTTCCAATGTCTTCTAGCATTAAATCGATACAATGTGCGGCACAATGAGTCCAATAGATGTGCTTCCTTTTTGCTTCAAGTAGTTTACCTGTTAAAAAATAAGACGTTATAGAAGTAACTATAAAATAGTTGTTATAATTATACTAGCTAGCACATAATTACCGGCTAGCACATAATTACTTCTATTGTCTATGACAATCTGAACCACATTTTCCTCTCTAACTCTTTCCACGAAGCTATCAAAGAGCTCAAACAATTTCTCTCCAGTCTTAGAATAAGCAGATGCATCCACAGATTCAATGAACATTGTTCCCTTTCTACTATTTACCAAAAAGTTGATCAAACAACGATTTTTGCGATCAGTCCAACCGTCTGACATTATGGAACAACCGTATTTGGCCCAAGATTCTTCGTGATCCTTCATGAGATTCTTCGTAAATTCAAGTTCTTTCTTCCAAAGAGTCACCCGCATTTCATGAAAGCTAGGAGGCTTCAAATTCGGGCCATATCTTCCAACGGCTTCTAACATCTATCTAAAGCTGTTCAAATTTACAGCATTGAAGGCAATACAGCCTGTTAAAAGAATCTAGTAACATACTGAATGGTCTTCTCTTTGGCTTCTTTATCACAAGCATCGACTATATTTTGTTGTTTCTTCTTTCCAACTTCTGGATTTTGCATCATAAAAAGGTCCATTGGACCCTTCGATTGTGTTGTCTTTCCCTTCAACTTTTTCTGCAGTAATGATTGGCTCGAGCCTCCTCTTTTTTTCTCCTTATCACACCGTTCTTCAATCTCTTCATCGTCATCTCCAATTATCTGCTCATCCACATCACAAGGTAATGTCTCTTGCGAGGCAATAGATACCGCCTTGATAGTCTTCTTTTCAAGCATGTGCTTTCTTAATTCTTCTTTCACCTCCTTTGGACAACTTTCACATGTCTTTGCATTTCGGTTTGCCCCCATTTGATGTTGTTTTGCTTGAAATATTCCTCCGTTTGTCTCAAATCCACAAAAGTTACAAGTAACTTTGCTTCTATTATTCAGATCCTTCAAATAGTTGTATTTCCATCCTGAATCTTTTCTATTCGAGGGCGTTGATGAGACGGAAGTTCCAACGGATGACATAATGAATTCCCTTCTCTACGAAAGCAACAAATAAAAAAGTTATAATCACAAACACAGACTTTACTAATTAACATGAAATGGCCAACGGCAACAGAAAATAGTACTTTCCACAAAGATCAAAAGGATAGAAACAGTTTAGAAGGAGATGAACTCCATCACTTGGGGATAGAGTGAAACATATAAGTGTAAAAGCAGGAACACCATGTTAAACTCGTGGTCATTCAGGTCCAGTACTTACCAAATAAAGCATAGTTTCATGGACAAGGTTGAAATTTAAAGAAAGAATTAAAACGATAAATTAAAAGAGAACTCGATGGGAATAGCACCCTAGTATGGGAAAGCACCAACCCAGAAATTTTGGATTCTAGCCAAAATATCGGTGGTTGATCGTGATGGGGCTGACCAATGATCCTCTGACGACATTCTACAGTCAGTGTAACAAACCTGCGTTTAAAATAGAAAGATACAGGAATGAAGAAAAGGAAGCTAACAATCCAGAAACCCAATTTACCTGCTATTTATTTCTTAGGGATGATGAGAGCAAGGGCGGCTACGGAGATGCGGCGGCTTCGGAGGTGCGAGCTTCAAATCGTGGTGGCAGGAGAAAGGAGGTGCGATGGCCAAGAGGTGGGGGGAGATAGGGTTCAACTATGATTTTTAATATTTTTTCGGGTCCTTTAATTTTTTTTTATTTTTACAATCAAGTCCTCATCGCCTCGAACAATAAAGTGAGAAAAGCGAGCGCCTCGTCGCCTTTCCCCGAGGGGCACCTTAGGCGCGCGCTTCACTGAATTCGCCTTGCATCGGGGTATTTGAGGCGTCCCACGTCGCCTCGCCTCAAGACACTCGCCTTAAGCAAGAGGCGAGCGCTTTTAATAACACTGGTATGAGATGAACTTGACCGTGAGAAGTGGGTGTTTCCATTGCTGAAAACATGGAAAGGAGTAATAGGAATGGGTCAATTTGAGTTTGTCGAGAGTTGATTGTTGAGTCTTTAGTCATTTATGTGTTTTTTCGTTGATTTACATTTCCTAGTTGAGTCTTTATATGTTTGCATATTTTTACTAGTTTATTGAGTTGAAGTTTCTTATGTGGGATGTCTATAAATGATGGTTGAATGTAAAAGGAATGAGCCAAGGGTCAAGCCAAGGGTCAAACCAAGGCAGTGGTTTTCATCGACTCTCAAGAGGATTAGAAACAAACATATCCATGGGCAACTTGGCGAATTGACTTGAGACAGACGCATCCGTCTGCCATGGATGATACATCCGTACATGGTTTGTTAGAAATAACAACACATAGGTTCTCTTACTTTCTCATGGGCTCTAGAAAGTTCCTAAGATTATCCTAGAAAGCTCCTAAGATTAGTGTAGAAGGTTCTTAAGATTAGTCTAGAAGGTTATAGGATTAGTCTAGATAGGAAAGTTCTAGAAAGGTGGAGAATGAATTCATCTTAGACCCTCCCTATAAATAGCGGTCATTGGTTCATTTGTAACACATCCACAACGAATAGAATTCTTCCTTCTCAAATTATTCCTCTTCACATTTGCAACTTTCCTTAGTTTTAGGTTGTGGTTTAGTTAAAGAGACAGAGTTACGCGACCAATTAAGTTAGTATTCTAAGGGTTACGACTCAACATTTGGCATCAGAGCCAGGCGGTTGGGGTCCAGGAGTCAAGTCCAGCGGAAGTTTTGCCGAAGTCCAGGGAGAATCTGTCGAAATCTAGCGGAGGTTTTGCCGAAGTCCGGCAGAGAATCTGCAGAAGTCCAGCGGAGGTACTACCGAAATATTACCGAAATTCTGTCAAGGAAGCTCTACAATATGAGATTGTGTCGGGCATAGGTCGGGGACCCGGCACGCTTCCAGAAGATAAATTTGGTATGGCGGAGTTTAATACTGTCGGCATGTTAAAGAAACTAAATAACTAGAATTACAGCACGTGGAAGACGTGTATGGAGTCATATCTCAAAGGCCAAGATCTCTGGGAGATCATTGGTGGAAGTGAGACGACCCCACTGGAGGAGGAGGATGCCGCTTTGAGAAAATGGTGGATTAAGGCAGGGAAGGCCATGTTCGCCATTAAGACCACCATAGACAAGGAGATTTAGGGATTAATTTGTTGTTTGCTAAAGTAAAATCTATCTGCCGGGAGATTTCAGAGTTAAACCCAGGAGCAAGAATTAGTGATGATAGGATGAGCATGATTATTATTCATGGGTTAAGACCGGAGTATAGAGGATTTATTGTGGCTGTGCAAGGATGGCCCACGCCACCGTCATTAGAAGATTTAGAAATTTGCTAGCTAATCAGGAGACGCTAGTAAAACAGTTGGTGGGCGTATCTTTGAAAAATGAAAAAGAGGCATTATATAGTAATAAGGGAAGAAGCTATACTAAAAATAAGAGATTTGAGGAAAGCAAATTCTCACAAGGCGGTAGAGAGGCACGACAAAAGCAGCAAAAACATATCCGACCACAAGAACAAAGAAGACAAGGAAGGCCAACTCAATGAAAAAAATGATGAATGCTTCAATTGTGGTAAGAAGGGGCATTACGCCCGAGACTGCTGGTTCAAGAAGAAGAACGTAGAAGGAAATACTGCCACATCAAGCAGTCAAGACGGAAATAAATCCGAAGAAGAGTGGAATCTAGAAGCATCCCTCGCCTTGCTAGAAGAAAAGCAGCCGTCGGAAGACCAGGCTCTTACAGTGGTTAACAATAACTCTGTGGACTATACAGAGAATTGGATTTTTTTACTCTAGGTGCTCCAACCATATGACGAGTGACCAAGAGAAGTCGCAAGAGTTATCGAAATATAAAGAACAACGAGTCGTCACCGCCAACATCTCTAGACTACCGATCGCCCATGTTGGGAAGATTGTTATAGCCACCGATAACAGTTCCAGCAAGGTGCAACTACAAGGAGTCTACCATGTTCCTGGAATAAAGAAAAATCTTCTGCCAGTAGCCCAACTGATAGCTGCCGGCAATTTTGTGGTGTTCGGGCCTGATGACCTCAAGGTCTACCATGAGCTAAAGATTTCAGGGACACCGATCATGGAAGGACGGAATGTAAACTCCATCTATGTTATGTCTGCAGAATCAGCATACATAGAGTAAAAAAAATGAAACTGCAAACCTCTGGCATGAGAGACTTATGCACGTTGGCTACCACAAGTTGAAGGTAATGATGAACAAGGAGATGCTGAAGGGCCTTCCGCAATTGGAAGTGAATGTCGACAATGTTTGTTCAGGCTGTCAGTACGGTAAAGCACACCAGCTACCGTATGAAGAGTCCAAGTATAGGGCAGATGAACCACTCCAGCTAATCCACTCCGATGTGTTTGGTCGAGTGAAGCATCCATCAGTAGGTGGCTGTAGATACTTGGCGACCTTCATTGATGACTACTCCAGGTATGTCTGGGTAGACTTTATGAAGGAGAAGTCGGAGGTCCTACAAAAATTCAGAGAGTTCAAGATCAAGGAGGAGAGCGATTTGCAGACAAAGGTGAAGTGCCTACGTACTGACAATGGGGGAGAATATACCTCTAGGGAGTTTGCAGAATACCTAAAAGAGAACAAGATAAGACGACAGTTGACTTGTCCCCACACGCCCCAACAGAATGGTGTGGTAGAAAGAAAGAATAGGCATCCTGCAGAAATATGCAGAAGTATGTTGCATGCCAGAAATGTCCCAGGAAGATATTGGGCAGAGTGGATGAAGACAGTTGCAGATGTTGCAAATAGGCTACCGCAAGCTCGCCTTGACTTCAAGACACCATTCGAGCTACTATGGAATATGAAGCCTACAGTGAGCCACTTTCGAGTCTTTGGGTGTCTGCTGTGTGTTCATCCCTAACCACCTACAAAGTAAGTTCGATAAGAAGGCGACCAAGTGTATCTTTGTAGGATATGACACAGAGAGAAAAGGATGGAGATGCTGCGATCCTATGACTAAAAAGTGCACTGTATCAAAGAACGTCGTCTTTGATGAAGCAACTTCCTGGTGGCTGCCTTCAAAGGAACCAGAAGAAGAAGCTCAATTGAAGCAGGGGGAGCAAGTAACCCTAAAATCAACCATTGAGGAGACTGATGAAGGGCCCACTATAACAGGGAATAATGACATAGAAGAAGAGAGGCCTTGGCAAACAGGAGTGTACCAGAGGTCATTCGAAGAGAATGTAGTGGAAGAAGAAACTGGTGACGGGACGACACCACTGAGGAGGTCCACAAGGCAATGAAGACCTCCAGCAAGATACATGGATGCAACACTTGCAGAAGACGTTGATCCACAAGAGCCATCAAGCTACAAAGAAGCATCAAAGTATAAGGTATGGAAAAAGGCAATGAGTGAAGAGATCCGAGCATTGGAAGAAAACCAAACTTGGGATTTGGTTCTAAAACCTAGCGAAGTAAGACCCATATCCTGCAAGTGGGTATATAAGGTGAAAACTCGCACATATGGTTCGGTGGATAGATACAACGTTCATCTCGTCGCTAGAGGATTCTCTCAGTAGTATGGCTTGGACTACAACGAGACCTTCAGTCCAGTTGCGAAGATAACAACTGTCAGAGTTCTACTCGCCTTAGCAGCAAGTAAGTCCTGGAAACTCTGGCAGATGGACGAGAAGAATGCATTCCTACATGGAGAGTTAGATAGAGCAATCTATATGAAGAATCGTCCGAACTATGTCTGCAAACTAAGGAAAGCATTATACGGACTGAAGCAGGCTCCAAGAGCTTGGTACGGCAAGATTGCGGAGTTCTTAGTGCAGAGTGGATATGCTCTCGCCGTCGCCGACTCAAGCCTCTTCGTCAAATTCAAAGAAGAGAAAATTGCAATAGTACTTGTGTACGTGGACGATCTCATCATCACAGGAGATAATGATAATGAGATCAAACAGATTAAGGAAAATCTCTCGGTCCGCTTCCACATGAAGGAGCTTGGAGAACTCAAGCACTTCTTGAGATTAGAAGTTGACCGCATTCCAGAAGGCTTGTTTTTATGTCAAGAGAAATATGCAAGGGAGCTGTTAAAGAAATATGGGATGTCAGAGTGCAGGCCGATATCAACACCTATCGAGTTTAACGCTAAGCTTAGTGCAAATGAAGGCAAGGATCTTGAAGAGCCAACAATGTACCATCAGCTGGTTGGCAGTCTGATCTACCTGACACATACAAGACCGGACATCTCTTATATAGTCGGTTGGGTGAGTAGGTTTATGCAAACTCCAAAGAAGCCTCGCCTCAAAGCAGTTCGACGAATTCTGAGATATATTAAGGATACGTTGAACTATGGGGTACTGTATAAAAGAGAAGGGGATTGCAGACTTGTCGGATACTGCGATGCTGACTATGCTGGTGTCCGTGATACCAGAAGATCAACGACAGGATACGTCTTCAGTATCGCAGGGGGAGTAGTATCATGGTGAAGTAAGCGACAACCAACAATTTCACTCTCAACGACAGAAGCGGAATATAGTGCTGCTGCAACCGCAACACAAGAAGCTATTTGGCTAATGCAACTCATGCGAGATCTTCACCGACAAACCGACGATGGAGTTCCTCTATCATGCGACAACCGATCAGCGATCCAACTAGCAGAAAATCCAGTGTTTCATGCACGAACCAAGCACGTAGAAGTCCACTATCAGTTCTTACGAGAGAAGGTGTTACAAGGAGACATCAAGCTACAATACATTGAAATAGAAAGTCAAATAGCCGACGTCTTCACTAAGGGACTTAACACAAACAAGCTTGAAGAGCTTCGGACAAAACTTGGCATGACAAGAAGAATAAGTCGGTGTTGAGGGGGAGTGTTATAAATAACAACACCTAGGTTCTCTTATTTTCTCATTGTCTCTAGAAAGTTCCTAAGATTATCATAGAAGGCTCCTAAGATTAGTGTAGATAGTTCTTAATATTAGTCTAGAAGGTTGTAGGAATAGTCTAGATAGGAAAGTTCTAGAAAGGTGGAGAATGAATTCATCTTAAACCCTCCCTATAAATAGCGGTCATTGGTTCATTTGAACTCATCCACAACGAATAGAATTCTTCCTTCTCAAGTCATTCCTCTTCACATTTGCAACTTTCCTTAGTTTTAGGTTGTGGTTTAGTTAAAGAGATAGAGTTACGCGACCAATTAAGTTATTATTTTGGGGGTTAAGACTCAACATGGTTTCCAACATTCCATTTTGAAGATCGTCTCTCCACATTAGAAGATCTTTTATTTTATTTTTTTTAAGAGATTTGGTCCCTTTATTCTAATTAAAAACTATGTAAGAATACTTTATGTATTTTAGGGGGAATATTTTCTAAGACTACCCTAGGGTTTAAATAGGGAGTTTTTTTATTTTGGAGGGGTGTGTGGACGTTAGGAGGAGGCTGGTTATAGGAGCCGACGACTGAAGTCTACTCTACCTAATTTTCTCGTCTTAGTTTCTTTGATGTCGGTTAATTTCAGACTTGAATCAAATCGTTATAATTATTTATCCAATTCTGTTCTTAATGCATATTAATTGTCTGACCACCAGTTAACATTGATCCGATAGCTTAGGGTGACTCGGGAGAGTAGTCTAAGTTAGATCCCGAATTGGATAACCTAAGTAGTCTACGTGTTGGAAAACCAGATTAATTGTGTGATGGATAGGAATATACCGGAACACCTTAGGTAATCAATTAGGATTGAGTCTTAATGCGTCACCATTAGTTTCTTACCTATAAATAGAGTAAGGAATTTGATACATGGTGATAGGTTCTCGTATGTTCGAGAAAAATACGAGGAGAAATCTGAATCCTAGATTAGTGATTCGATGATTCGATGGCATTAGAAAGAGGGAGATCTAATGCAAAGCTAGGGTTATTAAGATGTTCTAGAGCTTTTTATTATTGATAGTCTTCTTTGCTGATTTTCTTTATCGTTTTCTTTCAACAAATGTCTTATTTTCTACTTGACCTTGATTGATTCCTGAGAACAATGCTAGAATAATTTTATCATTACCATTCTATATGGGAACAACGCATCCTTGCCCTTGCTATTTTAGTTAGGTCGAAATAGGATTTATCTTTGTTGAGTTGATGACGCAGGTCATAAACCATAAGTTAACTACTAGACTCCATCAAACCCTAGCCCTACATGAATACGAAAATAACATATTATACATTTATTTTGTCTCAATTTTAGGATTAAGTTCACTTAAAACAACCACGTATCGCCCACCAGCCTTCGCTACAGAGTTTCCTCGCTCATACAGTTGGTTGTTGCTTGATCACCTTGTCTTCGCCTCGCAACATTTGTCGCCCGATGGCCCTGTCGCTTGGTATCTGCTTCGCCCGTAGGCCTTCACCTGATGTGTTTCACAGCCACCTTCCTTTGATCCACGGATGACCCTAAGATCTGTGGCCCATAATTTCTATTGCTAAACATATAAGACCCCCTCAAGGAAGACGGAGTCAGGTACTGTAATCGGTCTCTTCTTGAAAAAGACCAAGTAATCATTCCCCTACTCCTCGGTAACGTGTGCGAAAATTAATCACCAACCGTTGATATCACCGAAGTGTATCGGTTGAGATCTCCAAGATGTCTGTTGAAATCCCAAAAATATCTGCCATGATATCACTTGTTAGAAATTTTCTCTTCCTCACAACCCCGCTATAAATGAAGACACCTGGATCAGTTGTCCAATCGCAAACCATCGTCTTTGAAAACATTAGGGTTATGAGTCTTCAACCTTTCTTCCTTCATCCCAGGGCCTATGTCCATCACCTTACTCCGCTCGAGAACTTATGTCCACCTCCTTATGCAAATGGTATCTCACCCTCCAAAGTCTTCCCTCTCCCTTAAAAGAGCTCTTCTAGAAGGGTAGATGGCCCGAGCAGAGAGGCGGTGAGACAGTCTTTAGCCCCGTGTTAGGTTCTAACCAAACTAACCCTCCCGATCCCCAGGTGGTTTCAAACCTCTTTGGGTTCAGGATCACCGTGGGCGAGGTCATTGTCCAAGGCTCAATTTCCCAACCTCACAGCCTCTGGTGGGTCTGATGTGGATTTAGACGCGAAGACTAGGGTCCTCTAGCTCAAAAGACTCTTGCTGCAATAAAGCCTCCACCGTGCGATGAAGTTTCCAACTACAGCCGAGAGGTGTCCGTACCCATGGGGATGGACCAGGTACCCTGTGCCTTTCTCTTCACATTCTGGAAATAAACCCTTTTGTAGCTCGCAAAGCTCAAGCGGTTTTCTTCTCAACACGAAGCACTTATCAAGAAGAAGTGTGGTCGACTGAGTCTTTTATGATTCCCTTTTCATTTATCGTTACATTAGCTTTCAAACAATCTCATGTAATAAATCATGAACTTGAATGAAACCCGATGTGCGTTTTGAATCTCTTCGCCTGTTCACCTCCTTCGAGCGACATTCGAACCGCTATCAGTTTTCAGGCAAGCGATGCCTCATTTGGGCCTTAAATGTTTTGTCGGTTTTCGGGTCATAAAGCCTGAAAAGAGGTAAGGTTTTCCACTCATGCATTCAAAAATAGTCTTCTTCTCTGCTTCATACCCCAAAAAACCTAGCATCCTCACAACCTCCATGGCCTCCGACAACTCGCCCCAAGCCGGCTCCGCCTCCTCATCACATTAAGAAGGTGAAAAAGCAGCTTTCCGACGAGTCTCTACCGAGGCCATGAAGTTCCATGTCTTCCCCTGTTACGACGCAGAGTCAGACTTTATCCCCAAATCGAAGTTTCATTTACTTTTGGAGGTTGAAAGTCGTTCCTTCTTACCAGTAAGTTGCCCGCCATCTTCGCTCCCGGCAATTTCAGGCTGACGGGGTGGAGTAGCCCAGTTGTCCGAGTGACTCTCCGTTGCTTTCTGTCTCAGAGGAGCTAGCCTGGGTACGCCTCTTGGATGTCCTAGTGGATGACCAAGAAAGGCGATGCTTGGGAGGCTATCGGGATAAAGGCCTTGATCTAGGGGTGAGCATTCGCTATTTCGAATCCAAACCGAACCGAATACCGAAATACTAAATACCAAACTTTCAAAATTTCGTCCTCTAATTACCGAACCGAATTGCGAACTTCCAAATACCGAAATAGTTTCATTATTTCGGTTTGGTATTTGGGAGTTCCAGACTTTGAATTGGGTCGAATCATATGTCAAGCTTTAGAAATAAAAAATATTCAAGCTAATAAAACCCAAGCCCCTGGAAACAAAGAAACACGTCAATCAATTCCCTTTCTACACCCCCTCCATTTATTTATTCCATTACCCCCTAGCAACAACAAAACCATTTTATCATAAGGTTAGAAAGCATGAAATTCTGACAATTATTTTGTGAAACTGAGTAAATCTTTATCCTAGCTTCCTCTTCACTGCAAACCCCAAAAGCAACTAAGCAAGTTAGAAACAATCCCATTTCAAGCTAGTATTCAAATCCATCTTCAATTTATTCACAAGGAATCCAACAACAGTCAAGTAATCAACTCACGTTGAGGATTTAGAAATGGCCATGTGTTCTTCATAAACTTAGTATGTCCCCCATTAATTGAAAAAAGGAATCAGGATTCGAGACATTATACTACCTGCCGACAACCTTGGCAAGGATCATGGTGTAATAATCAATGATCTCATCCCTAGTAAGATCATCCACGGGCTTTTCCACAACCACGAGCCAATGCTCGAAATCGCAGCCATCCAGCAGGACAGTCTCCTTGGGGGGACGATTAGACCAGTTAGGGCTGGGTCCCTAAGGAAGCTGGAGGTCGTCGAGAAGCATTTCTACGGGATGCCAACAGAGGGAACTCGGACAGGGGGAAATGAGGCAGAAAGGGCGGCGAGGGAATAGGGATGGGATCGGGCGGTAGAGAGGCAATCCTAGTTCCTAGCTCCACTGCTTATGTTTATGTGGACCTAAAAGAGGATGGGCCTTGGGCCAAAAGCCCAAGCAAGACCCTAGCCTAACAACAATTCGGTATATATTTGGAATACTGATTTTTTTATAAAAAACTAAAACCGAATCGAATACCTATATTTATTATAACCATCAAACCGAACCAAGTACCAAATACCGAATATCGAATTCCAAATACCGAAATGTCAAAATTTCGGTTAGGTATTTGGAATTCCAAACTTTTTGCTCACCCCTACCCTGATCAACATTACGCGCTCCCTGATTGAGCCCAACCTGCGAGTGTGTGTCAGGCTATTATCGTTCTGGAATCCTATTGTCAAATGCTTCTACCTCCCATGGGGACCCATGTCGGTCACCCTAAAGGACATTTGTTTCCTAACTGGTTGTCCTTCTGGAACCCCCCTTAAGTTCGACCACCCGTGCTTTGGCCTGGTATTCGATTCTTCAGAGTGCATTGGGAGAGTGATAGAGCGACATCTATCTATCTCAGTCGACCGGTGGGGACCCTAGGAAGAGTTCGAGTTCTACTTAGAGTGGTTATCGAAGTACATCTTCTGTAATCGGGGAAAGCATCCCGTCAATTCATGGTCGGGGTGGCTACTAGCCTCATTGATGCTGCCAATGCAAACAACAGGGAAGCCTTGGCTTTGGCCCCTTTCTCCTAAGTTTAGTTTACCGCCTTTACTAAGCGACAGCAACCTAGCCAATTTTTTTGGGGAGTCCGACGGATGGCCCTCTGTGGATCGTCTATCTCGGGCTTGTCTTATATTTCTCGGGATTCACAATGTTTCCCCGTTCGATGCTTAAGCCAAGCGACGTAGTCTCTGCTAGTACGTTCGAGTACTAGTCTTCTTTTGGCATTACTAAATGCATCTAGGCCCTGATGGATTGACGCGTAGAGGGCAGTGTAGTAGTGGTTTACAGTTGGCGGCCTTTCTCCCCAAAGTGGAAGAATTCCGTCTTGAAGATCTAAATTACTTATGACCAACTTTCTCTGCTCGGGAGTTGATCAGAGTGGACCCGGCTGGCCGGATCTTCGAAGTCTACAACCCTCAACTATGTGTTCGTCAACTGGGCTTTACTCAGTCCTTGGCGGTTTCCTTTTTTGAATCTAGGAACTGCCCAATTGACACACGTGCTGTTTTTGTCTCCTAGGTTAGCCGGGCAACTTTAATCACTAGACCTCCCCATGGTCAACCTTCAAGCGAAGATATTTTAGGGTTGCTCCCCAGTCTTCTCCAGGACCTGGTTTGATGTTTGGAGAATGATGAGGCTTCGTCCCATTTGAAGAGGCTTATTAACGAAAGTAGTCCAGCCTCTCCAGTGGATCTCCCCTATCTAAACGGGAAGTCTTCGAAGAAGTGGTCATCATGCGACAACTCGTGTTTTTCGGGTATGTTGCAGATCTTTAGGTAATGACTCCCTTACTCATGGTCCATTCCCAATCGATCACCTCCTTCAATGGCAGGAATCAATTGAATGAAAACGAAGCCAGCCGGGGCCAAGAATTTCTCTGTTCGTTCGTCTTCACAGGGACGACGCTTGAAGAAGAAGGCGCCTCCTAGACCTCCCTCTTCACCGTTGTCGCGAGATACTGTTAGGGCTACTCTTCTAGAGGAAACGTCCTCTGTCGATGTGCTTGGTACCAGATCATCTCGCATGCTCTGTTTTTGTGGTGAGGAACTCAGTTGGATAAGACCATCTTCCTCAATGTAGGTGTTGTTGGTGTTTCCTCTGTAATTGAGGTCATTGATAACGAGAGGTCACCTGATGACATCCCTATCGCCTCTTGGTTGGGTGGTCGCGACCGCCCCAGCCATGCAGCTAGAAGTGTGGGTACGGAGGAGCCCCTAGTGTGGTTGTATCTACTGCCCATATTCCAACTCCGAGGGACGGAGTCGCGGGTTTGTCGCTCGACGGCACTCCTGTCACTCAAAAATCCTCGGGCGAGGCGAGGAAAGCCCCCCAAGGTTCCCTAGTTCAGGCAACTTTGGTAAGAAATTGTGCTTTGCTTATAGTTTGCACTTTGGTTGATATCTGACCAAAGCACATTCATGACAATCTTTAGGCTCTCTCCTCGTTTTCTTTATTGCTGCCCTCAGCCGTGGAATGAGCACCGAGGGCGACTTTATTGCTTTAACATCCGTGATGGACGAGCTGGGTCTAGTGAGTTTTGATTCAAGCGAGCTATGCGTAATACTCTCGCTCTTTCAGAAGTCTTTCTGGTGCTCGTGGGCTGAGAGGCAAGAGGATTTCCTAGTTAAGGCGAAGTTGGAAGAGAAGGAGCTTGTGTGGTCCCTATCGCCTCCATATGCTACTCGGGTGGATGAGCTATCTCTCGAGGGGGCTCAACTCCGCAAGAAGCATGAGGAGTTGTATGCCACTATCCGTCGTCTCCAGGAAGAACAAGACTACAGCCGCGGACATTGCTGCGAACGATCTGGCTCTTGATGCTGTCAGAACGGTAGAGGCAGTTGAGCGTGCGACCATCAACTAGGAGTGAGAGTTGTATGAAGGGGATTGGGATAGAGTTGTAGATGTAAAGGCAAAGGAGGTTGTGGCGGCTGGAGTGTTGGACCGGGCAAAACGCCTGTTGTCTTCTTTGCCTACTGATTGAACAGCTACGTTTGTATTTGTTCCCAGATTTCGGGGACCCATTTTGTAATATTGTGTATATGCACTTCCCATATCGTATGCTTGTATCTTTTTAAATACTTACCATTGATTTAATTGATTAGAGGTTGCCATGCCGCCTCATTGGATGGATTAGCCGATGGGATCACAAATTGTGAGGTCGATGAGTTTTACTTGGGAAATCACCAACTTCACCTAGTTGACCGAGACCATGTACTACTCGGTGCCCTTCGCAATCTATTCAGAAAATTGGTATTAGTAGGAGGATCTGTTCTTTTACATTGTTCTCTGTTTATTCAGGACACCCTATAGCTATCTAAACATTCTAGGACGTGTGATATTGGGTTGAGTGTTTTGCTCCCCATTAGACGAGGGTAGGTCGAGGAGTCTCTCAGGCTCCAAGTCCGTCTCTTCCCGCTGATTGGTGTTATCGATCTCTAACCCTGCTTCGCGCACATCTCTCTCGTGCGGGGTCAAATCTTCGTCAGCCCTGGCCTGCATTTCGTCACCCCATCCGGTTGGAATAGTCAGTTGTTGTAGTGGTGTCGCAAGTGGTTTGTCATATCACACCAGAAATTCGTAGCCCGTTTCGCCCGCGGGTCCCACATTTGGGTCTCCGAGCGCGTTCTTTTGTTTTAGCGTCGTGTCCTTGAGTTGCTTTATTACCCCAGCACAGTAATGCTGGACTTGGGCTCATACTTCACTAGACTCGAGCAATTCATCTCCACAGTGCCTGCAAGTTGTTTATGGTTATCCTCTGACGATGCTCCGAGTTCAAACTTGGATGAGGTGGAAAACGCCAAGCTGTCCTTGAAAGAATGCCTCTCTGACCTGTTCAAGCTGAACATGAAGGACATGCTCGCAGCATCGCTCTCGACTTTGAGTAGGGCAAAGGTTGGCTTGTCAACTGGTCAGTTGAGTTCCGTCTCGGCATTTTTGGTCCGTTTCGAGGAAGATTTTCTGACCTTCGAGCAGGACAATGCAGAGTTTGAGCTCCATAAGCTATTGAAGGAGGAGATGGTTTCCGAGATGAGGGAAGGTCGACAGTCGCACCTCCGGTTCAAAAGGCTTTTGTAGAAAATAACAAAAGAAGAGGAGGATTGCGAGAGGAAGATGGAGGGGCAGCCCCGAACAAGGGACCCCTAGTGAGAGGTCGTTCATTAGAAATGACCAGAAAAGAGGGGAGAATGGTTGTAACTTAACAATGTCCACCATATCTATAGTGACCAAAATGGTTTATCCTAAAGACGGGAGTAATGGTGAGTTCCTCCTAAGGACATTAGAATAGATAAATCAAGCCTCAGATATGAGAATAAGCATATCCTCGTCTCGATGAAGCAAACAATCAAGTCATTGCCACCACAATCCACAACTACTGCTCATCCAGCACCATGCTACTCTCATCATCCACATTCACAAAACATCCCCCACTTACAAGAATGAGCACCAAATGTCAATGGGTTTCTCCCGAAGCAAGACAATAGTAGAAACAAATTATCCAAAAAACAACATGTTGTTTCATATGGGAAGGGGGACAAGAATCTCAGCCTTATGCCAAAACCAAGGGATGTTCGGAGGGGTCGAGGGAGTTGGGATGTAGTTTTTGAATTCCTAACCACTTTAACCTTTTTCTTTTTCCATTTGAACTTCTACAATTCTTTTTTGATCGATACTTCTACAGTTTTTTGGTAAGGGGTACTTCTACAGTTAGTGAAGCTAGGGTATCTCTGTCAATTGCAGCTGGTAGGAAGGGCGCGACGCGTAAGCTACAATTTCTAGAAAGGGCCTTTTGGAGTTTATACTCCTTTGACCTAGCCGAAAGGAAAAAAGAAATAAAAAAGGTTGAATGCCCAAGGCCACAAGCGACAAACTTAGCACTTCCAGGGATGCTTGCCTATAACATCTGCTCCTACTAAAAAAAAAAAGAAAGCACACAACTTTTACCAGAGAAAGGACGAGAGAACACGTGCCAAGAACCTACAAAAGGCTTTTGTCCTAAGTCCCCTGCAACCAAACATGCCTGTCCAGGTTATAATTCGATAACTTGTTTCGTCTTTTCGTGCGACTTGTGCGAGTAATTGATTGGAGGCTTTCTTGCCTCCTCATTGGATGGATTAGCTGATGGGATCACAAATTGCGAGGTCGACGAGTTTTACTTGGTAATCACCAACTTCACCGAGCTGACCGAGACCGTGTACTACTCGGTGCCCTTCACAATCTGTTCAAAAAATTGGTATTAGCAGGAGGATATGTTCTTTTACACTATTTTATTCTAGACGCCCTATAGTTATCTAAACGTTCTAGGACGTCTGATGTTGGGTAGAGTGTTTCACTCTCCATTACACGAGGGTTGGTTGAGGAGTCTGTCGGGCTCCAAGTTCGTCTCTTCCCGCTGATTGGTGTTATCGCTCTCTAACCCTGCTTCGCACACTTCTCTCTCAAGCGGGGTCAGAACTTCGTCATCCTTGGGCTTCAATTCGTCACCCCATCCGATTGGAATGGTCGACTGTTGTAGTGGTGTCGGGGGCGGTTCGTCATATGACACCAGGAATTCATAGTCCGTTTTGCCCAAGGGGAACATTCCGATCTCCGAGTGTGTGCCTTTGTTTTAGCGTCATGTCATTGACTTGCTTTATTGCCCCTGCACAAGACATGTTAGCAGTTTTGCATATTTCCTCCTTGATAATCTCTAACCCGTGTGTTCCCCACATCAAAAGTTTTTGGTGGAGAGTGGAAGATATGACGCCTGCCTTGGGCAGCCAACCCCTCTCGAGTATGGCACTAAAACATGGCTTTATGTCGATAACAAAGAAAGCCGTCTTCTTTTCAGGGGTGCCGACACAGAGTCGGATGGACACTATGCCAAAGCAGGGGTACATAGTCCCGTTAAAGCGCTGACACTCATGTCAGTCTTCTCCAACTTGGCTACATCAATTCCCAAACGTTTATACGCCTCGAGAGGAAGCACATTGATAGTCGCTCCGTTATCAATAAGAACATGGCGTATCACCACGTTATTGAACGTTGCCTGAATATGCAGTGGGAACATGTGCCTCTGAAGCGATGCAGGAGCTCTCTCGGCCGTCCACTTGGGAAGTTTTGTGGTACTTTAGTGATGTTATTACAACTAAAGGGAAACAACAGACTACCTTCCGTATTGCTTTCCTCCTCCTTAGCAAACCTGGTCGATATCATGAGGACGTTGCAACTAGTCCCATTTGTTTCAGGTGGTGTCCCGGACTGGACTGGGTTGTTGTCGCTCGGCGTATTGGACGTGAAGTCACTTTCACTTGATGCTTTAGTTTTCTGAGCATCGGAGGATGTCAATCTAGCATGTTTCTCCACAACGCGTCGCGCTCTTCTCTCTTTCCGCCTTTTCGTCCCCTCAGTGGATGGCTGGGATTGTGACCTCATGCCTACCTTCCGCCATGTATCCACTACTAGGATGTTAGGACCGCGGACACAACGTGAGTTTTTAAGAGGATGCATGTAATTATCTACCCGAACAAATTCCCTTTTATGTGGGTCATAACCCTTTCGGAACTATTCCACAAGAGGTGAGTCCGAGAGATATTTTGACTCGAATTCTGTTGTATTACCTACTGGAGAGTCGGCTGTCTCTATCTTGATCTTCCCTTCAGCTGTCGTACTATCTAGCAGCAAGAAGTATTAGTTGCAACAAGGTTGGCACATCTAAGTGATGAGTACCTTATGCATTGTTGTAGCTTTACATCCTTGTCATCTGTTAGAAATTGGGTTAGCGAGGTCTCGTCCCTCATAACATCCTTGTCGCTTCGTATTCCCTGTCACCTGTTGAGGTCTGAAGCAGTCAATAGCGTGTCGCCAGGGGAATTTCTTGTTGTAAGGCTCATTTCGGGTATCTTCGCTTTCGCCTACAGTCCCTCATCTCTGGAGTTCTCAAAGGGAGTGGAATCCTTCACTTCAGAAGATGGAGTACCTTTCCACTCTTGATGCTTCTCCGGGCGTCGCTGCACCCTAGGGTCCTTGTTGATCCCCATGGCCATCTCCTCGAGGCAGTTAAGGTCATACCACTCCGCTTTCCTTTCATTCAGCAGGTACTTTCTGAAAGTATGGAACTGGTCTATGGAGTGTGAAGCATCCATGTGCCAGCGACAGCGGTCATGTTGCACTGTATTGAGGTCAGCAGGGAATTGAAGTATCCCCTTGCTCACTAGCCGCTTAAACAACATGCTGGCAATGATTATTTCGCCAGTTTCAGTCGATTGACCTCGATCCCCCTACATCAATGAAGGGGTGACAGTCAGGCAGTTAACATCGAAGGCGTTAATTTTGACTGGATCGCCAAAAGGCTGCAACTCAATCAAAGTCTGGTCCCTCAAGTCGAGGAAACGCAACTCCTTAGACTCTATAAAATCTTACACCAAGTTCCTAAATGTGATGCAGTCATTAGTGGCGTGGGTAAATGACCCATGCTATTTACAAAAGTTCATCGACCTCTCTCCGTCAGTGCGAGGGAGTCGGTGGCCTGTCTTCAATCAAATCCGCCCATTTTGGAGCATGAATTCAAAGATTTCATCAGCCTTTTCTTCGTCGAATGAGTACTTCCTATCTTCCTGCTTTTTTTGATAGGCTTTCTCCCTGAAGTTTTTCTTGGCCAACTCCTCACAGTTCAGTGGGTGTCCTTTCACGTACTCTGCGACATCGACGTCTGCTATAGGTTATGCCCGATAGGTTACTAAAGGCCCCGAGAATAGGCTCCCTTTCTCCTGGGTTTTCTCCCTAAGCAAGTTTTCATATCGGATAGCACTTCTGGCTAACTTGTTCCTATCTCTAAAGACCTCTCCTTCTAGCTTTTTCCTAAACCGGAGAAGGAGAGAATCCTGAGCTATGGCTATGAGTTCGGATTTAGACGTAGAAATCTTGCATCTTAGCCTTGCTTTTCGAAGTCTGTTCAAGAAGACCGCCACAGGTTCCCTAGGCTGCTGCTTCATATGGGTGAGATCTTGCAGCGTCACGGCTAGGTCGGTTTGAGCGAACGCCAGCATGAATTGCACTTGCATCTCTTCCCAGTTCGTACTAAATTCGGGGGTAGGTTCGCATACCACGTAAAGGTTATTCCTATAAGAGAGCTAGGAAACAGTCAAAGCTTCCAGAACCCATTGGTGGCAACTTCTCTAGCCTGGTGAATGAAGCAGGCAATATGTTCCGCGGGAGATATACATTCTTCGTCCAAGAAACGGGCAAATTCAGGCACACGGTATCCCTTTGGGAAAAGATAGTCCCGGTCGATATCCTTAGGGTAAGGAACACGATAGAGTTCGACTTCATTCATGTCGATTACCCCCGGATCGCCTGCTCAACCAGTCTGGCCACGTAATTCCTTATTTCGGGCATAAGACCAGGCAGGGACATCATTTCCTATGCTATCATTCCTCTTCAGCGTATGGGTTGAGGAATGTATTCAGGGTATCAATTCTCCTCGAATGGACGGAATTGCTCATTCTTTACCGGCCTATAAAATTTCGCCTTCCTTCGAAACGGAGGTTCATACACAGCCCGGTGATCTTGTCGTTCGTCGTTCCGCTCTCGTTAATCACGAGTTGAGGATTGCTATAGGCAGGCCTTTTGAAGCCTGTGGAGATTTTGGGGATACTATCTATGCCGACCTCCTTCGTATCTTCAACTATTGACACCCTATGGGCATCATAATCGAAGTGGTGTTTTATGGACGATTTGCCCTTCTCTTTACAAGGGCTATTTATGGGTATTCATGACATAGTCTGTAGATTCTGGACAACGACATCCATCTTAAAGTCGATTTTCTCCTTAAAGGCGTCGTGCTTCTTATCAATAGCACTGACCCTCTCCACTATGAATTGGAGGGTACTCACGATGGCGGACGGTTTTCTAGCTAAATCCAGATTTGGGCTTTTTCCCTTATCAATGTTTGCCCCATCGGAGTTATTACCTCCAGGTCATTTGAATTGTTACCACTCCTGGTTTTTGGCATTGTTTGCCTTACTCTTACTGTGGTCGCCAAATGTGTGTTCGCTCCAGAAGTGACCGCTGGACAAGCTGGATCCGAGCACGTCATAAATCTTTGGCACTACAAATAACTGGTACTTGGATGTTCGTTGAATGTGCATGTGTTCGTCTTTTAGATGAAAGAAGAAGGAAGAATGCAGCGGAAAGACACCCTAAGCAGAAGCACTTACGGATGCCATCGACGGTGCCTTCGGAGAGAACAAGATTGCATGAGCACAAGATTGCAGGAGCACAAGATCGCAAGAACGTTGGGATGCTTGAACGCCTGAATGCTTGAAAGTTTTAAAGATTGTATATCCGTCTATAGAGAGGTTGTTTGTACAATACCTAAGAATAATTATTTATACCATGTTAGCTCTACGTGAATACGAAAATAACATATTATACATATATTTTGTATCCATGTTGTCAGTCTTCATGAAATATCTCCTTTTCATCTAAGTAGTCTTGCCAACAATTTCCTTAAATATCCCAAGATCGTCCAGAATATACCCATGACAGCCACTGATCGATCGTACCGCCCACTAGGCTTCACGGCAAAGTTTTCTCGCTCGCTGGTTGATTGTCGCAAGATGGCTCTGTCACTTGGCATCTGCTTCGTCCGTAAGCCTTCGCATGATGTGTTTTCACAACTACCTCCTTAAAAGGCCTTATGTGCTTTGAGCTAGCATTCTAGACTGTTGATTCACAAATGGCCCCAAGACTTGTGGTTCATAAGTTCTGTTGCTAAATAGTGGATATGGTGGAATTAATTGTCTTGAGGGACATGCCAAAATTCCTTTTGAAGAAGGATATTTTTTTCCTCGTCGTTTTTGATTTCGTGATCACAAGATAGTTATTACGAATCGTTCGATCTCCTTTCGCCATCGTGAACGTTGAGTTCACGTGATTTGGCGCCTGACCGGCTTGCTCGTCCGAGCCACATTGATTTCCCGATGGCCGCATTCATTGCGTCGGGATCCTTATTGTAAAATGTTTTTGAGCATGCATGCCGCGTTGTAATCTTGAGAAAACCGTATCAATTTTATGCACGCAGTTATGATATGCGCGTTACTTTTATATTATAATGTACGAAGATTAAGCTATTTCAGTATCATATATTTCGAGTTCGAAACACATTAGCCTCAGCAAGTTGATTCGAGCACGAATACGTGATGACGAATGTTGGAAAGGGTTGCACCAAATAAGGGCAAACTCAAATCACACATCGGATAAAAAAATGTCACAAACCCAGTATATATAGCCTAGCGGGTTATTCCCTCTATAGCCAATTGCTTTTAGAGTGGAACCCCGTTGGACTTGTATACTGGGCTCGGTATTTGGATCGGTCCCAGATTTTCTCCAATTTGTCATGAGTAGTTGTTTTTTGTGTTAGTACAAATACGTGTTAGATTTCTCTTTGTAATGGCACGAACAGTTTTACCTTATAACTCTAGCAATTTATCTTCTCATCGTTAGCATTCTTTGATTTTGTACTCCTCCGTTCAGGACTTTGTGTTCTGAGTGTATGATGTAAGTTTGTCTATTTGGATGAATTTTTTTTTTCTTTTGCTTCGACCGACGATCACAATCAAGATCCGGAATCAAACCATTATTATTTATAGCCAAATATTTTCGGTGTTTTTATAGTATCCCGTACATTAAGCTTGGCCAATACTCTTGCACTGAGACCATGCCAGAAACGCCACAAATGTTTGTGGCCCATGTTACTTCTCACCACCGGCCGGAGGTTGTCCGGGTACACGGGCCAAACCTTTGCCCTGCTGCCGACAGTTGACTGGCCGGCATCAACCCTAAGGAAGGTGCTGAGCCATCAAGGGAACAGTTCTGAAAGGGGCATGCCCTCAACCTCTCCCCCTGGTCCTTCATCTTCAACTCCATCGTCATCATCGGTGCCGCCAAAGGATATAGCAGCTGTCAAGATGGAGTCCGAACCTGAAGATGACAATGAAGATGTTGAGGCCGCCGACTTTGGTCGGCCTTTGCGTGAGGATGTATTAATGGTTTCTCGCAATCAGTCCCTTTGAGTTAGCTCTGGATAGAATAGCCCGGGAAGCGATCAGGTGTACCAAGAATATCCTTTTTCTCGCACGATCAGCAGAAGAATCAAACAACTACAGCTGCATCTTTACACATTATCTACAAGATAGTTAACAAAATGGACGAAAGGGGTTTTAGACAGTAAATGCAGAACAGAAGTGAGAAACAAGATCTGATATATGGTTAATTGATCTAAACGTCTCCTGTTGCATCGAGGGCATAGGATAGGATATTCGGTGTGACGCTAAAAATCATTCCCAGAAATTATCCCGTACAGCCGTTTGGCTGTCCAAGTTGCATCGCCTAGTCTTCTGAGAGGACTAGCTATCTCTTCGGAAATCTTCATTAACAAGACCCGACATTCTGAAGCAGAAAAAACGGAAACTTTCGATAGTTAATTGACTCTCGCCGATGAAAAACAGCAAGCGAAAAAAAAAACCACTTGCCAAAGTAGCAAACCTGATATTCGGGAAAAATTCAACAGAGAAAACGAAGCCAGGATCTTGTCCTCGATGTGATCCCCGTTTTCTAGTTTTCCTTTAAGCAGGGGAAAAAGGGTGGAATACGCAGAGAGCTGGAACTCGGCTTCCGACAGAGAAGAAAGAGCAAAGCTCAAGCATGCCACTGTGGTAAGGCACACCCTGGCAAATTCCGCATCCCCGGAGCTAAAGCACCTCGAAATGGCATACATGAACGATTTCTTTCCGCTTCCCAGCAGAGAGAGTAATAAGTTCTTTACCCAAAGTTGATTGCCCAATTCTTCGTCGCCCTGTGAGGACTGAATGTTATACATTTATACTATTGTAAGGTCTAAATCACCAGTAGACAAAGGAAGCTCATGTACCGAGTAATCTGCGGAAATATCAAGAGCTTCATCTCGGGGTATCGTTTCAAATGTGGAACCAATATAATCTAGCAGTTCAATACCAGACTGGGGATATAGTTTCGTAGCACACAAGAATCGCCTTCCCAAAACCGTGAGTGCGTTGCTGCAGTTTGCTCGAACGTATTCGTCATCGAAACTCAGTTCTAAAGCCAAGGAGATCGCATCAACAGCCTCTTCCCTGTATATGCTGTATTTCCGAGTTTCCACCTGCAAAAAGAAGTATATGGGTAACCCAGGTTTGGCAACCTCTCACATGTTTAGTACATGTAAGACAATCAGGGCCTAACCTAACATGTTACATGTCTAATCAAACCCTATCATAAAAATAGAAAGAATCGTTTTTACTTGCAGACAGCTTACCAGCAGATCCAGATGCAGTAAGAGTACAGCAATCATTGCTTTTTCCTCATGTGGAGAACTTTGAAGATACAATAGCAATGTGTGCATGGCATTGATAATCTCTTCATGAGCTAAGCCGCGGAAATAATCTACTGAATCTTTTCTCCTGTGTAAATTAATCGAGGAAACAAAGTTAATTGACTATAATGAACGAGACACTCCATGCATACAAGAATGCTATGTTCGATCTTGTCCAATCCGATGATTAAATTACCTGCTCATGCACAAAAGTTCGATTAGCAAGGATACTGCAAGTGATCTCCCTTTATTCTGTTTGTTATGGAGTAACTCGAGGAGAACATTTTTGTTAAGACCCTCCAAAATCTGATTCCTGCACCTTGCATCTGCCTCAAGGCAACACAGCAAAAGTTCAGCCATCTGAATCTTCTTTGGCAGCAAGCCAAACTCCAGTTTCTGAATAAGGTAGCGCAAGCATCCTAGAGATACAAGACGCTTTGCGTTTGCCAATTTTTCTTCTTTGTCAGAAACAATCAGAAGCTTCTCGAGAACAGTAAGAGCTTCATCATCTTGACCACTATCTTGAAGGCCATCCTCTTTCTGTGGCCCCACAATCTTTGAGTTAGAAGAAGCAGTTTCCTTCTTACGATAATAAGACATCAGAACCTCAACGGTGCGCTTCATGACAACGTTACTTGGAGGGACATCCATATATTCCAGAGCTGTTCCGGTGACTGGACAAGTTTCATTTCCCTGATCGAACCATTCCACAATGGCTGCACGTTCATACGTTTGTCCAGTAACCAGTGTCACGGGGTCCTGATAGAGTTGTCCAGTAAGTGGGCAAATAAATGCCTGTTCAATCTTAAAAAGAGCCCTTTCTGCCGAAAGCATGGGAACTTGGGACTTCTCTGTGTATTTAGGAGGTTTACATCAGATAATAATTATGATATTCGATTTACATCATCAAGTGTGCTTTCCAGAGACTCACCTTTGAAAGAATAGCTACTTTCAGTCAGCTGCGATCATCAAAATAACTAATAAGAGAATATCACACGAGAGTTCATCATAGAGAAATAATTCGTCTTACAATGGTAAAAGCAAACTCCTATGGAAGCACACTTACATGTGTAGGAGGCACCTGTATCGAATAATCATCCATTGTAGCTTGCCACAAGACATTATGGCCACCAGATTGCTTGCCAGAAGCTATCCGAGTTGAAAAACCAACTTTTTGTGGGCCTTTTTTTTCCATATCCATCCGCAAAGGCGGGTCTCCCTGCAGAATAAATTACTCACCGAATCACTTAGTATATGCAGAAGCAATCCACGCGGGGGGCGCCCAATACTCTTTTAGTAAGCATGACTATCAAGAAGATTGATAGATTCCAATGGACGGAGCACCCAACCACCATCATCAAAAGAATCTTAACGCCATGTATACCAGACGAATTTTTTGAAAGGGTATACAAAACAGAAATTTCAAGAGTATACTTACGATAACAGATGCTTCATCCTTCATAGCATTTTCCACACTTCGCTCATCCACATGTTTTATAGTCTCGGAAGAAGAGGCCGAGATCCGTTTGATTTCAGGACCAGTGCTCCCAGGATCTCTCATACCGCTCAAACAGTTTTCAGCTAAATCATCTGAGATATCCTCGAGTGATGGATTGCTTGATAGGCCGAGCGAAGCCTCAGACAAATTGTTACCGACTGTTGTATGAATAAGGAGAGGAGTACGTGCATTAGACGGTTCTGTAGGATTACTTGGAGAATCTTCGAGCATAACACCCCGGAAAGATAGCGAAGGTACGTTAATGGAAGGAATTGAAGGGGCTTCAAAACCCTCCATGAGCCAATTCTTGTAATAAACTGCAAACTGATAAGTGGCCGAATCAAGAATCTCATTAAAAACTTTGTCGAGCACCTTTCGCTTCCTCTCTTTGTTGGGTGAACTGACAAGCGAGTCAGCTTCTTGGTTGTACCATATCTCCAAATGTGAGAGGTGAGGATAGAACAAATTCTCCCACAGTTCAGGAAGCAAAGCAGTCCGGGCCTGGAAAGGGGAATCACAGAAAACTTGCAGAAGATGCTTCGCCGATACCCGGTTCTTTTTCTGTAGTTTGTATATAACACTGATATAGAGGTGAGCACAAGCTGATAATTTGTAGTTGGGCACCCCACAATTGAATCCATCCACCAGCCCGCTCGAGTTTAATCCCGTAATCACACTCAGTTGCAATAAAGCCCTTTTTAGCTCATTCGAACTGGCACGCTCATTTGTAGCCTCTTCAACTGTTTTGATGGCCTCCAGTAGATTGAATATCACTTTGCTCTCACTATCAGAGCATTTTTCTGGGTCAATAAAGTCGAGCGAGGAGAAACAATTATCATGGATACTAGTTCTAAAAGCTTCATCATTCAGGAACCGTTTGCAATAACTAGTTAAGATGGAGATCGTGGCTTGGATAGCAGCTTCATCCAGGGCAGGGATAGAATCAGTTGACGCACTTGGACCATGCTTCCGAGCTTGAACGTGCTCGTCTTTCTTCCTATTTATCGAGGAGGAGCCTCCGCTAGATGAATCATGGGTATTATCAGACTGACCCATTTGAAGAGTATGCTTTTTTGGTGTGTCACCGGGTTTCATCTCTTTCTCCCGGGAAGGGTCTTGTCGATATCTCCCTTCCCTTTCATTTGCTTGTTTATCCTTTGATACAAAGACCTTCGACGCACCATCGACTAGAGCTGTCCGCTTGCTCATCGCCGTATCATCCTTCCTAGGTGATTCCCGCATTTCATTTAGATAGATGTCTTTCATGTGCTCAAGTTTTTCTGTCGGCTCTTCAGGGATATCCTTACCCGAATCATCCACATGATCCAAATCAAATCTCGCCGTCTCCTTCATATTGGAAGTCTCAGTTGTTTCATCTGCAAGTCTGTGACTTTCTCTGTGCACACCTCGTCTTGTTACCGGACCACTATCTCGTAGTCTGGAACCCTTACTACTTTCGCCTCTTGAGAAACTACTCTTCAGGCCATAACGGGATGCATCTGATTGGCTTCTCCCGGTCTTCAGCCTGGTTCCAAATGCAGTTTCTGTATTAGCCTGGCCACGCGTGCGACGAGGGACGGCCGTATCAGAGCCGAATGAAGCCCTCGACTTCAACATGGACCGCTTCCCTCGGAAACCTTCCTCAGTAAGAAGCTCCTCCAATGAGGTAGCCATGAACGCCAAAACGACAAGCCTCTCCTACCGAGATTCAGGCAGGTCAACGAAGAAAGAAGAGCCTGAAACAGAGAGAAATGGAGTAACAAATAAGGAAGGGGACCAGGGTAGGCAAGAGAAAGAGCATTGGTGGATCCGGGGGTCCCCTAGTCAACAAAAAGAAAAACGCGAATCCATGATATGGGGCTAAATAAACCTCGTCAGGAATCCCATCCACTGCTCGAAATCAAGAACAAAAAAGAATCGCGCCAAGGATAAAACCGAGAGAAGTATCGGAATCTGTTCTCAAAACGATAACACAAACAACTCCCACAAGACTGACCATCCCAACAGGGGAGCAGTCTGATCATGAAGAAACCCCCCGGAGGGGAGGGTGGGGGTTTCCATAAAACACCTAGAAGGCGTCACCTTTCTACAAACCCGAGAACTTCACCAGTACCAGTCAACGTCCGAACAGTAAAAGGAAGGAGGAGGAGGAGGAGGATGAGGGATGTTGGCTACCGATCCTGGAAGAGGAAGGGGAAGGGGAGGTGAGGAAAGAGGGGTCCATGGGATGAATAGAAAGGAAGGGGTCGGGGGAGAAGACAACCAACGGGATAATGCCATTTGGGAGAAAACGAGGGGGGAGGGGACACTTGGGAGTTTAGGGCGGCAGTTGAAGAAGTTGGATGGCTGATTGTTTGGCCGGAGACAAAGGGACGAGACGACAAGGAGGAAGATGACAATTTGGTTGTTTTTGGAAGACTCCGTCCACTCCACCCACCGCTCTCTTTACTTCTTCTTCCCAAATTTTGATTTTCCACATGTATTTTTTAATTTTTTTTATTCAATTAATATTTTTATTCTAAGAATAAATGGGTTGAAGAAACTCAACCCCCCTTTCATTATTCTTGAACAATTTCGAGATCGGGTCGGAATGAGATACCAATTCGGGAACAACTAGAATTCTAACACTTTTGTCAGACGGTAAGGGCCCAAGACACAGTCTCGAGCAGATAATTTCTATGGAGCGATCGTTGCTAGTTTAAAGCACAGTTCATACCCAACGATGCAATTATTAGGAATGTGCTCAACCACCGGTGATCTCGATGCCCCGAAAACGGCAGGAAAGCGGACGAACCAGAACAGCAACCAAAACAACCATTCGGCTCTTTCAACGACGCCAACGACGGATTTCAAACGCAACGACAATAAAAAGGGACATGACTCGACAGCCTCGGAAGCGGCTAACGTCCCCGTTACACGCAATGTACTAATTTTTAGTATTTTTATATATTTGTATAAATGAAATTAGTATAATTGTCTATTACTAATACATTACTAATCTTAATTGGTACAATGTATAAATCATGTACTAGTACACGTTTGTACATTGTACTAATAAGAACAGTAAATGTTTTGTACATATTAGTAACAATGTACAAACGTGTACTAGCACATGATTTATGCATTGTACTGATTAAGATTAGTAATGGACAATTGTACTAATATGTACAAAACATTTACCGTTCTAATTAGTATAATGTACAAACGTGTACTAGTACATGATTTGTACATTGTAATAATTAGATATTAGTAATTTTCTGATAATGTACAAAAAAGTAAATTTGTTTAGAACATTTGTACTAAATTTTGTTAGTACATTACTAATATGCGTCGAGCCTAACTCCTAACATGCCGTGGTTGTGATTTTACCATTTTATACCTTCCCCCACCCCCCCCAGTTGTTCCCCTGCTTCCTTGGAGACTTTCTCCCAAAGTTGGCCACTCCAGTCGAGTATGGTTACTCATCCAAGCCTATGAATTAGGCTGATCGTGGTGACAACGAAAGGGGAGTATCAAATTCGGCGAAAGGGCACTATCCAAATCGGCGAAAGGGGACTAACCAAGCGGACTATCGCAGTGCACGTCAAACTAATATGCATAATAGGTTCTCCCAATGATCGCGAAGTCGACGACGATCATCTAGGGGATTACACAAACCGCAAATTACAGACAGTTCTACACAAAAGCATATACAGGAGCACATTTAAGTTATGCACAGTAACTTGGTCGCGATATTTTGTTGCGGCTTCGAACAAAAAAAGTCGTTGACAGTGCGTGGTCACCCTTGCCCTTCAAAAGAAAACTGCTTCTGGAACCCACAGGTCCTTTTTTTTACACATCCAAGAATAGGTTCTTCGAGTATTCCTGAGTAGACATACAAAGCAGATGAGTTAGGAGCGGACAACAGGTCATTGAAAGGTTGTTAGAGCTTTTCAAATGTACATGTACTAGAACAATCGCACTTGTCGTTGCGTTCAGCTCCTCGAAGAAATGGATGCTCACCTCCTCGCGTCGCCATAGGATGAAGGCGGCGCCATGCCAAAAATTCACAACATGGTGGTTGCTAAAGGGAAAATGCTCGCATATGCTGGCTGCGTCGCTGAGTGAGGAGGACGAGGGATTAATGACCAATTCCATGCACATCTTCTGGACGGCGAAGAGTTCCAGTGCAGCGTTTACGAAGGAGTAGTTGTTATGGTAGATTGTGCAGCTCTAGATAAGGATGGACATTTCGTTATGCATCTCCATATCTACGATGCCCTCTGCCACCGTCAGGTCCACGGTGCCTCCTGTATCCTTTAACAGCAGCTCCCACACTGGCGTGTTTTCGTAAACCTCTAGCTTTACAAGCATCTGGAAGATTTTTTTCTCAGAGAACATTGTTGCTAGACGAAAGAATGGCCCGCATGCCTGCACGGGTATTTTATTTGTGCCCGGATGGAGAAGGTGGAGTATCGGCAAGTTCATGACCCTGAGCACACGCTCCACAGTGGCATCACAGTTGGTTTCGACGAGTGGGGGTTCTGTTTGCAGCATTTGAAGTATTGAAGCACGCAGATCGCGGACCCAGTGTCCGTCAGGATGCAGAGCCTATGAGTTGTTGGGCAGACGCACGTCAAAAGTAATGTTGTAGGCCGGGGGGTCTGGCGAGGTGCGAGTTCCATACCATATCTCCACCATCACCCGACAGGCTTTTTCAAAGGGAATGGGTCGGATAGACCTTACCTGGACGTGGTAGTTGGTCGATGGTGAGGTGTCGTTCTCCATGGAACCTTGAAGGAGCCGATGCATGCGCCGTTTATTTGTGGAAATGGCGAAGGGACAGAGGTAAATTCAATTGAAGATTTCATCTTGTCCTGTAATTAATGTGATGAGGAGGGAATTGGTTCTCGGTCACGTCCAAATGACTGACCTCACATTGCGGTGGTTGAAGTTATTAATTGAACACCTCTTACCTCGCACTGCATCCCCAGACTCCAAAATGCAATTTGGATGAGGATCTGGTTTAATAATGCGAGCTGGTTTAATAATGAGGAATTGGTTTAATAATCCCCAGAATCGCATGCAATCGAGCATGGGGAGATCATTTTGTTGACACTCTGGCGCAAGTGAGCTCGGAAGGGGAAGGCTAGAAGTTAATCTGTCGTAGTCGTCCCACATTGATGCACCAACGGGGAGTTATACTAGAAATCGGAGAAGAAGGTATTTCGCAGAATCAATTGTGGGCAAGGACTTGATGAATCCAGTTCAGACCTATGTGTGAGTATTCTTCGTGTGTTTTTGAAAATATGGAAACTGAAGACACGGCCGAGTATTTTATGATGGTGTCGCGAATGTCGGAGGACCAGCTGATGGAAATGAGATTTGGTTCGGCAGATGAGGTGGAGCAACTTTTCAGGATGTACGGGTTAGTTCACGGCTTCTCTACAAGAAAAAATGACCAGCGACGTCGGCGAAATGGCGAGTGTGTAATGCATAGTTGGGTTTACTCACGCGAAGGCCATCCGAGGCGTAGATCCGATGTAGCCGTACCCTCGCAAATGAGGGCGTCCATGAGGTTGGGTTGTCCTTGTGAGGTTAGAACCATAGTGGACTGCAATGATCGATGGTGTGAACACTAAAATCTCGCGAAGAAATATCAGCGCACAAATTATCGTATGAAAAATGTAGCGGGTTCTGTCTCTAGTCATGAGAAAAGCACGTGATTCCTCTGATTCGATCTTTGAAGAATAACGGTTGTAGATGATGATCTTGAGCTCTGACAGAATTTCAATAGAACTTCGAGATGATATATGAATGAAGTCGTCGGGGCCTTTGGACGTGAGCCGACAGAGCTTTGGTAGCTTGATGAAGTCGTCGGGGCCTTTGGGCGTGATCCGGCAGAGCTTCGATATCTTGATGAAGTCGTCGGGGCCTTTAGGCGTAATCCGGTAGAGCGTCAGGGCGCGTTGCAGAAGATCACCGGGCGATGGACATCGGCAGAACTTCAGCGAGCAGGAGGCAGCGAGAGTCTTCGAGAGCTTCAAGAGTCTTCTCTTCACCTATGTGTTGAGTGTTGTGTCTTGACAGAGGATATAGCCGTCGTCGAAGAATATAATATCCGAGAATATCGCTCGGGAAGAATATTGTTGTGTGTGCAATATGAACGCTGGGAAAATATAACTCCTAGAGGTTATTCCACCGCGAGAAATTCGTCATCCCGCTATGGGACCTTCAGAGATGAAGCCACCAGAGATGTCTTTGGAGATATACCTGCAAGATGGTCCTTCCGAGATATACCCGCTTGAGGGGCCTTCGGAGATATACCCGCTAGAGGGGGACCTTCGGAGATGAACCCGCAAGAGGGGCCTTCAGAGATGAACCCGCAAGAGGGGGCCTCCGGAGATGAACCCGCAAGAGGGGGCCTCCGGAGATGAACCCGCAAGAGGGGCCTTGGGAGATGAACCCGCCATGAGGGGCTCCGGAGATAAACCCGCAAAACCCGCTAGAGGGGCCTTCGGAGATATACCCGCTAAAGGGGCCTTCGGAGATAAACCCGCTATGAGGGGCCTTCCGAGATAAACCAGCAAGAGGGGCCTTCGGAGATAAACCCACCAGAGGGGGCCTTCGCCGCACCACCCGCGGAGGGGTCTTCAAAAAAATAACTAGAATCTCTTTATAACCCAACCCAATGGGGCTTAAGAGAATAAGAGAGAAGAGAGAATTTTGTGTGTGAGAGGTGTGTTGTGAATGAATGGGGAGGCCTCTATTTATAGGGTTCCAAGGCTGGTTTAAATTAGGAAGCTGGACATATCTTATTAGGCAACTTCTCGTGGACCGGGCTATGGGCCGGGCTTGAATTTAGGCTTAGTTTTAGCCCAAAATACTTTGTTTGGATGGGGCGGCATCATTTTCATATGATTTCATGGCTCGTTTATATAGTTCATAAAAATTGGATATTAGGCTTGATAAGTAGCCTATATTATGATGACAAATTTTTTGATGTCTACAAATGCCCCCACTTTAATTCGTGTCTCGCATGCTTATATATTGCAGAGAGACGGGAATAAAAGTATTGAAGCGATGTTCATATATCTCATTCGACTACATGAGGATTGAGTCGTTCACAGTTTATACCGTGTGAGAAGGAGTATTATACGACGACATAATCGTTCACAGTTTGTACTCGTGTGGACAATGAGTATTATATGAAGATTGTGTTGGTCACAGTTTATACTCGTGTAGAAAGGAGTACTATATGGAGATTGTGTTGGTCACAGTTTATACTCGTGTAGAAAGGAGTACTATATGGAGATAGAATCATTCATAGTTTATACTCGTGTGGGCCAGGAGTATTACATGAAGATTTTCTTTGTTTTTATTTTTCTTTCTTCTTTTTTTTATTTCTTTTTTTTTGTTTTTTTTTATGTCGTGTAGTTTAGGCTCATGCGACATGGAGCATTATTCTTCAGGCGTAGTATCGCTTCAGGAACTTCCCATTGATTGGTCCAACTCGTACTCCATCTTGATCAACTATCTTGTAGGCGCCCCTAGTGTAAGCCTCTTGGACTACGTATGAACCATCCCACTTGGATGTGAATTTGCTCCGGTCTTATGCGTGATGATTATAGGTCTTCGCACCGCCAAAACAAGGTCACCTACTTGAAAGGAGCGAGGTCGTACTTTTTTGTTGAAAGACTTCGACATCCTCGCCTGATAGCATTCAATCCGGTGCTAGGCTTCAAGACGTTTCTCATCCAAAGCTTCTAATTCCTGCAAGCGCAATCGCGCATTATCTTCCTGACAAAGTCCCTCTTGTGTGGCTATTCGTAGTGACGGTATTTGTCGTTCAAGTAGAAGGACTGCTTCCACGCCGTAGACCAACGAGTATGGTATCTGAGCGCGGTTCTATACGTCGTATGATACGCCCATAGAGCTTCTCCAACTCGTTCATGCCAATCTCTTCTAGCTTTATCGATCACCTTCTTTAGAAGATTGCATAGTGTTTTATTGAACGCCACCGCCAACCCGTTTGCGGTCGCATAATACATAGAAGAGTTATATTGTTTAAAACCAAATTGCTCGCAAAATTTATCAATGGCCTTATTAGAGAAATTCCGGCCATTATCTGTGATGATATAGTGAGGCACACCATAACGAAATATAATATTATTCTTGATGAAGGTGATCTTTCCTTCTTCACTTCTCGAAAGGATGCAGCTTCGGCCCATTTGGAGAAATAGTCTGTTGCCGCCAGAATATATGAGTGACCCCCGATGATTTGGGTGTAATGGGCCCTACGACATCCAGTCCCCAGGCCTCAAATGGCCAAGATGCTATAGTTGGATGAAGTGGCTCGGGCGATTGATGGATGAAGTTAGCGTGAAATTGACATGCTTGACACTTCTTTGCATATTCCATACAATTCTTTACCATTGTCAGCCAATAATAACCCATCCTCTTCAATTGGAAGTGAAGTTTAGGACCAGATTGATGAGCCCCACAAACCCAGAATGCGCCTCCTCTAGTGCTTTGGTGGCTTCTTCCACTCCAAGGCATCGCAAGAATACTTCTTCAAAGGATCGCCGATAAAGAGTATTTTTAAAATATATGAATCGAGGCGCTCTTCTCTTTACATCTACTTTTTGTCGTGGGTCGTTAGGCAGCTTTCCGTGCTCGAGAAAGTCGATGAGTGGTTGTCTTCAATCTTGGTCCTCTATGTTACAAACGGATATGAGATTTATTTCATTTGTTTCCTCCTCGTCAGGGACCGATGGAGCCGCCCATGCTTGACATAGTCTGACGCTGACCTCCCTATCTACTGAAGTGAGTGCAGAAGCAAGACTCACCAAGGCATCTGCTTGTGCATTTTCCTTTCTTGGTATATGACTTATTGTAATATCCGGAAACCACCCTGCGAGTTTAACGACATAGTCATGATAAGGCAAAAGCTCTGGCTTGCGAACCTCGTATGTGGATAGAAGTTGATTAATCACAACCTTGGAGTCTCCATATACCCTCAAACTATGTACTTTGTTAACCATGGCCATTTCTAACCATATTATTTGAGCATAACTGAGTGAGGGTATATGCATAAGGGATGATATCTCCATCAGACGTGACGAAGACAACTCCAGCTCCTGCGCCTCTTTGTGTAGCTGACCCATCAAAGAACATTTTCCATGGAGAAGGAACAACAACCAACATTACTTCCTCATCGGGTAATTCTTCCGATACTTTCCAATTATCTGGTATAGGATGATCTGCCAAGAAGTCAGCTAAAGCTTGTCCCTTCACAGCCTTTTGAGGAACATACAAGATCTCAAATTCTTGGAGCATAAGTGCCCATTTCGCGAGACGACCAAATAGAACCGGCCTCGACATTATATATTTGAGAGGATCTGCCCGTGATATGAGACGAACAGAGTGTGCCTGCAGATAATGTCGTAACTTTTGAATGGCAAACATTAAAGCAAGACATGTCTTTTCAATAGGAGAGTAATTCAATTCCGCTCCGGTTAAAGTCCTGCTTAAATAATACAAGGCATTTTCTTTTCCATTATCGTTCTCCTGAGCTAACAGAACACCTAGTGAAGCTTCTTGTGCTGCTATATAAAGTATGAGAGGTCTCCCTTGAATAGGCGCATTAAGGACTGGTGGCTTTGACAAATAAGCCTTTATGCTGTTGAATGCATTTTTACACGCTACGTCCCACTCAAAAGGAGTACCTTTCTTCATCAATCTATGAAAGGGATGGCATCGTCCGGCGAAGTTTGATATAGACCTTTGAATGTATGCAAGTTTCCCTTGAAGGCTCTTCAACTCATGTATATTCCTTGGTTCTGGCATCTTCATAATCGCATCTATCTTTAATTGATCGACTTCAATGCCTCGATGTCGAACGACAATCCAAGGAACTTTCCCGAAGTGACCCCGAATGCACACTTCAAAAGGTTCATTTTCAGTTGATATTTGCGTAATCTATCAAATACCTTTCTAAGGTCATCGATATGATCGCGCCTTTGTCTGGATTTGACAACCAGATCATCCATGTAACACTCTACATTCCTGTGGAGAATATCATGAACGATCCGTTGCATAGCTCGTTGATAAGTTGTTCCCGCATTCTTCAACCCAAAAGGCATCACCTTATAACAATATATGCCTTTTGGAGTACGAAAAGTTGTCATTTCCTCATCCTTCGAATCCATTCGGATTTGATTGTATCCTGATGATCCATCCATAAAACTGAGGGCTTCATAGCATGTGGTCGCGTCCACCATTATCTCAGTAATTGGAAGAGGAAAACCATCCTTGGGACATGCATTATTGAGATCACGAAAATCAACGCAAACTCGGAGTTGACCATTCTTTTTCCTAACAGGTACAATATTTGCAATCCATGTTGGATATTTCACCTCCCGAATAAATCCGGCTTCAATAAGCTTATTGACTTCGGCCTCTATCAATGGGATCAGCTTTGGGCGAAAACGTCGTTGAGCTTGCTTTATGGGTCGAACTCCATGCTTAATAGCTAACTTATGGACTGCTATCTTTGGATCAAGGCCGGGCATTTCTTTATAGCTCCATGCAAAGACATCTTTATATTCCCTTAACAATTGGATGTATAACTCCTCTTCTTCAGGGGTTAAACTTGTGCTAAGGAATGTAAGACGATGATCCCCTTCCTCCCTAAGATCGACTTCTTTCAATTCGTCAACAGTAGACTTCTTTTTGTCCTCGAATACTTCTGGAGCCTCTTCTGCATCATCCTATTTAGGGGAAGTGTTTTCCTCAGCCTCAGTAATTGTGACGTGGTGGGAAACGACAACATCATTTCCGCTATTACTATGAGATGATTCCCCATTGCTATTAGTAAATACCCATGTCTTCGTGCTCATTTTCAGTACATCGCCAGTAGTTATAATTCCATATCTCCTATAGTGAGGGTAAGATAGTTCTTTCCAACGGCTCGTTCTCATCCCTGGTTGAATCCTTGGATTATAAGCCGGCTACTTGATAAATCGTCAACCCCTAGCCCAATCTCTTTTAGGGATTTTAGTGACAAGATATTGACTGCTGAACCTGGGTCAACCAGTATGCGATTGACCTTCGTACCATAAGCATACCCTGATACAAATAACGGCCGATTGTGAGATTTGTGACCTATAAGAAGATCTTCATCGGAAAATGTGATTGTTGTGCCATCTTCTCGTAATTTCACAACATTCACTACTGCTGGATCTTCTGGTGTGTCAACTTTCACGGCTGTTACTTCTTTGTCTGCATCAATGTGGTAACAACTCCTAGACAGATTTGCAAGTTTTCGAAAACATTCCGGAAAGAAATCCCATAACGTAGCCGAGGTTGGCTTTTTCAAGGACTGGTCATCTAGCGAACTCTCCTCTTTCACCGTTTTCCTAGAATACACTTTTATTGGTGACCTCATCGTGATCTTTGCTCGTATAGGAGGCGTCTTAATAGGCTTAGAAGACTTCTTTCGATTCCTTTTGTGGGTCACCAAAGTCCAGCCTTCGTCTGTAGATGCTTCCTCAAAGCTAACCACACAACTTGACACCTTGGTCATATATCGTTGCATTACTCCCATACTTTGTAGTCCAATTATTTTAGCAGAATCGACAATCCCGAATATGATGTTAGGAGTATCATTGTTTGCGACACTGATCATATTCGAAGGTGCAATATAGGCTCCTAAATCGATCTTGTTGTCACGTACAAGTTCCATGACCTTCTCCTTAAAGACGAAATACTTCTCAATTGGATGGCCTAAGACACGATGTAATTGCAGAAGTTGGGATTGTCCACTAGATTCGCTTGTTGCGGTCGCTTTGATTGCGGAAGCTCAATCATTTTAGAAGACAATAGATAGTCAAATATTTCTGCAACATCTTCATTAGGGAAAGGATATTTCTTGTTTTGCCTTTCTTCAAGAGTTAGGCGTTGTCTCTCCATCCGGGTTGCTTCTGCAGGTGGTTGTCTATTTGCCGAGACTTTTCCTTTTGCAATTGGCACTTTGACAGGAGCTGCATCTGTAGTCATTACATGCTTCTTAGTATCCTTGAAAGCGGACTTGCCCCCAGTTCTATTTCCTAGTCTTCCTGTCCCTCTAGGTGGCTCAGGAATTGGGATACTATTCATATTGATTCCAACAAAGCTTAACTCCATGTCATGAGCTTTTGTCGCCAACTCCTCGAATGATCGTGGTTTGAGCCCTTGTAGAATATAACGAATCCTCCAGAGCATGCCTTGAATGCACAAGTCGATAAACGTTTCCTCTGATAGACGATCCCTACAGTTCAAGCTTAGATTCCTCCATCGCTGGATATAGTCGACAACAGGTTCTTCCACCCATTGACGAGTATTAGTTAGCTCGATCACGCTCACCACGAGCCGCGTGCTGTAGAAGCGATTTAGAAACTCCCTTTCCAATTGTTCCCAACTATCAATAGTGCCTGGCTTGAGATCAATGTACCAATCAAAAGTGTTTCCCTTCAGAGAGCGAACAAACTGTTTAACCATCCAATCCCCATCAGTGCCCGCATTGTTGCAAGTTTCGACGAAATGAGCCACATGTTGACGTGGATTTCCCTTTCCGTCAAATTGTTGGAAGTATGGAGGCTGATATCCGACTGGCATCTTGAGGCCTTCGATTCTTCGGCTGTAAGGCTTATAGTATGCTGAAGATGATGATGATTTGTCCTCAAACTCGCTCTTCACCGTCTCTTTTATTAATTCCATCATTGCTTTCGCTGGAATATGATCTTCAATGATGGACGTGTGCTTTGTCGAATCATCAACAGTCATGACCCCTTTTCCTTTGTCAACTTGGGTGCACGAACTTTCTTCTGTAAATGTTTCGTCGGCATACTTACTCTCCAGCTTTTTGACGATGTAGTCCATTTGCTGCTCTCTTTCTTTCATAAAAAGCATCATAGCATCCACAGTCTTTGTGAGAGCTGCGACTTGATCTTCAAGGGAAGGAGTATCCGCCATCATCACTAGCATGACTTCAAAGCCTTTAGTTGAATCTGCTTCTGGGGAAGAATCCGACGGAGAGTCAATTGACGAAATATTTTCAAAATTTATCTGCGGGACAGGAGACGCCAGAACCTTGTCGAAGTTATTATCACCAGCAGTTGGTTGAGATGACTTAGGGGAAATTGCTCTAAGCATTCCCTCTATTTCCTCAGTCTGTTTGCGAGTTTTGGCCACAGATTGAGCATATGCCTACTTTGGGGAGCCTCCCTGGTTAAGAACATCCTTGTAAGATGGGGAAGCCTTAGGGGAGATAGACTTGAGCATTTCTTCTTTCTCTTCAGCTTGTTTGCGCGTCATGGCCACAGACTGGGTATAAGTCCACTTTGGAGAGTCCCCGTCATTGAGAGTATTCTTTTCAGCGATATCCTTATAAGCTGGGAATGCCTTGGGGGAGATGGACTTGAGCAATTCCTCAGTCGCCTTATATAATTCAGCAATTGTCCTAACATTGACCAACTTTGGAAAATCAGCAGATGAAGAGCCCCCGGATGAGAGTGAAGGAAAAGCAGCAAGCCGATTGTATGCGACGACATTCTTGACGTTGATCATCTTTGGCGCCATGTGAATTCCTCGAAGTAAAGAGATGAGAGGTAGAGATTGTCCCACTGGGCATGCCAGAAATTTGTGAACACTAAAATCTCGCGAAGAAATATCAGCGTACAAATTATCGTATGAAAAATGTAGCGGGTTCTGTCTCTAGTCACGAGAAAAGCACGTAATTCCTCTTATTCGATCTTCGAAGAATAACTCTTGAGCTCTGACAGAATTTCAGCAGAACTTCGAGATGATATATGAATGAAGTCGTCGGGGCCTTTGGACGTGATCCGACAGAGCTACGGTAGCTTGATGAAGTCGTCGGGGCCTTTGTGCGTAATCCGGCAGAGCTTCAGGGCGCGTTACAGAAGATCACCGGGCGATGGACGTCGGTAGAACTTTGGCGAGCAGGATGCGGCGAGAATCTTCGAGAGCTTCAAGAGTCTTCTCTTCACCTATGTGTTGAGTGTTGTGTCTTGACAGAGGATATAGCCGTCCAAGAATTGCGTTGTTCCATGTGTTCCATCTAAGAATTGACTATGTCTATAGAAAGTATGGAGGCGGATGAACAGAAAGCTTTGCCGTTTGGTGATATCAAGTATAAATGCAAGAAAGTACATTTGATGGGTGAATATGTGCCCAATATGCTAAGGGTACACCAATCTGATATATGCAATCTGGAACAGAGGCAACTCAATACAATTTCAGAAATGACTTCAAATGAAAAGCACAACGGCATGTCAGACGGGGAGATGTATGTGTTTGGCCAGCAGAACATATAATCCCAGGTATTTACATTTTGTGTCTTGAGTGGTACATTAGTTGCCTTTCGTTGTGCACAAAAACTACTGTGAAATATATGCAGGCACACCTATTTTGGTAAAGCGACAGAACAAAAAATATGAGACCTTAGTTGGTTAGGCGTCCGTATCAAAAAAAACTGGTTTTTACCAGTGTTCCAGTTAGCCGTTAGACGATGGCACGATGACGGTGGATTTTTCCTTAGCGATACGCACCCTCTTCTTTCGGCCCCCGTTCATCTTGCCCATAACAATCTTCTTCACTCTGTTTCCTTACCATTTTATGAGGCTAACTGTTAAACGAAACCTTTCCAATGGGCTCACCAGTTGCGAGGCACAATAACAAGGGAAGCATCAGATACATATATAACAAATTCATATACAAAAAAGGCATTCATATGTTGCATTAACTCACCACGTCCCCAAGACCCTAGGATGGGTTTGACATAGACATAAACTTCACTACAAAAGTTCCGCAGTTGGCGATATTTGTCACAAGAATTTAATAATATCATATCTAGATTTAGAGATATAAGATAACTTACTCGTTGCCTAACACGAACTGCTTTGGTACGTTCGCATGGCAGCGAAAGGGCCATGATGAAAGGTCTGGTACGATGCTCGCACTTGAACGCACGGAATTCTCTTCCAAAATTACTCTGACAAGGGTCAACACGCGCATATACAGGTCCATTCTCCCGTGTAAGTTCGATGATCCCAGATGCATCGGGTCTAAGAGCTAGGCTGCACTGTGGGCAAAGTTAACTACCTGTAGGGTCCAATGTGGCTCCGAAACACACACAGGTATGTATATCTATAAAAGATAAGATAAGCCAGTTTATAGATAAGAAAATACGATAGAAAAAAACCACATAAGTTACCAATTTGACGCGGTCGTTAGTTCCGATATTGGACTTGCACAATTTGAATATATTTTTACGAGCGTCTGATGTGATCACCGACATCTTTGAGACGCTATAATTACGGGCTGCCAGGTTCTACCAATGACGGATAATTTATGTTAGTTTTAGGGTGTCATTAGTAACGGATAATTTAGGTGTGACCATCAAACAGATGTTCGGTTATGGGGTATTGACATACCCCCAGCCAACTTGTGAGGTACCACCGTGTACGACCATCATCTGGTTGGATGCTATTCAGCATCATGCCGTGGAAGTCAATGATTTGCAATAGAGATCGTCCCGATTTCATCAGGCACGGTGCAATAACTAACTACTCAACTTAACCATTTCTAGTATCCTTATGTCATTCTGTATCCACCTATTTGGTTTTAGAGACAACATTACGTGCCTTGAAATGCTAACAGAAGCCCCCAATCAAAGCAGCTTGCTGCAATAAGAAAAGTTCATAGCAGACATAGTCACAACACAATGGCATTTTCAATCCTTAGAGTTTCAAGGACATAATAACGAACAATAAGGAAAAAGGAAACCCCACTAGGATCGAGAAGTTCACTCCAAGCATCGGATAATACATTCCAATCAGCCACTATAAAAGATTTCAGTTCACCTAACTCAACATGTTTCAGAATGAGTTTATCAATGTCCTATAAATTAACATAGTCGAGATGGTTGAGAAGACTAGTTGGTACAAATTCGGCCATTCTACAACGATGCCTACAACCTACAGTTAAAGGGTGATCTTATACCTCCGGTATGGAATCATGCTTCATTTTTTACCGCGGGAAGACTGCCTTATCCACCACGAAGGGAAAGGTCGCGTACACGGACGGCTTCCTTGTAGAGGCACGACAGGTCTGAATCTTTTGGGGATTGTTCACCAAATTAGTTGAAGAAATAATCTCCTACACAATCGTATTTACCAATGTAACGTCATTATCAATTTGTGGATAATATAGAATACGAATTAAGAACGACAATGACGAAATTATAATGATCTGTAATATGACCTTGTTACTGACGTCAAGTTGCGTAGCTATCGGTGAGGTTGTGTTACCATCCCTTGCTTCTTTGCCATCCACTTCCTGAGGTGCCACCAGCCTTTTGTTCCCATCATCTTCCCGGCCCTATGTAAAGTTCTCTAAATCTTCGGTTCTCTCCTCGATCTCACCTTGTGAGATGCCCAACAGTTTAGACATTTTGTCGAGTGCATCATTTACTTTTCTTTCCATTAATTCCGACCCGTCATTAGATTCAGCTGAATGCAACTTCCCAATATCAGCTGTGTGCTGCGAATCGTCGAATCCCTGGACTGTACCAATTACCCAACTTCAACTACTACCGTCTTCTTAACTGCCGAGGGTCCTGCTTCATTCAGTGGGTACTACTGGTCATTGTCCTGACCTTGTACACCTCGGTCCGCATCCTCCGTAATATTTGCAAATTCAGCATCTGGGGCCACAATCTCTTCCGTTGGCGATTTCTCGATTTGCACTGGCTGCTAGGTCGTTTTACCATCTGCCACTACCCGAACAAGACTCCTTACTTGTCTGATCTCATTGATCACTATTTGCAGCTTCCGATGCAGGTCTTTCATACCGTCCTCGACATTTCGTACACGCCTATCTACGGACTGAACCAGGTAAAAAAAGTCAGCATATTCTTGCACGAGTATCAAATGAACATCTAAGCATGATGGATCCGTCATTTACCTTCAAATTCCTTATCATCAACTGAATTTCGTCATTCTCATCCAAGGGTATCACGACCATCATTTGTGAATAATATACCAATTGTTAGTAATAATATATCAATTCTCATCCAGGGTACCACGAACAAGACTCCCACCTGACACTGATCATTAGTGAATAATATATCAATTGTTAGCAATGAAAAAGCTCCGCAAGTGCGTTTGTTAAAATTAAAGTTACATCAACCGTAGCATACATTTTCCACATAGCTCTCGTCCGATAATTTGAAAACTGCATGCAATCTGCCGTCATCCCAATTTGCACATAATGGGGCTTGCCGACCAGATCTTAAAAGTGGTGATCCAGGCTTAGAAATCTTGCATGCATAAAAGACCTACAAACGTGCTGTAACATATTTAGGCAGTAAATAAGCGCAAAACAAACGTCGGCACAAATTATACTCATCCTTAAGTATGCAATAATGCAGTACAAACAATACTACCATATAGAATACTTACGATAAGAAGGTGTACGCATCTGCCTATGTAACGCTGTTGTTTTTTCCCTTAAGTATGCAATAATGCAGCACAAACAATACTACCATATAGAATACTTACGATAAGAAGGTGTACACATCCGCCTATGTAACGCGGTTATTTTTTCCCTTGAAATGTCCTCATAACTTCGCATAGGTGATCTACCACGTGTCCCGCCCAATCGAAGCAACCAATCGCCCCTACGTCACGTGTTGTCAAAAGATAATCCTTTGGGATGTCAAAGGCAGTGCCCGGGCAAAGGTAGCAGCCGAGATGAATACTACTAGTTCCGCCTTGAATAAATTGTCGGTCGTCTCCCTCTCTCGCAACTTATCATTGACCGACTTCATGGATATCCTTCCAACTTTCAGGTGGTCGCGTAACTCGCGGTGAATAGATTACAATGGGCCTTTCTTCGGAACGGGACTCCCGTGCAACGGACTCCAAGTATCGCTTCTACATCTGCCGGTCTCAATTTGTGTTCGATATCGTCGATGACCATCACACGCTTCAATGGATCGAAGATCCTCAAGCATAGCCCTAATGCCCTATGGTTCACGTTCCTGCTTGCCAAATGAAGGAGCCCGACAAGGCCGACTTCTCTGAGTACGTCCTTCCTGTCGTCATCAAAGGAAGTGAACAGAGCAAACAGCTTCTTCGGGCTACAACGGGTGAATATGTAATCCTGCGATAATACCGAATGGAGTTAGCTAGACAGTGACGCTTCTCCGCCCGGGTCGTAGGGCGGATGGTCGGGAATTCACTTCTCTAGGCCAGATGCCTTAGGACGTTTAGTCGCTGACCGAGGCATCACCTCCGACATCTTCGTTGTTGACGTCTCCATCAACATCGGGGTCCTCCATATCTATCTCTGACAGAAAAATTGAATTAAACATACATATCGTTATGCACGGATGGAACGAACCTAATAGTTCGACAAATAGACCCAAACAGGACTACTCTAAATCGCAACCCCAACAGTGTCCCCACAACATCGGTCTCCTACTTATCCAATACAAATGCCAATGTATTTCCTCTTTGAAAAATCAATCATTTCCTAGTCAAATTACGTGCTCCTAGGTAATGACAACCAAATTGCCCACAACCCATTCGAGCTCCCAACAAAGGGGATGAATCTGTGCCCTACGCGGACGACACAGCGAACCCACCCAAATCGGCTAGACCTAAGCAATAAACAAAATCACAAAGCCACTCCAACGCAACCACCTTTCCCCTACCCAATTCAGCCTCGCAACTAAACTACACGCTCCTAGGTAATGACAACCAAATCGTCCCGTAACCCATTCGAGCTCCCAACAAAGGGGTTGAATCCGTGCCCTAAGCAGACACCACAGCGAACCCACCCAAATCAAAAAGTCACGCACTATCCAACGCAACCACCTTCCCCCACCCAAATTCAGCATCGCAAATAAACCTAATACCCACAATGCCGATAGACCACCAAACCGATCTCATGCAAAACCCACTTACATCCAGTACCGACCCATGAACGTACCTTCATTGTGTGGTCGGGTTTCCTGAAAACGCATCCCAATAGAGGTAATGGAACCAGCACGGGAGCAGAAAGTCTGGAGTGTCGAACTTTGGGAGAAAGTCACCAAGGAAGCGGGGAATAGCTGGCTGGAGGAAAGGTAGGTGCAAAATGGTAAAATTACAGCCACGGCAGGTTAGGAGTTAGGCTCGGTGCGAAATAGTAATGTACTACCAAATGTAGTAACAAAATTCAATTCAAATGTTCTAAACAAATTTACTTTTTTGTACATTACTAAAAAATTATTAATCACTAATTAGTACAATGTACAAATCATGTACTAGTACACGTTTATACATTGTACTAACTAGAACAATAAATGTTTTGTACATATTAGTACAATTGTACATTATTAATGCATGGAGGAACACGCGTAAGAGTTAATAGCTCGACATGCGAGCCTCTTGCCTCGTATAATAAAAGAAAGAAGAGAATACGGGGCGATTCTCGGAAGACATGGCTAACGACCTGTACAAGTGCCGATCTATGCTTTAAGAAGCACAGTAACTTTGTTCCTACAATTATCCGAGACAGTGTCTTATTATTTCGAACTTATAAAATTTTTTCGTAAAAAAACTACGAACTTCGTCGTAATGTGTTTGTATAAATGTACGCGCTTCTACGAAAATATCGTTAATGAGGTTCGTACAATACGCTTCTGGTTCCGATTCGATACCACCCCACCTAGTCTTACATCCATCGACTTGTCCGATTTTGGGGTGCGGGTCAATTAAGAGTATCTAATCTCTCTCTCTCACCACGTCAAATTCATTAACATTATCATGGACGCCGACGGGAGAGTTCTGATTCGGTTCAAATAACAACACAAACTGGGCCTGGCCTATGACTATGGTAGATGGGCCTAGGGATTGGCCCATTTAGTATGTGTGGTGGATTCAGACAGGGCTAAGGCATATTCACCAATGGGGTAATAAGATGAGACTGTCCTGACTCCTCCGGACTAACCAATTGGAATCTCCAATTAAGACTTCTTTAGGGGAAAAAAGGAAAGAGCAACAACAACTGACAATGTTATGGAAAATAGGGCTGTCGCTAATATCCAAGCAGAAGCAGCTGCACGTCTTTGTTTGTTCCCTTTCACTACTATTCTCCTTCTTTAACTTTTTTGACCTGTTCCTGCGAACTGCTCGGAAGTCGGAGATCCCAATTCCTTCTTCGCTCCTTCCCCCGTCGTGGTCGTTATCACGCCCTCACAACTTCAATTCCCGATATCACTACCCCCCCCCCGCTCCCGACGATGGATGCTGCCTCCCAATAAAACCCATCTTCTGGTTGCGCTTCTCTACTCTTTCTTTAGATTTGGTTTAGCTCCGGCTTTGTGGATAAGAATTCGGATTTTTTTTACCTTCTGGGATCCTTTTGAAGTTTCGTTTTAGATTTGGATCGATCGATGTAATTCAGCTGCTGGACTTTGTGTTTTGATTATGTGGGTTGTTAGCTCGGGGCGCGGATCGATGTCTTTTCATTGATTCGAGTGGATTTTGCCGTTCCGGATTGCCCGAGATTGAGATTTAGATATTTTTGCATTCCGACCTCAAAGTACTTGGCTGAATTGCATGCGTTCAATGTTTTGATTGCGCCATAGTTGGTTTGGGGTGAAGTAATAATCTAAGACGGGCCACAAATCCCAGTTTTCTTATCGGTCGGAGGGGTTTTCGATTGTGCAGACTGCTCGAGATTGAGTTTTAGAAATCGGCATGTTTCAAGCTCTAACCACTGGGATGAATTTCTTGTGCTTCGTGGTTTCCATTGAGTGATGACTTGTGCGGGAACATACAGGCCGCAAATCATTAGCTTCTATCGATTACTCGAGATTGAGTCTCAGAGATAGTGTCTGTGTCGATTTATCCTGAATCTTTTTCTGTTGGCTTATCGATGTGCTGCTAGGTGTTTTCTGCGTTCTCGTTGCATGCCCTTCACTGGGGATTCTGGGAGTGGCAGAGAAGAGAGATGGGTCGTGGCAGAGCAAAGAAGAGCAAGGTAAGTTCCAGCACTGATCATGAAGATTCCGGAATCCGTGGGGAAGAAAAAGTTCCTGCGCCAAAGCGAAGGGGAAGGCCCCAGAAGATAAAGGGGGAGATCGTTGTGGTGGCAGGATTCGTTGACAAGTTCCAAGAGGAAGAGGGTCTTCACATCCATGAATCTGCGAATGCCACATTAATCAAAGACACAAAGAGTCCCGAAGAGGTTAACAGCGAAAGTAATGAATATGATGCGGAGGCCAAGTCAAGCAGTGAGGACTTAACCAAGCTGAAGGGTGGCTTTCGGCATAGTGGAAGCAGGAGGAAGAGCAGGCCTCGACGTGCTGCAGAAGTCGGTGTGGAATGCCAGTGGAACTGGTTCTAAGCTTAAACCGATCTTCCTGAATCCCTCCTGCTGTTTAGTTCAATTTTGCATGCTCTTATAGTCCTTCGTGTCCTCTTCCAGTTTGGTAGCTTCCCCGAAACTAAAACTTCTCATGCGAGTCTCTCTGTAGCTCCAATTTGATCCAAAAATTCAACTACCCGAAGCTTTCTATCATCTCCGTTTGGATCTGCAGATATCACATCAGCTCTAGATCTGAAGGTGTTATTTGCCATTGCTGCTGTAATGTACTGAGGCGACAACTGCAAGACGGGTATGGAAATTCTCAATGCTGGAGCATGCCTATCCGGCCAAACTAAAGCATCAATCCACAGAGTGTCGATGGGACATCCGAGATCAGTTCTTTATCCTGCGAGTCGGCTGCGGCAAGTTTTAGAGCATTTACTTTTCGAACTTGAGGTTACTTTATCTGTAACTCGTAACAACGGCCGGCCAACCCCATGTCGCCATAACATTAGTGTGCGATGAAATCCCGTAAGAGTCAGCCGATAAGCAAAACAGCTGCTAGGGGTGATGTTCCTTTCGTCCTCGGCTACATGCGAGGACTGTTGCTTCTTTGTCTACTAGCGAGTTTCTTCAGATGCCGTGTCTGATAAGATCATCTAGAACATGGCGCGTTTTCCTTGACGGATGACTCTTCTGGGCTTGACACTAGAGTCGATGTCGGCACTACACCGCTAACCATACATAGCAAGATTAGCTTTATCATACCTATTGACTTTGAAAAATCCCGATCTTGATAAGTTCATATTGTTAGTGTCTGCACATTAAGACACTCTATATATATAGTTTTTAATAAAAGTAAGTGTTTAGTGTTTGTTAATTAATTCCCTACTTGGAGTTAATTTATGGTAAAGTCACGGAGATAGATTAAGTTATATATGACAATCTAAAATTGTCCTTATTCGGATAAATATTTAGATAGAACATGAACATCTCAATCGACATCGAGTTTAACTCGGATAGAGTTATAATGGGGAATGAATATTTACGTTATACTTAGGAGTGTTCGAGTATAGGAGTACATTCAGTTTATAGATAATAGTAAATGTTAAGAGCCATTGATCACTTATTGAATGGGTGTAATTGATGTACTGATTTGAGACTTTCATTTATTGTATTCATATGCACTCGATGTCGTTAAATGCATAATTGAATTGGATTATATGTAATATGGTTATTAAGCGTATAACAAAACAGTATGGTTATTGAGCATATAACAAAGCGTTGAGATGATGTGTCTGAGTTAAAATAAGATTCATCGTTATCTTAAACGAGGGAATTAGGATATTAATAATTTTAAATACACAACCATTGATGAGAATTTATCATTCAAGTTAATATATATTATATCTAGAAAATCAAGTAAAATAATTAATCGGAATATTAATGAGATTAAGATATTGAATTACATAACGATTTATGTTTTTAACCATTATTTGATTACTTTGGGTGATTAAAAACTATTAATAGATGACTAACTTTGTAGCGATTTATACTATCTTCGTGTATATAAAAACTAGAGTGTCGCATGCTTAACGCTAACCTTCTTCGTTTGATTTATTATAAAATATCATAAGCTTAAAAATAGTAATTTCGAATTTGAGTGGATAAAATATGCCATGATGACTACTTACAAAGGCGGCGTGTTAATACGTAAAGAAACCCAAGTTAGTGCAAATTAGCTATTTGGATATCGTAGGATTTATAGATGTGACATTATTCCGTCGGATAATTTTTCGAAATAAGCTGCGGTCCATCAAATCCATCACAGCATAAAACGAAAAAAAGTCGGGAAACCGAAATCATACATACATTTTTTTTTCAACGTTATATTAATTTATATATATATATATATATATATATATATTTGTCTGGCTTCAGCTGCACATGAGTTTGAATTTTCGATTTAAGTCTAGAAATTATTTGCGGATTATGACAAATTAAGCAATAAAAAATGAATTACAACGAAGAACGGATGAATCAACTGACCCGACCCATCTTCCCATTACAAATATTACATCCTTATCTTCAACTGACTGATTGCAGTGTCACCATACAAGTTGATGCCTCCCCCCCCTCCCAATTTTCCAAAAAAAAAAAATAAATTATAGTGTCGAAATATAATTTGAGACAACTTGGATCGATTTTTCAAAAAAATATTTGTTTCTCCTCCAATAATCACCTCAATATACAAGCTTAATGCCACGCTTTATAAAAAGGTCACACGCTCTACACCCCCAAAATCTCTCAATCCCAGGACCAAAATCTCTAATGGCTTCCAACTGTTGTCTCCCCCGCCTCCTGTTGTTCCACCTCCTCCTCCTCATCCTCTGCTCAATCTGTGATCACGTCCACTCCGAGGGCGACTTCGGACAAGTCATGTCTGTTTATGACACTTCCAACCTCAACAGGAGTAGTTTTCCCCCCGGCTTCCTCTTTGGAACTGCCTCTTCCTCGTACCAGGTACTTACCACACAGCACCACCCACCACGACTCGAGGTCATTTCCTTCTTACCCATTTCCTGAAAGACTCTAAATAAATGTTGGGTCTTGCGTGAAATGCAAAATCATGTGACTTATAAGACTAAAATTGTTGTGATTCAGTATGAAGGTGGTGCACATGAAGGTGGGAGAGGACCCAGTATATGGGACACGTACACCCATCAGTACCCAGGTTTATTTTCCCCCATTTTTTTACCTGTCAAGCAAGCTAGAAGAATAATAATCATCCCTTCAGTTTTTTGGGTTATTTAGGATAATTTGTCTTGAGCTTATTGCCGTGCGCGCGCAAGAGCGTGTGTGCCCTGCCTTGGGAGTTGTCGGTCCATCCGTGGCTCGTTCTCGATGTGATCCTAGACTTTGGACAATTCATGTGTTGTTAGGAGGGTGGAGGAAATGGAAATGCTAAAAGGACGTGAAAGGGCTGCTGCTTCGGTAGTTAGGAAGGTTTAAACTCGTGTGGCTTACCTGAAAAACTAAATCAATTTAATAATAATAATTATTATTTAGGGGGGTAGAAATGGAATGGTAGTGGAAAAATTGTAGCTTATTATTACAGGCAAACAACAAAAGTTGGCTTTATCTTTATTGATATTATTCGGATTTGTTAATGGCCGACAAGTTCTAGCCATTCAATTTGATCATTTCAACGCCACCCAGTTTTACTTTTGTTTTTTTTTAGTCCAGGTTTTGGTCAGCGGAATTATTCATGAAATCAAAGTCTACATACAACTTTTTTTATATAAAAAAATTCATGTCACATCTAAGAAAAGACCCCAACGAAGATAAAAATTAACCCCTAACCAAAGACGACGACATTGCCAGGCAAGGTAGCGGACCGGAGCAACGGGGACGTCGCCGTCGACGCGTATCACCGGTACAAGGTACGTCACATTACATTACGTGAAGCGCCTTCCGCGTCTGCGATTCTAACCCCTAAGTAGAATTATCAAGGGGAGGTGATATGTTTTGGTTCTTTGGTGTTTTCGACAGGGGGATGTAAGGATCATGAAACAAATGGGACTAGATGCTTACAGATTTTCCATATCGTGGTCTCGAATCTTACCCAGTGAGTTTTCAAGTCAATTCAATTCTTGTAAATGATTGAATACTATTACCCTTTTGAGTAATTTCAATAATTTGACTTTGCTGATTGAATATTCTTATGTTTTGTTTGTGGGGGAAATTTAAATTTCCAGAGGGAAAGTTGAGTGGGGGTGTCAACAGAGAAGGGATCCAATACTACAACAATCTCATCAATGAGCTGCTAGCCCATGGTAGATTTAATTAACTAGAAAATTCATACCTAATAACCTCGTTTAATTTTTAATCATACCATTTGTTCAAATCTCGTGTTAGATATTAAACCATTTGTGACCCTCTTCCACTGGGACCTCCCTCAGTCCTTGGAGGACGAATATGGCGGTTTCCTAAGCCCCCTCGTCGCGTAAGTCAACAAGCACGACTCGATCTCGGGGCCGGCCCGGATCATCTCCGTGATAGCTCATGGGGTCGTTCTTTTTCTTTTTTCTTTTTTTTTGTCCTATGCATTCAGGGACGATTTCCGGGACTATGCGGAGGTTTGCTTCAGGGAGTTTGGAGACCGGGTTAAGCACTGGATAACCCTGAACGAGCCGTGGAGCTACAGCATGGGAGGTTACGGGCTGGGACTACTCGCGCCGGGGCGGTGCTCAAGCTGGCTCCCTCTGAACTGCACGGGTGGGGACTCCAGCACCGAACCTTACCTGGTCGCACACAACCAGCTCCTCGCGCACGCGGCCGCTGCCAGGCTGTACAAAAGGAAGTACCAGGTACAACTACCTATCATGCCCATGATACGAGCAGCCGTGTCGAAATGTCTCGTCATGGTTGTTAAAATTAATGAAGGGATTGCAAAGGGGGAAGATTGGGATAACATTGGTGTGCCATTGGATGGTGCCCTACTCCGATGCCAAGCACAACATTAACGCAGCCTCAAGAGCTCTTGATTTCATGCTTGGATGGTACGTTTAGCGCATCCCTCCAATTTTACTATTTTCTTTTCTTTTTCTTTACTTTAAAAATCTATTACAGATATATTTATTATTATATGAAAAACAAATATAAAATATGTCATACTTTAAAACTCTCACAAAATTCTTTTGTGATTTGATTATGTTCTCCTAATGGAGATGAAAAAGAATAGGTTTTAGGCCCCACCCGGGATACTTTTTCTCTTTTAAGTTGAGTTCAAGTTGTATGCTGTCAAATCTTGGCACCCCCCATGACATAATCATGTGCTCAACATGCCATGCTTAATCGAACTCCCTAATTACTTTATTAAGGTTAACCATATTTTGATTTGCCTCTCTAAACACAGGTTCATGGATCCCATCACCGACGGGGATTACCCCCGCAGCATGAGATCATTGGTCGGGGATCGGCTGCCGAGATTCTCCCGGGAACAGTCCGTGACGCTGAAGGGGTCATTCGACTTCGTGGGGATTAACTACTACACCGCGAACTACGTCGCGTACTCGCCCGTCTCCAACGCCCAGGAGGCCACCTACTATACGGACGCCCGCACCAACCTAACAAGTCAGTTCCTTAAGCTAAAAACAAGAGACCATTCGGTAGAGGTTAATATAGGGGGGTGGTTCATTTTCCTGATTAAGATTATTTTTTTTCCCGGTTGTAGCGGAGCGTAATGGAGTCCCAATTGGTCCCAAGGTGAGTTATTTGAACAATGATACTAATACTAAACTTAATTAATCAAATATTATTACTGACTCTTCGTTTTTTTTGTCCTTGGACAGGGTGCATCTGATTGGCTTTTCGTTTACCCAAGTGGGATTAGGGATCTTCTCCTCTATGTCCAGAGAACCTACAATAATCCACTAATTTATGTCACGGAAAATGGTAAATTAATTATTCTAATATAAGTTTTATAATATTAATTTATTTAATTTGGGTGTGAGCGGCTGCTCTGCTAGGGATCGACGAGTTCAACAACCGCACGCTCCCGCTCGAGCAACAGCTTATCGACCACGTACGGGTGGATTACTACTACCGTCACCTGTCGTTTCTACGGGAAGCAGTCAGGTATGTCTTCCGCAGCCGACTGGCGGCGACGCTGGTCGTGTTCTCATCTGGAAGCAATTTCTAGTTGTCGTTTTTGTTTGCCATTGTATCAGATGCGGAGTGAAAGTGAAGGGATACTTTGCGTGGTCGCTGCTGGACAACTTCGAGTGGTTGCAGGGCTACACTGTTCGGTTCGGCCTCAACTACGTGGACTACAAAGACAGTCTTAAGCTGATACCCAAAGCTGTCTGCGCATTGGTTCCGTCAATTCCTTGATAAATATTGATCCGGTCTTCTACAGGGTTGGGGTTCGGATTGGTTCAAACAGTTGTGTGATCAATCTTCTTATATGGAAAAAGGTCGTTTGGCAATGTCGATTGCCATTAACGAGGAGCGTGTTGAACTTCAATGTTACACTCTTCAAAAAATCCAACGGGTTTCCACTAATTAATATTAGAAGGACTGAGCCGTTGACCTTCGCCGCCGGTTCGGGTTTATTATTAACCTGCCGAGTTCGGAAGGTTAACATTCATCGATTGCTGCATCACTTTCTTTAGACCTGATCAGGCTCAATGATGACGGCCTCGTCCTTCTTAGCCTAGATCAAAAATAAAGAATCAGCCGGTAATACACACATATCCAACCATGTGGACAGACCAGCGGAAGTAATTACACAAAGGGCTAAAACAACACTTTCTCGTCGCGTTCATCTGAGTGGAATAGAACTTTTCCATCCTTTCTTATACTTCACGTGTGGAATTACTGTTTGTTCAGGAATATCCTAAATGTTCTCTTAATATTATTAATTTCAATTTAAAATTAATCCATAAAAAAATATTGAGCTGGAAAAATAAATCATTTCAATAATATATGTGAAGGCAAGTGAATTGGGCTCACTTATTTGAAAACATAAACAAAGCCCGTTAAGGCCCATAAAAGTAAACTAGACCCAAACGGAAGCCGGCAGGCCTGTCTGAACGACTGTCCCTGTCCTTACCATCGCCGGGCAGCCTGTCGGACAGATCCGAAAGTCGCGGGAGTCCGAATCGGGGTAGGAATGGAGGAGGAGAAGGTCCGGATTGCGATCCTCGGCGCGGGCATCTTCGTGAAGACTCAGTATATCCCCAGGCTGGCCGAGATTTCGGACATTGTCGATGTTGGGGCCATCTGGAGTCGCTCTGAGGTGAAGGGAAATGGGATGAATCCCGTGTTCTATCTGTCGGATCATGGCTCTTGTGATTTGTGGTTTGGGAGGGGGGGCTCGTTGATTGTTGAAAGGCGATCTGGGTTGATGCTTTTGCCTTTTTTGGCGTGTCTTGGGCGATTTATCTGATTTTGTGATCTTCCTGGCGCCGAAGTATGTGCATCTCTCGTGTTGCTTTTATTTTACAGATTTCTTTTGGCGTAGGTTTCTGCTCGAGGCGCGGTTGAGCTTGCCAGGAGACACTTCCCTGGAGTGGCATGTAAGTGGGGAGATGGTGGCCTCGATGAGATTATACAGGATAATTCGTTACCTGCTGTTGCTGTTGTCTTGGCTGGCCAAGTGCAGGTGCTTATCTCGTTATAGATTGGAATGTCATAGCACAAGGCCTTTGGGGGCTAATGGCTAACTGTAAGACGTGGCATGTATTGTTTTGATGTGATTGGTCATTTTGGATTTATGGGTTGCGGTCAGTGATGGTGAGTATCAGATAAAAAAGTGGGTTGATTTTGAATATTTGGAGGATATTTGTTCTTTAATCTTCAATTTATGGTTGTGATGAGCCTTGACCTGATGTGTCAATGAATCAAAGCACCACCACCTAGCAATAAGATTAGCTTGATCTTTCTACATATTCCTTGTTTTCATGGTGCTTGGGGGAACTGTAGGCTAGCTTTGGGTATACCGGGGCTAAGTAATGCATATTCATGTTGAATTTTTGCATCAATACTGTTTGTCTATATTAGCTTTCAATATGCATTCCCAGGACTCCTGTCACTATTAAGAACATCTGCATTCATTTGTATTACAAAGACGAACTATCACGTCCACCTTGTGATCATTCAGGTTGACATGTCACTGGGGCTGCTGAAGGCAGGAAAGCATGTTCTTCAAGGTAATCGCTGTGCCAAATATTTATGATCTTTTTTTTTTACTTGTGTTTACTCATTTGACGGACATTTTTACTGTTATAGCAACTGTTTCTCTTTGGAAACATAGGATTGGAGATTTGATGAATTAGGTTAACATCAAAAGCTGTGACTTTACGTCTTAACTCGAAGGGGGGGGATCATAACGGGCGTGTCGTCTTGATTTATGCCTTTTCTGTCTCATCTCAAGAAGTGCCTGATAATTTTGTATTTTTCGCCTGTGCCATATCTGCCTGGATGCTTCATGACTCAAGAAAAACCGGCATCTGCTTGTAAGTTCATTCTCGTCTATGTTCGACGACTATTCGTGGAGTCCAACTTTCTAGCTTTTCAGTTTCATTAGTCCACTGTTTAATATAAAATGTTTGGAATGTACAAAGACTTATTTTGGCTGAAACCATCATTTTTGCTTGAAGCTTATAGTGAGATTGAGAGGGCGTTGACAAGCTACCATTCTATTTGTGCCAATTCATCGAGTAGGCCTATTTGGGCTGTCGCAGAAAATTATCGGTTTGAACCTGTCTTTGTTGAGGTAATGCTAATTCTCTTTCCTTGTTACTAGTCTTGATTACATTCTCTAATGGCTTTCATACAGTGCAAGAAGCTCGTTGCTGACATCGGTGACATCATGAGTGTTCAACTTATTGTCGAAGGATCTATGAATAGTTCAAATCCATACTTCTCAAGTTCTTGGAGACGGGATTTCACGGTACACTTATCTGGCATTCCTTTGAAATGATCTGTTATATTGAAAGGATCGAGCTGTTGAGAGCTGATTGACTTTATTTTTTATTCTTAATCGTGCACAGGGAGGTTTTATTCTCGATATGGGTGTGCATTTTATTGCAGGATTGAGGATGGTAACCTACTTTATTCCAGGACTAGGGCCAGCAACTTGTTGAATATGGGAAAAATCATTTTACTTTCTTGGTCTTGTTGTAGCTTGTTGGATGTGAGTTGACCTCTGTGTCGGCGACGACCACGCATGTGGATCTGACTTTACCTCCTCCTGATACCATAACGTCCTCCTTGTGAGTTGGAAATTCTTACAGAACTTTTGCCATCATTTTGTACAAAAATTCACATCACTGTATTTGCAGTCAGCTGGAAAATGGAAGTTCAGGAGTTTTCGTTATGGTTGTTTCTTCAAGATCACCTAAGGTACATATTATCTTTGTTTCCAGTGTTCTATTCCGTGGTCCCCCTTTTCTTCCATTACACTGGATGATTTGGTTTACCATGTTTAGATATTCTGGAGAGTTGTGGGTTTGAAGGGCACGTTGCAGATTGAACGTGGTAATCAAGATGGAAAACATGGATACCTGGTATGGTAATATCATCCTTAATTTACATTATATCTAGACAGAAATTGGCCTTATTAGTTATTTTTCGACTTCCAAGTCTACATATGACAGTGCTGATCGGACCACGAGCACATTCTATCCGTTCTGTGGAGTTACTGAAGAGCTGAAGGCTTTCCTTAAGGATGTATCAAGCGCTGGGACGGTAACTTCAAAATCGAGAAATTTTGTGGTTCATAAGGTATAGTCTAGGCTTTGAATTGATGACAGTAATGAGTGTAATGTGGTTGCTAAATGCAGAAAGGAAATCTACACGAACCAGAAACCCGATGCTCTTTCATAGAGGGAGCCAGGGATGTCGCCGTTCTGGATGCTATGCTTGAATCTGCGGCAAAACATGGTGAACCAGTGAAGATAAAGAAACTCTAGTTTTAATGCCTGAAACATCGGCTGTGAGTTCACTGGTTGATGTGTTTCTGTTGCTGATGTTTCATCTTATTGGTTTAGGGAGCGGTTTGCAAAGGCCTCTTGCTACCTACAATCTTGTAGGGATGCAATCAGTATGGGCTGAAATAGTTGTGCATGGCCAGGCTATATTACTTGCACATTACCTGCATTTTATACGGGTCTTATGTTTTTCGAACTTTGTATTTGAATTGCCTCTTGTCTTGTGTTAGGCCCGTTTAAATGACTTCCATATTTTAAGATATGAGGACGTATGAATTATTTGATGCACTTGTCCTATGAGCACATGGTAGCACAGACAATTCATGCTATTCATCACGGTATTTCCAAAATTTGAAGCAAAAACCATTTTTAGTGACTCCAGTCGAACTGCCCTGATCTAACTTACTGCTGGTGAAGAAATCTAATGCACTTCAGTACCGCTGCAGTGGGCAGGAAGGACTTCCATGATGTATGGTTTTTTAAGATCTATTGATGAATTCGACTGTCTTTTTGCTGCTTAGTATTTTGTGACCAGGGTTTTCATGAGGAATGCCATGGAATGTTCCCAAAGCGATGCAAACGAACATCATGATGATCAGAAACAGGCCGGGACCGGCAACATATCGGGGTGCTACCCACAGTTTTACAATGGTCAAGGTACAATTAACTGATCTGCCACTTTCAAAGTGATGGCATATGGCCGGCTAGCTCTGGCCAACACTGCATTCGAATTGCAAAATTTTAAAAGAAGAAATCCTTGATTTGGCCTCCTTGGAGTTGACTTTTACTGATGATTTTGTTTGTCTTGGTATAAAATAGTTGTGATGATGCGAGTGGGATTACTGGTTTCCAGATCTGCAGTTGAACAAACATGATTTCAGTCTTGATGGGTATGGAATCATTCTGCTAGCCCTTGTTTTCCATCGTAGCTGCGGCAGTCATATGAAAAACTTTAAAAATTTGACCTTACAAGTACCTGGAAGGTTTTCTGGGCAAGATTTCTGAGATCATCCCTTAGTATTGCAGATAATCAGCGTTGGCATCTGAGATGAACCTCCATGATTAGCTGCTGTTCTTGAAGCCTTTCATACGACGAGATGAATATAAAAAGATTTATGAAGTTCAATATATACTTTATTTTAAATCGATTAGTTGTACGAGAGACACGAGTTCGTTTTTATTGACGGTGTTTACGAAAAAATGACTGCCTCGGTAGTAACTGAACTCTGTGTGCGTCGCCTCTTGATCATGGCCGGAGGAGTCGAGGGTAAAACGAAGTATTCTGTTTTTTACATTGTACGTCTCTACATCTACGAGGTAGGAAGACAGCTCCAGCGATCGGCCAAAAATGTATGCCTTCTCCACTAAAAGCCATAGGGTCTGCCTGTTCATAGGATGTGATCTAATATTCTTAGTTAACTCGGGCTATGTTTGGATCGCTCAGCCGTGTATAGTGTTTATGCTGCTAGGAATTGAGTTGAACGTCGGGGGACAACATTTAATTCTACGAGACGGAAACGAGCTAGACTCCCGGTCACGGTACTGTCTTTTCGCGCAATGGGTCTCCGGTCGTCGCCTTACTTGTTGACGATGCTGTAATAACATGCTAAGAGAAGGACATTTCCTCCGAATGTTAGTCAATTTATCACGTCTATCCCTGAAGCTTTGTAATTGAATGAACCTTTATGCGTCTAAGTTTCAAGACTATTTTAGAGAAAGTGTATTTTTTTTCTGTCGTTATTTTCCTTAGTTATAAGCACGTCTGGTCATTTAAAAGAATCGTCCAACTGTTTAGTAGGACGAGTTGAATAGAAGAGACGATGAGACCCCAAGAGGCTTGCTATCGTCTTCGTCCTTCCTTTTCCGCTAGCCGCTAAACCCCGGAATATCCGCATATGCTTTGGGGTCTTATTCAGGCTCTTGGAGTTGCTCATTCGGATTTTCGGAGTTACTGCTTCGATCGACGGCGGGTTCAAGGTACAGCCGGCCAGTAATCATCTTTGTTTTTTAAGAAAAGGATAATTCCGATTCGACATAGGCCGGTATTCGTCGTCCATCCGCCTGACGTTCCAGTATATCTCATCGAATTCCTTAAAACCCTATTATTGTGTCAGCGATTTGCAGAAACAATCTAAAACCGAGAGCTCATTCCAGCCTCTCTCTCTCAAGAAGTTTCCGATCCTGACTCGTAATATTACATCGGAATCCCGATTAGTTTCCGGCAAACACCAAGCAAATTATCCACGACCACGGCCATTAGGATGAATGAACTTAAGCAAATCAGGGTGATGTGATAATTTAATTTGAAAAAGGTTGAATAAGAAATCCATTTATTTACCTTAAACCGGTTTTGTTTTGTTTTTTTTGAAAAAATCTAGATTTATAGCATCGATTTGAGCCCATTTTCTGTTTTATATTTATTTAATTTATTCTATAATTTTATCGTAACTTTTATTTTTATGTTAAGGTTGATCAATTGAAAAAGGGGAAGGATCTTCTTCGTTGGATCCCTCTTGTTCTTGTTTAGTTCCCTTCGTTTCGAAATTAGCCAAATGCCAAAAGGCCTTATAGCCGGTGTCATTTATTCACAAAAGAGAAAAAAAAAATTGAAAAAAGGAAGAATAATATTGAAGGCTTCGTCGTAGGGTTTTACAAAGTTGATTGGAAGGCAAAGATCACAAAAGAGCAATAGTTGTCGATGTAGTAAAAAATGCACAAAATCGATAAAGGTCGATTGATGTGGCTGCTGCTATGAGGGGAGGCAGATGATGAGGTGACAGAACACGAGGAGGAGAGGTTTGATGTCCACTATTATAAAATGCATGTCATGTTATGTGAATGCCTAGTTTGACTGTCGACTGATAAAATACAAAATTGATCAAAATCAATATAAAAATAAAATGCAGTGATAAAATAAAACACTTAGAGTTCGAATTTATGCGAATAGAACAATTCCACATAAGAGTTCGACTTTCTAACACTTAGATATTTTTCTTCTTTTCCTTTGCCTCTATCACTGCAACACTTAGAAAATTTTTAAGTATTTAATCGTAATAAGACGAATTCGAACTCATAGAGTTCCTTGAGGACTAACTAAGAGTTCGACTTCATGTGGGATCGTCACATCCACACGAAATCGAACTCTTAGCGTTCGACTTCACCTTACATATCCCGAACTCGAACTCTTAGAGTTCGACTTATTTATAAATTGAAGTCAAATTCTAAAAGTTCGAGTTCAGGACGGCAAACAAGGAATTTTGAAAGCTTAGATCGTAAATTCAGAAATATTTTTCGAATTAACGGTATTTTGGAACAAAACACACCTATGGGCAAGGACAACTTCTTAATTTTAATTCTTATGCAAGTAACACTACTTTTCTGAAGTAGTAAAATTAATTTGGTTTTAGAGAACTTGATATAAGTTTTACGACGAGCAATTCTGCTTTGGAGTGAGCCAGCAAGTGATCTTCACTTTTCACGCACATGCTGACGATCCTTCCCGTTGAAAGCGTTTCTCAAATTCTTGTGCGGGTTTCCAACAAAGGCAACGTTCGGATCCGTCCCTAGCACACGGCGACGTTAACTAAATACGACCCAAGTCCATCAAGGGAATAATCCCTCGGACATCCCATTCTCGACCAATTCACTGGGGATAGGAATGATCCCTGAGGATCTTGTCAGAAGTCTGCGAGCGCGCGGCCGGTTTTTCGCAGCAAGTCCCGCAGTTGTGCTGCCCCCCGGTGGAGCTCCCTTAGCGGAGGGAAATTATACCAGGGAATGTCCGTTAGGTGACGGCAAGATCTTTGTCGGATTGAAGGAAGTTGTCGGGAAGCAAACGGGGAACGGAGTAAACAAGGGGGAGAATGGGGTCCGTCTGCAACGTTACTCGATGGAAAAGGAAGTTCTTGTCGTGATGCGAGGGGGGGGGGGGGGGGGGGGGCAGCTCCAGGAGTTTATATTCCCTCCCCCCGGGGGGGTGGTTTGATGAGTTCAGCAGCGTAGAGGGAGATCGAGAGAAGTCTCGCTGTTCGTCGACCTTCCGTTGTTCGCCATTTGTCACTTTGATTATACTTCTCACCTTCCTTTCCTCCCCCCGGTTAGTTTTTTTATCAAACTCCTTAAAATATTGTTAGTGGGGGGTGCGGGGTGTCACCACTGGGATGGTTGTTTTGATCCGATGCCTTCTCCCCGGCCCGCCCTGTTTTCGAGCTTTTTTATTTTTTTGCAGCGGGTTCGTGAGGATGAGGATCGTTTAGGGTAGGAGAGGGTTCCAAATGGGCATCGCGCTTGGTTTCGTTTGTTATTTGTGATGGAAGAAGCTTTGTTTCAGGGCTAGGAGGAGGACGAGGAAGGAGGCGGTTGCTCCCTGGGAGTTCGGTCCTACCGTCGTCGTCCTAAAGGGTACTGTTTTGTTCTTGCCACTTTAGCAGCTTCTGATTTGGCACACCTTTGGAACTTCCTTCTTGTTTGTTTTACTGCGAAATGTGAAGACGGCAAGCGCCATGGGAAGTTTGTTTTACTGTTCTATCGACGTTTCCAGCAAAAGACAGCCATGACAGAGCATGGCCCATTTTCTTTCAGCAAGCCATCGCTTTTGTCCTTCGAAAGTTACCCTTTCTGATCCTGAATCAGTGCAAGCATTTTCCTGGGCAACTGCTCCTTCCGTTGTTTCGAATCTGGGAACGAAGGAAGCAAATGAAATCTGGTCTTCCCGCTTTTGTTTCGTGGAAGGAAGAATGGTGTTAGAAAATCATCTTTCTGGTTTTGACGAAACATCTTTACCTGCGCAGGCGTTGTCTTGGGTGGTCAAAATCCGAAGCAACAATGGACTCCCTAAAATCCATGGAAGAGCAATTTTCAAAGTTGCATCCAAGCTTACCACCAGATACAAGAATTTGCATTGTTGGAGGCGGCCCAAGTGGACTCTCAGCCGCCTATGCGCTTGTGAAGCTTGGTTACAAGAAAGTCACTGTATTAGAGAAGCAACACAGTGTTGGAGGGATGTGCGAGTCCGTTGAAATTGAAGGTACGAGCATAGCAGCTGATTTGAACGATGGCATGACTTTATGAAATTGCAGTTGCCCTCGCGTTAAAACCAAATTTTTCTTTGCAGGGAAGGTTTATGATTTGGGCGGTCAGGTCCTCGCGGCAAACAGCGCGCCGGTGATCTTTAGCTTGGCAAAAGAAACCGGCACCGAGTTAGTGGAAATGGACCTCCATAAGTTGGCATTAATCGATGGTTCTACAGGGGAGTTCCAGGACATCAATGTTGCGGAACATTATATGTCTCTAGTTTCTTTAACACTGGAACTCCAGGTAGATCCTGATCACAGATATATGATCTTTCGCACGGTAAAACCTCCGATCGATGTACGTCCTTTCTGATTATTTGTTCTTTGGCGTATCACAGGATAAGGCAAAAGGTTCGAATCGTTTTGGAGTACATGCAGTGAGCGACTTAGCTTCCGACCTTTCTCCGGTGTATCTCGGGGCTCATGGGTTCCAGGGAGTACCCAAATCAGTCCAATATGGATACACAGCTTCTGGTTACGGATTCGTGCAAGATATGCCCTATGCTTATCTGCATGAATTTACCAGGACAAGCATGGCCGGCAAAATTCGCCGTATGAAAGGTGGATACATGGGTTTATGGAAAAAAATCAGCGAGTCCCTTCCAATAAACCTTCGCTGTAACACTCAAGTGGTGGCGATCAGACGGGAGGCTGCCGTAGTCAGTGTTGATATCAAGAATTCTAAAGGAGAACCCGAGCATTTGGAGTTTGACAAAATCATACTCTCAGGAGCATTTCCGCATCGAAATTCCAAAACATACAGATCGCCGGTTACCTCTTTCCCAGGTTGGTAGAGTACATGTGCCTTATGTTTCAGCTTCCTCAGTGATTAAAGAAATTCATCCTTCTTCATGGCTGTGCAGTAGCTGAGAACGGAGTGCTGGATATGAGCGGTCTGGAGAGGGAGCTCTTTAGTAAAGTCGAGACGATAGATTACTACACCACTGTTTTAAAGATAAAGGGGCTAGAGCGCATTCCCGTTGGTTTCTATTACTTTGGTGAATACATGGATGACCCTTCCACAATTGGACATCCAGTGGCAATGCAGAGGTTCTTCTCGGACACTGACATCTTCTTGTTCTGGTCATACGGAAATTCCTGCGATGTTACCGGAAGGAATGTGATAGATTTTGCAATTAAAGTAGTCAACAATATGGGCGGGCAAGTTGAGCAGGTGGTGCTACAAAGGCGTTTCAAATACTTCCCGCATGTTCGGAGTGAAGGTATGCACCGATCGAATAACTCTTCGAACCTCTTTATGAGATAAGGCCACTTTCGTAAGTAAACGACTTTCAACTTCATTGCAGATATGAAGAATGGGTTTTATGAGAACATTGAATCCAAACTTCAAGGTCAGAGAAACACATATTATGTTGGAGGGCTTTTGGCATTTGAACTTACAGAACGGAACTCGTCTTATTCTATGTCCTTAATTTGCAAGCATTTTGGTACCAGTAGCTTGCCGCCACCAGTTCCCTACGTTAAGGTTTGCAAGCTAACAAATCTCGCGCTGGTACGATTACTTATATGTGTACATGGGCCTATGGACTGAGCATCCTACCAACTTTTGTTCGGCAGAGCATATTCCCGCTGCAGCTTGGTGGAAAGGACAGAACTCCAAAGTCACTGAAGGAGTTACCAGGAGTGGAGTTCCCTGATCTGCCAACACTGGATAGTTATCTAAGGCACTGGGGCACTCACAAGGTCACCCAAAATAAGGAACTCTACACCTGGCTAAATGACGAAAGGTCCCTCGTAGGTCAGAGGACTTATGGACAGCTCGATAACAATGCTGCCTGCATTGCTCGCAAGCTGCAGACGAGCGTAAAACCTCCTATTAAGCCAGGGGACAGAGTTTTGCTTGTCCATGTTCCTGGTTTGGACTTCATTGATGCCTTTTTCGGGTGTTTAAGAGCGAAAGTCGTCCCGGTACCTGTTCTTCCGCCAGATCCGCTTCAAAGAGGTGGACAGGCCCTCTTGAAGATTGAGAACATCGCCAAGGTGTCGAATGCTGTGGCGATTCTGTCGACTGTTGGTTATCACACGGCTGTGAGAGCGGGTTCTGTCAAAAGTATCATATCCTTCTCCATGAAGACCGTCAAGAACTCAGCTCAGTGGCCAAACCTTCCATGGTTATACACGGATTCATGGGTGAAAAAGTCCAGGGCTCCGGAAAATTCCCAGCAATCTGATTCTCCACCCGGTGATCTATGCTTCCTCCAATTCACATCTGGCTCCACCGGAGATGCAAAGGGTGTTATGATTACTCAAGGAGGACTTCTTCATAATGTCAAGTTGATGCGGAAGATCTATGGGAGCACTTCAGAGACGGTGCTCGTAAGTTGGCTCCCTCAGTACCATGATATGGGGCTAATAGGCGGGCTGTTTACTGCTATGGTAAGTGGAGGATCGGCAATTCTATTTTCTCCGATGACATTCATCAGGAACCCCCTCATGTGGCTTCAGACAATTAGTGACTACAAGGCGACTCACAGTGCCGGCCCCAATTTCGCTTTTGAGCTTGTAATTCGAAGACTGGAGTCTGACAAGGCCAAGTCCCATAATTATGATCTCTCGTCAATGATCTTCTTCATGGTAGCCGCTGAACCAGTTCGCCAAATAACACTGAAGAGGTTCCTGGAGCTTACTCGACCTTTTGGGCTTTCAGAGGAAGTGATGGCGCCGGGCTATGGCTTGGCAGAAAATTGTGTGTTTGTCACTTGTGCTTATGGCAGAAAGAAGCCTATCCTGGTGGATTGGCAGGGACGGGTTTGTTGTGGGTATGCGGATCCTAATGATGTGGATGTCGACATCCGAATCGTTGATCCCGATACGAGTGTAGAGATTGCAGACGGCAAGGAAGGTGAGATCTGGATTAGTAGTCCCAGTGCCGGGATTGGATACTGGGCTAGAGAAGAGCTGAGCCAGAAGACTTTTGGGAATGAGCTCAAAGACAAACCTGGCAGGAAATATACAAGAACTGGGGACCTGGGACGGATCATCAACAAGAACCTTTTCATAACGGGAAGAATCAAGGACCTCATCATTGTAGCTGGAAGAAACATCTATTCCGCAGACGTGGAAAAGACTGTCGAGACCTCATCTGATGTTCTCCGCCCTGGTTGCTGTGCTGTAATCGGGGTGCCGGAAGATGTCTTATCATCCAAAGGCATTTCCCTTCCTGATGCTTCTGACCAGGTTGGCTTAGTTGTCATTGCAGAGGTTAGGGAGGGTAAATCCGTTGATAAGGAAGTCATAAAGCAGATTGAAAGCCGTGTTGCCGAAGAACATGGGGTGACGGTTGCTTCCGTCAAGCTGATCAAACCAAGGACCATAAGCAAAACGACTTCTGGAAAGATCAAGAGATTTGAGTGCCTGAAGCAGTTTGTCGATGGATCCCTCAGTATCGTTCCCCCTCCGATATTGACCAAGAAATCATTCATGAGATCTTTCAGCACTGGAACATGTAAAGCGGGGAAAACACCCAGGTCCTATCTTTCAGTCGCACCTCCAACCCCAAGAATTAGTAACAAAGATATTGTGGAATTCCTTAAGGGCCTAATAAGCGCGCAGACGGGCATCTCAGTCCAGAAGATTTGCACAACAGAAAGCCTCGGATCTTATGGCTTTGACTCAATAGCGGTTGTGAGAGCAGCTCAGAAGCTGTCGGACTTTCTTGGAGTACCAGTCGGGGCTGTCGATATTTTCACCGCAAACTGCATAGACGACTTAGCAAACTTCTGCGAGAATCTTCTGAAAAAGTCTCCCTCCAATGCAGCCGGTAACCCATCCAATGAGTTTGAGTCGGAAGTGTCTGTAGCAGATTTTCAGATGGATATCTCTGAATCTCACCGCCTTGGCATTTGCCTATTTCAGATCCTTTCTCTTCTGTATGTTTCAGCGGTTTTGTTCTGCCCTGCTTACGTATCGGTGTCTGCTTTCTGGAATATGGTTTCATCCCTCCAATCAATGGTAGAAGGAAAGCCCTGGCTACAGTACGCCACTCCAGTACTGTGCGCTCCTCTTGCTTGGATGCTATGCACCATTACGACCGGCATATCGATCGCCATTTTTGGTAGTTCTTTCTTGTGCGTGAACTATGCCTTGACCCCTGAGGTTTCAATCTGGTCTGTGGACTTCATCAAGTGGTGGGCACTTTACAAAGCTCAGGAAGTTGCAACAAAGGTTCTGGCGGTTCACCTCAGGGGAACTGTGTTCCTCAAATATTGGTTTGAGATGCTTGGAGCTAGGATCGGCTCGTCTGTGGTACTTGACACTATCGACATCACGGACCCTTCTTTGGTCTCCATTGGAGATGAAACTGTTATTGCAGAAGGTGCTTTGCTTCAAAGTCATGAGGTCCGAAATGGTGTCCTCAGATTCCAGCCAATCAGAATTGGCAGGAAGTGCTCGATTGGGCCTTATGCCGTTATTCAGAAAGGAAGTGTTGTGGGAGATGAAGCCGAAGTAGCACCCCTGCAGAAAAGTGGAGGAACTTCAACAGTCAAAAGATCCAGCAGAAACAGCGTAAGGGTACCTGTATTTTGCTCGCTGCAAATTTCTTATCGTTCTACTTGCTCGTCCCTAGTTTCTCGTGACAAATAACAGCATACGATTGCTACTACTTTCAGGCTTCTGCGAATCCGAATGTCGAAGTTCCTAATCATGGAGATGCTATCGACCACTTCCTGGGCATCTACTTGATTGGGCTGCTCGGCTCTTTGTCAGCTGCAGCGACCTACCTTTTGTACACACTGGTGACTCAAAACGATCTGTCCCTTCAAATTTTGGCCTTCGTGTGCATCTCTGGAGTTTTCCATTGGATCCCTTTCACAATAGTTGCCTATGCCACCATGTTTATGGGTGTACCTTCAAACCCTGCCTACTTTGCACTTGCTTTGGGATTGGCCTACTACTGTTATGGGTTGTTCCTTTGCTTGTTAACATCCATCTTGGGACAAGTTCTCGGCGGGAAAGCAACTGCTACGAAGACATGGCTGCGTCATCGTATCAATATCGCCTGCCACCTCAGATTTGCCAAGCTGCTTTCAGGCACAGAAGCCTTCTGCTTGTACCTGCGCATTCTAGGTGCCAAAGTGGGAAGGCATTGTTCCATCAGGGCCATCAATCCACTATCGGACCCACGGAATGTTTCGATTGGGGCAGGCGTACATTTGGGTGACTTTTGCCGGATTGTGACAGGATACTATAACCGCACCGGCTATGTTCAGAGTGACATCAAGGTGCAGGAGAATTCGGTTGTTGGGAGTCAAAGTCTTGTTCTTCCGGGCTGTGTGATTGAAAGGGATGTCATCCTCGGCGCTGTATCCATTGCTCCGATGAACTCGGTCCTACAAAGAGGCGGTGTCTACATGGGGTCGCAGAGTCCTGTGATGATAAAAAACACCTTGCATGCACTGGACGAGAGGATCGAAGAGATGGACCAGAGTTACAAGAAAGTCGTCGGAAACCTGGCTGCTAGTTTAGCCGCCACGACTCTGAAGGTCAAGTCGAGGTACTTCCATCGAATTGGCGTTAGTGGCAAAGGTTATTTGAGGCTTTATGATGATATCAAGGGCCTGCCAGAGCATAACATATTCAGCCCAGGAAAGAAGTACCCGGTCGTGATCCGTCATAGCAACAGCTTGAGCGCCGATGACGATGCCAGGTTAGATGCACGAGGTGCATCGATAAGGATGCTCTCTGATAAGGCTGTTGATAGTTCTCCTATGCTTGATCTGACCCTGAAGACGGGAAATGCCTTCTATGCCCGCACAATCTCAGATTTTGCAACCTGGCTCGTGTGCGGACTAGCTGCTAGAGAGGAGCATGTGAAGCGGGTCCCTCATATCCGGGATGCTGTTTGGACTTCGCTGAGGAATGCTGATTCGTATACAGAGTTGCATTACTACTCTAACATATGCCGACTCTTCCGTTTCAAGGATGGGCAAGAAATGTACGCGAAGTTCAAGCTGAGGCCGTTTGATGAGAAGATAGGTGAGGATTCGGGAAAAGTTGAACCATCTGCCATTCTACCTCCTGAAACTGGCGCAATCCCAAGGGATCCTAATGATAGCCGCCCCTTACTTTTCCTGGCCGAAGACTTTCAACGACGCGTGGCTGCTGCAGGCGGCGTTCGCTACGTATTCCAGGTGCAAGTAAGGGCAATCCCGGACGACGAAGTTGCCCGTGACTTTGCTCTTGACTGCACAAAACCATGGAATGAAGCTGAGTTTCCGTTCATCGATGTGGGAGAGATACTCATCGATGAAACTCTAAGCAAAGAAGACTCAGAAAAGCTCGAATTTAACCCGTACCTCCATCTCCATGAGGTAGACGTCGTCCGGGCGAAATCCGGTACTGAGAGTGCTTCAATCGATCATGGTCGCTCATTGATATACGAAATATGCCAATGTCTGAGGAATGGAAGCCCTCTCCCCGAGGCTTGGAGGTCTTTTATCAATCAGTCGGACATCAAGGTCGATCTTACTGGGTGTGCGATGGCTGATACTCTGCGGACAAAGGATGTTGAGACAGTGACCCTGTCGAGGTCCTGGTTCCAAGCCTCATGGGCCACTTTTGTCCAGCCGTTGTTGCAGACTGTCCTCCCGCACTTTCTGCTTGGGCTGATCATCTACGCTCCCCTCAAATGTCTTGTGCTCTTCCGTAATGGCAACAACATCCCCGTGCCATGGGTTTTCCCCTTCTTCTGGGTCTCGTCAGGATTTATGGCCGCTCTTGCCTGTGTCGCGGCGAAGTACATTCTTGTCGGGAAAAAGGAGGAAAATGAGACCGTGTACATCTGGAGCAGAGGGGTGTTCATGGACACGATATGGCAGGCTTTCAGGACAGTGGTGGGGGAATACTTTGTCGAGATGATGGGCGGGTCGGTGTTCTTTCTACTGTGGATGAAGATGATGGGATCGTACGTTGAGCTGGAGAAGGGAACGTACGTGGAAACGATGGGGGCAGTGCTGAACCCAGAGATGGTTGAGATCGAGGGAGGGGGAAGCGTCGGTCGGGAGGCACTGCTGTTCGGGCACGTATACGATGGGGAGGGAGGACAGGTCAAGTTCGGGAAGATCGTGGTAGGGGAGAACGGGTTCGTGGGAAGCAGGGCGGTGGCGATGCCGGGCGTGACGGTGGAGAGCAGGGGTAGCCTCAGCCCGCTGTCCCTCGCCATGAAAGGCGAGTTAGTTAGGTCCAAATAGAAGGGGGCTTTAAAATTACTACAGAACAGTGACCGGCGGAAGGGTCATGTCCGCCCGGCAACCTCAAATGTGGCTCGCTGTAACACTAATCTTGTGTCGTCTCCATACTACTAAAATAAACGCCACCATTTTACTTGCAAAACTTTCTCCTCAGAACCAACCGACCTCTAACAGAATCCGAAGCGCCGTCATCCTCACCGATGACCACCGCCGGAATCGTCGCCAGAAGCGTCACCCGTTGCCGGTAATCTTGGGAGTAGTAGTTCAGTATACCTTTAAGAAATTACTTAATTTAATTATTATTATTATGTTATTTATTATTAGGAAGGAGAAAGAAAAGGACAGAATAAGAGAAAGAAAACATAAAAGGAAAAAAATGTTATATAATATTAGTATTTAAATAATTAGAATAAAAATAAAGTTAAAATTTAAGATGTCAATATGATAGTATTAATATAATCGTATCAAAGAGACTTGTAGAAAAAGATAATAAAATAATATAAATAAATTATATTAATTGAAATAAAACACGCGGTCGAAGTAGCCGTACTTACGTATGATTGGACGGCGGGCAAGCCCCGTGTACCCGTGACACGTGCCATGTTGGAATCCACTGTTCTTGCCGCCGTCGGCAAGATCGCCTTCCATCCTCGTCTTCATTGCGGCGCTCTCCACCTCCTCCAGCCGAACGCTACTAATCTCCCCGTCACGGAAAATTTGATGTCGAAATAGTGTCGAATTATTTCGTACTCTACGAGTGTTTTAAGGTATTGTAAAAAATTATGAAACATTTTTACACTTTACGAAAGGATATATAAAATTACGAAACACACGATATCGTTTCGTATTATAGTACAAAAATATAACGTACTATTTTATACTTACAAAATTTTTCACTTAATGAAGTTTTGACGCGTCTAAAGTACGAAATATATTTCGTAAAGTTCGATAGACTTTGTACGGATTTCGTACTTTATGACATGGTCCTTACAAAAGTACAATACGGTCTTTTAGTGAAGAATCTTTTATTATTCCTTCTATTACCGTCATTAAAATTTATTAAACAAATTTCCTGTTTCTTTCTCGTTTCCTATTCGTTTTGAAAATATTGATTGATTTTTTGCATTTTTCCTCCATTTTTAGCAACTTAATATCATCGACATCTAAAAGAATTTCCTTTGCCTCCGATCTCTAACCAAGTCTAACAAACAAATCTAAACACTTCACAATATTTTTGGGGAAAGGCTACGAGGGGAAAGATGCCCATCGATGACTCCATTATTGGGCTTTGCGCCTAGCCCAATTCCGACATTATGGGCCGATACTACTAAACGGGCCAATCGGGCACCTTACCGCAATAAAAGTTTCACGTGATTCCACATTTTTTCCCTGATTTCTATGTATTTTAGAATTTTTTTCATGAAATTTGGATCATCGTGGCGAATGGAACGTCAAAAGAAAGCAACAACGACTTCTCTAGGCTTATTGTCAAGCGACAGACTTGTACTTACAAATGACTTTGCATCTAAAAACCCTGTCGTCCACATAAAACCCAGGTGACACCATCACCTTCACCCGGCAAGGTTCCTGCGGCCGCTGCCGGCTCGCGAACACGTCCTCCATGTACTCCGAGTCGAACTCCGTGCCTCCCTCGACTCTTAGTATCCGGATCGGAGTATCAAACGAGAATGCCAGCAGATGAAGCAGCCACACGCACTTGGCGGCCACGAAGAATGACTGGAGGAGACTCTCTGGCCAAGGCCTAGTCCAGTTCAGCATCGAAACCACACCTCCCATCTTCTGGTCGCAGAACCGGCTGAACTCCTCGCTGTAGTACTTCGTCCCTTTTTTCAACACCTCGTTCCAGCTCAGGTTCCGGAGTGAGACGAACGCGGCGAATCGTGAATGCCGGTACTGATGGGGGTCGAGGATTTTCGGCGACCCATTCCTCCGGAACACGCAGTTCTCAAAGTCCTGGTACAGTGACTGGTTGATTACGGCCTCGAGGTGGTGTAGCACAACTTTGGAGTACCTCAAGTCGATGGAGAGCTTGTAGGGCCGAAGGAGCGAGTTGAGGCTATCCATCAAAGCGGTGTCGGCTTCGTTAACTTGGCTGATAAGCGTCTTGCAAAATTGCCTCACGGACAGCCTCGCCTCCGATGCTATCTGCAGGAATCCCTCCATCATCACCTCCTCGGTCACCGGCATTGGACCTCCCTCTGTCAAATTGACCGACTTGCCCTTCATTGGGGTCCCTGTTCGGCAACATTCCTTCTCCGTCGCTTCTCTCAACGCCTTCTTCAATCCCTCACAATAAGTCTCGAGGTACAAGAGCTTGTCCCGAAGCTCTCCCAACGACGACCTCATCTCTGTAACCTCCGCTAGTGCGGCATCCCGGTGTTCGTGCACATCGAGCAACTCTCTCCTCAAGGCCTCAATCGAGGCTGTCCCCAAATCCTTGAACCTCAGCGACACTTCTTCCGATGCTGTCCGCCTCAGAGAATTCTCGCACTTGCGATTCTTCTTCATCCGAGGAATCAACCAAGAGAGGAAGACACCGCTGCCATGATGCCCCTTCGTTGGTTGTGGCAGAGCTGAGGGGAGAGGGTTCGTCAACGGCACAATGGTGTTCGACTGAACTGACGTAATCACAGCCGGCCTGCACCTGTTACAAGATGAAACTGATTTCACATCCCCCGGACTATTCATCCGGCCCGATTTGAACAGCTCCAGCCCCGGCGATGCCACCGATATGTTATTCGCGGCCGATGGAGCATTCACATGTTTCTGATCGCCGTCAACTGGACAAATATGGAACTCGTAGCCACTCCATGAAGTCAAGTTCTCCCTCCCAAAATCTGAAGGGGCTCTTTCGGTCATGCTCCCCAAACCGAACCTGAAACTGCCCCAAGTTCCGGATGGAGTTCGGCTCTCCGAGACATATGGCTCTTCTCCGTAGCTCTGCAACAATATCCCCCAGCATTCAAGCACAACCCCGACAAGTTCAACTCCTCTGTATCACCGAAGGATATAAGGAACAGCTTACGGGCATGAAGACGGGGTAGTCCTGGGCGGAGAAATGGGTGGAAGAGGAACGGGCAACGAGGGGAGAGGGAGAGGAAGAGGCAGCGCCACCAATCCTCAGCAGATGGGCGGCGCTGTCACCAGCGTAGGCGCCATGCAGGAGGGCAGAGTGGAGGGCGCGGAGCTCGACGGACTTGGCGATGGCGGCGTGGATGTTATTCCGACTAACCTCAAGGTCATTGCCAATGCCGTCGCTGGCGGCTGATGGCGGTGCCATTTCTTTTTGGGGGAATGAAGAATTTTTCTTGTTTGGGAGGAGAGAAAGGGGGGGAGGGACGGAGAGACAGACGGACAACAAGTATTAAGATGATGATGATGAAGAGCAGTTGGAACTCTTCTTCTTACTGTCTCTCTCTCTCTCTCTTACTTCTCTTTGTCGTCCCCTCCCTCCCTGCCGAAATATATAAAAGAAAAAACTCATCATTTCACTTTGCCTTTGGCTTACAAATACAACCAGCGCACGCGCCCCTGTCCCATCCCATCGCATCCCCCCATTATTATATTCCCTACACCACCTTCCTTCCTATCATCAATTATTTTCAAAGAAATATCACCACCTAATTTATTTATATATCAAATGTATATATAATGATTACAGGGAAGTTCGCTACGTAGGAAAGTTTGTGCCAGAATTTTTCAGAACAATGTTGATTTTTGTTTTACCTGAAAAGAGGGTTTGTTCCGAAACCTCCTAATACGAATTTCATAAATAGAAAGCGGCCGATCAAAGTATAAACAAAATTCAAAAATTAGTATAATTCTTTTACTTTTGACCAATAAATGGGTGGTAGTCGACTCGAATTTTTCGGGGCTTTAAAAGAAAAATCCCATTTAGTTGAATTTTAATTATGGATTTAAGGTTTATGTGTATGAAATCTTTTCTTATCAACATCACTGACGTTGGATCTTAAAATGACATGAACCGGAATCAAATCACGTGAATTAAAAAAAATAAAGTATACCCTCTCTCATACAGAAAGAAAGATTGGGGTTGGTTAGGGGTTTGGTAGATATGATTATTGGGCCAACCCCAAACAACTATAATAATTGAAACATATTCCGTTACATTTTTTTTTTCAAATAATATTTTTGTATCATTCTACCAAACGAATAAAAACAGCTTTGTCATTGTGCACCCAAAACCTAATTGGTCACTCTCTTTTTTTTTTTTGAAGTTATAAAAAATTAGAATTTTCTTTTTTCATAGTGAGGGTAGAAAACTCTAAAGGAGTAAGAACAAAACAGTTATATTCCAAATTATCTCTTTAAGACCTCCCCGTGATCAAATCGTTGGCTTCGCTATCAGCGGGCGAGCGAGCAGATATGATCACAAGATCACTAGGGATTGAGTTAGGGACATTTCATTATTTAATTAACTCTAAAGGTTTATGGCTGTATCCTTGATATGAACCAGCCACCACCCTAAATTTATTCTACTAAAATTTAGATCATTAATTAAATCCCATCAAATCTTAACATTTTGTCAACTTCACGTGGAAAGTTTACATATAGAAATGACAAAAGTGAATGATATAAACAAATTAAGAAATAATAGAAACAAAATGGTTTGCTGGCTCTTTGCTTTTTTCAATTCGAGCAAGGTAACTATTAACTAATCAGCCGAAAGAATGTCCGGACCATCCAAAAATTTTAAATAAAACAAAGTTAGTGTACCTTCTCCTCCTACCTCCAACCCTCAGGATTCGGAATTCCGAATACGGCTCGCGTCTAAATCTAAAAAAAAAAAAATTTAAAACGCGAATAAAGCTTAATGCATAATTAACATTAAGTTAAAAATTTTAATGTAATTTCATAACAATTTTTTTTTATATTTCTACTCTAGATTCAAATGACAAAAGGCAACAAAATTAATCATTTTTCATATCACTTTCAAAATTCCAAATATAAAAAATAGAATGTATATTAAGTTATCAAGAAAGAGTATTACCACACTTATATTGAGATCGGCGTTATGCTATCTTATCATGCTTAGGAAACAAGTAAAAAAAAATCATATATTAATAAATTACATAGTTCGGGAAAAAAAATTGATGGGCCACAAAAAAATAAGTATACTATATCTTAATTTGCTCAACATAATATTATCGGATGCGTATCGGAGTATCAAATATGGGTACATTAACCTAAAATGAACTATCCGAGCATTGGGTTCAAAATCAAGGAAAAACATTACAAAAGTAATTGTTTTACTCATGGAGCCACTTCCAATATGATTTGCTAAAAATGCTCTTACATGTGTATTAAAGCTTTCTTTTTGTATAACAATCATCAAGAACTTCCTCATCTCTTCTGATTATACTTCTCGAATCTATCTTTTCTTATTCATGGAAAGACTCTTAAACATAAAATATGAGAGTAATTCGACCCTTACTCGGGAATTGGACAAAAACAATTGAAGCGAATTCTTCTTCTTCTTTTTTTTTGGGGGGGGTACACACAGCAATATTTGTTTCTAGAATAAAATAAATGTAACTGAGTGGTAAAACATTCACATGGGGGGCCAACAGGAATTCAATGGAGTGTGCTTTACACCAAAGTTCCCCTCATTTTAAGGCACCACATACGTTTGACACAAGCTTCGTGCCTCTCGGTCACATGGGTCGTCCGGCATGCTGTCCCCTCCCGGCATCCAGTCGGGGGATAGCTCGAGTAACTTAGGCCGAACTAGATAACAAATGCATGCATAAGAAGTTGATGAAATGTTGCTCCAAGAAGGTATTTCACCAGTTCTTTTATGTTAAAGAGAGGTTCTGCATACAACATTCGATGAAAATGCAAGCATATGAGGAAGCAAATTCAAGCATTAAAAGAAACCCCCGGGGGCACACCAACAGAGCGTCCATCAAGCCACCACAACTTGAAAGAGAGAAAGACTCCGACCGTGAGAGCCTATTTGGGAAACAGCAAACATGGATGCCTAACAGAGTGTGCGCGTGCTCCCGCTCTGTCCTACCCCGAAGAGACGGTCCCTGACATCAACAAGCCTCCCCCTTCCGAATACAACAAACAGAGACAGGACACACATTACCCCCAGTGACTTACCATATGGAAGTTTCCACATCTGCCGTTGCCCTTTCGCGCTGCTTTGATTGGAGATAAGGCAGGAGCGTCCCTGCCTTTAGAGGTCGGTTCATCTCTATATTTTGTCCAGCTTCTCGGCCTTGATGATCGGGTTTGCCTTTGCAATTGCATCGCGGGCCGCTGTGCGGTAATCATACGGGCAGTTGTGTTTGTCAGAGTAGCGATGCATCCCGCAGTAAAGGTTTCCGCACCGACAATTGAAGCCCGTCAAACCGACCCGCTTCTTGCAAGTGGTGCAACGGTTTGGGCCATCCTTCGGCTTATTCTTGAGGATCTCCCCTTGTTCGGAGGCTCCTGAGGGCAGCTGTCCAGATAAGATCTTGCGCTCCACATCCATAACAACCGGAATATCAATAGAGGCGACAGCCATGGGTTCATCCATTTGGCTGGACGACCCATTCTCCATGTTACCAATAGAAGCTGCTGCGAGCTTCGCTTGCTCCTGCTTCATTAGCATGTCCTTGTGACACTTGGAGCACATGTTCATGGTAGCTGCACTTCCGAAGAAGCCGCAGTTGTTGACGCACAAGATGGGACCCTCTGGCGGAGCTTGGCATCCAGTCTCATCGTGTTCCATTTTCTAGCCCCTTTTGCAACAGAAAATGAAAGCTGAGATATGCAACATGTGCAAGTTTTGCATTTTAAGTGTTTCAAACAAAAGAAAAGAAAACAGTTCCCCCAACTTCATGGAACACCGAGCATAATCACCGACACGGTCACAGTTTTGAGCCTATAATCACAATGGAATCAAGTTGAATATAAAAAATCTGCACATATAAAATAAAGAACTTTACAATCAATGGTAGAGCACAGCATGACACACTGCACATGTATCTCATTAAAATGAATTTAGTTACCAATTAGACACAGCAAATAACACGACGGAAAAAAAATCCTTGCCCTGTCAATCTAGCGTGTAGATAAAATAAAAGTTGAAAACTGTAAAAACGTAAGATCAGACGATATTACTAGCGGCAAAAGGAATCTGCTCGAAGGGGCAGGCAAAAGATTGGTAAATGAAAGCCCCAATATAACTATGTCCTGACTAGTGAGAGTCAATACCATAAATGGGAGACACTATTGAGACGAATTATTCTGAAAAATTGTTAATTTCGTGATGAACTAATTGGGTTAACCAAGCAACTGGTTCTTCTATTGCACTGAAAACTGCTTTGAGGTTGGAATTGCTTCTAATTTCTAATCTGCACCCATATTTACCTATTCATGCTTGTTGAAAGCAAAACCTTAAGCATATCGAAGAAGAAATTACACAAAAACATTGAGAAATGAGGATACTGACATGGCACATCGATAATAAGTTTTCCAATGAAAAAAAGCATAACAACAAAGAGGTTTTCATCAACAAGGGCCTCGCCAAAGTAGACATCCTTTTAATATAATCAATACGTGGAAGTCTACCGGGAGAATATACAACTAGCTTACTTAGAAACCAAATTTTAGCTATGTCTAACCTCTAAGAATCGTGCAACAGCACCAGGTTCAAAGACAGAACCTCCAATGCTAGCACGGGGGCACAGTACGTGGATTACCAATACCAGCACCCACATTCTAATTTAAATCACAACTACAAATAGTTATTCCCTTTCACCATATTCATTTGACAGAATTTAACTTGCTTTAGAGAGATTAAGATACAACTCATACCATAACGGAACAAAATCAACAAAACACATAAGGAACAGCCCAGCCTACAGTACATATATGGAATTACAGGTGCCTTGGTTTGGCAACAAGCTCCAGACTTCAACCAAGAGCTAACAAAAACAAACTGAACTACCCAACAAGCACCGAACCACATGACCAGATCACCCATATTGCATAGCTCACGGTGAATCACAGAATTCTCATTGTTTAAATCGCCGAATTCCATACCTAATCATCGAAAAGAAAACCAACTACCTCAATCATTTATACAAGACCATACGCTAGAACCCGACAGATCAACAAGCCAAAAACCAACCCAGCCAACTCCAACAACAAAACAAACAACAACTACAGAGAGATTTGCATCCTCTTTGATCGTCATCAACATCATCACCGTTATCACGTCCTCAGAAGAAAGTATCACCACAATTCCACCCCATACACAAGAATTACCTCAAAAGATTGATCAAGACAACACCCACCGACATAAAAAGAAGACAAATTCAACCATCACAGCCGCAATATTAGACCCAGAAAATGAAATCCAAACCTGCTGGCCAGGACACGGCTACAAAATTCAAAGCCGATCTCCAAGACCTAAAAAATCGGACGTCAATGGACAGAGGCCCCTGCCGCCCAAAAAAAATTAAAAAAAAATCAGAAAAATGAAACCCAGAAACAACCAATCGGAACCCTGGAAGCAAAAATCAATAAGAAACCAAAAAGGGGGCAAAGGGACTTCATCTGGGGCAGGGGGTTTCGAAACCCTTTACCTTCCCCTGGGTGTTGAAACTTGAGCCTTCCCCCCTCGCCCCCGAGGAGGAAAACGTAGAAGGGAGAGAGAGGAGGAAGGAAAGAACGAAAGAAACAAAAAGCCGAAAGGAGAATAAAAAGGAAGAGAGAGAGAGAGAGAGAGAGAGAGAGAGAGAGGAATTGAAGAATGACGGGAGAAAAGGTCTTTAGGAGGATTAAAGACATAGTTTAAGGATGGGGGCGGGTGTAATAATAATAATAATCAATATGATTAGAAGATTAGGCGGATGACGTGTACATTCCCCCCTCCTCTGGACGAATTATTCCTTACGACGATTATGGCCTTGAGTTCGCCGGGCAAGTTGATGGTGATGATTGAGGGGTAATTTGGTCAACTTGGGGAATAATACTGACCACATACTAAATGGTTAATGTATATATATATATATTATTATATCGACGATATTTTTAAGGAGTTACGAAATAATTGTTGTTGGGGGGGAGGGGTTTGCGTTGAAGTTTTGCAAAAATATTATGTGAAATTATATAGTGCTGTTATAATTATAATTTGAGTACACGCGGGTTGTATCTTTGCTACCCGTAGACTTTCCTCGCCAATGATCCCAAAAGGGTTACACACACCTTCATTTTGGAGCTATCAGGTTAGCTCTAACCTACCATGGCAGAAAGGTTTTCCAGTAACAGCTAGAATGACTTTACTGGACACAAGGTTTGTGGAATATCAGCATGCTTGCATAGGAACGGTTGAAACACCTTTGAATGCAGGAACTATATTTGTTACCTTGTTTCCTAACTTCTGCATGTCTCTGCAAGACCCCAAGTTGTTATCAGCTTTGCAAGTACAGTTACAGATTGCAGGACCACAACAGGATCCAAATTCCATTGAAGCTACCCTACACTATCAAATGTCTTATCGTGTACAGAATCATGCTTTGAATCTCAAAGTCCCTGATGATGCTAATGATACTTTGATTATTACTGTTGACTATCATCATTCTAGTTCTCCCACATGTTTGTATGTACCCAGTCAGATTTCAAGGAACGAGTTAATCAAACTCCTCCCAGAAAAATGGGTAACGAATTATGAACAGCTACAACAGCATGTCAAACCGATTTAGTCTACAGAATCTCGATTTATCAAGGAGAAAGATGGATCTGTGACTATTAAGTTTGACAGGTCATATGAGAAGGATCCAGCCACACCATCCATATTCCCAACGATGTTCATGGTCCAATCAGTCCCCGGACGTAAGAAGCCGACTCCCTAAATAAAATTATTCATTCTTTTGATGGACAGGGAAACGAAGTCTACTTCTTCAAAGACCCAGCTGAGCTAAGAGATATAATACGTGACCAAAGGCGTAAAGATAGGAAACGAGATGAGATTCGTGAAGGAAAAAAAGAAGCAAGAGAATTCTTCTGAGAGAAGACCTTCGACTGAATACAGATCTTCACAGTACAGATCTCCAAGCCCAACACCTCCTACTCCTCAACTTATGATCAAAGAAAAGGACAACCCACCGGTATCAACATCAAAATGGGTAACATCATCTCTCGCTTCAGTATCCTTGAAAGATTCATTTGACTCCTCACCATCTGAGAATTATACAGAACCAGAATCTAGTGATAATATTTCACAGGATTCAACGAATGAAAAATATTATGCTATTGGAAACTATTTTGAGAATTCTTCGCAGATTTTGATAACAGAAAATCTCAATACAGAAGAAGAGGGTCAATTAGATGAGCAAACTCCAGATGAAGAAGCACCCCAGATTTCTATGGCTGACAGAGGAGATCAAGGTCCCATAGTTGATGAGCCTGTAGACGAAAGTCATTCAGACCAGTCGACAGAAAGACAAAGGCCTCAGTTGAAAGCTAATGAAGGAATTACTAACCTTAAGTTTACTTTTGATGGTATTCCTTATATCAAATGGCCCCAGTGTATTCAAGATTTTACGCTTGGTGTTTGCACAAGAAGTTAACAGTTTTTAATACATCTGACATTCTTGCAGACTTGACCTCTAGATTTACAGGAACACTCCTACTTTGGTGGAGTTTGTTTCCAAAACCGACTCAAGTACAAATGATGAGTGTCCCATTACAAGAATTTATGGGTAATCTTTATACTCATTTTATTGGCAGTCCTACTAATATTACAGAAGAAAAAAGAATAGAATTCTTTCAGAGAAGATGTTGTTCATATAAACTCAAGGATCTTGACAGACACTATCAAAGGCTTTTACACTTGTTCATACATCTTGGAGGTGACAATTCTTTAAAGCCAGTGATTTTATCTTCCATACCTTCTTCGATATCTTCAATGGTAGAAAAGAGTTTAACTACCAAGCATTTGAGAATTACTGATTTTACAGTAGGACAGATACAACAGGAAATTCATTTAGGTCTCAATGAATTATGTCAAAGAAAAGAGATCATTCAAGGATTCCTGAAACAAGACAAGAGGCTTGACAAAGTGTGCCAGAACAAGTCATCCAGGTACATAATTAAATGTACAAGACGTGACTTATGTGATTGTTCAGGAATTACAAGTCCCAAGTCTACAAGGCGTAAATTCATTAGAAGGAGACCGAGACAACCAAGTAAAAAACTTCTCCAAAGATCAACAAGATTCAGAACTTCCCTTAGGCGTTGGAAACACTACTTAAGGATAAAGAAAAGGAGAAATCCTCAAAAGAAGTCCTCTAGATGTTTTATCTGCAACAAAACAGGTCATTTTGCAAAAAGCAATCCAAAAGGACAGAAAAAGTTAGTTGCTCAAATTGAGAAATTCTCTGATGTTTCACTTCATGATGATGATATTGAATCAATTTTCTCATTTGATGATGAACCGTCTTCACAAACAGTTTGTTGTCTTGAAGGATATATAGACTCAGAACAAACAGGTTCAGAAGAGGAGTCTTTTACATCCTCATCAGAAAATGAAAGTAGACAGATTTGTACTATTAGTGCGTACCCTGAATTTCCGTTTAAATATTCATATGACAGGAATGTTTCATCTAAAGGGTCAACCACAGAACTTGGACAAAGTTCTAATCAGACCAAGGAAATTCCGCTAATAGCTGCCTTACAAGTTTCCCCTCACATAAAGGTACATGTATACTTTTCAAAGTATCACAGGCCTATGCAAGCAATAGCTTTTATTGACACAGGAGCTTCAGAAAGTATGATCAATCCAAAGATAGTGCCTCCTGAATTCCTACTACCTGAAGAAAAAACTTTCATGGCCGCATCTGGTGAATTGTTCTATACTCACCACAAAACAAAGTCTTTGAAAATTATGATATTTCCTACATGCATTATCAAGACTTGTTTGATTGCTACTGACCTGCCAGGAAGAGATATAGTTTTCGGTTGGGATCTCTTATAGAAAATAGAAGATTTCATAATTTTGGTTACAGGAATCAGATACAAGGGAATTTTCAAACCCTTTACACCAATCACAAGGATGTACTCCATCGAGCCAATAGAAAGAGTGCGTAATTTGTTTGAACCATCCTTTACAGAAAATCACACTAAATTCTTGCAGAAATGCCCAAATCCTCTATGGCAAAACCCAGACTTCTTCATCAAATTGCCATTCAAGCAAAACGAGGACATCAATCCTACCAAAGCGAGTCACCCTGGTATGAAACCTACTAACTCCTATTTGGCAAGAAAAGAATGTATGTCTTTATTGCAGCAAGGACTTATTGAGTATTCCAACTCGCAATGGGCATGTAAAACTTTTAATGTGAACAAACGCTCAGAACAAGCTAGAGGTAAGAAGAGATTAGTCATAAACTATCAGCCTCTAAATCATTTCTTACAGGATGACAAGTTCCCACTGCTTAACAAGACAACGTTGTTTTCATCCTTAGCCAAAGCCAAGGTATTCTCTAAGTTTGACCTTAAGAGCGGATTTTGGCAATTAGGCATTCATCCTGATGACAGATGGAAAACGAGATTTTATATCCCTAATGGACATTTTCAATGGACAGTCTTGCCTTTCGGTTTGAAAACTGCACCCTCATTATTCCAGAAAATAATGACTCGTATTTTTTGGCCTATACAGTCTTCAGCTTTGATCTACATTGATGACATTATATTATTCAGTCATGACAAGGAATCTCATGAGCATTTGTTGAAACAGTTTGCTGAAATACTGCAAAAGTATGGAATAATGCTCTCAGAGAGAAATGTGAAACTATTTGAAACTTCAATTGAATTTCTTGGTATGAGACTTTCAGTTGGAAAATACTACCCAGGGCCACATATTGCACAAGAACTGCTGAAATTCCCAGATATTCCCCTAACTGTTAAACAGGTTCAACAATTTTTTGGAATTGTGAATTATTTAAGAGATTTTGTGCCTAAAATCAGTAGGTATACCAGTCATCTAGAAGCCCAGCTAAAGAAAGGTGCTCAACCTTGGGGACAAGCCCAAACAGAAGCAGTCCAGTATCTGAAGACACAATTACAATTGCTTCCACCATTGTAAATTCCTTCAGATGGCATTCAAGTGTTACGGACAGATGCCAGTGATCTATATTGGGCAGCGGAACTTCGAGTCAGGGATGGGGCCGAACTGTGATGGTAAGAAATATATTTATGCATATAAATCGGGAAAATTCTGCCAGGCAGAACAACATTACCATTCGACTATCAAGGAAATTTTAGCAGTCAAGTATGGTATAAAGAAGTTTGAATTTCACCTGGTTGGATATCATTTTATTGTTGAGAATGACTTATCTTCATTCAGTTTCATGTTAACATTTAAACAGAAGAAGATATCCAATGCACAGCTGCTAAGACTAACATAATGGTTTTCACAGTATTCTTTCATGGTAAGACACATCAAAGGTACATCTAATGTAGTAGCAGACTTTTATTGGCAACACAACTTTATATACCCACTCTTTTTTCAGGAGTTACAGGCTATGATCACAACCCACACTCTTCAACCCTTTGAGCATCGTCTTCTTCCTCCATAAGTTACTAGATATGATCAGATTGATGAAGTATTATCTCAGTCATCTAACCTGATGAATAAGTATTTGGAACAGCTATTTTCGAAGCATGGAGAGATGTTCTTTCCTAAAGAAGGAATGCATCTAAGATATCCTTTCTTACAAGCCATCCCAGTTCATCCGCTTGATATTTTTCCCAAGGAACTAAAATGGTTTCTATGGTATTTCTTTCATGCACATACAGTTGCTCTAGAATTTCCGACAGAGGAGATACTTCAGTATTTAGACCAATTGGGAAATCTGCACACTTATACTCCGTATGGAAAACCACATTCAGTTTTGGTAGAAGTATTATCCTGGTTTGCACCATTACTTCAATGGAAAAATTGGTTTCTTATACATAGAGTCCGATATTCTAAATACCCAGGAATTACTGCCTATTCGACTTATTTGTTTCGCAGACATTGGCACTATGACACAGAGTTACAAGCGTTAGTCGCCATAAACAAGTTTGATGATTTCGCATGTCTTCCTCATTCCCTAAGATTTTGTATAGATGACAGCTTTTCTGAATGGGAAGATTCATTGGCCAACAAAGAACTACTGAAGCAAAAGTTATGTCAAGAAAATGGATTCCATTATTTGACCTACGAAGAAATCATACAAACCCGAATCCAAGACACAGACCCAAATCATGTATACAAGCTCCAGTGTGCACTTTACCATCATGCACAACACCAAATACATTGGGACGAATTAGCCCAAAGATTTCTAAGAATGGTTGATTTACAAGACCAAAGCTCAGGACCATCAAGCTCAGAACCATCAGGCCCAGGACCATCATCTAGTAATAAAAGAACGGATCATGACCCAGACAAGCCTCCTGACCCGCATGGAAAAAGACCGAGAAATAATTGAAGACTAGCTGGCTCACATCTTTTCAGGCTGCCCATGTGCTGAACAATCAAGATTCTTTGGAGATAAGGTCGGCAATAGAAGACAATTAACTTTTGACAAAGCTGCACCCACCTTCTGACAATCAAGGACGATAAGATTCTTCAAGATAAGGTGACGGCAGAAAAAGACGAAGATAATTTTAGCTTTTTAGCTTTCTAGCTTATAGTCTTTTTGACTTCTTTGTAAAAGATAGAAAAGGCAACGTGGCTTAACCACAACCTAGTTTTCTTCCTTCCCCTTGTATATAAATGCCTCCTCGGTCTGAAGAGGAAAAAGAAGAGCTGGAACCAAGTTTAGAAATAACAAACACTTTGAGCCTTCTCTTATCCATGAGTTTCTAAGTTTCTCCAGGTGTAATAGCTGAGGCAGCGGTATCCTAGTTCTCAACCTCTCCATCAAACTCTCTACCTTCGATAAACCAAAAAATATCCAGAAAATCCCAAAAAACACCAAAAACATTCGAAAAACCCAGAAAACCCAAAATCTTTATGTGTTCATGCCATTATCCTAGTATCTTCATACTTATATTTCCATTATTGTCCAATGTTTTATGCTCTTAGAGTTATTGATGCTTCATTTCTCAGTTGTGACTTCCCCGTTTACTAAGTCTTCGTAATAATCTTTTTATGTATTTCCACTACTTGGTTAAGGTGTCTTACTTCAGGTGCTTGTTTACTTAGTTTGGTAACATCTTTTAATCCGTAAAGCTGCCAGCTTCGCCACCAGGGACCAACTTGCCGCTTAAGTCAAGAGGGCTGTCAAGCACCGGTCAATGCTTGATATTAGTAGTAGGTGAGAAGATGAGACCTCCACTAAGGAGACGATGCCTCTGCAAACTACCCTTTCCAAAAAATTGGAATTTACATAGACATTTTATTCTTACACTTCGTAGTAGGGAACATGAACAACCTTCCAGGAATTGTCCTAAGCATATCAAAAGAATTTCTTATCATATCCAGTGGTTAAATAGGTACATAGAGCATAAAACTATTAAGTGCATTCTAAAAATGTCCTTCAGTTGTTTAACTCGCATAAATGCAACCCCTCTTGGTATCAAAGTTCAATAAAATTTCAATAATAAAAAAATGAGAAAATAGGTTAAAATATATTAATGATTGGCCATGTATCTAAAAGTTCAAGAAAATCTCTTTGGGGATGAAAAAATCCCGAATGATCTGGAGTTTAATTCATAAAAATATCTCAAATGTTTATTCGACGCAAATAAAAGTCAAAAGGTATGTATTATTCGGTTTTTCACCAAAAAGGAAAAAACGCCACTCAATTTTTGTAACTTTGAATATTAATAAAACAAAAAAAAAACCATATCTAAACCTTGTGTACAATTGGGGGGGAGACAATGTAAGAAACGACTTGGCATAAGAGAAAGGAGGAGGGATGGGGAATCAAAATCATTTTTACCATATATACATGGGACAATTAATAAGTTGTTGCCGGGGCAATAATAAACACGTTAGGTGTAAAGAAAGGTGTCGTCACTTTAGACAGAGAGAAAATAAAAAAAGAAAGAAATTAAATAATATTGACAGACAGTCTTTCCATCCCCCCCGGGGGGGTCTTTAATTTTATATTGCATAAGTTATTCCTTTTTGAAATTTTGGTAGCTTTTATATATTGGAGGATCAGAATAAAGTAAATGCGAGTTTAAATGAAATGGGATGAATTTTAAAAATTCAGGGTCGGGGATTAACCGAGGGTACGAAACGAGTTTTTTTTTCTTTATTTTTTTGGAAAAAATAGGGGATAAAATTATAGTAAGAAACTTTTAGAAGATAACAGTAGATTGTGATAGTAGGGGTGAGCATTCCAGATACCAAATCAAAATTTTGAAATTTTAGTATTTTGAATTCGGTATTCGGTGGTTTTTGGTTCCGTGTGTTAAATTTTTAAAAAATTTCGATTTTCGGTTCGATTACGATATTTTAGGATAATTAATTCGGTATTCCAAACAAACCAAAATTTTTTTGGCTCATTTCACGTATGGGCCTGCTCCATGAACCATGCCCATGGCCAAACAAATGAAATGTTTTTATGATTGAAAGGCTCCTTGGTGTGAAGATCGCCGCTCCTCGGAGCCCTAGGTGCCCTTACCCTCTTCCCAGCTCAAATCGAGGTAATGATCGGTTTCGTTCTTCTTTTGCTTGATCGGGCTTGTGCAGTCTATCTGCTAGTCTTGTGTCGTTAGCCTTTTTTTTTTGGGTTGGTTTGATTTTCCTCCAAGGTATCATTCCCCGTTTCAGATGGTGTTTTTCGGCTCCTTTTGAGAACTGCGTCGTCGTTATTCATTTATTTTTGCTTCCTCGGTGCAAAGATTTGATATTTTTCTTTCTTGTCGTTCTTCCCGGGTTCGCTCTAATTGGAAGCTGCCATTTTCTCTATTTTCTTGTTGGTTTTTTGCTTTTTTTCTTCTTAATGATTTTGAATGGTTGCGTGGCATGTGTTGTGTTCTTTTCCTCTTTAACTGGCTTCACGAAGGGAGATAGGATATCTATTCATGTGTACGGAGTTGTTTGTTGTTCTGTGGTTTGAGTAGCCCTATGTGTGTTTAGCTATGCTTTTCCTCTTAAAAATTTGGAAGATCCAAATACCGAACCGAAATACAGAAATAATTTTTGTATTCCGGTATTTGAAATTTTGGAATTCGGTTCGGTATTTGGAAAATAAAAAATTAGAAGTTTAGAATTTGGAATTTCGGTATTTGGTTTGGTTCGAGTTTGGAACACTGAATGCTCACCCCTACCCTCGGGTTATGTAATGCAACATTTATATACTCACAGGATTTTCCATTGAGAAGTTGTTTTGGGAAACAATTTATATCTCAACTAGACTAAGAAATCGAAATTAGTGTTGGCAATTGGCCAAGAAGGGACGGTGGTATATGTTACATGCTTGAATGCATGTGCGGTGAATACAACACTCATGGAAGGCTTAATAAGCATTGGTTCTTGAAAGGGCATGCGTAGGAGGGCACTGACAAGCTAGAGGGAATTGGACGCGTCACTCCATGAAGGGACGACTATGGACAGATAGACCCTTGGAGGGCTTAGCTTCTGAAAGGGCACGTTTTTTGGGTGGGTTTCCCTTGGATGGTCACAAATCTCGGAAGGTACACATCAGATTAAAAGGGGCGCCCCTATAGGCGTACAAGAAGTGCCCCTGGAGACAGTTACAAGAGGTGCCCCTAGAGGCCACACGACACTTAGTGATTTATTATAATGTATAGTCTTATTGAATTAACTGAATAACCAAGATCACAAAGCCTTACTGAAAATTTTAGAACTAATGCGACACGGGATAACAAAGTTCCCCGGGTCGGTAACTTAGACGAGAGTGGTTGTTGCAATACCATGTTACACTCTTTCAACAATGAAATCGTTGTAAATTTCTCCCAACTTCGTTGATTGACAGGATATCCTTGAGAAACTGTGTATGTAGGCATTTTATCGATTGCTTCCGCTAATGGGATGTCGATATGTAGCTGCTTAAAAAGATTAAGAAATCGTACGAATTGCTTCTCGTCTTCACATCATTTCAATCGCTGTGGGAATGATAGTGGCAGGTAAGTCACTTGTTACACTGGATTGGTTTCTTACACCATACGGTTTCATGCATTCTGTTCCCCAGTGAGTTCGAGACTTCTCTTTTCTTCCCGTTTTTCATTAAAGTCAATTACCACATTGTCAGGTTGATTTTCTGATGGAGAAACCATGTGAAGATTTAATTCACTGCACTTGATTTATCCACAAATCGCTCGCTGCCCCTTTGTCCGAGTTCCTCCTTGATTGACACCTCGTTTTGTAGGGTTGAAGAGCCAATGTGTTCATTGATCACCTTTTTTGTTACGCGGTTCATGGCCTTACATTGTTCCTTTGTCTTTGGATTGATTTCGGTATCGCTTGGCAAGTTTCCTGATGGCCTCGTTGTGAACGAAATGCAAGTTGACCCATCTGGTTCTCTATAATTCTCATCGATGCTTCAAGACTTTTTATAGATGAATTTCATAATGAAATCAACATACAAATATGGGCATTACTTATATGGCCATCTAAAAAGAAAATGCACATACTTATGTGCATTTTTTTATTTAGCTTCCTCTTCTGGAAGATCAAACGGAGCACGATTAGTTTTTGATAGACCGAGTCTGAAAGAATTTTTATTCAAATATTAGTTGGAACAATAGTTGTACAGAGTACAGTAGAATTGTGCATTTTCTTTTTAGATGCCCATTTATGCAATGCCCATAATACTTACCTTTTCTTTAGCGAATTGTTGTGGTGTACTTGGGATCCTAGAGGCTCAAAATTCTACTTCATTTGTAAGTTCGAACTTGGTCCAATAGACAATCCATGTTATTGTGTCTCTCGTCAAGAAAAACTAGGATGATTTCTCCAACCTACATTATATGTGTTAGAAATTGTGTAGCTCCTCGATTGAAGTTACTCATATAATTTATCGTCTCCACACATTCACCAAAATTGCATTCTTAACCAGAGGCCCCCATAACTCATAACACTCATCTTTAATTGCTCTTGCATCATCGTTATGAGAACATCAATCTTAGCGTTTATTGCCCCATTAGTAGGTGCTGATTGCTATATTTTCAAGCAATGTGTATGCCTCATCGGTTGGTTATGCCGTCAAGGCTCCACCAGCTGCTGCGTCAATCAATGTCCGAGCTATAGTTGTATAATGTATGTACGATCAACCACTTCAGAAAGCCATGATCTTGACACTTTCGAAGTGATTCCTTATACCGCTCACAAGTTTCGTACAAGCTCCCGTCGTCGAGTTGTATAAAAGTAATAGTATCTCGCCTCAACTTCACTATCTTCATAGGGGGAAAATAACTTTGTGAGGAACTCTCTATCTAAGAAGTCATCACGTCGTGATTGAGCCGGACGTAAGAGAATATAACCACTCCTTCATTTTGTCTCATAGGCTAAATGAGATTTGACATGCCATTGCTCTTAAATATATCACAAATCTCGAGCAAACTTGCAATATGTTCAATATCACTGACATTGCCACCAAATTGGCATTGCTTCTGCACTAGTTGGATAATGGCTGCCTTAATCTCAAAAATATTTGTTTCTATGGTGGGTCTTCGAATCCCTGTTTGAACATCTCCCATGAATGAAATCGCATTGTCTCCAAGTGCTTTTTGATCCCCCATGGCTCTGTTCCCAAGAGCCATCTTCTCCTGTTGTTTTCTTACCTTTACTTCTTTCCTTAAAGCATGACACGTCCGGATCTCAGGATTATACTCCAAAGAATTAGCATTTCGGCTATGTCGCATCCCCAAAAGTAATCTTGAAAAAATATAATAAACTTTTAGAACAAAATATAGTCTAAATGAGTTTAGTATTAATATCAAGAAATCAGTATTAGTCCTCGACAGCGGCATCAAAAATTATGCCAAAGATACGTTGTGCACAAGTATATACATATCGATTATAACACTTAAGATATCGTTCCCAAGAGCACTGATCATTTCCTGAATACCTAATTAAATCACTCAATATTATCTAGATTGATTGAGTAAATGATGAATAAAAATAAAAGTAATGAAAATAAAATAAAAAAGTATAGTGCAGAATATTAATCAAGAGACTCTAAGGCAACCACATTTACTCAACTTGTCGCCAATCAATTGAACGTTACAAGATTAAACTGTTTGAGGATTTCAATCATGTTTGCATATGATTCTAGATGTATTTGTATGATCTATATTCAATTAACTTTCAACCGTAAATCCAACTAATTTAACATATATTATTAATCTATTTTTTAATTTTCCCCTCGAATTCTACTCACATACTAAGATAATTCAAGTTAATTCAAAAACCGTATTGGAAAAATAAACACACAAGCACATTGAAGAACAAATCATAAAAATTAAACCATATTCAAAATCATTTCGACAAGTCTCGTAAACTAACGGCCTAGATTAACGAAATTAGTTCATGGAATACAAATTAAGCAACACCAAAGAAAACATGTAATCCATATCAAATGCCGAAAAATGAAATAAGATCTTGATTACAATAATTTGTCGGATGTTTGCATGAAAAAATTTGATCACAACCCTCTTGCAAGATCTCGAATTGTTTTCCTACTCTTCCCTAGGATTACACCTAAAATATATATAGTCCACCATCCGATGCTCTCTCTCTTCAAATCGCCATCTTCAGAAAAAATTTAGTAGTTGGACTAGATGTTGTATAGATTGATGAAGGTCGCGTGCTTCCTGCAGACAAACACGTTATTCATCAGTTTCTTCAAAGACGCGTCCTTTAGAATCGACATACGCGTCCTTCTGATCTTTGTGATCTATTGATTCAGCGATGTTGCGTCCTCTGTTATTTTGTAACTTTTTTTCACTTTGTCAATTTTGTCCCTTTTCCTCCATTTATCCGAACTTCTCGTTTCTCTTCATTCACTTGCACCAAATTAAAGAGAAATCAAGATGCATCAACAAGTATACATACTCACCTCAAAATAAACTCAAAATATAATAAAATAATAAAAACTTGTCTAACTAGCCATGTAAAGTCTCATTAAGAGTATAAATAACTCTATTTTCATATAGTTATCACCAACCACATGATTGTGGAGTCAACTACGTTTTACAGTGCAGAACCTCAACAAAAAAGTTGTTGGAGTCTATCACAAGTCTCCGTGTATGACCCATTATGTTACTGTTGGTGGAAAAACCTTTGTGCTATATGCAATGCAGAGGAGTCTTCGTACCTTATGATAACTTTGTACTCGTAGAAGAGCCTTTGTGTATTCTGTTGTCATTATAAGTGTTCAATACTTATATTCTTCCTATAAAAGATGAAAAGTGGACGTAGGTTATTGCTAAACTACTATAAAATCCTTGTCTCTTATTTACTTTCTGCTCCAATTAGTTCTTTAACTGGTTATTTAGTAAAAAATATTAACCGAAAATGGAAACGATTAGACACGATATTTCATCCAGGCAAAATCCCCAAAGCATTTGTACCAAACTCCTATCATTATAGTAAGGTATCGGAGTTAACCCCATATATCTAGCTCTAACATATCATCACTTGGCAGTGTTGAAACCTTCAAGATTTTGTACCAACCTTCAGCTATTACAAATACCTTTTAGATTTTGAAGTAGACCATATAGATCACGCTTGGGCCGATCAAATCTATATAGACTTAATAACAAAAACTTTAAGGTTCTGCATCAATCATCTGCTACTACAAAAAAACCTCTCAGGATTGTAGATTATATTATATATCAAACCTCGACATCTAGTACTCCTTAAAATAGTTCACTTCGGGTTCTGTTATATATCAGGTTTATGTGATATACAAAGTCCTAACCATCTGCCGTTGAGTTTTATTAGTAGTAGAAAGTTCGGAAAGGGCCGAAAAACTAATTTACTCTCCCTTTTAGGGCAATTGTTACACCAACACATGTTCCTATTGGAAATGGATGCACTGCTACGCTCATGGAGTATGCTCACTTGTCCTTTTCCATGAGTAATGTAGGGTTTGCCGACAAGATTGAGTGATTCAATCAAGGATATAGTGAAAACTGCAAGCAGAAAGTATGAAGATCTACGTCCCTCCATCAATCCGAAAATAAATAAGTGTATCCGTGACCTGAGACACGTTCTTTGACAATTAAATGAGGGGTTTAGAATAAATACAATCCCGAGACACTATAAAAAGAAGGACAATTACTCCAAAAGCCTGAAGACTTGGATTGTCCACCTCCCTCTTGTTTCTCCGGTAAGCATTGTACGCCCTATTTCCATCCAGGTAGTTAAGAATTCGTTTGTGTTTGTTTCAAGGATAATAGTCTTTTTTGTTTAAATTCTTTAATCAACATTTCTTTACAAAAGTTGGGCGACCACAATTAAAGCTTAAAATTGAACTCTCGTGATTCGTGATTTAATATTTTTTATCCGTTAACAATAACTAACTGCGTTCATACGATTCAATTTCCCACATTATGAATGGTCGTTAGGATCAAAGGGAGAAAGGAGAGTAGGGAAATAGGATTTGTGTGTATCTTTCACTTTGGACTAGGCTACACTCCATGGTCAATCATGCCTCTCTAATCGCTTGTTATGAATATTGAGTTGCCCTTACGAGAAAAAGGTGAGATTTTGGCTGTCATCAAAACCACAAAAAGAAGAAAGTAGCACAACCTGCTCTGTTTTGCTTGAGAACATCCTAAATCTATGACCCTCGACTGTAAATTCTCCCATGTTTCAGCCACAAAAATCATTTGCAACTAACTTCCTTGATAAGCTCATACCAAGCCGTGTCAGCTAAGAAAAGAATACACATAAAATGGAAGATCAACTTCAGTTTCAATGATAACACCTAAACCATAGGGGAGACATGTATCTTGTTGACAAGATTTTGATAATGAGTTAAACAGCAGGTTTGACCTGCTATGACTTTACAGAAGCTGAAACCTCCTATAACGAAGATACGCTTCGTAAGAGAAGAAAAATATCACGAAAATATTTTCTTTACCCTCTAAGGATCATTTCAGATCAAGAGACGTGATTAGATAATATTTCCATAAATAGATATTTCAATAATAAATTATTTGTTAATTAATTATTGATTATCTTAATTAATTTATTAATTCAAAAAGAGAATATTCTTAGGAATATTATTTGGATTAATATTTCGTCCAGATACAATGTTTTACTTGTCTGGAACGAATCAATTATTTTTGGGAATAAATCGTTGATTATTTCCTTATATAGAAGGTCAAGTTGCTGTTACTGGCCGAACCTTCTGTAATGCATTATCTGGGGATTTAATTGTCAAAATAAGACAAAATTAAATCTGGAGGTTTCAACCAGATATTTGCACGACCCCAGCATCATATTTCTCAAGTTGGAAATAAAATATTCTTTCTTTCCAACTATGGAAGGTTGCTGACCGAATTAGGCTCTAACCTTCTGTAAGATGAGATCTCGTGATTGGATAATTCGATTGATCTGAAATCAATCAAATATTGTCCCTAAATGATTTTTACACGTTGGGGATGAATCTGGTCATTTTACGTATTTGGCAAAATAAGTTTCCTTCTTTACAGGAGGACGGAACATCTATATAAAAGAAAAACCTAAAAACATTTCATAGAGATTTTGATCTGAGGTAAGTCTTGGCATTTGGCAACGTTAATGGTGTTTAACATGTGTGCAAGTGTGCAGGACGGATTCTCCAGGCGAGAGTTCTCGCAGGAGGTAACTACAGCGGGTCGAGCGTGGGTGAAGCAGCTCCGGTGACTTCGTTGCATACGGATCTGAGGGACTCGACCGGAACTTTGTCTGTGACGTCGGACTGCGTACATCAGGGCCTGGGGAAGGGTTCGTTGGTGGCGAGTAGGCGTACAGAGTTGGTCGGAGAGAAGGCGTCCGTAGCGGGGGTTCAGTGGTGAGGGACCTTCAACCTTCTGTAGTTGGTTATTTTGTTATCTGTGCGTTTGCAGCAGGTGTGCTTTGGTGAAGGCACTCCGTAGGCGTCGTTGGCTGTGAATCCGAAGGACTAGGCCAGGAGTATTGTCCGTAACGCCGGGTGGGCGTACAGCAGGTCCAAGAGAAGGTTTCTGCAGCAGGCATAAGTGGTGAGGGACTACAACCTACTGTAGACGGTCTATCTTTATTTGTTTTGCAGATTAAACCAAAAACACAAAAAGAGAAGCATATCAGAGGCGTCCAAACACTTGGAGAAAGCGTCATCGGAACTGTTCGCTGATCCACAGAATGAATGGCCCGCTACAGAGTCACAGAAGGCTGAAGCTTCCAGCCAACGTTATGTGCTTGCTCAAGTCTGGTTGATTTCCTTGTGATTCGACCTAGACACATCCTAAACACAGCAAGAAAGTTTCTTGCATTGGTAAAGCTAGTCTTTCCGTCCCGTGGTCAAAGAAATTGTTTCTTGCACCACAGAAGGTTGTACCTTCTACACTGTAATCTGTATACGAGTTATTAGTGAAAAGTGACCGAAAGTGGACGTAGGTGTATTTGCTGAACCACTATAAAATCCTTTGTGTCCTACGACTCATTTCGAAGTCCAATTCATACGTTTCGTAATTACAGAAGCTTGAAGGCTCTGTAAATTACAGCAACTTACTTCCGCTGTGAGGATTGTGAAAAAGTTTTTAAGAATTTCTTAATTGGACTTAACACTAATTCACCCCCTCTTAGTGTAATCTTTAGGCCAACATATCTTATGCACGAATGTGCGAACATCTATTGGCACTTGCGTTGCCATCCGCTGATTTCATAGAAGGATTCGGTTAATAGTTTCGAGAAGACAAACGAGCTGAAACTCTTTCAACACATCTCTCTATAAAAGCCCTGTTGTGCCCGTGTATTACTTACTTTTATTTTTCAAGTGAAGCAAGTTTTATCTCATTATCCGAAAGAGGGGTTTGTTGTATTAGCACATTGGGCAGTTCACGTCTTTAACTTTTGTCCATATATTGTTCGATGAAGAGACATTTTTCGATCAATAATCATCATCACATAATGGAAGTTGCATTACATAGAGATGGGTTTGTACTAGAAAATATTTTTTGATAAGGAGACAATAAGAATGGAAAGATATATAAATGCAAGTCTAGAATTTTCATAATAATAATAATGGCGCTTTGATTGTTTAGTTGAGAAGAGGGAGACAATGTAACCCTAAGCGATAAATCCTTTTCAAAGGAAAATATCATTAGGAATAATAATAATGCCTACATGAAATCGACCACTTCTTGGATGCTTCCACGTCAAAATGTTGTTTTTTACTTGCTCGGGTCCATTTACTTAATGCGGATATCATATCATTTATATAGATAGATATACTTGAATTTAATATACATACAGCGGTACGTGTTCTTTCTTTCGTTTTGACCGGTCATAGAACAAAAATGTTATTCGGCACCATTCACGTCATTTTGCTAAGTATGAGGAAAAAAAGACATGAATGCATAGGAGTAAACCTACCCCCTTCGTGTGAGTTTGAGGAGGAGGAGGAGGAGATGTATACTTGGAACAAGAAAGGAGTGCCTAATGTGGCAATGATATCTCTGTTGTGTGGGAGGCAAGTAAACGATACGCCCGGGAGTATGCTCACGTGCCATTTCCCACCAAGATTGCGGGATCTGCCTGGCAACTGCGGAGAACATTATCGTCATGCGGTGCGGGCTCACCTTTGGAGCACAAGCCAATCTTCACGATTGCCGATTCATTTGTGATACATATCCAGTTTAATCAAAAGGCGTGAGCCTTTCTCTGTGTGTGTTAAGCAAGAAGTTGATCATTTCTCCTGAACATCGAAAGCTCCTCTTCGGCCTTTTTCGATCTTGGATGTTGCATGGAATGCATAATAAGTAACGGTGTTTATCAAGTTCGAAAGCTTGGGAACATGCTATGTTAAGCATGTTATGTTACATGCTATCTTATGTTAAAGTCATTTAAAGTGTTAAGCATGTTATGTTGCATGCTAGTTTCTTAAAGTCATTTAATGAAGATAACAACCCTGAAAGGAGAGTCAAGCGAAATGGGCACTTCTAATTGTTCAAAAACAACAAGATTTTCGAGTAGAGCCGGCCATCAATGGTGTGCCTTACTCAATAGAAAGGGAAGAGGTGGTGGATGCCTCATGAGAGAAGGCAAACTCTTTCCGGAAAACATAGAATGAAAAAATGGTGTACCTTGATACGATGTTGCGATGACATTGACTTCCTTTTGTGAAGGAAGTTTATTAGCATGTTATTCGATATGTGCGATGTAGGCATGACTCGAGAATGGTTACTTGAGTGAAGTTCATGAGAGATGCACGAGGTGACCTGTCGTCATCGACAACACGAAGGAAAGCTCAACATTTTAAAAGGTTACTTTCCACAAAAGAATTTGAAAGACATCTTGTTGAAAAGAGCTCAAGTGCTAGTATGATGCAATCTAGTTACATGATTGGGATGGGAAAAATTCCTTATTGTGGGAGACCTTAGAGGTTCTTACAAGCTATCATACAACTGGTGGAAGCGGCGATGTGTATATTTGTAGATTGGATTATGAGAAAATATGGCAAGTGTTTTTACCAATGTTCCTCATGTTTCTTTAGGAAGCGTTTTCTAGTCCTTACAAGTGTTCCTACGAGTATGAGCGAGAGTAATACATGAGACTTTATAAGCTATTCATGACAATGTATAAGGGAGGTATCGCTACTTGTATGAACGTGTTGGGCTTCCGGGGAAATTGCGACGCGACCCAACTACCGGTCGGTGATGACGTGCTGAAATTATTTTATCTCAAATTTTTATGGTTGCTTTAGTCTGAATTAGGTACCAGACACCACATAATTCTTCTGAGCTTAACCTAATTAATCGTGGATTGAAATGAGTTGTTGGGGTATATCTTAGGGCATGTTTGATGTAACGAAACTTTTCTGCGTTTTCATTACCAAACGCACCATTCCTTAACCCCAAGACCCAAACAACCACCCCCGGGTGGTTTTGCTTTCCCTCTTTCTTCCGCCGGTCCATCCCGATTCACTCGGGCCTCTCCCTTCCTATAGGAATCTCCCGAATACCGATGCTTGAGCTGATAAAGATATAATCTTTCGTCGATCCGCGTCGTTACAAGCACGCAACGCTTTCTGGGTCGTTGTGTTTTTTGGAGTCGAAGGGCTGGAGGATGGGTGGTTTTTTAATGGATTCCCAAGTGGCGGTCGCCCTTGGGCTTTCCCTCGTTGGGGGATTGAGCACTTCCCTGGGTGAGGAATTTGTCCGTGTTCTTCTTTGAGTTCTGGGTTTTTAGCCAATTTAATGCTGGGAAATCGAGATGTCAGTTCATAGGGCGCGCCTGTGGTGGCTGTGGGTTGAAATGCCGTTGACTCGAGACTAGACTTACTGATGCTTGGTTTCGGATTGGCCGGAGTGTTTTATTGGGTTTGGGGTTGGCGGAGAGGATGTTGAGTTCATCATTCTAATGGTTCCTGGTGGTCCAGGTCCTTTTTTTGCTTGTTTTGAGCTGGTCGAATCTAGGGTTACGCTGGTTAGCAGGTTATCTATCAGCATTGATGAAAATGAGATGATAAAAAAGTCATAGTTCCTTGTCCTAACTCGGGGTCTTTCCCGTTTTGCTTTCTGCTTTTCTGATTTGTGAGCTTAAACATGGGTTGATGTTCTTCCATTGGCTTGGATCACTGTTGTAGTTTGACTAAGGATAGTGCTTATATACTTGAGTGTCTCAGTCTCACTTGGTTCATAAATATGTTGGATTTGTTGGGTACTGCTGGACGATCTCTACTGACCTGAATTTCGTCCCGCAATTTGCTTGCTTGCTTGCAGGAGCACTTTTTGTGATTATCAACCCAGCTCCAAACTTGAAGATGCTTGGTCTGTTACAGGTAAAGTTCTGTTTTGTGTGGTTACTATAGATAACCGTCGCAATTGTGTTTTGTTTTTTCACTTTCTCGGCAGGAGTTTTTTGGTGTTTAGTTGAGATCATGTTTTTAGCAAGGAATTGCTATATTCTGCGACAGATAGGAACGACTTAAGTGATCAATACAGGCCTTTAAATCTGTCTTTGTGAAGATTAACTAAATGAAGAGGCAGTTATCTTTCAGGGATTTGCGGCTGGGTTGATGCTGAGTATATCATTTCTTGACTTAGCTCACAATGCGATAAACTCAATTGGATTCCTTAAGGGAAACCTTTGGGTGAGTAAATATTTTCTTCTTTTCATGCCTTGTGCAATTCCGTGACTAATCCTTGTATATTGGCGACTACAGTTTTTTGCAGGTGTGATATTTTTTGCTCTGATAGTTAACTTTATTCCTGAACCGACGATTTCTCCTACTTCAGATGCCAAAAACAAGAAGGTAGGAAAATTCTTTGCTTGTGTCTTGGTAGTTGAAGTATCCATAAGTTTTCTTTGTTTTCTTTGACAGAAAAATGACGACGATGGAGGCAAAGACATGATAAAGAAGCACCGGCGCCAAGTGCTTTTCAGTGGCATCATTACAGCAGTTGGTGAGAACGATACATTTGAAATTAGATTGTTTCCTGCATTGTCTCCCAGCACTTTCCCCTACGTTCTTATGTAAGCCATTCTTTCCATTCAGGTATTAGCTTGCACAATTTTCCTGAAGGAATGGCTGTCTTTCTCGGTTCAATCAAGGTACATTGAATCATATCATACTCTACATGGATGGGTTCTGGGTAACCCATGTTAGGTATAAGTATATTACTGCAATGATATCGCAAAAACATCTTTCAACGTGCCAATGTCTCTTGCAGGGTTTGAGAGTAGGGCTTAACCTGGCTTTAGCCATCGCTTTGCACAATATACCGGAGGTAATAGGTTTATATCTTTCTCCATTAACCTGTGAGGTACTTCATTTTGTTCTCTTTGTGATTTCCTTTTTGTTGTATTTTTGGGATGGGTGGGGTTGTGGCAGAGCTTCGTAATTGCATTATTTACAATCAAAAGAACTGTTAACTTTTAAAACAACAGGTGATTGAAATGATATGCATTTGTCTTTTGACATTGCTATAGAACCGTGAACTTTAAGAATTGTAAAGTTTTTTCCTTGATTGATGGTATTCTGCTTCTCGGAAAATCCAGAAATGAGAAGGTTACAATCACTCTTCAGAATAAAAAACGACCCATTTTTTCAACCATTTGCATAACTTTTCAGTGTTTCTCCGACAGGGTGTTGCTGTTGCATTGCCTGTTTATTTTGCTACGCAAAGGTGAGAAACCACTCAATCTTACTTTTAAAGCTGTTCCGTTCTTACCTAAGTTGCATTCCTGCATGTGGGTCATTAAATTAACCTCCTCTCGAACAACCAACAGAAGTGAGATTATCAAATCATTCACTGGTTTTTATATATTAAAGAAAGTTTCATGGAGCGATTATTCGCCACTTTTGTGATGGGCACTCAGATATGCATGTCCTTGCTTGCATGGCCTACAGAAATGAGATTATCAAATCATATTGTGATCATCATTTCATGATTCAGCAAGTGGCAGGCCTTCAAGATTTCAACATTGTCTGGTTTTGCGGAGCCTCTCGGGGTAATCATAGTAGGTATGTTTGTAAACAATCTTTCATCTAATCTTTATTGAGATTTATGTTTCCAAAGTTGGGAGAAGTAGTTATTTGAGGATTTGGTAGTAGCATACTGAAATTACTTCTCTCTCCCTTCCTTTAATACTGGCAGCTTATTTGTTCCCGAGCAGCTTAAATCCTGAGATTCTAGAGGGACTTCTTGGGTCAGGTTGATTTGCTATCCGTTAGTTCAGTTTTCTTTGGGTTCTTCTTTGCTGTGGGTTTTATATTCGATTCACTACTAATAATTCATACTTTTCAGTTGGCGGGGTGATGGCTTTCCTTACGTTACATGAGATGCTGCCTTTAGCGTTCGACTATGCCGGGCAAAAGCAGGCCGTTAAGGCGGTGTTCTTCGGGATGGCTTTCATGTCGGCCAGGTACGACTATCTGCTCGTCACTTGCAGAACTCAAAGTGAAATTGTGTTTCCTGCTCGGAACCAGTCTCATTTACATGTCAAACTTGTCGCTTGCAGCCTGTACTTCCTGGAAATCAGCTTGCCCAAGGACATGAGCTTATAAAATGTCCTCCAGACAGTCAGTCCCCATCCTCTGCCTTGTTTCATCACGATGCGCGATAGGAAATCACCTAACATGTTCAGATAAGAGATATAAGAAAAATGATAGAAAGGATGGCGAGTGATAGCAAGTCATCAGAGCCAGCTAGTTAAGTATAATCCGCACCATATTGGATGAGACACTACCTGATGTTGAAGCAAGCAGGACAGGAATGTATCAGTGGTTACTTTATACTTGATGGCAGTGGTGTTTGGTGGTGTTATAACAAAATGTTCGGTTGATGGTAGACAATCACCCAAACTTGAGACTTTTTGTACTTCAATATCAATCCAGAGGGCCTAGCGAATTTCACAAAATGTGGAGAAATTCGGGAAAAGCTTTGCCTTTGTTTTGATTACTGGATACCATTTTTTATTTTCTTTTTCTAAGGAAAATAAGTAAACATTCTTGCACGAAATAAATAAAACAAATAGAAAATAATTTTTCGATTGTTGCAGTTTTTATTTGCTGTTTTCTAAAATAGCACAAGAAAATGCTTCACTTTTGGTAGAAATAAACAGGACCTCATTCATCATGTAAGTCTCCATCCATGACTATTTGCATAATCTAACATTAACATTTTAAAATCTTGACATTTAATATTTATAATCTCTAATTATTTAAGAAAAAAGACTGCAAGCTTTAAATATAAAAAAATGTTTAAATTATTTTGAACAGATAAAAAAATGTTTGTCACAAAACCGCCAGGGACAACCTGTGAATCTAGCGACTTGTGATAGGAGATGGTCATCAAACCTTCGTAACGCTTGAGTCTCGGCACCACTGCAATACCGTTATCAGTTTCTAGCAGCTCTTGCATTGGGACCCTCTTAACCTGCAACTTCACCTGTAATAATCTGCCGAAATCTCCATCAAACAGAATCGGTATGGCAGGGAGTACTCAGCAAGTTCTTAGTCTGTAGCATTATTTGTGTACCACAAAGGATTTCCGTCGGAGCATGATAACCAATGTGGGTTTCGGTTGATCGCTTGCGATGGCCACTCTGTAGTCATAGATCACTGGAATGTATGACCTCGTGTGTTTAACGGCAGACACAAAACACTGGAAGCCCTTAAAGGGACGAGTTCTTGTGAGAAGCCAGATGAGTTCCAACCAGAGCAACTTGGCGACCACCTTGTTAACTCTTCTGCACAATCGGAGGAATGAGCACGTAACCGAATCCCTGGAAACCGAGATCCCGTCATCGCCTGAATCAATGACATCTCCTACAAAAGGCAAAGGCAAAGGTTAACCTGATAGATCATGGACCTTTCTTAATTTGGGCCGTCCAGCGTCCTCATGGTGGCCCAATATTTTAAGGGAAGATGAATTTAGGCCAGGCCCAAATATGGGTCTGATCGCGGGGGAAGCCGAAGGCTGATATAGAGAGCCTCGGCCGCAACCGGAACCGCCAGGAGGAGACGGCGGCAGAGATGGCGTACCAGCAGATGCTGCAGGGGCACCAGCCAACAACGGCGGAGGAGGTGAGGACACTGTGGATTGGGGATTTGCAGTATTGGGTTGACGAGTCCTACCTCTGCTCCTGCTTCTCCCAGACCGGCGAGGTAAACGGCTTCTTCTTGTTGATTATCCTCTCTTTTCCGATGCTTAGGATAATGCTTAAGGGTGTTTGGATATTGTGAGCCCTGCGTGGAGGTTCGTCGTTTTCTAAGGGATTTTTGCTTGATGAGCAGCTCGTGTCGGTGAAGATTATAAGAAACAAAATCACCGGCCAGCCAGAAGGTTATGGTTTCGTGGAGTTCGTCTCTCACTCGGCCGCGGAGAGGGTCCTGCAGACCTATAACGGGACTCAGATGCCGGGAACTGAGCTGACCTTTAGGTTGAATTGGGCTTCCTTCGGCATGGGGGAGAGGCGCGGAGAGTCGGGGCCTGAGCATTCGATATTCGTCGGCGATTTGGCTCCTGATGTTACGGACTACATGTTGCAAGAAACGTTTAAGAATCATTACTCCTCTGTTAGGGGGGCAAAGGTCGTTACTGACCCCAGTACGGGACGGTCCAAGGGCTATGGTTTCGTCAAGTTTTCGGATGAGAACGAGAGGAATCGGGCCATGACTGAGATGAATGGTGCTTATTGTTCTACTAGGCCAATGCGTATCAGCGCTGCCACTCCGAAGAAGAACTCCACGATGCCCCAGCAGTATGCGGCTGTCAAGCGTATGTTCCCAAGATGTTTAGCGATGCAATTTCCTTGAATTCCTTGTGAGATACTCATTTTTCGAATCTGGCTTAGAATCTCATGCTTGTTCACAGCTGGAGTTTTATAGTCGATGAGTGCTAGGATTTGAATTGCAACTCACGCAATACCCTGGATGAAAAATGTAGATTCAGCGTTCCTCTCCACACATTATTTGGTTGCTTGTCATGATAATTAATAAGATAAGCACGAGGAAGTTTAGTATGATCTTCATCCACTTCTCGCGGGCTTACTTGCTTGTTATGATACCCCTTTTTTATATATCTACAAGCTATTGCATCCACGTGTTTCTAAAGTTAATCGCTGGTAGAAAAACTGCTCAAGTAATGTGTTCCCGAAATTCCAATATAGATGCCAACCTTTTTCCAAATTTAATTGATTGGAGAATGTAAAGGGTGAAAGTGCTCAAACATAGTCTCTCCTTCTTCATATCTGCTTCTCTGTCTCTCAACTATTTCTTCTTGTGGAATGTATTGCAGCTGTGTACCCAGTTGCAGCCTACACTGCACCACCGGCTCAGGTTCTTCCAGTTACTAATGACACGAACAACACAACTGTAAGGAAATATATTACATCATGTACGCATGCCCTGGTGTTCTCTCTTCTCTGATTGATGCACTTATTTGCAGATTTTTGTGGGCAACTTAGACCAGAATGTTACTGAGGATGAGTTGAGGCAGATCTTTTCACAGTTTGGGGAGATTTCAAATGTTAAAATTCCTGTTGGTAAAGGATGCGGCTTTGTGGAATTTCGAGCCAGGTCTTTAGTTTTTGGAGCTGTTGAATTTGAAATGTCCTATTTGACCAACGTAATTTACTTCTTGTAACACTTGGGTATAGATTTATCTATACTGGACTGATAGTACAGATGAAAGTGCATAGAAGACACATATTTCACCTACAAGTGGCCTCCATCTTGCTGCGATAAGTTTTGGTCATACCTAATGTTTGGAAGTAACTGATCTTCTCCTGTAGGGCATCATCTGAAGAAGCTATTCAACGGATGCAAGGAGCTACAATTGGTCAGCAAGCAGTTCGCCTCTCCTGGGGTCAGAATGCTGCAAATAAGCAGGTCCTGAAATTTTTTCCTGTACTGACTGTTAGGCCACTTTCAGGCCGCCAACGTTCAAGCTCCATTGCGGTACTTGTCACATATCTAAAATATTATTGTCTAGAATTTGGTCAGCCACATGACCTTGAATTAGGTCCAAGTACCTATTTCTGTTTTTCTTTGACAGACTTTAGTTGATATGGCATTTGAGACGACCACTACACCCGTGTCCAGTAAAGAACAGCGTCTGATGGCGTTGTTTGTTATTTGTTGCAGGAGGTGGCTGGTGGCTGGGGACAGCAAGTAGATCCAAGTCAGTGGAGTGCTTATTATGGCTATGGGCAAGGCTACGATGCATATGCTTATGGAGCTACATCGGATCCTTCTTTGTATGGCTATGGTGCTTATGGTGGCTATGTACACTACCCTCAACAGGCAAGTCCTAATATGTTTCTGTCAGTTCAGGCACATAACAAATCTAGCGGCTCTTTATATCTGACGAATTAGATATAGAATAACTCAAGTTTCAAGGAGTTAATATCATGCTTTTTAGTAGTAGCGCAGGGAAAATGAGAAAACATTTATGCGGTAGTATTTCAATACTGGATTAGACATTGGTTCGTGCCAATGTTTGGTTAGTTTAAAAATATTGTAAAATAGGTTTCGAGTTTCTAAAACTGCCAAAATAAGGCTCCTAAGTCGATTCAAACAGCTACTTAGGCAAAATTTGGAAAAAAGAATTTCCAAAAACACCATGAAACTCTCCGCACTTAGTAAGTAACCCAAAGTCGTTTCAAACAGTAACTTTAGGCAAAATTTGCTTATTTCGCGAATTCTTTTATAGAAACTAACCGTACGTACAAAGTTTGGATTAGATATACTATCAACTGATTGGCACCATGATTTTCTTAACTTTAGGCTGAAGGTATCCAAGATATTTCGGGTATGACTGGTGGATCCCATGGCGCTGAACTGAGGGGGGACTCATATGACCCTCTAGCCCCACCTGATGTTGACAAGTGAGTTTTCATTGTTTCGGATAGGAACACATCACATCAATCTGCATTGCAAACTTGCTGACCGGAAGGCATCTGGTGTAGGTTGAATGCGGCATATCTTTCTATCCATGGAAGTGCAATCATGTGTCGCCCTTTTTGGTACAAGAACTCATCTATATCCTAGGTGCAGATAAATCATAACATATCATTAGTTCTTCCCTGGCTTCAGATTCAGAAAATCTGGCAAAACTGCCACCCAAAGCTCCGCCCGGGAGGGTCTCTTCGTCAAGCGGATAGATTTCCCGCATAAAATAGAGGGAATGTAGGTCATCATCGTTGCTGTGCAACAGAATAGTTTTGGTAGCCTTGGCTATAATTCTGCCAAGGGATGGACCCTTTTTTTTTTTACTTTTGCTAGATGAGGGGAATGTTTTAGCCTTGACACACCTTCTCGTGGGGACCTTGTTTGGAATAGGCTTTGCTCACATAACCTGCTTAATTTGTTATTAATGGTAATCTCTCTACATTTCGATAATCAGTAATTTTATTTGAAAGCATTACAAAGACAATTTTTGGGGGACACAATACAATATCGCATATGTGCAGAGTTCCTCATTGTTTTAATACAGGTGTGTCAAGAATACCTTCTAAACATTTTGGTGGACAGAATTACTGAGGTTATTACAGGTACTTGGCTAGCCAGGGCAACTCCTGTGAATCTTTCAGAGCAAAACTCACATCATCACTGCCACCAAACAAATTTACTTGGGTCAAATTTCTAGGATTTTTGTATTGTCCTGGGAGTTCCTCAGAAATGGGTTTGCCTGACTGACCTGGGAAAATTGAGCTGCAACTTTTGTAGCCTGTGTTTAGATCCTGGTTCACACAGAAGAATCCGACAATCACCGAGCATGCACCTGCCACAGAGACCATGCAGGGTCAGTGCCACTTTTATATCGGGGCTAAGTACTATTTCGGATTCGGAATAGTTTCAGCATGAAAACAAGGAGTGGCACACTATACTTACCCAATTCTCAAGAGGCCATCCCAACCAGGGAATTTTTCTCCATTGCTTGTGCAGAGGCACGAGACAGTGATGGCCAACTGCAATAAGAATTAACCAATGCACTACAATTTTAGTACCAGGAAGATGAACTAATCATCGAAACAGTGTCATGAGGTCTTGCAAACGTTTCATAAAAAAAAAAAAACACAATTGCTCTTTTTCGAGACAGTTGATCTCATAAAATTACCTTCTCAAAGGTAGTCTCAGCCATTCCTGTTTTATACAGCTCGTGCACCATTGCTGCGAGGAAGATCTTAGCAAATTTGCAGCTGCTTTTCATTACCTAGAAAAAGGAATGCAAAGCAGAAATCAGCGACTCAGTCATGCAGTGTTCGCACGGAATGTCCCTGCATGATTAACCATTCTTCTCTAGAATGAGCAACTGAGGTTCCTCAGCTTTGCTCTTTCCACATTTGAAAATTATTTCTTGTTCCTCATTAGCAGTAACAAAACTTAATAGTGTTTAAAATTATATAAAGTATTCAATAACTCATTACAAACATATTAGCGTGCACTCTTCCTCCTCGCAAATCTAGCTTAAGAAGAACAATCATGATCATTGAGAAAGCTAAGGATAAACACAAAGATTGGCAGTTCTGCAAATGAAAACAACAGAGATGACATTCGACAGTCACCTGAATGTGAGGTGCCTGAAACATTTCCTGTATGGCCGTCTCAACATCTTTCATTCCAACTAGTGCTTTACCTGCAAAATATTGGGATACAAATTTGTTAAGCAAAGTGATAGTGAATGAAGGTTGACTATCCCCCAGTTTGAGCGCAAAGGTTAGAGTATGTGCTTGAGAAATACTTCTAACTCCATGCTGTCCAAGTACACATCGAGTCTCTTCAAGGAGATTACCTCCAGTAGAACTGACAGAAGAGTTCGATTCAATACGATAATCTGCAACGTCGGCTGCACGCCTGCATATCTCTAGTGCACGACGTGCGTCGCCTGAAATAGCTGCTACCTGTAAAAATAGAAACAAACCATCACACTAGATTCAACCTATGAAAATAAATGTCAGTGAGGAAGAGGAATAAAAAGCTGATTGACTCATCCTTAATTTGAAGTAGATAATGTATAACTACTATCATAAAAAACAATAAGAAACACACGCCTATATTCTCATTTTGCCCCTCAAAGCCTTTTAAGTGAATGAGGCATAATCATGCAGCTTCCAGTCGTAAATAATTTAGGCTGAGTATTTGTACAAATCCAGTTAAATTCACATTACCTTTCTAGAGGCAAATTCTATAGATTGCTTCTCAAATGCATCAATTCCTTTAAGCCTCGTCGAAATTATTTCTTGAAGCTGTTGGTAATTATAAGGACCAAAGCAGAGCCTCTGAATACCCATGCGACTGGAGATACGAGGAAGTAACTTCTCCGGAAGATCCATAGTGTTTGCTATACCTGAAAGTAAGAAGGCAAACAAGTTAGATGGATCAGTAAAGTTGATGATACGCAAAATGGATGGAGAGTGGTGTACAGGTTCATACCTATTACAACCAACTTCGAATGTGGTTTTGTTGGCCAATCAAGAATGTTGTACAGGACCTACAATTTAATAACATATTGGACCTCAAATCATAAATAAAGAACATTCTTCAACTTTAATCAGAACAACAAATAAGGAATGAGGATGCATATTTGCACTGGCAGTTATGTAAATGCTGTTATGCGATCAGTAGCATCCATCATGGGAGAATGAAAAGTTATATACCGATTGGTTCCTGGTCACAAGAAGATCAAGTTCATCGATGAGAAGAATAATGGGCTTATCATCATCTTTCCCTAACAGCTTTCGTGCTGAGAACCGTTCATTTAGCAAGTTCAGTGCCTTCTTCCAGTTAACTCGATGACCAGTCAATGCCTCATAAATAACCTGAAAGAAAATTGAGACATAACAAACTTAAAACTCCTCTTCTTATGACAATAATACGCGTTCAGATTAACTATGAGGGCTTTTCACCTTGTATATGTTTTCCGGTGATGCCAACTTTAGTCCATTGACATCCACAAAAGAATATGGTCTCATTTTGCCTGCTTCGACTTCCATTCTCAAATTTCTCATAACAGAAAGTACACTCATCGTCTACAACCATTCATACTTTGAAAGTTAATATGGTATTCAAACAGCAAGACTTAACAGAAAAAAAAAACTGAAAAGCACAATAGACATACTGAAAATTCAGAATAGACATTAGTTACACACCTTTCCAGTTCCTGGAACACCATGGATATAAAGGCAACGTCCTAAACATTGATCTGTGCATATTGCCCCCTTTATGAAACTTGTTATCTCCTCCATTTCTCTATATCAGAAGTAACTTCTATTAGGAAGATGAGCTCGTAAAGAGACAACCTTGATGAGCTAAGCATCCCTTACTTGTTACGGCAAGGTAGGCTTTTCGGAGGCGCAGCCAAAAGTAGCACTGACTTGGCCCTTTCAAGTTCAGAAATCTTGTGCAATCGGACATGCTCTGGGATTTTCTTTGCCCCAAACTTTTGGAGTCCAAAGAACTGCCCTTTTCGTAAGTTCTGCCAAAAAAATAACAAATAACCAATTTATTAGGTCTGCAGACAGATTATAAAAAATTATGCAATAAAAATCACGCAGCATTTTTCATACAGCAGCGCCATGAGCAGATACTCTTGACTGCGACTTCTTCACACATTCTTCCTCTGAATCAAATTCTTCTTCGTTACCGGAGTCTACATTCTCGTTAAATATCCAGTCTTCATCATTCCGATCCTTGTCTCCACCATCCTATTTAAACAAATTTTCTTTTCAACCTGAAATGATTGAAGAAAATGTAGTGGCAGCTAGTGGGTTACAAACCTCTTCCTCCTTGTCAATGTCAGAAACGCGCTTAAAACTGTGCCAGTGTATGTCGTATTCATATTCGCACAGGAAAACATCATCCCCCTCGTCATTTGCCTTGGCATACTCCCTAGGAGCTTTCACAGAGCAATGTTTAAGAACAGACTCCATCTGCGAATAGGGTTGTTTTACTGTACAGTCATTGCAACAATGGTACAACCTTTCAGCCAGAGCATAAGCAGTAAATACCATTCAAGACAGATACATCGATTTCCTCTTAGATTGTAGACAAATACTTGATCACATGAACCCAAATGATTAACCTATAAAAGTATAACCATTCATCCTTCTGTAAAATACACATCCAGCTCAATGTCGCATGTAACAATCCAGGCTAACATATCCCCACAAAATGAAATAGTATGGCAAAAAATGTTACCTCAATATCTGCGAAATCATTTGTTTGATACAATTCTCTCCTCAGGTTATGAGGCTGTCTTCCTACAGAGGTCTCTTCTGGAATCATAAACCACCGCACCCGACACCAATATTTCCCAGTTACATCTTTCCACATGCTGAAGAAAAACGTGGGAAAAAAATTGAGCAATTAACAAAGTTGAAGACTTTAATAAGTGCTCGGAAATGAATCAAAACCTTTCAATTCGAGCAGCCCACAAATCACCAGAAAGCAACTTCTCCCTGGCTGTCCTCGCCCTACTCTTGCCTTCCGGCAACTTCGGCAACTTGACCTTCTTCCCTGATTTCTTGCCCTTGCAAAATTCACACATCCAGTCCCCTTCCGGGACCTCCTCCAAAGGAGGGTTCAAGCATTCCAGATGAAACCCGCCTAAGCAAGCGTCGCACTCGATCATCACAGTTGTCCCGACCTCGAAACAAACCCTGCATTCCTCCACATCCAGATCCTCATCATCATCCTCCCGTCTCCTCACATAAACGTCATCCCCGACCTCAAAGTCTCCCCCGTCAAAAACCACTTTCTTAAACAAAACCCTTCCTGTCCCTGCACCATCTCCCTTCCTCCTCTTATTTTTCCTCCCCTCCCCGTCATCAACCCCTGTCCTCGTAGAAACCCTAGCTCCATCACACCGAGCACCGCCTGCTTTCCTCTTTTTCGTCTCCGAATTATCCGGAGATATCGGCGCCAAAGAATCCCTCTCGATCTCCCCCTCGAGTTTCCGCCTCGACCTTTTCCCCACCTCGTAGTCTCCCACAAACCCGGACTTCTTCCCACAGCCATTAACCCTAGATCCGCTCCTCCCATCCTCAGTTGGCGAAGGTACCGAATCGAACGTCAGGGACGCACGGCGGGCGGATCGCCGGAGAGGGGTGGCAGTGCCAGGTGTACAGGGAGTGAGGGCCGGGGAAGGAACTTCGCGGGGTGTCGTCATATCGTGTGAGGATCTGGTTGCCCTGGAAGAGGGCTTTGAAGGAGGGGGGGAGGCAACTGATGTCATTAAGAGAGTCGGCGGCGCAAACAATGGCGTGGGCTGAGGGGGAGGAAATGGGAAGGAGGCGATGGGGGGATCCTATTAGGGTTTTTTGCAGGAGGGGGAGGAGGGTGTGTGTGTTCCTGAATCTATCTTATTACCGGTTATTGGCGGGAAGACACTTTCCCGCCAATTTCTCTCCTATCTCGTATTTAAATAATAGCTTTAGCTGCGGAAAGGTTACCAACAATGTGGGTGGGATGGGAAGGGTAATCGAATCGCCATTTAATCAATTTTGGGCGATGCCAAAATAATAAGGCAGATACACTCAAAAGCGCACAAAGCTTATACGATACGTACCAGAATAAGACAAGATATTTTACTTTCGAATAATTAAATAAGGGCATGGTTTTTCACGATACAACATAATATTATTAATTGATTAAAAGATATATTAAATATGACAAATCATTTACTGTAATTTTTCATCATCATATTTATTTAAGCAGAAGTGTAAAATCACTTTCCTGTTGCATGCGTCCCTTCATTATTATACATGTAAGAAATAAACCTAAAATTATTAGGGATTGTTCCCCAAAGGAATTTGTCTTTATAAACTACCATTCTTTTACTATTCAACTTTTTTCAAGTTTCAAAATAATCCAATCAAATATTAAAAATGTAAAAAAGAAAAAGAAAAATTTTCTACAACTTTTTTTTTAAATTGAAGTTTGTCCTAAAAGTCTTAAGCAAGTTATTTTGAAATTAGTAAATATAAAAATGATTTGTTAACTAAGTTAATATTCAAAGGAAATGCAGAGCATTTGTAAAACAGAACCCAACTTAGCTCAAGAGGTGTGTAAAATTACAAATAAAATGGCTTGACTCCGAGAAAAGAGAAACGAGTTTTAAAAGTTCGGTAAAGAAAACTTTGGATTACTTGGAAGTGGCAGTATGCCTGGAATGCGGTTCAAAACAGTGGCAGCGCGTTTGGAATGTCAAACCCTTCCGCTTCCCCTGTCGCATTACAATGGGAACTGATATTCGAATTCGTAGAGATCCATCTGGCAATGCGGATCCGGGAAGATCAAATTAAGCAAAGTATGAATACCCGTTTTTCTGCTCTTGTCTTTTTTTTCTTCATTTCATAAATCCTCATGTCAGTTCAATTTCAGGGCTTTGAGTTTATTGCTAAATTCCTTGATATATGTTCGGCAGACATTATTGTGACCTCCTCTGTGATATTATTCTTCTTTTCTACATATAGAAAGTGAATATTTGTGTTCCGTCTGTGCGCCGAAAGCATTGAGACTACTGTTTCTTTTATCGTTCTTGCTTAAAACTGCTGGAGATTGTTGCAGTATAGGGCACAATATCCAGTATATCCTACTGTAGATTGCATCCAAGATCTTGAATGAAGTTATTGACTTCAGAGGTCCTGATTTTTACGAGCCAACTCCAAATATGATTGACTTCTTGAAAGAGGTTGTTGGTTTTCAATGGATGGCTCCTGCTTCTAATTGTCATAGATAAAAAAAAAAAACGTGCTTCTTTTTATGGTATTCTACTAACTGAGATTATATCTCGACGCCAGTGATTTTGGTCAGCATGGAAAACTTATAACAAGAGAGGAACTCATTGAAATTCTGGCAAAGGAAAAGACCACGGAAGTCCAGGTAAAAAGTATCGATGGTGATTAGGTCGAGGATAATGAAGATAATGAGTTTTAGGCGTGACATTTGTGATGCCAATGTTCGATTTGAAAACGACGAAGAAGAAGACTAGCTACATGCAGAAATAATTGTGATAGGTAAATCTGATGGCATCAATGATTTGTGATTTCACACATCACCATTTCGCTCCTACCTTTGTTTCTTGCCCTCGCACAGCGACCGGAAGTTATTTGTTGCACTGTCCCTGTTCTGCCTTTTGCAGGCTACACTCTCTTGCGGGCTGCCTTTGGATTTCCTGGAGGTCGCTCTCTTTGCTAGTCGTGTTTCATTATCCGATCAACGTTACTCATACTCTGAGAAAATATAATAAAAAAAAAGCGATTACATCGGCGAAGTTACTTTTAACTTTGAAGGATTTTCCAATTAATATAAGGAGAATGGAGAGTGCTCGAATCGAAGACGGCAGTCGATGAGCTTGATCTGAGCACCATCGGCAGCTCCAGAATTTATGCAGAGCTTGTTGTCAGCATCACCCAAGCAGTCGGCACATTCTTCTTCTGAAGTAGCCCCATTTACAGCCTGTGATCCCATAGTAGCCATGGTAAGTGATCCCATTTCCGCTGTCTGGGCCTGAGTTGCTTAACAACAGGGTCAGGGCTGAGCATGATAAGGCGAGGAAGAGGACTTCCGAGGAGAATAAGGATAGCAACTGTGATCATCATCCTTTCAACCTGATCTCGCAGAGTTCTTCCTTCATTGAGCTCCTCATGGACGGAATGGGCATGAGAAATATCATGAATGCTACAACTGCCCCTACCGGTCCTTCAGGATCGAGCCGCCAGGACTCGTGTAATAGCGCGAGGCAACGGAGTTCGGCCCCAGTCAATTACTTCACCCATGGATCATCGAGGAATTCATCAAGGTTTACTGACTGGCTTCAAAATATGAACAATCAAATCCCACTAGCACTGCCAATCACTCCATTCGCCATTTCAAGCGGCAACAATGGCGGGAACCACCAAGCCCAATATTCTTTCATTGACGAGGGCTTTGTCCCGGTTGCTGCCACGGCTTTGTCCACCAGGGCAGAATACAACTTAAACTTCATGATATGCTCTTCATCATTAGGATCGCCATCTCACAGGAAGCCTTGTTGGCTTCAATAGGGGACCCTTCAGTCCAATTCACAATCACAGCAATAGTCTCTTCCATCTCACCTCGAAGGGCAGTCTTTGCCTCACCATTAGAATATCAGAGTGCCATTCATCGTCGGAATGGCAGCGGCACCTGACAACCAACTACAACCACTAGTTTCTCCCCAGGTCCGACGGCCGCTCACAGCTCTACCAAGGGCATGGCACAAAGGAACTTCCCAGAAAGTAAAAACCCAGTAATAATTCTCAATTCGTCTCATGGGACATGTGACATGGCCCCAATTCCTTTTTTTTTTCATGTCGTGGATTAGATACTGTGAACACTAAAATCACCGGAAAATATCGGCGTACAAATTATCGTATTAAAATATGCGTAGCGGGTTTCGTCATGAAAAAAACACATGAGTCATCTGATTCGATCATCAAAGAATAACGGTTGCAAATGATGATCCTGAACTCTGAAAGAATTTCAACAGAACTTCGGGATGAAATATTGATGAAGTCGTCAAGGCTAATGGGCGTGATTTGTCAGCACTTCAGTAGCTTGGTGAAGTCGTCGGGGCCTTTGGGCGAGATCCGACAAAGCTTCTATAGCTTGATGAAGTCGTCAGGGGTTTTGGACGTGATCCGACAGAGCTTCGATAGCTTGATAAAGTCGTCGGAGCCTTTGGGCGTGATGAAGTCGTTGGGGAATTTGAGCGTGATCTGGCAGAGTTTCAATAGCTTGATAAAGTCACCATGGCCTTTGGGCTTGATCCAACATAACCTCGGGGTAGAAGAACGCCGGAGCAGGAGGCGACAAGAATATTCAAGAGCTCTAAGAGTCTTCCTCCACCTATATATATAGTGTGTTATACCTTGAAGAAGCCTCTATTTATAAGGCTCCAGGACCGATTTAAATTAGGAAGCTAGTTATCGCATATTAGAGAACTTCCTGTGCGGGCTGTGGGCCAGGTTTGAACTTGGGGTTAGTTTAGTCCAAAATACTTTTGTTTGGGTTGAATTTGTGGCATTCATTTATGGGTTGGGTTTAACCCATCATACACATTGAGTAATACTTATTAGGCTCAATATTTCAAAGCCTATAACATCACAGATAAAATTTAATGTCTACAAATGCCCCCACTTTAATTCATTCCCCGTACGCATTATACAATGGGGATATGATAGAATTAAAGTATTCGTGTTTCTTTTAGACCGTTGTCAATCATTCCCGAGTATGAAGACTTTTTTTTTTTGGTAATACATTGTCGAGAGCTCATGATTAAGATGGCCGTAATAGATGTGAAGCCTCATAGAAAAGTTAACACCGGGGGTTTGCATCCATCCTCGATTATTTCTCTCGAACTCCAATAACTGAAGTTCGCAGGCAGCCATCTTCCGGTGGTCTCCACTCTATTTATGCCGACGTGATCGACTCATCCTTGTATGTCTTTCTTTGGCGTTAATTTAATTCAATTTTTTTCTATTAACATAAAAAATTGTCTTTTATCGCCATGTAGAATTCAATGAGGTTCACTCAAGCAACCAGAGTTGTTCTTGTTAATCTTATGCCTACTTTAATGATCCAACTCGCATAACTTTAGAGGAAAACGGACCAATCGTGCCCTCTATGGATATATATATATATATATATAGGGACATCCTTTGCACATAAGAGAATAATCTTGATTTTGCTCGCACTAAGGATGCCACTCTTCATTGTGTTTACTCGGAGAGGGAAGATGAATTCCTTGCTCATATAAACCAAGCTGAATCGTGTCCGTTGCCGTATGTAGTTAAAAGTTAGGGACACAAGAATGCAATATGTCCAAAAAATTGTGGTATCCCTTGGGGATGTATATGTGATGGGGGGTGCAAGGAAACAATATAATCCTAAGACCTCTCCCGTGTGTCCCGTTGGTCGAAATTTATTTTTAATTCTCTTATTTTCGACGGCAGCCACTGACATTCCTAGATTGTTCAGATTATTCAAATGAAGATGTTGGTAACTTGATCGAAAAGTATGATCTTCCCCTGTGACCGGGTCGATGGAACGATAGTCGAACTTAGTATGAAAGATAGACCACAGTGACAATTCCCTTTCATGTTCATTTTCCCTTTTTCCTCGTTATCTGCCGGGGAATGTGTTATTATAAATCTTATTATTTGACCACCTTACACACATTGATTACTGATGTAAAAATGGTGTACATATATTTCGAATTTCTTGTATAATAAAACCACAACGTATGCATTTAATTCCGATTTCTTTATCCAACCTCCCGTCATGGTCTTCTCGGTGACAGGGATCATGCTAGTACTTGTCGTCAGCGACCTTCCAGTTTCACGGTTAAAATCTTCAGCATTCTTGATCTCCACTTCGGTGCTTTTGAGACAATGGTCGAACTCTCTCCACGGGTTTTTCAACTCAAGTTCTTCTGGACTTTTCGCGGGAGTTACGTCGTCTCCCCGTTCAAATAGCCGATTCGTGATCCTGGGACGACTTTGCTTTTCTTTACTACATAGTTCTTCTCCCCTCTTTTTTCCCGAACTTCTTTCTCCTTTCATCTTCCATTTAACCCGCGCTAGCTTTGGCATGCTGAATGTGTGCCTTTTCCCACGTTCTTCTTGCTTCATATATGTTCATGAATACTTATATATATATGCGAGAACTTATATGTGAATATATATAAATCTTCCTTTCGGATCCTCGATATCTTGGAAACGTATATCACTTTTAGATAATACCATCTCCCGATATATATTATAACCTCAAAGAATGGAGTAAAGGAGGGAAACAAATATTAAAAGGAATTGTGGGTTCCTATCTTTAAAGAGATTCCACCCATTTACACATTTCTTTCTAAATGAGAGTTTAGGTTCAGTTAATTTGCTCAGTCACGCTCATACTTTTATGCAATTGTTCCACACCTTTGTCAAATTGAATCTTGCCCATGTGATCTCATGGTTTCTTTTTTTTTTTTAAATATTCACATGTGCCAGCTAATGCTGACCATTCTCGTTCGTTACTATCCCATTTATTTATAATTTGAGGAAAACAATATTCGTGATTAGTGATTTTGATTGATTTTCATAAGCAAGAGACGTCTGGATTCATCCCCCCATGTCCACATTTCATATTCTTATGCGCAAACCCCTCTGTCCTTTTCTTACCTTTTCGTCCAATATCCTCATTATTCCTCGCCACATCAGATTTGCATTCCATCTGTTTTCATGTGCCTGAATTTTAGCGTTCCTTAAACACCTATGGGACGATGCTTGCCTGACATTTCACTTTACTCACTTATCCCTTGACCTGGCAAGATTCGTTTGAGCCATGGTTCATTTTCTCAAGAAGATCATTTTTAGACATGAGTATTTGTGTATTGCTGAAAATGAAGGCGACATCCGCAATAGATTGGAATTAGTAGTCTATTGTCCATTGATCGGTTTTTTGCCCCACCATGTGACCAGTTGGATGAGAACCATGATAATTTAAGTCATTGGTTGTAAAAAATCTCCGAGACCTCCTCGTTGGACATGTGGTCGCTAAAGTTGTTCCCTCACTCATGCATGGCAAAACCAACGCCGTCACGTTCGTTAGGGAGGAACATCATTGCCGGAAAGTCTGAGTAGATGCATTCTGTTTGCTTTCGCGGTGAATTCAGTTTTATTTCAAAATATTGGGAATGGCTTGAAGACACAGTCTCTCGTGATGAAGAAGTTCTCAAGGCCAACATATTTGATGCCATACGTTGTTCGCGCTATAGTTATGACCATAACACTAATGTCATGCGGGCTTTCTATGAAGCTTGGTGTTCGGAGTTTAACGTCCTTAAAACATCGCGTGGAGTTTTTTCGATTTTTCTTTGGAATCTCTATAAGCTTGGTGGACTTCTTATTCATGGCAGAATATATAAAGAGACGATCCCTTGTTTGAAAGAACTCACAAGGAAACAAGAGTATTTGAGGATTTAGGCATTAGCGAAGAAATGCGTTTGCTGACTTATCTATTCGCCTTCATCGCCTGTTGGTTATGTGTATTTGTATTCCCGCGCGACGAAGCATATATAAGTCCGGAAACATTCAAAGTAGCGAGCTTGATGGCTGTGGGAAAATGTTTTAGCCTTGCGGTACCTGTTTTGGCTATCATATATCGAGAACTAAATGAGATTTGCAACTCCACTCCTACCGGTGCTCCTAAAGTCTGTTTTCGTGTATGGATGGTTATCGTTCTATTTTCAGACTCATTTTCCTGTTCTCAACGCTGTTGTTGGCCCTCGAATGATTGATTATTCTGGTGAAGGTGGGGCGCGTTACTTTAAAGATATGACAGTCAAGCTAAAGACGATTAATTTTAGGATGTCGCCCAATCTATTGATTAGAGTTGAATGACCCTTTCCTCGTTTTGCAACAACTAAATGACCATTTCTTCCAATTTTTTCTCCAATAAATTTCACCGTAAAATCAATCAAAGGAGCTTAAGATTTGATATTTATATTCGGCAATTCTCTCAAGTCCAAAATAAAGCTACCTCAGTGGTAGTTGGAGAAAGAGAATAATCGTACCTTTGAGTCGTTTTTCTTCACATCAAAACCTAGAGGAGTTGCTGAAAGGACCTCGACTTTTATTAATTTTCAAAAATACAATTTTATAAACATTTTATTCAAAACCGTTTACATCAAGTATAAAACTTATATAAGGAAGAGATCTCTTCAATCACTCCTAGGTCCTCTAGGAACCTATTTATTAAACATACAATGACAAGAATCGTTAGATATATTAAGTACGACCATCCTAATTATTACACTCAAGTATAAGTCCATTTCCAAGTCCTAACCTTAATCACTTCTGATTCTGAAATATAACTGTCATTACCATTAGATTCATTCAATTACATCTCCCAGTACCTCCTCAACCGGAATTCATGTCACATTTAAGCTTTACATTAGCCGGGATCTTCTCATCCCGGTTTCACAAGTCTTGAGTCCTCACACCCGGCTCAAGCAGCTCCAAATCCTCCCATCTGGCCACTATCTTACTTTTCTCTCACACGAAACCTCACATCCGACCTCTTATGATGTCATCATCATCTCATGAATCCTCTCTTCCGGTGGTATAGGTGATCCGGGTCCTCTGATCCTCGCTTTTGATATAACATAAATACGGAACTCGAATCCTCCCATTCGACTTGTCGCCTCATACTCATCATGACACAGATCCTCCCATCCAACTATTACGTAACCATGCATTATATTCTCATTTTTGTTCACCCATTACCTTTGTTTCACATATCCAATTATATACGTTCTTTATCACACTTTTAATCATACCATTTTTCCACGCTCTTTATAATACATATCCGAATACTTAAGCCATACAAGTTCACACATGACCCTTACAAAACAAACCAACCATCATCCAACCATTACACACGAATCAACCATCATCTACACAATTGTTTACACATCGAATTTTGGGCCTGATACACATAGCTTTGTTTGTGTTCTTTGCTTTCCTGATGACCATAATACTTCACTGTGTTTAATTTTCCCATGCTCCGATGAGTGCTCGACGGCCGCGTTTTCGTGCGCGAAACAACAACAAACCAACCATCCTTCGACCCTACACAACGAATCAATTATCATCCACACAACAAACCAACCATCACTTGACCCTTACACAACGGATCAAACATCATGCGACTCATACACCACAACATTCATAGGGCGAAGAGTTTACATGGCCAAAGACATAAAGGAGAGAGAGAGAAGAGAAGGGGGTCGTACCTCCCAACACTTCGACTCGCCCCTTTCATTTTCGACTTCTCTCGGACGTCCTCTCTTGCCTCACATGTCCATCCTTGTCCCCCTTCTTCCCCGGCCATCTTAGGCTTCTCCTTCGTGTCCCTCTTTCTTCTTCTTTTCTTCTTCCATACAAGAGGGGAGGGTGAGGAATTAAGAGAACGAAAACCCCCTCTCCTTCATTCCCCCATTTATTTTTGGTCCACCTGTTTAATGGCTCGCCAAGGAAGCTTTTGGGACCCCAAAATTCCATTAAATCAAGTTACTATGACTTTGACATTCGTTCAACGATTGACTTGCTTTTCTGTTCGTCTAGTCCCATGGATGCATCCGTCTGAAGGGACTGACGCATTCCGTCTATCGTCAGATATCACGAATGTATCCGTCTAGTCAGACAGACGCATCCGTCCCTGGTCAAATCAGAGGATGCTTCCATCCAGTCGACAAAGGCTTATGGTTGCACCTTGCACAATCTTCGAAATTATTGAATTAGCTGAACATTTAGCGGTGAATCTCGTTTGCTTCACGAGTCCCTTCATTTCAGATAAAAAAGCTACCTCAACTCAATGATTTTGAAGGACTATTGTAGGTAACGTAACGCTTTAACAAAAAAAAAAAAAAAGAGAAACTAAACTCATAGCGAGAACATCAAATTGTAAGCAATCATGGTGGCAAAGTCTTCGGCCGCTAACAAGAGTCAGACTGAATGGGAAGCAATAGGGAAAATAGCATTTCAAACTTGTATTACATTACTGAGAATGATTGCCATCTGCTTTTCAAATAGTGAACTAAGATTCAGACCCTGTGATGTTGAGATTAGTTCAAAAGCGTTCATGGTAGCACGGGCCACAGGTCCTTCACATCTTTCCACAACAAAATTCTGAGGATCCTGTTAACAAGAAGAATTCAGATTCTGGTCAACTTCGGCCAACAACATCCTTATTCTTGCACCATTGCTGCGTAATATGACAGGAATGAAGGTCAAGAGGCTTATGGCAGATTCATCGGAGATAGCATTTACGTCGTCAAGACTGACATCTGCTGCTCAAAAACAGGTGGCTTGTAACCTTCCTTAAACCACTCATGCCGAATCACCTCTGTGATTGTAATCCTCTGTTCAATTTGATAAGGACATTAGAAATTTATCCCAAACATAACGACAAATCAAGAACAAAATGTGGAACTGAAAAGGTGAAGGCGGCTCATGGACGCTCCAGAATAAGCGGCGGTTAAAGGGATTAGATTGCATACATTTGATGGATTCGGGTCAACAATCCTTTTGATAAGCTTCTTGGAACTCGCGGAAAACCCTGACGGACATGTATGTTCAGCTTTGAAAATCTGAAATGGAGGCGGCAATACAGTAGAGATTGTGATAAGTTGTTTCTTGCTTCACCAGGGCCCAAATGAAGCCAAATACCAGTTCATCCAAATCTCGAAGATAGAATTACACCAATCAACAAACTCGAAGGTATTTTTACATGAGGAAGAATTTTATTGAATCCAGGTCGAAAGGTTCGCTGACTTTTTTGTATAAGGCCATAAGATTTGAGTCTTCCAAGGGCAAATAACCAGCCATAAGCACAAAAAGAATTACGCCACAGGACCATAGATCCGCCTTTGCCTCATCATAAAGCCTTTGTTATTTACAACCTAAAATCACATAAATGCCACCATGAGCCCCAATTTTCCTGATTTATGTAGTACTAAATCGAAAATCTTTACATTTGAGAACTCATACCTTAGGAGCAACATAATTTGGCGTTCCGCAAGTGGTTTGAAGGAGCCCGTCCTCCTAGAGCGAAAAACGACAAATTACCATAAAAACGAGCCGATGAGCATTACATTTACAAAACTTACAAGCATTTCAATAATCCTGCGAAAAAAGGCGTTCAATTATTATAGAGCTTCGAAGATAGCTTCTTAGATACAAAGGAAAAAATGACACTCTATCTACTCCAATCTAACATTTTCCAGCGGACTCTGGGCAAGGAAAATGTTGAACTTGCTTACACGAACTTGTTGAAGAAGAGCACTCAGTCCAAAATCTGACACTTTGAGAGAGCTCCAGTGGCATCCAACGGCAAATTCTCTGGCTGTAACCGGCAAAAAAATTATTCTACTGTCTTGCATTTTAGTGTCATTCAATGAACCAGATCATAAAAAGAACTAATTTCTTAGAGTTAACAAACAAGCCTTCAGGTCTCTATGGAAAACACCTCTGCTATGGCAATAATCTACAGCATCAACAAGCTGCTGAAAGTACTTGCTTGCTTCGTCTTCTCTTAATCTTCCTTTGCTTTCCTGCATTCAAGAAACCGGTTGCTCGGATACCGCATCCAGAAGATGAACTTGATGGAAGAACACGAATCAAATTGCATCTTACAATTTTGTCAAGCTCCCCACTAGTTTTGAGCTCCAGAACAATGTATATCCTCGTCTTACTTTCCATCACCTGAATTAACACAAAAAATGGATACAGGAAAGGATATCACCTGCATTAACACGAAGCATGGATACAAAAAAGATACTCAAAGACATGACACAAAGATTGACTGCCTAATTTTCACTCTACAGTGGCAAAGAAGCTGCATAATCCATCGACATACCTTGGAATTATTATTAAATTGAAGGTCCAGCTTCCTTTATCATAAAATAAACCGAAGGAAAAAAATATTCATATTCAGTGAATACGAATAATTAAACAGAATGTTTTGTATTGATTTTTTTCTTTGAAAATGATGATCTTTTCTTATTTAGGTAAATACTATTTAGTTACATAAAAAGTTATAATTTTACTATATTTAGCACCTCCTCCTCCTCCTTCTCCTAAACCCTAAACCCATCTATTCCATTTATTGAGTAATGCATTATTTAACCATTATTCTATAATCTTTCGGGCCTCGGTCCATTTATCAGCACGCAAGGACGGAAGACATGAGTTTAGTGGCTGGTTATAGGCTAAAGCCCATTGGGCTTTTTCAATCTTGAAGGCCCAAGCAACATTTCTCATGGGCCATTGCATTTTAATTTACTCGTGATGAAAATTTACAATGGACCACATGATAAAACTACAGCAGATGCTCCAATTCTCCGACTTGTTGGTTGTAGGAGCGGACCAACAGTCTAATTCTTGAACCAGTAGGAAGAAGCCATGTCCATCCTATGGCCGCGAAAAACCGCCGAGCCTCCGTTTCGTGCTGCCGATTTTGGAGCAAGAGAAGACGATGTCGTCCTTGGGGATGAGGAAAACTGGGGCTGGCTTGATCCGACTTCTTTCTCTTCTTCAGTAATGGTTTCGAGCATCTTCGGAGTCCGAGGATGCCTCATGACGCAAACGAACTTTGGAGGTGCGATCTCCACGATGAATCTTGCTATTCTCGAATTCGCCATGATGATGATTCCTAAACCCCCCCGGAATTCCCCTTGAGAGAAAAGGGTTGTGGTCTTCGGATGATGAAGAAGAGATGAGCAGTGGGGACATATTTATAGTAAAATCATTCGGACTAAAATAATTATGTTGTCCCAATCATATGACATAGTGATCATGTCCCTCCAGATATACGGGATCTTGCTCCCATCGTAAACAAACAAAACCCTACTTTTGACGACCCTTTTTGGACGCCCACCATTGTTGTAATACCTCTAGCACGTGTCGAACTGCTTGTGCTTCGACGGGTATTGGACATTAACATCCGGACGATATCGAGCCGACCGAAAGGGACATACAATACACTTGAGGTTTCGATGCGGTTTCCAGGGAAAAAGAAGAAGAGGAGGAGGGTTGCCCTGGGTCGTAGGTCATTTTGATGTTTGAGTAACATGAAGAAACGATAGGACGAGCTTTCTTTGGCACAAAACGAACTTCCCCTATTCTTAGGAAATTCATAAGCCCATTCATTCTATTCGGAGAACAATTCAACCCTTGACTTATCCAAAATAAAACCACCCTTCTAGATGTTGTCCTATTTTAGCACTTCGCGGCAATGCAAAGAGCGATTTTCAGCCATCATCGATCCATCCGTGACTGCCAGCCAGGTCTATGTCTAATTTCGTCGATTGCCCTTGAAGCCAACCTTCGTATATAAAGCCCCTAATGTCTACATTTTGTTCTCAGACAGGGAAGAAGGAAGGATACATATACAATCCCTTGTAGGAACGCAAAAAACAAAAACAAAAGAAAATGGTGAGGAGGATGAGGCAAATGCAGAATACCCTGGGAGAGGTCACCCCGGATTTGTTAGTTCGGCATATGAAGAAAGGCTCGAGGTTTCCTTCGAAGCTAGAGACGATCTTCGAGGAAGTGTCGACCACGACGACAAGGAGGAGGAAGATGCCGGTGCGGGAAGGTTACTGCATCAATTACTACAAGGGACAGAACAAAGTTCTGTTGCTTCTGCCCGTAGCTTTGTCCGTCGTATCGTTTAGTGTCATGCTCGCTCTTAGAATTTGATCTTTTTGCAGATTGAAATAAAAATACAATGAAAAAATAAGACATGATTTTGTCTTTGAATAATTTGTTTTTGTTGAGAAATCATAGCCTTTCTGGTCGGATACGATTATTCTGTGCGCAATGAGTGGAACTTTTGCGAATGTTATGCCTCGCTCAACGGCTGTCAGCCTCGTTCATGCTGAGTGCCTGGCATATTGCCAGGAACTCTTGGAACTTCAGAAAGAGATAGGATGAGGACACAATTCCTCCCCTCTTGTGTGACACGTGCATTCTTCGTACACCCCTCCTTTAGGCGTGTGCTGCGCATTCATGCGTACCACCTCCTATCTTCTCATGTCAGTAATGGGGTGCGAGTACTACTGGTTTGGAAGCTTGGGGGATAGATTGACTCAGTGTGCATGACGAAAAACACAGACTAAGACTTCCTTAAAATGGAGGAGGTCATAGAAGAAATGTTGTTCTGTGAAAACCATACAATTGAAGATAAAACGAGGCGGTTGTTGATGTTTCTTGAGCTGTGCCAGTTTCTTCATTCATAAGGAGTTTGTTCCTCGATCTCTTTGGTCCTCACGATGAATGTAAGCTCGAGAATGTTATGATATATTCAGATAGACGCCAGAGTTGGCTTGTTGCCAATGACAGATATCATAATGTGCCCATCGAATTATCTGCAGCCTTACATTGATACAAAACCTCGATAAGACTCTCGAGAAAGGACGACACTGCAAGGACCCCAAAACGCATGAAGAAATCTCGCTAGTCTTGCCTTTTCGTGGGTGTGAGGAATTGACTTGCTGATCTTCACTTCTAAAGCTTTGCATGTTTAGTCTTTTCCCTGCTGGCTTAAAAACTTAATCTGTCATGTATAGCAGCAGGAGATTGGTCCTTTTATTAATGTTCAACGGAATGTCATCTTTCCGAAGTCCGTTTGCCAGAACATAGACCATGATCCCACCGTCAGAAGAAAGTGAAAACTGTCCAGGGCATTAGTCTACCATAAGCATTTCGTGATGTACACAAAGCTTGTCATCTAGGCAATCCACAAAAGCCAAGTACACAGAAGCCGAATAATATGACACTCTTTTTAGTGAGCTCTCAACCTATCCCACTATATACCATTAGGTAAGTCCTAACCCAGTTCCTGCAAAGACCCTCATCCATTCCTGTGTATAAATATTAAAAAAAAAGGCAACAAGGGAAAAACTATGTGCTTGACCATATTTTTTTCAGGGATGCCAACCATTTGATGGAACGGACAGCTGCCTGCACTTGGTGCGGTCTGTCCACCAGCAGGCATCTCAGCCGCCATTTCATGAACGAACTTTACACGGATTCTGACAGTCGATTGACCAAGTCCATTAAAGCTATCACTTCATTTCTCTGCAACTGCAACTGTGTAAGGTAAAAATGGGGGAGAATAGTCCCTCATCATTTGTTGAGAGAGGTTAACAGAAGTTTAATCATGAAATCTGTAGAAAGTAACTCACATGGTGATTAAGGTGTTCCTGACCATTAACAGAGAAGAGAATCTTCAGTGCAGTTCCAAGACCGAGAACTTGAACTTTTCCCCACAATGGACAATTTTTCACATCCAACACGGTCCATGAGCTGCATATTCATCTGAGAATGAAAAGCATGAAGTCTCAATATGGCATCCATAAGTTGCGTCAATATAAAATGTATCCCAAAGCCCATGGTTTCATCTTATCTCCAGCTCAGATTACTGATGAAAATGATAAGTTGTCGCTCGAAGCTTGAACGAAAGCAAAAGGCTGAAACAATGACCTTATGTTTAGAAATTGCTTTTGAATTTTCAGCTTCAGTTCTGTACCACTTTGCCCTTTCCAGAGTTTTGCCTCATCAAATGGGACAGGGTATGCAGCTTGTAGCTTCAGATCATCATTAGAATTGCCAGTGTTACACGCTGCATGCTCCGAGAAATCTGCTGCCTACAGGAATGAACGTATTTATAGAGCAAAACGGTAGGCAAATTCCAGAAATTCAGCGCTCTGCTAATAAACAGCAGCCGATAACATCACCCAACCCTCACCTTTGTCATAGAACAAAGAAGGAATGTGAAGTAAAGGTTTCTGACACAATCTGGGTATTGTAATAAACGATCATTCAACAGTGTGAGATTTGGACCCTACTGCAATCATTATAACAAGAAATGAGGATATTGTCATGAATGCTCGTCAATCAATAAAAAAAAGTAAGTACAATTCAAACCATAAGCAGTTAAATGTTATTAGCTACCCAATGGAGGCTTCATCAAGCAAGTAGTTTGCTGCTATGTGTACTGAAATAGATGAGTGAAGGCCAGATAACAATTTGTACAGAATCTTCTCTTCTTGGCATAAATCCTCAGATGGATGTGTGGATAGATATGAAATTCGGCAAGGAATTAAGCACCATCATGAAATTAAGTATTGGTGCTAGATGTTGGTAGCTTTCAGATATTTACATTCGGGTCAGTTTTCTGAATAAACAGCATCCCAAATTCTTCGGGCAGATGGATCAGTGTAACCGGTGTAGCGTTCTGGGTACAGAAGGAGGAGATTAACATGGGTCATCTCGGCTGCAATGTGACAAAAAAAAGAAAAGTTGTTAATGGCACCCACCACTCTTAACATGCAAAATGAAACAAAGGGCAAAGCAGTTAAGCCATTAATCCAAATGCAGCAGTCCTCAGAAAACAATAAACATATCTAGCACCTAACAGCACACATGAAAAAACACATACCATTATCAGTTTCATCGTCACTCGTCCAGGGATTGTCTGTCCCAGACCAGCCTCTAAAAGCATTTCTATCCAAAGTGCGGTCGACAGCAGTCCCTCCTGGCACATGAGAACATCAGCTGAAAGGACAGAGGGCCTATTGAAGGTCTCAGGAAACTCATTATCTGGGCATTCGCAGACACTAAAATCTCGCAGACAGCACATCCCATCATCAGGCCAGAAACATGCATCTTCATAATGTCAGAAAAGTACCAGTGGCAAGAACAAAACCCCTGGCATTTACAAACAAAGTTAAAAAGCCTAAAAAACTACATGATGTGGTGTGAGCAATAAAAGTCAGTCCGGTAAAGCCTTTTATCGAGAAGACAGGCAGGCCCTCGGATACTAATTCCTTTATCAATCACCAGGATGCATTGCTAGGAGAATACATAGAAGCAATTTCATTGAAAGGACGGGCAAGCGTAGAATTCCACGTCATAGGCAGTGAAAGAGGAAATAAAAGCAAGAGGATCCATTAAAAATCCCAGGAAGAAGATAACAAATAAGTTTCCCACCTTTCTCTCGACGGCGGCGACAAACCCAAGGATGAATAAAAAAAACACGAGAAGAAACAAGATTTGGTAGTGCAGGCGGAACGAGGAATTGTCCAAAAGGAACCGACCGACGGTGGTTTCCCCGGTGTCGTTACTATTCGGTTTGTCCTAAAATCCGACCGCCGTCATGTAACGGAACACCAGGATCAATGAAACATCGTATAAGTTTCATTGGTCAAAAAGTGGGTCAGATCAGAACGAGCATGACTCTTCTCCTGGCTTGCCCGAAACAGTGATTGATCTTCAGTTTCTGTTCATTCAGTTTGCCGTCTGGATTTACCACTTTTAAGCGCAGGGAATTCGATTTTGGTAAAAGTTATAAAAATCAACAACTGGAAAATTACCCACAGAGTCACATTTCACTTACAACCCTCCACGAAAGAAGAAAACCAGTGATTAAAAGATAAACAAAAAAAAAACAAACAAATTACAGGTTTTATCAATTCTGGAGGAGGCTTTCCTTGAGGGGATCCACCACCACAGGATTGGAGCGCTCGGCTTCGGAGGATTGGATTAGTACCTGCATCACCGTTATGACGAGCACCAGCACTGCCGCCACAGCCCCGCAACCGACCCATGTGGATAGTAAGCATGTCCACCGGAAGAACATTACCACCCCATACACCAGCAGACATGTCCAGCAGATCACAACCTGGTCCGGAACCAAACAGCAGGAGGATCATTCCGTGTAAGGAACCTGTGGATCGCTCAAAAAAAAAAAAAGGAAACCAGTTTGGTCGGTCAGTGTGATGACTTACGAGCAAAGAGCTGATCGGGCGCCCGAGATCTTGTGTTGGTTCGTTGCCAAACTGGTCCTTGCCATGGAACGCCTCCAAGAATGCATCCTAAAATGACACCCAGGTATTCGAATTTACATGGGCAATAAGGGCAACGTGAATCGAGCGACTCGTGAATGGGAGATGGTCATCAAACCTTGGTAACGAACGAGTCTCGGCACCACTGTGCAATACCGTCGTCAGTTTCCGGCAGCTCTTGCATTGGGACTCTCTTAACCTGCAATTTCACCTGTAATAATCCACCGAAATCACCATCGAACGGAGCTGGTATGGCAGGGAGTACTCAGCAAATTATTAGTCTGTAGCATTATCTGTGTACCACGAAGGATTTCCGTCGGAGCATGTTAACCAATGTGGGTTTCGGTTGATCGCTCGCGACGGCCACTGTGCAGTCATAAATCGCTGGAATGTATGATCTCGTGTGTTTAACGGCAGATACAAAACCCTGGAAGCCGTTCAAGGGACGAGTTCTTGTTAAGAGCAGACAAGATGGATGGCTGTATTAATGAACAAGAATCGCCCGGGTTCGACCTTTGTTCTAGGAATCAAGACATTCCTCGGGATTGGAAGTCCTTTCGAGGCAGCAAACTCTTGAGCGACCGCAAGCTTCACTTTAGTGAATCGGGTCCCTTCGACAAAGAGGGCCAACCAGAAGGGCATTGGGAAATCAGCTAACCTCTCAAAACCTGACTGAAGCTCATATTTACGTCAGATCAGGCCGAATTCTCATGATCTGATAAGGACAATTTGTGAAAATGTGGGATAAGTCTGTTATCACCTTTAACCTGCGCTCATCCTTCGCCCAGCTTCTGTTCAGGAAGACATAATCGGAAAACCACATCGACCAACCGATTATCTGCAGAGCAATCAATTATCTTTGGACAAAGAAGACCTAATAACACGTGGTTCATTCATTGTTGACGTAGGAACTAACCGGAAGGAACTTTGCTTCCTTCTTCATGATTGCCAGGGCGCTGCCGAGAACACCGGCTCGCTGTAACGTGAGAGAATCAATCATCTTGAGAGAAACGAACAGGAAAGCGAACCGTGGACCACAAATGAATGAAACCTAGCTAGTAATAACACAAGCACCTGAGCTATGAGCCACCCGACAAGCCAGTCAATGTCGCTCCGGTGATTGCAGACGAGAAGTGCATGCTCTTTGCCTGAAAAAAGAAGTATTAACAAATTACTGAACAATCGGATCGGCACATCTCAGAGCCAAAGCATGTTACAGTCTTTGGATCGGGATCTTACCCATCATCTCGAAGCTCTGCCTATCCATGTGCATCTCAACCTGCGATGGAGAAACCGATCCATTAGCTGCATAGAACAACCACGACCACACGAGAATCATATTACACAACCAAAAAACAAAAGAAATGGGGGGTGGGGGGAGGACCTTAATGCCACCCCACCAATCGAGAAGCCAGATGAGTTCCAACCAAAGCAACTCGGCGACCACCTTGTTAACTCTCCTGTACGTGTTATTCGAAATGGGGCGAATGAGCACGTAAACGACCGCCTGAAAACCGAAGATCCCGTCGTCATTGCCTGAATCAATGACATCTCCCAGAAAAGGCAAAGGCAAAGGTTAACCTGAAGGATGTTAACGATGAGGCCGGAAAGGAAGAAGAGGATCCCGACAGGGACGATGACGAGCGAAGCAGGGATAGCCATTTCACGAGAAAATTCACCGGGACTGCCGCCAAAAGGGGCCGACCGCCTCCTCGGCGGACCTTACAAACCGTTGGCTATATATATATATATAGCAAAAACCAATCCAACTCCAAGACACGAAAACAAAAGGTAGAGGGGGGAAGGAAGGAAAAGAAAAAACAAGCAGAGTTTGGTTTGAATAAAATGATTTCCTGGGTGATTTGATTCTGGTAGATGTTGTTGGGTTGGAAACAATCAAAAATCACGTTTCTTTATTTGATTGGTTTGGGATTAATTGTAGCCCCAACTCCTTTTTAGCCATTTTCCTTCTTCTCATGATGGGAGAAGGCCAGCCATTTGATCAATTTGGTGTGTGTGTCTGTCTACTTGTTTGTTGTTTTATTTTATTTTCTTATATAAAATTGGATCGAATTTGTAGGATGTATTTTTAGTAGTAAAATCACATCCAAATCTGACCACGTGAAATTTTAAAAAACAACCCCTCTTTTCAAAGAACAAAAAAAATAGGCTTAATTATCAAATATACCCTCAACTTTACTAGTTTTATCCAATCTAGCCTGAAGTTTAAATTGTATCTATAAGTATCCTATACTTTCGACTTGTTTCAATTTTATCCTGCTTATCTTAGTCTCTAAGTTAACTTTCTCAGACAATAAGAAAATTAATTCTTCTTAAGCGGCTCTGATACCAATATAATCTACCAGATATCGAACTTAAGAAGATTTTCTTTGTTGTCTTTGTCGCCGGCGTTCTGCCAACCTCGAATACTCGTTTGAGTACCTCGAACTTGCCGCAAACCCAAGATTGGATTTACCTTCAAGGAAATATTCCTCAAATTCACTCTGCAAGAGAGTCAGCTCTTCTAATTTTTTAGAATAGCTATCTACAAGTTCAGTCAGCTGCTGGATTTGCGCTGAGATACTTGCCAATCGATCTACTACAGTGTTTAGAAGTCCAGTAGCAGAATCCTTGCCCACACCGTGATCCAAATGTAGGAGCTCGGGATTTGGACAATCAGTCATAAGACTCTTGCTTTCGCAACCGTCGTGCTGTTGCACTACCTTCACAATCTTATTAGATTATGACGATTATCATAAACTACACAGCGGAAAGTTTATCATACCTTAACTCAGTGGGTTGCTCAGGGGGTTCACCAAGCTTCCGCAACAATAGAAATCCAAGAGAAGCACAATTCTCTAACTAGAGAATTCAGCGAACGTATCCGCAAAACCGGAGAGGCTCTTCTGTGTCGTTCCAATGCCCTTACACTGAGGGTCTTATATAGACACTCCTCATCCAAGGTTTCAGCCCAAGGCTATACTCCCTGCAAGGTTCTTGATCCTTCGATCTGACCTTCCGTTAGTTTTAACCAATGTTGATTAATTCTAACCACCTTACTCTTGGTTCCTTAAGGTATTAGGAGAGCGATTCAGAGATTTTCTTACTCAGAGTTTTTGAGAGAGAAGTTCTCTATTTGATTCGCCTCCCCAAATGAGGTAGAGGGCTTGTGAATATATACACAAAGGAGCTGGTGCCTATGCACTGTTTTCCAGCTCAAAAGTAAAAGGAATCTAACTATTTCAAAAGTTAGTGGGGTCCTAAAGACCGACAAAAATGTCCTTAGTCTAACTTTATACAGTTGTCTTCTCCCGTCTGCATTGGCGCACTATCTTGGGAGATTCCTTCTTTGTTGTTGGCGGTTGAAGCATCGCCAACTCCTTCTTTTTCTGAGAGTCCCGGCTGATCTTGAACTGCTTCAAGAATCTGTCGTGATATTTGTTGGGCTCTCTTATCATGCTCGATTTGCTGATTCAGGGTCTTATCTGTGAAATCAGCAATCTTGCTCCAAACCTCGAAGGTGTCGGTTCGGAGGTGCAGCTCAGAGTTCTCTTTCCTCCAGAAGCTATCTAGAAGGTCGAGCATTCTCTGCCATCCTCGGTCTCCTGCTTGTTCGTCGATGAAGCTTAAGTTTGACCGAAGAATCGTGACGGTGATTACACCATCACAGAGCACGTAATATTCGTCCTTGCGGGCTAACACATGCTCCAACACGTCTTTAAGGAACTCAACTTTTATGGCTTTTCGGACAGTTTTGTCCTTGTAGTATTTCCGCCATAACCCTCTCTGATCGAGGTCTTGTTTATGAGGTTCCGTCATACGTCTACTCTCACACGGATGGATGTTCCATACTTGCAGATTTTGAAGTATTACCTTCCCATACTGCGGATGGTCTTCTTCCTCCATCATTGTGCTAGTAATCAATGCCGTGGCATACTTTGGTCCGTAGCCTAGGCATCCGAGTATATACCTTACTAACGTAGGCAGGGGTTCCATACATTCTGGTTCTGATCTGTCGATCTCCAGCATGTCAACAAACCCAGCATACACATAAGGCGCTGCTACTCCTACCATATCTGAGTGTATCCTCAGAGACGGCCACTTCCCCGATATCCAGTGTAGATACGGTTGAAGCACAGTGTTTTCCTCAAGAGAGGATTCACTCATGTCTACTGTTACCATTGGGACGTCATATTCTCTAACTTCTCCCGGTATTATAGACATTGTTGTGGAGAATATCTGCTGTCTTTCTTTCTCAAATCGAGACAGCTCCTCCTCACCTGAAGTCATAACCGATAATTTAAACTCCAGATCTTTGATGTACTCAACGGTCTTTCTTGCAAAAAACTCAATCTGGCGCTTTTCATTATGCTTAATGCCCGCCATGAGTCCTCCACAGACCACTGCCGCGTCCCAACTTAGGGATTCGTCCTCAAATGAGTCTTCATCAAAAAACCAGGATCCTTCCTGATCCTCTTGGGTTTTTCCAACATGGCCTTTGCCATCGTGGTTCTTACCCCCGTGACTGCTGTCACCAGACTCCTTGACTGAGTCTTTCACAGGAATTACTTCCTCAAGGCTTTCCTTCTTTTCAAGGTTACCTTCCAATGCTGCGTAAGCACTTCCGAAGTCGAAGTATTGCTCACACTCCATTGCAGCCGCTTCCTCTGGTTCTCCCCTAGGTTCAGGGTCTACCACTTGGATTGGCTCGCCAATAATGGCCTTGAACTTAGCCTCTTCCTCGGCATATTGTGTTTCCATATTCTCCTTCTGTTCCTCTTTGCTTTGTAACAAAGCCTTGTAGGATTTTACAGCTTGATTAATGGAAATTTTTTGCTCTTTGGCTAAGTGGTTTCGGCAGTAATTGAACTGCTCCATGGTCAACGGAGACCACCAAGGTTCTTCAACCTTACCGTCCTTCTTAGGACCATCTTTTGCAGAATCATCCCCTTTGGGACCAGAAGACCCAAGCCTCTTGGCTTTCCTCTTTTTCCTGGCTTTGTCCTCTGACTCGGCTCTTGCCTTATCTTTCAGATCTGCCATTTCCACATTTCTTCTGGAGCTTTCCTCCAGATTTGTCATCTTCTTTTGAAGATCTTTCTTCACATCTCCTTTAGAGTTGGTGTTACCCTTCTCCTTCAGATCTGTCTTCCCTTCTCGGGAAACTCTCGCTTTTTCTTTAGGATTGGTTATTACCTTTCCTTTAGATCCAGCCATCCCCTTCTGGGATTCTTTCGCCTTTCCCTTAGATCTGGCCTCAGCCTCTTTGGGATTAGCCATCTCCTTCTGGAGATCTAGTTTCGCCTTACTCTCGGAGTCAGCTTCTTAGGACACTCATAAGAGCGATGCCCGAGTTGCTTACACTGCCAGCAAAGCACTGGTATCTTCGTTCCTGAAACGGAACCAGCATCACTATGCTCACCATCTCCCTTGTTAGGACATACCTTTCGGGAGTGTCCCTCTTTCTTGCATCCCCAGCATATCTTTCTCTTTGCAGCAGGATCCATCTGCAGAGTTTTTGGAAAGAGAGGTGTTTGCAAGTTCTCTAGAGAGAGAGTCAGCTATTATGTTGTGGTCAGACTTAATGTATTCGACCTCGTATTTATAATAGCTTAACAGTTCCTGCAACCTCAAGAGTCTAGTCTGCCTAGCTTCCTTAAGGTTCAGACTCATAAACCTTTTTACATAGGTCGAGTCAGAGCGCACTAAAAATGCTTTCGGTGCCAAAAAGATGTAAAAAGCCTTTATTCCATATTTTAAGGCTAATACCTCCTTTTCATGTATCGGGTACCGTAGTTCGTACCCCTTGAAGCTTCCCGACCAGTATTTGCATACCGGTTCTGGTTTTCGTCCTCTAATTTTGAGAACTGCTCCCCAATAATTTTCAGAAGCATCAACTTCCAAGACTAACTCGTCTTTGTCAGAAGGTAAAGCTATTTGTGGCAAATTCTTTACCTTTGCTTTAATCCTTCTAATGGACTGAGTGTCTTCATCTTCCCATTTCCAAGGATTTGTAGAAGAGGTTTTCTTCGCAATCCTACTTAAGTCTTTGGAAAGATCTTTCACAAACTTTCTTGCATAGTTAGCGCATCCACAAAATCTTTGGACTTGCTTCCTATCCTCAAGTTTGTCAGGAAAATTAACTATTTTTTCAGCAATATGATTTTGCAGTTTGATTTTTCCCTGCTCAATCTCCATGCCTAAAAAGTTAACTGATTCCTTAAACCATTCTATCTTCTTTTCTGATAGAATCATTCCTTCCCGTCGGAAGATATCAGTCACCTGATCAAGGTGTCTCATGTGTTCATCTTCAGTCTGGCTGTAGATTAGCACATCGTCTATATAGACTGCACAAAATTTTCGGATTTGCTTGAAAGCATTATCCATTTTGCGCTGAAACACGCCTGGAGCATTTTTCAGACCGAATGGCATAACCAACCATTCAAACATTCCTCGCGGAGCATTGAAGGCAGTTAGAGGAACCGACTCTTCTTCCATTTTGACTTGCCAGTATCCACTTTTCAAGTCAAATTTAGAAAAGTATTTTGGTTGACTCAAACTAATCCTATCAATAAGATCTCCCGCAGTTGGAATCTTATAGCCATCGTCTTTCGTAGCTTTGTTAAGCTGACGATAATCTATAACCATTCGTGCTTTACCTCGCACCTGCTCTGCATGGTTAATTACCATAAAGGCTGGACTAGAATGCGGACTATAACTGTCCCTAATCAAACCCTTTTTAAGCAACTCAGGAATTTGTTTGTCAAATTCCTCAACCATCTCAGCCGTATATGTAATGTTTCTGGCTCTTATTATGGTTCCGGGATCCTTCAACTCTAATTTAGCCTTTAGGCCATTTCGAGTCCATAACTTTAGTGGATCTTCACTAAAGTTATCGGCTAGTTTTATCAGGAACTTATCCCATTTCATTCCTGTTAACTTTACAGCCATACACACTTCCTGTTTTGGATTTGTAAACAGGTCGTCATACCAGCTACTATTACTGGTACTCGTTGGAGAAAACAGGGTTTGTACCCATAGTTCGTTCTCATCCATCCGTATATCACCACGTTGAGCTCGCACTCTGAAAGCTCTTTCACATGGGATATCACCACAGTATTCTGTCCGTTTTACCGGATAGAAGCCAAATTTTAACCGAAGTCTAGGCTCTTGTAGAATACTTATTTTTACCCCACCGATGGAAACATCATTTTCATTCTGCACAAAAGGAAGGTTTTCCTTCTGTCCCTTTAAAAAGGCGTTACCAATAATGATGTCGGCCTCTAGTAAAGGATGTGCAAGAATCTCTTTAATGATGAACTTTTGTCCACCAATAAAGACAGGCACGTTGTTTGCCTTGTGACCAATAATTGTGGCCATACCATCGACGTTAACCATGTGGATGGGTTTCTGCAGTGGTTCCCACCACTCATCTGGTAGAGCATTGAGTCTAGCACAAGTTATGCTACACCCAGTGTCTATCAAGGTATCCAGAGAATACTCATAGTATCCAGGGAATTTGAAGGTTAGAGCCACATATGTGCTCATATCTTCCTTCCTGACACTAAACCCAATATTCTCAGGAACTTCCTGGGATGGTTCTATCATCCTCCAGATATCGTCTATTGGAATAGACCTTTGCTCGGCTATTTGTTCAATAACCTTACAAACTTCAGGAATCTTGGATAAAGAGTATTCCGTATTGGTTACCCTTAACATCCGTATAGACTCCTCTCTCGTCTGATCTACAGGGTCTTCATAGACTGGTAGTGATACCTGTCTATACCCTACGATTCTACCCGTATGTTGAGACGGGGCTCGTGAATCAACAGATCTTCGAGACATCTCTTCTATTAGTGGAGGTGCGCTTGCAACCTCTGGTCGAGAGACTATTACGTCTTCTCCCACATCACTAGCTCTTGAAGAGACTTCAGAGGGCGTTCTATTGAACGGCTCTCTCAGGATTGGCATCCTCACAGGCAGATGCCTTTCAGCCCTTTCGCTAAGCATAGGTAAATGCCTATCAGCTCTAAAACTGTCTCTAGACGGTTCACCCAACATCAAAGTAATTTCGTTACCTCTTTGTCGGATATTGGCCGCACTAATCGGTCTAGAGCTATTACCAGGTTCAGTCATAACCCAGTTTCTTGGCCAGGTTAACTCTAATGGGTTTACCTCTCGCCTGTGAAACTGTTGGTAGTTATTATGACCTTCTTCGAACAACTCAGTAAGTCTTGAGATGTTCCTCACACCAGGGCTAGTTGTATTTACCAATCGGTAAATCACTCTAGTGTGATACGCCAAGAACTTGGCCTGGGAATTCATCCTATCCATATTCATTGATTTGATCCTTAGGGTCAATGAATTTCCCAAACAGCGATCGTTCAGGGCCATCAGGAAATTTGGATGGACCTGGAACCATACAGGGCCATGTGCTAGGTTGGCCTGTATACCTGATATCAGCTGATCTCTAAACTCTCGCCATCGTTTATCGATTACTGCTGCTACCACAGGACTATCCGTTGGTAAATGAAACAGCGGGACTGATCCTATCTGGATCAACCCAATGTGTATATAGTTATATACACCTCTCGTGTTACGCATAGCATCTCTTATGCGTTGTACATTCAAGAGTGGGATATCCAAAGTCTCAAGCTCAGTACTTGTGACTTGAGCTGTCGCCTCTGTTTGCGAGATATCTATTGTAGATCGAAACCTAAATCTCGATACTTCATAAATTTCTCTTGCATTGACATTTGGCAACCTCCATTCCAGAATTGACTGGGATGGATCTTCATACTGGCGGGTTTCCTCCAGTATCTGATTAGTGGTTTCCAAAGGAACCAACTCATCTCCATCTCTTTCTGCTCGCATCATGAACAGATGTTCGGTCCAGAAATCAGAATCATCATCTGAGTCTGTATCATAATTAGACACAACCTCATATATTGATTCTACTTCCGAGTCTAAATCGGAAATCTCTTGCTCATCTATTGGTTCGTAAGCAAGGATTTCTTCCTCACGATTCCTGTCATCTAGGAAGACCATACGGAGTCTTTCTCTCCTTTGGTTCTTCTTCGGACAATTGTCCGCTTTGTGGTCTTTTGACCCACAAAACCAGCAGCAATTACAACTGCTCAAAGGTTTCCCTTTTGGGCATTTAGGCTCTCTACCATGCTTTCTCTTGAAAGCATCAATCCTATCTTTATCCTTCAGGTTATCCCTTCTCCTTACAAACCTTCTTGGTTTGTAAGCAGGACTTCCCCTCTGCTTATGCTGGGTGTCCTTCTTGGTCCAAACTTTCTTTTTATTGTACCCAACGAACTTCCTTGTTTTACGAGGAAAGTTCCTTCTCTTCAGAGAATCACCGGTCGTACTACGAGTATCGCATCCGTATCTTCCCGGCACATACTCTATCTGAGAACAACAGATCTTATTCAGGTAAGGTAGCTTCTTAGCTGCCTCTTTTACCTGGAGCTCAGTACATGCCTTACGCATTGCGTACTTAACCGCCTGAATTTTTCCTCCGAGTCCAGAAATAATTTTTTCCTCACTTAGAAGTAATTCATATGTCTTTTGCGCAACCTCCGGCCAGGGTTCGGGGAGTTTTGCAAAAAAGGTTCCTAATATGAACTGTTGAGATACTACATCCAGATTGTAATAATACTTCTGGAATTCACATACGTAGTTATCAAAATAGCACATATCACAGATCTGTAGCTTAACCAGAGCGGTCAAGGACTGCTCTTTCTCCACAGTCTCAGTGGATAATGAGAAACCACAGAACTCTCGTTTCAGGGCATCAGCGATTATTGCCAATACTCCGTCAACGCCTGATCTATCTTTTCCTTAATGTCTGTGTGCGCCACTAAGGTTTTCCAATATTTTTGCGTTGTACCCATGAGGGCTGCTACACATAATTCGTAGACTGCTCTAGGAGGTACTCCTCCTGCCGACGCCGTCATCCGAATAAGTGATAACCACTCATCTATCTTTTCAGATACGTGCTTTTCACAATCAATGTCCAGAAAAGCACCAGGGGTTATTATTGGCTTTAAAACATTATCCCTTGGGACAAACTCTTGTTTAGTCCTATGAGGATAATCGGGCCGGTAAATTTCCCTCTTCGCAGTTACTAGTTCGTTAAACGTTCTGTTGTCTAAATGAACTGGCGTATCTTCTGCCAGACCTAAGGCTTTCCTTAAGTCTTTTGCCAACTCCCCACTCTGGGAATTCAAGTTTGCACTTCGCCTTTGTGAGTCTAAGATGTAAGGAGCCACTGACTCCTTATACATTTCATCCACACTCTTGCCTTGATTCTGTTTGGAATTTCTTCCTCCCAGATTCAATTTCTCGACTGGTTTTCCTGTAGTACTTTCCAGTCCAGAGGTAGCCTCGGCTTCAGGCTTTTTTAAACCTCTTTCTTTTTCCAGGGCGTCTAACATTGTATTTACAATGGAGCCTACTTCCTTTGCCATTTGGTTTCGGCTTTCTAGACTTTCATTGCTCCCTTGAATCGTTAGCTGAGTTAAAATATCATTTATACTCTTGCTAACTCCAAATGGAGACAATCTAGCCTCTGGAACGAACTCCAATCTTGATGGAGTTCCAGAAGGATTTCCCGAAGATTTTCCTTCTCCAGCCATTCAGAAAATCTGACCTTAAGACTTCGATGGATATTTTTGAAACTGGGTCTAAGTTCCGGATACAGAGAGATACCTTTTGAACCTTAGGATAGATTTGAAAAACTTTGTAAATATGGGGATATTTTTGATAAAGCGGCCAAAAAAAAATTACACCCAGGCACGTGAAGCCTTAACTCCATTTGGTTTTGTGCTTTTTCTAAACCACGTGCAGGTGCCTGGCATTGCCCACGCACCCCCCGGGCCGGCACATGTCAAATGGACGGGCCCTGTGTTCTTAGCCCATACATGTAGGGCCCAAAATATACGGCCCTTTCGTAGTTTCGGCCCGATATTTCAATGGTCGATGAATTTGAGCCTGGCCCAAATATGGTCGGATAGCGGGGGAAGCCGAAGGCTGATATAGAGCCTCGGCCGGAACCTCCAGGAGGAGACGGCGGTGGAGGAGATGGCGTACTAGCAGATGCAGCAGGGGCACCAGTCGACGACGGCGGAGGATGTGAGGACCCTGTGGATTGGGGATTTTCGGCATTGGGTTGATGAGTCCTACCTTTACTCCTGCTTCTCCCAGACCGGCGAGGTAAACGGCTTGTTCTTGTTGATCATCGTCTTTTTTCCGATGCTTAGGATAATGCTTAAGGGTGTTTAGATGTTGTGAGCCCTGCGTGGAGGTTCGTCGTTTTCTAAGGGATTTTTGCCCGATGAGCAGCTCGTGTCGGTAAAGATCATGAGAAACAAAATCACCGGCCAGCCAGAAGGTTACGGTTTCGTGGAGTTCACCTCTCACTCGGCCGCAAAGAGGGTCCTGCAGACCTATAACGGGACTCAGATGCCGGGAACTGAACTGACCCTTTAGGTTGATTTGGGCTTCCTTTGGCATGGGGGAGAGGTGCTGAGAGTTGGGACCCGAGCATTTGATATATGTCGGCGATTTGGCTCCTGATGTTACAGGCTACATGTTGCAAGAAACGTTCCAGAATCATTACTCCTAGGTTAGGGGAGCAAAGGTCGTTTCTGATCCCGGTATGGGACGGTCCAAGGGCTATGGCTTCGTCAAATTTTCAGATGAGCACGAGAGGAATTGGGCCATGACTGAGATGAATGGTGCTTATTGTTCTACTAGGCCGATGCGTGTCAGCGCTGCCACTCCGAAGAAGAACTCCATGATGCCCCCCCCCAGTAGTATGCAGCTGTCAAGTGTATGTCTTGTTCCCTAGATGTTTAGCAATGCAATTTCCTTGAATTCGTCGTGAGATACACGTTTTTTCGAGTCTGTCTCAGAATCCCATGCTTGTTCACATCTGCAGTTTTAAAGTCGATGATTTGAATTGCTACTCACGCAATACCCTGGGTAAAAAATGTAGCTTCAGCATTCCTCTCCACACATTATTTGGTTGCTAAGACTGATTTGGAGTCTCCATGCAATGTAGTTATCCTTACTGCTGGCTAAATTCGTCCTAATAAATACATGATTGCTTTCATGATAATTAATGAGATAAGCATGAGGAAGTTTATTATGCTCTTCATCCACTTCTCGTGGGCTCAATTACTTGCCTGTTATGCTACCCCTTTTTTATACATCTACAAGCTATTGTATCCACGTGTTTCTAAAATTAATTGCTGGTAGAAAACTGCTGAAGGTGAGACCAGTACACCCGTGTCCTGTAAAGAACAGCGTCTGATGGTGTTGTTTGTTATTTGTTTCAGGAGGTGGTTGGTGGCTGGGGACAGCGAGTAGATCCAAGTCAGTGGAGTTTTTATTATGGCTATGGGCAAGGCTACGATGCATACGCTTATGGAGCTTCACCTGATCCTTCTTTTTATGGCTATGGTGGTTACGGTGGCTATGTAAACTGCCCTCAACAGGCAAGTCCTAATATGTTTCTGTGGGTACAGGCACATGCCAAATCTGGCACACTCTTTATATCTGATGGATTAGATATAGAATAACTCGAGTTTCAAGGAGTTAATATCATGCTCTTTAGTAGTATGCACAGGGAAAATGAGAAAACAGTTCTGCGGCAGTATTTCAATACTGAATTAGATATACTATAAACTGATTGGCAGCATGATTGGTCTTAACTTTAGGCTGAAGGTGTCCAAGATATCTCGGGTATGGCTGGTCGATGCCGTGGCGCTGAACTGAGAGGGGACTCCTATGATCCTCTAGCCCCACCTGACATCGACAATTGTTTCGGTTAGGATCACACATCACATCCATCTGCACTGCAGACTTGCTGATGGGAAGGCTTCTGGTGTATGCTGAATGTGGCATATCTTTCTGTCCATGGAAGTGCAATCATGTATCGCCCTTTTTGGTACAAGAACTCATCAATATCCTAGGTGCAGATAAATCATAACATATCATATGTTCTTCCCTGGCTTCAGATTTGAATAATCTGGAAAAAATGCCACCCTATTTTCTCTTAATGTGCAGAGAAAGATGACAGTGGAGAAACAGGGAGAAGGCTCACGCTTGTTCTTGGGAGACTACTCCCCTTGGCGTGTTTTTGACGGTGACGGTTTTGAGGGATCTTAATACTCGCACAGATCCATCTGCTGCGACTTGACTGTTTTTCAGCAACAACTCGGGGGTCGCGGGAATAAAATCCTCCCACTCGGGGGTTAGTTGGTATAGCAGTTAGTTGGTATGGTTGAATTAGGAGAGGGAATTACGTTTGCCATCGGGGCTGGAGGTATGATGTCTCCACTCCCGCAGGTGTTTCTGAAGCCAGGCGTGATCGAACAGGGGCAGGTCGTCGGTAAATAATTCGTTCACCGCCACCGAGGGTTTTAAAGAGAGCGTGGCCCTGAATAAAGAGAAGAAAAAAGAAAACAAGTGCGCGCGCACGCACACACAACGAAGGGCGGTAGGCAAGGGGATGTCAGTCGGCCATGGAGAAATAGTAGAGAGGAGAGGAGCAGGGGAGGCTTTGTGCATGAGAATAGGGGTGAGCATTCGGATCGGACTCGGATCACCTAAGTCCGAATTTTGTAATTATATTTTTTGAAGTTCGAGTCCGATTGTATATAATTCTGAATTTTCTAGTCCGAAAATAATTATGATTCGGAATTCGAATAATTCGAAATTTCAGAATTTTAAGCTTAAAAAATTTAATCCAATAGTATCCAAGTCTAATGCTTAAAAAACTAGTTTAAAATTTCATATCCACAAAAGATTAATAACAATTCTCGGGTCATAAAAATAATAATTGCAAAACTAGATAAAAAGAGGAAGAGGATATGCTTAAAAGCATATTCTATAAGTCTGTTGAAAGGGTTGATATATATAGCAAACCCAATCCATGTTGAAAGGGTTGATATATATAGCAAACCCAATCCCACATCAGATAGAGAAATGAGTCTGACCTAGTATATATAGCTTAGCGGGCTACTCCCTCTATAACCAATTGGTTTTAGAGAGTAATCCCGTTGGGCTTGTATGCCGAGATTGGCATATGGGTCGATCCGATATTCTAATATGGTATCAGAGCTCGGTTAAGCCCAGTAAAACCGATGGTGGCCCCCCTGGTGCCCGTAGGTTTGCTATATAGCAAACCCAATTCCACATCAAAGTAATATTCTCATCAGATGGTTCAAAGTTGCATTTATAATAATTGTATAGTTCATAAATTGCACTCTTCACATTTTCAAATAGTTGCTCACATTTTTCAGCTTCATACATGTCTATCAAAGTAAATATCAAAAACTTCAACTTTTGTCTCGAGTCAAGAACTACTGCAAATTATAACAACATGTTCATTTTTCCAAATGCACCTCAATATTTGTCTTGTTGTCATTTGTGATGCCATCATAGATAAATCTATATGACCACTATCTTCCCATTTTCTAAAAAGAGCATGAAAATTTGCAATATCATGAAAGAAAGAATAAGCACTTACATCCTTTGATCCATAAACATTCAAAGTTAAGTTGTAAAATATCTTCAAAATGATTACCAACCTTTTCACAATCTGCCAATCCTCATGAGTAGAAAACACTCAACTTCCATAATCATCTTTATGATCAAACTTCCTCAAACGATCCAATTGCTCATATCTCACAAGAGTCTTTTGTAACTTTTGAGCTGCATCCAACATCTTGTAAGTAGAGTTCCATCTAGTGGGTACACCCAAACTCAACCAGCCTTTATAAGTAACATTTTCCATACTCATAGCTTTTTTGAATAAAGCATACCGACCACATGAATTTTTAATGTATTTTTAGCAACATCTCGAACTCTTTTAATGGCATCAAACACACTATGCATACTCATGTCATCGATAACAATGAGGTCTAATATGTGAGTAACTCATCTCATGTGAATGTACTTTCCATCTAAAATAAGCTTGCTCTTATTCTTATCTATCAAATAATTCAAAGCAACTTCATTGGCACTTGCATTATCCATCGTCACTACGAACAACTTATCAATCCCCTAATCACGTGAACATATTTCCAAAGCCTTCCCAATATCATTTCCTTTATGAGAAAAATAGGAACAAAGCTCAACAACTTCTTTTGGAGATTCCAATCATCATCAATGTAATGAAATGTCACGCACGTGGAGTTCATCTTTTGAATAGAAGTCTAAGTATCAGTAGTGATGAAAACACTTTGAGAGGACACTCTAACATATGCTTGCAACTCCGTTTTCTCATTGGTAAACATTTGAAAATAATCTCGTTGAATGGTCCAACGAGATGGAACTCGAAACTTCGGGCATGCAACTTTCATGAACGATTTAAATCCTAAACCCATGACAAACTTGAACCGCAATTCATCCAATATTATCATCTTAACCAAACATTTTCTTACAGCCTCAGAATCAAACTTATAAGTACCTAAATGCTTCTCACTAGTTGCAGAGCTCAAACCAATCAATTCCAGTTGCTTATCATCCGAAGAAGCCTTAACTTGACAACTAGTCAAATGATTCTTCAATGGGGCAGTTCCATTTTGTGACCCTGCTCATATTTTCTTTTTGACAATTGTGGCACCTTGTCATGACTTGACCATCTTTACAATATCTGTCGAAATGCTTCCAATGTACTGATCTTGGCTGAATTGATTTTCTTTTCTTTGTAGCAGAACTCCCAGAAGCACTTGATTCAATAGGAGTGTCGACCATATCAGCATCATTTTGTGAAGAAACGTTCATTGTCTCCATAGGTAAATCCTAAAATAGAAAATAAATTTGCATTAGATTAGAATATCTCTCACAACAATATGATTTGAGGCATTTATTTCATTTGAAATTCATAATAAATCCCTCATAATGATTCTACACAAGAATGCATACAAACAAAGATCTCCTTAACTTGCCCTGAGAGCCAGCAATTGCTGATCGAGGAGATAGTAAGGGTGGGCCACTAAAGAAGGTGAAGGTTTGGTGAGAGATTATGCTGTTGTTAAGGAACACGAATGACACTTTACAGCAAGAAGAAAATCGAGAGAGATGAAAAATTAGAAACCTACGTGCCTCTTCCCAGATGCAAGAAGCACTCGCTGAACTTGGAGAAGGGCATGTGGCCAGGAAGCGATCTTCTCCTTCTGCTCGGTATACTCAAATCACACGAAAACCCAAAAAAATTGTTCTCCCAACAGGGGATGGGGGCGAAATGGGTCGAGCAGCAGTAGTGGAGGGCGGGGGAGACGGTCGTGGAGAGAGGGAGGGATTCCGACGCTTGGCTTCTTCTACGGACCGCTTTGTTGGTGCGACGAAGATGAAGAAGAGATCGTTCGCTGAGGTGGAGAAGATGACAAATGATTAGTAGGGGGCTTCGGACATCAGGGCCAGGGGATGGGAGGGGAGAACATTAAATTTGGAACATTACCTAAAAATAATACATATGAAATTTCGAATATTCGAATATCTGATTTTTTTTCAAATTTCAAATCCGAGTCCGTTTCCAAAATTTAAATTTGGAATACATCCGAATCCGAGTTCGAAATTACAAATATTCGAATATGAGTCCGAAAAAAATTGAATTTCGAACTCGGATTTAGTAATTCAGATATTTTGCTCACCCTATATGAGAATACCTTATTATTGAAGCCCTTGTGAATTAGATGGATAACTCCCATCATGGAACAAACTGTGACAACGAACAAACGAACGGACTAAGACCTTAGAGGGGGAAAACGGCGAAAGCAGGAAAGAGGACGCGGCATACCCCGTCGATGCCCCTCCCACTAGTCCAGGAAGAGACGAAGGTGTTGTCAGCACCCTAAAATAGGCGATGGAGTTTCGAAAGGTAATACCAGGGATCGTTTCCCTGGCCCTTTTCGTTACCCTCCTCCTTGGTGGAGGATCGACATCTTCCATCTCCACGTCATATCAGGCGACAGACAAACACAATGGATGGACTTAAGGGTGGAGAGGACTAACAATTAATTTAAGGAAAAGAATAATGGATTTGGTATGTACACCAGGATTTAGAATATATTTGGTATATATGCACTTATATTATATTACATTATATTATATTTTAGGCTATTTGATATATATCATCCACAATATATATTATGAAATCCCCAAGGGATCTTTCCTTTTTCTTTTTGGCTATTCAAAAGTCCTTGAAAGGAGAGGGTTTGAGAGACATGAATCCTATTTTTATATACCATTAGGGTGAAAGTCTGAACTTTCAAATTTTTTTTAAGTCCGAGTTCAAGTCCGAATCCGGATAATCCGAAATTTTCGAATCTGGTGTCGGGGCACATATGAGGAATCTGGTTCCTACAAAGGGTAGTGAAATCAATGGAAGGTCCCAAAAGTTTTTAACTTTACCCCTTCCTCGTAGGACTGGGCTTTGATCACAAGGGGCGAGGGGACGATGAAGGCTCCTAGCGGTGGTCAAGAGGGCGACGGCGGAAAAGCGGCGGGCGGGTGACGACGGAGGAGCAACGGGCGGATAACGTCCGAGGAGCGGCAAGCGGGGGTAATGACAGGGGACAAGAAGGGCTGATGATGGAGAAGCTGGAAGTGAGGGTGAAGACCGGGAGAAGAGGTAACGGAGTGGAACTATAGTTAAAAATAAAATAAAAAATTTTTAAACCGTAAAATTAAGTAACCTAATTAATCGAAAATTCGGATAATCTGAAATAATTATTTAGAGTCCAAATTCGAAATCTAAAGTTCGAATAAATCCGATTCCGTGTCCGACATTAAAATTATCCGAATCTGGATCCGAAAAAATAATTGCATTTCGAACTCGAATTTCGAATATTATGCTCACCCCTATGGTAATATTCTTCAATCGGACCACCCTGACTCATTGTTACTCATCAACCCGGTTTCGCATCCTCAAAATTGATAATTTGGACAGGATTTCAATTTAAGATGTTGAAAGTTATCGACATAATCATGTCGAAAATAAAATATATAGTATATCACATTTATAATTAACAATTCGAGATAGTGTATCAGAGCCGCAAATAAATTAGTTGTGCAATTAACCCCAAATGAATTCCTCATCAGACAATTGTATCGTCGTTCTAGAGTGGAAGAATCAACTAAAGTCGTGGTCGAAGACAAGTGAGACACTGAGCTCTCAAAAATTTACAAAAATCACAAAGTGTTCGTACCATGTGATTATTATCCACCATGAAATTGCGGTTGACGATCTCCTAATTATCGTTACATCATATTACATCTTTTTTATATTTTTAAAGCCACAGTTCGGTAAAAATATTGAAAGGTAAAATCATATTTCATAACATTTTAAAGAATTAATGGTATATACGTACAAACGTCTCTAAATAGCTTTATATTAAGTTTTATACAAAAATCACACTAAAAAAGTAATATAAAGAAATCTCACGCAAAAGTTAAACATTAAAATAAAATTGATATAAACCCTTATATTTCCGCACATAAAGACATTCCTAGTTAATAATATGTACTTTGTCGAAATAAGTATTAAAGAGAATTAAAAAAAAACAATTCAATCCCAATTTCATTTTTACGCTGTTGACATGGCAAATAATTTTGGGCCTGAACTTAGAACAGAAACCCAGTAATCCTTCAAGTCATACTCCGAGTCGGCCCGAGATGCAGTCGTCATTAGGTCGACTCATGACAAAGTCGACTAGGTCGACTCATGACGAAGTCCACTAGGTCGACTTATGAACGGGGTCGACTAGGTCGAATCACAACGGAAGAATATGGTAATCAAAGTCAACCAAGATGACTCGACAGTAGCTAGGCCTACTAGTAGGGTCAAGTCGACGGAATTTTAGATAAGTCGACCAAGTCGATCGTAGTCCGTACAAATCAGTCAAGTTGACAAAATTGAGATAAATTTATTTTCAAACACGTTTGTGAAGGATCGTAACTGATCTTAAATATCCAGGAACGTGATCCCATATATCAAGGGGGTTGTTAAGACACTCCCACGATATTAGGGATCACGATCTATAACACGATCTGCAAAAACGATCTATCTGTTACGTGTTAATCACGTACAAGTCCTCTATAAATAGCAGAGGAATTTTTAAGAAAAGAGGACGACCATACACAGCCAAAACTCTGAAGTTTGTTCGTCAACCTTAGGAATTAGATGCCCTGACCCGGTTTATAGGTCAATTACCCTTCCACCGACAGAGTGAGCTCGTAGGGCCTTTGCCGTCAATCCTCCGCCAGCGACACCACCGACGAAGTGAGCTCGTAGGGCCTTCGTCACAACTCTCCACCAGCGACCACCCCCGACGAAGCGAGCTTCCAAGGCCATCGTCACGACCTTCCGCCAGCAACCACCACAGACGGAGCGAGCTTCCAAGGCCTTCGTCACGCGTTCTCCGCCGCTACAAGATCCCACATCGTCACCACCGTTTCCCTTTTTCCCTTTTAATGGCTGTAAGCCCTTTACTTTTAATTCTCTAAAGATTGTAAGACTTGCATTATTTCTGTATAAAGTTAGTGCATCTTCTTACTGGCGACCACAATACAACTACTGTGAGTCCATTGCCAAATATTTCCGACGTGATCCGTTCCGTGCGCGAACACGTTTTTGGCGACCACAGTGGGAGAACATTAAAAAAAAAGGAGAGATCTTAGTCTCAAATGCTGAGAAATACTCGAAGTCGTGAGTCTCAGAATCCCTTAGATGGGGAAAACCAGGAACTTCCTCCGGGAATGAACTTGGAAGCCCCGGCCCCAGGAGGCCAGGCAGCTACAAACCAGTCAGAACTTCCTCCGGGAATGGACTTGCCAGCGCCGGCCCTAGGAGGCCAGACAGCTACAAACCAGTCCGCCTTTGATTCACATACCCCGTCCGAATTTATTTCAAGACTGGAGTTCCACAAGGAACTGGGGGATGTGCGTCAGGAGTTGACTGCTATGAAGGGTATTCTAATGGATGTCCAAACTCTAATAGGGCATCTTTCTGGCCCGAGAAACGAGGAAAGAGTAAGACCTCATATGAGAGAAACCCCCTTTAGGGAGTCTACGTTCATGACAGACGCTCGACGGACTGCTCAAGGGCCACGTAACGTGACTTTTGAGCAGTCTGAGATAAGGACAAATGCTCTTTTCGAACCCGGGAATCTGGTTCCCCCTGGTCGACCCTCTTCTTCACGTAATCGACCAACGAATACGTATTGGAATGAGGCAGAGGACTTTCAAGAGGAAACAGATCGAGGGGAGGATTTTATTCCGTCTCGTCGCCCTGGAAAAGAACCTGTAATCGACGCGACTGGAGACCCCTATGAGCTTGGATCCCGAGGTGGAAACTTTCGGGAGGAACCTTCTTTCTACATGAGGGATCCAGCGAATCAGGCAATGGGGGAAAGATCTCCATACAGCCCGATAAGGTCGACTCGACCTCCAGCGCAGGCCCCAGTAGGCGGTGTACCCCCAGACTTGAGGGAGGCCATAACTCAGGTTATAGAGCAAGTCGTCCCCGGAATAGCTCGGCGAGACGATGCCTGTTTGTACAGGTCTCCCTATCCTGCATATGTCGACAGGGATTTCCCTCTACCTAGAGGTTATAAGGTGCCCGACTTTACTCGTTTTTCGGGTGAAGATGAAATGACCCCACTCGAGCATGTCGCTCGCTTCACTCACCAACTTGGTGAGGCGGCTGGGAACGACTTTTGGAAACTGAAGCTCTTCCCTAACTCGTTAACGGGAGATGCCTTTACGTGGTATGCGAGTTTGCCGCCAGGGTTAGTAACCTCGTGGACTCAGATGCAGTCTATGTTCGTTAAAACCTTTGCTCGACTGGACACCCCCATATCGATGTTTGAGGTAATGCGCCTTAAGCAGGCTAACGGAGAACACCCAGGGCAGTTTCTAATGAAACTTAGGAAGGCCCTACTGCGGTGTACACCCCCCATACCGGAGAAGGATCAATTACTTCTCGCATTAAATGCGCTGACTATCCCGTTCCGGAAAAAGCTGCAGGGCGAGCACTTTGCTGACCTGTATGACTTAGCAAGGAGGGCTACGGAGTATTATCAGCTCCTTACGGAGGAAGCCCAACTGACTCGAGCCTACCAAGTCGACACTTATGAAGTCGACATGGCGGAATTTGTCAAGGGGGAGTCGACTATATGCGATCCCCTGACTAAGAAGAATTCCAAAGCTAAGGCATCCCAAAAGAATGCCGAGGAAAGAAAATATTCTTTCGACACGGATAAAGTCGACGCTATATTCGACTGGCTATATCAAAGGAAAAGGATTAGGCTTAAGCCCGGCCATCGAGTCCCTCAGACAGAGAGGGAAAAGAATAGGAATTACTGCAAGTGGCATGGGTCCTTCACCCATGCTACCAAGGACTGTTTGTCCTTTAGAAATATCATCCAGGATTTAATAGAGTCTAAAGAGCTCCGTTTTCCCGAGGTCGACGAAGTCGCCGTGGTGGATGATAGTCCATTCGGGGATGAAGTCGCCATTCATACGTTTGACATATTTGATGCTGAGGTTAATCTCTTAGAAGTTATTAACGACTCTGCTGCACCCTCGCAGGATTTACAAGCAACCGGCGAGACTTTGGTGGCTAATGCCCTGATGAAGCGACTGGCTGAGCGTGGGGTCTTCATTCTGCCCAAAGGAAGGGAGAAGTGGCTATGCCACTGGCACTTGAACGACACTCATACTACGGATCAGTGCCACACGTTCAAGAAGTACCTACTGGACAGCAAGACGGAGGAGTGGTACGACTTAACCCCATTCGAGGAAGCAGCAATGTCGCTGAACACTCCCCGAGGATCTTCTCATGCCCTCAAAAGCCCTCCTAGCGCAGATCGCCGATTGGCCTTGCGAGGAGGAAGAGGAGGCCCCCAGGGTCACAAGGGGAATGGAGAGGCAGTCGTCCGGGGAACAGAACGCCCGGCACGACGACTGGAGTTCATAGACTCGTCTGGCCAAAGGGTCATCAAACAGGGATACACTAGAGCTACCCCTGTCAAGGAGATTAGACCGGTAGAGGAGCATAAGGAAGCAGACCAACCTCAGCAGGCTGTGAATCGCAGGCCCCGCTACGCTTCGAAGACAGTTGATCCTCAGGAAATGCGGAGGGGGCCACCCATTGCCCAATTCCTGGACGAAAAGCTGCTGTGCCAAAAGTGCAAGCTGATCGCTCACAACCGCATACTCATCACCCAGCTCTGCACAGCATGCTGCGTTAACTACTTCTTGCGGCTCGTCGACTTATCCGCAAAAGGGGAGATGCTGGTGAAGGCAGTCCGTCCTGAGGGCTCAGGTAATTCGAAACCTAACAAGCCCTCTTCGAATAGGCCAGCAGATAACCCTGTGCAGGTAGGATATGACCCAGCCGACAGAAGGTTTGTGGAGGTAAGTCGACTTCCTTTTGGTTCTAAGAAACCAAGGTTTGTCAAAGCGCTTAACCCTTCGTCTCAATGGCAGAAGGCGGAAAGGAAGGTTACGCTTCCCGTGAGGGCTCAAAAGAGAAAAGAAAGGCGTCTAAGTCACGCCCAGAAGAAGCCAAGAATGACCCCTGTGATGCCACCCTTTGGCGGGGACCACGCCACAGGGAAACAAGTCGCAGAGCCCGAGCGGGTCGAGTCTACTGACTACTCGGAAGACCCAGGCTCGAGCTTCGACTACACTCCTCTACGAGGAGATAAGCCCTGCGACTTCAACGCAGAGCAAGGGCCCCTCGTGAGCTGTAACGCTCTTACCCTCCCTGCGGAGTTCGCCTGCAACAACAAGTCGGAGGCACCGGAAGGTAAAACTCTCGACTCTAAAGTCATTACATTTCCTTCTGGCTTCCCTCTGCACTGGTTGAGGAAACCATCAGATCGCATGAAACAGCATATGCATTCGCTGTACATCTCAGCCACCTTTGATGGTGTCTTAGTGGGCCGAGTCTTAATAGACAATGGCGCCACTGTCAATGTTCTTCCCCTTGCCAAGTTTAGATTACTTGGGTACAAGCCTAGCGAGTTGGTGCGAACCGACGTAGCTGTAAGTGGCTTTAATGGGAGAAAATCCGAGTGCCTGGGCATAAGCTCCGTGCGCCTAGGCGTTGGGAGACACGAGCAGGAAACTGCTTTCTTTGTAATCGATATAGCCCCTTCATTTAATGCGCTTTTAGGACGCGATTGGCTTCATAAGGCCGCCGCGATTCCATCTACTTTGCATAGGGAGTTAATCTTATGGCTTGACTCCGAAATAGAAATCGTTAAGGCTGATGAATACTCCTGTTGTGACAAGGGAATTTTGCATACAGAGACGTGTAAGACAATCAAGGACCTTACTCTGGATCAGCGCTACAAGCTGGGAGACCCCACAGTCGGACCCCTAGGTGAACCTTCTGGGAAGTTCGACTTCATCGTAAGCTATGGCACCTCTCACCCCAAGCCTGACGAAGGACCCATTGTGCCAACAGGATGGGGGCCCGACTTCACAGACAAGGACATAGATGAGGTTCTGCAGGAGGTAGTCACGACCAAGGATGGAGGCGAGACGAACAACAGCCCAAGCGGCAACAAGGGAGAAGCGCCTAAGAGCCAAGAGAGCACTGCGACGGAGTTGGAGCCCGATAGACTCCTACACGAAGGGATGTATGGACAGTGAGGAGAAAGGTCATGCAGTCGCTGATATCCTACAGCGACTTCAGAAGCATGTTAGGATGTCTAGGAAAGTAGGATGCCAAATAGGCAACATCAATCTCGAAGCTAGGTCATGTAATAACGTTGACACCGATTTAGGTGGTGTCCAGAGTCGTGAGTCACTGATGATGCCATGTGACTCACTCGTAGGCGTCAATTTAGGCGAGGCATCAAGCCCTCGAATTGTTTTCATCAGTTCCTCAATGAATAAAGAACTTTTCAATTCTATCAAAGCTGCTCTAGAAGAGTTTAAAGACTGTTTCGCTTGGGATTACACCGAGATGCCTGGCCTAGATCGCCGACTTGTGGAACACAAGTTACCAATCAAAACGGGATTTAAACCAGTCCAACAGGCGCCGAGGAGAATGACTCATGAAGTCACTCAAGCGGTATTCGAGGAAGTCAAGAAGCTCTTTAAAGCTGGATATATAAGGACGTCGAGGTACACCGAATTGATATCCAGTATAGTTCTGGTCGTTAAGAAAAATGGTAAGATTAGAGTTTGCATCGACTTCAGAGACTTGAATCGTGCCACTCCAAAGGATGAGTACCCCATGCCTATCGCAGACGACTTAGTCGACAAGACTGCAGGGCACCAAATTATGTCCTTCATGGATGGTTTTTCAGGATATAACCAAATCTTCCTAGCTGAGGAGGATATCCATAAAACTGCGTTCAGGTGTCCCTTAGGCATTTTCGAATGGGTAGTCATGCCATTCGGACTCAAAAACGCTGGGGCAACCTACCAACGAGCTATGAACGCTATATTTGATGCCTCGATTAACAAAACAGTCGAAGTATACATAGACGATATAGTGGTCAAGTCGCAAGACGAGAAGTCACATGTTAATGACCTTAGAAATGCTTTCATTCAAATGAGAAAGCATCAGCTCAAACTAAACCCTCTCAAATGTGCCTTCGGAGTCAGAGCAGGACATTTCCTAGGGTTCCTAGTCCATCAACGTGGCATAGAAGTCGACCAGAACAAAGTGAATGCCATTCAAAGATTGAACCCTCCGAGTAATAAGAAGCAGTTACAGGCTTTCTTAGGAATGATCAATTATCTAAGGCGATTTATTGGTAACGTCGCTGGACGGACATAAGATTTTTCGACTTTACTGAAGGCGAAGGGAAATTTTGTGTGGAGCGACGAACACCAAAAAACATTTGAAGGCTTAAAGGAGTATTTAATGAAGCCGCCTGTGCTTGCCCCTCCTCGGATAGGAAAGCCCTATCGGCTTTACGTGGCAGCGACTGAATCAGTCATTGGTGCCATGTTAGCCCAAGAGGCGGAGGACAAAACTGAGAGAGCGGTCTACTATTTGTCAAGACAACTGACTGCCACAGAAAAGCGCTATACAATTAAGGAGAAGTTGTGCCTATCAGTCTTCTATGCTGTTAAGAAGCTGAGACATTATATCGGATCCCAAGAGGTTCATGTGATTGCCAAGTCTCCAGTCGTAAAATACTTTTTCGAAAGTCCCCTATTGACCGGAAGAATTAGTAAATGGAGCTTGGTCCTATCCGCATACGATCTGCGTTTCAAACCTCAACAGTCGGTGAAAGGGCAGGCCTTAGCCGACTTCTTAGTGAACCACGATCCATCTACATCAATCGATCAAGAGGAATCCCTTGAGGATGTCTGGCAAGCTTGGTTTGATGGATCCTCGGCGAAATCCGGCGTAGGCATAGGCCTCCACATACTTTCGCCACTAGGAAAGGACGTTCGCCTAGCATATCGTTTGTCGGCGACTCATACAAACAATGCGACTGAGTATGAAGCGTTGATCACGCTCTTGAAGGAATTATTAGCCTTGGGAGCCAGGAAAGCCAGAGTAATGGGAGACTCTCAACTGATTATTAACCAGATGAATGGCGACTCTCTATGTCAAGAGAAACTCGCACCCTATCATCAAGTCGCTCGAAGGTTAGTCGAGCGGTTCGAAGCAATTACTTTCCTCTTTGTAAGCCGGGAGGAAAACACCATCGCTAACGACTTAGCTCAAAAAGCTTCGGGATACAAGGCTAGAGGAAGAAACGATTGTGTCCCCGAAATAGCTTCTCATTTAGTCCCACAAAGCGATTTGTTCGCATTAGACATAATGACAAGCGATAAGGATTGGAGGAGGCCAATCATCGACTTCCTCTCCGACCCAACACAAAAGGCGAGCCAAAGAGTCAAGACTCAGGCTTTGTCGTACACCCTTATAGATGGGGTACTTTACAGAAAGACCAAAGAAGGAGTCCTACTAAGGTGCGTCGACTTAGACGAAGCGACCCCAATTATGTTGGAGACTCACCAGGGTTTATGCGGGTCTCACCAATCTGGCACCAAAATGTCTTGGACTATCCAAAGACATGGTTTTTACTGGCCATCAATGCTAAAGAACTGCATAGAAATGGCTAGGGGATGCCAAGAGTGTCAAAAACATGGTCCGGTGACAAGGGCCCCAGCGTCCGACTTAGTCTCAGTCGTCAAGCCTTGGCCATTTAGGTCTTGGGCTTTAGATATAATCGGGGAAATCCATCCGCACTCAAGTAAAGGTGACGCCTATATTCTAGTCGCCACCGATTATTTTACTAAATGGGTCGAGGCTCAGGTATATAAGAAGATCGATCACAAAGAAGTGATCGATTTTCTTAAATCATTTATCATCTAGAGATTTGGAATTCCCCAGAATATTGTAGTAGACAATGGCACCGCTTTCAATAATGAGAAAATGCGAGAATTCGCTGCGGAGTTCGGTTTCTCGATTACCAACTCAACACCTTATTATCCTCAGGCGAATGGACAGGCTGAAGCTACTAATAAACTCATAAAGAACAATATTCAGAAAATGGTTGGCGCAAATCCAAGAGAATGGCACCAACTATTACAAGACACTTTGTGGGCTTTAAGAGTTACTAAAAGAGAAAGCACAGGGGAAACCCCTTTTTCACTAGTATATGGGCAAGACGCCGTCCTACCTATTGAGGTTCGATACAAGTCGCTCAGGGTGACTCACCCTGATTTACAAGACGAGGCAATGTACCTCGCTTTGGACGAATTAGAGAAGAAGCGACTTGATGTAATAGACCGACTCGAGGTCCATAAACAAAGGATTGCTAGGCTTTATAACAAAAAGGTTGTCCATAAGCACTTTAAAGTGGGCGACTTAGTTTGGAAGATGGTGCTACCCCTTAAATCGAAAGACCAAATTTTGGGTAAATGGTCCCCTAATTGGGAAGGTCCACATGAGGTATGTGAAACATACTCATCTAATAGCTATAGGCTTATGACGAGAAGTGGGGTCAGACATCCATTAAAGGTTAATGGTAAATATCTCAAACCCTATCGCGCGACTATCTGGGAAGCTCACCATAAAATCCTAAGACAAAGGACTCCATTAATTTGGGAAGCGCTTAATTCCTAAGAGATTGCGCTAGGCTTCAGTAACGCTGTCTGGAAGAATGAATTGGGCGTAGTGGGCAGAAATTCATTTGAGACACAAGGCACTTGATTTATTCAGTAAAACAAAAAAACAATGGAATTGCATTGTTCTTTGGTTACAAATCTAATTTCCATAACCCGCCAACTTCTTTGAAATCGAGGACAAGGGATTTACGAGTTCGTCGCTTCGCGTTCACCTTGTTTCGCTGGGCATAAAGGTCGACGACCTTTTCTCTATCCTTCTCAGCATTGGCCTCCAGCTCCTCGATTTCTTGAGTATTGATCGACGCAAGCTGCCGAGTCAGGTCATTCTTGAGGTTCGTGTAGAACTCTATCTGTCTCTCTGCCTCGGTCAGCTTCTCTTGCACATCGACCAAACGTTGGCGGGCGTCCTGTGCAGCTTTAGAGGCCTGCCCTCGAGCTTCATTGATCGACTGAATCTTCGAGTCAGTCGAGTCCAAGGTGAGCAGGTCGGCGTAGTAATCCCTCCAGCGGGTCCAGTACGTCGACCTGAAGCTCTTGTAGGCCCCCAATATTTCGTCCGTGACCCGAGGGGATGTCTCGATCCTCTTCAACAACTTCTGCATCCTCCTAAATTCGTTGACGCTTAAGGGGTCGATGAGCAGAAATTGGCAAAGTTCTTCGATATCCTCGTGAAGCTTCACCCACGGGTCTTTGGTCGACCTAGAAGTCGCCGCAGCAGGATCCTGAAGAACAAGAGGCAAAATATTGTTAAACAATACCCTAAAAGGCAACGACCTCGTGCAATCGAATACTTACCTTTGGAGGCAATTTATCCCCGGAGCTTTTGTCGGCCAGCGGACACCTTCACCCTCTTTGGACGAGCCTATAAGGAGGGATACAAGAACCTCAGTTAAAATCACAATGATACTACTATGTTTAAAACAAGAACACATACCAACGCTGGTGTAGGAGTTTGGACTGGAGGAGAAGGAATAGCTTGATTTTCTTCCTCACAAGTCGACCGGGTCGGTGGGTCGACCAGGACCGCGACATCCAGAACAGCCTGTTCTTCTTGAACCAAGGCCTCAGGGATGTGCTGAAACGGAATACGACGCAGAACCAAAAGTTCATATATGAACTAAGGTAAGGATACACCAGCTGAGAGCTAAACTTACCTTGGCGATCGAAGCCTTTGAACTTTGGCCCAAGCTGTGGGAGATAAGCTGATGGTCATCCTTGTCTGAAGCCTCTCCCTAGACAATATGGTATGGGTCAGATATGAAAACTCAAAACAAAAACTGGAGTCATCAAAGTCTTACCTCTGCGGCCGGTTGTTGTGGAGCGTCGATTACAGCAGAAGACACTGGCACCACAGCCGGTGCCCTGGTAGATGAGGTCGCCGCTGAAGCGGTTGGCGACCTGGATGGGGTCGCCGCTGCTGTAGTTGGCGACCTGGATGGGGTCGCCGCTGCAATATTTTGCGACCTCCGAGAGGAAGTCGCCACCTTCACCAGCCTCTTCCTCTGGGATAGAGGCATCTCCTCAAGATCTTCTTCTTCGGCCGCCTTGCGCTTTGGAGCGCTTTTAGATCGAGCCTTAGAGGGGTCACCTGCGGCTGTTTCCCTGGAGCTCGCGACTTTAGCCTTCCCCTTGCCAGTCGACTTGAGTCTGGAAGGAGCAGGAGCAAGGGGGGCTTTAGGCTTGGGTTTTCCAGGGGCCCGAGGAAGCGCTGATCCTGAGAAGGAGAAAGCTTATAATTAAATATTAAGAAACCAATACTTTTAGAGTAAAGCTAAGTCTTTACCTCTTGCTTTGATATGCGCGTCATCTACATAAAAATCAGGCTCCTTGGAAACCTCCAAGAAATGCATCAGGACCCGCAGCTCTTCATAAGTAGCCGACCACAGCACAGTGAAGAACTGTGTGGCGAAACAGGCAGAAGTATCAGACGGGAATTCCATCTGGGAGAGCTGCGCCTTGTGATTGAGCAAGTCGAAGGTCCTCGGATCAATTGACTTGCACGCAATCCTCTTCGCCCTGTCCCCGTACAAGCCGCCGGTAGGGTCGGCAAGTGGAACTGCTACACCCTGGATAAACCCAAACTGCCTTGCACACAGCTGAGGGTTATAGACTTCAAAGGTCAGGTAGCCGTCGAAGATAACTGGCAGATCTCTGCGGGTCAATACCCCATTCCAGAAGCCACGAGCAGCTTGAAGATTAATTTCCTGAGCAAATGTCTTGCCGCCTGGAAAGGGTGCCCAGTTGCGTCGATCTACCCTGCCGAAGTCGACTATGTGCTTCATGTGGCCAGTGATCGATGTCATAAGCCATTGATCCTTCCGCTGGCAGCACTGATCTAGGATGGTCTCCCCATAATAGGAGGATTCAAGGGGCGAAGAAGGACCCTTGAACCCGGTCAATCCCGGCATCCACATGGCCGACCAGAGATGGACTAGCCAGAGCAACCCTCCTGCTGGATGTTTTGGAAATGGCTTGATTTGAGTCGTTGCTCTGTCCAGATCATGGTAAAGAAGACCCAAGATGAAGGGGCCCCAGGAGATTTCTTCATTGGTCTCCCTCAGAAAATTGGCCACCGCATAAGAAGTGTGGCTAACCTTCTTCCCAGGGAAGCAATAAACAAACTTGCTCAACCAGGTGCTGAGAAACTCGACCTCTTCCCGGGCGCCAAAACCTTCGGTCGACAACTTCTCATCTGATCTCTTGCCTGCTGAGGCCATTTTCAGGTGCCTGCTCACCACCTCCATGTACTGAAGGGCGCCCTTGGGATTAATATCACCTGCCTGAGAGTATTGTCGAACAGGGAGGCCATTGACTTTGCACCTGGTCAAAATCTTCACATCTGCCAATGTAACAGACATAGGACCTTCCGGGAAATAGAAGCAGTTGACAGCAGAGTTCCAAAAAGGCAGCATGGCCGAACAAACCCTAGGGTCACAGTTCTTATCTGCCACGGACATCCTAAAGAATCTCAGAATCTTCTGAGTCCTAAACCTCTCTGTAAAATGCTCCTCCCACATCTCAAGCCAGTCTACCATCTCGGACTTAGAGGCAGAGGGAAAACACAGGAAGGATCCCTGACCTTCCCAGTTGAGGGGATCGACGAAGTCGGGATGGCAAATCGGGATGGGCTTCTCAGTGACGAGATAGTTGAGCGGCACCGTCCCCGGGAAAAGATGCTCCGGCAAGATAGGTCCGAGAGTGACGCCCGATCCCTGTTCCTCCACGACCGGAACGGGTCCGGTTGGCCCCGCACGCAAATTATGGAACTCAAAACACTTAAAAGTTGACATCTTTTTAAGGATCGAAAGAGTTTTGAAGAGGGAGACGAAGAGTTTTCTGGGAAGCGAGGGTTTCTGTTTTCTTGAAGAAGATGGAGAAGTGTCGAGCAAGGAAGAAAAGTGCGGGAAAAGAGGGATGACTCTCCTTTATATAAGGCATGATTTCTGCTGAGTCGACACAGCCAACCCAGCATAAAAGGGGGGCTTATGTTGACATGGCAAATAATTTTGGGCCTGAACTTAGAACAGAAACCCAGTAATCCTTCAAGTCATACTCCGAGTCGGCCCGAGATGCAGTCGTCATTAGGTCGACTCATGACGAAGTCGACTAGGTCGACTCATGACGAAGTCGACTAGGTCGACTCATGACGAAGTCGACTAGGTCGACTCATGACGAAGTCGACTAGGTCGACTTATGAACGGGGTCGACTAGGTCGACTCACAACGGAAGAATATGGTAATCAAAGTCAACCAAGATGACTCGACAGTAGCTAGGCCTACTAGTAGGGTCAAGTCGACGGAATTTTAGATAAGTCGACCAAGTCGATCGTAGTCCGTACAGATCAGTCAAGTCGACAAAATTGAGATAAATTTATTTTCAAACACGTTTGTGAAGGATCGTAACTGATCTTAAATATCCAGGAACGTGATCCCATATATCAAGGGGGTTGTTAAGACACTCCCACGTTATTAGGGATCACGATCTATAACACGATCTGCAAAAACGATCTATCTGTTACGTGTTAATCACGTACAAGTCCTCTATAAATAGCAGAGGAATTTTTAAGAAAAGAGGACGACCATACACAGCCAAAACTCTGAAGTTTGTTCGTCAACCTTAGGAATTAGATGCCCTGACCCGGTTTATAGGTCAATTACCCTTCCACCGACAAAGTGAGCTCGTAGGGCCTTTGCCGTCAATCCTCCGCCAGCGACACCACCGACGAAGTGAGCTCGTAGGGCCTTCGTCACAACTCTCCACCAGCGACCACCCCCGACGAAGCGAGCTTCCAAGGCCTTCGTCACGACCTTCCGCCAGCAACCACCACAGACGGAGCGAGCTTCCAAGGCCTTCGTCACGCGTTCTCCGCCGCTACAAGATCCCACATCGTCACCACCATTTCCCTTTTTCCCTTTTAATGGCTGTAAGCCCTTTACTTTTAATTCTCTAAAGATTGTAAGACTTGCATTATTTCTGTATAAAGTTAGTGCATCTTCTTACTGGCGACCACAATACAACTACTGTGAGTCCATTGCCAAATATTTCCGACGTGATCCGTTCCGTGCGCGAACATACGCTTTTTAGTGAATAACAATGTGATTGGATAAAAAAAAAGATATCCTAAGCCCCCAACTTTCGAGTTTTGTACGAATATACTATTGGTTTAAAAAACATTTACGAAATACGGTCAAAATTTCAAAAACACCCGATTTATTGTCTATAGGACCCATTTTAAAAATACGTCTTTCAATTTAAAAAGAAGGCGTTTTCAAAACGTATCATCTAAATAATTGGGAAATTCGCGAATTTTCAAAATCCATCCCCGTTTACTTTAATTTTTTTCACCGTTTCTCATTTCTCTTTCCCACGTCTCTCCCTTCCTCTTTCACACGCCTCTCTACTTTCCCAAATGCCTATTTACCTCTCTCTCCCCTTTTTCCGCCACTTCCCCATCTCCCCTTCCCTCCCTTCCCCCTTCTCTTTTTTTTTTTTTCTGCTCTCCTTCTTTCCTTTTTTTTTTAAATTAAATCCGTCACTCTTCTGATTTTTTACGTGACGCGTTTAAAAAATGTATCTTTTTTTATAAATTAAAAAATGCTTTTTTAAAACGCGCCATAAATCGAAAGTTTTTAAAACTTCATTCATATTTTATAATTTGAAAAAAAACAACAACAGTATATTCGTTACCTAGCTTTCGTCAAATCCAATAGCTCTAAATTCACCTGTTTGAGTTTGCGTGAGCTATTGGATGTCGACGAAAGTTGGAAGGCTTATGATTGTTTTTCTCTGAACCCCCGCTGTTATTCACGGGAGATGCCGCCATCTGGACAGGGAACGCGGTGCTTAATCTTGCAAGCATCATCATCCTGTTGTGTATATTTTGCTTTAAAGACACAAAATAAGAAAGGATTTGAGCCATGGAAGTGATGACGTAACAGATGAGATAGCCTTAGAGGAGGGCCCACAAAAACTTTACTATTGTTATTATTCAGCCACCCCCAACCAAAAATGGATATTATAATATTCTTTTAAATCAAATTTTTTAAAAATATATTTAAATTTATGAAAACATAATTAATTGAAGTTGTTTTTTTTTTAATTATTATTATTTGCTCGCTATGTTTAGATAGAATATATGTATATATAGAGGGGAGAGATAGAGGAGGGGAAAGAAAAGGAAATCCGTATTTCCATCTCCGATCCGAAGCCCCCCCCCCCCAACTTCCCTTCCGATCGCATGAACAGCCGCCGTGACCGGAATCGACGCCGCCGACAATGCCGTCCTCCACGCCTCCGCCCTCTGCTTCCTCAACCCACCCCCACGACCTTGTCTCTCGCCTCTCTTCCCCCGACGTAGACCTCCAGCTCAAATCCCTCCGGGAGGTTAAGAACCAGATCATCGGCAACCGAACCAAGAAGCTCTTCTACATCAAGCTCGGCGCCGTCCCCGCCGTGTCCTCCGTCCTCTCCCTCGCCTCCTCCTTTGGATGTGACTCCTCCCCGAGGTCCAATCTCCTCATCCAGTCGGCCGCCGCCCTCGGTAGCTTCGCTTGCGGCCTCGAGGCCGGCGTTCAGGCCGTGGTTGACGCCGGAGCGTTGCCTCACTTGTTGCGGCTCCTTTCCAGCTCCGATGGAAAGGTAAGGACGTGCTTCAGATTTCGTTGTTGGAATTGGCTTGAAGAGTCTGCTCGTCTCTCATGCTGTAGCTGTCGTCAGAGAATAATTCGCCTGTTGGTTGTTTCGAATAGTATCAACTAGCGACTGAGAGGTCCCAATTTGTGATGTATACTGTTAGAAAAATCCCATCTATTGCATATCAATCACGCTTCCTGGAACAACATAACCCCTCTGCGAAAGACGGTTTGGGTTTGCGGGACAAGATGCAATGCGACTGCAGTTTTCGTTGCAGCACCCAAGATTTTCTGTCATATTCACTGATGTATAAGTCCGTAAACGTGAGAAACAGAAGTGGCTCAAAGATGGATTGATGCAATTACATTAACACTTAAATCAAGACAATATTAAAAAAAAAACTTTCAGTTCTTGTGATTAAACTTGTTGGTAGATCGAGTAGGTAACAATGTATTATGTGATTCAAGTAGATATGCAAAGATTCGAACATGCTTCGTTTTGTCTGGTAGTTGAATTAATTGCTTTGCAACTTCCACTTATCCTAGGTGTGTCGGTTTTTTTCTTGAGATTGTCATTTGAAGTTTATTTAATGTGTGATTTTGTTCGCTGATATTAGTGTTGTTAGCTTTTAGGGGAATTAGGATGGTTGTTTCATAGTTGTTCTTTACCTGTCGATGTCTAGTTTCTGACATTCAAATCTTTTCTCCGTGCCTACTTTTATATTTCTGCTCATTTAATTTAGCTACTTGCTTGGCGTCATTATCATGTAAGTGCTTTCTGACTATGCTGCTGGAATCAGGTTGTAGATTCTGGCGCTAGATCCCTAAAATTGATATATCAATCCCCAATTGCTCCGAAGTACGATTTCCTTGACGATGGAAATAGGAAATTTCTTCTTGCATTATTGAATAGCAAGAATGAGATTGTCATGGGTTTCGGTTGTGGTATAATTACCCATTCTTGCCGAACAAGTGCAGAACAGAAGGCACTTTGTAATGCTGGAGTTCTGGACAAGCTTATAGACTTCTTTGATGGTTCTGTCAGCCAAAGGGATGCTAGTTTGGAGTCTTTGACAGCACTACTAAAGAACAATTGTGACATAACTGCTAAGTTTGTGGAGTTTGACAGTGGAAAGGCCTTGGATCTCATAATCAAGTTCACCTTGGATAAAAGCTTGAAGACAAGGCTGCTTGCATGCTGTTGCTTGATAATGATAAGAAATGTATCATCATCTTATCTGAATGGCATGGACATCGAAAGAAAGTTAATGTCATACTTGCTTGAACTTTTAAAGGATACTGGGCAAGTCGGTGATGATGCAGCATTTGCCTTGGCCAGTTTAGTTGAAGGAAAGGAAGATTTGCAGAAAGTTGCATTTGAGACTGGTGCTATTGATGAAATCTGTAGACATTTGCAAAGAGGTGTTTCATGTTCACAACGTTACAGAGGGCTACTGATTGCATTGACTAATATATGCGCAAAGTTGGAGATCTGTCGATCTAGGTTGTTTTCTTCTCAGGTATTCTATATTATTTTTCTGTCGTATAGTATCTTTAGAGCTTACCATCCGTGTGGTCATTATCAATACATTTATGCCGGAGATATACTTTTTGTCGACCGTAACATGGGGATAGGCTTGTGTTACCTATCTATCTTGTTATTTTTCCTAGCATACTTTGAAGTTTTAACTTTTTGAGTGAAGATGATATCTACTTTCATTACATTTAACATAAAAAAGAAAGAGGCGTGTTACTGAAACACATTCTTTTCTGTTATTAATCAGGCACTTAGTTCTGTAAGGGATGCACTTCGTCGTGACTGCGATGATGTAAAGACTGCAGCTTGTGATTGTTTGAGAAGCCTCTCTCGGTCGGTCAAGGTTTGCAGTATATGTATGCATTTTTAATATGAATAATCATTTTTTCTTTATAATGGTTAGCAATTCCTGATGAATTTTCTATCAGAATTTGAGTGCAGGTTATTTTATGAATGAATCATTTATTGGTCCTCTGCTTGAACTTTTGCATGACCCTTCCCTTCCTGTCCAGGTACTTTCACCAGCAATTCTGATTGCAATAATTTTATCGTCCTGATGTTACACATGTTAGGATTTTCATTACAGATTGTAAATGTTCACATGGTTTCTTCTTTTCATGTTCAACGCTTGAATACTCGATTTGTTGCCATTTAGGGAGTATCTGTTTTAGAGACTCTTGTTTTGCAAGTGGATAGGTTTAGTCTATCTAGGCATAGTGAAACATTATTGATTCGTATATTTTCCCGATGGACATCGGTTTGCTTTGGAGAAATCTTGGAGTTGTTTGCAAACTTCAGGATCTCTGAAGTTCACTGTGAAATTGTTTGGGTTGCTGTGGATGGAAATGACTATTTTCATACTTACGATGATTCATTCCCTTGGGTTTTCAGCTCGCAGCTCTACGTGCAGTCAGCAACATGGTTGTCGATTTCACCCAGCACAAGTCATACTTTTTGCAAGCTGGAGGGATTAAGCTGCTTGTTCAGTTGTCAATGTCAATGGATTCGGCTTTAAGAACACATTCTGTGTGGGCTTTGAAGAACTACATGTTCCTCGCGGATTGTAAATTCAAGGAAGCTGTATTCAATGAGCTCCCAGCATCTTCCTTAGTCAGCTTGATATGTGGTATGAGTGAATATAACATCCATTGAGCTCATTCAAATGGCTGGAATCACGTATTGACAACTTAGCTCATTTTCCAGATCCAGAAATCTCTGTTCGGGAGCAAGCTCTGGGGCTTGTCCGAAACATCACAGATGGAAGTCCTGCATCATATGACTATATACTTTCAGAAGATGGCGTAATCCTGCACGCGATCGGGAGGCAGTTGCGATATGTTTCAGAGACAGAACATAATATCCAGGTGACAAATTTGGCTTTGTACGCCTCACATCATCATTGCTTTAAAGGCCAATTCGTGTGTGATCGATCAATCATGGAGACCTTCTGCAGGGACTTTACGCACTCAGCAACATCGCAAGTGTTTCCGAATCCCACAAGGATATTGTTATGCAACAGCTACTTCAAAATGCAGGAACCAGCGACGAGCCTTTCATCATGGAAGTTTTGCGTTGTGATGACAGCCGGTTAAGAATGGCAGTGCTATGGATTATTATAAATCTCACGTCCCCATCTTCCGGGGCACCTGGACGTTCTGTGAAGCTTTGCACAGTGGGGGTGCTTTCTCGGTTAAAATGCTTGGTCAGCGACCCCTGCCTGGAGGTTAAGGTAAGTGACGGCATAAGCAGCATTGTCATCTTGAATGTTTTCAAAGTCGGTAATCGGACTGTGTTGCCAAACCTCGGTGCAGCTTCGAGCAAAAGCCGCGCTCGGGCAATGTATGAACATGGGGGAGGGTCAGGTCGAAGCAATCGGTTTTATAATTAAATGATGATAGCACCAAATGGACAGACCAGGTGATGTATTTTGCTTACTAAAATTTTGCCTTCTTATCTTTTTTCGTTCTTTAGAATGGAAAAGTGAAAACAGACAGTTATTATAATATAATCATATTATTCAAATTCATGTTATTCACTATTAAGTGAAGAGATATTATTAACGGGGTGGCCGGGTCTCGTGTTACTGAAATCGGTTATTCCTGGCTGTATATGAAGCAAGTTATTCCCTATATGAAATTCAGAAAACTAAGCCATTCCTTTTATCATCACACTTTCATGCATTAACAAAGCAAAAAACTACAAATAAAAGCCAAGGATGAATTGCCGACCCCACCCACCTTCAGTGGAGACGCGGCCTCGGTTGCTGGCGGAAGCCCAGCCCATCATCCGAGCTAAATCGCAGGTTGCACGCCAAAGGCTTGAATCCGACTTGGCCATTGCCGTTCGTGTTGTCACGAGTTTGGTGCCCAATGCTCGAGGAATTCCATGTCTGTGGAGTCTGTGGCCAATCGTTCTGATCCTGATGAACTGGCGGATTGCGATGAAAGGGTGGGGCCAGATGTTGCACCTTTCTCCTGTTGGGCAGAAGCAGCACCCGTTTCAGTCTTCTTAGCAAAGCGTCCTCCACTGCCCCTAGCTCTTCTCATAGCATGCTGGTGGCGGGATTCATGAAGATAGGGCTGAGAAGGAAAGACGTTCTTTCTTATAAAAAACAAAGCAAAAGAAAAAACAGCACGGTCAAAACACCTTAAACTGAACAAATTTAGTACTAACGCAAGATCGAGACGCTCCATGCGGCTACTCATACATCAAAGTAGCCAAGGAAATACAAAATATTATGAGAGAAATTAATGTCATAAAATCATGGTTTCACTAATCACTTCAATGCAATGGTCAATAAATATTAACACAAACGGGAAAAAAATTTGATGATCCAAACACAACACAAGTCCACATATTTAAAATTAATTCCAATTGAAAATTCTATAGGTCGATAAAATGATAAGCTTACCTCATCTAAATTCACAAGCAAGAGTATAAAACCTCATACCTTCCTAACTTTTATCAACTTCTTCGGTGGCTCTGCTTTTGTACGTGCCTGCCGTCGCCTCAAAATTCCTTGAAACTGCTTTGCATTTACATACACAGGCTCTTGGGCCAAGTCCAGAGGCAGAGGCATTCTAGCATGAGGAATGCCAACAAAAGGATAAGCCTGCCCAATATCAACTCCCATATCTCACTATGAGATGAAAAAAACCAGTGGATATAGATAAGAGTATTGCTTGAGTGGCTATGCACAACCTGGCATTACAAAGAAATGGAGTACTTCCACAGTAATTTTGCACGACAATGTAATCTGATAACTGCTGGGCACTAGAGAGATCTTAAATGTAGAAAAACCAGGTCCAGTCCACCAGGGCAAGAGAAAGTGCCCTTGTTTCTAAAAGAGGATAATGATGCTCCACGCCGGTCTACCAAGTTGCCAACTGTTCTTAGATGAACATAAAAAAAAAGCACCACAATCCTCACAAAACAAGCACCATGATCATCACAAAACAACAGCAAGATACACTGCACAGCCCCAAGAAAGTTTCAGTATCCCGTTTTCCGTCAGAAAAGAACGTTAATACAGATAATAAGCAGGCAACCACTGAAAAGTATCTCCATAGTAACCACAACTGATAAAGGTCTCATATGCAAGAGATTAGGAATAGTATCAAAAACCATTGATGGATGGCCATAAGCAGCCACCATTCCCCCATAGTATGGATCTTGGTATGGATTAGATGCACAAGCCTGCAAAACAATCATTCAAACCAAGGTCTATTCTCAGTATGAAATAATCAAGCTATGACCAACTCCATCCCTCGACAGCGATCTCTTCTACCAAAGTCTAGTAAAACATGTCAAGAGAAAGAAGTAAAGATAATAAAGCAAAGGAACGCACAATTGAATGGCCAACTAGTTCTAGCAGGGGAGCCTGCGCAGCGTGATCATCATGCATAGAAGGTACACTGGGGTCAGGGTGTGGGCTCTGTGTCTCTTTTCCATGAGCTTGCCCTATTCCAAGTAAAACTAAGCTGCTAAGTTCCAAAGGAAACTCTCCCTTAAACTAGAATACATCACTATCTAGGTAAGAAAAATCACCATAGAGAAGCATAAAGGGAACAACTGAGACAATGAAAGACCTTAATTATGCAGACAGCAGGCAAGTGGTGAAAATCAGGATAAGCAAGAGATTATTTGGCTTCCATGTTCATGCAAGATTGTGCCTGTTCACATTAGACCTCCATTTTCCTTTTTCTCAAATATTAATACTTAGCTTCATCGGGCTTACATTCTACTCTACAGCAGATTGTAGTCACAGGAGATAAAAGAACTACTATTCAACTCTACAGCAGATTCACCAATCATCGATCTCATATGTACACATTAGAGAGATAAAGCACCTATCGAAAGTTCTCATTCCACTACATCAATCAAAATTCTTTGGTGGCATTCTTGCTACGAACGCCAAGAATATTTTGTCAACATATGCTTGGAGAAAATGAGAAAAATGTACTTGATTGTGGAGATGCAGCATTTCGAGATCCTCTAGGAGAATCTTCTTCATCATCTTCAGACTCTCCTTCATCAGATTGAGACCGGCCGCCAAAGGAGTCAGAACCACCATTACTGCATCTGAAAGATGAGGGCTGGGAATCCTTTTTTCCCTGCTCGACGGAAGGAATTGGATTATAGCCAATCCCATGCCACCAAGGCTCGGCAAAACCTGGAGCAGCCGGCACGGTATGAAGATTGGATTCTGTTGGATTAGACTTGTCACTGTCAGACTTCGGCTGCATTCCTGGATATATGTGTGTGGCTTGGACTAAGTTAGCATATCACACAAGATGATGATGCATCTCACCGCAGCAGGACCTGCTAAAAAGCTAAATTAAATGGCAAAGTAAGAGGAGTAACTTGGTAATAGCAGCATGACCCTACAGGATCCACGCCATTCAACATAGCCATTTCTGGATATTGTTAAGAAGAGCCACAATGATCATGTGTAACTACAGGTTAAAAACAGCTTTGATCATGTGAGTAACTACATGTTAAAACAGCTCCTGATTTGATGGCGATCCACCAAAGTTTCTAAAATGTTTTGGAGCCCCCCTACTTATCATCTCTGGATCAAAAGCACATCCCTAGCCATCACCCAGTCTGATTCCACTTAAATGCAACATATTCTAAACAAGTCAAGCCCATGACTCCAGCAAGGTCATTGCTCGTGTAGGAGTAACCTATTCGTTGTGCTAACCACCTCTCCTCGAACCGACATCTACATCACAAATGCCCACCACAAGTCAAAAATCATGGTGCCATTACAGAAGCTACAACGGCAGCCATAGGAACGAACTCTTTTAAGTTCATCCAAAACGACCACAACTGCAAGAAACATAAATACAGAATATAGTCCTTAGAAAACGTCATTCCAGACACCATTTGCATGCCTTAAGGGACTACCCAATTGGGCGGGGAATCATGAAAAAATTAACACACGAATCCGAAACATGAAAAACTACTAACTTAAAAAATCTCGACAAATTCAGCTGCCCTTCTTTTCCATCAAAGTAAAGATCATTGCCTGATTCATTTTCCCCGGCTTGTCTAAGAAAAGGCAAATAAAGAACACCAAAATAATCATCAAGCGATTAAGAAAGGGAAAAAGAAAAAAAAAAAAACAAACCTCACATGCAGAAGTGGATCGAAATCGATCCAAAGGATGTGAAAAGAAAAACGAAAAAAAAAAGGAGAAATTGGAGGAAGAGGAAAAACCCTACGGAGGAACGAAAGGAAGGAAAAAGGGTCAATGGGAATTCTCGATGGTGGTGGGCTTGTATGATCTTTGGAAGTCAGGAAGCGGTGAACGTGTACGTAACGGTTACGTAGTTTACTAATTAATACTAACCAAAAGTAGTAAATTTTACTAAAAGTTGACCGTTATTAATTAATACTAACTAAGTCAACGCTTATTTAGTAAAAAATATAGTAAAATTTACTACTTTTCGGTCAACTTTTGGTAAAGTCAACGTAAACTTAGTAAAAAAGTATGAAAATTTTACTACTTTTTCACTGTTCATTCCAATTCAAGTTTACTACTTTTACGCTGACTTTACTAAAACATTTTCGTTAGTAACGTCAACGCAGAATTAGTAAAAAAAGTAGTAAATTTTACTCCATTTTTTACTAATTTTGCGTTGACTTTACTAATTTTTTTCGTATTTTAGTAAAGTCAAACCAGTTTTAGTAAAAAAAAAGGAGTAAAATTTACTACTTTTTTTTACTAATTCTGCGTTGACGTTACTAACGGAAATGTTTTAGTAAAGTCAGCGCAAGGTTAGTAGAAAAAGTAGTAAATTTTACTACTTTTTACTGTACGAATTATGCCGATAATTAGTAACTGTTTACTAATTCTGGTGTTTTTTTTTAGTAAAAAACTATTCCTCTTAGTAAATTTTACTAATTTTGAGTTGTTTTTACTAAAAAAAGTAGTAAACTGTTATTAAAAAATGAAGGCGTTTACTAACAAATTTACTAATTAGAACAGTGTTTCCGAACCTAACTACGAACCTATTTATGTTGTGAAATTACCTCTCTACCCTAGTTACTAAACTTATTACTAATTTACTAAACATAATACTAATTTTGTTTGCATTCAGTTCAGCTGCGTAAATATTACTAACTTAATTACTAATAATGAGGTCTAGTGTCGTAAAATTTACTAACTTTTTAACACACAGATCCACATTTAATATAATATTGGTAAAGCGTTTGTCGTTGGATTTGGGTTTCCTGGCTGCACGTTGTCCCCGAGTTCCTGCTGCAGGTCGGCTTCATCCCAGATCTTCGGCTGGCCGTCGTCTTCAACCCACACACATTCTGCAGGTCATCCTCCGAGATCTTCGGCCGGAGGGCATCGTCCCAAATCTTCGGCATCGTCCTTCCTCTTCGGCCGCAGGTGGAGTTTCCCAGGCTTCTTCGGCTGCAGCTGGTCCGACAGGGGAATGTTGTTCGGCTGCAGGCGGAGTGACGGGTTCATCTTGTTCGGATTGTGGTGGATTTCGGGTTTGCGTCGTCATTGGCCTGACGTCATGGAAAGTGTATTGAACGCGGAAAAGTCAAGATTCGGTGAAGAACATGATGTTGATCCTACAATTATTGTTCTGTCATCCCTAATCTATTGATAACCTTTCATCATTAATGTGAATGTAGGTAACAAGGATGTTCAGCACTTCTTCAATATACTCACTGATATGATGAAGAACAGATGTTGAATATGTCATTTGGTACGGCCGAAGAAGTTGAAGAGTTCATTAAAATGTATGCAATAGTTCATGGGTTTTCAGTTCGGAAAAGAGATTGGCAGAAATTAAGAAACGGTAAATGCGTCATGAGAAAGTGGGTTTGTTCAAGGGAAGGCGAGCGTTCCGATGTCCCTGTGTTGACAGCGAGAAGTCGAGTTAGAGCATCTGTCAAGAACGGTTGCAACTGTTTCTTTAAAGCGAGAGTGGAGGTTAATGGGCAGTGGAATTTGGTTGCAGTTAAGTTGGAACACAATCATGACATGGTTAGCGAACGTCTGTCATATTTCATGCGAGAAAGGCGGCAATTAGGCGACGAAGATATGACCTTTGTCCGTCGAATGCTTGACGTTGGGTTTAGACAGTGTGATATTATGCGACTAGTAGTACACGCATCTGGTGGACACTCATAATGAAGGACCTCAATAACCGCAAGTTGAAGGAAGAGTCTGCTGGGGTGGCTGGTCGTTGTGATTCAGTCTTTGCATATCTCTTGTCTAGGAGGAACAGTGAGAGTGGTATGGCGTTCGAATCACATGTGGAAAATAATATAGTGACACGCATATATTGGGCGAACAGTACCTCAATCACTGATTACCAAGCATTCGGCGATGTCGTAGCACTAGACTCAACGTTCAAGACAAACAATTATGGAATGCAAATGGTGATCATCGTCGGTGTCAATCATCACCATCAAACTACCATGTTTGGGTCTGCCTTGATGAGTTATGAAACCACTACGGACTACAGTTGGCTCATACGTACTCATACACAGATCATGGGAGGCAAACATCCGCTAACCGTGGTCACAGATGCCGACAAAGCGATGATTGCTTTTGTGAGAGAAGTTTGGCCATTGTCAAGGCATAGGTTATGTCTTTGGTATTTTAGTCGGAATATCAATTGTCGTGTACAGAACCCGGGTATGCGAGCTCGTATTTCGTCATTCATGTACAACAGTAGACCAAGTGAAGAAGTTGAAGAGGAGTGGGAGTCTTTAATGAGCCATACAGGATCCCTAAGCATTAGATGGCTACATCAAATTTATGCATGCCGACATATGTGGTGGCAAACATATCTGCATGGACATTTCTGGGCAGAACTTAGAAGCACTCAACGATGCGAACGAATGCATCGTTACATGAAGGGATATGTCGACAGCAAACATAAACTGCATGATTTCGTTAACAATTTCGAGCCTGCAGTTGCTGATCTTCGTCACAAGGAATACGAAGAGGACTTCAAATCAATGCATAAGGCATTCAGGCCAACTACGATGTTGCGTCGACTTGAGAAGGATGCTAGTGAATTGTACACCCTGAGTTCTTTTCGTAGAGTTCAGTCCGAAATGAAAAAGGAAGCACGATTTTATGTGGAAGATATAGTTGACGGGAATCTAGCGAGGGTATACAGTCTTTCGTGTTATGACGGTGAGCATAGATGCGTGCAAGTGTCATCTGGCAAACAAAATGTCCAACTCAGTTGCAGCTGCTTACATTTTGAGACATTTGGTTTTCCGTGTGCCCACCTCTTCTACATTGCGAAAGTTGAAAGATTCTTGACCATACCAAAGTATCTGGTCAATAAAAGGTGGACAAAGTTAGCTAAAAGTGCATGTTCTGAAGTTCTATCTTCCCGTGAATACGGTGTCGACATCAATGGTTTACGACAGGGTATTCTTATGACTGCATGCTGGCGGATGTGTTTTCTTGCTGGAAGATCAGACAACGAATTTCGGATGGTTCAGAAAAAAATTCAATCATTGACGTTGGAGTTAGAGAGTAGTAGCGTGGAGAAGGAAGGTTTAACGGGGGTTGATAATCGCGTCGCGTATAATATTGGTGACCAGATTCGTAAAGAGTATGTCATTCACGGTAGCAAGGAAGAAACTGGCATGGGTCCCTCTCAACGATTTCATGATCGTGGCCTCAATAACGAGAAACTATCGAACGTCTGTAGTGAAAGTTGTTTTGAAATAGAAGAGGATGTGCGATGTGAAGACAGCTCAATTTATGGACAGATAAAGGTGTACCCGTAACTTAAAATTTCGACAGCATAACGGCAGTATTTTGACAAAACATAAACCTGTCCATTCAGTTACCAAAGGTACGCTATGTACACACCGACTATTTTGTTACAACATTTACATATTCCAAAATTGCAACTTCGAATGAGTAGGTTGCCAGCTATTACAGGTCGTTAGCAGGGCGTCAAAATTAGGTCGTCAGCAGGTCGATTGAGCAGGTTGGCAGCAGGTCGTCAAAATCAGAAATTGGGCATGTGTTGCTCAAGGAATGTACAGGATGCATATGGTCCGTCAAATGTCTATCGACCTGCATCCCATGTTGAAGCATCACTGCTCTCCGGCTTCTTACTCCTCTTGTTCGCATCTTCTTTAACTTTCTGCTGTATTCTTTCCTTAACCTCATTCCCAGGCCATTTGATCATGCTAACAACCAGCCGCAACCTATCAGCAATGCCTACGGTCTAACACACACACACATATCAATTGGCGGGTCAGCTGTCGGTGAAAAGAAATGCAAGTGTCTATCCAGAATTCACGCACAAATACAGTCTAACACGGGTACGATCATATGGTCTAACTACACAAAGACTGTGAGTTTTTGACAGTAATTACGTTGAATGAGTTAATGAACTTACCACTTCTTCCACACCAAACGGGGGTTCAGCCAATGTCATGAATTTCATGACATAAATTCCATATTCGCTTCTGCAGAAACAACAATGCATAATATGTGTAACGGCTGGTTACGTTAATACAGATGAAAAGAAAATCGGGTAATGTAGTTGGACATACTCATTCCCGGCAGCCATCTGGTCGGGCACGTTGGACGGATATATTATTTTCTAGCTGCAAATGTCTGGTAATTGATACCCTTTTGCCTTCTATTTGACCCGATTCTCTTCCATAACGACGCGTAGAAGCTTTAAGACACGCTGATGAAGCTCTGCTCTGCCCTCGACGTTGGACTTTGTACATTGTGTCCATTATGAGGACTTCTCCTGTCCTGAATGACACAATCTGTAGCGCCCAATGTGATTCCGCGACGCAAAGCGGAATAAAAATCTACAAACGGGCATAACATTTAGTTTACGAAACAAAGAAGTTCGCAAAGGTCGTAAATTACTAAATTATAAGTATCTTGAGCTAGGCATCAAATCAGTTACATGGACTGGATGCTTACCCATTCCACTTCGTGGTTCTTGCCAATGTGAGACTTGAAGTGCGCATATAAGGCTGCGGCATTTGCTTTGCCTATGACGGGCATTTTGGCTGCACTATATTGCGTCGATGCAAGATTCTGAAATCGGTTCGTGGTTACTTCAGGGTACATCTGGTGGATTTGGAAATCAGATGTAAATCAGTACTTACCCCTAACCAACTTGGAACGTACCAAATCTTTCTCATTTCGGGATCCATGCTACTTTGTAGCATGACGGCGTGGAAGTCTATAATCTGCAACAACGAATAGTCGCGTCGCCGACTTAGATGGGTTAATCCTGTTTTAAGGTTAGTAATTAAAGAGGTAATCTTACATCGCTGTCTATCCATCTTCGTGGCATAAGAGAACGCATCGCATGCCTATTAACGTGTGCGGACTCGGTCATACAAAGACATTCTCTGCAACAAATAATATCCATAAAAAAAATGTTCAAGGAACTTAAACAATATCCCAATATTCCAATATTCGAAGATAGTGACACTAACCTATTGTCTCGGTCATCATTCCAAGCGTACTCAATGACACACCATGCAGCCTGTGTAAATGCTTTGAGCTCACTAACGGGCACATCCACTGGGAAGTATTTTTGCAGTGCCTATCCATGACAAATTACAACAATGGATAAACCCATTAATCCTCATGAAGCTCACAGTCGAGGCAGGACGAGTGGGTATGCTCCAGTCCATTTATACCTCAGGGATGGAAGACCGTCCACGCTTTCTTGTCCTTGTTACCGGCTTAGGCGGGACAAATGGACTGCGGTTAAATGTAGACGGCTTCCTCTCTGCCGTACGGCGAGTGGTCTTTCTATTAAATACAGCCGTTGTCGATGATCCACTTTCCTGCGAATCATAGTGTAGCGAACTTTAATATCAGTGATGTTCGACATACTTAACAACATAAATGTGAATGCACGTCACCTTCAAATTCACTTCAACCTCTTCTCCAGTCTTCGTCACCCCTTTCCCCACTTCCGGATCACCATCCATGGGATGCTCTGCGTCGTCATCTACTTTAGCCGTGGGAACCTCTTCAAATTCTGCACCACGTTCATCTCCTATAACATCCTTGTCCTTTGCTCTTGCTGTGGGGGTACCGGCGCCTTCCTCATGCACTGCGACTTCAGGCAGTACCTTCTGCTTTCCTTTGCTCGATTGCAGCAGCGACTTCAGACCCTCCTCGGATTTAGTTAGGCTCAACTCAGATTCACTCTCAATGTTATACCTAACAGCATCCGAAGTACCAAGCATTGCAGATAGTTTATTCAGAGCCCGCGCAAGTTGTTTCTCACGCGGGTCGGAATAATCATCGGAACCTTCTGGCAAATTCTGTTGCATCTGAGGAGGATCATACGGGACCAGGCTCTTCTCCGACATCATACTAGAGCCTACCTCGACTATAGGAATACTGAAGCCCTTGTTCGGCAGACCGGAGTCCTCTGGCGGAGAAATAGGCTCACACACATTACCGGCCGGGTTGACATCAGCCGTTCCTTGTGTCACTCCTTCCTGAATACCCTCGGCTGCATGATCATCCTCTTCGCCTCCAACAACCTTCTTGTGAGACTTACCACGCTCTTGTTGCATAACGGGATGGCCTTGTCGAGGTCTTTCTCTTTTCAGTTCTCTGAGAATCAATCCCAATTTGCGGACGATGTGCTCATTAGTAGCATGAAGTCTCAGAACAGAAAGTTCCACGTTCTGCTTATGCCACAATGCGTATAATCAGGATTTGCAAATCAGCTATATAAACCAAATGACAAACACATACAAACCAGCACACAAAATGAAGCATACCTTCAGACGACGCATCACCACATCCATCTGCCCATTTTGGTTCGTAGGGTCCACTTCTTCCTCTGCGTTACATTCGACCTCGCGGGATTCCTGTAAATGGAGTTACTCAGAATATCACCAGGTGACACGTTAAAAATACGCTACTAGGCATTAAAAGAAGGGCCAAACCTACAAATTCAGCAAGATCAGCATTTGCAACTCTGAAAATGGCTTTCAGCCAGTCATCATCCCAATCTTGGCACAAAGGCGTACTCCTGCTCGTACTTCTTAACGTGGTCTCCTCCATTGACTTCTTGCAAGCGTAAAACATCTGATGGATTCACAATTCCAACACATTAACAATGAGTACTTCACATTAATAAATTCAATCAAAATACAATCAATAAGCAACACACACACTGTACTATACATTCTCACCAGCAATACATGGACACAGCCTCCTATATACTTTGCGTGATGACCTTTGAAGGCCCTCACTTGGCTGCATAGAGTATCGACCATGTGAGTGGCCCAGTTAAACTTACAAATGGAGGCGACGTCACGTGTCGCGAGCAGGTACTCCTTGTCCATGTCGAATGCCGCCGTCGAACACAAATAGCTTCCTAGTATGAATAATACTACCTCCACTTTCCATATGTCTTCCGGCATTTCTCTTCTCATCATGCTACTTTCCACGGACTTGAGAGAAATCTTACCCCTCTTCAGATGCGTCTTCAGCTCGTCATGGACGGTGTCCATGTGTCCGCTAAACGGGACACAGACTTTGGTAGCCGGAATGCCAATCAGCGCCTCAACATCTGAACAGAGCATTCGGTGTTCCACACCGTCGATGACCATAACCCTCTTAATGGGGTCGAACAACTTGAGAAGACACTTCAAGGCATTGTGATGAACGTGCCGACTTGCCAGATGCAGTAGCCCTTGAAATCCTAGCTCAGAAAGGGCAGCCCTCTTGGCTTCGTTAAATGTATTCAGCACAGCCAATAACTTTCGCGGACTACACCGCGTATAAAGGTAATCCTGTAACAATATACATTGCGAATACCTCAATACTACAAGCGCGCAATACTGCCAACACTCACAAAAGATGGAAATCATCGTTACCTTGGATTTTCGCACACCCTTCGCCTTCTCCTTTCGAGAAGAACCAGGTGTGTTGACTTCAACTCCAGCTTCTGGAGGGTCATTAGCCGCTGCCTCCTGTGAATATTCTCCAACCAAATCTGTAAAATCTTCTTCCATATCTGCACTTTCCAACTTATAAATAAACAGAAATCATTGACGGTTCACAGCCCCTCACAAAACCATATCAAATTAACATAAAACGAAATGAAGATCGGGCCCCACTCCAACAGACGCCGTGAAAACAAAGCAAATCGAAACCATAACAAAACCAAAAGCGAAACCCAAACCAGATCAATACCGAAAAAACTCAAACCGAACCAACTCAAACCCGATAGTGCTTTCACCAAATTAAACCAAAACAATCAAACCATTCTGGGTCCCAGGTACACACTTAACAGCACAGACCCAGACCAAGTAAAACCCAAGCATGAGCCAAATCAGGAGGAGTACCGACAAACAACAACTCAGGAGGACAACCAACGACAGCCAAGACCCACACCCAAACAAATGAGGACGCCCACCACCGACCCAAAACCTAATCACACCTGAAAAGACAAACTGCAAAACGGAAGCGGGGGAACTTGAAGAAGAGCCGCCCGCAAAGTTCATCCGCAACAACACACACGGCAGCCGGAAAGGAAAGCGGAGCACGAAGGGGACGATGGACGGGTGTTAACAACGATACGAACGGAATGACGAGTCCAAGTAAAACCGAAACATGACCCAAATCAGGAGGAGTACCGACAAGAGGTAACTCATGAGGACTACCAACAACAACCATGACCCACACCCACGACCCACAACCACAACCGCCACCCACACCCAAACAAATCAGGACGCCCACCACCGACCCAAACCCTAATCACACGGGAAAACACATACTGCAAAACGGATGCCGGGGAACTTGCAAAAGAGCTGCCGTCGAAGTTGATCAGCAACACCACACACGGCGGCCGGAAAGGAAAGCGGACCACCAAGGGGACAATCGCCGGGAGTTACCAACGCTACGAACCGAATGACGACTTCGGTCCTCCGAAATTAGTAATAAGTTTAGTAACCAGGGTAGAGAGGTAATTTCACAACATAAATAGGTTTGGAAACACTGTTCTAATTAGTAAATTTGTTAATAAACGCCTTCATTTTTTAGTAACAGTTTACTACTTTTTTTTAGTAAAAACAACTCAAAATTAGTAAAATTTACTAAGAGGAAGAGTTTTTTTACTAAAAAAAACACAAGAATTAGTAAACAGTTACTAATTATCGGCATAATTCGTACAGTAAGAAGTAGTAAAATTTACTACGTTTTTTACTAACCTTGCGCTGACTTTACTAAAACATTTCCGTTAGTAACGTCAACGCAGAATTAGTAAAAAAAAGTAGTAAATTTTACTCTTTTTTTTACTAAAAGTGGTTTGACTTTACTAAAATACCAAAAAAATTAGTAAAGTCAACGAAAAATTACTAAAAAATGGAGTAAAATTTTAAAATTTTTTTACTAATTCTCCATTGACGTTAATAACGGAAATATTTTAGTAAAGTCAGCGCAAAAGTAGTAAACTTGAACTGGAATAAACAGGGAAAAAGTAGTAAAATTTCCATACTTTTTTACTAAGTTTGGGTTGACTTTACTAAAAGTAGACCGAAAAGTAGTAAATTTTCCTACATTTTTTACTAAATATGCGCTGACTTCGTTAGTATTAATTAGTAACGGTCAACTTTTAGTAAAATTTACTACTTTTCGTTAGTATTAATTAGTAAACTACGTAATCGTTACGTGCACGTACCGTTAGCCGCTTCCTGGAAGTCGATCGAGAAGTGTTGCTTGCGTTGTCTTTTCGGGGGGAAGTCAATTTCTGGTTTAGCCGGCAGTGAGTGGGGTGGAAGAGAGTTTTCCTGGTTTGAAAACTCCAAAGGACCAAAAACCAAAAAAAAAAAAAACACACAGAGAGAGAGAGAATCAGGAGGAGGGAGGGCGGGCAGGTGACGTCATCGTCACACAGTTGGACCCACTTCTTTTTCTGGGGGGATTTGGACACGTGTCTTTTCGAAACCCTCCTCGACCTCTCCCACTTAACCAATGTCCCGAGCGTCACGTGGACCCCCTAATTTCAACTGCTCGCTTATTTATTATCAAATTAAAAAAGCAAAGTATTCCTCCAAACATACAATTAAAGGCTAAATTATCCGATTTATCCTAAACTTTGATTTTTTTTCGATTTATCTTATCGTTTACATAATATCACCATATATCCTAAACTTTCTCAATTAATCTTTATTTATCCTTCGTCAATAGGCCGACTAATGGAGGTTGGCGTAACGCTGAGGTGGCACTAACACCGTCAGTGGCCACGCCGTCAGAAGATTAAATGTCAGATTAATCCTCAATTAAATTAGATTGTTTTAATTAGGTCTAAAATTGGCACAAGTCCTAAACCCCGACCTCCATTAGATCGTTTCAATTAGGTCCAAATCGCCCCAACCCTAACCCCAACCTCCTCTTCTACCCCACTCCTCGACCTCCTCCTCCTCAGTTTCGGACCTCATCATCTTCCCCGACCCCCAACCTCCTCCTCTTCCCCCACGTCCGGCCTTCTCCTCTTCCCCCACCCCCAACCTCATCCTCTTCCGTCCACGTCCGATGTCCTCCTCTTCCCCCACGTCCGACCTTCTCCTCTTCCCCCACCCCCAACCTCCTCCTCTTCCCCTACCCGCGACCTCCTCTTCTCTCCTCCCGACATCCAATTCCTCCTCAGTCCCCGACCTCATCTTCCTCATCAGTCCCCGACCGACTTCCTCGTCCTCAGCCCCGAGCGTCTCCAATAGTGAGGTTGTATGGTCTGAGTTGCCGTTAGGTAATGGAAGACACTCGCGGCGATTTGATTCTACATGTGGGCGGTAAGCCTTGTATGAGGGGTATGGTAAGTTATGTTGGTGTAAAAACATGCAGAATAGAAAATGTCAACGTTGATAGAATCAGATATTTTACAGTGAAGAACTTAGTCAATAAGGTTGGATATGATCCCACCAGGATGTGGTTTGCTAGACCTGGAAAGAGTTTGGTGAAAGGTTTGGTAGAGATTTATAGTGATTCCGAGGTAGTAGAATTGGTAAAACTGTTAGTGGAGGCGAAATCGATAAATATATATGTTGAAGGTGACGAATGTAATGATAGTGATCTTGAGGAAGAACGGGCTGAGCTGAAAGGGACGATGATTATGTTGAAGGCTGCCCAAATGAGGCTATCCCTAGCGTTCCCTTGAAATCGAGGCCGTGGAATCGGAGTATCAAACTTCAGATGCCGAACTACATGGAGGGTCAGATGATGATGCAGGTACCTCTCGTGCTCGATCTGATGGATATGTTTATGATCCTGATTGTGACCAGAAGAAATTGAGATTTGAGGTGGGGCTGAGTTTTGATTCCCTTGATCAATTTAAAGAGGCAATTCAAGATATGTTGTCATGAATGGAGTGAATATGCGTTGGGTTAGAATGGATAATAGGAGGATGGAATACGCATGTGTGATGGATTGTCCTTGGCGTATATATGCGTGTTGGTTGCAAAGGATCGTACTGTTTCAGTGAAGTCTTATTGTTTAGAGCATAAGTGTACAAGGGTGTTGAAGAATAGGGAAGCTACATTGAAATGGCTAGCTAGGGAGTTCATTAAGCAAAATCGACCTCTTGATACGATGAGGGCTCGAGATTTTGTTGCTGATCTAATGGAGAAGTATTCCATTAAGGTGAGAACAACTTGCAAGTTTACATAGCCAAATGGCTTGCTCAGAGGACGGTTAATGGTTCCATAGAGGATCATTATAAGAAGCTTAGATCTTATATTACCTACATTGGGAAAATGTCTCCTAATAGCACATTTAAGCTGGATGTTGAGTTTTCTCCAAGTGCTAGTTTGTTTAACACTTTCAATAGACTATATGTGGGATTTTCTGAGTTGAGAAAGGGATTTAGACTTGGTTGTAGAAAAGTGATTGAATTCGATGGCACAATCTTGAAAACGAATGCTGGAGGCATATTGTTGTCGGCAGTAGTAGAGACGGAAACAACCATATGTACTCGATTGCTTGGGCTGTAGTGGAAGGAGAGAATACTTTGAGTTGGATGTGATTTCTGTCCCTTTTATTTGAAGATTTGGCTATAAGTGGTGGACGATGGTGGACATTTATAAGCAATAAGCAAAAGGTATGCTTGCTTCTTGTTGTCTGTTCTTCTTGGTATGTCTGCTTTTTTGTAGTATGTTATTCTTGGACATATGTAACATTTTTTTTCAGGGGTTAATACATTCTGTGGCTGAACTTGTACCCCTAGCTGAGCATATAAATTGTGCTCGTCACGTGTACGCCAATTGGAAAGTAACTCATAGAGGGCAATTATTGAAAAGATGTTTTTGGGCTGCAGTTAAGCGCGCAAATGAAGTCTCTTACAACCTTGCATTAAGGAAATTGCGTGCAATATCAAATGATGTTGCAGAAGACTTTATCAAGCAAGGCCGGAGCATTTTTCCAAGGTCAGTATGTTGTTTGGCAGTGTTTAACTCTTTTGACTTTACCTGTTTTACATAACAGGTTTACTTTGACACATCGGTGAAGTATGATGCTACCGATAACAACTTGTGTGAGACATTTAATTCTTATATTGCATTAGCTAGGACCAAACCTATCGTTGACATGTTAGATGAGATTAGGTTGAGTTTGATGGAGAAGATGTATCACAAGAACCGGCTTTTCAATGACCGAGAAGATGTGGTCTGTCCTGAATTTAGGAAGAAAATTGGGAAGTTGAAAGTGGCTACCGGTAGATGGGTTCCTAGGCCTTACATTGGAGAGAAACTTGTTAACTTGTGTCCGATTTGTTCATTTGCATCGATCTGGACAGTTTGTTGTTTAGATTTAGATGTCCAGTTTTGGATGATCAAGTTATGTACTAGATTATGTACCAAAATTATGTCCAGATTTTGTCCAGAATATGTACCAATTTATCCAGATTGTGTACCAATTTGTCCATATTATGTACCAGATTATTACTACCTCAAAATCCTACCAATTTTTCCAGATTATTTATAGTTTATCCACTTTGTACAGAATCCACACAAAATCCAATTTTATCCAGTTTGTACAGTTTGTCCAGATTACCAGTTTGTACACAATGTAGATGGTTGCAATTCCACACAAAAATCCAAAACTAAAATCCACATTGTTGCAACTTCCAACAACAAAATCCAACAACAACAACCAACATCAGATTGTTGCAATTACAGATACTTTGTCACAAAACAAAATCCAACAACACAGATAATAAAGATAAAAAATAGTTCAGACACAATTATATATCTAATAATCTCCAATCTCGCTTCAATCTTAATAAGTTGCATCTCGACCTTCATAATTCTTTCCTTCAACACATTGTTAACCAAGTCTTTCTTCCTTGAATGTGATCTTGCATTTTCATATTCCAATCACATAAAAAACCCATAACCTCCACCATCTTCTTTGTAACGAGGACAATCCACATACATTCTACCTTTGTTCTTCTCTATTTTTGCTACTTTAGGATGACGGACAATCCCACACTTGCAGTGAACCCAAGACTGTATGTTCTCATGGCTGTCGATACTACTCGAGAAGTCCTTCAAGTTTTTCCATTTAAAAGACATAATCCACCTTCGAATCCCTTCATGGAAGCTATAATACATAAATCAACTACTTAATAACTAAAAAAACGAAGCCATACTGTCCACTATTAACCACCAACACACCACAAACACTGGCAGCTAGGAAAGCCGTAAGCACTAGCAGCTAAGAACTTAGACCGGGTCTAAGCTGTATCCAACACCGGACTCAATGGTGCAAAGTTCCAACAGAAACAACCAAGTGAACCAAAATGTTAAAAAAAAATACCAACACCTCGCGATTTGGGGGTGGGTCAGGGGGATAAGTGGACATGTCAGGGATGGCTAGCGGAAAGAGGCAGGGGAACAGGAAAAGGCCGGCGGAGATGGGGGAAGAGGCAGGGGGTGGGGAAGGAGGACGAGGTCGGGGACTGAGGAGAAGAGGATGTCGGGGGTGAGGGAAGAGGAAGTCGGAGATGGGGGGAGGAAAAGGACGATTTGGGGTTTTAGGGTTGATCGGGGCTGATTTGGGGAATTATGGTTGAATTGGCCGATTGTTTAGGGTTGGGGCCAATTTTGGACCTAAGTGAAACGATCTAATTTATTTGATGACTAATCTGACATTGAATCTTCTGACGGCGTGGCGCTTGACGGCGTTAGTGCTATGTCAGCGCCGCGTCAACCTCCGTTAGTTGGCCGATTGACGGAAGATAAATAAGGATTAATAAAGGAAGTTTAGCATATATGGTGATATTATGTAAACGATAGAATAAATCGGAAAAAAATGAATAATTTAGGATAAATCGGATAATTTGGCCTTAAAGGACGTTTGTCATTCAGATGTTTGACAAACGTCATTTTGAAAGACTTTATAATTTGGCTTTTATACATTCTACCCACATAAAACATCTGAACGACAAACGTCAGTGGCCTTAAGGACGTTTTTTAGTTTTGTCTCGTACTTATAACGAGCTTTCTTTTTTCGAGAAAACATTATTCCGAGGTTTTAAATTTGAATAAATAATACATGTAATTCGGTGCTTTAAACATTAAAGCTATATAATTATGTGAAATAACATTAATTCGGGGTTTGTAACAATGAGTTTTAACATTAATTGAAAAACTCGGCGTTAACATCGAGTTCGCCCTGCCACTGGTTGCGTCTTGTTACAAGAATTATTTTCCAAGTGTGGAGAACTCGGTGTTGTAACATGTAACACCAAGTTTCTGGGACTTTTTTAAAGAACTGGGTGTTATAGACACCGAGTTTTTACAACTTTTTAAAGCACTCGGTGTTAGAAAGATGCAATTCGAATTATAAACGTAAGAATTCGATGTTCAAAACATCGAATTCCTTGAGAAGTTGCATGATTTGGTGTTTCTATTCCCGAGTTTAAAAAAAAAATTCTAAGAACTCGGTATTACAAAAATCGAGTTCCCTGCACTAAGGGAAAGATTTTTGCGGCAATATGCTAATAGTGACAAAGTGAACTCAGTGTTTGTAATAAGAGGTTCTTCAACTCATGTTAAAATTCAGTGTTATAAACATCGAGTTCATGTGATTTCACATAATTTTATGAACTCGATGTTTAAAATACCGAAATAAAAGTATTAATTATCCAAATTAGTGCCTTGTTTGGGGAAATAGTTTTCCGGATAAACATTATCGTGGAACAAAGCTCAACTTATATCAGTGGAGATTTGTACAGATGGCGTTAGTTTAAAAAAGAATTCATACATTGTGTAAAGTTTTAAGTTTTCGTAAGTTTGCCCTAAATGACAACATATTTCAAACTAGAAAGAACAAAGCTGTCGCCCTCAAACGAAGTCACTCTTCGTAATCACGTATGGCATATACGAGCTCATAATTTCAAACTCGCGACAAAATATTTATAAAAAAAGTTTCACAAATTTAGGTAGGAATTCAATACTAAGTCAGCATTTGAGTTGAAGACAAGGACACCTCGTTCAAACCCATAGCTAAAAGTCGCCTTTTCTAGACGTGTAATATCAATCAATCCAGAGCCGATCCCTTCAATTGATCTTATTTAGGGCATTCGTAACCCTCTGAACCCTACTGGCTGCTAAGAGCCTCTTCTTCAATAGGGGTCTGGTAGAGTTGATGCTCACTAAGACACCGGACCTTACATGCAACTCAATGATGGCCGTTGCACTAGCAGTGATTTTGTATATGGCGTTATCTGATATACCCGACAAGTATGATCCGTGTTAGACTCCTTAATCGCAATAACAGAGGAACAAACTGGCAACAACCAACAATTCACTTCGCACAATATCCAAACAAGGATTACATATCCACTCACTTGCCCACAGTGGCCAACTCCGACAGCCCAAGCCAATAATCAACAATGGCAAGGTTCTCTCCCTTCGCCACCGCCTCAGGTGCAACAACAACTTCTGCAACACTCTAACTAACTAACTCCCCTCCCCGCTTCCCTTTTTCTAAGAGACATCCCCCTAACAAACATAACAGACAGCCCATAGACACCACTCCTAATAGGCAAACCCGTCGTCAGCCGGTTCACTAATATTAGACCGGCGTACTAATATCGAACTGGCCTAAACCGACGTCCCAACCCCATAATGACCATAACGGCCATCCTTCATTCTTTTCTTCTTCAGAATTCTGCATTGCAGCATCTGCATTCCAATCCCTTGATCTCCACCGCAATTCTTCTCTTCAGCGGACCAACCTCGTATCAAGTCTCCCCCCTTGAAAGATACTTGTCCTCAAGTGAGCACGAAGGAATTTCTTCTCCAAGTCATATAAGAACTCCCAAGTAGCATCTTCCGGAACAGCACCCCGCCATTGCACCAGAACTTGAGTAGCAGCACGACTCCCTCGCTTGACCATTCGCCTAGCTAAAATAACCATAGGCTCACGCACCTGCAGATCACAGAAAGATGGCAAAGTCATGGAAACCCGGGTATCATCTGGAACACTCTTCCTCAGCTTGGAAACATGGAAGGTAGGATGAATTAAAGCCCCTGCAGGTAATTCCAGCTTGTATGCCACCTTCCCGATCTTATCCACCACCTTAAAGGGACCATAAAACAGTGGAGATAGCTTCTGGTTACTCCTCTCCACAACACTCTGCTGCCGATAAGGGCGTAGTTTCACATAAACAAAATCCCCCAGCCTGAAACTCTCTCTCCACTCTATGCTGGTTAGCCAACTGCTGCATTCTGTGATGAGCACGATCCAAATGAAACCGCAGCAGCTGAAGATGAGCTTCCCTCTCCCTCAGCTTCAAATCCACCGTAGGAACAACATGATTATTAGGAATATAGGGAATATGAACCAGAGGTGGATAACCATATAAGGCCTCGAATGGAGACATTTTGAGGGAGGAATGGTAAGTACTATTATACCACCACTCAGCCAAAGGTAGCCAAGTAACCCACCCCTCTGGACAATCACCAACCGTACAACGCAAATAGGTTTCAAGGCATCTATTAACCACTTCACTCTGCCCATCTATTTGCGGATGATAAGCAGTTGAAAGGTGCAGCTCCACCCCCTGCAGAATAAAGAGCTCTTGCCAAAATCGACTGAGAAAAATGGCATCCCTATCACTCACAATGGTAAGAGGCAATCCATGTAGCTTGAAAATATTGTCCAAGAAGAGCTGAGCAACAATTTTGGCAGTGTAGGGGTGAGGTAAAGCGAGGAAGTGACCATACTTACTCAACCGATCCCACCACAAATATAGCAGCCTTACCATGAAATTTGGGCAACCCATCAATGAAATCCATGGAAATGTCTTGCCAAAAACCAGCAGGAACCGGTAAAGGTTGCAACAACCTAGGAGAAGCAACATTCTCATGCTTGCAAGTAGAACAGATTGAACAAGAATGCACAAAATTACGAACATCTCTTTACAGCCCATTCCAAAAGAAAAATCTGCTAATCCTCTTGGTAGTAGCAAGAACCCCAGAATGACCTCCAACTGGACCACAATGAAAGATCTGTAGAACCTTCTTTCGAACTTGAGGAATGTCACCAACTACCAATTTGGAACCCTTCTGCAACAACCCCTGTCTCTACTGAAACTGACTCACAGATGCATTTCCTCCTTGTAATTCAACAATTAAAGCAACCAACTTAGGATCAGCTGTCCAAGTGGCCTTGATATCATCAAACAGGGTAGGTGAATAATGCTGAACAGTCATTGATAGCAATTCAGACCCTTGAACCCGGGGTAAGGCATCTGCTGCAACATTTTCTTTACCCCTTTTATACACAATCTCATAGTCATACCCCATAAGCTTTGTCAACCACCTGAATTGTCCCTCTGTGTGCAACCTCTGCTCCAACAAGAATTTCAAGCTTTTGTGATCTGTCCGTACCACAAAATGTCTGCCCACTAAATAGTGATGCCACTTGCCTACAACATGCACCAACGAATAAAGTTCTTTTTCGTACACAGAAAGGCTATAATGCTGAGGGGCAAGATGTTTACTAATAAAGGCAATTGGGTGCTCTCTCTGCATAAGAACAACTCTAATTCCCACATCAGAAGCATCAATTTCAATCACAAAGGTATCATTAAAGTTAGGAAGAACAAGAACTGGAGCAGTAGTTAGCATTCTTTTCAACTTATCAAAAGCAGTCTGAGCTGCAGAATTCCAACAAAAACCATCCTTCTTCAAAAGATCAGTTAAAGGTTTACAAATTACTCCATACCCTCTAATGAATCGTCTGTAGTAACCACTCAACCCCAAAAACCCTCTCAACTGCTTCAATGTAGATGGAACCGGCCAGTTCTGCACAGCTTGGATTTTGGATGGATCTGTTGACACCCCTTCTCTGTCAATAAAGTGCCCTAGATACTCCACTCGAGAACTGCCAAAGACATACTTAGATTTCTTGGAAAACAAGACATACTTCCTGAGGACTGATAGGGCAGTCTGCAAATGATAAACATGCTCAGCCACAGTTTTACTATAAATGAGTATGTCATCAAAGAAAACTAAGATAAACTTCCTCAAGTAAGGTCTAAATATCGAATTCATCAAGCTTTGGAATGTGGATGGAGCATTAGTCAATCCAAAAGGCATGACCAAAAACTCATAATGCCCATCATGAGTTCGGAAGGCTGTCTTAGGCACATCCAATGGATTCATCCTAATTTGGTGATAACCGGCTCGCAAATCAATTTTGGAGAAGATGAGAGCCCCAAACAGTTCATCAAGCAACTCCTCTATAACCGGTATGGGATACTTGTCCTTCACTGTCTGTTTTTTAAGTTCTCTATAGTCTACACACATGCATCATGAGCCGTCCTTCTTCTTAACCATCACCACAGGGGAAGAAAAAGAGCTCTTACGCTCTTGAATAACCCCAATATTCATCATCTCCGACACCATCTTCTCAATTTCGTCTTTCTGTGCAGCTGAATGTTTATATGGCCTCAAGCTGATGCCCTGCACCCCTTCCTTCAGAACAATAGAATGATTATAGTCCCCGAAAAGGAGGTAATTCAGTAGGCTCCACAAAAAGATCTGCATAAGCAGCCAACACTCCCTCAATCTTAGGCAGTTCTTTCCCTATTTGGACTGATTGGCAATGCAGTAAAGATTCCTCCACACCAACAACACTGGCTACCCAACCCACAACAACAGGTGCACTACAGATTTTTTGCATCTTTCGCACTGTAGTTGCCTGCAACATCCCCTGCTGTCCTTTGTGTGATTCTCCTACAAGCACCACCTCAACTCCCTCCCAAGTAAACTTCATCATAGAAAGGTGAAAGTTCCAAACAATATCCCCCAACTCAGCCAGCCAAGTTACTCCCAATATCATTTCACAACCTCCCAATGAAATGACATAAAAATCAGCCGTAAATGTATGCCCTTGCATCTCCCAACAGAATTGTCTCAACATATTTCTACAAACCATGCTTCTACCATCTGCAACAAGTACCCTAATTGGAGGTCCTGTCTCAACCAGCAGATTCATCCCTTTAACCATACCTGTGTCAACAAAATTATGAGTACTCCTAGAATCAATAAGGATATTCAAACTTTTCTTCTTAAACAATCCTTTAACTTGCATGGTTTGAACCCCTTCATTTTTCAATTCTCCCTTCAAAGCGTGTAATGTAACTTGCACCCTATCCTTCCCTTGTTCACCAACATCTGTGGCACAGCCTTCCATAATTCCCACTCCCTCTTCAATTGGTTCTAGAATCATAGAATACACTTGCCGCCTAGAACATCTATGATTCCTATCAAAGCGTTCATTGCATCCAAAGCATAAGCCCTTCATCCTCCTCTCCTCAACCTCTTCTTGAATTAACCTCCTCCTTCCCACAGACCCCACATTACTGCTTACACTAAAAGAAACACTTGCAGCATTTACACCCCTATCCTCACCACTTCAATTCACCCCAAACGCAAAAGAAGTACTGCCAACACGGTTTATAACCTTGTCCCTTGTTCTAGAAACTCTCTGCTCTCCTATTGGAACAATTGGCCTATTCTAAACTCGCAGAGGTTTGCTGCCACTGTTTCCTGCACGCCCCTGAGGCACATCACTACTAAGAATCCTCACATTGGCCTGTACAGAAAACAAATCAATAGGTTTGAGCAGCCATAAGGTGCTTTTGAACTCTTTCTTCAGGCCATTGATGAAAAGGCTAACTTGGAACGACATAGGTAAATCAATTTTATCCAACACCCTACGTAAGAAAATATCAAATTCTTCCATGTATGCATACAAATTAGAGAATTCCCCTTCCTGCTTTAAATTATTCATTTTTCCCATAGGGTCTTCAAAAACCTCTTTGCCAAACCGGCTGTTCAATGCCACAGAATACTCCTTCCATTCTAACACTCTATCCTTCTTCCGATTCTTAACATAGGAATAGTGCCATTGTAATGCAGACCCATACAAATACAATGAAGCTAATTTCACCTTCCTATCCTTAGGCACATGCTCTAACTCAAAATACCTTTGGCATTTATAAAGCCAATCTTCTAAATCATGTCCATCAAATTCTGGAAAGTTAATGTTAGGCATAGAAAAGGTATTCGCAATAACTCCTCTTGTATCATCACTCCTCTTCTCCTTAACTACTGTCAGCTCTTCATCCCTATTAACCTCCAACACTGTTAACTTTTGTAGTATCAAATTCCACTTATCATCGATTTGAGCCTGCACATTCCTTGTCTGTAATTGTACTTCACGGATTTGTGAAGTCAATACCCCAACCTTCTCCATCAATCCCTCCACCAATTCACCTGTGGTCTACTCCCTTCACAACTCATCAAATCGAGTCTCCACTATTTCGTATTATGCACAACAACGATCTCAACAGAGTAATTGTTCCAACAGCACCAGAATATCAACACCACACAACACTATGACTCAGCTAATTATCACCGCTCACTTCCACTAGCAGGATGTTGCTCCGATACCCTTGATCCGTGTTAGACTCCTTAATCGCAATAACAGGGGAACAGAACAGCAACGACCAACAATTCACTTCGCACAATATCCAAACAAGGATTACAGATCCACTCACTTACCCACAGCGGCCAACTCCGATAGCCCAAGCCAACAATCAACAATGGCAAGGTTTTCTCCCTTCGCCACCGCCTCAGGCGCAACAACAACTTCTGCAACACTCTAACTAACTAGCTCCCCTCCTTGCTTCTCTTTTTCTAACAGACATCCCCCTAACAAACATAACAGACAGCCCACAGACACCACTCCTAATAGGCATCTACATTCTAATCCCTTGATCTCCACCGCAATTCTTCTCTTCAGCGGACCAACCTCGTATCAAAGTAACTCAAATCCAGTGCACTTTAACGTTCCTCGGAGATTACCTTCACGATGCAGCAACATGGAGATTCCTTCATCCGTCACCCTTGTGTAGGATCAGAGCGATAGTCGATTTATTAGGGAACCACCCCTTTCGAGAAAAGACAAGCCATCACCCGTTATATTGGATCCAGCAAGATTGAGCGTCGTCAATTTATTCAAGGATAAAATCTTGTGGAAGCCGGACTCCGATATTCCCCGGCAGCCACGCAGGTGAAGTAATTCTAGACTGCTGGAGGACGCCAACTTTGTGACCGTCTTAAGTCATACAGAGAAAAAGGTGCCTTACTTGTGTCATGGAAGGTTAAGTCTGACAAATGGGGGCGCACTAGGGACTTCGTAACTCTTTAATTTGGGGCAGCAATGCAGAAAGGATGCGAATCCAGCATCGCTGACTTTTGGAGAGTCTAACGGATTCAAGGTCCCTGCAGCCCTCCGAGAGAAGGAACATACCCATGTCAGTTACTCTTCTGAAAGAAACAGGATCTCTGAAATACCTTGTTTGTACAACAGAACGCCTTCTTAACCATATCATAGATCCCAATCATTGAAGTCCTGAGTCTGTTAGATCGGAAAATAACACGTGAAAACAGGTTTGAATGTCCTCGAGCTCCAACACCAGCAATTGTGGGAGATAACTGGTTAGTTTGGCAACAAGGACATCTGACATGACATTCAAAACGAGGGACAGGCTCTGTCGAGGGTAAATCAATTGTGATCCACCAGGGACCCCAGGTGGGCTCACAAGGGGTAGAGCCTCAAACCCAGAGGCATCGCAGTTTCAGAGTTTGGTGACTTTCAGGCATCCGGCAAAGAACTGGACGGGGACCCAATGCTCGGCTCTTCAAACAAAGATTCTGCCAAGTACAAAACCAAGCGAAAGGAGAGCGAGGTGATTGAAAAGGTATTAGCTTTGAACGATATAGGCTTACAAAAAGCAAAGGTGTTGTACGGGAACTCCATAAGGAAGAATGAAGCTGTTGGTTGTGTCTCCAACCTTGTTCTTTGCAATAGTAAAGTGAGGATCATCATCGGTGAATTCAACTGTGAGCACCCTGCCATGAAATCCAATTTTACAGAGTGCAGTTAGACAAAGACCAACAAGACCAAAGCGTAAACACAAAGAGCTATATTTCCCTCTATAATGCCTACTGCGAATTTAACACACATCTGCGAAGAAATGCAAGCTACAGCAACAATCACACTCCTTTTGGAGTACCTCAAATCGGGGCATTTGTCAGAAATAAAGGCAATAACTTGAGGCGTCAAGAGGGACCCTTTGAACAGATGAAGCTCCTGGAGATGTGGCCAGAGGAAATACTTTACCGCCTGATCACCGAGACGGAGGCAATTCAAAGTAAGGCCAGAGAATCCCTGCTTGCTCCTGCGTTCTATGCAGGAAACCATCCTTTCATCCAGACCGAGATCCTTCCACCAGAAATGAAATTACGATCGTTTATGCTTTCCATGAACATAACACAACCTCGAAGCAAAACAAGCAAGAGGGACAGATCATTACAGAGAGGTCAAGAGAGGTGAATGAGCTGAGGGACCGTGAGCAGGCAACATAGAGTGATGAGGAGGCGCACGGTAAACTACACTGATACTCCACGCCCAGCTTCGAGATGATCCAATCATGAACACCAAGGGAGAGTTACCCGGTGGCTATTGAAAGTACGAATTCCTAAAAGAAACCTCGTCGACCATTTCATTAATAATGAGAGAGTATTACATAATTTGATTATAATTGAGTTACAAAAATTTATACAATTAAAGCTTTATATCGAACATGGAATAAGCATGCATAGATTACTTCTATTACCTATCAAAAATACGAAATAACGTTAGTCAAATGACTAAGTACTGCAGCTCAAGCACGCGTAGCCAATCGCCCATAACATCCTTGACGTATCTCAATATTGAGACCTCGTCTCAAAATTTCGACATACGTCGTTGCGTTTCCAATTCCTCAAGGATTGCAACTAATTTGTTCCCAACGGCATCCGGGATTGTCGTATTTTCAGCCCACGTACATAACTCAATACAACCTCAACCTCATGCACACGGATGAGTTCCCACATGGTCAGCCCCCGCACAATTGTTATTCAACACATAAACGCTTAACCGCGAATCACCAGCAAGCCAACACGCGGAGCAAATCCGCTCATCCGTCGCATAAACGAGGGTCCGGGGTGCCATCCCTACTGTTACATGCCTGAAGGCATGGGACGGTGAAGGACGTTTCGTGGAAGGCTCCATGAGCAACCGTTCGTGAGGGAGGCACGAACAATCATAACTGGTCACGATAGGGTGTGTCCATGAAGAGGCACGACTGTTCTGAAGGATCATGTCTAGTGGGAAGGGGGGCCTGAAAGGATCGAAACAATTTGATTTATGCAAATACATTACATTTACATTGATTGAATGAACATTCGTTACATACATGTGAGCTACAAGCTCAATTTTTCGAAAACTAAATAAATCTTGTCCATTCATGATGCGCAGCCTAAGAACCCTTCTTAAACCTGCAAGGAACTAAAATCCATTTCATTTTAAAACCCCTCATACATCCACAAGAAAGCACACGTTCCATACAAATTGTTCTAGGGCCATTTTTCCTTTTTCGAGACCTCATACGCCCTGTTCTTAAACCAATTCGGTTTTCACCTTAACCCAACAATTTCTCTTTGTTTCTACCATTTTCCACACCTTAACCAAGGTAGAAAGACACCATAAAAATCTCAGATTGAAACTCCAAATGCATCGTCCCATAATTCATCATCTTTCCACATTCGTTTCCACCGAAAACTGTACTTTCTGATCTCATTACTAAGCCTATTCGGCTTTAACCTTTCCTCATCAATTTCCATTCGTGTCTACCATTTTCCACTTCTTAGATAAGGTAGGAAGGCGCCCTTAAAATCTCAAAACCAAACTCCCAGTACATTTCCCCTTAGGCTAGTGAAACCATATACCCGTCTAATCGTTATTTCGGCCATTTTTCGTTTTCTGTACATCCCAATGATAACCAATTCGGCTTTGACCTTCCCCCATCTTTTTCAACTTATTTCTACCACATTCCTACACCCTTTCAAGGTGGGAATGTGGCTACAAATTTTCACGTTATAACTCCTTTCCTACAGCCCCTCATTGAGCTCAAGTAACACTCATAATTCTTGCCCGTTTCAACCGAATGTCACTCCATTCGGTCTCACCTCCCATCCACCCCCGAGCATAACTTTTCCGTGCTTTTCTAGCACGAGGGACAGCCCTTCTAGGCTTCCATTCCGGCCTTACAACGCCGCATAATTTCCAGCCCTTAGCCGATTTGATTTCCATGGCCAAAGCCACGCGATTCCGCTCTTAGAGCGCGAGGTGGAGCGCAGCCACCACGGGGCTCGACGCTCCCCTATTCCATACCTTAACTTCACTCATTTCCAGCCCCTAAGGACCGCAATCATTCCCCTCAAGGCTCGCCCCAAGCGCAGCCTTTCGGTAAGCCAACAACCACACGCATACACATACTCAAACATAGAGGGGTTCGGGTGGCTCCCCTCCACCTTAGGGGTTCGGCCACCCTCTAACCCTCTCCAAACCATCTCCAAATCACAGCCCAACCACAGCCACGAATTTAAACAGCATGCACCACAACTAAGCTTAAAAGCGAAGGAGGGATGTAGGGGTTACCGGCCGGTTGCACCTCGACACAAGTCGGTGAGCTCCGCCCTTCGCCGGATCACCTCCGCTCGCGGGGGTTGCCTTTCCTTGGCCCTCAACCTTAGGCTTGACCGGCGCCTAACTCTCCTCTCTTGCGGATCCACCTTGGTGCTTCGAACCGCCTTCCTTTCCTCTTCTTCTTCCCCTTCGCCGAGCTCCCCTTCTTCCTTTTTCTTTCCAAGTCTTTTTGTGTGTGTATGTGTTATGTGTTATGTGGGGAAGGAGGACGAATTTCCACCCCTTCAAGAGGGGTTCACCGCTTCATTTCCTTCATGAGGCCCCCTTCATCCTCTTCCATTAGCAACTAGGGACCAAATTACCATCATCATAATTTGGACTCCCATAATATAATAATAATATATTTGGTTGACTAGTCAACTTGATCCCATGGCCACAACTCATCCTTGGAAGCTTTTGTCCATGTCATCAACGGTGGGTATTGGTTCAATGACCACATAGGCGTCCCTCCTCGGATCCCCTCTGGGCCCCCTCTGGATCCCCTCTGGACCCCCTCTGAGCCCCCGTTGGGTCCCCTCTGGACCCCCTCTGGACTCCCTCTGAGCCCCCCCCCTTGCTAACATCCATATAATGTTCACGCATTGCCCACTCATCGCTCATGGGTCGCCCCCGGGATATATCTATGGTACGTCTGTCCGTTGCCCCTTGGGCGACACGGGCGCGTTCATCCTTCGCAAGGCAGTCGCCCCTTGGGCAATGCGAGGGTCGATCCTCCCTCGCCCCCTGGGCGATATGGGGGTCGATCCTATCCTCCCCTGTCTTCGCACTTGCCCGGGGTCGTCTTTCCATCTCCCCTTGGGCATGTTAGGGAGTCGATGGCTATCGCCCCCGGGGTCGGTGGCCGTTGACCCTTACCCGACCTACTCCGAACCTCCTTGTGTTCAATCTAGGACGAACCTTAATATTATAACGCCCACTTCGGGCATTCGTCTTTCATCCTTTAACCCTTCGCGACAACCCCACTTTGATTCACATACCTTCATTTTTGGGCAGCCAAGGCATCCATCATTAATCCATCACATGTCTAAACATTCATTCACAAGTCATTCTCATTGATCATCAAACTCATCACATATACATTGATTTCATTATCTATTATCATAGAATTTCGGGTCATTACAGGGCCCGCTTCCCGAAAAGGGGGACCTCAAGGGGGACTAAGGGGGCAGTTGCGTTGGCACCCCCTGAAGTGATACCCTTCGTGTAGCGTTGTAATGTTTGATGAAAAGCCACGATCCCCTATAAGAAGGCTTGTAAAGGGGCGTTGGCATGAAACTTGTATTCTGGGATTCTGAGTGAAATACAAAGGGTGTCCTTCACCTAAAACACTTGTTTGCTTCCGTTGTGCATAGGCTGGTCATGCTCGTGGGCGAGACACGACGCCCACAGGGTAGTTTTACTTGATAGAGAGAGTACCCCTGTGACAGTTGGCATCTGAGCTAGGTTGTGAGTGGTTGTGACTGGAAATGGCATTACCGATCACGGAGAGATTTGGTCGCTTGGAGAGGCTTGTGGGCGAACCCCCGTCCGAGGATCTCGTTCCAATATTCAACATGTTGGAAGAAGTTCGGGCAGGGATGGCTCATTTTGAATCATCTCTTGTCTTGCTGAATGATGAGGTAGAAAAAGTGTGCGGTCAACTTGGTGATATCGAGGGCGAGTTGGTCGTCCTCAAGAGGGCGATCGCTGCTCCGGTGGTTGGTGGTGATTCGCGTTCTAAGGTGAGGGTCCCTGAACCCCAGTTCTTTGATGGTTGTCGTGACGCAAAGGTGTTGCAGAACTTCTTGTGGGACGTTGAGCAATACTTTCTCGCGGCAAGAGTGCCCGAGAATGAGAAGGTGTCCATTACGGCAATGTACCTGTCGGGTGATGCGAAACTTTGGTGGCGGACCAGAGTAAAGGAGGACCTCAATGCGGGGCGTCCTCAGATCGATACGTGGGAGTCCCTTAAGAAAGAATTGACGGATCAGTTCTTACCTTGCAATACAAGTTGGGTCGCGAGAGAGGCTTTGAAGCGCCTCAAACATGTTGGTACGGTGAGGGATTATATGAAACAGTTTACCTCTTTGATGTTGGATATCACGGATATGTCGGATGCAGATAACCTTTTCAATTTCATGTATGGGCTACAACCATGGGCACAAGTTGAGTTGAGACGGCAGGGAGTAAAGGATCTCCCTACCGCCATTGCGGCTGCAGATGCTCTTGTAGATTTTCGTTGGGCAGGTGCAAATGACCCCATTAAAGATGAGCGGGGCCATAAAGGAAGAACCGGTGCCCAAAGAACTCAGAAAGGTAAAGGGCAGATGAAGTCGAAATGGAACGGTGCTCATAGCTTAACTCAAGGGCAATTAGGCACTGTAAGTAACGATACTCGGAAGGATCCGAAAACGTTTTCTGGTTGTTTCATTTGTGAAGGACCTCATAGGGCAAGGGACTGTCCGCGGAAAGAAAAGTTGAATGCAATAGTGTCGGAGGAAGAGACAACTCCGACCCGTGTAACCCCACTCCAACTTCTGAAGGCCTTGAGTATGAGAAAGGAAGGTGTAAGTAAAGGATTGATGTATGTTTCGCTAACCGTGAATGAGCACTGCATGTTGGCAATGGTTGATACAGGGGCGACTCATAGTTTTGTGGCTGATCGTATGGTGCAACGTTTGGGATTGAGACTAGATGAGCAGTTGTGTCAGATCAAGGCAGTGCATTCAGAGAGTCAGCCTATCAGTGGGATGGCAAGAAATGTTAAGATTACCCTCGGCTTATGGAATGTACAGTTAACTTCATGGTTGTTCCGCTTGATGATTTTGACATAATATTGGGTTTGTGGAAGCTTGTGTGGCAGTAATACCCCATTTGGGCGGATTGTTTATCGGAGATCTTTCTCAGCCGTGTTTTGTGAAAGGGCAGTACATTGAGAAGGAACGTGATGACAGTGGTTCGGAACTTGTCTCGGCAATGAGTCTTGCAAAATGTTGTAAGAAAGGTATGGTGACTTTCCTTACGGCTATTTTTTATGTGGATAATAGTGAGTCCAGTGTAGTGCCTAAGGAAGTGCTACCAGTGTTGGCCGAATTTGAGGATATGATGCCGGCTGATCTTCCAAAAGGGCTGCCACCTCGGAGGGCGGTAGACCATCGCATAGACCTCCTTCCGGGGACGGTACCCCCTGCCAAAGCGCCTTATCGGATGGGCCCTAAGGAACTCGATGAGTTGAGAAAACAGTTGGGAGAATTGATTGATGCAGGAAAGATTCAGCCCTCGAAAGCACTGTATGTAGCACTAGTGTTGTTTCAGACCAAGCAAGACGGTAGTCTACGGCTGTGCATCGACTATCATGGATTGAACAAGGTCACAGTGAAGAACAAGTACCCGGTGCCCCTTGTTGCTGATCTATTCGATAGACTGTCAAAGGCCTCATACTTTTCAAAGTTAGATCCGCGTTCCGGATACTGGCAGGTTCGAATCGCATATGGTTATGAGTCCAAAACTACTGTGGTTACGCGATATGGATCGTATGAGTTCCTTGTTATGCCGTTTGGCTTGACAAATGCCCCGGCTACCTTTTGTAATCTGATGAATAATGTTTTCAATGAATACATAGACGAGTTTGTTGTGGTTTACTTGGATGACATTGTAGTTTACTTGGAGAGTTTGGAGGACCATCTAAGACACCTTCGGCTTGTGTTTAAGAAACTAAGGGAACACTCTCTGTTCGTGAAGAAAGAGAAGTGTGAGTTTTGCTCGAAGGAGATACACTTCTTGGGCATGTGGTTGGACATGGAAGCGTGAGAATGGATACGAGGAAGGTGCTAGCCAATCAGGTCTGGCCTGCACCAAAGAAAGTTTCGGAGGTACGAAGTTTTCTTGGATTAGCAAATTATTATCGTAGATTTGTTAAGGGATACTCAAGGAGAGTTACCCCTTTGACGGATTTGTTGAGAAATGATAGGACCTGGTGTTGGGATGAGAAATGTCAGGTTGCGTCTGATGATTTGAAAGAAGCGATTTCTGCAAAACCTGTCCTAAAGTTGCCAGAGTTTGATAAACCGTTTGAAGTCCATACCGATGCCTCGGACCATGCGGTAGGTGGTGTGTTAGTGCAGGACGGCCACCCGGTAGCTTTTGAAAGTTGGAAGCTTAAGGAGGCAGAACAGAATTATTCTGCCCACGAGAAAGAGATGTTGGCGGTAGTACATTGCTTGAGAGTTTGGCGAGTGTATCTTTTGGGGAATCCGTTTGTGATTAAGACTGATAACGTGGCTAACACATTCTTTAAGACGCAGAAAAAGCTTTCCGCGAGACAGGCGCGGTGGCAAGAGTTCTTGGCCGAGTATGATTTTGAGTGGGAACACAGGCCTGGACGACATAATTTGGTTGCTGAAGCGTTGAGTCGGAAAACAATGATGACAGTGGCCGCTATCTCTACCTTCTAGTCGGACATCTTGGATAAGGTGTGTAACTTAGCAAAGGCTGACCCTGCTTACATGAGATTGGTAGAACAAGTTAAGGAAGGTTCAGTGCGGAGGTACTGGCTTGACGATGATATATTATACTGTGAGGGCAGTAGGTTGTATGTTCCTATTGGTGGGGAACTAAGGCAGCGAATTTTGAGAGAATCACATGATTCTCCCTGGGCTGGTCACCCGGGAAGAGAGCGGATGTTGGCATTGGTTAAGAGAACCTATGTCTGGCCGCGCATGGACGATGATTGCGAGGCGTATGTGCGGACGTGCTTGGTGTGTCAGCAAGATAAACCAGACAGACGGAAGGAGTCAGGATTGCTCCAGCCGTTGCCAATTGCGGAGAAACCTTGGGTATCAGTTTCAATGGATTTCGTTTTCGGATTTCCTAAGGTTAGAGACTTATCTTCAATATTGGTGGTTGTTGATAGGTTCTCGAAGTATGCTGCATTCATTGCAGCGCCCACATTTGTACCGCGGAGGTAACCGCGAAACTGTTTTATAAGAATGTAGTGAAGTACTTTGGATTGTCGTCTGACATTGTGAGCGATAGGGATGCACGTTTCACTGGTCGATTTTGGACATGTCTCTTTAACTTGATGGGTACAGAGTTGAAGTTCTCGACGGCAAACCACCCGCAGACCGATGGACAGACAAAGCGGGTTAATGCTTTACTTGAGGAATATCCGCGACACTATGTAACAGCAAGTCAGCGAAACTGGGTAAATTTACTTGATACGGTTCAGTTTTGTTACAATTTGCACAGGTCGTCATCAACAGGATTTAGTCCCTTTGAACTTGCTATGGGACATCAGCCCTTGTGTCCTCAAGATGTTGCTCTACAACGATCAGGGGGACCTTGTCCGGCTGCTTACCGATTTGCTCGAGATAAACATGAGATTATTGCGGAAGCACGGGATAGTATGGCTAAGGCTGCTCGGCGAATGAAGAAGTACGCTGATCAGCATCGGAGGTCAGTAGAGTTCAATGTTGGTGATAGGGTGACGTTGAAATTAACGCCGCAGATCTGGAAGAAGATCAGTAGAAAAACGGTTCATCGTGGCCTTATTCCGAGGTATGATGGTCCGTTTGAAGTGTTGCAGCGTATTCGGCAGGTGGCCTATCGATTGAGACTGCCCGAGAGGATGAAGGTCCATCCTACTTTTCATGTGAGTTTCCTTAAGCCTTTCCATGAGGATTCTAACCCAGATGGGCGAATCCAAGCCAAGCGAGCACCCCCAACGACAAGGGAGCAGTACGATGATCGGATCGAGCGGATACTTGGTCATAGAGTCTTGGGGCAAAGTAAGAAGAACCGACGGACCGAGTTCTTAATCAATTGGAGAGGCAGAGATGTTGCAGGTGCGACGTGGGAAAAGGCAAGCACTTTGTGGCAGTTTGAGCAAGAGGTGCGAGAGTACCTCGACAAGGTGTCGACGAGGGCGTCGACTTCCTCTAGTTTGGGAGATATGTTACATGCATGAAGGCATGGGACGGTCAAGGACGTTTCGTGGAAGGCTCCATGAGCAACTGTTCGTGAGAGAGGCACGAACAATCATGACTGGTCGCGATAGGGTGTGTCCATGAGGAGGCACGACTGTTCTGATGGATCATGTCTAGTGGGAAGGGGGCCTTCTAATATTCCATATTTTTCTACTTGTAAATGTAAATGGAGTTGTACTTAAGGTGTGAATGTATAATGAAAAAGGGGAATTCATGAGATAGTAAGATTGAGTCCGGAACGGTGAATGGACGGTTTGAATGCGTAAGAATGGAATGATGCGAACGATACTCACGAATGATGTCCAATGCCTAAGGACCCTTCCATGAGCAACATGGACAGCTTACTAAGTGAGGGATTAATGTTCGAAAGCATATGGGCGAACGATGAGTTGACATTTTCGTTGTCGTGATGATAAGCATGGAGTTGTTGCCGTTAAGACGTACATAACGTTATGGTTGAGTGCCGAATCTATTATGGCAAGAAATTCAATGATTGTTCAGCCCCAAATGTGGATGAAAAGTGAATAATATGAAGCGGAGAAAGGGTGGTTCATGTGCGCGAAAGGGCTGCCCAAATACTCGACGATGCCGCTCGCGGACAGCCCACTTTCGTGCGGATTAATGGCTGAAATTTGGCTGCAAATCTTATAAGCTTAGAAGCACGACTAAGCTGGTTAAATAAGACAAAATAGTGATCAAGGAGTTGGATTAATTAAGGTTAATAAAGCTGAATTATTAGCGCTAATTAAACGTGGTTAATTAGTGCTAATCGAACCCAAGGCTTCTTCCACAAGCCATGGATGGTGGGGCCCATGGTGGGGCCCACTTTTCATCATTAAAGGACACTAATAAGAAGCTTGGAAGAGGTGGAAAAGGAGGGGGACAGATCTGAAAAACGTCCTTAGCAAAAGGAGGAAGAAGAAGAAGAAGAAAAAGGAGAAAAAGAAGAAAAGAAGAGAAAGAAGGAGGGGGCTGGCTCGGTGATGAAGAAATGAGCAAAACGGAAGGGCTACCATCGAGGAAGAGAGTGGGAAGACCACTTCGTGGAAAGGCTCTTCGGAGAAGGAAAGAATTGGAGCGGTTTTGCTCCGAAGACGAAACAAGGTATGGTGCTCGATTCCCTTCGTTTTTCTTTTCGCGGAACGGCCATAAAATTTGTTTGCCTTGAGTTTTGCCTGCTGTAAATGTGTTGTTGGTGAGGGAAAGGGGCTGGCCAGGTCCTTGGAACGGTAGGAGATGGCACCCCGGATCCTCGGTTGTGCGACGGATGAGTGGATTCATACCTCGTGTGGGCTGGCCGATGATTTGCGGTTGAGTGTTTGTGTGGGATGGCAATCGTGTGGGGGCTGGCCATACGAGAACTCATCCTTATGCATGTGTTTGGGATTGTGATAACTTATGGAAGTATGCTCATGGTGATTATGGGCTGGTCGGGAGATGAAAGACTCGGTTTGTACGTGTATGTTAGGCTGAAAAATGGTTTGTTTTGCGGGTGTTTGTGTGGGTTCGTGGCTGCCCATTCGGAGTGTATAATTTGGCGTATGAATAAGGCCCGGGAATAGGGCAAATGGGGATGGACGGGCTGGTCCATCGGTATGGAGAAAAAGGAAAGGTTGGAACTCCGAATGAGATGGTTGTGTACAAGTACGAACACTCGTGAATTTAAACATACGAATATTGAACAATGTTATTAAATGAGCATGAGCTGTAAACGGGACTTGTTATGTTCATTCATAGCTGGCCCGGAGTTGATACTCCTCGATGAGAGGAGGGTTTATTAAGTGCGGAAGGCACGGGTAAATGAAAGTGATCGAATAACCCACGTATCGTGGGCGGAATGGAAGTTTACAACGGTACATTGACATGCCCATGGGGCTGCCTTATGAAACGAATATGAGAAGGGTTTGGTCAGGAGAAATCTACTCTCGGAATGGTGTATTGGACAGCCTTGTTGCTGGAAAAGTTTGGCGAAAAGCTAAGGCACAGAGGGAAGTACCGTGGTTTAACGCACCCACGGATGTCGTTGGAAGCAATTTAGTTGCGATCCTTGGTGAATTGGAAACACAACGGTGTATGTAGGAATTTTAAGATGAAGTCTCAATTTTGAGATAAATCAAAGGATGTCAAGGGCAATTGGTTAAGTGAACTTGAGCTGCCGTACTTAGTCATTTGACTAACATCATTGCATGTTTTTGACAGGCCATAGAAGTGATCTATGCATACTTATTTCCATGTTCGATAAAAAGCTTCCGTTGTGTAAATATTTACATTCATTTGTAACCGAATAATGTAATAACTTCCAACTATTAATGAAATGATCGATGAGTTTTATTTAGGAGTCTGTAGGTCCTTTCATGTGGTATCAGAGCTTGGGTTAAGCTCGGAGTGATAAGGATGTGTTTTCGGAGGAAAATGGGTTGGTTTTTGGTTCGAGCATGGGGTTATATGCATATATACGCGAATGACTTATTCGAAAGTGTGTTGTGAAGGTTTGGTTGAATAATTTGGATGAAAAGAGTGACTCGAAATGTGGTTTGTTTTCCCGAATTGTTTGTGGATGTTGAGATACGGAAATGGAAAGGACTTGGGCGTGTGACGAACGCCGGGGCCGGAAAGGCCGGGAAACTTTGTGATGGGAATGTGTAGTTCGAACATGCTATTGTTCGGGATACTTGGACATTATGAAGGTGGGCTGTGGCTGCCTTGATTGTGTTGGATGACGATGAAATTGTGCGGCCGAATATATATTTGAGATGTATGAATCATGACATAATATGGGGCTGATTTTGCTTGGTAAAAGAAGTGCGTGGCTGCGGGTATCATGGCTGAACAAATCCATGTTTTGGCTGTCCAAAGGTGTGGTTTGAGAATAATTTCTCCATGAGGAACGGATTGGGCAAGTATGGTGCATGAAATGGCCGAAATTATGCCTATATTGTAATGTTGTGCCGATGAATTGTCTTAAGGTTAAACATGTGTAGATGGAATGTTTTGAGCATCATGAATGGTGCTTTATTGTGGCTGAAAATATGTGCCACGGATAGATTTTGTTGTGGTAGCCGTGCTCTTGAGTATATAATGAATATAATGCCCTTATGATTCAAGATTGAGGTTGAGCACGACTAATCAATCGTTTATTGTTTGACAGTGAAATGGCCGAGGAAGGTACGAGGTTGGGGGTTCATACTTCCCCGGAAAAGGATGATGAGATTCCACGGAAGAGGAAGGTGACGCTTATTGGACAATTTCAAAAGCTTGAGCCGCCAAAGTTCAAGGGAGATGAGGGACCCGAGGTGGCGGAATATTTCATAAGCGAACTCGAGAAGATTTTCAATGTTCTTGGATGTATTTCCGAGGAGAAGTTGCTGATGGTTGAGTATTCTCTCCAAAGGGGTGCGGAGGCATGGTGTAAAGCGAGCAAGGATAGCGCTGGAATCATTTACACCGGAGATGTGTGGACGGTGTTCAAGAAAGCTTTTCTTGGGAAGTACTTTCCGTTCTCTTATCGTGAAGATAAGGCACTTGAGTTTGCTAACTTGAAGCAAGGGATGATGACTGTGGATGAGTATGAAGGGAAGTTTGCCGCTTTATCCCGTTATGGACCGAATATGGAAGCGGAGAGTAAGGCGAGGAAGTTCGAGTTGGGGTTAGATCCGGAGATCCGATTACAAGTAGCCCCACTTATGCTCACATCTTATGAAGAAATTTACCGTCGAGCGCAAAACACAGAAAAGGCATTGATGGCGGTAAAAGCCAAGGGAGAAGCGGAGAGTTCGAAGAGGATGATGGGGAGCGGGCTACCCATTCGAAAGAAATTCAGGCCGGGGAGTCCATTTTCAGCCCCACGATCATTTGTGGGACGTCCTCCTCGTGCTCCTACACCTGTAAGAAGCTTCTTCTGCGGGGATAGTCAAGGATCTCAGTCTAGTGGACCGACCGCCCCTTTGTCGCCGGTGCAACAAACACCACTTTGGGTTTGTGTGTACGACAAATGAGATGGTATGCTACCGGTGCGGGCGACCTGGTCACATAAGGAGAAATTGTCCTCAAGGAGTGGGATTCACAAGGACCAATGTGGCGGGATCGAGTGCACCGAGGCCGAGTGGAAGTATGAGATTCGCACCAACTGTGTCCATGTCAAGGGGATCCGTGAGTGGACCTTCGGATACAGGAAGGCTGAATGTTGCCACCGAGGCGGATGCGACTGCATCCCGCGAAGTGATTTCAGGTACGGTTCGAATCCAAGGTATTTTGGTGCATGCTTTGTTTGATACGGGTGCTACACACTCGTTTATATCGCGCGGATGTGTGGAAAAGTATGGCTGGCCAATTGAAAGAATTGAGAGGCATATGAGGATTGTGTTACCTACGGGTGATGAGTTTATCATTGATGAGGTATGCCGTAATTGTGAATTGATGGTGGCTGGTTTGAAGTTCATGATTGATCTTCTCGTGTTTCAGATAAATGATTTTGAGGTGATCTTGGGCATGGATTGGTTGGCTTCTAGCCATGCTCAAGTGGACTGCGAGAAGAAGCGACTTTTGCTCGATGCGGTGGGTAAAGAACCACGCGAGTACATAGGCCATGGGGGATGCGGCCGACTTTTGATGGTCTCGGCGATGCGGGTGCACCAACTTTTGAGGACGGGACGTGAAGTGTTTCTTGCAACAGTGCTGAACAAAGGAGCCGAGTTACCGGTATTGGAGCGGATTGATGTGGTTCGAGATTTTGCAGATGTCTTCCCGGAAGAGTTACCGGGGCTGCCACCAAAAAGAGATGTAGAGTTTGCGATCGAACTTGTTCCCGGAACAGCTCCTATCTCTCGTACTCCATATCGAATGAGTTTGGCTGAACTTAAAGAGTTGAAGGCACAGTTGCAAGAGCTTGTAGAAAAAGGTTTTGTGCGTCCCAGTATAAGTCCATGGGGTGCTCCTGTCTTGTTTGTAAAGAAAAAGGACGGTTTAATGAGGTTATGTATTGATTATTGTTTGTTGAATCAAAGCACGATTAAGAACCGTTACCCACTTCCCCAAATCGATGATTTGTTCGATCAATTACAAGGATCGGTTGTGTATTCAAAAATAGATCTTCGGTCGGGATATTATCAAATCGGAGTAAGGGAAGAGGACATTTCGAAGACCGCTTTTCGAACAAGATACGGTCATTATGAATTTCGAGTGATGCCCTTTGGATTAACGAATGCACCAGCCATATTTATGGCATTGATGAACCAAGTATTTCGACCGTACCTCGATCACTTCGTGGTGGTATTCATAGACGATATTCTTGTGTACTCAAAGAGTCGAAAAGAGCACAAGGAACACTTAACTATTGTCTTAAGGACATTGCGGGAGAACAAGTTATATGCCAAGCTAAGCAAATGCGAATTTTGGCTTGAGAAAGTTGCATTCCTTGGACATGTCATATCAGCCTCAGGTGTAGAGGTGGATCCGTCCAAGATAGAAGCTGTTAGGAATTGGTCAAGACCGACAAATGTCTCGGAAGTGCGAAGTTTCCTCGGATTAGCTGGTTATTATAGGAGATTCGTTGAGGGATTCTCCAAGATTGTTGCCCCAATGACGAAATTGTTGAGGAAGGATATCCGGTTTGAATGGACAGACAAGTGTGAAGAGTGCTTTGAGGAATTAAAGAACAGATTGACAAGCGCTCCAATCTTAACTATTCCTAATGGACCCGGTGGATTTGTGGTGTACTGTGATGCGTCTTCACAGGGCCTTGGGTGTGTCTTGATGCAACACGGGAAAGTCGTAGCGTATGCTTCTCGACAATTAAGGAAGCATGAAGAGAATTACCCGACACACGACTTGGAATTTGCGGCGGTGGTATTTGCATTGAAGCAATGGAGACATTATCTTTATGGAGAAAAGTTCGAGGTGTTTACCGACCATAAGAGCTTAAAATATCTCTTTGCCCAACAAGATTTAAACATGAGGCAACGTAGATGGATGGAGCTCTTAAAGGATTATGATTGTACTATCTCATATCATCCGGGAAAGGCGAATGTGGTGGCGGACGCACTAAGTCGGAAGCATTGCTCCCTTATGAGTTTAAGGGTGGAGGAATTCCGTTTGGTAGAACAATTGAACAACTTGGACTTGAGCTTGGAAGAACCAGATGGGAAACTATATGTGATATGGGGACAAGTAGAACCGGAAGTGATCCACATAATAAGAGAAGCTCAAGCTCGGGATGAGTATTTGAACATCATTCGAGATGGGCTTGGAACTGAAGCGTACTCCAATTTTGAACTTTCTCCGGACGGATTGCTAAAGTTTGGGAATAGAATATGCGTTCCGGATGAGAAAGGGGTGAAAAAGAGGTTGATGGATGCGGCCCACAAAAGCACTTATAGTATACATCCAGGAATTTCAAAGATGTATCGGAACTTACGGAAGTATTATTGGTGGCCGAAGATGAAACGGGAAATTGCAAAGTATGTGAATCATTGTACAACGTGCCAAATGGTAAAAATGGAGCATCAACGCCCGGGAGGATTACTTGAGCCACTTCCAGTGCCCGAATGGAAATGGGAAGACATAGCCATGGATTTTGTCACAAACTTACCAAAGGGTGGTCGGAACATGGACTCTGTATGGGTGGTAGTAGATAGACTCACGAAATCTGCTCACTTCATTCCCATACAAATCAATTGGTCGCTTGAAACGTTAGCAAAGATTTATATTCGGGAAGTTGTGAGATACCATGGAGTACCACATACTATTACGTCCGACCGAGACCCAAGGTTCACGGCTAAGTTATGGAGGAATCTTCAAGAGGCTTTGGATACGAAACTCCAAATGAGTACAGCATTTCATCCTCAAACGGATGGGCAAACGGAGCGTACGATACAAACCTTGGAAGATATGCTCCGAGCTTGTGCACTCGAATGGAAGGGTAGTTGGGTTGATCACTTACCCTTGGTGGAATTCACGTACAATAATAGCTACCACACAAGCATTGGTATGGCGCCTTTTGAAGCCTTATATGGGAGGAATTGTAGATCGCCACTATGTTGGAGTGAGCTCGGAGAAAGAGTCTTTGATGGACCCGAGATAATTAAGGAAACATCGGATGTGATCGCAATAGTAAGGTCACGTATGAGGACTGCTCAAAGTCGGCAAAAGAGTTATGCGGACCGACGAAGGAGACCCTTGGAGTTTGATGTGGGTGATGATGTATTTCTTAAGTTATCCCCGATGAAATCGATGTTTCGGATGGGCAAGGCGCATAAGTTGAGTCCGAGGTACATTGGACCATATCAAATCACAGAGCGCATAGGGAAAGTGGCATATCGAGTGGCCATACCTCCAGAATTGTCTCATTGTCATGATGTGTTTCACGTGTCCATGCTAAGAAAGTATGAACCAGATCTGGAGGAAAGGTTGGAGAGCACGGCCGTGAGTGTAAATGAGGACATGAGCGTTACGGTGGAACCGGTGCAAATAATAGACCAGAAAGAACGGGTCACTCGTGGGAGGAAGACACCGTTGGTACGTGTGCTCTGGAGAGGAGCCGGAACTGAAGAGGAAACGTGGGAAACCGAGGAACGTATGAGAACGACATACCCTCACCTTTTCGATTAAAGAATTTCGAGGACGAAATGTCCTAAGTGGGGGAGAAATGTAATATTCCATATTTTTCTACTTGTAAATGTAAATGGAGTTGTACTTAAGGTGTGAATGTATAATGAAAAAGGGGAATTCATGAGATAGTAAGATTGAGTCCGGAACGGTGAATGGACGGTTTGAATGCGTAAGAATGGAATGATGCGAACGATACTCACGAATGATGTCCAATGCCTAAGGACCCTTCCATGAGCAACATGGACAGCCTACTAAGTGAGGGATTAATGTTCGAAAGCATATGGGCGAACGATGAGTTGACATTTTCGTTGTCGTGACGATAAGCATGGAGTTGTTGCGGTTAAGACGTACATAACGTTATGGTTGAGTGCCGAATCTATTATGGCAAGAAATTCAATGATTGTTCAGCCCCAAATGTGGATGAAAAGTGAATAATATGAAGCGGAGAAAGGGTGGTTCATGTGCGCGAAAGGGCTGCCCAAATACTCGACGATGCCGCTCGCGGACAGCCAACTTTCTTGCGGATTAATGGCTGAAATTTGGCCGCAAATCTTATAAGCTTAGAAGCACGACTAAGCTGGTTAAATAAGACAAAACAGTGATCAAGGAGATGGATTAATTAAGGTTAATAAAGCTGAATTATTAGCGCTAATTAAACGTGGTTAATTAGTGCTAATCGAACCCAAGGCTTCTTCCACAAGCCATGGATGGTGGGGCCCATGGTGGGGCCCACTTTTCATCGGACACTAATAAGAAGCTTGGAAGAGGTGGAAAAGGAGGGGGACAGATCTGAAAAACGTCCTTAGCAAAAGGAGGAAGAAGAAGAAGAAGAAAAAGGAGAAAAAGAAGAGAAAGAAGAGAAAGAAGGAGGGGGCTGGCTCGGTGGTGAAGAAAGGAGCAAAACGGAAGGGCTACCATCGAGGAAGAGAGTGGGAAGACCACTTCGTGGAGAGGCTCTTCGGAGAAGGAAAGAATTGGAGCGGTTTTGCTCCGAAGACGAAACAAGATACGGTGCTCGATTCCCTTCGTTTTTCTTCTCGCGGAACGGCCATAAAATTTGTTTGCCTTGAGTTTTGCCTGCTGTAAATGTGTTGTTGGTGAGGGAAAGGGGCTGGCCAGGTCCTTGGAACGGCAGGAGATGGCACCCCGGATCCTCGGTTGTGCGACGGATGAGTGGATTCATACCTCGTGTGGGCTGGCCGATGATTTGCGGTTGAGTGTTTTTGTGGGATGGCAATCGTGTGGGGGCTGGCCATACGGGAACTCATCCTTATGCATGTGTTTGGGATTGTGATAACTTATGGAAGTATGCTCATGGTGATTATGGGCTGGTCGGGAGATGAAAGACTCGGTTTGTACGTGTATGTTAGGCTAAAAAATGGTTTGTTTTGCGGGTGTTTGTGCGGGTTCGTGGCTGCCCATTCGGAGTGTATACTTTGGCTTATGAATAAGGCCCGGGAATAGGGCAAATGGGGATGGACGGGCTGGTCCATCGGTATTGAGAAAAGGAAAGGTTGGAAGTCCGAATGAGATGGTTGTGGACAAGTACGAACACTCGTGAATTTAAACATACGAATATTGAACAATGTTATTAAATGAGCATGAGCTGTAAACGGGACTTGTTATGTTCATTCATAGCTGGCCCGGAGTTGATACTCCTCGATGAGAGGAGGGTTTATTAAGTGCGGAAGGCACGGGTAAATAAAAGTGATCGAATAACCCACGTATCGTGGGCGGAATGGAAGTTTACAACGGTACATTGACATGCCCATGGGGCTGCCTTATGAAACGAATATGAGAAGGGTTTGGTCAGGAGAAATCTACTCTCGGAATGGTGTATTGGACAGCCTTGTTGCTGGAAAAGTTTGGCGAAAAGCTAAGGCACAGAGGGAAGTACCGTGGTTTAACGCACCCGGATGGATTGATCCGTGGTAGCGGAATGTTGCGTGGCTGAAAGTATATGAACATGAGACTCATATGGGGCGTGCGTAGGCTGAAAGTGTGACGTTCTCGGATGTCGTTGGAAGCAATTTAGTTGCGATCCTTGGTGAATTGGAAACGCAACGGTGTATGTAGGAATTTTAAGATGAAGTCTCAATTTTGAGATAAATCAAAGGATGTCAAGGGCAATTGGTTAAGTGAACTTGAGCTGCCGTACTTAGTCATTTGACTAACATCATTGCATGTTTTTGACAGGCCATAGAAGTGATCTATGCATACTTATTTCCATGTTCGATAAAAAGCTTCCATTGTGTAAATATTTACATTCATTTGTAACCGAATAATGTAATACCTTCCAACTATTAATGAAATGATCGATGAGTTTTATTTAGGAGTCTGTAGGTCCTTTCAGGCCTCCCTTCCAGAAAGGGGGGACCCCAAGGGGGACTAAGGGGGCAGTTGCGTTGGCACCCCCTGAATCATATACCCCTTCGTGTAGCATGGTAATGTTTGATGAAAAGCCACGACCCCCTATAAGAAGGCTTATAAAGGGGCGTTGGCATGAAACTTGTATTCTGGGATTCTGAGTGAAATACAAAGGGTGTCCTTCACCTAAACACTTGTTTGCTTCCATTGTGCATAGGCTGGTCGTGCTCGTGGGCGAGACACGACGCCCACAGGGTAGTTTTACTTGATAGAGAGAGTACCCCTGTGACACCTACCATCCCAAGAGTTTGTCCAGCCCTTTTCTCTCACCCAACAACACATTCACATCAAGCAAAATCTCAAGGAAAACGAGTTTTATGACCGTTTCGCAAGAAGAAAAGCGAAGGGGGATCAAGTACCGTACATTTCTTCTTCTTCGGAGCAAACCGCTACAATTCTTTCCTTTTCCGAGCTACCCCTCCACGAAGGGGTCTCCTCACGCTCTTCTTTGATGTTAGCCCTTCCGTTTTGCTTTTTGAATTGTTTGTCGAATCAGCTCACTGAACTAGCCCACCGAACCGGCCCCTCTTCCTTCCTTTCTTTTTCTTCTTTCTTCCTTTTTCTTTCTTCTTCTTCTTCCTCCCCCTTATGGACGTCCACCAGTCACCTTTTTCCCCGAGCTGACATGTGGGCCCTACCATCCTTGTGTAAGAAGCCTTGTGCTTGATTAACACTAATTAATCACGCTTAATTAGCACTAATAATCCAGCTTTATTAACCTTAATTAAACCAACTCCTATCACTATTTTGTCTTATTTGACTAACTTAGTCGTGCTTCTAAACTTGTAGGATTTGCAGCCAAATTTCAGCGATTAATCAACACGAAAGTGGGCTGTCCGCGAGCGACGTCGTCTAGTATTTGGGCAGCCTTTTCGTGCACATCCACCACCCTTTCTCCGCTTCATATTATTCACTTTTCATCTACATTTTGAGCTGAACAATCATTGAGTTTCTTGCCATAATCGATTTGGTTCTCAATCATAACGTTAAGTACGTCTTAACCGCAACAACTACAAGCTTATCGTCACGAGAACAAAAATGTCAATCCGTCGTTCGCCCGTATACTTTACAACATTATTCCTTCACTTAGGAGGCTGTCCATGTAGCTCACGGAAGTTTCCTTGGACATTGGACATCATTCTTGAGTCTATTCATTCTTACGCATTCAAACCGTCCATTCATTTTTCCGGAGTCAATCATACCATCTCACGAATTTTCCCTCATTACACATTCATACCATGAGTACAACCCCATTTACATTTACAAATTAAAAAGAAAATATGGGTTATTACAGCTATCGCCTCCGCCTCTGCCTCGTTCTTTGGTGAGAAGCGGTTTCTTCCGCAGTTCGAACACCATTGAGTGCTCCCCCCCTCCCCCCGCCGTTACCGCCAATGGCGGCGGAGAGGTTGGTAAATAGTCGGATGTTTTTGTGGATCACTTTTTCGTTCAATCGAGTCCTCCTTGTTAGCAAACCAAGTCAGCAGACAGCAGAAGCTAATTAAGCAGCAGCAGAAGCAACAAACATATCCATAACAAGCTGATGATGATGATGATAAAAAACCAAGTTATACATGTTTTTACAGGAAATTAAAGATAGGAACTTGTTTAACTTATGGTAATCCATGCATATCTTCCATCCAGTCACCGTTCGGGTTGGCATGAGTTCATTCCTCTCAATGGCAATCACTGTAATGCCTCCTTTCTTTGGCACGCACTGCACATGACTTACACACTTACTGTCAGAGATAGGGTAAATAATGCCTGCATCTAACCATTTGATTATCTCTTTCTTCACTACTTCCTTCATGTTCGGGTTAAGTCGCTATTGAGGTTCCACTGAAGCTTTGTAGTTCTCTTCCAAAAGGATGTTGTGCATGCACACCGACAGGCTTATTCCTCGAATATCTGCGATCGTCCAGCCTAAAGCCTTCTTGTGTTCCTAAAGAATATGAAGTAATCTCTCTTCCTCTTGGTATGTTAGACAAGCAGATATAATTACAGGTAAAGTATTAGAGGGTCCAAGATAAGCATATCTAAAATGTTCCAACAGTGGAACGCTGAAAGAAGACTAGGCGACATGTCAAGCAGACGTGGTCGCTGGGGTTTCATGGCCAGTGGTTCCCTCTATGTTTTCAGGAACGTCGTCCACCTGGTGCTCCGTGGGGATTCCGGGCTCCTCCCCACTGTTTGGTTCTCCACTGGGTTGGCTCCCGTCTGTGAAGTTGGGATTCGTTTCAGTGACGTTCGGCACCGTCGGCTGCTTCTCCATCATCCCAGAGAGAGCCAACCTCGGAGACCACTCAAGGACATCGTCGATTATGTTGGAGACACGTTTCTGATACCTGCACCGGCAAACAGAAGACCACATTCATATCAACTTGCAGTTGATGGAGGCAGAGCTTCAGCGCAGAATTTTTCTAAAGTGCATCACGTGTAGACCATGAAGAAACAGGGCAGCATTATACCCACGAAAGGAAGCCAAGGAGACACAAAATACAACCCATGAAGAACATCCGTGTAGGTGTTACTTATTGATTTCAGGAAATGGCTGCTGTTACAGGTTGTGTAGGGATACCTGGCTCTAGCGGCTTCATCAGGGGCATGATGCCTCAACAACAAGATGACCAGCACGGAGAGGATTGCATAAAACAACCTTGTTGTCCACTTGGGACGCTCTTCCTCATCCTTTTTGGGCCAGAACCGGAATAACTCTCCGAGTGTTGCTTCCTCCGCTAGGATATTAGGGAAAAACCAAACTCGCTTCCCGAGGATGATGTACAAAGCACCAAATATTGTAGCTCTAACTGCAAATAATGAATGAAAAGGGTAAACAGGTATAACCACGAAACAGATAATTTATTTATCCACTAAAAAATGTACAAGAGTGGGCCTCTCAATCAATCCAGAAAAACCACACAACAGATCAAGCCCCATTGGATATATAAGCACATCAAGATAAAAAAAAAAAAGATGCATTCCCATACTAGCATCCATTCTCACAATCTCATTCACAGAAGGAAGCAAAGTTATATATTCAAAATAAATTCTGCAAAATGGAAAGCTCCAAAACATGAACTGGAAAAGAGAAAACTTACTCAACAATAGAGAGAGTATCAAAAATAACACCCCTGCGCAAGAATATAGGATCAATAGCTTGCACTGATGGGGATACACTGGAAATAAGCAAATTGCCAGTGTTAACACGGGCCAGAAAAATGAGAGGAGGGTCTGCCACAATGGATGCCGTCTCACAAATGCCCAAGCAAAGAAAGCATCACTGTCCGAGAAAACTTGATCCTGCCAAAACTCCACAAATATTCAGATGAAACATAAATGATACAATTCGAAGCTACAAAAACAAAAGTAGTCACAGGGACCAGCATTGCCAAAAAATTCAGAAATCAGCCCAAATTACGACTCAAACAAATTGTTCTAATACTAAAGCCAATTTCAAAACAACAGAAAATTCTTTACCAGGAAAACAGTTCAAATAAAGAGGTGATTATTTCCCTGAATTATCAATCATTATTCATCCTAATCCTTGATCCAGATCTTTAACTACCAGAGCAACATAAATATTAGGCATCTTTCCGGGGGTAAAGGATACATCCAGCACTGGAGCAATGATTTGAGCGATACAGCCTAGGTATCATTTAGGAGTCACCCTAATGTGGAGGATGCCAATGGAGAAAACGATTGCTTGAACAGCCGTGGTGAGTGGAACAGAAAGGAACAAACAACTCACAGGAAAGATCTCCAGATGCGCAGGCCATGTAGACAATTTTTTCTTCCCAGGCCGGAGTGTTTTCACAACACGGTCACATCGGACCAGAAGATTTTTGCTCAATAACATATTGGCAATGTCCTCGGTCTCCAAATCCTTCTGTGGTCCGAGAATTTCTTTAACTACTGGATGATTTTTCAAGAAACTAATGAAATCCTTCCCTCTAAAATATTCGACCCGCGTCTCCTGTAATACCGCCCACCTAGATTCCAGCTGCTTGTTGTCTCTGACTTTTTCAGCAAAAGTCTGGAAGACATCCTTTTTTTCAGCCTTTTTCTGCAAACAGCAAACAAAATCAAGATTTGACAGAAGTATATTTCCACAGGGCATAAGTTCAATGATTAAGCCAAAACTATGTCCGCAATCCGGAAATCACTTTGAAATGTCCCCACATGTCACGACACAATGGAGCACAGAAACCTAACTAAATCCCCCCTACCCTCTCATGTTTTCAGACCGAGAGAAAAGAAAGATATAATCCAGTCACACAAAAAATCCATGAGGATAACAAAATTAAATCGTAGCAAAAAAGTTCTGCCTTGTAAAAGACAACTAGGTTTTAACCTGATCAATCACCGCTACAACCACAGCATTCCGGAATTAAAATTCGGAACACCTCCATCCATCACACCCGCAGACAGGAAAAGAAAAAACTAAACCAAAAATTCAGAACGAGCGGCAGGATCATTCACGTAAATCAACCACATTAAGCGGCCAATAGACCAAGCGATAAACCCTAAAAAACTTCACGCCGATCACATAATCAAATCCAAAACCTGAAGAATACACGAATTGGACCCCTACAATTTGCCAAATGCGCGATAATATCGGGGGTTAGGACGACGAACCCTAGGCGGGGCATCGGAATTGTGATCCCGGGAACCGTTGTGTACCGCGGCCGAAGCCTTCCGCAACCGCTTCTTCTCTGCGACCCCGCCCTGCTGCTTCCTCATCGATCCTCTCCTACTCCTCCCGTTTTCTCTCCGCCGAGCGGCTTTTGCTTCCGCGCACAAAGACGCCATGGGGAGGGCGAGGCTGGGTTCAGCTCTTTTCCGGATTAAAGCTCGGTTCGGTTCGGTGCGTTCGGATGCGTTGGCGGACCGGATCAATTGAACCGGGATCCCAAACCTGAAGCCCGCTTTAAGGCCCACCTCGCTCGAGTCCGTCCGTGCCAGCGCTGGGACGGCGGCAGCGACGGCGGGGAGGCGTTTCCACCCACAGCAAGGTGGATTTTGTGTTTGTGTTTTTTTTTTTCAAAATATACGTTTATGGTTTAATTTTAAGTTAATTTTTTACTTTATCAATAACTTTGTTATATTACTTTTTATTTAATTTTAATTTTAATTTTGATCGATCTTAATTTTTTCTGACAAATATAGTTTATAGTGTCTTATAATAATAAACATATCATTCATCGGTCTCGTAATTTATTTTATTAGTAAGGCTTTTAATTTACTTTATTTATTCATTAAAATTTTAAAATAAAAAAATATATAAAAATTTTAGTATTATTAACTTTTTTTTCTTGATTGTTCGTCATTTACGGGAGATTAGGATTCGAGATCTGTTGATCGAGCTCGTCACGGAGTATATTTTTTTCTAGCGGATGACGGAATGGTCTTAGGAATCCACGGGATGTGCAGATACAGCGGTTGAGGATGCCTTCGAGGTGTGGTTTCTTTGGAGGGTCCGCAGCTCAGGGATTGCTGTTCATCGCCATGGTTTCTTTGGAGCATGTGGTTTGAATTTGGTGTCCGATCTCGGAACAACAAGCGTTGGGTCCGTTTGTTTTATGAGCCCAAGTCCCGATTTCTCTCAGTAGTGGAAATGTCGTTCCTTTTTACTAGTGAGTTGCCTGCCATCTTCTCCCTTGGTCATTTCAAGTCGTCAGGATAGAGTCCGTCGATCCGAGCGAACCTCCATTGCTTTTCATCTCCAAGGAGAGAGACGCACGACTCTTGGGTTTCCAAGTATCAAGAAGCGTGATGCATGTGATGCGACTGGGATCAAGATCCTAATCAACACTCGGTCCTCGAGTGAGCCCAACTTGCTAGTGTTTGTTGCGTTTGTGTCGTTCTGGAACCCCGTTGTCAATTGCTTCTATCTCCTAGATAACCGATTTCAATCACCTTGAAGGATGTCTGTTTCTTGGCTGGTTGTCATCTTTCTGGAGCCCCCCTTCGATTTGACCACGAACGGACTGATCTGAAGTTTAACCCTTCAAAACGTATCGACGCGGTGATTGATCGGTATCTCACTCTACCTGATGCATAATGGGAACCCAAGAGGAGTTTGAGTTCTACCTGGAGCTGTTATCCAATTACATCTTCTGCAACTGAGGAAAGCGTCACAGTCGCTTCATGATTGGAGTGGCCATTAGCCTCGTCGACGCTGCCAATGCGGATAAGCCGGAAGCCGTGACTGCCCCTTTTCTGTTGAGTTTGATATACTGCGGGCTACACCAGGCAACGGTTAATCCAGCCAGCTTCCCTGGATGCCTAACAAATGGTCCTCTGTGGATCGTTTACCTGTGAATCGTTTACCTGTGGATCGTTTGGTACTTCACGGGTTTCACCCGTTTTCCTCATGCGATACTCGAACGGAGCAATGTCATCTCGGCGAGCTCGTCCAAGTATTGATCTCGCTTCAGTGTTACTGGATGTATCCAGGCTTTGATAGATGAGTATGCAGATAATTTTCGTATGCTTAGCCCCGCCGCCTCACCGACGGACTGCCTCAGAGGGCTGTCGGAAAGACCGCGGACAATGCAATAACCACTATACCCTCGAAAACGCCCGACCTTTTTGGAATTCCTCTCTCATTGTTTTTTTTTTGGGGGGGTTCTCCACTCCATCATGGACGCCAATGAGGCGACGACCATAGTACTCTCCAAGATCAAGGGGATAGACCCCGACAACGCCTCCAAGATCATTGGCTACCTCCTCATCCATGACCTTACCGATAAGGACCTCATCCGCCTCATTTTCGGTCCCGAAACCCTCCTCCATGGTCTCATCCTCAAGGCTAAGTCCCACTTGGGCTCCACTCCCCCCGGTCCCCCCGCCAAAGGTCCGACCTTGACCACTCCTCCAGCCTCTCCCCATTCCCTACCCAAGGCTTCCTGTCCTTCTTCGCTCGGTTTCTACAGCGTTCCGTCAGTCGAATCGGTTCGCCGTTCATTGACTCCCAGTTTAATGCACGGGGCAAGGTGGGTAACTTGGGGTGGACGGCGAGTGCTTATCGTTCCTTGGCGACAATGGGGAGTTTAGGTGGGCGTCGAGATGGACGGTCATCATTACCTTCACAGGAGGAGTTGTTCGGGAAGTGACCTTGGTTACGGGAACGAGGACGGCAACGGTGCTGATAACAGTGGTGGAAGATGTTGTCGGGACTTAGGGGTGAACATTCGACATTTCGGTATTTCGAAATACCGAATACCAAAATACCGAATTTCAAATACTTTAAAATTTTAGATTCCGATTCCGATCTCGAATTTAAAATTCGGTATTTCGGTATATTACTGAATTTTAATTCGGTATTTCGGTAAATACCAAATTACAGAATATTTTCTTATCGAGGTTTTATTAACATAGGCTTTAAGCAAACTTTGTTGATTTTGACACTATAAGACAACATTGAGTCCACATTTAGAACAAGAAAATGAGAGTGTATTTGTTTCCACTAATATTTCATCCGAAATAATTGGTTTTGACACTTCAATTCGACAATGCTAGCTAAAGATTCATATTCAATGCTCTGGAAAAACAAAAAACACAGGTTATTTTCTTTATGTGCATCCCACTCACAGGTTATTTTTTGTCGGTCCAAACAAAAATTCGGTAATTCGGTAAATATCGAATTTCTTTTAATTCCCGATCCCAATCCGATTACCGTTTTAATAAATTCTTACTTGCAGTCCGATTCCAAATACCGGGATATCGATCCCGAAATCCCGAAATTTTAAAATTTTAGAATTGAAAACTGTATACCGAAATTTTTATTCTCCCCTAGTCTGCCTTGTCTTTATTTTTCGAGGGGTCTCCGCAGGAACGAGAGTAACTATAAGTTCCTACACGGTGGAGGCGGCGGTGGTGACGATCTCAAGGGCAGCAGATGTGCCTCTCCTTCCATCTCGTTCGTGGGTTCTCCTAGCGGGTTTGACCACAAGAAGTTGATGAGACTCAAGCTGGTGCACTAGAAAAGGTTGGCTACTGCCATCGTCGCCACGGCTGGTGCATTACATTTTGTGCCGGGAATGTCACCGCCCTCTCCTCAAGGGAAGTACTTCAGTTTGCTCTTGCAGCAGCAGCAGAATGATGCTCATAGGTAGGTATGCTTGATTTTGGGCTTCACTAAGTCATGTTGTACTTCGATTTGTTGTCGCCTTCAGGTTTTCGATGACTGGAATGGCCGCAGGAGATGAATTTTACAAATATGGTCGGTTTCAAAACGAGAGAAGCGATCTCTTTGTGATGGGATTGACGGACAAGGCAAACTCGGCTTCAAGGCAGATTTATCTAACCTTTCCTGCTGATAGTGCTTTCAAGGATGAAGATGTTTCCGAGTACTTCAGGTGACGATTGTTTTTCGACAGAAGTGCTGATTTGGGCAGTTGCTCGCCTGCTTATGGTATTACATTCCCATCATAGTCTCATTATTTGACACGTCATCATTATTCCTGTTGCTAGTAAATAGGGACCAGTTCCATGATGTCCGGATTCCGTACCAGCAGAAGAGGATGTTTGGATTCGTCACCTTCGTGTATCCGGATACTGTGAAGCTCATATTGGAGAAAGGGAAACCCCATTTCATTTGTGATTCCCGCGTGTTAGTCAAACCTTACAAGGAAAAGGGAAAAGTTCTGGAGAAGTGAGCGGCTAATCTAATCTAAATGTTCATGAAGTTGTCGATCTATGCCCTGGATCTTGTTTCTGACAAGGGAACATGCAATACTATTGCAGGAGACAGCAACTGCCTCCGTAGCAGCTTTTTGAGAGGAGGGATTTCTTGCCGTCATCGAATTTTCCACCGCTTGATGCCGGGGAGCCTTACGACCATCCTGATAGGTCGATGCTTCCCATTGCCATCGATTGGCGAGAACGACTTTGATTAAACCATAGTCCTTTTTCTGCAGGTGCGAGAGCGTTTCATAACTCACAGGAGATGATGCTGAGAAGAAAAATCGAGGGGCAGGCTAATTTGCATCAAGTGATCCAAATGCATGGCAGGATGTTGCTCAACGATCCAGCTTCCGAACTTTAAGGATGACGGCATGTACCATCACATGCGAAGCTTGTCGCTCTGGTCCCCAGTGTTAACCTGATTTTGATGATGAACTTAAGCAACGCGTTACTGATGTTCAGCAGTAATGTTTCATGAGTTGCGTACTTATTCCTAGTGATGAGCTACAGCAATGTGTTGTTGAATCACAGCTAGTAACTGTTATATGTTGCAGTGAGTTGTTGCTGTGATATTACGAATACATATTGAAAATACGGAAATAAATTTTCAATATCTACGTTTTATTTTGGGTTATCTCAGATCATTCGTCTGAGTGTCCAAATTCATTTAAATGTAGTTTAATAATCTCATTATAAAGATTTAGGCAACTAAATATTGTGAGATTATCTTTCCAAGTTTATTTTTAGAAACAAAATATGTTTTTGATATCCTGCAGCAAGGTTACGCTGGAATAGGATGAAATATCTAATCAAATATTGTTGATTGATCATAATCGACCAGATATGATTATGATCAGATTATAAACATTAGAAATAAATTATTTGATTAAGATAAGTGAGGAAAGTTACCGTTGGTACTTACTCTCCATAGCACAGCGATCGGTCGAGCAGACCGTTGCTGAGTCCTGGCTGCCAATTTTGGCAACAAATCTCGAAGATTGCCTGGACGTCTTCTGTGCTTCCTTCTCCATTATAATCAAACCAAGGACGACAGATCCAAGAGCCTTTGTGCGTCTGAGTGGTCTGAGTGGTCTAAGTGGTCTAAGTGAACTTTGTGCATCGATGGAGAGCGAAAGGTGCTAAGTGTCTCCTGGTTCTTTCTCTTGCAAGCTGCGTGTGAGAGTGTCAAAGGGCTCGGAAAAGTCCCTTTGATCGTCGTGAGAGTGACTAGGTGTTCTCGGTGCGTTCAACGAGCGGCTGGCGAATCGTCTGAGGGAAGCTAAGTGAATACCTGTGCTGAATTCAGTAACCAGTTGCTAACCCATCGGCAAGAAGCCGTTCTTGTCGTGTCTCTTCGCAGGGAAGTCTCGAACCTACGGAGTTTGAGCAGTTAGAAACGCACTTGCGGGTGCGCACCAGAAGTCTCGTGCCTGCAGGGTAGAGCAGGAGTTGGGAACGCCGCCGGAGTGGAAAGAAGTCCTCCCGAGCACAAGGGTGCTGTGCAAAAGTCTCAAACTCCTGAGGACGGATAGTAGAGCAGGTTGCGTGGAAGCCACCGGAGTAGAAAATTCCACCCTAAGCACTGGGTGTGCACTGCAGTGAGTCACGGCTGTGGTAACCGTGCACGTCCGAACTGAGTGTAGGACGGATACCCTTTCTTAATGGTCTTTGTGATTATCTTTGTGGTTATCTTTGTGGTTATTCTCTTTGTGATCTTTGTGGTGTTCTGTGTTATCAAACTTCGTGGTTGTCTCTTAAACAAGTACAGGCTCATCTCCAGGAGAGACAATATCCGTGTGGAAATCCTCTGCTGAACGACAAAAGTGCTGAAACACTCCTCTACTATGAATCAGAAACAATCCTCTACTTTCTGTCACTGTAAGGATTATTATATGAGGGTTTAATCTTTGACATAACGTTGTTTGTGTACTTTGATAGACATGCTTACATCTGTGCGACAACGTTCTGTGTGAAATCCATTGAGCTACCAACTACTGATGAAAAGTATCATTTAGCTGGAAACGAGAAGACGTCCACTGTGTGGGGAGCTGACCGTTGCAGGGAGTGATCATCCATTGTACGGGATTCTAAATCTCACTTTGTGAGAATCAAACGCCTAGTGCAAGGGCTCTTTGAACCCATTATTTTATATAGTGGAATCACCTTATTGGTGGAAAGTGGACGTAGGTCGATTAAGACCGAACTACTATAAATCACTGTGTCCATTACGATCGCGCAACACTCGTACGAAAACCTACTCGACAGAATCGTAACGGTGACAGCGAAGCAGTTCTCATTTTGAGAAACGCTCTGCTGAGTTACAGTACGCTTCCGCTTACACCGAGAAAATGGCGAAAAAGTTATAAACACTAATTCACCCCCTCTTAGTGTTCATGAATGATCCAACACCCAATTTCCCCATCTATCAATCCTCGGGGACAGTTCAGCCCGACCATTGTGCCGTTTAATCCTTTCAGCCGAGATACCCCGGAAGGTTAGTCTTGAATTGTACTTGCATTCGATAGTTTTAAGAAAAACTGGCATTCGGAGGAGCTAAGTTGGGTGTTCCTTTTGAAGACTGCTGGAATCGGCCAGCCGTTCACGTTTCTTCTTCTGCTGCAGAAGAACACCGCCGGGATCAAGTGAACAAGGTTGCATCGGATGACATTCTTGCCGACGATCAGAATGGAGACAGCCCCATTTTGAAAAGGCGCAACAGTCAAGGGAGATGCGTTTGCTAATATTTGTCCATGGCAGCAACCATTGTAGCCGTGATTTGCTCATTGTTTTTCTGACCATGGATCGAAAGTAAAATCACTGTGTCTCCAGGGACAGCTTCGATCACATCCTCCCCGATTCTCTATTCACATCACCAACCAAATCTTCCACCAATCATCAGCCCAACTTCTAAAGCTTGCTGTTGCTGCGGCCGCCTCTGCCGATCTCGTGAAGAGGCTAGTGCAATAGAAATCCGGGAAATCACAATTACACCATCGACAAAAAATGCTTCCTCGTGCCAAGAGCCTTGAGCTTCGCCATCTGTAGGTCAAGTTTCTGTCTTCCAGTCACCGAACTCCCAACAGTAACTCCGGCTTCACGTGCAGGTCTGATTTCCATGTACATAATAACCCAGGTTAAGGACATGATCGGATGGATTTGCTGTCTTAAGGTAGGCTGCACTCTTCATTACATCCCAAAGTTACTACCTCCTCCTCCTTCTGCTCCTTAAGCACTTAACGCTCACCGGGTAATTGGATTTGAAACATTCATCAGTCATTATGCAGATCATAAGTAGGAGCAAGAAACACACTACAAGGGAGAGAGGTTGGATAAACTTTCGGTGGATGTGCATCCCGATGGTTATGTCTCTAGGTAGGCAGGCATCATAAAGCTCAACAGAATAGAATACAAGCTAAGCTGACAAGGGGAAGGAATGCTTACATGCTTAGGCATAAGGAGACAGGTTTTTGATCTGGTTTTTTTGATGCCCTGATAACAAATCTTCTGCATCCAGTCGCATGATTTAGGAGGGTGATGATATGACATAGATGGGGATGTGATGATTTGGACTCTTCTGCATACGCAGGTTTTGGGTGGGAGCCTTTGACTTGACCCGGAATTTATCAAATTTATTATTCTGATTTAGGTGATGGATTTTATAGGACCACACTCATGATGACATCAAAAGGAAAAAAAATAGGTAAGAATTATGGGTGTCTGAAAATGAATTTGAATCTTTCGTGAAAAAAGCCAAAAAATGTAGGAGTAATTAGCATATACCGAGAATAATGTGGTCGTCGTAGACAACCAAATAGCAAGAACAACGAATGTTTGAGAACTTTCAGAAACTTACAACCATGAACTATGATTTGCTCGACTCGAACCTTCAAAAACGTCTCGACTGGAGCCTTCTTGAACATGTCTTCGATCTCTTCGTATTTTCTTATGTGATTTTTCAATTTCAGGCCCAACGCTCAAACTCAAAATTTTATGTGTAGAGACAATTTGTCGCCAGGAGAGGAAGAGTGTTGTTGTGGGTTGGGTCTCATGTCAATATAAATTACCTTTTTCGTTGTTTTTATTTACCAACTCTCATTAAGACAACTAACCTCTCTATCACTACATTAGGAAACAAAACGAAAGACATTTTTTTGCCCTATTTTGAGGAAAATGACATTTTTACCATTGGCCATTTTTTTCAAGGATTCCAAATGTATGGGCCCCAACCCAAATTAGTAGTGCTCATGTTAGTAGGCAAAGGGGAAGTGAACGCAAAAGAGAAGGGGCATGGTGTGGAGTTTCTAAGGAAGGCCGAATCAATCGATCAAACAAACCAAACCACATCTTGTCCGAAATTTTACAGGAAAAAAAAAAAAGCCATACCCAAGTTGAGCATGTATTTCGAATATGGATGATGAAGGTGGTGATGGAACTGCCAGTTTAAATTTCCGTACGGGGGGCACTTTGGAGGAGAAGAGGGAGAGGGTCCAGGAGCTGCAGCGGCGGATCGAGTCGGCTGATCGTCTGCCAGAGGAGGAGAGCTGCCCAAGGAGAGGGTGGAAGCGTTGGGACAACTTTGGGTGAAGTAATGACAAGATGAGGCCAGAGTACCGTGAAATGTTGTCTGAATCAGAGGAGGAGACGACGACCGGCTGACTCTGGCTGCACGAAGGCGCCAGAGTTAAGTGGAAACATAATATGATCACCGGCGCCTCTACTTCGGGTGGCTAACTGAGATTGTGGCGTTTTGACTGTATCAACAAAAGCTACTTAGGTTTAATTTACTATCTAATGTTTTAATTAATTAAAAAATTTTCTTTATCGACAACGGTCACATAAACTCGGACGATGTATGTATGGACTTTACCTTTCTTGTTGTGAAACATCGAATTCAACCATTGCAAAATCTTCTTAGTTTTCACAATACGTCCAACATTAATTTATATATATTATTTAACAAACCGACAAAATATTTTTCCGACTAGATTTTTTAAGACGTCATTTTTACCCACGAATACAAATATAACAAAATTACGATTACAGATGCAAGAAGAAGCAGCAACCTGCACACCGGGGGGGGAGGGGGGGGGGGGGGCCGTAACGGCTTTAAACTTTTTCCCTTTCATTCATTCATTCGTCTCCTTCTCCAATCTTCTTCATCTTCATCCTCTGCTTACCAAATCGGCAAATCCTTCCGCTTCCCACCTCTACCTGACTGACTAACGGACCCCAACAAATACCCTCCGGTCGTCATCCGCCCTCCTTTTTCCCACCTCCAACTGCCTCTTCTGCCGGCCATCATGTCCCCCCTCACGTCCATTGCGAAACCCCAACCCTAACGTTTTGATTTTCTTTTCCCTCTTTTATTCCTTTCCGTCGTTGTCTGCCTGTCCGTCCGTCGATGTTGGGATGGGCTCCGACGACGGCGCCCCCACCTGTGGTTTCTTCTTCAGCGCTGCAGGGGCGCCTGTGCCGAGGGCCGCTGGGCAATCTTCCGCGTTCTCAAAGTCGAAGGTTTCGAAGAGGAGGGAGCTGAACCGGTTGGATTTAGGCAAGGATAAGTGGGAGAGCCCCGGGGTTAACCCGTTTGCCTCCAGGGATTGGGGTTTAGGCAGGGGTAATGTGAGTGGGGCTGAGATTGGTAGTGGCGGCGGTTTTCGCAGAGGTGGCGGATTGGGTGATTATAATCTGGATATGGATTTTGGGAGGTTGAAAATCGAGGGTGGTAAGGTTGGTGGTGATGGGTGCAATGTATTCGGAATGAATTTGGAGAAGGAGCTCCCCAAGGAGTTGAGTAAGTTGAACATCAATGGGAGCAATAAGGCCGAGAGTGGTTTGGATGCAGGAAAACTCGGAAGAAGCGCAATGGGGGATGGTAACTCTGGTGGCATCGCTACATCGGAACTTCCCAACCTGCTGAGGAAATTGAACATAGGGGAGGCTAAAAATTTGGCTAATCAATCTGAAAATATCAGTAGTAGTTCTGGCAGTTTTGTGAATAGATTTATTTTTGAAAGTAGCCGAGGCAATGATGACGATCCCAATGATGTGGGGATGGATTCAACATTTCTGAGCGATATTCAGAATAAGTTGAAAATCGGCGGTGAAGTGAGAGTTTCTTCTTTGGACAAGGTTCCTCTGGAATCAAATTTGCAGGAAAGGGTGAAAGGAGAAGGCATAATCAAAAGTCGAATTCCCCCCACAGAAACTGTGGTTGATGCAGTTGATGCAGCACCGAACAGAGCAGCTGCAACAGCTGATTCATCCTCCTCATCGAGTGATCAGCAGCCTGAGGCAAATGGCACTTCTAGTTTTATCAGTAAACGGAGCCATGTTGCAACACCTTTCTCGGAGTTTCGAACACCAAACTCCTCCGATGTGAGTTTTGTCTCTTCTATTGGTGAACCGATCAAATTTGGTGCAACGAGAGACACCGCTGGTTTCTCAAAAGTCAAGAAGAAGAAGGGAAAGTCCAAGCAGTCCACCATCCATGCCCACTCTCGTTTCGTGCCAGATATCTGCTCAAATGATGACACTTTTCTAGGAAAGCAAGAGGCCTCTGAGCCTTACTCGCCCATGGATATTTCACCCTATGAAGAAAGGTTAGCTGTCAATGGGTGCTCGACTGAAACTTCAGGGACATCTACTGATGCAAATGTCCTAGACAAAGATCACATCTCAGATGTCCCCGTTTCTTCCTGTTTAGTTGATAATCCGATCGATAACTTGGATGAAATACTTATATCTGCAACGCAGCATATGCACGTAGGTGGTGGCGATGATAACGGAGAAGCCAATGAAGATGTCTCCTCATACAATTTTGACAGAAATGTTGACAATAAGGACCTAGTTGAGGAATCCATGTCAGGTGCTGAAACGGAAAGCTTCAAATCTGCAACTGAGGAAATCGACTTCATTCCTGATGATGCTAGTAGTTCTACTTGTCGAATTCAAACAAGTTCAAGCTCGTATACTGACGTTGAAGTTGACCAATGGAAGGGAGTTCATGATGCACATTTGCTTATGGAGGCGACAGCGAGATCTAGTTTCACTTTTTCTGCCTCTTCTTCTCCACAAGGACAGTCTACAGTGATGAAACGAAAAAATAAAAAGAAGCCTGGGATCAATTCCGGAAGTAGTTCTTTAAAGCTCAGCTCAAGTTCGGAAGAGTCATTCGCCACTGCCCGGTCATATTTGTCTTCTGAAGGGCAGTCCCTAACTTCATCTAGTCTTCAGAGCATTAATCAATCTATCTATTCGGCAGAATCGGGACGACTAGTAGGTTCAAGTCCAACAAAAGGGAAGGGTACTGAGTTAGGGTCAGATTTAGTATCTAGCACAATTCTTGCTGCTCAGGAAGCGTGTGAAAAATGGCGGCTGAGGTTAATATCGCTTTTACCCTTGTCGTGACTTTTATTTATTGGAGAGGCTGCTTAATTCGTGACTGATCAGTTCTCTTTTCTTCCTTGTTCCTTGATGGATGATTTTTCAGGGGCAATCAGGCTTATGCTAGTGGGGATGCATTAAAAGCAGAGGAATGTTATACACATGGAATGGACAGCGTTCCCAAAGACGTTGCGTCCAGAAGCTGTTCAAGGGCTTTGATGCTTTGTTACAGCAATCGTGCAGCCACACGCCATTCTTTAGGCAGAATGAGGGATGCAATACAAGACTGCATGATGGCAATTGCCCTTGATCCCAACTTCTTTAAAGTTCAAGTTAGAGCTGCAAAGTAAGGCCATAACTTTTCTCTCTTTTTTTTTCACATACCTGGTGCCGCCTTCATTTCAACTGATGTAGATAAGTTTAGTGATTAGGTCTGCAATTTAAGCCAATTGCCTCTTTTTATTGTCAATGTAGGACAGTACAGTATACTACAGTTGGAGGGCAATGAGCTAATTTCCTCTGCATATCATGAACTGTTGGAAAGCCAGTTGTATTATTAGATTATAATCCAGACATTATATAATGTAGTTAATTTATCTTACTACTTACAGGCCATAAGCAGTTTGTGTGCTTTATGATGTCATTTGATTGCTATTTGACTTGTCTAAATGTTACTATTTTCCTAACTCATGCATTGTCTCTCTGAAGCTGCTTCCTTTCCCTTGGTGAAATCAATGACGCTTTGCAGTATTACAAGAAGTGTCTGCAACCAGGAAATGATGTGTGTGTGGATAGAAAGATTACCATTGAAGCTTCAGAAGGATTACAGAAGGCTAAGGTATGCCACTATAATGTGGCTTCTGAGATAGCTTACTTGAAGGACTTTCTTTTTTATTAGTTACTTTGGAGGACTTGATATGATTGGAAAATGATACATGTCCGTATTGTTATAAGCTGCTAATAGTTCGTCTATCACTAAATGAGTGGTGGATTCATTGATCAATTTTTTTCCCTTCCATTCGACTAGAAAAAAGCCCTATTTGTGGAAAATTATAAATATTCTTAGTTTCTCTCATATAATAATTTTTTTTTTTCATCTGAGGCTTCTACCAAAAAGGCACACAGTGTTGTTGTTTTCTCGGTTCTTTTTCTAAATGCATTGTTTTGCATAAATGGTTGCTGCCTGCTACATATAAGCTCTGACATTCTTACATAATTCTCTGTGAGTTTGTCTGATGGTCCTTACTTTCCTATGCAGAAAGTATCAGAATTGATTAGTCAGACTGAGCTCTTGATGAGAAGTGCATCTAAAGATGTTAAGGGTGTCCTGGAAATCATTGATGAAGCTTTGGCAATCAGTCCATTCTCAGAAAGGCTGCTCCAAACGAAAGCAGAGGCACTATTCATGGTATATCTTCTGTTCAACTACCCTTCTAAACCAGTTGACTTTGGTAGACGGGTTGTCTTTTGAGTTTTGAGAGATTCCTATCAAAATTCTGTATAAGAATGCATATCAAAACTTGTGAGTGGAAAGGGAAAATCACAAGCAGGTAATGGAACACCACCAAAACAAAGGAATGCGAACCTGATTGCATTAAATAGGACCAGGCTTTGAAATCAATATTTCACCCTAAATGAATTTTAACAACATGGGTGTATCATGCAGCTGCAGAAGTATGAGGAAGTGATTCAGCTTTGTGAGGATACCCTTGATTCTGCGGTGAAAAATTGTACTCTAGGAAATGTGGATAGCCTAGATTCTTCAAGGCTAAACTTTAAGATGTGGCGCTGCAATTTAATATTCAAATCACATTTCAAATTGGGAAGGCTTGAGCAAGGTCTGGCTTCGATTGAAAGGCAAGAGCTGCCCGTCATTTCAAATTGCAGCAGAATTATTCTACTTATCCAATTTGCTCCCGTTTTTGTTTAGTTATGCTCTTTATCTTTCCCTATATACTTGCTCTGCTTTGAACTTTGATTGTTCACATAGCGGTTCTCATGTGCTGCTTTCCTTTTTGCACCATACAGGGTTGGAATCTCCAATTTGGGAGCTGTATTTCCGTTGGTTAACACTGCATGTGAGCTGCTACGTCTTAAGGTATTTCTGTGGTATCCTGGCAGTGTTTGTGTGCAAGAGATGAATTGTCTGAATCAAAAATAAACTTAGGATCAATCATCCCTTAATTATGGAGGTGGTCAGTATCTTACTTGGAATATCTTATTTGAACATCAGAATTGCTATCTTATGATGAGGCATTATGATAATTAGTTGAATACGAGTCACCCATAAGTGGAGTCATAACAAAATGCACATCGAGACACAGCTGATAGCCTTGGATAGATATTATCCAGGGCAATTATTATCCTAGAAAAGAAAGCAAGAAGTTGTTAGATCTACTACACCAAGACCTTCCGGCCCTAAACTCTCAAGAGGTTTCGGGCCGCTCATTGGCGTAATCTAAACACTTGACACCTAAGATATCTATGCATCTCTATTCTACCAAAAAAAAAAAAAAAAAGAAAGCAAGAAGTAATTTGTGGCTACGTAATACATCTTATTTGGTCCTTTTTTGCCCAACCTTGGAGTGCTTGACTCGGGGTCTAAAGTGATTTCTTTGACCTGACTGCTATGTACCGGAAACTTGATGATGTTTGAGTTAATCGTGTGGTTGTCTTGCTAGACTGCAGGCAATGAAGCGTTTCAGGCTGGAAGGTATACAGAAGCTATTGAGAATTATGCTGCAGCTCTGTCATGCGATGTTCAGTCCTGTCCTTTTGCGGCCATTTGCTTTTGCAATAGAGCCGCAGCTTACAAAGCATCAGGCCAGATTTTAGATGCAATTGCTGATTGCAGCCTTGCTATGGCTCTCGATGAAAACTATCTCAAGGTTGTGTTCTGTTGTTAAGCTCTCTCGCTCTCTCTCCACCCAATTCACACATTTCTCAAACTCCCATTTTCACGCAGATTCATGTGATTTTTATTTCATGTTGGCTGCCAGGCAATATCTAGACGTGCTACATTATTTGAAATGATTAGAGATTATGGGCAAGCAGCTGCTGATCTTCAGAGACTTGTTTCGGCTTTGACCAAGCAAGTGGAGAAAAATACAGGTCTAGGTGTAGCCAGTAATGACTCACTCAGTTGTGTTGCCGAATTAAAAAAAACGCGCTTGAGACTAGCTGAAATAGAAGAAGAAGCCAGGAAAGACATCCCTCTTGATATGTATCTGATTTTGTAAGTATTCCTCCTTTCATGTTGCCCATGGATTGTCTAATAAATTTCAGTTTCTAGGCTTCATCTAGGGGTGAATTTTCATGTGCTCGTGATCAACATTTGTGCATCTTACATCGTGACAGAGGAGTTGAGCCTTTGGCGTCAATTTCTGAGATAAAGAAGGCGTATCGGAAAGCAGCTCTTAGACATCACCCTGACAAGGTCTTTTCAATCTCTTCCCATCACGGTTCCTTTGTTAAGTTTAACTTAAATTTGTTTACTTTTGGTGCATATCTTTGTAGGCAACTCAATTCCTGTCAAGAAATGACAATGGCAATGATAAAATGTGGAAGACAATAGCAGATGAAGTCCACAAGGATGCTGACAGGTTGTTTAAAATGATTGGAGAGGCTTACGCCATACTTTCGGATCCCGTAAAGGTTCTTGTACATTTTTCTTCTCATCTTCTTGCTCAAGGGGAACTCCCTTCCAGAATTATCTGCGGAGCCTTTCTATGAATCATTGCTTGTGTAGAATGTTCTCTTTATGCGACGACTTGCCTTTGCAGCGATTGCATTATGATGACGAAGAGGAGACACGGAAGACTCCAAAGAAACATGCGGCAGCCAGTACATCCAGGATGTATAGAGATGAGTTGAACCCACGGTTCGAAAGAAGCACAAGGCAACCACACACAGAAGCCTGGAGATATTACAGTAGTAGTACTGGTAGGCAAGCTCGAGGGCCGGAAACATATGACTGGACTAGGCACAGATGAACTTGTGGGAGAAGAAACCAGACACCATTATCTTGGCCGAAAGAGCGGTCCAATCAATGAACAACGAAGAAGGAAGCTGGAGCTATGAAGGAACATGTGAGCCTGCCCGCATACGGAACGACAACCCAGCGCACAAGCGTACAGCAGAAGGTTTTCATCTAAGCTGCTGAAAGCAGATTGGGGGTACGGCAGGGTCAGTGCTGACTAACCTTAACCAGTACATAGTCATCTACAAATACATAAACAGAAGAATATACGAAAGGAAGGAGGGATGGGGGGGGGTGGGCAGAGTTTTTCCAGCTCGGTTTGGGTTTTCTATATACGGGAGTTTCTCCCCTGCTACCAGTCCTTTCTGGAATTTGCGTTGTCTTGGGACGATGCAACTTTTTTTTTTTTTTTTGCGGTTCGTACGTGAAAGTGAATTTCACGTACGACCACGGACCAATTAATGACCATATATTAATTACGAGCTTTGTACTTAAATATAATTGATTTTAAAAAAATTCTTTCAGTCGATATTTAAAAAAATACGCATTTATCGTCCTATGGGTTTTGAAAGACGAATTTTAAAAATTAGTCATATTTTATCAGCGTTTTGAAAGTTTGTTGTACGTTGGTGAGGCCAAAATTTTCAAAAAGAACTAGTTATCAAAATCCGTTTTTGGAACACTTAATTAATAAAAGGCAAAATATACGTTTATGGCCTCAATTTTAAGTCAACTTTCTGTTTTTTCATTAACTTAGTTTGTTATATAGGGTTTAGGGTTTAGGGTTTAGGGTTTAGGGTTATATAATTTTGTCACCAACTTTTATTTTTATTTTTATTTTAGCCAATCATGAATTTCTTTTAGCGAAAGCCAAACAAAGCCTTAATATAGTCTGACCCGTGTCTTATAATAGTTGAGTTTCGACCTCTCATTCGTTCGTCACATAATCTATTTTATCCGTAGTAGTCACCCCATAATAGAACATCATCCGACCTTTATCGATTTTTCATATTTTTTGACAATATCAGCAACTATCGTTAACTTCTGCTTCCAATTCACTTGATTTGTCCATCAAAATTTTATAAAAAAAAATACAAATGAAAGGTTTCAATATTATTTCCTATTTTTTGAAATTTTTTTTCCTTTTTAGTCGATAAATGAAAATTGTCTATTAAGGTCTGTTTGGCTTACGCACGATAAAATTCAAGATTGGTCAAAATCAAAATAAAAACAAAAGTTGGGGACAAAATTATATAACAAACTAAGTTAATGACAAAACAGAAAGTTGGCTCAAACTTGAGGCCATAAATTGATATTTTGCCTTAATAAAAGTGGTAGAAGGTATTGAATGTAATTTATGATTCAAGTCAAAGCAGTATTAAAATTAATAACGGATTATTAAGTAGAGCATTAAGAAAGCATTTAAGTACATCATTAAATCTGTCATTTAAGATAGCGGTTTCTATTGTCATTTGAGTTTCTCCTCTTTCGCTGTGTAATCATTTGAAAAAAGAAGAAAAAATTAATTTACAGCCTAAACATTTTAATTACACCAATATTCATCCCACGTAGGAGTCAAACATACCAGGGTTCATTTTGTAATGTAAACTTCCACTGATGGAAACTTTCGTAAGCTCAACAAGCTGTACAACACATTGCTTTAAGTGAGTCGGGAGGTAAGTTGTGCATGGGGGGACGCCATTGGATTGGTATGTTATCACTGAATAATAATATTCTTGAACAAAATGCAGTAGAGGATCGATATATCCTTTTCCCTAGTAATGCCTTGTGTTCATGCTTGAACCCGGTTAAGTTTGTGCTACCGCATCGATGAATTTATGGGCTTTACGATTCATCAGTCAAGCATTCATCCATACAAATTTGCCTGAAGATGCGTAAACCCATTGTGTCCTACCCCGGACATATCAACTACATCTTTAGAAATTGTTCATGGGCACACCGTCCACAACCTTAAGCCATGACAGAGCAACAGGGCATCAGACTTCTAGGCACTTGGTGCTTTGTACAGCTTCTCGACCATCTTCCTGTATTCTGCACCCGGTAATTAATATAACATGTCAAGAAAGATATATGAGACGGGCACAGTCATAAAATGTCAAGGCCACATGATCGATCTACAGACCTTCCTGGTTGCTCCACAGCTGAGCAGCCTGAGTGTTCAAGGGTGAACTCGTGTTCGGTTCTGCCATTAACAAGGAGTGGGTGTTATACAGCAAATGACATAGTCTCTTGGGTTGAGTGGAGATATTTCCTTACCTCCGAGAAGACTTTGGATTGACAACAATATGGACTTGACATCATAGGCCGATGACCACTTATCCTACACAACCCCGAAATGGCAAAAACAGAGATAGCAGGAATGGATGTAAGCAATTCGATTCTCACAACAAGGATCCACAAAGATGAGGAAAACATGATTTTCACCTGAAGAATGTCCAAGCAAATGTTGCCGTAGATGTCGACATTAGGGTGAAAGCACCCAGTCTCGAACTTCACCTTGGGGGGCTTGAAAGGGTAATCATTCGGAAATAAAAGAGAAAGCTTATACTCCGTTCCTTCGAACACCGTATCCTTGCTCCCAATGATCGTTCCTTTCCAGCAGAATATGTTATCTTCGTGCGGAAACGCAGAGATCCCGCCATCGCAGCTCATCTAAACATAGACGCCGGACAAAAGATTGAACATTTCAAACGAAAAAACAAACAAACCCCACAATCAACCTAATCAAATCCTTAAGAGTATTCATCGCTCACTCACCATTAGGGCCATCAACTCGGATTGCAGCCTGCGACAATAAAAAATAGTAACAGCAGGATCAATAGATAAGCCAACAATACATCACAGGGAGATCAAACAGAGATATCAGAACTAAAGAAACCATGACCAATTTCCAACCCCCCCAGACATCCCAAACGAAGGCCACATAAACCTAACACTCAAGCCTTGACGCAAAACAAGAAAATCAAATAAACACGGTCGACGAATTAAAAATAAAAACCAATTCAGAAAACAATTAAAAGAAACCCTGATCTTCATACCCTTTCAGAATTGGGAACAACCAATCGGGGAAAACTGACGAACCTCTTGGTGACGGACTGGGTGTCGACGGACTTGGCGGCGGGGAGTGACTGCTTGGGGGAACGAGCAGCAGCGTCTGAGGGAGTATTCCCCCGGTGCCTTCCTTCTTCTTGATTAGCGGACGAACGATTGTTGTTCGCGGACGCCATTAACACACACTCACACACAGCTGCCTCTTCAGAATCAACCACAAAAGGAGGAAAAGGAAAACTTAAACCCGAACTGCCCAAGAAAAACGGAGAGCGACCCAGAACAGGGAACGGGATAAAGATGAAAACTTTGGGCAGGAAGTAGGAATCGGGCAGAGTGAGGAAAGGAAGAAGATTCTTCCTGTTACTTTTCCTTCAGAAAGAATTACTCCACACAGAAAGGCAGAGAGAAAGAGATAGAGGATGCGGTGGATTCCCGGGGGGGGGGGGGGGGGGGGGTGTTAAGGATTGGCGAAGGTGATCGTGGGCCTCATTTTTATTTGACTTCTGTACCAAAAATATATATATTTGGCACTGCTTTTTGTTTATTTATTATTATTTTAAATGATTACATATTGATAATATGGCACATAATGAATGATAATATATTTAAAGCTTGAGTTTTTGGTAATGTTTTAAGTTTTTTTTTCTCCTCTTATGAAAAACACTTCTTGTGACCGTTGGGAAGATTTGGGGACTGGGGGCGGGGGAAGCTTTTCCAACGGCTAACACATTTACGTCTGGTGCTATTTATTATTATTATTACACAAGACTTTGTTGTCCCTTTTAAGTACAAATTGTAAGAAAAACAAAAACTCAAACCACCATTCTTTTTTGGAAAATGTAATCCCAACCAACGAAGTGTTTTGATCCAGGGAGTAAATATATATTAATTTTTGCTATCACAAGTTATTTTATTTAAAAAAAAAATATTTCCCGTTCGCTCGTCTCACGCACGTATAACTTATTTCTCCTTCTCAAATTCTAAACGCTAATCACAACCTCGTAACGATTTGGATCCTCTCTATTAAGAGTCTAATCACGTATATTTTGACAAAATATAGATTTTGTCGAAATATCGATATCTATTCGTAACGTTTATTTTTTCTCAATTCATATTTTTTATTTTTTTCGTTCGTGTCCGTAACTTTAAATTTAATTTCTTTATTGTCATAAAACAAACCACATTATACAAATCAACTGAGGAAAAGAGAAATGCATGCATGTATTCTGACTTGGCATGCAACAACCAACTTTTTTCTTTGAGTAAGTAATCGACATAATCGACCCAACTTTAAGAAATGCATGCAGAGTTGTTAGAGTTACGATGGAGGGGGGGCGGAGCCGACTTTGGGTGGGGTTGCTGGGTTGGGTCTCATCCTCGATGGAAGGCACGTGTTCTTTCTCTTCAAGAAAAAGCAAGAGGAAGAGGTGTAGGAGGAGACGGAATCTTATATAGGAGGAGGAGGGTGTTTAGCAACCGAAATTCTAGGCCCGAGATTTCGATATGATCTGTGAATTAATGGTCCAAAATACGGGCTCAAAGCGCATGAGGCCCTTTAAAGAGGTAGCTGTGAAAACATATCGGGCGAAGGCTTGTGGGCGAAGCAATTACCGAGGGACGAGTATTGCTAGGCGAAGACAAGATAGTCAAGCGACAGTCAACTACGCAAGTGAGGAAACTCGCAGTGAAGGTTAGTGGGCAAAACGATTGACCAGCGGCAGTCATAGGAATATTTTAGTCGATCTTGAGATATGGATGGGAATTGTTGCCAAGGCTGCTCAAATGGAAATGAGATATTCCATTAACACTGGCAACATGGACGCGTAATATATGTACAATATTTCATTTCCGTATTTATGTAGGACTAGCATTGCATATATAATTATTCTTAGGGATCGTACACCGACACCTCTCTACAGACGGACATACAACCTTTTTATCTTCAAGCATTCCAGCATTCTTGCGACCTTGATCTTTCTAAAGGCATCGACGATGGCATCTGTAAGTGTTTCCGCTTAAGGGTGTCATTCCGCTGCCTTCCTCCTTCTTTCTTCCTTTCAAATGGCGACCACACATTTCAAAGAACCTCCGAGTACCATTCACTCGTAGTGCCAAAGATTTCCGATGTGCTCGAATCCGGCTTGTCCAGCGATCACTTCCGGAGCAGGGGAGATGCATATATACCCGTCGCCATAGACTACTTCATCAAATGGGTAGAAGCAACCTACAAGTTCATTAATCAGAATGACGTAATCGAGTTCATCAAAAACACCATCATCTATCGGTATGGGATTCCCTAGAGTATCGTGATGGACAATGTGAAAGTATTTAATGGTGAACTTATGGACGAGTTCGCGGAAGATTTTGGATTTAAGATACTTAACTCATCCTTGTATTACGCTCAATCGAATGGGTAAACGGAGGCTTCCAGCAAACTCATAAAACGAGTTATACATAGAATGATCGGGAACAATCCGCGCACATGATATACCCTACTTCAGGAGACGTTTTGGATACTCAGGGTGATGAAAAGGGAGAGCATAGGCATTGCCCCATTCAGTTTAGTATACGATCATGACGTTATGCTTCCGATAAAAGTACAGTGTCGATCGCTCAGACTCCTCTAGCACCTCGGAGAGCACAAAGGATATGACGAGGATATGCACATTGAATTTGAACAACTCAAAACCACCAGAATCAATGTGCTAAAACATCTTGAGGCTCATAAGAGGAATGTCGCCCGCTACTACAACAAAAGAGTAGTACCCCAATCATTCAGTAAAAGAGACCTAGTCTGGAAGCTGAAGCTTCCAAAGGGCGCACGCAACTATTTTGACGGAAAGTGGACACTGAATTGGGAGGGTCATTTCCAGGTAATTGAGACCATTTTTGGAACTCATATCGTATAAGGGGGTTCGATGGATCAGCGCACGATATTAAAATCAACGGTAAGTATTTGAAGAGATACCGGCCAATGATTTGGAGGTGCACAAACATACTATCATAAAGTGGTTCCTCGAAATCTGGGGACAATTACAAACTTAACAGTCTAGTCAATAGGCAATGGGGACAACAGGCGTCTTGCTCTGTCCAACACTCCGACCGCCACAACCTCCTTTGCCTCTACATCCACGACCCTGTCCCAATCTCTCTCATGTGTCTCTCGCTCCTGGTTGATGGCCACACGCTGAGCTGCCTCCGCCATCTTGGTAGCATTAAGGGCCGCGCCATTCTCAGCACTGCATGCGGCCGTAGTATCTTGTTCCTCCTGGAGACGACGAATGGTGGCAAACAGCTCCTCATGCTTCTCGCGGAGCTGAACCCCCTCAAGAGTTAACTCATCGCTCGAGCAGCGCATGGAGTTGGCAGGGACCAGCACACGAGCTCATTCTCTTCCAGCCTCGCCTTAATCGCGAAGTCCTCTTGCCTGTCATCGCATGAGCGCCAAAAGAACTTCCTAAGGAGCGAGAGCATGACGGCAAGCTCGGGCAGATTAGAACTCACTCATCCCAGCTCGTCTATTACGGATTTCAAGGCAACAAAGTCGTCTAAGGTGTTCACTACGTGCTTGAGGACGACGACAAAGGAGACGAGGAGAGAACGCAAAGGCTGACAAGAATGTACTTGGGTCAGACATCAACTGGGGTGCAAACTGTAAGCGAAGCTCAATGCCTTACCGAAGTCGCCTGCACTTGGAACCTTGGGGGGCTTCCCTCAGTTCGCCCAAGGAGCTCTGGGCGACAGAAGTACCATCGAGTGGCGAACCCTCAACTTCGTCTCTTGGAGTTGGAATTGGGACAACAGATGTAGCTTCGCTAGGGGGCTCCCCTGTCTCTACGACACTTTCACTCGCAGTTGCTCGGTTTATGCGGTTGTGGCTGCCCAATCAAGCAGCGATAGGGATGTCGTCAGGAGACCCCTCACTGTCAATGATCTCGATAGTGGAGGAAAAACAACAACACCTACATCAAAGGAGACGTTATTACTCAAATGAATTCCCTACCATAAAACAGAGCATGCGAGAAGATCCAATACTTGGCACACCCACGGAGGACGTTTCCTCAGGGATGGTAGCCCAGCAGCATCTCGTGGCGACGGTGAAGGAGGAGGTCTATGAGACGCTTTCTTCATCCGAACTCCCAGTGAGGACGAACCCGCAAGAGAATCCTTAGCTCAGCCTGGCTTCACCTTCACTCTCTTGGTTTCTAGCACAGAAGTAAGGTGACCTATTAGGCTGACCTAAGGAGTTTCAACATACCAGAAGCGAACGAGTCGTCGCCTGATGGCCGCTTCTTTGAAGACTTTCCACTCAGATGAGGAAGACCCACTAGAGGGGCTTAGGCTGCTTTCTTTGACAAGTTTCTCTAGATGGGATGAAGCCTCCATCATTCTCCAGACATCGAACCAGGCACTGGAGCAACTAAGGAGCGACCACCAAATACCTTCGCTTGAAGGTTGACTATAGGAAGGCCCGGCGACTAAAGTTGCTTATCCAACCTAGGGTCAACCGGAGACAAGACAACACGCGTATCAAGCGGGAAGTTCCTGGATTCGAAGAAGGGAATCTCCAAGGACTGGGTAAAATCAAGTTAACGAGCACAGAGTTGAGGGTGGTAGACTTCGAAAATCAGGCCAGCCGGGTCCACCCCAATCAGATCCCGAGCAAAGAAAGCTAGCTGGAAGTAATTTGGGTATTCAAGACGAAATTCTTCCCACCTTGGGGAGAAAGGCAGCCAACTGAAAACCACACCTATGCTACCCTCTACACGCCCAATCATCAGGCATGGATACGATCAGTAAAGCTAAGAGAGGACCAGGACGTGCTAGCCGAGGTAACGTCGCTTGGCTTAAGCATTGGACGGGAAGACCTTGTGAACCGCGGGAAATACAGGATAATCGAGACATAGACAATCCATAAGGGACCATCCGTTAGTCTCCCAAGAAAACAAGCCGGATTGGCCGTCGCTTGATGAAGGCCACGGTAAACCAAACTCAAGAGAAAGGGGCCAAAGGGCAAGGCTTCACTATTGTCTGCATTGGCATCATCAATGAGGCTGGCGGCCACCCCGACCATGGATTGACTAGGGCCCTTTCCCCGATTGTAGAAAATATACTTGGATAACCGCTTCAAGTAGAATTCAAACTCCTCCTAAGGTCCCCATTGATTAATAGTAGGCAAATACAATTGATCAGCGGCTGTCGTGGGAAGATTTTAGACGATCTTAAGATATGGAAGAGAATTGATGCTGCTCAAATAGAAATGAGATATTCCATGAAGACTGACAATATGGACGTGTAATATATGTACAATATTTCATTTTCGTATTTATGTATGGTTGCATAAATAGTTGTTCTTGGGAATTGTACACCGATACCTCTCTACATACGAACATACAATCTTTTTATCTTCAAGCATTCCAACGTTATTGTGATATTGTACTCTTGCGATCTTGTTCCTTCCGAAGGCATCGACGATGACATCGGTAAGTGTTTCCGCTTAATAGTGTCGTTCCGCCGCCTTCCTCCTTCTTTCATTCTTTTAAACGGCGACCACACATTTCAACGACCCTCCAAGTACTAATTACTCGTAGTGCCAAAGATTATTGACGTGCTCGAATCCGACTTATCCAACAGTCACTTCCGGAGCGAACATGGGGCTAACGGTGGTGGTGGGATTGACGGAGACGTTGAAATGAGACGAACACACCCTCCCTCGCACCCATTCCCATTACCATTTCAACCCAAAAACCAAGGATCAAAATGGATAACTTTTTTCTTTTGCTTCTTTCATGGGGTATGTTATTCGGGAGGAGAGAAGGGGAAGTCTTCTTCTTCCTCTGTCCCTCCCTGGGGTTCTGGCGGTTTGCGAGGGAAGGCCATCCAACATCCACACATCCAAATTTCAGGTACTCAATGATTTATGGATATTTTATTGCGATTTTTGGGTTTTTTTTAAAGATATGATCAATTTTGGGGATTTTTAAAGTTGGGTTGATTTGGGCTTACGTGTCGGGAAAAATAGATGTAAGAATACACGTATGCATCTCTCTTCTTCCGTTAGTCCACTTCTGTTGTTTTGTATAACGCCGTTCTCGTTAGGACTTTCTTACTTTAAAGCCTTAAAAAGAAATTAAATTTAAAGTTACGGAGGACAAAAATGAAAAACAATAAAAGACATGAACATGGGAGAAAGTTACGAAATTAATATCGACAAAAATCGATATTTTGCCTTTTATTTTTAATCAAACATAATAATTTTTTATTATTTTAATTATGATAAGGTTTTGACATTACTCTAAACCCTAAATTAAAAATTAAAATCATTAAACCCTAAATTTTAAAAGTTGAACATTAATCCTTGCTAACCTTAGGTTGGGGATTAAGGGGCCACAGCCTTACCTTAGGCTGCATTTTGGGGAACCAGGTAGCTTAGTCGTAATAGCTTAGTTGGAAGTTGGTAGAATAGGGCGTGGTACATGTATGCCTATGTACACAAATTCATATGTTTTGTGATTATAAAAATTGACTTACCAAAAAAAAAAACTTAAATAGTAAACTAAAAGTTAAACCCTTAACTCTAATAAACATTAAATCCTAAATCTAGATGTTAAATTCTAAACACTAGTGGTTAAAATCTAAATGCTAAATATTAAATATTAAACGTTGTAATTATTTATTTATTTATATTTTAAAGAAAATAATATATTAATTTCTCAATATATTAAGGGTAATAAAAAGTTCTTAACTTTTTATTTTTATTTCTAGACATGGACAGAGGAGAAAGCACAAAAAGTTCCAAGGCTTGGGAAAAGGAAAAACAAATGTTAAGGGATACTTTTCACTTCTTTGGAAGAGGATTATGACTATGCTTCTACAAAATCATTCTCATGACTCCGAAATCGATTTCCATCTTCTTTAACGACAAACCCTCCTTCGTTGAGCACCATTTCTTTTTTTTTTTTGTGATGGACGTCGAGCAATCTCTTCCGACTGGGTACTGAAGATATCTCGTCGGATTTTTTGCGGGTCTTCGTATCTCCCATTTGCAAAGCCCTCTTACTCAACGAATCTTTCGGCTTCAAGGTGAGACTGACTGTCTTCGATTTCCCATTTTGTATGTGCATTCAGTTTCTTCACAAGACTATTATTATTAGTTGGCGTCACAGATCTACAATCTAGGGTTTTTCGTCAATTTTGATTAAATATCTAATAGCGTTGTTAAGGCGCTTCACCTCTCGGGCAGGGCGAGGTGAGGCGAGGCCACGTCGCCTTAACAGACATCGGGCGGGTGCTATGAAGGAGGCGCCAGCGCCTGCCGCTGGAAAGGCGCTTCTGGCCGCCCTCTTGTTGATTTATGTGCTGACACCTACAAATAGTTTAATGTGTCGTTAATGTATAGAATGACGGAATATATTGAAAGAGTTAACTTCATTGCCATTGAGAATTTTGAAACTTTTCAAGAAGTTGAAGAAATCGATATATTTCGCAAATGGTTAAATATGGCCAAAATAGGTAGGCGTGGGAGCTGTAAATGCATCAACTACAACATGGTTACATTTAATAGCTACAGCTATGGTGCTACACAGTTCAAAGGTTTGGTACAAGTCTTACCGAGAGACATAATATCCGTCTTGATGTTGTTCTTAAAACATCACTCTGTCAGAAACTCATTGCAAAGATATTCTTCGCATGCTTTTAGAATATGAAGCACATATACAAGGTTAAATAATACCCACGAGGTACACTATTTGGACATATCTGGACAAAATTTCAAGAATCGAGTGGTTGGCATTTTTATGTCGATCAGGACAAACAATTAGTAAGTATTATTTCCATAACATCTTATTTGGGTGATTAATTTAGAAAAATGAGTATGTGAAATAACCGATTCTTCCCTTATTTTAAGGTATTATTTATTATTTGGTTTATATTTTCATCGCACAGAATATCATAGATAACTTATCAATTTCTTATATTAGATAAAATTTATTTTATCCAGAACTGCTTGGGTGACAGAAATAGCACACATGTTCGAGTTAAGGTATCAAAAATAGATACACCTAGATATAGAGGGAAAAAAGGATTGGCCAACCCTAAATATCATCGCAACTTATATCGCAACTAAATATGAAGTTTTCATATATTCTATCGAGTTGGGAAGGCTCAGTTGCGGATGCACCTTTTCTTCAAAGTACACTTACTAGGGAAAGGCCATTAAAAAATTCCAGATGGTAAGCCAAATCTTGTTATGTGCTTAACTTATTATTGGTAGTGGTTCCGAATATCATTTTGGCATGTTGTGTACTCCACAATTTCTTATTTTACCATTGATTGTGAAGATTTCAATGGGATGTCTCACATTGTCCCTGACACGTGGGAAGGAGAACTACCACTGTCAGGCAATGAAAGAAGAAGCTCCACCAATGTTGGAATGGAGTACCGCATTTGAGAAGATCTTAGGGATAGAATTACGAGTAACCTTTGCTGTGAGCATCCGCCACGCGCGAATGGCCTGTAGCCTATGCATGACTACCTCACGGGCATGGGAAGGCCTTGCTTGCCATCACTGAGGGAAAAGAAAATTTACACGTGGGGGTTAATACGACCAGGAGTTATCTGTAGGCACCGGGGCTCTTTGTGGTATTGGCAATCTGTTGGAAGAACACCGGGAACATGCTTATACTGAACTTGATCACCTCCCTCATCCATTCCGGAGCAATCCTCTCCAAGGTTCCGAGTGACAGCATTTTGTACATCAGCTCCACTCTGCCATTATTCCGCAAACACCTAAGAGTAAATGCATAACCTGTTTTGGGAGGGAACATTGTTAAGGAGGTAGTGATCAGAAGACTCTTTGCAGAACAAAAAACAAAAACTGGGAAAAACCAGAGCAAACTCCTGCCACAATTACTAGATAGTGTCGACAGGAATGTTAAGACTCAGCACTGTTCGTTTCGTTGTTGAAAGAAGAGAAAAGCAAGCTGAAAGAAGAAAGAACTACCAGTTGTTTCATGGAGAATAGTAATGCAAATCCCTCCTCCTTGAGCTATGGAAAAATTGAGACTGAGTGCATGCTGAAGGAGAACTCAGAACAAGCATTCAGTTGTGGAATGTTCACCCAACAATTCACCTACATGAAATAAACCTGAAGCCACAACTGCCAGCTATGAATCCAGTGAAAGTGAGGATGCAGTTCTTGGGATGTATTACCTCCTATGTCTTTGGCCCTTACACAGCAATCTCGCTGAACAGTCGAAAAATGTGTCAGGATATAAGAACAGTCCCCAGAAGAACATTAGATGATTATTGTTATCATTACCTCCTCGTTGTCCTCTTGGGCATCAAGGGAAGCAACTACCTGATGTGAATCTTTCTCTAAACGTGAAACAGTGGTATCTACTTTACCACCCATGTCACTACCGGAAGACCTGTATCTGTTTTTGCCAGATCTTCCAGTGGTGCCGTGAGCCGTACCATCCTGTGGACCAGGAGTACTGATTTTCCCGTTGGCGCTATCTCCACAATCCCGATTAGATGAAAGACCCCCCTGCTGGAGCCTCTGAAGTCTCTCTACTTCTTCAGATAGTTTTCTTTCTGCGATAACAACCGAACGCACAAGTCAAGTATTGATTTGAGGTGAAAACACAGTTCATGGTAGTTCATTAAAATGTAGATGAGCATCACTGCCAACAAGCATCTATACAATACAGTAATTATGGTGTCATTGATTCCATCCACAGCATCAGACCAAAAATGAGTGACGTGCCTTTTCAGAAATATATAGATTAAGAATATCCATGTGATGCTCAACAAACGAATCCCTCATTGATTTAAACACCATGTACTGTCGACCCCGTTCAGTGAGAAGGCAACTCCTCCTTTTCTTAGATAGGGCACAACTTCTTGAGCCACAGTTTCACAACCGACAACATCCTCTCAAATCAATTGTATCATTAGCGAAGCAAACAATGGTCTCACTCTTTTCGATCTCTTCCCCCAACTGTTTCTGGTAATCCACAGACGGCACAACCTCAGCTGATCTGTGCAGAAAAGCACGCGAATAAACCTCTCCACTCCAACAGCCGCGACAACCATAAACTGAAACAGGAACACATACCGACTCGAAGCCTTGAATTCCTCGACTCTACCACGAAGCTCATCATTCTCTTCCCGCAAAGTGCTGAATCAACTCCTCCGCAACTACAATCCCACAGCCCGCCAAAAGCAAGAAAACCAACATCCCATCTCAAGACACAAACTTGAAAGACTAGGACCCAAATTCCGCAGCATACAATCAATCGTTACCGCCGATGCACTTGGCGAACTTGACCTCCTGGTCCTTCTGGGCAGCATCCAACTTGTTGAACATATTCGCCAAACGAAAGCAACCCAGCAAACTCCAAACCATGGAACCTCGGGGGGGGCTCCGCGACGTTGGAGGGATCCGACGGAGCTAGTCGCGGGAAGCTGAATAGCCAGAGGGATTCGAATGGTGGTAAGTGGGGTTTGAAGGTTGTGGACCGGAACTGGTGACGATCCCCTGCAACGCCGGCCTATGATAAAATTCGTTGCTTCTGACAAAGATTGATGAGTTCTAATGATTATTTCAGCTTTCATGAAGTTTAAAGAAACTTAAAAAATTGCTTAAATCTCGATCCGGTTTGCAATCGGAAAATGGTTGAAAAAAACAATTCAAAAAATATGAAGAAAAACCCTGAATTAAGAAAGAAAATAGCACCATCACCCAGAACAAGGGGACTGAATTTCCTGGAAGAGATTTGAGGAGCCATGCATTGTGCTTAAGAAGATTTAGACAAGTGGTCATGGTGAGTGAGTATTGTGCTGTGTATTATAAATTTTAAACGAATTCAAACTTCAACCCATTGCATTTGTTTTCTTTTTGGAAAGATATTTTGTGTATCTTTTGGGATGTACGAATAAATTGACGATGCTTTGAGAAAAAACATATGGTTAGTACAAAGCAAACAAAGGGGTCCAATCGTTTAAAACAAAGTTCCCCACGTTTTAAGCCATTTCTTTCGCCTTTTCGTGCTTAATCCGTGTGGTCGGTTCACTTTTGTTTAAATTCCATTTGCTTAAAAATCTAAAAAGAGATACCTACGCACGTATCTAGATCACGTAAGTTAACTTTTATCTATTTACAGTTGGTACCATAAAGGATGATTTTAGGTGTCATAATACCCCCCCTCAAAAAAACAATGGAGGTATAAAGGAAAAACAAGAGAAGAGAGAAAAAATATAACACTCCCTGTCCCATTTCATTCATCCACTATGAATGCAAAAACCTTAAAAGGGCGTGAGTTTAAATGTTACCCAATTTGCAGCCCCCCTCAGCGACCAAAGCTATCACTCACTGAGCTAGCGTTCAACTTGTCGACTAGACGCACGTTATGTTGTTCATACACCCTGGTGCGATTCTCCGCCCACCACAGTTCTGCCTGCTTCTCGCTGAACCTCTTCCGGCTGTTTGTAAAGCACGTGCCTTTTTAAAGTACCCTCATATTCATATACCAGGAATCGGATGGATGGTTTCGATGAAAAGACGTACCTGAACCGAACTCGCTTCAGGTCCTTGGCGCCTCCCGGGAGAGAGGAGAAGGTGATGTACACCCCGGGTTCGTCTTGCTCCACCCACTCGCTATCGGGATTATTATCGGCTTCCTTCGTTTTCGCCCCGTTTCTGCTTACCGCTTCAGAAATTGCTTGCTTGTCATGACTGAAGCTATTGTTACTGACGGTGCTGATACCGTTAGGAAGTATGCTGCTGCTCGATATGTTTGATGCCATCTCTGCTTCATCCCCACAATCATCACCATCACCATTCGAGGAGGCATTGCAACTAATGTCGGAAGCACAGGTTGAAGCTACAGACGTCGGCAATTTAAGATTCCTGGCAGACCCCACAGGAAGTCTCTCTGCCAAGTCCTTCAACTGCTCAGAGCATGACGGAAAGCAAAAGAAGGGAGTTACCATCAGCAGAAAATCTATTGGATGAGAAGCTGGAAGAGGGACTCAGAAAATAACAAAGAAATTTACCGCTAGGAGTTAAAGAAGGATAACGAAGCTCTGTGTATGATTTCAGATAAGAACATTACATTCAGAAGTCGTTTAGGACTAAGCTGGTAACCGGCTTTGTTTCATGATATACTACGTTATCAGGAACCATTGAACAAGGCACGCATTCAACAGCAGGCACGCCTCTTCTATGCCTTGGATAAAATGATCTGTCTGATTGATGCAGGAAATCTCATTTACCTGAGCAGTAAGCGACTTGATCGCTTCCTTGGCGGCTCTACATTTAGCTGTCTCTTCCGCAGCTATGGAAATGGCCTCCTCCAGTTGTTTAGTTGTTCTCTGCAGTTCTTCCTCTTGGAGTTGGGTCTTAAGGGTTAGACTTTCAACCTATGGGATCAAAATTATCAGGCCAAGATCGTAATGACCAGGGTATGTTAACTGTGACATCGGCACAACTGGATAGAATAAGCTTTTCAGACCATAAAAATACTCAAACCATTGGCAATCCGTAATCAAAGCAACTTCTGAATTAGTTTATCGTTCACACCAGCTTTTAGCAGTATACCTGTTCCCTTAGTCTGATTATCTCTTGGTTGACGCCATCATTTGTCCTATGACTATCATCACCAATTATTTTTGGAGATGTCAGTCCTCCAATGGTGGGAGTCGGTGTGGTCGATCGTGGAGGACTTTCTCGTCTTGATATCGGTGATGTTGCCCGGGAAGCAATCCTAGATCCCGGAACAGAAGCAGAGAAAAACTTCTTGGATGATCCGAAATTTTGATTGAGACTCCTGGTTACATTGAGCGTTCCCCACTGTGAGCCACCAGTTGGCACGGGCGATACACGACTACTGCTAAATTCTAATTTTTTGTTCTTCCGGGATCTTTCAACCATCTTCGGGTATTCCATCGAAGCGAATCTAGCAAGTTGAGGATGGGGCCGAGAATCCAGTTTCTCATCCTTATCATTGCTTCTGTATGCTTGCTGGCCGGTACCTTCTCTTCTATGAATGGAAGACACGGAAAAAGTGCCAGTTTCAACAGCATTACTTAACTTACTGAAGCAGCCATCACAAACCCTGTAAGCTTTATTAAGGTTGGGGGCCATAGAGGCCTTTGTCGATTTCTTACTGCTGCATGAGTGACAGAAAACAAGTCCACAGTTATAGCAGTTGTGGCGTTTCCTCTTGAAGTTAAATGGAAGGCGACACCCCGAACACATGGACTGATCGATGCAAGAGGCCCATTTATGAAGACATATGGCAGCAGTGAAGTTAGTGCCACAAGTGATACTCTTGACTTGTTTGTCTTTAAGCGCCTCTACTAAAGTCGGGCAATTCCTATCGTTGGTATCTCCATGACCCAGTCGACCATTAGCGCCTTTACCCCAAGTGTAGACCTCAGTTCTCGAAGTAAGGACAGCAACATGATAAGAACCGCATGCAATCTCCTCCACGAAACTTTTAGATAGCTTCCCTTGAACTCGAATTGGCAGCTTCCCATCTGCATAAGGATTGCCAAGCTGGCCATAAACTGGACTACCCATTGCATAGACAAGTCCTGAAGTAGTAAGTGCAATTGTAAGGCTATGTCCACATGCCACCTGACAAAAATTAGGTTCAACGTAAGCAGCAACACAAGTAGGCACAAGTCTGGATTCTTTGTCACCATGACCAAGTCGTCCTTTATCTCCGTCACCCCAGGTGAAAAGTTTCCCTAAAGAACAGTTACTTGAAGTAGAATTTCCAACCATGATTTCCACCACAGCAGCTGTGTGCCAAACACCACAAGCTGCACGAACTGTTCGGAGTCCTTTAAGGGACTCCACTTCCCTTGGCATTGAAGTACTCTTTCTGTCTCCATGGCCTAAAACACCAAACGTGCCATCACCGAAGGTAAACAGCTGGCCAGCCGAGGTGACAACTGCTGTGTGCCACGGCCCACAAGAAATGGAGGAGACGTGTACACCCTCCAGGGGTCCATTAACTCTTTTTGGAACCCAATGGCTCACATCACCTCCATGCCCAAGGAGACCAAAATTGTAGGCACCATCACCCCAGGTATACAGATCACCAGAAAGAGAAACGGCACAGGTATGATACTCACCACATGCTACAAGCTCAACATTCATGCCACTGAGGGCATCAATTAGCTTTGGATGCAAAACATCGGCATCCACGCCATGCCCAAGCCTGCCCCCCCATTCCTCCCCCCAGGAAAATACCTCTCCTTGTTTAGTCACTAAGGCGGCATGTCGCCTGCCACAAGCAATGTTCTGAACATCAAGTACTACAGCAGACTCTAGAGCCTTCGGAAGCAGTGAGTCCATTTTTACCCCAGAGGAACTTCCTAGCCTGTAAGGTCTACTACCCAAAACACCATCAGCTGTACCTTCTCCCCAGATAAAAACATCACCCATGGCATCACCATCATCATGTCCTGAACCTTGACTAGAAGAACTTATAGCGCTTGATAAGCTAACTCTAACAGCATCGGCTGCCAGTGGTTTCATCTGACCATTTAGATTATCAGAGTATCCAGATGACAACAAACGGATCGAATTACTCGCAGAATCTGTCGGGAAAAAATTCTTCGGTGGAACAGTACACAAAATCACATCAGAAGACCCGTTGTTGAGAGTACTTCTAGGAGGACTCCCGAATGGGCTTCGAAGTCGAAGATTATCACCATTATCCTGAGTAAACAAGTACAAACTAATTTCATTTCTGTGTGCAGGCAACAGAAATGGAATTAAAGAAGATATATCCATATATTTTACAGAAAAGTATACCTTCTGTAGACTGTCGTTGCTACTAAATGGAGAATGAAGAGGAGAACTCTGTCTTGTATATGCCCTTGGGCTGGTTGCTTCAGATGATATTCCATCACTTCTGGATTCTGTTCTTACTTTTGAATGATGGCATCGTGAAATTAACAATTTTAATCCACTAAACCATGCTTCGGCTTCATCTTTATCTTTGCATATCTGTCCCTCAAAAAGGTATGGACACTCAGAGAACATCTAGAGAAGCTCGGGATTCCGAAGGAGCAACGGGAACGAATGATGACATAATATCTGGACAGAATGCGAAAGTTGCCTTACCAGATCCAGTGACCTGTCACTGTAGATAAGAGAAAATGACTGGTACTCTTTCTCTGGGCGAGGATGCCGCTGAAATATAGGCTGCAAATCAAGGATACAAAATTCAATTCATATCGAATGCAGCAAAAATTAAAAGTGGATCCAGAGCCACTCAGGGCAAGACCAACTGTCAGAAAGTTGCCTGTTGTAATGGAAGTTACAACGTACAACAAAACGATCAACAAGGTCGGATCTAGGAAGACTAAGAATAAATTACCAACAGCTACTCTCATTCCTTACGTCAAAAAATTTGATGCCATAGCAAATAATAACTAGCACTATGATTGCTAATAAAAACTAAAATGGTACATCTGATACGTTTAATTCTTGATTACGATTGGATCCGCAGACAACAGACCAAAATCATGAATGTAAAGCCAACCATCATTGAAAAGGCTCTCTGTGATAATGTTTTCATTCTGAAGAGAAACTTACAGTCCGCTGCCCAGATATAATTCTTGACACATGGCTCAATTTTAGACGCTTCTCCTCCTTGCCAGAGACCCATACTAAAACTGACTCATCCTGAAAGCAAAGATGTCAGATCATAACATATTGTGTTGTGAGCTACTGTACTGGAGAACAGTCGATAAAACATCACATATTTCTCTTTTCTGCCGCAAAGGCATACAGGGAAGAACTTATCGATTTTTTCTTCATGATTCAATATCATCATAATTATTGGCGCAAAGCACTTTTTGTTATGATAGAAAAGTTATGGCAGAGAAAATACCTCCCTAAACTACGAAAGAACATTACCTAGACATCTAAGCATAATCCAAGTATCATCCATGGACTTCACTCACATTAGAGAGTCGGAATGGACAGAACTTGGGCTTCCCCCTCCTTCCATACTTCAGCAAATGTGCCCCTTTCTTCAATGCAGTGATGGCCTGTCATCAAGATCACCACAAAAACTAATTTATAGTTTATACATATTCAACATATTCTCAGGCCATCATAATCGTCTAACAGAAGCAATACAGAATAAAATCATTTTTTGAAAAACAAATGTCGTTTTCAAGGGCACTTTCAGCAAGATCCGGGAAGGGCATAGCATAATACTTGTTTCCTCTATAATAAGATCCAGACACTTACCCAATAGCGGCACACAATTTCTTTCATTCTCTTTTCAAGTGTTGAACATATAATGGCGTTTACCTCATTTGCACTTCATTTGCATCTCAAAAATGGAGTCATTCAGAAGACACATGCACATTAACTAACTAAAAGTCTCTTAACATAGTCCATGTCATCAACGGTTAAGATTTTCCAAGGAAAGAGATGGGGCTAGTAATCTACAGCCGAGTTCTCCAAGGACACTGATGTTGTGAATGAAAAGCACAGAAATTCCACAATGTTGCACTGCATATCGAGCTAATAATACTCACAAGGAAATTTTGACAGAGAATCCCTGAACTCGATGCCCTAATAAAACTCTCAAGCTAAATAAAAGAAAAAAAATCAACCCTTTCGTATCGCGTCATCCAAAACACTTGTAATCCTCACTCCACATTTCCATTTGCTCTCCATTACTACACTCTCGAACAATTCCAAGAACAACTACCCCCGTCCAATAACAGTAAAAACACAAAAGCAACAGGGATAAAACAAAATTCGATCGCAACAACCACCGCCAGGGGGGCCTCACCTGCTCCACGTCACGCTCCACAGTCGCAGTCCGACAAAGATCAGAAGCCATCCGACTCATCCCTAACGATCACCCACTCCCTATCATTTTCCCGCGCAGGACGACGCCTCCCTCGCTGACATTCCCTCTTAGTCGAAAAACCTCGCTGCTGTAGCCCTAACACTCCGACACACCCCCGAATCTCGCACCACAGCGGAATCCAAAAACCGCGAAGTCAAATCAGCTCACGGGAAACAGCGGGAGGAGGAGGATCCTCCGGAAGTCGTGATCCAAAACGAAACCACGGCGATCAATGAAGAGGGCGACGCCTCAGTAGGGGGGACACACCGGAGGTTGAGGACTTCTGTCGTTCGTCGTCGGCGTCGTCGTTCTGGCAAATGCTGAGTATGATGTGCTTTGCGGAAGAGAGCTGAAAAGGAAAGTCGTTACGGAATCAATCAAAAGCGAAGTTAGTCATTATATTACCATTAATCACGATTAGCCAATTACTAATCCGTAAATTAAAATATGGTTTCATATTAATATTATTATTATCTAAAACTTTTTACTAAAATCTTTTCTCTAAATATGATTGGCGAATTATTTTATTATTACGTTGGCAGTGTTCCCTATGTTCTCTCTAAATATATCAGGTATTCGGCACGACTTTCTCCCCGAAACATTATCATTCGTACATTGAGCTCGAAGTAATACATAATCAATTCCCCCATGGAGTTCCGACACTCTTCAAGGAGCCGAAGACATACTCCCCCAAGAGATCGCGGGGGTTGCGCCCCAACGTAAAGCTAAATCGGCAGACGCAGCTATATAGAAAAGCTTAGGGGTCGGCGCGACTACTATAGACTTTCCTACCTCCATCTGTACATAGATCAGCTCCATGTCGGAACTCGTCTTGCAAAATGGGTCTCCGCGCTCGTTAGGTCCAAAAAGGTCAGCACACGTCCGTCGTTGATTCCTACTCTGAAGAATTGAGCTCCTCATCATCTTCGTCCTCCTCCATGTAAGAGGGCATTTCCGGAGCAGATCTGAAAATGCAAGCAAAGCATTCAGGCTAAACAAGGTTGCATCTCTTAAGGTTTAGACCATCACAAATACGGAGCCTGCAGCAAATGAAGTGCGAACTACAGAACATCATTTACGGGAAAAGTAGCAAATCAAAAACCATCACAAATGCCCGTTTGGTTTCCAGAACGGAATTTCAGACGGAATGGAATGAGGATGAAGAAAAAAATATAGTGATCGGGAAAATAATTACTTAAAAAAATGATATATTTAGTTGAAAAATGAAGATGAGAGGAAGAAGAGAATGAATGAGGAAGAGAATATGCATTTCCTTCCATGAGCAAGCAATGGTGATTACTTCCATTCCTATTCAAAATGAAGGAAATGGAAAGGGATTAAAAGGAAATGAATATAATAGAAAAGGAAAATGAATAGAATTATTAGTCCATTCCATTATTCAGCACATCCTTAAACTAAACACACCAATAGGGAATTCCTTCTACGAAGATGAACAATCACTATGGATTACGAGGATTATGTAATGATACAATTGCTATAAACCGTTGAAACCCTTTCCGGGTCAGTATCGTTCAGATGTATTCATTCAGTGAAATAAGAGGGGTCGATGTCTATAGGCATTAACATTATATGAGACGAAGATGCAGGACTCACTCCATAGTTTGATACTTTCTTGGGTGCAAGGAGAAAGAAGTTCCGTCTTGCTGGGGCAACTTACCTCGGACCCTTGTTGCAGCCTTTGAGGAATAACAAGATGAACGGACATTACAAAATAACCAATAAAAATTTATCTCAAAGATTAGAAGCACGGCAAGGATTGTAAACATACTGGGAGCTCCGGTATCCCGTGCATGTCTTCACTGTCATGGTCTAAATATTCAGATAACTCTGTATCACGATGTTGTTTCTCCTTCTGCACTAATAATCGATTGTCAGAAAAGTGATCAGAAAAATTACCAAGCTAAACACCATTTAGACCTTTAAGATCTTCCTGGAAGGTCCTTCATCCTCTGGATGCAGGGACTCGTTACGATGACGTGTTACGGGTTTAGGCATCATTTTTCCATTTGGCACAAATCCATTGTTAACTGCATAGTCGTTGTGCACATAACGGTCCATCTTTCTACTTGAACTTTTCATACTTCTTGGAGGAAGACAATCAGAAGCGAACTTAGGTCTCATTTCTTCAGTAGGATGCCCGGTGATCATGGACCTGCTTTCTCTTCCACTATTATAGGCATATGCATCGCCATTATGATACTCCTGCACATCAGAGGACTTCCTGCCACCAAACTCCCCCCCAAAATTACTAGCAACATGCCTTTTGTTCAACGGAATCGGTGTCTGGTCATCATAATGAGAAACAACATGTTCTTCACGGAAGTTCCCTTCTGCCTCAAGTAATTTATGATAATCCACTTTTGAATTGTAACCTGCGAGCCTCTGCAAAGTCAACATGAAATTAGGGAAACCATTAAATAAAAAATGTAACTCTGATATCTCATAATCCATGCCCGGTCTCCAAAACAGCAAACAGTTGAGAGTCACAACTTTCTTAAGGCAGCGGCAGCAATAACGAATTAAGATGAATAACCAAGAAGTGCTCTTACAGAGTCCAAATTATGAAGCTTTGGAATGCCGTACCCATGAGAAGATATCGGTGTAGGATCCTCGGCATAGTGTGATCCTGTGAAATCAATAATCATTTTTGTTACCATCCATCAAGAAAGCACAAGTAAAAAAGAAGACGACATCCGTGTCAATTATTCTAATAGAAGAATGTCTCAACATCATGAAAGAAGGAAAGTCAAGACACTGTTTTTGAATGCTCCCTCAAACAACCAAACAGATAACCTAGATAGAATATTTAATGGATGGACAATCATACCCCAATTAGTCTCTTCGACCATAAATTGTATACGAAACTCACCAAAATCTGGATCATCGATTGGCGACTCAAATGCTCCTGGAGGAAGAGGGTCAAACTCAATGCTAAGCACAGGACCATCATCCTGATAATGCCTCCCAAGCCGCCTTTTCACAGCAATAATTGTGGGATTTTCAACTCCACCTTTTCTCTTCAAATACCCAGATGGCTTATATCTCATGTCCATTGTGCTCTTTCCATTACTAGGGTTGGGGTCTAATACCTCATTTTTAGCTCCAAATCTACCTCTACCATAATGTTCCACACCCTGGGCGCAGAATCTATCTCGTGAAGCTGAACTACTTCCAGAAGAAGTGTCCTCCTGTGCAGCAAAATTTTCGCCGTACTGACCTTTGAGTTCAAAGGTCAGATCCGCAGGAGAAGAATTTGGCCTATACAGCCTTCGACTTTCAACCTCCCTTGGTTCAAATCTACGATCTGCTTGTTTGGTGCTGCCACAAGAATCTTGCCTCAGCCCACATGCATGGTCTTGATTTACCCCACTCGATCGATCCTGACGTCCTTCGGCATTTGATTCATCTCTCAATAACTTCTTGTCCTTCAATCTCCTGTGGCAAAACCAACCAGATACCTGCTTCTCCGTCAACCCCAACTGTTCTGCAATTTTAAATCTCATCTCCTCGGTAGGATATTTATGTTCTGAGAGATGCACCCATTTTTAGTTCCAGTTAAGAAACCCTAATCAAGCCAAAAGAACAAGCCGACTGGCTAAAACGACAATACACATACCACTATAGAACTCTTCTAACCCAGCAAGTTGTTGAGGAGTCTTAAGCCTACGTTTAATCCTCTCCGACGGCCCTTTTTCATCAGCAGAATGCACTTCGCCTGACTCTGACCAAAACATTAGCAGATCAGTCTCTCAGCAGGACAACCATTGTACGAGCTATTCCAGACCCTTTTTCATCATAAATCTTCTATCATATCACATATAAAACTTTGAAGCCTAAAACCTCAGAGGCACACACATTTACCTTCAAAACAGGTCACCACAACAACAAATATCCCCCCACAGATGCATCCGAATTTACCACAAACATCAAAACAAAAACTCGTACCTCCCCAGAAAAAACCTAGCTCCATCGCAACAGCAACAAAAGAACGGGAGTAATGGCATCATCATAACAACCAAAGCAACCAATCACATAACCGGATTTGACCCAGAAACAATAAGACGGAGAGAAATCCCGCCCCACCTTCCATGACCCAAAAATCAGCTTCACGGAGAAAACAGAAAGCCGAAACTCAAGGCAAAAGCCTCTCCTTCACACGATCCAGGGATTGCCTGCCCACAAACCCTTTTCCCTCGAAACCAAGGAAAGGCGTCTCCTTTGTGACTCCTCCTGGCCGATCCCCAGATGGGTTGTAGACAAATTGCAGGCTTGGTAAGAGGACTATGATACGGGATTATTATTACATTGATGATGATGATGTTGTTGACGAGGATGATTGTGATGCGTTTATTACTATCCATATTTGGCAGAAGACTCGTCCGTTTTTGTTCCCCAATTGTTTTCAGATTTTCGCCTCACTTTAATTGTCTTTTTTTTCCCCTAATGCTACATAAATCCATTCACTCCCCCTCGATTTATGTATTCTTGATTTTCTCTTCTGGTTTTTTTAATATAGATGTTCCTTAATTCTTATTTATTATTTATTTCTTTATTTTTAAAGTGCGCCGAAATTGAGTCTGCTAACAGTTTTCCAGAGTTTTAACTGTTCTTAAACTTTGGGAATCCCAACTGGAAGTTGGAGCATTGGTGGGACGTCATAATCACATGTATTGGTCAGACCAGGTCAGTGCAAGAATCATCTGGAAGTTATTTATCTCTTTTTCCAGGACCGGCAGCAGCAAGAGGGGCCTCCTGGGAAGAGCACTGGCATAGAAACTCAGGATTTGGGAGCACCTCGGGTTTAGTTGCTCATAGAAAAATCTTCCGAAAAATCATCATCCCTCGGAAGAACAACACAAATCCATCAACTCTGAGTGCGTTTTGCAGACTATGCAAAACAATGGTATATTTCATAATGCAGGTAAGGTTATGGGATGGGCATGGTAAAACACAACCTGAAGCTAAAACATTTTTAACTCCACCACAAATCTACAAAATCAGATACAAGGACCCAGGGAGAGAGTTGGGACTCAGAAAATGCCTGCGAGTCACGGTACAAAAACAGGGTCAACTTATCCTGCTCTCTCTATCTGTGGGTGGTTCAACAATTAGTAGAGGGTGTTTGTTTGTTCCTTTTTCCTACTCATTCCTCCTTTTCGAGTTTCGCTTCCTTGGTTTCTTCAGAAGAAGCTGGGGCCTTGGATTCATCAAACTCCAGAAGCTGCATTCAAAACAACAATCAGTGGATGCATCCGCATTACTTTCCCCTATCACCTGAACTGGCAAATCATACTTCAATATCAAGCTAATGAATCGAAGTTCTTTACTTCCATAACGGTTCTTCTTATCACAACCATCCAAATTGCATAAGAGAATAATTATGTGCATAGGACAAACCTCTTTAACATCACCGTTCCATACACAATGAGCAGCCAAGAATCCTATAACTGCTGGCACGATGTACAATAATGCTGGCTGGGAAAAATATGAAGAGAAGAATCATTTTTCAGACAGACATAATAAGCCAGATGGAAGCATAATAACCACTTGTATTAATACAGGATGAAGGTTACAATACCTGAGCAGCTTGAAACCAATTCATGACGATGATGGTTAGTATTACCCCAACGGCATATCCTATGAATGCACTATTGAAGTACTGGCTTCCTTTACCCCTAGAGGCATCAAACCGTAAAGCTAATGCAACAAAAATCCCTGAAACCATCGAATAAAAGCCAGGATTGAAAATAGTTCATTGAAAACGCACAAAAGAGAGAGCATGGTGAAGTGCTTTGCCATGAGATAACCAACCCGAAAATTACATAAAGAACCCCCAAAGGAAACCGCAAAATTAAGCAATGTAAATTACAATACCAGGTATTACAATGTCTCCCAGACCAAGCATGGAAAACGGCCGCTTTGTATCAGCAGTCGGGAACAGAAGCTGAATAAGACATAGGCAATAGTTATGAAATGGATGCATATGTGTATATTACATAACTAAATCGAAAAAGGTTCAGAATATGGCATATCCAATGTGTACTGACTGACCTTGATAGGAGCATCGAAAGATTTTGCCACGCTGACCATCACTGGAGTAAAGAAAACCCAAAATATATCGTATACAAAAAGCCCAGCCTGAAATAAATTTGAACCAAATATAGGTTGTTTTATTAGTTAAAGAAAAGACTAGATATTTACATGAAGCTGATGTATAGGAAGCCTGGTTGTATGCGTAGCCAACAAGAGAAGTTGTATACATAAAGAGTGCGAGATTTTCAATAACAAATTTTGAAAGAGTCACCTCCATGAGAATTATTGAAGGGTAAAACAAAGAAAGCACGGAACGTACCAGAAGGATAGCTCCAGTTTTGAATGAACCAAGAGAAAGCATTTCGATTCCCTGTAAGCAAAAGATGATATATCCCATTTCAGTGAGAGAAATTCTTGCAAGGAATCAAGCCATTTCCCCATGCAAACTGAATATAAATAATAATTACTGATTATAAAGATCTTCATAATGTAGTCACAGGATGTAAAGAATTCGGTATGTTATTCCCAAAGGCGGGAAATCATCATTCGAAGAGACAGGGATGTTGAAGATAAAACCTGAATGCAGAAAGCAAGGCCAAGGATGTTGTTTGCCAGCCAATGCTTCTTAGAAGCATACCATGCGCAAAAGAAGAACCCCGGAATGGCAGCAACTATTTGAGACCTTGTAAACTCAATCTCTAGAGCTGCATAAGAGTCAGGCATAAACACTCTCATCGCACAGAAGATACAAGAATAAGCAAGAATAGTTTCCAGAATCCAATCAAACTTCGACATTAATTTTATAAATGTGACGGAACATCTGCATGTTAACCTAACAGTATATATGGGAAGATCCCTTGTGAAAGGTGAACAAAGTATTGCACATATCTTGATGTAGAAAAGTTCCAAAGACAAACGATTAAAGAAACCACAATGTATGGAAGTTGTACAGCGGAAATATGGAAAACGCCAAGTTATAGCATCTTCATTCCACTTCTTGGGCAGATACCTCTTCATGGAAGGCAAAAGTGTAGCCCTGACAAACATATATTTTAATGAAGAATGAGTATAAGGTTACAAGATTCAACCAAGACATAATTCAAAGAATCAAATAACATAGCCAAAAATCCATGCGACGAGGACATACGAAAGAGCGATGATCCCAAGAACAAAGAAGTAGCAGGTTAATACAGCATTGACCAGATCCTTTGACAGAAACTTGAAGAGCAAGAATAGAGACAACAACACTGCACTTCCAACAAATGGAAAACGCATGGCGTGTTCATTAGACATGGTCTCCTGAAAAATTTGAAGAAAACTGGTTAAGGAAGTGTAGCAGTTATAAAGAGGTGCAAGAAGTAAATATCAAAGCTCCATTGCTTACTGAAGGCGGGGTGGGCTTGACAGATCTGTAACAACCCACATAGACTGCAAGACACGCCGTCAATATAACATTTAAGTTCGGTTCTACCTTGACAAAAAGTGGGGCCAATGTCAAACCTGAAAGAAAAAAAGCAATTGTCACGGACTCTCTCAAAGGTTGAAAAATACAAATCCAGAGGGTACACTAAGACTAGAAACGGAAAAAAATCCATTTGGGAAATGATAAGAAACAGATGGCAAGCAAGCCGGCAAAAGAATCGACCAAAAAAATATTTCCGCAAAAGTGGAACGAGGACAATAGATTGATGGCTCTCTTGTTCATCTTTTTCTGAACTAGTCAGGCTATGAAGGTCTTGGAAAATGGACATAGGGCAGTCTGGTATCTCCTAATGCCTTTCCTAAACTGTTGGTGCTTTTATGTTTTGGCCCATAATAATCGAATCTTAAACTGAGGTCGAACACAATTCTTCTGACAAGGGTAATCCAGAAAAACAAAATCAGTACAGTGATGAATTGATGATCATGGTTTAACTTCCACCCAAACCACATCAGAATGACCATTTACTCATTCATTGCTGATTCAAGGAATGTAAGCAAATTTTACAACAAAACAAGAACACCCGAAAAGTGGGGTATACAGTAACATTCAAACCTGCAAGAGCAACGTTGGCAAACCGCTCACAAGTCTTCATCTCTATAACCCACGATACGACTCCACAGTTCAAACTAAACCACTTTCAATTGTCTGCCCAAGATTATCCCCCAGTGAGAGAAATTACTTCCAGGACCTCCTTATCACTGCGATAAACTACATCAAAACAAGAAAGCAATCACTTTTTACATCCAGAAGCCCTACCCTACCATTTCAAAATAAAAAATAAACCACCCAGACATTCAATTAAATTCTCCCTGCCCTATCAAAAACCCTAACCCCAGTCCTAAATCAACATCACCGCAAAGCGAGCTAGAAAGCAATCAAATTAACATCCAAACACAAGACACAAAACTCAATTACCCCAGAAAAAAACCCTTCCATTGACCAAAAACATGCACATTGAACAGAAAAACAACAACCTTAAATTCTTTTCCCCCTTTAAGATCACAAACCCTAAATCTCAATCTCCCAAATCCTGAAATTAACACCGCAACGAACAACAGCTAACCCAGCCCAGAGGGTTTAAAATCCCAACAGCTATCAGAGTTTGAAAACAAAGGCAAAGACCCAAACTTTTATCCCTCCGGCGACCCCAGAACCGCTTCCGATCGCCGGCACGAGGAGAGGGGGTAACACCGGCCCGGGAAAGAAGCGTTGTTTTGACCGTCAAACCGACGACGACGAGGTGGTCGTCCGCGTCGCAAAGCTAGAGTTACATTTAGGAAGACAAAAATATCCCCCGTGGCAGTCGACGTGGCATGGATGCGTCACAACCCGTGATTTTTAAAAGCCGTGGCGCCACGTGGATTATCCAATGATAAGAAGCCACGTCATACGGGAAACCCACCTCATTATTATTATTATTATTATTATTATTAACTTGGTATTAATATGTCTCCAAATTCAAAACAGACCAATCACTAATTAACTTCCACTGGACGAGAAGCCAAAATCATATCGATACTACAACAATGAACACCGCCCTCAATGCCTTGGCATTGGCCACGGCCGAGGACGACTTTGGCTACGCACGTTGCCGCTGGTCTCTCAAATACCAGAGTCGCCGCATAAGGCTGCCCAGCTCATAACAGGGGACTACAACAAGGAAAGGACAAGGAGTTGGTGGAGCGCGTTGGGAGGATAACCCCGAGGTGTGGCAACGCAAGTGTTCATGTACGTGTACGTGGGCGTGCAAGGCACTGCTGCAAGAAGCTGGTGGTCACAGGGAGGCGATGCCACGAGAGGATAGCAAGGGCGGTGCTAGAGTATCGCGAGAAGATCATCTCGGACGTGAGGAATGAGAAGCAGTGGACGTATTGCCTGAAGGGGGGCGGGCGCGACCTCCGTCTCCTCCTTATTAGAAGGAAAACATTGTTATATGTATGGACATTACTAATCACCATAGTTGTTAAAGTGCAAAGCGCACAAAAAGCGTAAACCTCCCAAATAGCTTTAAGCGCAAAGCGCAAAGCGCACTTTTGACATGTAAGCATCAATGTTAATCTCTTTTCGAGGATTTATCCGATGAATCCATTCTTAAAATCAGTCTCGACAAATAGCACGAGATTTGATCAAAAATCAAAGAAATCGAAACCAACAGAAATCAAAACTCATGTATATTTAAAAGAGACAAACTGAACTATGAGTGGGAGCTAAGTATGTTCAACCCTAGAAATCTAACCCATAGAAATCAAAACACCAATCCACAGAAATCAACTCCACAGAAATCAAAACTCACATATGCAAGAGATAAGAAATCAGAAATCACAGCAAGAGAGGGAGGGCTTGGGTCGGGGTCCGACGGGGGGACGGGGTCCGGTGGGGCGACGAGAAGGAAGGCTTTTGAGAGGGAGGGAGGGCTTCTTGCGCTGAGAGGGAGGGCTTCTCGGAGGGAGGGAAGGAGGTCTTCCGTCTAGCACTGGGAGGGAGTGCTTCAGACAGAAAAAAGGAAAAATAGGGTTTAGTATAGGGACTGTTGCGCCTTTGTCGCTTCGGCTGCGCTTTGCGCCTCGCGCTTAAAGCCCGAAGCGCCTCATAAGCACGCGCTTCATGTGGGCCACTTCAGAGCTTGGGAGCGAAGCGCTGGGGATGCGCCTCGCTGCGCTTTGCGCTTATTAGAAAGATTCTACGTAGGATCGGCAAGGGTACGTAAGATTGTAACTCGCAGAATCGTAAGTGAAATCGAAAGAATTTATAAAATTATGATTTGAACATATATGTATGCATACATGATAACAAATAATAAATCACACCAATAACATAGATCAAAAGTCATAAAACATATAATGCTCCCAAACAAAACACACCGAGTCTACTAAGGATCCAAACAAAGCATTCATGTTTGATCGTAATAGTCATCTCCATCGTCGACCGTATCATCTTCATTCTCCTCGAGTACATCATCTTCAATGTTTGGAATATGCAAATCATCACCAACACTACTAGCTCCCACTTCAACTCCAACTCACACTACATCTTCAATTGTAGTCTCAATCTCATCATCAAAATTTTCCGCATCTTCATCACCAAGGATCCATTCATCATCCGAGGGAAGGTCATGAATCTCATAATCCTTGGGTGTCCTTGTTTGCTTATTCTTCCTCACCATCGAGTTAGCCATCACAAAAACCACATTATTCATAGTTTGTTGTTTCAAACGATTTCTTCTTTTTGTATTGACCTACAAACATAAATAGACAAGAAATCCAAATAGTCAACTTCAATTAACAAATAACACTAATTTAAATAAAAAAATTATGATGCGAAAGTTACCATCTGAAAAGCACTTCAATTTCTCTCGCAACCAGAGGAGCTACACATAAGGCTTAGCATACGAATTGCAAATTTCTATAACTCTGGATATTGACTCCCATAAGATTCCCACCATTGCGCTAGTGTTTTGGTATTAAGTACTTTGGCAGTCACTATACTTCCAAACATCCCGAACTTGCTTTTAAACTCTTCAAGTTGGAAATTAATTTTGGATATTTCTTCAACATCTCCCACAATCCTTTGTATGCAGTCGTATAATCCCTTTTTCACTTCATAGTCAGCTTTGAGCCCGGAACTATAATGTAGTTTAGGGTTCAAATAATAGCCCGCTGCATAAAGAGGCCTATGCATCTAGTAATGATTTCCCACAATGGCAGATAGTTGAACAATGAAATAGATAAGCAGATTTAGTTTCTAAATTATCTAGAAAATAAAAATAAGAAGAACCATATTTACCTTCTCTTGACTCCATTGAAAACACTTTGAAGCTTCTCTTTAGCTTTGTCCATCTCTTCATAAATATACCCCATTGTTGGCTTCTCATCAGAATCAACCAACCTCAACACTTTGATCAGGGAAAACACAACCCTTTATACAAATGATAACATTCTTCCAGAATGTTTTATCCGTAATCACTTCTTCGAGATGTTTCCCATCATTTGCCTTTGCACATTGGAATTCATTCAACGCGACCTGAATGACTTGGTCTCTCTCAAAAGTTCCTCAGAAATCATACCTTGGAGACACAAATTAGATTAAATGGGTCTTCACATTTGACATCGGTTTTGTTTTAGATCGAAGAATTGAATAATAAATGTTGTTTGTACTTTATAAATGAATTTTGGACGATGTAATTTGGTTTTGCATGTTAGTAGTAAGTTGAGTCTAGGTGGACATTATTGGTAGAAAGACAATTAGACTTAAGGATTTTAACATGGATAAGGTATGTTATTGCACCATTAAGAAGTTAACAAGAAATTTCGAATATGAGCCTAGCTGGATGTGGTCTGCAAAGCCTAGGACGAGTCTAGTTGAAGGCCTGGAAATCCTTATTGATGCGCAAGTTAATGAGTAGGTGGCTTTATTGTTCGAATATTTACAAATAGGAAGATGAAATAAACGAGAGTGATTCTGATGAGATAGATGAGAAGGGGATGGAGGTGGATGACGAGTTTGTTGGAAATGTTGCTAACGAGAGAGGTAGACAAAGGCTATGCAGGTCAATGTGCATGTGTTCGTTCCGGAAGTGACCGCTGGACAAGCCGAATCCAAACACGTCGGAAATCTCCGTACTACGAACAACTGGTACTCGAAGGTTGGTTGTGTGGTCGCTGTATGAATGAAGAAAGAAGGGAGAAGGCAGTGGATAGACACCCTTAAGCTGAAGCACTCACAGATGCCATCTACGATGTCTTCGGAAGGACGCAGGAGCACAAGATCACAAGTACGTCGGGATGCTTGAACGCCTGAATACTTAAAGATAAAAAGACTATATATTCATCTATAGAGGGGTGTGTGTACAATGACTAAGAACAACTATTTATACTCGGCTAGACCTATGTATATACAAAAATGAAATATTGTACATGTAATAAATGTCCTTGTTGCCAGTCTTCATGGAATATCTCCTTTCCATTTGAGCAATCTAGACAACAATTTCCTTCTATGCCTTGAGACTGTCCGGAATCTTCCCATAACAGTTACTAATCGACTGGATCGCCCACTAGCCTTCACCACAGAGTTTCCCCGCTCGTCCTATTGACTGTCATTTGATCACCTCGTTGACCCTCGTCGCCTGGTAGCCCCGTCGCTTGGTAACCGCTTCGCCCGCAAGCCTTCGCCTGGTGTGTTTCCACAGCTACCTTCTTACTGGGTTTTTCGTACTTCGATCCTGCATTCTGGTCCGTTGATCCACAGATCGCACCGAGATCTGTGACCCAGAATTTCTATGCTAAACAGCATGAATCAAGTAAATGAGCAGATGATGATGTCGATGCTATTAATTCTCATAAAGGGAATGCAATCATAACTTGTAATCCTGATCGGCATTTGAGATTGATTGAGATTTGATTCCATCGGTCAATTTAAAGAATCAATTTAACTTTCTAACATGTTAAATGGAGTGAATGTGCATTAGATTAGATTTGATAGTATGGAGTTTGCTTGTGCGTATAGTTGTTCCTTAGCGTATGTATGCACGTTTGTAAGAAAGGGACAACATTGTTGTTGCTAAAGCTTGTGATTTAAAATATAAGTATGCTCATTTATTGAAAAATCAACGGACGACTGTGAAATGGCTCGTACTTGAGTGCATTAAAATGAATATACCTTTGATTCAATGAAAGAGATGGATGTTAATGTTAATTTAATAAAACAAATCAATAGAGATTAACAAGTTGAAAGTGTATAGGTAAAATGTATGCATGAAAAAATTTATCGACATCATCGAAAACAGAAGGTTATATCATATGTATCTCATCTCAAAAGGAAATGTCTTGGAACTTTCAAGCTTCATCAAGAGTTCAGACTCGGCATAGGATTTATTCAAACATTTTTAAGAAGCCCTTTGTTGAATTTAGCTAGTTGAGGAAGGTATTTTGGCTTGGGTGTAAGAAAGTGGTTGGTTTCGAGGTGACATTATTGAAAATATTGCTTGTGAGATTTTGTTGTCCGTTGTGAAAGAGACTGAAACAACTTCATGTTTCTGGTAGCTTGGATTGTTTTTGACGGAGAGAACACCTTATACGGGGGCGGCAAGGAATAGATGATAACAATACCGAAATGATGCGGGACGTCATTAAGGGTGCGGAATGGAATGACGTTAGTAAGGTCGGAAAGTGTGTATGGGGTTAAGCGGAATAAACAGGAAAGGAATAAGGGGAAAATGATAGGTTGATATTCAACCTCCACGGATACAGAAACACCACCATGAAAGAAGAACTCAGATAAACTCGTTTGTCACACGGATACAGATACACCACCGTGAACAAGAACTAGGGCGAAGCACCCGCGAAGGATATAGATACACCACTACTGGTTGATACGCTTAACTCAATCCGCGCTTGGAATTCACCAAATGAAGAACGAGGTTGAAGGAGAATCGACTCACTTCGGATAGAAGACAAAAGTCTAATAAAGGGGTTTTTTCAATTCAAGATAATCTGACGACTTGATATTACAAAGGCACCTTATATAATAGCCTTGAAAGGAAAAGAAATAAATACAAGACCTTGAATGTAAAATGATGCATGCATGACTAGATTCATGGACGAATCATAAATGACTTATTGAAATTGTAACAAACATAAATGCTAATGCATGAATGGGAAGATGCATGAATGATCTAGGAACTTAAGATGCATTCAATGTGGAGTTGCTTCTGCTTTTACTAGGCTTGTTTTGACTGATCGATCTCATTGTGGCTAGCATCGACGTTGGAATGTGAGTTAGTCGACGGTGAGCAACCTGACAGCTCTAGTCGATGTTGGTGAAGGTGAGTCATCGATAGTCCGTTATAATCGATGGTGGGAGTCATCGATGGTCGCTTGAATCGATCTGTCGCTTGGTGATTCCTTTGCTCCACCCTTGTCTTCGAGTTGATTGAGGATCTTTTTGAGTTGACGTAGAAAATCATCCAAACAGTCGAATAGGTCGATGTCTCCCATATTTAACCAGTGAAAATAGCCCCGATGACGTCTCCCTTCAACAATGGGCTGAAAGAATTGCCCCATGGTCGGTAGCAAACAAAGGTACACTTGAAACTAAATTCATAAGAGGAAACACCCATAAATGGAAAGAAGCTCTATAAATGATAGCTTGCAACGATCAGTCTTAGAACCATATATGACTCATTTTAGTAGTCCGACTTGAATTATAAGAATATATTTTAAAAAAATCTTTAAAGTAAGTCAGAAAATACAAAACAAAGAGTATAATTGATAAACTATTAATGATGATGTTATACGAAGCCGGCCAACCTTTTGTCTTCTTCGTTGCAGCCCAAAAGCATCTCTACGTTTTATGAATCCCCTTTCCTCTTTCTCTTGGCTTTAGATTCCCAACGACACTCCTCGCCTCCTTCCACGAATTCATAATTTGGTGACGCCTGATGGGCATTTCTTGTCATTGTTTTTATAAGCCCTTTGAAGAAAGAAAGAAAAAAAACAAGAAGAAGGGTCCCATGGGAAACATTGATATGGGGAGCGCACATCGACGATCCACATTTAATGTCATATGCTAATAGCCTCCTTTTCCATTTTATGATAGAGGGATCACATTAAATACACATCAGACATTAAGAAGAATAAAGATAACAAAAATGCACATTGCATTTTGTGCATTTTATATTTTAAACGACCTAGTATTAATTAATAGAACCTTTTGGGCATATTCTGTTGGGGTTATGTGTGAAAGGATTGGATAGGAATGGAGAAAATGCTAGCAGAACGTGAGTTCTGTACTGCCGATGACCTTCTATAGGAGAGATGAAACCTTCTGTAGAGTTGTTGTTCCTATGAAGAATGTATATTGGAGTGTTTTGGCTGCGTAAATGAGTTCTCTTTCTTAAAACTTTTTTCTTGCATGAAATATCTACACGTCCCTTTACATATAGGAGGAGTAGGAAACCCAAATGTCAAAAGAAATCAACATATTTAATAATCTACTTAAATGCTCTACTTAATGACCCACTTAAATGACATTTTCGTTACTAATATTGCATTGAATTGGATCATCAATTACCTTAAACACACCCTCTTAATTTATGATCTTTAAGAAGTCTTTGAAAGTCTCGAACTTCTCAGAAGACACTACCTTTGTAAGAAAATCTGTGGGTTTGATCATGGGTGCTGATGAACTCTAGAAGAATCTCCTTCTACAAAACCATCTCTCTGATGAAATGATGACGAAGTTCTATGTGCTTCGATCTTGCATGGAAAATTGGATTCTTGGTTATAGTAATTGCAGATTGGTTATCACAGATTGTTGTTGGCTCGTCCACCTTCTGTTGTAACTCTAGAAGTAACCTTCTGAGCCAAATAGCTTCTCTTGTTGCTTCATTTGCTATGATGTACTCAGCTTCTGCTGATGAGAGGGCAACTATACTTTGCTTCTTTGAATTCCATGAAATGGGCTTTGTTCCAGTGCAAAACAAGTATCCTGATGTGTTTCTGTGATCATCCAAGCTTTCTGCCCAATCACTATCTACATAACCCACTACATCATCCTTCTGTATGTATAACGACGGTTCTACTGAGCTTCTGGAGAATCCTTTCTTTTATAGATAGGAATCAATTCTACAATTCCAAGCTCTTGGTGCTTGCTTCAAACCATATAGAGCCTTATGTAGTTTGTAGACTTTGTCTTCTGTGCCTTTCGTCATAAATCTTTGTGGTTGCTCTACATAGACTTCTTCTTCTAGTACTCCATTCAGAAATGCTAACTTGACATCAAACTGGAATACTTCAAGCTTCTTCTGTGCTGTAATGGCTAGAACAAGACTGTCTCCATCCTAGCTACAGGAACAAAAGTTTATGTAAAATCAACGCCGGGTTTCTGTGAATAGCCTTTTGCTACGATACGAGCTTTATGCTTCTGCACACTACCATGTTCATTATACTTGGTCTTGTCGACCCATTTCAAGCCGATAGCTTCTTTTACTTCTGGGAGATAAAACAATGACCACGTGTCATTCTTCTCTATAGAAGTCATCTCTTACTTCATAGCATTTCTCCATTTTTCTTCTCTGACTGCCTCCTCAAAGTTCTATGGCTCAAATGCAGCAAGAGCAAAGTTAGCTTGCTCATAAATTTCAATGAATGATCAATACCTCCTCGGTGGTGTATCTCCAATAAGACCCTTTGCTTTTGGAATGGTTCTAAAGGAACTAGCTTCTGTTGTTCCGATGGAATTCTGTACTATAACTTCTGATGCTGCTTCTGTTGTTCTGATAGGGTATTGTACAGATGCTTCTATTACTGCTTCTGTATACTGGAACATCTGAGTCATATAAGTTTCTTCCTGCCACTTCGACGCTACAAGTTCATCAAAGATAACATCTCTCGACAAAACTAACTTGTCAGTGATCGGACTATACAGACGATATCCCTTTGATTCATCACTATATCCGATAAAAATCAACTTCTCACCTTTCTCATCAAACTTTTCTCTTCCTTGAGAAGGTGTGAGTGCATATCCAATACACCCAAATACTTTCAAATGATTTATCACGGGCTTCCTTCTATGCCACACTTCATATGGTATCTTGTCCCTAACTGCTTTTGTAGGTGATCTGTTCAGAAGGTAGGCAGATGTATTAATAGCTTCTGCCCAGAACTTGTTGGGTAGACCTTTGCCCTTCAGCATGCTTCTGGCCATCTCTACTATGGTTCTGTTCTTTCTTTCTGCGACTCTATTCTGCTATGGAGAATACCGCATAGTCAACTGCCTATGTATCCCCTTCTGTTGGCAATAGTCCAAGAATGGTCTCAACAGAAACTCTCCACCGCGATCTATTCTCAAGGTCTTAATCATGTATCCACTTTGATTCTCTACAAGTGTTTTCAACTTCATAAAGGTAGCAAAAGTATCTGATTTCCTCTCAAGAAAATAATGCCAAATCATTCTAGTATAGTCATCTACGAACAACAGAAAGTATCTTCTGTTACCGAGAGATGGAATTTGAGTCGGTCCACAAATATCTACATGAACCAGCTCGAGAGGGGCTTGAGCTCTCCATGATGTTTTTGGGACTGGAAGATGATGATGCTTTCCGAAGACACATCTTTCACAAACGTCACCTTCTGCAGCTTGTATGAAGGTAGTCATACCACCATATCCTTCTGCTTCAATAGAGCTAGACCTTTCCTGTTCAAATGTCCATACTTGAGATGCCAAAGATGAGAAACATCTACAACCTCAGTTTGAGAACCACATTGCTGCAAGGAGTCATATTTAACGGGAACAAATTGTTGGACGTCATCTTCACGACCGCGAACCTCTGTCCGTTATCTCACATTGACCTTCTACAAAAACCAACTTATATCCATTTTTCATCATTTGTCCCATACTTAGTAGGTTCTGCACAATTTATGGAGTGTAGAAGACTTCGTGCATCCTCTTTTTTTCACCTTCTGCACTTAAAACTGAAATAACATATTTACCTTCTATCTTTAACTTTTTGTTATCTCCAAGTTCTAAGAGAGAGTTATATTTCTCATCAAGCTCCACAAAGTTATTCTTGATCCCTGTGCCATGGTTGCTACAGCCACTATCGAGGAACCATATCTCATTCATATCTTGCATGGTGTTAGAGGAAGAATAAAAAACTTTAGAAGGTTCATCTTTCTTATAGAAATTTACCGAGCTTCTGTCATCATGCTTCTGTTCATGCTTTTTCTCTTTATCTTTGTACCAGCAATCACGATTTGAATGAGTTGGGGACTTGCATCTCCTGCATCGAAGACGACTGTTTCATGATTATTCTTTCTGTAGATGCGGCATCCTGTTATGCTTCTCCATGACCACTTCTGTGTGGACGTTCTGCATAGCCTCTGCCTCTGCCACGAGACCTGCCTCCACGTCCTCTGCCATAGGACTTTCTGTTGTTTCCAGAATGTTCTTGCTTCTGCTCAGAAACCTTCAACTTTGCTTGAAATACTTGCTCCACCGAGGCTGTGTATTTGCTGACCCGTTTCTCATGGGCTTCTAGAGAACTCATCAATTCATAAATGGAAACTTCTGCGAGATCCTTCATCTCTTCAATCACTGTTACCACATGCTCAAACTTCTTTGGCAAGCTTTTGAGAATTTTCTCCACGACTTTTCAATCCGAGATGACTTCTCCGCAACTCTTCAATTGATTGATGATCTCTACAATCCTTGAGAAGCAGTCTTTGACGGTTTCTGCGTCTTTCATGGCTAGATTGTCGAAGTCTCTCCAGAGGTTCTGTAGCTTTATAAAGATCACCTTATGTGACCCTTTGAACTCCTTTTTCAGGACTTCCCACGATTCATTCATCTTCTTCAGGCTAAATATCCTCGGGTAGATGGTCTTGCTCACGGATTGTTGCAGAATCCGCAGAGCCATGTCATTCTTCATGACGTTCTCCTTGTACGCCTTCTGGTCATCTTCTGTAGGGTTGATGACACCTTCTGCAGAAGTGTTGTCAGCTTCTAAGAAAGATATTTGTTCAGGAACTTCTTCGTAGCCTTCCTCCACAAGCTTTCATAGATCTTGGGAAAGGAAAATGGTCTCCATTTGAGAACTTCAATAGTCGAAGTGCTCGCCGTCGAAGATTGGGATTTGTTTGGGAAGAAAGGTGAAGAACATGTTGCCAGCGGATGCATACATGACCTTATACGCTCTGATACCAAATTTGTTGGGGTTATGTGTGAAATGATTGGATAAGAAGGGAAAAAGTGCTAACAGAACGTAGGTTCTATACTGCCGATGACCTTTTGTAGGATAAAGGAAACCTTTTGTAAAGTTCATGCTCCTAGGAGGAACGTATATTGGAGTTTTTTAATTGCGGAAATGATTTTTCTTTCTTAAAACTTTTTTCTTACATGAAATGTCTACACATCATTTTATATATAAAGAGAAGTAGAAAACCCAAATGTGAAAAGAAATCGATATATTTAATAATCTACTTAAATGTTCTACTTAATGACCCACTTAAATGACATTTTCGTTACTAACTTTGTACTAAATTGGATCATAAATTACTTTCAACGTATTCATGTGCGAAGGGAAAAGGCAGTGTTTAGGACGGATTCGTCCCTCGCACTGGGCTGGGTCCGCTGTTTTTTTCACGAGGAGACTCGCCAACGCACTCCGAAAAGCCATCGAGGGTGCTGCGAGTTTCTTACACTGAACTAACTAAAAACTCTCACCTAAAAGCACACGAGCAACCCACTCGCCACATGCGAAACAAACAAAACACCCCGGCAGAATCATTCCCTATTTCCTTGGTGGCGGCGGCTTCTTCTTCAGCGCAGCGGCCGGGCCGCCGACTTCCTCCCTCTCTTTCGAATGCCCGTCATTCGGTTTGGGGTCCCGACAGCGTGTGCTCACGAGATCAGCGGCCGCGATGATCTGTGAAATATCTGGTAGGAGATCGGCGGAGGAGAAGAGCTGATCGGGCGGGGGGAGAACCTGTGAGGCTTGGCGCCGATGCCGCGACATTGCCGATGGGAGGTGTGATGGAGAGGTTGAATGAAGGAAAGGGTGTGTGCTTTATGGTGAGGTTAATGTGCGTGAGAGAAGAGTTCGAGGTCTCCTGTTTATAATATGTGTGTATATTAATTAAGTAGCCATTATTTCATTTTTGGCCTGATTCGAAATTATGTAGTGAGTTTCTATGCATTAAATTTAAGTGATTTTTTAATAAAAATAACTAAATAATTTAATACTTGTTGGGTGTTTTCTTCCGTTATTATTGTTGCACAATCATGGGGGGTTGGATAACAAATTTTAATAATTCAATTTCATCAAACTTTGGGAGTTTGACACACCATTCACATGTCCCCCCCACATGATTCTCTCCTTTTATGAAATAATAATGATAACGATAAGTTAGATCAGTAGGGTAGGACCGCCCACCCTCGAAAATGAGCTCTCATTTCCCTTACACGTGGAAACCTTCCTCCGATGAAGGAAATCGACAACATGTTATGTAGTTTTCTTTTTATTATAGCACATTCGGTTACCGGAAAGAAATGTGGGGTGGAGCGGAACCTGCGATGGAATAAAATGGAATGCGTGTTTTTTTAATCTAGGGAAGGAATAGAATGTAACGGAATTTGGACCGAAATGGAATATCATTTCGGTACTCATTTTAATACAACCAAAAGCTGAAATGAGTAAAAAAAAAAAACGAACACACAACATTAGTTTTATTTGATGATGTGATATAATAACCACGTAATTATCATTTGATATGAGAGGACTAATTGTCACCCATTCATTAGAACTTGGGCAACGGGCCTTTTAAGAGCCCCAACAGAAATCCAAATAAGCCCAATGAGCTGCTTGTCGGGCCTATCACTCCGAATAAGCCCAATGTCGATCCATGTAAACCTCGTGGAATGTGCAATGATCTCATCTTACACGAGGCGACACTGAGTTTCGATGGTATTGTTGGGAATGGTCAAGTTTTGGCAAAAATTCGAATGGACAAACACGAGAGGATGATCAAGTCGAGGAGAGCAGACCTAGCAGAGAAAGTTAAGGGAACATGAAAAGAGTCGACTTGTGAGGAATAGCAAGGTGAACAGACCAATCGGCCGAGTCGAGAAGAAACAGCAGAAGATCTAAAGACCAAAATCCCTCCACCTATCCAGAAAACAAAGGAATATGGCTTGTGACCTGAAACATGTACATTGACATTTATGGCTTGTTTACAAAAGCTTGGCGATTACGGTCCAAACTCGTGGTCGGTCTGCCCACGGAGGGCAACTTCCTTTCCTCATGCGTGGGTTCGAGACAGAAACATGTGGAGATACTAAAGTCGGCGTCTTTTGCCACAAGGAGCTTTCCATATCACAGCCGTTATCGGCCTGAGCAGGACTAGGAAGTCGACCCTGATCAGGGTCATAGCTAGGAGGGTGGAGTTTCAGAGATTCGAATCAAACTGCATCTCAATCAACTCATATCAGATTAAAACTCTCACGCGGTTGAGAAAGATGTGTGAATTCGTTGTGCATGACTATAGCCTCCTTCCCCTGCTAACAGTTGTTATAATGCAACACTGATCTAGAGTTTCTCTATATTTTTCTTAGCCTCTATATGTTTTCTTAGAAAATCTAGGCTTTTCTAAATATCTAGATGGTTTCTAAGAAAAATCTAGACTCTTCTAAATATCTAGATATTTTTTATGACCTAAAATTTCTAGATAATTTCACTAGATATTTTTATCCTTATCATCTTGGACCATAAAATCCGAGGTACCAACTATAAATAAAGAGTTTCTTTTCATTTTGTAACAAGTCTCTAAGTAGTCATAAGAGATATAAGTTAGAGAGAATTCTTCTAGTTCTCGTAATCTCCTCAGATTTCTCTTAGTCGTTCATCTTAACTTTGTGGTAGTTAGAGTTAGTCCGACACTCGACAACTAACTTAAATCAGGAGACATAAGGTAATGGGTTCAACATTTGGTATCAAAGCGAATCGAACGGGGCCGAAGTTTTGTTGAGGAAGTTACAATCCGAGATTGCGATGGGCATAAGTCGGGACCAGGATACGCTTCCAAAGGTCAAGTTCGATATAGTATAATTCAACACTGTAAGGATGCTAAAGAAATTAAACAACTTATAGTATAGAACGTAGAAAATGTGCTTGCAGTCGTATCCCCAAAGCCAAGATTTCTAGGAGATTATTAACGAAAGTAATGCGAACCAATCGGAAGAGGATGTGTTCGCACTGCGGAAATGACGTATTAAGGCAGGAAATGTCATATTCTCCATAAGGACTGCCATAGAAGAGGAGATGTTTGAACATTAAGATATGCCACAACACCAAATGATATCTGAGATATACTAGCAACTAGATTTTCAAAGAATAATGATATGACTCTAGTTTATAAAGAATGATTTGCTGAGAGACAAGGAGAATTAGAAATTAAATAGTTCTTACTAAAGTAAAACCTATTTGCCAGGAGATATCGAAGTTAGACCTATGTTCCAGGATAAGTGATGATAGGATGAGAAAGATTATTATACATGGGTTGGCAGTGTAAGGATGGACCACATTGCCCTCTCTAGAAGATTTAGAAAATTTATAGCTATCAGAAATACTTGTAATAATTAGTAGGTTGACATTGAAGAATAAAGAAGAAGTTTATATATATATATATAGTAATAAGGGAATGAATTATCCTAGAAACAAAGGATTTGTCAAACGTGAATGGAGAAGATTTCAAAAAATAGACAATGAAGATTGACATGAGCAAAAACTTGGTCAATCGTTGCAACATAAGATAGTAGACAAATCAACTCGATGGAAAGACATAGAATGCTTCAACCGTGGAAAGAATGTGATCTGTTTTCAGCCGTGAAAACGGAAAAAAAAAACAACGATGGCTAAACTGAAGAATTGGGAACAACAAAACAAACCGAAACGAACGAAAGGGATACGACTCGGAGCGCCACGGATACAGCCTAAGCACTATCAGGACCGTCACAAGGGTTGAACGTCATACAACCGGATACGGAAACACCACCGATTATGGGGACGCACAGATAAAATCTCGCCACACTTGGAATCCACCAAACGATAAGAGAAGAAGCGTAAAGCTCATGAAGAACTTGATGGCTGCCAAATTTGGGTAAAAAATTCAAAAGGTTCTTCTCTTAACCCTAATCACAAAGGTCATATTTATAGAAGAGCTAAACTGGGCTAGCCCTAAATCTCAATTAAGCCCAAAATAGAAAAACCAAACAATAATTAAAACAAGTCCAAAAGTTATCTGCTAAAGAAACCGGGCTTGACGTCGGCTGGGCCGTCCGTCAATCAGGAAGCCTTGACTTTGGATGATCTCGAGTTTCTCCGAGAGAGTTGTTCTCGAGACGACCCCTTCCTCTAGATCTCGAGATGAGCTCATGTCTTTTCGAGTGACGAATCAACTCAACCACTTCAGCACCATGAATGAACTCTCCGTCTCGAATGCTCCTCTCGACTTGACTTGCTCTAGTGTCATGTCTTTGACTTGCTTTACTGTCCTTGCGCAAACATAGGACATGTTAGCACTCTTACTTTCCTCTCCCGTGATAACATTTAAATCGTGTTTTCTCGAGAATGCCCTGATAAGGCATTGGCAGTAACTCGACGGGAATCCTCAGGTGAACACCATACACCACTTCAAATGGAGTAGCTCAAGTTGTCGAATGAGGGGCTCGATTATAAGCAAATTAAACTTGAGCGAGTTTGATGTCTCAATCCTTCTGATTCTTAGACACCATAGCTAAAAGTAGACTTCCCATAGTCTTGTTCACGCAGTTTTCCCATCTGTCTGTGGATGGCAAGTGGTGCTGAACAATAGCTTTGTCCCGAGTTTGTGCCAAAGCGTCTTCCAGAAATAGCTTAAAAACTTGGCATCTCGATCCGACATGATCGACATTCGGACCCCATGCAGACGAACGATCTCTCGAAAATAAAGAACTGCTACGTGAGAAGCATCATCCGTCTTTCTTCAAGCAACGAAGTGCGCGATCTTCGAGAACCGATCCACAACAACCATGATTGAGTCCTTCTGTTGTTGTGTTCGTAGCAATTCAAGGACGAAATACATGCTCACATGCTTCCATGGACGTTCAGCTATAGGTAGTTGTGTATAGTGACCATGGGGTTGGACGTGACTCTTTGTGAGTTGATAAGTTACACAACGTCGGACTAACTTGTGTATGTCCTTAGCCATTCGAGGCCAGAAGAAATGTTCCTGAAGCATCTCAAGAGTTTTTCCAACTCCTAAGTGTCTAGCGAGTCCACCTCCATGTACCTCTTGAATAAGATGCTCTCGGATAGAACTTCGAGGAATGCATAACTTAACGCCTCGAAAAAGAAATCTATTAGACAGGTGATAATGCTCACAAGACTTCTCGAGACATCCCTTATACACCTCTCCAAAGTCTGCATAACTCGAATACAACACTTTCAACATCTCGAATCCAATCAACTTCGATTCCATTTTGGCCATAAGAATTGATTTTCTCGACAATGCATCTGTTACAACATTCTTCACTATAGACTTATGCTTCAAGACGAAAGTGAATGATTGGAGAAATTACATCCACTTTGCATGTCGTCGATTAAGCTTTTCCTTCTCACAGGTCGAGTAATTCAGTCGAGAACCATTTAACCTCTCGCTGAAATATGAGACTGGTCGACCCTCTTGCAACAGTTCGCCTCCAATCCCTACTCCTGAGGTGTCACACTCGATTTCAAACACATTCTCAAAGTCAGGGAGGGCCAATACAGGCGCTTCGCATAGACGACTCTTGAGCAACTCAAAACTAGATTGAGCCGCGGGAGTTTACTCGAAGGACGTCCCCATCAAACACTCTTTCATTGGGGCTGCAATCGAACTGAAGTCCTTGATGAACCTCTGATAAAATGATGCTAGGCCATGAAAGCTCCGGAAGTCATGAGCTGTGTTGGGAATAGGCCAATCTCGAATAATAGCTACTTTACTATCATCCACCTGAATTCCTTCTCTCGAGATGACATACCCTAGAAAGAAAAGATTGGAAGTCGAGAACTCGCACTTCTTGTTGTTCCCGAATAGATGTTGTTCCCTTAACTTCTCGGACAACTATCTAAGGTGGTCAATGTGTTCCTCCTCATTGCGGCTATATACAAGAATATCATCAAAATAAACATCCACGAATTTGCTAATGAAAGAACAAAACACGTAGTTCATCTGTCGCATGAAGGTATTCGGCTCATTCGAGACACCAAATGGCATAACCATCCACTCGTACAACCCGAATTTGGTCTTGAATGTCGTCTTCCTCTTGTCTCCTTCCTTCATCCGAATATGGTGATATCCACTCGTAGGTCCACCTTCGAGAATAATGTCGACCCATGCAACTCATCGAGCATATCATCAAGACGATGAATGGGAAATCGATACTTGACGGTGATCTTATTGATTGCTCGACTGTCGACACACATCCGCCATGAACACGAGCTGAGGCTTTCTCGAACAACCCTGTTCAATGACCTCATCAACCTGTCGTTGCAGCTCCCTCGTCTCGTCGGGATTACATCGATACACAGGTCGATTAGGCAGCGACACTCCAGGAATGAGGTCGATCAGATGTTGTATGTCCCTCAGCGGAGGAAGTCCTCCCGACATCTCCTCGGGAAACACATCCTCGAATTCTCTTAGAAGGGCTCGAACTCGAGGGGACAAGTCGAGGATTGCTCATTTCCTTCCTCAAGCTAATAATAGCTTATTAATAGATATATTTTCTTATATTATTATATATATAATATAGAATATTATTATATATTATAAATATATACTAGGGGTGGGTTCATTCCCATAATCTCTTCAACGAAGAGAATTTGCTAGCTAATTCGAAAATACTAATAAGTATTATTTTTATTAGGATTAGGAATTTTGGAGCAATTTACGTACGATACTTAGTTGACATTCATAAAAAGTATCTAATGAATTATGAGTTCAATACATTCTGTTTAGCAGAAAGGCGGCCATTGGCGTGCATCCAATAGGAATTGAACTTACGAATTCGCCAATTATGAGTTGGGCGCTTTAACCATTCAGCCATGGATGCTTAGCGGGGATCCTCGTACATGGTGAATAAAGCAATGTACAACCAAAATACCCAAAAAGCATTAGCTCTCCCTAACCCATGCCATACTCCCAGGAAAAGCTCGAACGACCTTAATAATATCGACATGTATACGTACTTCTCCTATCGAATATCTCTAGTCAACTCTACAAACTTCGAACTGACATCTCGAGTTTGATCTCCTTGCGACGGTTTGGCTAGTGCTTGGGTGGTCAAGGGCAAAAAAGTAATCTTCTTCTGATCAAGAGTAATGGAATACGTATTCTTGTACATGTCATAAACTGCTCGCCGATCATATTGTCAAGGCCTTCCCAACAACAAATGACACGCATCCATAGGTACGACATCACAAGTCACCGTGTGCTTGTAGCTCTGATCAATACTCAACGAAACCAACACATGCTTAGTCACCCTGATATCACTCTCTTTGCTCAACCATTGAAGCTTGTATGGTCGAGGATATGGCTTAGCCGATAACTTCAGTTTCTCGACCATGGTAGTAGACGCCACATTGGTACAACTTTCATTGTCTACAATCACATGACACACCTTTTCCTGTACGGTGCATCTAGTTTGAAATATCCTCTCCCGTTAGTCGACTTCATCAGGCACCACATTTGCATTAAGTGTTTTTTGAATGACCAACAACTCGCCATCATTGGGTTCCTTCACAACTTCTTCCTGGCCATCCCAGATGGGTCTCGACCAAACATCTTATCATCCTCTGAAAGCTTCATAATAGTAACAGTCCGTCGATTTGGGCACTCAGAAGCTATATGCCCAACTCCTTGGCACTTAAAGCACCTTTTCGAGACACCACTGTTTGGGGCCGGTCGAACTTCCACCTAGGCCTTGTCCTTATTCTTACTCGAAATTGGAGTTCTCGAGGACGAACTTGAATTGGTCTCGAGGACGAACTCCCTTTCCTGAAAGGAGTACTCCTCACAGCCAGTCTCACAAGCGTTCTCCTAGCTTGTTGCTTCTCGACTTTATGAGCTAAGTTGCATACATCGGCGAAAATCCAATAAGGATGCAACTCGACAGCGTCCGCCACATGGGTTTTCAGCCCTTTAATATACCTCGCAATGGTTTGTTCAGTGGGTTCAACTATGTCACACTGGAACATCAATTGCTCGAACTCGCGAGTGTACTCAGAAACACTCGAAGACTGCTGAAGCAAGTTCAATATGATAAACAAGTCATGTCGATACCGCTCTGGCAGAAACCTCTTCTTCATCTCCCTTTTCATTTTCTCCCACGAACGAATCTCCTCTTTCCCTTCTTGAGACGATGTTGATTCAAGTTCTCCCACCATAAACTAGCTTACTTTCAAAGTCGAAGGGCTATCACCTTGACTCGCCTTTCCTCAGGAATCTCCTCATAATCGAACACCCTTTCAACGGCATGATGCCAATCAAGAAATTCCTCAGTGTTGACATTCTCGATTTTGCCTCTGGGACTCTCCTCGTCTCGAGTTGATCTCCTAGGACTCTCATCATCCCCATATCTATCCACAAACGGATTTTCTTCCGCGTCCTCAAAATATCGAGGATACTATATTCACATTGCCTCCTTTCTTCCAAGAGCTGCTACATCTGACGACGTAACTCTCCAACCTCATGTTCTAAACGAGTCGAACGGGCCTCCTCCAGCGTCATCCCACGTAGGAATCTATTCGGCATTACTTCCACCTTACGCTCAACAACAACCTTGCACTCTACGACAACCTACTCTCTCAACAACCATGCGCTCGAATACCAATTGATGCGTTCCCAGCCGCGGAAAAGGGAAAAACAACGGCAATGGCTAAACTGAAGAAACGGGAACGACAAAACAAACCGAAACGAACGATAGGGATAGGACTCGGGCTGCCACGGATACATCTTAAGCATCACTAGGACCGTCACGAGGGTTGAACGCCATACAACCAGATACAGAAACACTACTGATTATGGGGATGCTCATATAAAATCTCGTCACGCTTGAAATCTACCAAACGATAAGAGAAGTTGCGCAAAGCTCACGAAGAACTTGACGGCTGCCAAATTTGGGTAATAAATTCAAAAGATTCTTCTCATGACCCTAATCACAAAGGTCCTATTTATAGAAGAGCTATGGGCCAACCCTAAATCTCAATTAACCCCAAATTAGAAAAACCAAACAATAATTAAAACAAGTCCAAAAGTTATAAACTAAAGAAACTGGGCTTGACATCGGCTAGGTCGTCCGTCAATCAAGAAGCCTCGACTTTGGATGATCTCAAGTTTCCCCGGAGAGAGCTGTTCTCGAGACGACCCCTATCTCTCGATCTCAAGATGAGCTCATGTCTTCTCGAGTGACGAATTGTAACGACCCATATTTTGGTAATTTCGACTCGTGTAAGCAGAAATTAGAATGTTATTAAACAAGTAATATTAACGAGAATTCATGTAGAACCAAGTGTCTATGAGTGTGCTTGTATAACGAAAAGATTTGAGTCAACTCTCCAACATCCCATTTGACCATCATTTGGCCCTTTAAGAGAGGGGTGTTGACTTGCAACCACACATCTCCTCCCTCGATTTACCTTGGACTATTTAACTTTGACCTTATTCACCACCGTTGGATTATCCTTGTCTTGGGGTGGGAAACTTTCCCCACTAGCCTTAAGGGAGAATTAACTATAATTGGACAAAAGTAAATGATCTCATTTTGACATGGCTTACTAATAATGATGTCATAATAATTTATCAACAATCTTGTGAAGGGGGGAGGTTCACATGAGAGTACTTTACAACAAAGGGAATTGATTTCCCTTAAAAAAAAATCCTCATGGGGCATCCGTAGCTTAAGGGGAAAGAAAGAAAAGGAATTTTATCCCCCTTTGATATCTCCGCCTGGAATTAAAAAGTGGGGAGGAGAGATATTTTTATTTCCGATTCATCTTCCTCTTCACATCCGTAGAGGGAAGACGATCAAGAAGAAGAGAAAAGCGTGGTGGAAGGGGAGCTCGTTGACTTGGAAGCTTGATTTGAGTGGCACGAAGAAACCAAGGACGGCGTCCGAAGCTCGTTTGCTCCATGGCGAAGTACTTCGGAGAAGGGAAGAGCTGGTGGAGTTAGTGAGAGATACGAGCACGAGGTACGCGTTCTCTTCCCTTGTCTTGCGCATTTTTCTTAATGGCCATATGCCCGCAGCCCATGTGTGTTATTATTTGGGTTGTTGTGGTGTTAGTATTCAATATTTGGGGCGTTGAGCAAGGGGAAGTGAAGATTCAGCCTTGAAAGTGGGAAGGATCTTCCTGACCTCTTGGTGTTGAAAGATGGTCGGCTCCCCTGGATGTGGGGGGGAAGCCATCCCGACCTGGCTCTTAACGAAGCAATCTCCTAGGGTTAATGGGGATAAACCTCGTTTCTTGCTTGAAATATGATAACGAGATGTGATTCCGTGGAGAATGGAATGTGTGTGCGAGTGCATTTGCTTGTACGTGCATGGCGAGGCATATTATGCTCACTTAAAATTTGGTGAGGGTATGACGGGAAGTCTAGAGGAGGGACTGCCTTGAAGGCTAAGTCAGGCAAAACAACATCGCAGAAGTGATGTTGGAATGAAGTCGCTGACACGCGGAAGATGGGGCGTACAATGACGGAACTTGGGTGGCGGGACTCGGACATCCTTGGGTCAGGGGCACGGTGAATTTAGTGACCCCAAAATGCCTGGCCGGGAGTCTTGTAAGGCTTGTCGAAGGGCCTAAAGAAAGGACCGCGAAAGAGTGATGTGGGTTAGAATCGTGGGAGATGTACATGGACGGGGTTCGTCCGTAAATCACGAGGGAGACTCGTTGAAGTATTAGCAAGACGGAAGGAGTCTTGGGAAGAATTTAGAGGCTGGAAATGAGAGTCTCGTATAGCGAACTAAGTGGGAAACGTACTCCTCTACTTGAACGGTGAAACGACGGAAATGTCGGTTTGTGGGACGAAATACGGAATGGGGCTCTATGGGAATGATGACGTTGAAAACGTGGCAGGAAAAATGAACTAGAGATAGTATTCACTCTTTTATGACTAACGTGCGTCGTTGTTAATGTTTCTGCAGGTTTTGAAGTTTTGTACATGTATAGTGTAAATACCCCAAATTCCTTATCTACCCAACCAAGCAAACAGCACAAATTCCACCCTGAGCTCTGTTGGTTTCCTGTTTTGCAACTATGGAAGGAAGAAGTGAACCAAGCTGGTTACAACAATCGGCCCTGCTCTTGGGGGGGGGGATACTGTTGTTATCGGTCATGTGGTGGCAATACAAATTTGTCAAAAGGAGGAGGGAACGAAGCTGCGGAGGTGGGGGATACGTCCACTATAATGGCCAAATTACACAGCTGGCCGGGCTTTGCGGAGGCCACATTAAAACTCTTGCATTTTTACTTGTATTTGGGCTGTCATCAAATGAGGACTAAATGTTACAGAGAGCAAGCTGCAATGTGGCTTTAATGCCTTCACCAGGCCTTCAAACCAGTCCATGTAACGGAAGAGAAGACAGAAGAAATTGCCGAAGAATCGTAACGACTGGAATTAATGTCTTCATGCGAAGAGTTTCGTAACCTACGACTGATTTTTATTGAGAGCGGCTATAAATCAAGAGACACACACGCACAAGAAAAAGAGGCATCGCTCACCCTTCAGAACCAGGAACCACTTCACCAGAGAAACACAAGTCCCTAATCCGCCCTTGCCGCGTCTTCGCCATCCTCACAGCCTTGACATTCGGAAGATTGTTCCTCCCCTGCATCCAGCCCCTCCCAAGGTAGGTCTAACATCGACGAGGAAATCCCGGCGTCACCAACTCAAACCCAGTCTCCTGGCACATCCCCCGTATCAACAATGGAATGATCCTCCCTGTAGAACCAGCCCACCGACAGAGAAAAACGACGACAACATCACCAATTCGATCCAAGGAGTTATGAGACAAGAAATCGAACCTGACGCTCCCATGTCTTGCTGCTTTGACGACTGTCTTCTAAACCGAAATAGCGAATCCTTCTAAAACCTCGGTTATGCTATCGACAAAGCAGATGTTAGAAACTTCTCGTGGGTGTACATCGGCACCGCGGGAAGTCATTTTGTCTTCTAACCTATTTACTTGTTCATACAGAAAAAAAAAATTTTCAGACCAACACTCCAAAGCGGTGACCAGCGCCAAAGCCGTCCTTCCCTCCTCCCCGATTTCGCGGTGGCTAGTCCACTCCCCTCCCGGCGTCCCCGGGACCCTAGCAGTAACCGGCTCCTATGATCTCAGCTCCTATGCCGACCCACGAGCTTCTTAGCGACCTCTCTCCACAGATCGAGCAACGGCGAGCCACCTTCCGGCATCCCAAGTTCGTCCGGCGACAGCAGCTCATCTGGTCCATCTCCTCTTCATTTTGCCGTCCTGCCACCAAAACCCACGACGGCATCTCCATTGTCGACACGGCGACTCACCTGGACCGGACAGCGGCGACCCATGCCCCTTCTCGGTGAACCCCGACCTTTCCTGAGTTCAAGCACCAAGGATGCCGCGCCCTCCGTGATGATCCGACTTCGGCTAGATCTACCCTCTGGCTTCGACGCCCTCCAGGATCAACAATCAAATCCTCGCCGTCCCAAAGGTCTGCGGCCAGACTCACTCTTCGACGTCCCCGCACTTGACGATGGCAGATCCGCTCCTCTCCGGCGTCCCACTCGGCGGCTTCGTGACGACCCATCCTCGTCGTCGCTCGCAGAAACGGTTCAGCGGCTAGTGATGGGCTGGCACCCCCCCTCCACGACACACTGACGGCGATCTACAGATCCTCGAAGCTTGAGTCTACATCATGAATCAGGTCGATTTCCTTTTCCCGTGATGGTGTTTCTGCAAGTTATCTAAATGAAATGGGTGTGTTAACTCCGTGGGTTGCCAAAGTTTTGTTCTATTTTATTTTTATTATTATTTTTTTATTTAATTAATTTATTATTTTAATGTTTTATTGAAATGGTTGTTAACGAGGACTCAACATTTTTTTTTTTTAAAAAAAAAAAAAAGTTAAATTACATCAGATTCAACCTTTGATATCGATTTTTTTTTATATATATTTTTTTAATTTTTTTAATTTTTATTTTTTATTTTTGGTTTTACATAAACCTATTTGGCATCATGATTTATTTATTTTTTTAAATAAATAAATAAATAAATTATAATTACCTTTAACTTATAAACAAAAAAAAAACGAAATCTGATAATGTCTTATGTTGCATTAAAAATGATCTAATCCCACTCTTCTTATTTCTTTTACATGTGCAAAATCTGTTTGATCCCGAGCATGCCCGGGAAAGGATTTCTAAGGATAAAACTTAAAACCAGAGGCGTATGAGGAAACACATGGAGGAAATACGTCTCAAAAGCGGCCCCAACCGTCATCTCAGGTACATGAGGGAGGTGCGGGCCTCCCGATTTTTTATTATTTCCACATGTAACGGATTGTGGGCCCAAGGGCATAGGCCCGCAATCACCACCCTTCCCCGCTCCCTTTGATCTCAATAATTGTATGTGCCTGTCCGCATGCCTTAGGCCCATAGGTTTATCGTCGTATGCGATTGTTAAACAAACATACATGAGTTCGGGTCCAACGCCTGAATCGGGTCCAACACCCGTTAACCAAAAGCAAACCTTTTGGAGCAAACGCCACCTTTTCGCATGTTTAGATGTAAGAGTTAGTAACTAGGAATCCCCGAATCTACTCTGGTTTTTCCGACTTAAACCACACTTAAATAAGTCGGTGGCGACTCCGTAATAGTTTACCTAGGTTAAACAACACATTTTTTACGAAGTCATTTTGGATGAGGTGACGGCGACACGAGCCGCTCCTGGAACCTCCCGAAGCTTCCTCCTCGGGCCATGCGCTTCTTTTCGCCCGTCGCCTCTTAAGGAGCATGGAGACGATCGGCGAAGAGTCTGGGCAGACCCGGTCAGGAATCGAAGGAGGAACCACCCTGGTCTTTTCCGCAGCGTTCGACGCTCGAGTCGCGACGCCGACCGGAAGACTCTAGGGGAGCGGGCCCGGATCCTCGGGTCGTCCGAACCGCCGCGCGCGTGCTAGGCCGGAAGGCGCGCGTACATCCCGGATGGCGACTCCGCTGGGGACTCTACATGTGGATTCCTTTCGAACGCTCTTACATTTTTAATCCACATGCGGAGAGGAGTTTTTGTTTGCGCATGTAATTGCTTGGCTCGGTGCCCTTTGTATGCTCTCATGGCTGTGTTTGTTTACTGCTTTCCTAGGCATATCTAGGTATGCCCGAACCCGGGGCTAGGATTTTTAGGGGGGTCACCGAAAGGCTCAGCCTGCTGCTATTTGCGGTATGGTTTTTGGCCGGGGCCCCGCCTCCCTCAGTCCGAGGGAGGTTTAGAAGCCTTCATCCGAGAGTCTAGTATTGTTTGTCCACTACAGGTACCAGACGCCGCATATGCATTTGTTTGTTACTAAGTGACTGCTGCCTGTGCAGGGACAGGTCTCAGGTATGTTTTGTATGCGATAAATCGTAATAACTAATTTTGTTCATTTTTGCAGCGGTTTGGGTTGGTTGCGGGGGTTTCCTCAACTCTCTTTCTCCCTTCCCTATCTCCACTATTTACATTACTGCATCCATTAACATTCATTCTGCATGAGTGCCTGCTATGCAAAAATCGATGCATCAACATATTTGGTCAATATTATCACTCTTCAAACGTAAATAATTCGCATGCAAATTCACCTCATATTAGGATTTGGATTGGATTGTTGTTACAATTGAATGACGTCCAAGCTTGTAGGTTCATCTCATGGAGTCAATAGCGCTACGCAAGGGGATTCCATCTACGGATTTGCTTCGACGGTGGCTCGAGGTGCTCAGACCCTCGGAAAGGGAGTTCGTGCAACAAAAGCTTGGAGGTCTCTTTCACCTCATCCGCATGGAAGTCGACTGGTTCCTACTTCAGCATCTCGTCGCTCGCTGGGACCCCGAGAGCTATACCTTCAGATTTGGAGCTTTGGAACTGGCGCCGACTTACGAAGAATACGGCGATCTCTCGGCACTACCTCCTCACTCGGGAATCCTTCCCCTACCTTACGATGACAGGCCGAGGAACTACATTGCTCGTTTCCTTCAAATCTCACCAGCAGTGGTACCTAGCTTGTTTACCGTGGAAGGACATATCAACGTCAACAAGCTCTTCGAGTTACGCAACACGCCGTATGAGCCACACATGGGAGACGGTCAAGGATCAGCAAGGGCCTTTATCCTCTTGTTCACAGGGACGATACTCTACCCATACAGTGAGGCATTGCTCAACAAGCGAACAATCTACCTGACAAAAGCAATCATCGAAGGAAGACCGTTTCTTCCCAACCTGGTCGGCGAAACAAATCACAGCCTCACCCGAATTGCGCGCAGAGCTAGATAGGGGGTGCAGAATCACAAGTTCACCTTCAGCCCGACATTACTCCAGGCATGGTTCTATATCCATGTCGGCATCACCGGAGAATCGTTCAGACGAGAACAATTTCCAGACTTGCTCGACCGCATATCGGGACGTGCTCGCCTTCCGACTCGTACCTTTGCTGGTGTCCGAGCTCTCTTCCGCTCTCTGGAGCCTGAGGACTTCTATCAGATGGCCAAATGCTTCGACGTGGACTGGGCCATCATAAGTTCCCTAGATGGAGATTACATCCCAATCGTCGGGATCACCGGGACGTCTTACTACTGTCCAGCACGGGTCATGCACCAGTTCGGAGGAATTCCCCGGATCAGAGCAGCACCAACTAAACCATTTGATCCGATCGACCTAGATAACCCGCCACCAAGGGGCATAATTCGGCGAGCAACGACACACTTCGCACGCGTGTGGATGACTCTCACAGAGAAAGAGTTCGACCTTCCCCCAAAACATCAGAAGGACATCGACGCCCAGTCAGCCCGTTTCCAGAAGAAGCGCATTACTCCTTGGGATCGCATTTGAAAATCGACTCTATCATAACGAGCTTCAAATCCCATTTCATCTTTTATTCGTCAAACTTTTTAATACTCTTTGTAATAAACTTCAGCTTAAACGACGTTTCGCTGACTTACTTTATTTCTCTTGGATTGAATTCATTGTAAATACAATCCAATCCTTGCATTAGACATGACCATGCATCACTACATATCATGCATCCAAAGTATCACATTGCTCAATATTGATTCAACTCTTTTATCCTCACAAGGTACCAAACGGCCAAGATTGATCCACACAGAAAACGTCCGAGAACCCGCTCCACCAGAGAAGCTACGGCAGCCATCTCTCCAAGCCTCATCTCCACTTCTTCAACTACTTCCTCCGTCAGTAACCCTCTCGTGACCGCTGAGGCTATCCCAACTGCTCGTGCTGCTGTCTCGACTATCACTACCGCGGGATCGGTTCAAACATCAGCGCCGGTTTCGCCTCTTGCTAGGTCCCCCGTTCTCGCCGAGTTATTCCCTAGGGCCCCAGTCTTCACCGTTGGGCCATCCACAGCTGGGGTCAGTGCTCCAGTTTTCATCCCACCTCTGACGGTTTTTACGACGCCGGCAATTGAATCATCAACTGCTCCACCAGTGGTATCACCACTCAACCTCAACATGTCTGAGGCGGCCCAAAGCGCCAACGATACTTCCCTGGGAGTTAAGGTGGAAACCCTCACAACCGAGCTGTCATCTCTCAAATTGATGATGGCTGAGTTCTTCCAGCGGCAACCAACGGCTACACCTGCCGTTTCTATTGTCTCCCAAAACCCCCATCTTCCACCTATCATGCCTGGATCCACCATATCTACAATGCCACCTTACTTCCCACATATTCAACCAGGCCTAATCGCTTCATCAAGCCCTCCATTCCCCCATAACCATGTTGTCCCCGGATCCGCTATCTCCGCAAGTATAGCAGCACCTTTTTATAACCCACACATGCGTGGACCGCCTTTTTCGTCAACCACAACACCACCATATCTCCCACCATACTACCCTCAACCTTCCACACTAGGGCCAAATCCCTATCAATCAGCGCCACTTGGGCCATCTCCCTATTTTCCTGCCGCCCCTACAACTGCCGGCTTTCCAGTACCCCGGGCTCCACATGTGGAATCAACTGTGCCAAACCCGACAAGTCGTAATGCGGCCATTATCGATCAGTTATTTGGTGAACAACAGCAGGCCAATGCTTTTGAGACAAGGCTCGAAGCTAAGATTGCGACGATGCAAGAAGAGGAGGCGCGTCGTATGGCGAGAATGGAAGAACGCCTCAATGCTATTCAGGGGCACCAAGCTCACAACTGGGAATATGCCAACTACCATGTCCCCCAGATTCAGGTCCCGCCAAAGTTCAAAATGCCTGAGTTTGAGAAGTTTCGTGGAAATGGCTGCCCGGAGTTACATTTGAAGCACTTCTGCCACAAGATGGCTGTATACCCGGTAGATGACAAGTTTCGCATCGCCATGTTCCAGGAGAGCTTAGCGGAGTCGGCGTTGCACTGGTATTACACCAAGGATGTGAGCCAGTACATAACATTCAAGGAGTTAGCCCTTGACTTTCTCAATTACTACAGTTTTAATGTAGAAATGGCACCAACGATATCAGACTTGCGGAAACTACGAAGGTACCGCTCCGAGGACATCAAGCAATTTGCTTATCGATTCAGGGAGATGGCTTCACAGATTAAACCCGCCCTGAAGGAAAAAGAGCTGATAGACGAGTTCTTCCAACTTCTGCCGCGCGAGTATCTACCATACATGATTGGTCAGACCATCACAACCTTCGCCCAAGCAGTCATCAACGCCGATAAGCTCGATGGGGCAAGCCGAGATGGGCTAATTCCTCCCCCTTCAGTAAAGCCAGCCATCAAACCAAAGCCCAAGGAGCTTGTCGCGGCTGCAGAGCACAATAAGGCAGAGGTACCGCCGACGTCATATACGCCAAGGTCATACGCCGCAACTACCTTTAGACCTCCTGTGCCTGTGGTGGCCAATCCTAGACCGACCGCTCCCGTGACGATGCACCAGCAGCCAAGGCCTGCGCGGCAAGAGCGTCCCCGACGCAGATTGGAGGACCTGGTTTCCGACTCCCGATCCATTAGACGTCATGTTCACCCGGCTGAGAGACATGGGCTTCATCTCACCCGTCGACCCCAAACCGACCAACCCTTCCTCTTTTGGCTACAATCCCAAGGCGAGTTGTCAATATCACTCTGGAGCACTGGGGCATGATACCAAGGAATGCATCGCGCTCAAATTTAAAATTCAAAACTTGTTGGACGACGGCGTCATCACGTTTCCAACACCAGCCACAACTCCAAATGTCATGAGCAACCCGTTGCCCGAGCACGTCAACTATGTTGGGGCAAACCCTTTCGCACCGCTGACTGACCATGAAGAAGAGGTGCATTTACATGAGGTGGAGCAAGAGGTCGTTGAACATGCCAATATAACTGAGGTCAATCGAGGGCGAAGCTGGAGACGCCGGCCTCGCATGCGCACCCATTATATACCACCCAATGTGGCTGTACCCCTGAATCTCATGCCGGTATATATTAGACAGGCTAAGAAACCGCACTTCCAGGTTCCAATTGCTCCTCCTAGAACTGAAGTTCAGCCTCCGAGAAAGCAAAAGAAGTCTGATTCTGAGAAGATGGATGGTACGGAGGTCAAGACGCATGAGTCTGACGGAGAAGAATATGTCAACATGATCAAGTCCAATCGTGGTCGAGGACAAGGCCGAGGACGTGGACGTGGACGAGGATCATACGGAGGAGGTACACACCCCCTACAGATGCATGCCGTTATACCGGACATCTTCCCCCAAATATTCCCTCGAGCACCATATGTCTACATCCCATTGGGTCCAGCGCAACCGGAGATGCCGCTTCAAGCACCTGCACCGATACAGATGGAACCAAGGAGTCCAGTTGTCATTGGTCCAAGTGGCTTAACACCTAGCCCAGAAGTCGAGCTCATCACCCGTTCAGGAAGAGTGGTGCCGGCTCCAGAGCCTCAACAGCAGCCTGAGTCCTCAAAGCCCAAGGGGCCGTCAAATGAACAAATTCGCAAGGTGATCTACTCGGTGAAAGAAAGCGACTACAACATTGTGGAGCAGCTGAAGAAGCAACCCGCCCATATCTCTCTCTTCGATTTGATCCATTCTTCCGACAAGCACAGGGAGATGTTGGAGAAGTTTCTGGCCGAAGTGCACGTACCGGAAGAAATTGAGGTCAACGCACTGGACTCGTACATGAACGGTATGATGGCAAACAACGCCATCACCTTCTCGGAAGATGACCTCCCAGAAGAAGGACGGGACCACAACAACGCTTTATTCATCACGCTAAAATGCCGCGATACTGTTGTTTCCAAGGTGCTCATCGACGGAGGGTCCGGAGTCAACATCATCCCACTCGATGTAGCTCATAAGCTCGGCATCAACATAGAGAAACTCCCAGCTTCCAGCCTGACCATTCGAGCTTTTGACGGCGCAAAGCGTCAAGCCCACGGCGAGGTGACTCTAGAGATCAAAGTGGGGCCCACTCTCTTCTCCTCCGCGTTCCAAATTCTTGACACCGCCGGATCCTTCAACATGCTGCTAGGACGTCCGTGGATCCATCAAGCCGGGGCAATCCCTTCAACTCTGCACCAAATGGTCCGTTTCCCTTCAGATGGTAAGCTCATCACAGTCAAAGGGGAGTGTACCATGGAGTTATGCCATGAAATTGACATGCCTTATGTCGGAGAACCAGTCGGCGAACCATCGACAGCTCAGGCGTTCGAGATGGTAAACATGGTCAGGAGGGACTTCAGGTCAGATCCCCTAATGGGCCGGGGCAATCGCAGCGCTGCTCGACAGTTCATCAGATTCGGATACCAGCCTGGACAAGGACTCGGAGCTCAAGGACAAGGCATCCGACATCCGATTGACATACCTACCCAGTTGGGGACACGCGCTCTCGGATCCAAAGGCAACGAACCGCGGAGGCCTAAACCAACGATCCAGGACATGCGCGCTGGAGGCAAGTCAGTTATCCCTTTTGTTCGTTCGTCAGCAACGACAATGGAAGGCGAGATCCTCTCCGAGCAGATGGATGGTATGAAGATTGAGGCACAAGAGCCTGAAGAAGAGATTAACATGATGGAAGCGTCGAACCCAACTGAGTCAGACATGCCGCTCGAAGGGTGAACCTTTCCAACTTTACTTTTTGCACTTAGAATAATTGAGTCTAGAATAAATTGCCTTGCTACATTCTGGTCGCGGACTAGCAAGGTTGTCCGTATGTAACGCGACTCTAGTTAGTGTCTGTGGGATCGGGACGCTGATGATAAAGGGCGAATCTGAGGAAACAACGAGGGCCCCGCTGAGGCCTGATCCCACAACGTTTTATTTATTTTTATTTTTATTTTTACTTTCTTTTAGAATGTTTAACTTATCATAGTTGTCATGTCGTATAATACTTCAAATTTCATGCAATTCAACTACAACCACGACATTGACTTGTTTCTTTCATGAAGGAACGGCGCTTCAGACATACTTGAAAATGCCCCAGAACATGACGGAGTGGTCGTAGATAACCCGAGGTCCCTCGACGGTTACCATGGTCTCGAGGTATGTCTCCAACGACATGAAGAACCAAAGGAAATGACATTACAAGAACCAAGATCAATCAACATCGGAACGAACGACGAGCCTAAGGAGCTACACATCGGAGCTGATCTCCCAACAGATGAGGCCGAGAGTATCATCAACCTACTCAGGGAATTTTCAGATATCTTCGCTTGGACGTATGCGGATATGCCAGGACTAGACCTAGAGATAGTGGAGCACAAAATCCCCACTGATCCACTAATTCGTCCCACCAAACAGAAACAACGTCGGTACAAGCCCGAGCTAGCTCTTGCGATCAAGGAAGAGGTCGACAAACTCCTCAAGGTCAACTTTATCGAGGTAGCCAATTACCCACAATGGGTCGCCAACATCGTCCCCGTCATCAAGAAAAACGGGAAGGTCCGAGTCTGTGTTGATTACCGTGACCTTAACAAAGCGAGTCCCAAAGACGACTTCCCTCTGCCGCACATCGACCTGCTAGTGGACAATACCGCTGGTTTTAACAGGTTTTCTTTCATGGATGGATTTTCCGGGTATAACCAAATACGCATGGCTGAAGAAGACAAGGAGAAAACAACTTTCACAACGCCTTGGGGCACATTTTGTTACCGAGTCATGCCTTTCGGACTCAAGAACGCCGGGGCAACTTATCAACGCGCAATGGTGGTCCTGTTCCATGACATGATGCACCAAGAAATCGAAGTCTACGTCGACGATATGATCGCGAAATCCAGAATAGAAGAGGACCACACCGTTGTTCTTCGCAAGCTATTCGAACGACTCCGCAAGTACAAGCTTCGTCTCAATCCGGCCAAGTGCGTCTTCGGGGCAACATCAGGCAAACTTCTAGGGTTCGTTGTCAGCAGCAAAGGTATCGAAATCGACCCCGACAAAATCAAGGCAATTCGTGATCTCCCAGCACCAAAGTCAGTTAAGGAGATTCGGGGCTTCATGGGTCGCGTCAACTACATAGGAAGGTTCATCTCCAACTTAGCAGATACGTGCAAACCGTTGTTCAAAAAACTAAGGAAAGATGTCAAGTTCGAATGGGATGATGACTGCAAAACTGCGTTCGAACAGATAAAGGCCTACCTAACAGAACCACCCGTTCTCATCCCGCCAAAGCCGGGGCACCCTCTCACGCTCTACCTCACAGTTCGAGAAGAGTCATTCGGAGCTATGCTCGCCCAACAACCGCCAAGCACAAAGGAACACGCGGTGTATTACTTAAGCAAGAAATTCACAGATTGCGAGTCTCGGTACACGGTGTCAGAACGTACATGTTGCGCACTCGTCTGGGTGCTACATCGACTCCGGCAATACACCCTCCATTACGAGATTTTACTAGTTTCCGAGAGCGATCCCCTCAAATACCTCTTTGACAAACCAACACTGATTGGAAGAATCTCGAAGTGGCAGTTGCAACTAGCTGAATTCGACATCAGATTTCACTCAACTAAGTCAATCAAAGGAAGAACAATCGCTGATCACATTGCGGAATATCCAGGGACAGACAATTCGCCTTTGGAAATTAAATTGCCAGACGAAAACATTTTCCTTACCGAGTCACAACAAAGATGGACAATGTATTTTGACGGCGCTGTCAACTCTTCCGGTTCAGGCATCGGAGCAGTAGTGATATCCCCAGACGGACAATACTATCCAACAGCTGCTAAAGTCACTTTCCCCTGCACAAATAACATTGCTGAATACGAAGCATGCATCCTTGGCCTATTACGTGCACTCGATATGCGAGTCCGATTTCTTGACTTTCATGGTGTTTTTCTCTTATTATCTCCCAAACAAACTGGGCACGGCGCACATGGGAGCCAAAGGTCATCCCATAACTAGACTACCTACAAACACTAGCCCGCCAGTTCATTGATATCGAGTTCAATTACCTCCCACCGGCCGATAATCATTTCACTGACGCTCTTGCTGTTCTTGCATCAATGATTTCATTAGCAGGAGAAATGGGGATCGAACCTCTTCGCATTAACATCACTGAGGACCCAAGCTGCATGCACGTTGAACCCTGCCAACCTAGGGACTCACTACCGTGGTTTGCAGATATCAAAACTTACCTAGAGACGAACACATTTCCCCAAGGTAGCACAGAAAAGGAACGCAAATTCATCCGGAGGATTGCTAGGAACTACTTCCTCAATGGTGACGTGCTCTACAAGAAGTCATTCACGACAGCCCTCATGCGGTGCGTCACCGAACAAGAAGCTCAAGCCATCATCTTCGAAGTCCATGAAGGCGTTTGTGGACCACACATGAATGGTTACGCCCTCGCTCAAAAGATCATGCGTCAGGGATACTATTGGCTCACAATTGAGGCCGACTGTATCAAATACGTCAAGACCTGTCACAAATGTCAAATATACAGCAACAAGGTGCATGTCCCTCCAACAAGGCTCTACCCACTGTTCGAACCGTGGCCGTTCTCAATGTGGGGCATGGACGTCATCGGACCGATTAATCCTAAGGCATCAAACGGGCATCGTTTCATCTTAGTCGCCATCGACTACTTCACTAAATGGATCGAAGCACAATCTTTCAAGGAAGTCACCGCGAATAATATCATACGTTTCACGCGGGCAAATATCATCGCCAGATATGGAGTTCCAGAGCTGCTCGTCACCGACAACGGCACAAACTTCAACGGCAAACAGATGAATTCTCTATGCACTGAATTTCGAATCAAACACCTCAACTCATCACCGTACCGTCCACAAATGAACGGTGCAGTCGAAACCGCCAACAAAAACATGAAAAGGATCCTTCAGAAGACAGCGATCACATATCGTGATTGGCACGAGAAGCTCCCTTTCGCACTACTCGCCTATCGGACTACGATGCGCACCTCGACTGGGGCAACTCCCTTTGAACTTGTCTATGGCGCTCAAGCAGTCATTCCGGCTGAGGTCAAGCTACCTACTCTCCGAATCTTGTCCCAAAGCAATATGACTGAGGAAGAGAAGGCCAATCACCAGCTCGCCCACCTCGACTTCATCGATGAGAAACGACTTGCCGCAATCGACCACATGCAATGTTATCAACAACGCATGTCCAGGGCATTCAACAAAAAGGTCAAAGAGGTCAAGTACAAACCAGGAGACCTCGTCCTCAAACGGATCCTTCCAAATGCCAAAGATCATAGGGGAAAATTTGCTCCGAACTACGAGGGACCATTCGTCGTCAAACACGCTTTCTCAGGTGGAGCGACCATCCTAACGAAGATGGATGGAGGAGAATTGTCACAACCAATCAATGCGGACGCTCTCCGACGTTACTACACTTAAAGTACAAGAGCTCCTCACACGAATGGTACAAAACTCCTGTGACGAAGGCGAGGGTGGCAAAGCTTCAAGCCAAAGACTTGTGGCGGTTTCGTCAATCCTTTGATTCCTTCGGACGACGATGCAATGACGAAACACAAAAAGGGAAGTATCAAAAACTCTACTTTGCCTTTCATATAAATGAAGTTACATGAGCAAACTTCGCTTTAAGATAAACAAGTTACACAAGCTTACTTGTTATCCGCCCTTTGGCGAGTGTAGGCACATGAACATCCTGCATTACAGACAAAGGCGCGGGCGGTCGGGTGGAAAATTTTGAACCAAGGCTTCGAGATTGCCTTTGTTGTCACCAAAGATGTTCATATCGAAAGGGAGTATCATCTGCACTACTCTCTAACAAAATTTCTTTTCATTTCCCAGACATAGTCATATCTATCTCATTTCCCCAGCGGATACTATACTTTATGAGCTAACTCCTTCTCCGTTCGTTGTCAATTGTGTAGGTGCATGGGCATCCTCACAGTACGGTACAGACTACTGGCAACATCATGGTTGGTCTTGAACATGACTGGGACACGAAGGTATAAACACTTTCCCCTTGAAAGTGCACAAGAGCACTACAGAGGTTTGCGTACTTGAACCTATTTAAACATTTGTGTGCTCATTTGCATATAATTCGAAAGATTTTTGGACAAAGTGAATGCTTCTGAGTGAGAACGGAGAAGGCAAACCTACTCCTAAACACCTACCCCTGAGTGATGAGTGCAAACACTATGAGGGTTCACACGCAAAGATCCAGGGGAACAACGAATCCTTTGACAAAGGATGCTCAAACTGGGATGAGATCAAGCATTTCTTCTCTATCCTAAACACAAAAATTGACCATTGCTAACCCCTTTCGAGCCAAATTTGAAGTTTCTTTATATACACTATTCCAAACGAGTCTAAAGGCCACCTCACATTGAGGTTAAAGGAGATCTTGTAGTTAGAAACCGGAAGCAACGAACCATAGAGGCAACACTTCCTCAAGGTTCAAGCGAAGAGGCACCATCAACAGTCAAGCTTGCCAGTTAAGTCGTCCCCAAGGATGGAATTTCTACAACAAAAAAATACAAATTCCCAAGGAGTCCAAAGCACCTCCAAGAGAAGATCAATAAACTGACAAGAGAAAGAAAACAGTGCAAATCCTTATGATTCAACAAAGAAAAAGCAGAATTAGCGCAAAGACCGAACTCTTCAAAAGCAAAGCGCAAAGATGAAAGAGCATAATAAAGCACCAGGGCCGACATTGACGGTCGCAAAAGCAAAGGTGTCATATTTTCAAGTGAAAACAATTCCCAAAGCAGATCATCAGCACTTACTAGTGAGCCAATCATTCATCCCCAACGAAATGCCTAAACTGGCGAGCTGTCTGAACGATGGAGAATTTGTTTGAACGGTGAAAACTCTATGGTCAAGTAGCTTCCGATGAGGTCTTTGGACTCCTTCTTTTAAACGAGGAATTTAAAACTTTAATCTAAAGGTCTTATGCCAAAGCCACATTACAACCCAGGCAAAGACTCTTTCGACTAGTACATGAGCATCCAAGTCAAAGAAATTCTAAAATCCAACTGAGATAGCTTCTAGAAATAAGAGTGAACCGTGAGAGAAAGTCAAAACCCTTCTCTTGTTCTCACTTGGAATTAATTGAAATGATATGCATGAGTGTCATTTGCTTATATATGTATTTCACAAGATTTCATTTATATCTACCTGCTCTCCTAATGAGATTTCAAGGTGCAAGTTCCATCAAGATCAGAATTTATCAATTTGGGGTATTCATGATATCTTTACGAGAAAACCTTATCAGATTCTCTCGCAAAGAGGGGCAGCTGTAAATACCCCAAATTCCTTATCTACCCAACCAAGCAAACAGCACAAATTCCACCCTGAGCTCTGTTGGTTTCCTGTTTTGCAACTATGGAAGGAAGAAGTGAACCAAGCTGGTTACAACAATCGGCCCTGCTCTTGGGGGGGGGATACTGTTGTTATCGGTCATGTGGTGGCAATACAAATTTGTTAAAAGGAGGAGGGAACGAAGCTGCGGAGGTGGGGGATGCGTCCACTATAATGGCCAAATTACACAGCTGGCCGGGCTTTGCGGAGGCCACATTAAAACTCTTGCATTTTTACTTGTATTTGGGTTGTCATCAAATGAGGACTAAATGTTACAGAGAGCAAGCTGCAATGTGGCTTTAATGCCTTCACCAGGCCTTCAAACCAGTCCATGTAACGGAAGAGAAGACAGAAGAAATTGCCGAAGAATCGTAACGACTGGAATTAATGTCTTCATGCGAAGAGTTTCGTAACCTACGACTGATTTTTATTGAGAGCGGCTATAAATCAAGAGACACACACGCACAAGAAAAAGAGGCATCGCTCACCCTTCAGAACCAGGAACCACTTCACCAGAGAAACACAAGTCCCTAATCCGCCCTTGCCGCGTCTTCGCCATCCTCACAGCCTTGACATTCGGAAGATTGTTCCCCCCCTGCATCCAGCCCCTCCCAAGGTAGGTCTAACATCGACGAGGAAATCCCGGCGTCACCAACTCAAACCCAGTCTCCTGGCACATCCCCCGTATCAACAATGGAATGATCCTCCCTGTAGAACCAGCCCACCGACAGAGAAAAACGACGACAACATCACCAATTCGATCCAAGGAGTTATGAGACAAGAAATCGAACCTGACGCTCCCATGTCTTGCTGCTTTGACGACTGTCTTCTAAACCGAAATAGCGAATCCTTCTAAAACCTCGGTTCTGCTATCGACAAAGCAGATGTTAGAAACTTCTCGTGGGTGTACATCGGCACCGCGGGAAGTCATTTTGTCTTCTAACCTATTTACTTGTTCATACAGAAAAAAAAAATTTTCAGACCAACACTCCAAAGCGGTGACCAGCGCCAAAGCCGTCCTTCCCTCCTCCCCGATTTCGCGGTGGCTAGTCCACTCCCCTCCCGGCGTCCCCGGGACCCTAGCAGTAACCGGCTCCTATGATCTCAGCTCCTATGCCGACCCACGAGCTTCTTAGCGACCTCTCTCCACAGATCGAGCAACGGCGAGCCACCTTCCGGCATCCCAAGTTCGTCCGGCGACAGCAGCTCATCTGGTCCATCTCCTCTTCATTTTGCCGTCCTGCCACCAAAACCCACGACGGCATCTCCATTGTCGACACGGCGACTCACCTGGACCGGACAGCGGCGACCCATGCCCCTTCTCGGTGAACCCCGACCTTTCCTGAGTTCAAGCACCAAGGATGCCGCGCCCTCCGTGATGATCCGACTTCGGCTAGATCTACCCTCTGGCTTTGACGCCCTCCAGGATCAACAATCAAATCCTCGCCGTCCCAAAGGTCTGCGGCCAGACTCACTCTTCGACGTCCCCGCACTTGACGATGGCAGATCCGCTCCTCTCCGGCGTCCCACTCGGCGGCTTCGTGACGACCCATCCTCGTCGTCGCTCGCAGAAACGGTTCAGCGGCTAGTGATGGGCTGGCACCCCCCCTCCACGACACACTGACGGCGATCTACAGATCCTCGAAGCTTGAGTCTACATCATGAATCAGGTCGATTTCCTTTTCCCGTGATGGTGTTTCTGCAAGTTATCTAAATGAAATGGGTGTGTTAACTCCGTGGGTTGCCAAAGTTTTGTTCTATTTTATTTTTATTATTATTATTTTTTTTTTAATTAATTTATTATTTTAATGTTTTATTGAAATGGTTGTTAACGAGGACTCAACATTTTTTTTTTTTTAAAAAAAAAAAAAAAGTTAAATTACATCAGATTCAACCTTTGATATCGATTTTTTTTTTATATATTTTTTTTTTAATTTTTTTAATTTTTATTTTTTATTTTTGGTTTTACATAAACCTATTTGGCATCATGATTTATTTATTTTTTTAAATAAATAAATAAATAAATTATAATTACCTTTAACTTATAAACAAAAAAAAAAACGAAATCTGATAATGTCTTATGTTGCATTAAAAATGATCTAATCCCACTCTTCTTATTTCTTTTACATGTGCAAAATCTGTTTGATCCCGAGCATGCCCGGGAAAGGATTTCTAAGGATAAAACTTAAAACCAGAGGCGTATGAGGAAACACATGGAGGAAATACGTCTCGAAAGCGGCCCCAACTTTCAATCAAAGGTACAAAGGGGAGGTGCGGGCCTCCCCGAATTTTTATTTTATTTCCACATGTAACAGATTGTGGGCCCAAGGGCATAGGCCCGCAATCACCACCCTTCCCCGCTCCCTTTGATCTCAATAATTGTCTGTGTTCGTCCGCATGCCTTAGGCCCATAGGATTTTCGTCGCATGTGAGTGTTAAACAAACACACATGAGTTCAGGTCCAATGCCTGAATCGGGTCCAATGCCCGTTAACCAAAAGCAAACCTTTTGGAGCAAACGCCACCTTTTCGCATGTTTAGATGTAAGAGTTAGTAACTAGGAATCCCCGAATCTACTCTGGTTTTTCCGACTTAAACCACACTTAAATAAGTCGGTGGCGACTCCGTAATAGTTTACCTAGGTTAAACAACACATTTTCTTACGAAGTCATTTTGGATGAGGTGACGGCGACACGAGCCGTTCCTGGAACCTCCCGAAGCCTCCTCCTCGGGCCATGCGCTTCTTTTCACCCGTCGCCTCTTAAGGAGCATGGAGACGATCGGCGAAAAGTCTGGGCAGACCCGGTCAGGAATCGAAGGAGGGACCACCCTGGTCTTTTCCGCAGCGTTCGACGCTCGAGTCGCGACGCCGACCGGAAGACTCTAGGGGAGCGGGCCCGGATCCTCGGGTCGTTCGAACCGCCGCGCGCGTGCTAGGCCGGAAGGCGCGCGTACATATAGTTACACGAAAGTCTTAATATATATATATATATATATATATATATATATATATATATAAGGATGAATCGTGATTATTTTTTAATTAAGAAACTTCGGAATCTTGATGGTAGTCCATTTATGTATAGATAAGTTGTAAGATATTATTTGATAGATAAGTTGTAAGATATTATTTGATAAATAGATAACAATGTAGATCTTTTCACGAATCAACTCAACCTCTTCAGCACCGTGAAGGAACTCTCCGTCGAATGCTCTTCCCGACTTGACCGCGACTTGCCCTTGTTCGATCCAACTCGCATTAGAATGGGTAGAACGCTCAAGAAGGTCAGTTCAAGGAAAAGCACGTGGAAGGTAATGATGAAAACAAATTTGAAGAAGAGTGGTATCTTGACGCATTTCTCACCGTGCTAGAAGAAGGGTCATTGTTGGAAGACCAGACTCTTGTAGTAGTTCACAATAACATTATGGACTATGTAGAGAATTGAATATTTAATTATGGATGCTCCAACCACATGATAGGAGAACAGGAGAAGCTGCAAGAACTGTCACATTACAAATGACAGTGCATCGTCGTCGTTGTCAACAACTGAAGATTACACATCAGCAAGATTGTCATAGCAGGTGATGATAGTCCCAATAAGGTGCAACTATATGAAGTGTACCATGACTTGGGATAAAGAGAACTTTTTGTCAATAGCGCAACTAACAACCCATGGCAACTTCGTGGGGTTTGGTTCATAAAATGTCAAGGTATACCGTGATCTGTAGTTCTTTCTAGTACGCCATTCGTGGAAGAACGAAAGGTAAATTTCATCTATGTCATGTCTATAGAATCGACATACATAGAAAATATAAAAAAGAATGAGACAACAGATCTCCGGCACGAGAGACACGTACACGTCGGCTTCAGCGGGTTGAAGACCATGATGGGTAAGAGAAGTTGAAGGGCCATCCTCACTTAGAAGTGAATAATGAAAACGTTTGTACAGGGTGTTAGTATGGGAAAGAACACCGATTGTCTTACGAGGAGTCTAAGTATATACCTGAAGAGCCTTTGTAGCTTATTCACTCCGATGTGTCTAAATCGGTAAAACATCCATTCGTGAGCGGTTAAATGTACGAAAACATTCATCGACAACTATTCCAAATATATTTGGATAGACTTCACGAAGGAGAAGTCGTTGGTTCAACAACAGTAAATGAGGCCGGTCATCACTCCCGGATGGGGGGACGAAGAAGAAGGATGGGGGTGGGGCAAGTGACAGGCCGAAGAGTACGAGGAAATCCATCTGTCCTGTCTCAACTAGAATAACGGACGACAGGAAAGCACCCCTAAAACACCACTTTTATCCTCTTCTATGTTCGGACATGTATTATTATTCGACACGATAATAGACTGCTTATATTTTGCTGGATGTTCATTTCTTGTATGTTAACTTTGGTACAAGTGTATGACAGAGACAACGAAATGTCCTAAAAATTGACCATCCCACGCTTCCCAGACGCGCAAAAATCCATCTTTCCACCCTGTCCCCTCCCCCCCCAACTTCCCCTGTTTCTCCTTGCCCCTCTCATTCTCTTAGCGTCTTTCTTTGCATTCTCCTAGGTTTCACCAATTCCCCTTCCTCTCCTGGCCGTCGTCCCGTGGCATCTTCCCTTGCCAACGACGCTTCTCGGCCAGCCAAGAAGGGATCGTTGTTTGCGCAAATGGGGAACTTTTGTTGCCGCGACAGCGGCAATGAACCGGACCCTGCGGAAGACAAGTCGGGACCAGAGGCCAATAATAGCACGGACCCTGCAGCTGGCGATGCGTCTACGACACAGCCCCCGAGGACCCCTCCCCGATCGCCGCCCCCCGCAAAGGGTGGGAAGCCTAGCCCGATCGGACCCGTCCTCGGCCGACCCATGGAGGACGTCAAGTCGGTGTACACGATGGGGAAGGAGCTGGGAAGAGGGCAGTTCGGGGTAACACACCTTTGTACGCATAAGACATCGGGGCAGCAGTTCGCGTGCAAGACCATTGCGAAGAGGAAGCTTGTCAACAAGGAAGATATCGAGGATGTCCGGAGGGAGGTCCAGATCATGCACCATTTGACGGGTCAGCCGAACATTGTTGAGCTGAAGGGTGCATTCGAGGACAAGCATTCCGTGCACCTGGTCATGGAGCTGTGTGCAGGTGGCGAACTCTTCGATAGGATCATCTCAAAGGGGCATTACACAGAACGGGCCGCCGCGTCACTGCTTAGGACGATAGTCCAGATCGTGCACACGTTTCATTCCATGGGGGTTATCCACCGGGATCTCAAACCAGAGAACTTCCTCCTTCTCAACAAGGACGAGAATGCACCACTGAAGGCGACCGACTTTGGGCTGTCGGTTTTCTTCAAGCAAGGTTCGGTCCATTTCCTATCAGCTCCATACCTTTTCCGGAACCCAGTCGAAATCTTACTAGATCAGTCCGATGAATATGAGCTTACGTTTCTCCGTGGTGATCTCTTCAGGGGATGTGTTTAAGGACATCGTTGGCAGCGCATATTACATCGCCCCAGAAGTCCTGAAGCGGAGATATGGCCCTGAGGCTGATATCTGGAGCGTCGGAGTCATGCTGTATATTCTTCTCTCTGGAGTTCCTCCCTTCTGGGCAGAGTCCGAAACTGGGATCTTCAATGCGATCTTACGTGGCCATGTTGACTTCTCGAGTGATCCTTGGCCATCTATTTCCCCTGGCGCGAAGGATCTCGTGAAGAAGATGTTGAACTCCGATCCCAAGCAACGATTGACGGCCTTTCAAGTCCTGAGTTAGTATAGTTTTCCGTATCGATTTCTTGGAACTTCCCGAATGTATCTTCATTTAATCCATTCCATTCATTCGTGATCAGATCATCCATGGATCAAGGAGGACGGAGAAGCTCCTGATACACCACTTGACAATGCGGTCCTCAATCGCCTGAAACAATTCCGCGCAATGAACCAATTCAAGAAAGCGGCTCTCCGGGTAAAAACCTCGTTTTCTTCACCGTTCAATTGTGATTGCCCTGCAGTCTTCGATCCTTGAACTGAAAAGAAATCCCCCATAGGTCATCGCGGGTTGCTTATCCGAGGAAGAAATCATGGGATTGAAGGAGATGTTCAGGGGAATGGACACCGACAACAGCGGGACGATAACGCTCGAGGAGCTCAAACAAGGGCTTTCAAAACAAGGGACGAAACTATCCGAGTCAGAAGTCAAGCAGTTGATGGAAGCCGTAAGTTCTCCCCGTAGCTTATGGTCTCAAATGCCAAACTTGGTCTTATTTCATTTCGGGTTTTCTCATCCAGGCTGATGCCGACGGAAATGGGACAATAGACTATGACGAGTTCATTGCTGCGACGATGCACATGAATCGTATGGACAGAGAGGAGCACCTGTACACGGCCTTCCAGTACTTTGACAAGGACAACAGCGGGTACATTAACGATCAATGGTTTCCCGAGCATGAATTTGAAACCCTGAACTTGCCTTGGCATGACTTTTACGGATTTGGCAGGTATATCACCAACGAGGAGCTAGAGCAGGCTCTGAAGGAATTCGGGATGCACGACGGAAGGGACATGAAGGAAATCCTTTTGGAAGTCGACTCAGATAACGTAAGAACACATACGAACTGAAAAAGGTGTCGCGAGTCCTGGATTCGTTAAGTTCCTCTTTCTTAAACTGGCGTTTGATCTTTGCTACACAGGACGGTAGGATCAACTACGAAGAGTTTGTGGCGATGATGAGGAAAGGGAATCCAGATCAGGGGAACCCAAAGAAGAGGAGGGACGTGTTCGTCTGATCGAAGATGGGATTGTCGTTGGAATCACCGTGCTGTCGTCATTAGGCTGGTGGAGGGTGGCAGGTCGGAATCAATTGATAAAATCTCTTCTTCTTCTTCGTTTGTACGTAGGAAAGGGTGTATTGAGTGTCAAAACATTCAATTTTTCTTTTTTAGGGAGAACAAAAGAAAAGAGGGAGAAAGATTACATACACTGTGTACTCGTTCATTCATGGAATTTGAAGAAACTGGGAGAATGCATTTTTTTTCTTCATTTTTGAAGTTCATCACGATACTACAAGAAGGAATGAGTGTGATCTATGCAGCAGAGCAGCACTGCTTTCCGCAACGTTGATGCCCGGGGGGGCATCAAAACCTCATCGTAGGCATTCGACATAAGCCTAACGGCTATATGAGCATTATTACTACAAGCATTTGTCGATGACAATTTATTTACAAACTTCGCGCTATTCTATTCTATACAGGACATGAACCGACTCGTCCGGGTGACCAAACAAGGACAACCATTTTATTCATTGATCCTGTTCCGATGTATAAAATAAGTTACGTACCTTCAAGTTACGATGATGCAGACGTAGTAGATCTCTTCACAGGAGCTCGAAGTCCCGACAGATACGTAGAGTCTGCCTTATCCAGTCCTCCGAAAAGATAGCCAAAAGGCGGCATGCTTACGTATTTTCCGGAGCCAGAAGTGACCCTTAGTTCATTGTTAATCCACACGACCCTCCCTCCTGCGATTGTCACTTCCACCTTTCCCTGCATATCACAGGAGCCGTTCACCGCAAAGGAATTCACAGCGCAAATTCACTTAACAAATTTACTGCTGACGAGGGGATATCTGGAGGACACAAACATACCATGCCTTTCCTTCCCTCATAAACGTTGGTATCCAATCTAGAATGGTGGAACTTTGCACCGATTTCGAAACTGGCATTGGGATTGAGAATAATGATGTCAGCATCCGACCCGGCAAGAATAGCTCCCTTTTTCGGATATATATTAAATATCCTAGCGCTGCCAACAACGACGATGGTGGGTTACTTTGAATATTGTGGAAGGTCCTATACATTGTATGGAATGCCACAAAGTAGAGATGAAGTTACCACTCAGTGCTTGTTATCCTAACGAAGTCAGTGACTGATATTTTGCCCGATTCCTAACCAGGACAAGTTGGAGAGAGAAGGACAACATCAACAGCCGAATCTCTAAAAATTAATCTGTCGAAAAAAGACAAGGAGAAAGACAGATATATGAAATACGAGCTTACCACCATGGTATCCCAAACAAGATGCATCCTTTCCTCTAGGCCTGCAAAATATCAATGTTGATATTGAGAACAAAAAACAAATGGTAGTAGAAACTGCAAAAATGAAGGAAGAAGAAGGTGAATGTCCACTACCATTTACACCATTCGGTATTTTCCGGAAGTCATCAATTCCAAAGGCTTTCTGTTCCGAATTGAATGCACAATGATCCGTGCCAACAAGCTGCAAGCACATTGCAAACCAATTTTAAACTGTCTAATCACGGTCCAGTGAGGCAGTGAAAGGAGAATGGACACATATGTGAAGTGCATTTTGACTAGGAAGATGAACCTGAAGCACGCCAGTAGCAAGTGCATCTTGGAGGGCCTTGTCATGGCCCGCAGCCCTGATAGGTGGGCTCATGACGAACCTGAAGCATGGAACGTGATGTTCCTAAGATTCCAGGTGAGATGGCATCATAATAAGCGCATGGAAAAACGTGAAACATACTTTGCCGCTGTCGAAAAATCTGGATCCCAAAGTACTAAGTCATTCAAAGTCAAGCCAGAAACCACAGGCTCCCCAATAACTCTCTGCCCTGCATTTGATGAAGAAGCATTCCTAAACTTGGGATTCAATGATAAATAGAGTATTTGTTTCCATGAGTTGTAACAGAACGTTAGCTGTGAATATCAGTCCCTCTACTGCAGCATATATGGGCCGGACAGCACAAAATACTCTTGAGGTAATAGAGTAAACGGACGATTACCTGAGCGACGTGCTTTTGCTATTTCTTCCAAGGCATCGATGCTCATGACATGAACGACATAGAGAGGTGTGTTAACAAAACCAGCCAATCGAATAGCTCTAGAAGTTGCTTCTCCTTCAAGCTGCATGCAAAAAGGTTTTCATAATAAGATTCAAATGTAAAATTGACACTCAAATAGGCTGCTGGGTTTGAAATAAAGTTGCACTTTTCAGAGTAACGAACAAACTCTGGTTACCACATAGAAGTTGTCATGAATGAAAAGAAATCCAGAATGTTGTTATGTTTTTACGCACCGCTGCAGGCCTGGAGAGGGCGTGTCCTTCTGGGCCAGTTATTCCGAGTTCAATCATTCGTTGCTGCCCTTCAAATACAGCATCACCATTTTCAGCATGGACCATGGCTAGTGCACCCAAAGACTTGCATTTCTTCAATCCTTGTAGAAGCAGCTCGTCATTGACCATGAGGGATCCTTTATAGGCCATGAAGAACTTGAAAGAGTTGATCCCTACAATTTTTTCCAATGAAGGTAAACTTCCCTGTCATCTTATCAAACTGAGCAGATGGGAAAATAGCTCAGCCCTACAAAGAAAACCACACAATAATGCGTGAAAACATGGGTAGAATTGAGAATAAGGAACTCGCCCTTCTCATGAACCACGATATCCATCTCTTGAGAAACAACCTCGTCCCACTTAGTAATGGCCATGTGGAAGCCATAATCCATGCAGGATTTCTTCGCTTTCTTCTCGTAGGCTTCAACACCGGTTATCAAGCTCCCATTGACTGGTATTACGAAGTCAATGTGCATAGTCGTGCCGCCTGCCAAAGCGGCGGCCTGACCACTGAAGAAATCATCTATTGTTTCGGTCCCCATGAACTCCATAGCAAGATGTGTATGAGGATCAATTCCTCCTGTAAATATCGGAGGTTAGTATTCAGGATCCATAGATCATTGGCATCACTTTTTATCAAACAGGGACCAGTTTTTGAAGACCCTAACACTTTCATTAGGATATAGTCCATACGATCCTGATGCCACGAATTACAAAGCACATAGTTTGAACATAATATAACAAGATGTCGCTCAGGTTCGCATGCAACACATCAGGAATTTCCAGATATTAGCCACAAAGAAGCACCTGTAACAACTACACCAACTAGAATATGAGAGTCACAGGTACCTGGCATGACGTACTTCCCAGTAGCGTCGATGATGACGACATCATCCCCAACCTGCGTAAGAATCCAGACAAGTGCTTACTCCGGAGCCACGATTAACCGGGCCACTACACCACCCTGAAACCAAACATTTCGATGAACCGACCGCAAACAACGATCGAGCTTCTCTCACTTCACCTTGATATTAGGCTTAATAGCAATGACAACTCCATCCTCTACATAGACATCAGCAACCTCCTGATGATGGGCGTTCACCACTGTCCCACCCTTAATCAGTATCTTCCCGGAACCACCTTCCCCTGAAACAGCGCGGCCGCCAGCACATCCCGCAGCGGCCCCATAACCAGTCCCGGCATCACAGAACTGAGACAATCATCTCCAACACCAATCACTAACCAACAAATCCCAAGAGAAGTCAAAACAGGCACACGAACTGAAACTAGTTGTCGTACCTGGCTAGAATCAGATGACGCAACGACGGTGGCAAGGAACAGCAGAGGCAGCAAAAGGAGCGATGCAAATCCAGGATCCATCTCGATTGACGCAAAATCGTTGATGGGTTTCCTGACAAAAGAGCCAAACTTCAGTCCGTGATGATAAGGTCGTTGAAAATTGATGGGTGGTGGGCTTGTGATTGAAACTAAAGTTCGTTCAGAATACATGGGATTGGGTTAAATTGGATTGATTCAGTCAAAAAGGATGGGGACTGCTTGCTATGCAATTCCTTAGCATATACTATTTTCGCTGCTCTGTTAATAAACTCATTCTTTAGGACGAGACTTTTCTTGCCAAACCTGGAAGTCATAATTTGACGTTCTCTTTAGCTCAAACAAACACAAGAAAGAACACTACTATAAAACAGAATCACACCGAGAAAGCACACGTTCTAATTGCAGTTCGTTTCTCAGGAAGATCTCTTCAGAAATGGGATGTTCTCCATCTGGTACTTTCTTATCGATTCCACGACTTTCATAGGGAAGGCCTCGTCTTCCGGGTAGCATCCGATGGGATCATCCAAAAGCGGCGCCGGAAAATCCAGTATCCCTTCAAGGGTGGCATGAAGGCAGTAAGCCGAGTATGTCAGGTGGTATCCACCTTCTTGGGCAATTAGAATACGACCACCGCTGTGCTTGTCGGCCAGGGCACGGATTATCTGACCGATCTTCCGGTAACCCTTCATCATCAAGCATTGCCTTCCGTTTGGGTCGAACTACAACAGAGAGAGGTCCATCACTCGGGGAGTATTTCGCAGTCGATGGCAGATATACGAGTTAAAGACTTACTGCGTTCGAGTCTTGACCGGCGACGAGGACTATAATGTCTGGTGTGAACTTGTCGATTGCTGGACAGACCAATTCTGTCATGGCATACTCGTAACCCCTATCCCCTGTTCCATTCGGCAGAGGTATGTTCAAGTTATAACCTTTGCCTTCACCTTCGCCGATCTCATCTACCGAGCCATTTTGCGGATGGGAAGGACCCCATGACCCATGATTCATATGCAGAGAGATGGTAAGGACTTTGTCCGACCTGTAGAACCCCTCCGCTGTTCCATTTCCATAATGAACATCAATGTCAACAACCGCAACTTTTTTGCATCCATTGTTCAGGGCTAATTGCACTGCTAAACCGGCATTGTTCAGGAAGCAATATCCATCGGCTTGAGTAGGCTGAGCATGGTGACCCGGAGGTCTCACCAAGGCAAAAGCGATCTTTCCTTCCCTGTCGAGTATGTATTTCATTGCAGACAATGTAGTCCCCGCTGCGAGAAGGGCCGCATCCCATGACCCGGGATTCAAGAAAGTACCGCCGCAAATCTCTCTCCCGCCAAGCTTATTGGCTTTGATGAGCTCGTTGATGTATTCTTAACCCAGAAAGAAACACAATGTATAGAAGTTCAATATCGACCAACCAACAGGAACAACAGTTATTCCCTAACCGAATTTCACCCGTCTCGGCCATCGCATCACTCACCGCTCACTAGTAACGGCTCCAATCCGACATACAGCGGTCTACTGCCTGTTCGACGTAATGCCTCATTGAAAAAAAAAAACTAAATACTCCTGCAGTAAACAACTGCGGCGACGTACGTACCAGGGGTGTGGAAGGCAAGGAGCTCGGGCACGGCGGCGGGCCTCCCAGGGTGCCACGAGATGTGGGGAGCGATGGGCCCCCGTTTAAGGATGGAGAGCATGTTCCTAACCCTGTCGGCGTTCTCAGGGTGCTGGTCGAGGACGTCTAGGAACCCCGGGTCGAAACCCGTGTCAAAGACGCCGGACCCCGGGTCGTGGCACAGCATCCCGTCGTGCCAGAAAACAGCGATTTTGGCCGCAGCCATTGGGCTCAGAACTATCCCTTAGTAAATCCGTCTGATAACGCCCATCAAGCCGAGCGACTTGGAACAAAATGAATCATAATAGGAGCTTTGTGCAATGTCAACAAAAGGTCCGAAGTTTTTTAATTCCTCAATGCCCTATCTCGCACTTATAAATTCCGAGTTCGCCTGCTAAGAATTCGCAATTTATAAGTTCGAGTTCAGCTTAATTTGTACAAACTCGGACTTTATAAGTTCGAGTTCATGTTCTTACGATACCTCGTCATGAACTTGAATTTATATAAATTTCGAGTTTTTTTATAAAGGAACTTCGACTTTATAATTCCGAGTTCGAGATATTTAGACTCCACCAAATTCTTTGGTGGTTTTATGTGTGCCTTTGAACGAACTTGAACTTGTAGAGTCCGAGTTCATCTATCAAGGAACTCGGACTTATAGATTTAGAGTTCTTCTATAGACAGAGTCCGAGTTCGAGACACCACGAAGCCTTGGTTTTATGCCTACGGCTGATCAAACTCGAACTTATAGAGTCTGTGTTCGTTTATCAAGGAAATCGGACTTTATAAGTCCGAGTTTGTTCAGCCATTGGCAAAATCAAAATCTCCCAGTGGAGATTACCTGTGCAACTCCGAGATACGAAGTTAAACTTATCACATGGCACAATAACATCCTCCAAAGGCAGTACTTACTACGAGATACGATTGTCCAACACCAGAGATCATACGCGGTTATTACATCATTCAGCACATCACGATTACTCCCTAGGTCGTTGCCAAGTGAATATTTGCTAATCAATCGTCGTGGTCGTTCAACCGTTGTTGCTTGAGTTAACTGAGAGATCATCGTGTCGTCTGCATCGGGAGCTGAAAATTTGACGTCCTTTATGCGCTATATAGGTGGCGAAGGAGTAGATGATGAGGAAGGTTGCCCAATGATCTCCGGAGTATAGTACTCGCCGTCTTGACTGGGGAATTCACATGTCAGGACTGGAACTTCATCCGTATCTTGTTCAAGTAGGACTTCAACATCCTAATGAACCGGATGTTCCTCATGTTGTTGCTCCTCTTCAAGCTCTTATTGTTCAAGCTCTTATTGTTGCTCCTCTTCCTGCGCCTCTTGTTGCTCCTCTTCATGGATCACCTCCTGTGGTCGTCCTTGACGTCCGTACAAGCGTAAGGGTCCGAATTCTTTCAGGAAATTGCGCGTCTCATGAGAGATACGTGCAATATTTGGCAATTTAGCATCGTCTCCGGTCTCTACTCAAAGAGTAATATCTGATAGGCGTTGAGTCTGTAAAAATCTATAATTAGTTTATTGTACATAAAAAATGAACGAAATAAGTGTAATAGAACTCACCATTGTGACCAACATGATGTCGGTGTGTGATATGAATGGCCGAGTTTGGCGTATATACCATATATCGAGGGCACACTCACGTGTGACTCCCAGCTAAGTGGCACGACATTGTTCCTTCGAGAATGCCACATATCAATGTAACTAGAATGGATGTGCATCCAGTTATCTAGCTTTTTACCGTGCATGTCTATCCAATGAAGTCTATCGCTCGTTTTCTGAATTGGCTGGTACAACTTGGTGATCTCCAAACCGACGAATAACTCTTTTTGGTAAGTGTCATTCAACCCGGTTGAAGCATATTAAAGGGACCCTCGCATGCAATGATTCTTCGCCATCCAAACAGTAATCCGGTAGAAGCGCAAGGACCTCATCCGTATATTCGGCGATAATGCCCTTCCTGTTTACATATACCACAAGTTATCTTATTCTTTCGCTCCCTTACATCCATCTCGTTATGATAACGAGTAGATCTTGGTCGGCCCTTTGGTCGCACTCTTTTCTCATTGGGAGTAACAGTTAGGATTGCATAATATGGTCATTCTTCTTTACAGTCGAATGAAGTCCATTTACCAGAGTAAATCGCGTTCTAGTTTGCCCAAGTATATATTTTGTCAATGCCATCAGAACCATCGACGTTGAACGCATTAACATCATTGTATAATTCATCATCAGTATCAATAACAGCATATGAATCTGTCAAATAATCAGCTATAATATGGTCATCATTTAAGGGACTTCTAGAGCTTTTTCCAACCATATAATACCCCTCAACTTGGACCAGATTAAGTTTAGTTCGACGTTCATTGGGAATGGATATTGAATCTGACGTTGATGTAGGATGAGGATCAACGGGGACGGGATATTGAACTAGACACTGACATTGGTTAAGGAACGACAACAAGAACTATCTCGTCCCTCTGTCCCAAAACATAAATTTGTTGAATATGTCTTAGGTTTTCAATAGCAAATTCGAGGAGTAACTTCACATCATTATCTCCTTTCACCGGCACTAACATATACTTCACCTTGTTGTTAAACTCCAACACCGGATACTATGACAACCAATCAACCTCCTTCCTTGTTGCAAACCCATTGCCTCAAACACAATAGTCTCCAATCCAAGATAATTGCACGTCTCCAATCATAATAGACACCGTCATCTCCATTTTTAACATTGTCATTTGCAAATATGAGCTATTTATTGGTCATAGTATATCTTCAACCCTTAACCCTTCTCAAAGTTGCAAATTGGTACTCCTAGTCAACATTCGAAACAATACACCAACAACTAATCAATCAAGCAAAGAACGAGAAACTAATCCACCGACGTAAATCAACCGAACCTAATTAACTCATCCTACAATGGCACAATGCAGCACAATAACAACGGCTCGTAATTACAGTGATGGGAAAAAATTATACCTAATTTCTAAGAGCTACTCGACAATCCACGACGCCGGGAAGGGGGACGATCGGAGTTGGGGCACGGTGGGATTGACGCGGGGAAGGGGAAATGCCAAACGTAGGGCACGCCGAAAGGCGGGACGACGAGATGGGGGACAGCCGAAGCTAGGGCACGCCGATAGGGGGACGGCCAGAGCTAGGGCACGCCGGGATTGAAGCGGGGAAGGGGGAACGTCGGACCTAGGGCACACCGGAAGGCGAGATGACGAAATGGGGGACGGCCAGAAGGAGCTAGGGGTGCCGGGAATGGGGGAACGCTGAGGGGCCGAGGGGGTTTTGAAATAAGTTAAAATGAAAAATAAGGGATGGGGGTCGTATTTCAGCCCGACGAAGTCCGAGTTCGTCTATTAAGAAACTCAGACTTGCAGTTCCTTGCAGTGTTATCAAAGGCGCGCCCTGGGTGCGCCTAAGGCAGTAAGGCGTGTGTGGCACAGCCAAAATGCCCTAGAGGTCCCCGGGCGTGCGCCATACAAAGGCGTAGAAAGGTGCGCGCCTTATCCAGGGCTCTCGGGCGCGACTAAGGCGCAGGGCACCACTTGAGGCGCCTTTAACAAACAGGTCGGGTTCTCTTTTATATTGCCCTAGCGGCTGGCGAGGAAGAGGACGACGGGCGGGAGGAGGAGGAGACAACGGCGGGAGGAAGAGGAGGTGACAACGGTGGAAGGAGGAGGAGACAAAATCCTAGGAGTAGGGGGCCTCAGGTGACGAAACAATCCATCAATCACAAAACCTTTTTTTTCAATTTGATCCTAAATGTTACATTTTATGTTCAGTTTGGTCCTAAAGGTTTCATTTTATGTTTAATTTGGTCCTAAAGGTTTCATTTTATGTTCAATTTGGTCCTAAAGATTTCACTTTATGTTCAATTTGGGTCAGTTCACCATCTCCTCCTCGGCCCTCCTCTTCCTCCTCGCCAGCAAGGGACTCCCATCCGCTTCCCCGCCCTCCCCTTCCTCCTCGCTAGTTGGGTCAGTCCACCTCCTCCTTGGCCTCATCTTCCTACCTCCTCCCCGCCCTCACCTTCGCTGGGAGGAGGAATTAAAAAACTTAATTTACGGATACTTTGCTGACTATTGAACAAACCTCATCAAAATGGGGCCACCCAGGGATGGGGGTAGGAGAATTTACCAAACACTTTTCCAATAAACGACCAAAAGAATTAGCTGTGGAGGTAGAAGAAGAAGATGAAGAGCTCAGAATTAAACACTCCCGGGAAATCAATCAGTCAGTCCATCTCTCTCTCTGTAATTCCCAATGGAAGTAAAAAGAGGATGACCTCTTGACTCCCCGACTTCCTGGGGCCTAATTTCATTCGTAAAAAAATAAATACCATATCAGTGGAGTGGCCCGATGAAATTTAGATTCTGCAGTGTGTTGTGGGGGTGAAAGCAAAACGTTTATAAAAAAAGGCAAAATATACGTATATGTCCCTAATTATTGACGAACTTTCTTTTCTGTCAACATCTTTTTTTCATATACAAAAATGTCACTAACTATGTTATCAACCTTTTTTATTGCCAATCTTAGACGACGTTAGGTAAATTGTCGACGTGGACATAAGAGGTCCTACGTGGAAAAGACCAGAGACGTCCTATGTGGAGGGGTCCTCAGTCCTCCTAGCCCCAAATTGAAATCAACAAAATCTGTTGGAACCCTAATTCTCCCAGAAGTTGACGAAATCGGAGGCGAAGGGGAAGGGGAAGGCGAAGGGGAAAGGAGAAGGCGAAGGGGAAAGCGAAGGCGACCGTAATCGGAGGCGTGCTTTGGAAGTAAGGCGACCTAGTGTGTGACTCACTTGAACCAGGTATGTTGTCAAACCCTTTTGTCTCCACTGTTCGCTCTCGTGATTAGGTAGGTTAAAGTTTAAGTATGTAATTTGGGTGTTGTTTGGCTGAACAAACAGATACAATGAAGCGGCTGAATCTGAATATGCACATTGGTGGAAGGATGTGTTTTGCCGGGTTGTGTTCTTTCACAGGAGGCACGGTAGTTAAGTATGGTGGGGTGGATGCTGACCTTTTAGGTTATTTCACCTTGGTAGCCCTGGTCAGGGCTAAACAGGGTATTGAAAATGTGGTACGGGCATCCTGGTCATAGTTTGTCACTAGTTAGGGAAATCGTAGGAGACTCGGAGGTTATGAGAATGATAGAAGAATGTCAAGAAGGTGGAACCGTGGATATATACTGTGAAGGAGAGGGTGACAGTGTGGCTGATGACTTAGAAGTAGAAGAAGATCCTCATGAGGGGACTGATGAGTTAGAAGTAGAAGAAAATCCTATTGAGTAGACTGATAAGGAGGATAATGAGGATGGGGTTAGAGATGATAGGGTTGAGACTGATAAGGAGGAGGAGTCGGATGTTCCTCAGCCTAACACAGCTGTTATTGATAGTGACATGCATGTTCTTGAGGTGGAGTCTGAGTACGAGAAATCAAATGCCGATATAGGAGATGATTCTTGTTGTGTGACCATAGGGGATAGACGGAAGCAACTGTTATGTGAATATACTGAATATAACCCTCACTGTGATCACAAATTGATTGAATGGAAGGCTGGTTTGTGTTTTGAAAATCCTCTGCAAATGCATGAAGCTGTCCAGCAGTATGCTATTGCAAATGGATATAATTTGCGTTGGAAACGAAGTAATGAGAATAGACAGGAAACTATCTGTGTTAGAGGTTGCCCGTGGAGATGTTATGGGTCTTGGCTGAAGAAGGAAAACATATTTGTTCTTAGGTATGTGTTGAATGAGCATAAATGTAGTCGGAGTATGAGTAATCGTCAAGCAACAACTAGATGGTTGGCCAATCAATTCATGGAAGGGATTATTCGCAGGGCTAGTGCGACAGCCCGCGAAATTCAGCAAGAAGTTGTGGAAAAGCATCATTTAGAAGTGCCATTAATGAAAGTTTATAAAGCCAGTTGGTTAGTTGATAAGTTCGTTAATGACACCATAGATGATCATTTCAAGGATTTGAGACCATATCTTGATGCGCTGAGGTTGAAATATCCGACTTCTACATTTAAGTTGAGTTGTGACTTGACTCTCTCTACAGGGACGTATACAACTTTCAAAAGATTCTTCATATGTTTTGATGCTCTGAGATCTGGTTTTATAGATGGATGTAGACCTTTTATTGGGTTTGATGGGACTTTTATTAAACATAAGTGTAGTGGGATTCTTTTAAGTGTCGTTGGTCGCGATGGCAATGAAGGAATATTTCCCATAGCTTGGGCTGTTGTAGAAGGGGAAAACACCGATTCTTGGAGCTGGTTTTTAGAGTTGCTTTTCCAGATCCTTGAAGTTGGCACTGGAACAGGTCGGACATTCATTTCAAACCAACAGAAGGTATGTCATTGTTGTTCCTGTTGTGGAAGGTATGATATTGTTGTTCATCTAATTTGTTCATTTACAGGGACTGCTCAATGCAGTTACGAATCTGGCACCAGCCGCCGAACACAGGAATTGTGCAAGGCATATTTACCAAAATTGAAAAGTGAAATACAACGGGTTGTTCCTCAAGAGTTGCTTCTATAAGATTGTGAAGAGTACCAATGAGATTGAGTATGTAATAGCGTTGAGAGAGATGAGAGAAGGCTGTGATGGAATACCTGGTTCAGTAAAGGCAGCTGATGATTTCCTTAAGCAAGGGCCGCAACATTTCTGCAAGGCTTTTTTCAGCACATCATGTAAGTGTGACACTATTACAAACAATATGTGTGAGACCTTCAATTCATATATTATTGTTGTACGGAGAATGCCTCTTATTGATATGCTTGAGAGAATTCGTCGGCTCTTGATGGTACGACAATGTGAGAAGAGAAAGATTGTTGATCGTAGCCACGATAGCTTGTCTCCAAACATAAGGAAGGAGGTATAATTGCTCAAAGAAAGTGCTGGAATGTGTGTCGTGAAACCTTCATTGGCAGAGAAGTTTGAGGTGTGCCTCTTGCTAATAATGACAAGGATATGTATTTGGTAGATTTTTGTAGACATGCTTGTAGCTGTCGCTTTTGGGATTTGAATCCTCTGCCTTGCTCCCATGCAATAGCTTACATCAATTTCATGGAAAGGCCAGTAGAAGATTATGTGCATCCTAGCGTCAAAATTCAGTCATATAGGAAAGCATATGGTCATGTATTGAAATCGTTAGATGGAGTGAAGTTCTGGCCGCGTGAAAACTCAGAAGTTATAAGGCCACCGCCTTATAAAAAACTCCCTGGCCGACCAAAAAAGTACAAAAGAAGAGTTTCTAATGAGGAAGAACCAAAGGATTCATCATAGCCCATTGGAGCATCCAAGCTTTCTAAAAGAGGAAAAGGTATGAAGTGTTCTACTTGTGGTGTTTTCGGACACAATAAAAGGACATGCAAGGGTGAAGCCTCTTCGCAGCAAGCTTCAACTCCAGTTCAAACAATGGATGAACAAACATTTGAAGGCTCAGGTATAATTTGATTACCTCTTACCAATAATGCCAACATAAACTCAGTGTCCTCTTCTTTGTTGCATTACAGAGAGGACAATGCGCATGACTTGCCAGAACTGTGGAGGACAGGGTCATAACAAGAGAACGTGCAAAATTACTCATGTACAAAGAACAACAATTGCAGAAGATACAAGTGCTGATCGGAGCCAGGAATCTATTGTATCTCCACAATCAAGAGAGAAACAAGCTGTGCGGAGGGGCAGGGGAAATGCAATGAGGAGGGGCAGGGGAAATGCTACGCAGAGGGGCAGGGGAACTTGAAACTTGGTGTTTTGTACTGTCTCTGTAACTTGCTGTTGAACTTGTTGTCTCTGCAATAGGATGTTGAAACTTGAAACTTGCTATAATGGTGCACCTTCTGTAATTGTACTGTATTGTCTTTGTAATCTTTCAAACATATTACATCATGTTGCAGTCATATGTAAATTGGTTGTAATCATGTTGCTGTTGTAAAGATTATGTTGATAGCCAAATGTAAATTGTTCAGACACATTACATCATCTGTTCCTCCAACAGCCAATCGCAAATACATATGATCTAACTTTCAGACATATTGTTCAACCAATCCAGACATATTACAACTGTCCACATATGTGTTCCTCCAACAGCCAATTTCAGACATATTACAACTGCAACCAATCTTGCTGCGCCCTACTCGCCCTACCTAATGAAAACAACAAAAAACAATACAAACACCGCTAAGCAAACTATCACCAATCGCAAAGTATTGATTTCGGCCTTCATTTTCTCAGTTTTCTCTTTAAGCTTCTTGTACTTTACAATCTTCCCTTCCAACTTTGTTATATGATCTTCTGTCGTTTGACATTTTCTCTTTAGGAATTCGATCTTCTCCTCCAGTAGTTTCTTCGACTCCAAAAGTTGTATCATGATTTCCTTCTGCCTACTTGGGAAGTCCTCGTCCATCCACTCGAAAAACTCACAATCATCTTCTTGTCAATTATCATATAAATAAGCTTGAAAACAGACAGATTGTTTGCAATGCCAAACCATAAACATAGATAACATGTGTACATTTTGACCTTCCAGCACGAACACCTGTAGAATCGCCGACTTGGGTTGCTCTTACTCCAGGATGTGTACAGTGTGACCCTCCTTCCATGGTTGCAAACTTGTCTACCCACACTTGAGCTCGATACAACACAGCCACTACTCATTTCCTTGCCACTCATTCATTTAGAATGTACAGAGAAACGCGACCTACCTGACGCGAGTTACTTGGTTCGTGCCAAAGCCGCCTCAGTCCTTCGCCTTCGCCAAAAGTTAGGGCCGCCTCACTTCCTTCTTCCTGGGTCGCCTCACTTCCTTCTGCCGCCTCCGATTATGGTTCCCAATTAGGGTTCCAAATCTGATTTTTGATTTGGGGGCGACGTCTGGACCCCTCTCTTTTTCATGTCTGGACCACATCTGCTCTTTTCCACGTCTGATTTCTCTGGTCTTTTCCACGTAGGACCTCCGTTATATCTACGTCGGCAATTTGCCTAACGTCGTCTAAGATTAGCCATAAAAAAAGGTTGATAACATAGTTAGTGACATTTTTGTATATATAAAAAATATTGACAGAAAAGAAAGTTCGTCAATAGTTAGGGACATATACGTATATTTTGTCTAAAAAAAGGGAGGGAATGAAAAGAGACACACTATTATTCTATTTAGAGTTTTTGTTAACAGGTGTGTCGTAAAGCACTCGTTAAGACATAAACATTAGAAAAATAATTAATTTTAATATATTTTATAATAAGAAAAAACACACCCTTAACGAGTGCTCTTACGAATAATATGAGATACATTTTCAAAGTTGATTTCATGATATATTTCACATCTAATTTGGCATCCAAAGAATCCAGTTCCTAGGTGGATTTTTACGTTATTTGGATAGCATTCTATAAATAGATAATATAATTTCCTTGAATAAAAAATATATCGCTTATTCTATTTTCGTAATCTATAAAAAAAAAATTCGTAATTAAATAATTATGTATTATCTAAAAAATTATATAATCATCAAACAACAAGCTTTTGCACTTTGAAGAACGAATGGCTCATCATCAAAATTATGCAAACAGAAGCCACCGTTGAAACTCAATACAGGAATTACATATATGATCGAGATCATCGACAGTCAGGAGGCTGCCAACATGCATAATGCTAAACAAAAGCACGATCAGCAGCCGTTCAGCTGGTGGTGGTTACCCTAAAATGGATACAAATTTCCTGGGCACCCATTATGATTGAGCTCCACCATAATTTACACGAACTAGAAGAGAATCGTCTGCAGTAACAAGTCAGATCGTTACCAGGATATTTCTCTCTAAGGCAAAACTTATGATGTGGCCAAAAGTAGGGGTTCAGTCAGATGTTTAGAATCCCAAGATGCGTAGCCGGAATCAGGTGCTGGTCACGGCAAGCGTGGAATCACTACTCGCTCACAACACGTCCTGACAGGACCATCTCTGTGCCGGAGTTGCTACATGCCAGTGAGCATGCTGGGGGCCAATGAATGGTGGACTGTTTAAGTACCCTTTAGGGCATTCGCGGAGCCGGGACTGCTCTCCCCTGTTTTCTCAAGAAGGTGAACAAGCGACATGAAGATCTCCATACGCGTCACATCCCTAGGGGCCTGCAACCGATTCATGACACTGAGGCCTTGAGATAAACGGTCTTAATACTTATGGTTGCAATTTCAGATAATCATCGTCATCACCTCAACAGCAAACTGAGCCCAGATCTTGTCCTCTCTGGCTTCCATTACCCCTTTCAGGATTGTCAATCCCATTCCCCTGATTGCATCTGCTATCTCCAGAAACAAACCTCTCTCCTGACAAAGCATCTGTTGCATGAACAGACACGACAGAATTCAGCTAGCTAAAAAGAAACTACAAGCATGAAAAGGTAAGCAATCACTGACAGATATTGGATGTGAAACCTCTACAAGCATTTGCCTAGGACGGTTGAGATCCTCAACGATGATTGGGCAGATCATTGACTGCGATCCCACTTCGAAAGCCCAAGTCGCCCCACCCTCAAAGTTGTCTTTCAAGACCAACCCGCCTTCCTTATCCCTAATCTGCACAGCTCATGCTCTTTATGTATTAAAAGGTTTATATTAACATAACATAGTCAAAATTCTGCGTAAATAGAGAGGGGACATACTTTGGATTCGCCTGTTAGTTTGAGCTTGTCAGCATGCTTAGTTACACTCTGCAGGAAAAGCATGTGCTTGATAGTCCGTTCCAGCAGTGCATCGATGCTACACTGTTTATAACAAAAAAGAAAAGTTGTTGCAATCTTCGTCAGAGGAGAAAACTTAGAAAATTCTGTGCGCACAAAATGATGTGGAAAGGCATACTTTCGCTCCGCTCGGCACAAGTTCTCTCAACTCTTTCAATCGGTCCTGTATCATTTGTCTGTCCTTCGGCCTCGGTTTAGGATTTTCTCCAGGCTTCAGCCTTTTGCGGCTTGGTTTCACGGTTTCGCTGGCCGGTCTCTTGGAATATCCCGATGGTACACTATTCTCGTGCTTCATAATGTGGCAGTGTTCAACCCAAGAACTTATCTGTGATCCGCATAAAGAGTTGTTACTCCGAGAGTACATCCTCTCTTTCCTATGGCCAGACACATCAGAGTCAGAGATGGAAGTTGAGGATTTCTCGAGAGGCCTTGAAAACTCAACAGAACTTCTGTGAAGTTGGTTGCTATTGGATGGAAAGTGGGTATAGGTGAGAGAACTACTGGGGACCGAAGGGCAGCTCGCTTTCGTCAATGTTGTCTTGCTGGAGGTGTTATCGTCTGAACATTGCTTAGAGGAAGATCCCTTCACGATAGCATCTAAGAGATTATCGCACCCAGATCCTTCGAAGGTACAGCTTTCAGATATGACATCATTCATCGACGGAAAATAATCGTAAAATGTTTCAACCGCCTTCCCATGACCCAAAGTTTGCCTTTCCCAGTTTTTGAACCTGACATCCGACTGATGACTGACCACCTTCTCCAAATGGGGACCAAGTATCCTTTGTTTATAATCTCCACCAAATATATCAAACAGGTCATCTCCGAGTGGGCACGCAAAGGGTTGGTCCTCATTCTTAAGGTTTGTAGATATGGTACTATCGTTTCCCCTATCACACTGGTCTAACACAGTTCCCTGACTCAGAATTTGTCCCTTCGATGGCAAATCCTCGAGTTCAGTTTTAAGAGCGCCTTTCAGAGTGCCACTGTCCATCTTATTTGGAACAGAGGAGCAGCTTCTTTTATCCATCACGTTGTTCGCCAAACTGTTCACGCACAACAAAGGAATACCTTCCAGGTGAACTAAATCATCTGCGAAACTTGTGTTGTCCATATTTCCGAAACCACTTGAACCATTACCAAGTATTGAGGAAAGGGCCGACAATCGGTCCATTCCATTGAATAGCCGCATTCCCTCAAGCAAAGGTGCACTGTCCAAGAACTTTCGGACATCAAAAGCCAAAGACCCAACTGCACTCGGCAGCGAGGGGATGGCTTTATTTGACACTTTGGAATAATCACAATCAGAACTTTGAGATACAGTATCTGACAGTAGTCGCTGCCACTTAACAGTTGCAGTGCCATGGTCACTGTTAACCCTCGACAGTCCAGGAACAGGCTGAAAGTGTCCTTGGGGGTTCAACCTCGAAGAGATTACTTCATCTTGAGCAAAACTATGTCCCATCTTTCTGTTAGCCATCTCGGAACTATTAATATCATGAGAAATTGCAAACCCCGATGAAAGGGAACCTCTGGCCGAATCATTTGGATCCATGCAATGGTAACTTCTGGACATGTCACTGGGAGGAGGCATTGGAAGAGAAGAAGCGACTGCATCTCTCGCGAGATAATTGTCCAATAAAAGTGCCCCAGGAACAACTCCTAGTTGCAGGATAAAACTCCTCACTTCATTAACAAACCCCACATTTTCCATAAGCTGTAGCACCATCAGACGGTAAGTGTTAAAGAGATAACAACACAACCCAAGTTGTAACTATGTACTCCGAAGAGTTAGAGACCTACAGACTGCTAAAGCTCACATTAAATGAACAAAATCATTCCGCCAATCAATCGTTTTCTAATACAGACCATTAGGATCTTGTTTTTCCAGACCACAAGGTTCTATTTTAATAATGACACTTCCAGAAACCAATGATGATCTTATATATACAAATCTGACCAAGGGCCACTCACAGCTAACGAGGAACCAAGTTGCACGAGTCCATGAGGCTTTACTGGAATAACTGCAATTGTCTGCATATGGCAATCAAATCTTATTAGAAGGCCACGATACATATACAAGAACACCAAAACTCGTTAACGACGCTCTCATCACCTGTATTCCTGCTGAAAACTGGTGATGCAACTGACTTAAAAACTACTAGCACAAAGAAAGGGGTTACAGACATTAGTATTCACAATTATTTAACTGTTAGTTATAGAACTTGCCCCAGAAGTAATTGCACGACAAGCCTCTTCTACCTCAGGCATGTTGGAATCTCCACTTAAACTGCCGGACAATATCCATAGATGGTCTCCAGTAAATGCAGCTTGCCCAATGATTCTGCATGCCAAAGGGAAAGGGATATGAGGCTGCAAGGCATCATATAGAGAACGACTTAACCAGGCAGTATGGAGCATTAGATCTTGTACCCTTCCCCCATAACAATAATTTGATTCTTAACCATCATCGCATCAACCAGCAACTGAATTTTCTCAGATGCATGAAGCCTGGGAATCGGAGCCAAGCAACCTTCCCGATCTCCTCCAGAAAGCGCTTGGTTGGTCTCAAACTGTGAGGTTTGAGGAATAACGGACGGCGGCGACTCGTAGTAACATTCTTCCCAGATCAACAACCTGCACCAAGGTTAAAACTACAGGCTAAGAAGCTCCAGAGATAGAAGCCTTCAAACAATCAAGATCCCTGAATAGGATACAAAACCATTGCCATGTCAAGTGATGTAAAATGATATTGATTTCCTAATAAACTCGTACAGATCTGAGATTTGTTCTCAAGAGGGGCTTCCAACTTAGTGAAGTCCCCATCTCAGAAATCAAATCCGACGAAGAAAAATGGAAACTACCGACAGTCTTAGTTATATTTATTTTTCTTTTTCTCGATTTTGGCCGCCATGAACAGAAACACCATCATCTAGCAAAAAAAGATCCCTTTATTTCCCTCAACACCAGACAAGCAAAAGACAACAGAAAAGGCAAAAAAAAAAACAACAAAGGGTTGAAGGGTGAGGGGCAGGGAGAGGGACTAACTTGGGATTATGACAACCAATCTTCCAGAAAACAGCATAATCCCACCGGTTTAACCCACACATCGTCTTCAGAACTTCCTTCAACAAGTAACCCATCTTCCCTCCTCCCGCCAACCCTCGACCCAGTAGCCCTGCACCCTTTCTAACACCCAAAAACACAAATCCGTCCCCTGCTTCAAGCTCCGATCTTGCACACCATTCCCACTCTGCCTTCGCTGTTGCTAACTACCGCGGCAAGACCCTCTTCCCGCTTGCTTCGTCCTCAACCCGCCGCACCTTTTCCTGTCAGGGTCCAAGCTTCCAGATTCCAGTTTCCACCATTCCATCTCCAAACAAGGAAGAACGTGACAAATACAACCCCAAAGAGATCACCCGAGTCGCCCCCCTCCCCCCACCAAGAGCAACACCGCGGGCACTCCTCCCTACACTATCCCACCAAAGGCCTCGAGCAAGCACTTGGCAGAGATTTGCTCCTCCTTGGCGGTCGAGTAGCCAACCGAGTGGTCGTGGCAGTCAATGGTTTTGTTGGTGTTGTCGGGTGGGGAAATGATTCCCCTTCTGCCTCCCTCCCTCCTTTTTTTTTTATTTTTCTAACTTTTCAGCTAAAGTGCGCCTGTGGCTGGGGCTTGGCGTTTTTTTTTTTTATTATAATAATAAGCAGAAAAGAGAAGGGGAAAGAGGGACGACAGCAAGGGGGAGGTTTTCTAAACGGAGGTTGATTACGTCACCACTGTATATTTGTTCCCTGGGCTCTGGTAATGGGCTTTCAGTTGGCCCACCCTATTCTCCTTTCTCCTAGTCTATCAATATATCCCACGTGTATCCATCCGACTGCAATTATAAAAATGGGGGATGGCGAGTCCTCTCCTCGGTTTTAGTTTTGTTCAGGGTGAGCAAAAAGTTTGGAATTCTAAATACCGAACCGAATTTTCGTCATTTCGGTATTTGAAATTCGATGTTCGGAATATGGTATTTGGTTCGGTTTTTTATTTTAATTGAAATTCGGTTTCGGTTCGGTGTTTGGTATTTTTGAAAAAAAAATCGGTATTCCAAATTATCGAATTTTTTATTGGGCTTGATTTTAAATTTTTTGTTGGGCCTAGCCCGGTCCATTCAGGGTCTTCTTTCACCTAGCTCCTACTCGCCATTCACTACTTTCCCGCACGATTCTTGGGTGGCCTCAGGGACAGCTCGCGGCAATCGGCGGTGATTTTGGGGTTCCGGATAGACGACGACGAAAAAGGGGATTTTGAGCAGGTAACAGCCTCCCGTTTACTCTGCTTCCAGTGGATTCTTGTGATTTAGGGTTTTCTCCCCCGGCCTTGTTTTGGTCTACCAGCTTCTGGGTTGTCCTCAAGTCGTGTGATTGTCTGAGTCAAAGGCTTCGACTGAGGTTGTCCTCCCGCATGACTTACGCGTATTTAAGTCTATCACAACCTAAGCGTTCTGCAGTATTGTTTTAGCGTAGGTGCTTAAAATTTGTCATTTTCTTTTACATTGCTTTTGTTGAGCTTGATCGATGTATGTGTGGATAATATGTTTTCTATCCACCTATAAAATGAAAAAAAAATAGTTTTGTTTATTGACCTCGCTATTATTGAATTTATTTTCTTTATTTTGGAGTTATGGTATGAAATTTCAATCATGACACGTTTAAATTTCAAATTGAGTCAGTTTGTATAGAGGTGAGTAGGTCATGGGAACCTGGAACTTACCATATAAGAACTACCTCGTCGGTTTTAGTACTGGATTCGATTCCATGTCTTGGGACCCTTCCACATTAAATCCATCACGTTACTCTAATCAATCTAAAAGAAGCCTACAGTATTATTCCAATTAATCTAAAAAAACCTCAAGCAAATACGAAGAGGGCCGGGGATGACGGATTTGGATGTTCGTAGAGAGAGACCTGTCAGCCACCGTACGTAAAAATGCTAATTTATAATTTTAAAATAAAAATATTCATACAAATAAAAATTAACAAAATATATTATGTCATGTTCCAAGTTCTCCTTGCTAAAATCTTGGAATCGTATTTGCCAGTTTTAAAAAATTTAGAACTTAAAACATACGGGATATATTCTAAAATCTATACTGACGCACCGACCCTGTGACATCAGTTGCTGGGATTACCCGAACCAACGTTTACCTCTAGTTCGTTTGATTTCACATTCATCCCCACCACCAAAAATGGACAAGAGAGATTGATTGACGGGGATGGGGATGGTCCTCCTCCTCCATTTGCAGCCTTTGTTGATAAAAATTAAATAAACAATCATTGATGATGTATATGTGGAGGATGCTTCTTCCTATTTTTTTATAAAGAAAAGAAAAAAAACTCAACCAAGATTTCCTTATTATCCTCTCTTATCATATTATTATTTTTTTAACTCTCGGGTTGATCGATTTTTGCCTTTTCCTTATGTTATATTATGCCAATATAAATGAGTATTTCCTTTTTACAAAGTCAAAAGTCAGACTCCACCTCCCCCAACCCCCGACTAAAAAAGAAGTCGATTTTCTCTGTTAATAAAGACACAAAGTCAATTTAATCAATTTTATGTTTCCAAAACACTGATCTTTTTCTTTATTTTCTTTTTATATTTACATGTGAAGTCGTCCTTCTTTTTTAACCAATGTATCGGGGTGTCATGTGCTAAATCAATCCAGCCTTTGCTTTTGACATCACTATAAATAATGATTAATTTAAAAATGGAAAAATACACTACTTAAAAGGTATAGTAAGTTTTAAATTATTAAATTTAAATGATATTAATTGTCTCTTAACGACTCCTCTTAGGACACTCTTTAAACAAAATCTTAAACAATATTATGAAGATAGTAATGAACTAGGAGGTGAAACGTAGAGGTTAATTAATCTTTATCTTTTATCCAATTTAATACTTCAAGAATGAAGGTTGGGTATTATGGTAGGAGAATTGGTTTGTAAAATAATTTGTGAAATAGATCACTTAATTAATCAATACTAACTCCACGTTCACATTTTGTGCAAATGTTTGGATTTAGGGTTTAGGGTAATAAAGTAATTTTATAATATTAGAAATAACTATGATTGTTGAGTTAAAACATAATTAATCATCGAACACTTTCCATTTTTAAAAAGAAATTGAGAGGATGTTGGAAAAATATTGCTTATTCGATATATGTTTTACAAAATTATGGTAACAAAGCATAGGATGCACATAATTCTTTCTACAAATTTTCGGCGCCATTTTCTTTCCCTAAGAAAAAACATCCAAACAAGGGCCTGTTTGTATCGAGGACATATGTCCATTTTATGTTTTCGTTTTTCCCAAAACAAAATTGAATATAAAACAAACGGGACCTAATGTATTTATTAAAATCGTTATTTATGTATTGACTCATTAGGGTGTGTGTGTGGGGGGGGGGGGGAAATGGGCTAACAATTTTCGTGTTTCATTTGTTAAAATCGAATCCGGTTTTAAACGGGTGTTGTGTTTAGTTAGCAGTAGCTAAAAAGGCTAAAGATTCTCTTACCTTAAAAAAAAAAAAACAAGGTAGTTTTCGGGAATTGATTGGTTCGGAGTAGTTGAGGAAAGTGGGAGTATTATTATTCAGATATGAGTAAATGAGTACTGAGTGTGATTTAATCGTAATAAACACCACCTCATGGTTATGCCATATCTTTGTAATCCAACCAGATGATATCGATCATAATAATAATAATAAATGAAGAAAAGGTGGGGTAAGTGAGAAACTGTGTGGTTCACTCTTTATTTAATTTTTATTCTATGTGAATTGTTTTTTTTTTCTTCTAATAATTTTGATCAATTCTACGGTTGCATTATAACCTTATTTTCTTTGGAATCGGAAAGGAGGTTGGAATACACGTTGGATGGATGGATGGAACCTACCACCACCCTAAATCGTTTCATCTAGAAATGATAATTTTGACATGAAAGCAATCCATTCCTATTTTTTATTTATTAAAAAAAATAATAAGAAGAAGAAAAACCCATGTGGCCATAAACAAAGGAAGGTAATCCCAAGTTTTATTTTATGTTACTTATTATATATATGCATATATATATGTCTATATATATAAGTCGGATATGGTTTTAAAACTAAAAGCCCACCACCACCACCACCACCACCTCCGGTCGTCTCCGGTGGGCTTGAGAATCTTGACTACCTTTTGTTCAACATTATTTATAGATGATCAATCCCATCCCTTATTAACGAAGTAAACAAGAGAAAGAAGGCTAGTTTTAGGGAAAAAAAAAATTGGAGGAGACATTACAATTTATCGCCTCCCTAAGTCACTATTTCATACTTGAAAACTAAACACGATTGTTGCGTTCGCGGTGGGATTTAATCCGAACCGAAATTTATTTAATTATCACGATTTTAAATTGTTATTTAAAAAATGAAAAAGAAAATAAAAATTGTAATTCGAAATTGCGAAATCTTTATAATAATAGAAACACATCCCAAATTCAAATCTTATAAGAGATCCTAATCCATCCCCTTCCAAAGGTCCTCAAATATATATATATATATATCCTCGTGTTTAACTATTCTCATCATCCCCAACCCCACCCCCAATTTTACTTCTTTATTTTTATTTATGGGTGTTTCTTTATTTATGTTAGTTTGGCTATGTCCTTTGTCATCTTGTTATCGTTATTTACTGATTAGTTTTGGATTAGTTTAATCACCACTTCCCCAAAGGATGAAGATTAATCAACTTTAGAAAATAATAAAAAGAAAAACTTAAGAAATGATTGGGTGTCCAGATCCAAATCCCCACTCCCCCTTTTCTTCTTCGAATATGTTACTTTCCTTGGTGTTGTTGTAGTAGATGAGTAATAACAATCTCAGTAGTTATGATTAAATTGCAGATTTCTCCCCCCCTCCCCCCCCAAAAAAAAAAAGAAAACATCATTTTGGATATGATATGATGTTTGTGAATGTGGATGTGGATAGTTTGTGCGTTGGGGGTGGGTTATCTTCAGCCCTTGTCTTCTTTTTGGGTCCCCCCAACCCTCCCTCTCACATAAATTCTTTCTTGGGGGACTTCAATCAGTTGCCCACTTTGACATATCTTTTCTTTTATATATATTGCCTGCCACCCACCCACTACTTGTCTAATTCCCATTATCATTCCCCCTTCCCCCCCCCCCCCCTCTTTGATAGACAAAAACTACATTTATCATTCCCACTTCCCATGGGCCTCGATCACGATGAGAAACGCAACGCCGACCAATTGCGAGCCCGGCCCATTTTAGAAAGACCAATGGGCTTCACTCTGTTAAGCGTAGGCCCCTTAATGATCTGAATCTGGTATCTGCCCACATAGTTGGGCCCATTTAACTCTACAGAATTGATTGTTTACGAACGAGTATTTGGCGTGTGAGTTTTTAATTTTTTTTTTCTTACATCCCTTGATCGTGAATTTCAGAGCAAATACTAAAAATTTGGGATTTTGATTTGGAGTTTGTCCAAAAAAAAGCTACCGATAGCAATGCTTTTTCTTCTTGCTATTTCAAAATCACAACCTGACATAAAATAATCCATATGTATCTTACTTAGTGCTTTAATTAAATATTATTATTATTATTTGAATTCACCTAAATGCAACGCCTGAGGTGGTAAGAAAGACTATCTCACTAACAATCCATCGTCACAATTATATCAATTACTTGGAATTTGGTAGACCCACGTAACAAACGCCGCCCGGATGGGTTGGGCGAATAGAATCTAAGTGATATTTATTTGGTGATCGTCGAAATCAGACGACACTTCTCGTTCTGCGATCGACGACAACATGTTGTGATCTTCCCGGAACGATCCCATATACTAGTTTGGGTCTATAAGAGTCTACGACCTAGAATTTTTTTTTTCTGTAAGAAACAAGAAGTAAAACCATGAAACCCTCGTTGCGGTTGTGAATGTACTAAGAGATAAAAGACTTATCCCACGACAAGGAATAGTCAAATTCGTGATGCATATCCTAAGGAACTCCTGTCCCTTGGGGAGGAAACGGGCAAGAATGTTGGAGGAAGGCGTCACATTTGATATCGTCGAGATGGACGAGCTAAGAACACCCGAAAAAGAGGATAACTAAGCTCGTTCGTATTCAACCAACTGGCATCAATGTGTTCCTGTGTGGACGGAACGGAGCAGCTGTTGCAGAATGCACGGGGGATCCCGATGCGACAATAGGGCAAAACTATTAAAAATGTACAAATTAAGGTAGTTGTACGCGTAACTACGTGGCAAGTGGAATTACTTCATATTTGTGTTGTAAACGCTTGGCTACCAAAGTGGCTCGTTTCCAATAGCAAGTGGTGTACTTCACATGCACGCGCATCCAGGTGGGTTAGTTAAGATTTGTGTTCCCTGCCAAAGTGACTTAGTCAAAGTGGTTACATGAAGTTTTTTTGCAAACACAAGTGTAGTGAGGAGTCCCGTACTCGTGCTTTGAATGCATGGTCACCAAATTGGCTTACTTAAAGTGACATGTAGGATTTTCTTAATCTAATTGAGGGTATGTTTGGAGGCTTAGATGTACCGGTGGTGTTTGTAGAGACGGAACTTTGTAATTGATTGTCGAGAGAGTATTTGGGCCTATGTATATGGGCCCATAATAAGCGGGGAGACCAAGGGCCCACTACCACTTTATTTGGGGCGAGTTACTTAATTTTTCATTCCGGGCTGCGCACCTTGAGGGCGGTGTTGATTGTTTCAGCGCCTTCGAGGAGCTAAGCCCACAAATATTGGTCCGAATTGGGCCTAGACCACTTAATGGGCTTGAAGTTATTCGCAAAGGAGGCATTTGGAGGTAATATAGCTTATGATTATTTATTTCTTTGGATGATAGCTGTATTTACGGCTTCGGCAAGTTTAAAATTTGCATTTACGTGTAGTCAGTCGCCTGATGAATCAACCTTGTTAGAGGTTCTTATATCGTGTGTTCTTGACTTGAATGTGATATCTCAATGTTTCTTCTGAACAGCTTTGGCGGAAAGCCCAACGGTTAATGCTCGATCAGCTGGAGAGGGTATTATATTCTTTCTCAAGTTACCGTTGCTAAAGGTCGGGAAGTTGTTTGAGACACGGTTAAACCTCCGCCATGAGTACGAAACTGTGTCGTCGACTTCGTATTTTTGTACGGGCCCTTTCGTAAAGTACGAACGAGTTTCATACTTTTTACGGGCTTTTCGTACTTTACGAACCAGTTCGTACTAGAGTACGAAACAGTAAAGGTCGTATTGTACTTTTGTACGGGTCATACTATAAAGTACGAAGCGCATCGGACTTTTACAAAACATAGTTCGTACTTCAGACGTGGCTAAACTTCCGTAAGCAGAAGATTTCATTAGTATGAAACAGTGTCGTGGACTTCATAATTTTATACGGACCCTTTCGTAAAAATATGAATGGGCCCTACAAGGGCTTTGTGCATTTGTACGAGCCCTTTCGTAAAGTACGAACGGGCTTCGTACCTTTTTACGGGCTTTTTGTGTTATAGTATGAAGATATTCGTACTTTACGAACCGGTTCGTACTATAATACGAAAAGTCCGTAAAAAGGTACGAAGCGCGTTCGTACTTTACAAAATGTCCGTACAAAAGTACGAAGCCATATTTCGTACTATAGTATGAAACACTTGGTAAATTACGAAACAGCGTAACGCTTGAGCTCTTTCGATGGTTAATATGGCTTTTCGGCATTTTTACATGTCTCCGTCATTGATTAAGTATGAAATACAGTAAGTTATTCGTGGAAATCTGACTTGCTTGACTAGGTATTAGAAGAGCTCTTTTTCTGCTATAGTGAACTGCCCAACTGATTCATTGATGTGGCACGGGGAAAGTGCGAACAAACTTTTAAGAACAATCGCAGGAGCTAAAACTGAAGGTGAGGAGGGTAGCTGACTTTTGTACCTGACATTGATAGGTTTTGTGTGTGTTTTCTTTACGATGGACTCAGCATTATTCCGCTACGTAGATATCAGAAGAGGAAGGCGGGTTAAAGAAGGATGTAGCGGAAGCGAAAGAGATGTGGAAAAGGAAGCGAGAGAGCACCAAGAGCGGTGGGAAGGAAGGGGACAGGGGGGTCACAACTTCCTTATATTGCTTTTCAATCTACAAAACAAGTGGTTTTGGTCTGGCAATTCCTCTCGCGAGCATGATATGATTCCTGATGCCTCTTTGGCCTCTGCATTAAGTCTTTGTGAGAAACTTTGTGGAACCAATGAACTCCTTGTTTTGTCAAATGAGGATAACTCGCGATCTCCTACCCTCCTGTAATCGTTTCCCAAACCCGTTTGAAGTTCTGGGTAGCATTCTTGGGACTTTATTCGAAAAGTAGCATCCATTAATCCGAGCCGGCTTATCATTTGCTTCAAAGAAGTTGTGTAGCATTACAAAACTGGGGTTGAACAAATTCTAGCCATCAAGTAGCTAGAGCTGTTCACGGTTGTGTATCATATCTCTAAACAGGGCAGGTCAAAATTGTGAACCTCCCCCTATACCAAACACGATCAAAAGTTTTCTTTTCCTACAGTATGACAATGAATTTAAGATATGAGCCGTAAGAACATGCAAGAATGACTAGTGTGCTGTTCACCTTAGGATGGACGTGAATGCTTTTGTGAAGCGCAGCACCTTGTTGAGGCCCATGCTTCGTGGAACCGTTGAAACTGCTGACCGGGAATTAGATTGATATCTGCAAGGGTTTGGGTGAACAAAACACAAAAGCTGTGGGTACTTCATTCAAATGACAGTTCCTGTCCACGGGGCATCGTCTTTTGAAGGCGGTCGCCCTCGAGTGGGTGTAGGTGGTCTGTTGGCGTTGAGTTCCTAATCAAAATCACGAGTAATGAAAAAAATTAGATGAGAAATGCGACCACAGGTACGAATCAAGACAGATAAGAACCTGCATCCATGTATCTTCTACTTGAGAGTTCGATCTCTCATGTGATGCTGCTGGAGGTAGCGGATGGATAAGCTTTGGAACGACGACAAGGTCCCTACCCAAAACCAATATTGCCCCCGCATTGTTTGCAGTACCTTCGAAGATTAACCTCAAGAGAAATAAGCAAGAACGCCGGGAAGGATGATGGTGTACAGAAAGGTGTATAGACAACAAACATACCGCAGTAATTGGTTGCAGAAAATAGTGTAATGAGATGTCCCTGAGCAAAACGCTCGAAGCCGTCCATGACGCATTCGTGAGCACGGATGATCAGCTGAAGATTGTTATTGTTGCAGAACTCCATCACTCGGTCCGGCTGCAGTTTTTCAATGAAGTCCTCAAATGTTCAAACTGATGAGAATGCAGGTACTATTGGGTTGGGAAAGAACCTTACCCCGAATGTGACCAGACCAGGACCTCTGGCATTCGGCCTGAGTCCCTCCACGCTGTCATTCTCAGTGGGATCAGACCTGCCAATTCATCCAAAGAGAAATTTAAGGCTACTTAGTATCTTGTTTTGACGATTTAATGACTGGCTTCCCTGAACTTTTACCATAGTAGATCCATAAGAATAATAGACCCTGCTTCCATGGTGATTGGGCGAGGGATGCTCTCGATCTGCTGGATGTGGTTTATCGATCGTCCGATGCCACCATGCATACAGATGATCCTCTTTTCTATCAAAGCCGCTAGGGGAAGCCAATTAAACAGGCGGTTTATGCGATGCCAAGCCCATATTCCATCTCTTTCTCCCTGACATGGAATCGAGTGAGTGAGCAAATTCGAGTTGGAGCGGAGGCAGTATTTACTCAGGGACTCTTGGAAGGAGGAAACCAGGGTACCATCCGTTCAATACACTCAATACGGAAGCCGAATAGTGCATTAATGTCGGCAGCTTCATGGTTGCCCCGAATTAAATGAACGTTCTGGGGATGCTCGACCTGATGTTAATCAAACTCTATTTAGCACAATCTTGAAAGTTTGTTCAAATTTATTCTTGCTGCTGTTGAAGAACGCCTACCTTCAGAGCAAGAAGAAGAGTGATGGTCTCCAGACTATGCTGTCCTCGATCCACATAATCTCCTAAAAAGAGATAATCGATGTAACTGGAAGAGGTTCAGATCCGTCAATGCCAATGAAACAACAAAGTAAATAATACAATCTGGGCAATTTCTCAAAGAGGATGGAATAAACTTACGCGACATCTCCAGCTCTCGAAGGGGCACCGTACTCGTCAAAAAGGCGCATGAGATCTCCAAACTGGCCGTGAAGATCGCCGAATATCTTAATGGGAGCCTTAAGCCGCAAAACCGTTGGTTCCTTTGCAAATATTCTTTCTGCACTCTCACAAAGCTCTGCAATTTCAGCGCAGTTCAAGAAGAATTGTCGGTAAACGGGAGGCTTCCAGCCACGTGGCTTTAATAGATGCGCGACCACCTGGGAGTCAGAAATGGAAGAAAACCAAGCTGACTAAATACATGCGCAACACAGAGAACGGCACTTCAACAGTGTAGAGAGGCATCTTTTAACCTTTTTGGGCACGCTGTGAACTGACATCTGCCGATCAAACAACTTCCTTGCGGCATTAGCATTCTCCATTGTACCATAACTCACCCGCTTGGCTTCATTCTCAAACTGATCTATCGAGAGTTGTCTCACCATCCCTCCTAAAGTTCCACTAGTTTCGGCTGCTACAACCACCTAAAAGCAAGAATTAATCAAACAATAAGAACATGCATTTGATTCTTCGCGAGTAAAATAAAGCAATTCTTCCATCTATTGTGAGATTATAGTTAATTTCTACAGCTCTATGGTGCAGCCGCACTCCCGCTGAGCCTGGCTGGTTTCCGCTCGAAGTAGCTTCTGCACCACGATCTCTATCAGGCAACATGATTTCCTTGCTAATTTCTCGTGCCTTAGCGGCAGCTAAAGCAGCAGTGATTGCCCGTGCCTCTGCTGCTGACGCTTCAACCAAGTTCTCCACAGACTTATTCATTCTGCGGCATCGAGAACCGAGGCTGACATTAATGCACCGATGCCTCGTTTCATTGTGAAAAAAATATCAAAGCAAAAAATCTTAAGCAGTATCTACCGAGGACTTTCTGCCATGGCGTTTTCAGTGCTTATGTCAGAATTGAAAGAACCTTCAACTGGAGGAGCAACTGGCTTGTCAAACAAAACTTCACATTCCAACTCTTCCTCCGGTGATTTATGTGTTGCGGTTGTGGCTTCATCAGCCTCTCTGCTTTGGAGCCTCAATGAGCTCTTGTCTGATGCAGAGGATGATGCTGGAGTGTGCGCACTCTCCTCAGCCACTTCTTGGATAGCAACATCTTGAGCGACAAGCAAGTCCTCGAGTAAAGTCCCTGTTGCACATAAAGATGATCTTCACAAACCATGAATAAATTCTTGTAATTACATTTCAAAGAAAGCCGCAAAAAGAAACTCCAGAAAATAATTGCATCTTACCCCCAGTTAAACCACCATACATAAATATTAGATTGCCAACAGAAGTTGCTGCATGCCTACAACGCCTGGACAATTCGTTTGAAGAATCTAAACAAGCTGAATCAACAGAAGAAGTCCTGCCCAGTCTCGGACTCATGACTATGGATTTTGTATCACACCAAACCCCAGCCGCAGTATCCAACACTACAGAGAAGGAGACAGCAGGATAACGGAGACATTGGTGATAATAACAAGTATTGGAATCCCAATAGAGGAAAGAACAAAATACCGGCAATGCTTGAAGAGCCATCTACCATGCTTCCACCTCCGAGTGCCCCACCAGAAACATGAAGTCTTGCATTGACAAAGACCTACAATCATACAAAAGAACCTTTCTAACTCAGCACATACGTTACTTTGACTAAAACGAATAGATAATGTATTATTGGGAAGAAGCCAACTGCTGCATGCTGATATCTGGGCGACGGACAAACTCCGGGAGCAACTGCCCACCCCCAACGCCCATCCCTATGTTTGGCGAGCCCATACGCAGTGGCTAATGGCTAAACAAAGCACCAGGAAACAGCACCGGAGCATCAAATGAATTGATAAACAACAATGGAATACAGTAATGTTTATGAGAAAAATTATAAGCATAGTTCACTCAAAACGGCCGACCATCAGTTTGGAAAAGAAACTGTTCTAGCTTTCCCAGATAACAACTGAAAAGACTATGTCTCAATCAGTAGGCATGAAGAATGGATCACAAGTGATCTTATAAAATCTCATGATGAACTGATAGGAAGGAATGTTGAGTAACATGCATTCCTATCCATTGGAAAAGTTCTTTCATAAGTACTTCAGAGAAACTAGCAATGACAGTCGCTGTTTCTAGAAAAGTTTGCGAATTTAACTCACATTACTATTGGAATCCCGCCCTCCATACACGAGAAGAAGACCATCTGAGCGTGAACTCGCAGTTCCATACCTTTAAAGACACATGACAAACGGATAGAGAGATTTAGTCCAGGATTCCAAAGATTCATCCAAGAAAAGGGAAATCAGTGAACTGAAACTACAGTTCAGGTGATTATAGTGTCTCTCAAGAGGGATGAAGAGCACATACATGAATGGTGGTGGACCTTCGCCTTGCGTCTCCAACTTATGCCATTGATATGGTTTGGCAGCCGTGTCCAATGACCATACATCATTCAACGCTCTTTTCCCTGGTTCAGAGAGTTATCATAATATCATATGCAAAAGAGTACGTGCGACAAAATCCAAAATTGTGAGAGTAAGTTAAAGATTTCAGTTTCATTTGACCGACTAACCATCATTTCCACCGATCACTATGAGAAACCTTTGCCCAACCAATGCCATTACATGTCCATATCGTGGACCAGGTCCCTTTCCTTGTGCAACAACTCTGCAGAATAACAATAAGAGATTCGTCACAAACCTCAAATTGCAAAGATTCTGATCTGGGAGGTATAAGCATCTTCTCTAAAGGACTCGCCTATGCCATCGTGGTCGTGGACTTGTAAAGTCAACAACATAGAGATCCTCCATTGCTAGTCCAGCTGGATTGATACCGCCCTAAAGAATAGCAGAGAAATACTTTAGAGAGATACTTTAATTTGTATTACACTAATCACCAAGTTTTTTAAGAAAATATTGAAATCAATCTTACATGAACAGCTACCATCGTACCCACTGCAGCTGCAACATGTGCAGCTCTTGGTGCAGGTGCTTCACCGAGGGGCGTGATCCTAAAAAATGAGGGAAGAGACATCATCGATTACATCCCTCGTTGCCAAATATTAGGCAGACAAGAAAACAAGCTATAAGGCAGATGGACTCACTTTGCCCATCTGTTTGTTACGACATCAAAACAATGCACATCAGCAGTCACTCCGGCCAATCCTGCAAAACAAGGAAATATCAGAAGATCTCATTCATCAAAGAGGGCACGATACCACTCATTGCTCTCCAGAGATGAGATCTATTTCATTTTTTCTTGGTAGAGGATAAATAGATTCTTATCTCTTCTATTTTGTGGAAAAGAATTTGCTAGAAACAAATGCAGCGCGACTTCAACTACAATGAATGTAAGAAAGAGGATGCTGCGTATAATACAATGCATGATGCTGCTACATTTCTACAACAAGTTGCATCCAAACACCGGAGATGACAATTCCTCACATAACTACACGAAGAGCGAGAATGCTCCTGGAATAGTTCAGAAAGCTCAGCAGACCAAATTTCAATCCCATTCATGCAGCAGAGGAAGGAATTTTCGATGTGAACACATTCCGCAATGGTATACCAAAGCAGTGGACGGAGAACAGGAAGGGAAGAAGCATCGAACAATTCACATCAAAAGAAGAAATGTCGTCAGTCATGGAGGAAATTACATACGAACACCGGAGACCGTGGGCGAGGTAGGGGACCCGGTGGAAACCTGGTTGCCTTCCAAGGAAGTCGCCCCGCCAAACAGCACCAACCTGGGACCCACGTAACCAGGTCTCCCCTCGAGGCCAACAGCGGCAATCGCGGTGAGAGTGTGGCCGCACCTCGGCCCGGGGCCATCCTCGGCCCTGTCCATGAGCGCATTCAAAGGCTTGAAGCAAGGAGCGGGGAGGGGACAGCCGAGCCTACGAAAGGGAGAATCATTGCCGGCCTGATCGGGGGACAACGTCAGCGTGTCGACATCCATGAAGGCGATCAGACACCCGCAAAAAGGCGTAACAGAATCCAAGTTTTTGACAGACGCCCCCCGCCCCGATATATTCACAAAAAAAAAAAAAAAAAACCAATCGAAAAGGAGAAAAGGAAACGGGAGGGGATGGCAGAGAAACGAGAAAAGGCAGAGACAGACACAGCCCAATAATAATAATAATAATAATAGTAATAAAAGGATACGAAAAAAGAGGCTCCTCCCTCCCTGGTCTGATGAAGAAAAGTATAAATGTTTGTTTGTTTTTTTTTTTTTTAATCCAAATTTCCAGCGTCAGTCAGAGGACAACTTGCAATCTTATCGGTCCTTTGATTTTTCGTTGGTAAATTGTCCGCCGCCATTTACCCTCCCCTACTTTGACGGAGACAACCCCTCCACTCCACCCCCCTTCGGGGGTTACACCTCTTCCTTTTCTTTAAGGTTTTAGACATTTATTGGTACAGATCGCCTGTACTTTCAAAACCGGGGGAGTCACTTTCTCCTGGATTCTTCTCAAGTCCCACGTAACCACATAAGCCCCCCCCCCCCCCCCCCCCCAAAAAAAAAAAAAAAAATGAAACATTGTGTAACAAGCAGTCGGAAAAGCACTGGGAATTTCGTATAAATATTTTCGCAAAGCATAAATAATAACACCTCCCCATGCAGCAGACAACCGGTCGCTTTTATAGCTGCCTATCATATCTATTCTATGCATGCCACCGACAGTTCCCCCGTAGCAGTAAAGATACAACCCCTGGGCCAGAAAAAAGAGGCAACCCACGGAATTAGTCTCTTTTTTAATGCCTTTTTTTTAATCATTCCCGTGTTCCAACACCTCCTCCACGGAATCAGTCTCTGTCCTCCGACGCCCCATGAGATCCCCTTCCCGAATCCCGTGCATTGCCCCAAGCATCTGCATAGCATGGTTGAAAGTGGCAGCGCTCACCTCGTGACTTCAGGGCCTCTGTTGACGGCCTTCTGGAATGCCCTAACAACGGGCATGCCATCCCCATCATCATTCCCGACCCTCCAAGACCTATCCTTCTTCCTCTGAACCTTCTTGTGGTGCTTATGGGACGTGGTCGGCTTCTTCATGCTGTGCTTCCTGGATGATAGGCCGCTTTCCATGTCAAAGGAATTCAGATCGTTGAGGACTCGATCAAGGACAGGAGCACCCTCAACCTCATTCTCGGAATCCCCTGAAGTCTCGAGGTCGGATTTTTCACCTTCCGGTATTTCGGGCAAACGGCTATCTGCAGCCTCCTCTTCATTATTTCCTTCACTGCTTGTCCCAGGAGGCAATTCAAAATGGGGTAGCTTCCCATCAATGTAATCTTTCAAGATTTGGCGTGCAGCTCTAGTCTCATCGGGCAGTCCACTTGAACCAACATACCCACGAGAGGCACAGTAAGTTCGCAAAAGTTCCGATGCCAGAGGAGGTCGATTCTGTGGCTCATAGGGCTTGGGTTTCGGTAACTTGATATTGTAGACATCCTCAACTACATGTCTGGGAACACGATTAGCCACCACCTGTATGGCCTCTCTATGTTCTGTCATCCTATCAATGGGCAGCACACCACAAGCAATCATCTCGTGCCGAGAGCTAGAAAAGGATGGGAATACCAACCCAGGGCAATCACACAATGTCAGCTCCTCGGATATAATCAATGTCTGGAAGTGCTTCGTTTTTCCCGGGGTGGATGTGACTCCGGTTCGCTTCTGACCGACCAACGCATTGATGGTAGAACTCTTTCCAACATTGGGATAGCCAACAAATCCTACCGTGACACTTTTAGATGCTGTTTGTCCACTTGCAACGCGAGCATCCGATAAATCCGTCCCACCAGAGCCAGACTCCCTCCTCAATTTCACAATCTCTTCCGCTTCAGCTTGCAACCGGGCCAAAAGCTCCTCTCTTCCATAAATCTTTAAGTGGGGGTCATCTGCTGTCCGTTGCTTATCCTGTGTTATCCATGGAGATGCTATCTTTCTGCCTTCTAGTGCTGCAGTAGCAGCTTTTGCAGACCAGAAAAGAAATAGGATGCCCTGATTCTGGAAGAACTCTGCCCACTTTTCCCTGTCAATATAGTTGGATAATAAGAACAGAACATAAGTGATAGGAGGCAATTAAGAAAGAACCCTATTTCTGATCAGTAATAAAACTCACCTCAAAGAAACAGGCAAAAGATCAGCCTTGTTCACAAGAAGCAATGTCCTCTTATGTCGGTCAACTTCTCGAGCATAGGCCTACAAAAACCATTTGAAATTCATACTTGACCTCATGTACATAAAAAAACACAGGTTTTACAGACCATTCAAAGCATGAGATGAGATTCCTTTCTCTCAAGTGCTCAGAGTGTACAATAGGAATTAATGTTCAGACGGCATGCTTTATAGTCACTAAGAAGGCATAAATTTTCTCTTTGTACAAGGGGAAAGAAAGACAAATAGTTAAAAACCAAAATCTTAATTGATACAAGAATCAAGTTATGAAGACTTATCTCAGCAGTAATAATGCTTCATAGCAGTTTGATACAAGAACAAGAGGAGGCATACCTCTAGATCAGGACACCGATAGAAGAGGGGGTCTCTCGCATCAACCACCATCACAAGCTGAATGAGAGAGATGTCGCAAAAAATTTTACAAAAACCAATCATTATAGCCATCACATGCAATCCCCTGCAGAAGCATCTTTTACAATTAACACAAATACAAAGCTTACCAGGTCACTGCGCTCGACCACACGCCAAAGCTGTCTCCAGATGTCAAGGTTCTTCTCAAATGGGGTGAGAATAAGGTTTTCATTTTCCTCAAGCCTAAAAATGGAAAGTAAAATCAATTAAAGTGACTGCCAAGGCACTTGCCCATCTCTGGCATCTTCAGCCCCCACAATTTTTTTCCCCTAGTCGCAACGTAAGTCATTTCCAGTCTATTACCCCACAGAATAGCACCTTATTGTGCAAAAGAAGGAAAGTATACATAAAAAAAAGCCTAACCTTGCAAGGCCGCGACGCCATACTAAGAAAGATTTTTGCTCGTTCTCATCGAGCTCTTCAGCAGACGTTGTGGAATCCCAAGGTGGCCTGCAATAAACTCAAAAAAGGGAATCCGGGTCACCTCCCAAAGGGTGCTCGGTAATCAGTGGAAGTCACCCGGGTTTATCATATCTCTCACCTTCGAGGAACTCGAAGACTACCGGCATGCAAAGCCTCCTCTACCTTCCTCTGATTTTTCTTTTCCTCCTCCGTCAAATCACCGAAACCAGAACCCACGTCCCTGTAATCGATAAAAGCTGGGTAAAGATAAAATAATAACCGAATCCAAAAACCCTAGCGAGAATCAAAATCAATCGAAAGGGGAGGACGGGCGAGGGCAGGGCGTAACAGCTTGATTGGGTCGGCGGGGGAGGCACGGGGGAGGTCGGAGAAGCGGTCGGATTCCTCGGCGTTCTGGATGACGGCGTCGATGTCGCTGACGTCGGTGATTGATTCCAGAATCTTCTTGTGGTGGTTCCTAAGGGAACGGCCCTTCTCCTTGGACTGTTGGATCATCTGGTTGTGGTGCTTCACCAGGGCCCTCCCCAGCCCCGTCTTCTCGTTCTTCCCCATTTCACTTTTTTGCTGGTCAGGAAAAGAGTGGGGGATGAATTGATTCGAATTTCTCAGCGCACTCGCCCCCTTCCCCAAATCTTAAACCCTAAAACCAAATTTGGTTGGGGAGAGTGGGGGCAAAGTGGGATACGGACTCCTTTCTTTGGATGGGCCGGAATCAAAATCATTTACCCATTTGGCCCACACCCTCTTTCAATGGGTCAGTCAAAAAAAAAAGCAAATGTCGTTTTTGCTTATGCTTCTTTAAATTAATAATAATATGTTTATTAAAGTTTCCTGATTTTTTAGCACCCGTGGATTTTACTTGGTCAATCTTTGATTCTGGAAAGCATGTCTGGCATCTGCCCCATCTCCATTGCCTTTGTACATATGTTGTTTTGGATGGGAAGTAATAATTTGTCCAGCATAAAAATGAATGGGTAAACTAGCAGTTCATAAAATAAAAGGCAATAACAAAAATTGACCCATCTTACCAAAATGAAGGGCCAAGTTAAATTAGTCGAATGAACGAACCCCTGTCCTCGCTTTATAAAATCTTCGGCAGCTTGATTGAAAAGTAGTCTCTCGTATTTGACAGAGCTTGTATGTTGTCTCCTGTCTACTCTTTGCCACATTCCAGAAGCATGGCCTTCTTTTCGTTATCTTCCTGCTGGCGTAGACTTGTTTAGCACAATTCTAGTGTTCAGCATTTGGCGCAAGTTCAGCCACAACGTGTAGAACTCCCTGCAAGAGATAACGATGACAATGAGTTAGTTAATTTACACCCAAGTATTCAAATAAGATTGACATAAAACATACATTTTGTCGATTGCTTATGAACCATCATTTGCACCTAAGTCATCAAATAATATTGACATAAACCACATCCATACGGTGTGTTCACATCTCAAACAATTGCAGACAATATAATACCTCCATATACATGCCTTAGGAATTATTCCATCAAATTTGACTACATTTTGATATTTTCGTCTAAAATCCTTCCTCAATTTGTCAAACTCCGCGTAAAACCTCTTAAAAGGTGTTAAATAGACATAAACTGTAATGTCAAGTTCAAGCTTAAAGGTACTATCGAGACACTTCTTTTCGAAATAAGTAATGATTTGACCTTTTTACAATGCTCCTCTCTCGTTAAGAATCTTTTGTGCATAACATTTATCTTGATACACCGAGCTCACTCAAATATTTACTTCAATCTTCTACCCCATCTTTCGTGCATGTCATTTTAAATATGAATTTCAATACTGGCCATTCAGAAATTACATTGATGTTGGTAATTACAAAAAGATATCACAAAATCCAGCTAAGACCAAATCAAAACAACGTCCTAAATTTAATAGATTAAATGTATGAAATTAGTAGATGTGGTTTATGAATACACTTAAAAGTTTACGATGAAATAAAATACTATACGAACAATTATCTAACTAATACTAAAATACTATACGAATAGTTAAAAAGCCGAGAAAATTTCTAAAAATCTCTCAAGAAACGAACTTTGCCTCAAAATATCGCCTTGTTCACCCTGTCTCAGTTTAATTCTTATAGGAGCCACTTTGAAGCTACTTATAAACCACGTGTCCTTTCTAAAATTGTTCGCTTAGTAACTATGAGGTTTGTTCCAAAATAACATTAGTTCGCAAAATATTTTACGAAATAAGTTGGTTAAACTGAAAATTCCTCAACTAGAATCGGTAAATGGGAGTTACAAATTTTAATTTTGTTTTCCAAAGAAATCTGAATTTAAGACTCCGACTTTGAATTGATCAAATTTAAAAACAGAGTCAAAACTCCGATTTTAAAAAAGCTCAACCATTCCCCATCCCGTCCCATACTGCCCCTCCCCCTCCCCCCTCCCACCCCGAAATCATATTAAAATCGGATTCATAGACTCCGATTTTGATCTTAATAAAATCGAAGTCCATGATTCCGATTTTGTGTCTCGTGGAATAAAATGAGAGTCGTGGACTCTAATTTATTTAGAAAATAAAATCGAAACTTGGAAGTCCGATTTAACGATCCTAGTCGAGGAATTTTCAGTTTGACCAACCTATTTCGGAAAATATTTTACGAACTAATGTTATTTTGGAACAAAGTAACTATTACCAAAGCCGTGTTTCCTTTTCTAAGAAATTGAACAGATTAAATGAACACAATGAGACCAAGCTCTTGGAACATACATATTTACGGCTGGATAAAACGTTTTCGGCCGTGGAAAGCAAAGCATTCAGACAGAACGGATTGGATAACCTGAGTGGTTTGTGAGTGGAACCACCCTCGCTAGGTTCTCCAAACCATCCCGCAAGCACCAGACCATATATGAACAAATGTAACAAGCCAGCTGACTCCGACTCCTTAATAGGCAGCGATCTGTAGCTCTGCCAGCAGCTATGAGAAAATGATTCTCTCCTCTGTCCCATTAAATGCTAGGACGACTTCTTGGCTTCTTCTGAATGTTCCCGGCCCCACTTGAAGGGGCAATGGAAGGACTTGTAGCAGTTTCAGACCTGCTGCTAGCTCCTGTTTTCAGATAAAATCAAACTCTGCATATAGATCAAAGTCATTCCAGGCAATAGCATGCCTAACCAGAAACCTCTCGCATATTTGGGACCATACATTCACGAGAATATTACAAAAGAAAAACATCACGAGCTAAACCACTTTTAAACCACGTGTTTTCAAAACTAATGGTGAACATATTAAACAATCAGGCAGACCTGAATCGATTTGATTGTCACAATCGGTGATATAATCTCGTAGTTTGGCTGGAAAGATATCCTTTGAAGGATGTAGGTCAAAAAGAAGTGCATAAAGGAAAGAATCGAGAACTTACTACTAGGTAGAGACATCCGCTTTTGTGCCTGCTTCTGAGGAAGTACAGAACGCTCTTTATGATTGCTACATGATCTTGAATTGCTTCTTGTTGTTGGTGTTACTTCTTCGACGAGATTTTGAGCATGTCCATTAGTAGTTTGCGTGGAAAGGGGAGCTTGAGCGACCCTTGGAGTGATGCTCAGATCACCAGGTTGATGGCAGCGGTCATCTAGTTGAGAAGCACCGGCTTTGGGGCCACTAATATTAGAAACAGCAGACTTTCTTCCAGCAGCCAGTTTTACTTGGGGTCCAGAGCCATTCTTTCCCTCATCGATACTCTTTTCCTGAAGTGCTCCCCCATCTTTGAGATTTAAGTCAAGGAATCGAATTTCCCAAGGGCGAACAACCATCCACCTCTCCAGCCAATTCCAATCCCAGCTGGTTTTATCAGGTTTGAACTCTACAGGTGGAACCTGTTGCCTTGATCTGGCTTGCCACTGAATAATGGGGGTATTCAAATGAGTCACAGGGCAACTACAAATTGATATAGCATTGGATGTATCATATAAGGGCTCGACAATTTTTTTTACTTAAGGGCGCACTCTACAAGGACAAGAAATAGAGATGATAGATCTAATGCAGATAGACCACTGACATCATTCTCTAACAAGGACTAGGAATATTAGGAACATGTCATTCTGCTCTAATAACAAGAATCAGTTACAGCCCCAAAGCCTTCATTCAAATTAACTACTCAAGGAATCTATCATTCTAGAAAGTTATTCTCCGCTAAATTGATAGAAAAAAACTAGCGATGAATTTGATCAACATAATTCATTTCCGAGTCTAGTCCATTTCATATCTTCCAAATATATGTAATGAATTGTGTATCATCCAAGTCTTTTACCTGATGAGCCAAAGAATAGGCTATTGTTCTCTCACGTTTTGCAGCAGCCTCTTGTCTTTTTAATAGTTTGGCCTGAATTTGCTCGACAGACCCTGTACTATCACACCAACCTTCCTGTTGAATAGCAAGGGAAAAGTTCAGAAGCATCCTGAAGTCATTTTTTTATCATAAATTTGCAACCTAAGTGGAAATGTGATATCAAAGACATTTACGTTTTCTTGAAGAAATTTATAAATCTATTTGTACCAAAATTAGCATAGATTTTAATGAAAAATATAGCAGAACACTTAGAGGAAGACGTGAGATTTGATATTGTCACTGCTCACATCAATAATTTCGGAGCTATCTGCGTGTTTACGAAGTCTCACTTCATTCTCACGGGTGCAGGCTTCATCTGCAAGTTTTTGCTGTGCCATATGACTTTCTAAAGTTATCCGAACACGCCTCGCTCGAACACAGGCTTGAACTCTCGCTAAAGCTTTCATACAGCATAGAGTTATTTAATAACTCTATGAAAATAGAGTTATTTCATACCTAGATTATATTAGATTTGTGAAATATTACGTTTATTGAATAATAATTTTTGTTATTTCACATTATTCCCAAGAAGTTTGGATACCGCCGAATTGTGGTTTATTTCAAGATAAAAGCAGAAACAAGAATATAATGACGTATCTACAAAGATTCTGTGTAGTTGAAGAGGATTTTGGTATCTTGCACGGAGAGGGAAGGACGGACGAGTTATCCACATAGACTTGGTGCAGCTGCACCAGAAAGTCGTGCAGCTGCACAACGGAAGAAGAAGAAAAAGATTTTATTTCCGGATTTTCTTATATTCTCTAGGTTTTATTTTAGGCTTTATAAAAGACTTTATTCACCTCATGTTAGAGGGGGAACGACTTCTACAAAGGAGGAGGAACGATTAGGAGGAAAAGCCAAGGGAGTTAGACTATCGTTTAGGATGCTTTTCTTTTCTTTGATTTGTGTTCCGAAAATGACGATCGGCTAAACTTTCTTTGCTAGGATTATGTTGAACCGAATTATATAGTTGAATTTTCGGAACTCGTTTTAGAACAATTTCGTACTTTAGATATTTATTTATTTCGTTTGATCTTAATGCATGTGATTTATCTGATCAAAGAATTGTATGGATTTGTTATCCTAATTTAAACTTGAGAAAGGAATTTTAGGAGAGAACAGAAACGGAATAGTCTTGATTAATATCGCTGGAGCGAATTAGCTAGTAAGTAGTATTGTGAGATATACTTCTATGCAAACATTAAAGGATTGATTTTTAATGGGTTTTTTGCCTCCGTAATTCACATAGGGATATAAGTTTTGTGGTGGTTTGAAATAGTCCTTTGTAAACTCGGGAGAGGTACTTAGGGACATAAAAATCCGATTAGTAAATATAATTAACATAAATTTGGAATAAACGAGTAAGGGAATTTAACAAAATAAGGAGAAGATACGTGATCCTAAGCTTTTTCGACTGATTGAATTCCAATTTCTTTGCTTTGATTTTTGCTTTTAATTAGATTAGTTTTTCAATATTTAAACTCATTTTTTTATTGGCTTGGCTACAATAATATTGCGATTGTGTATGCTAAAAGGTTTTATTTACTATTTTCATGGGAACAATAACTCTATTCATCTCTATATTACTTGTTGCGATCCGTATACTCATGGTGTATCATTGCTTCCTCACAGCATGGCCCCTGACAAGGGCTTGTAATCTTACTAATCCCCTCAAAGCCCTAAGTGATCTTCTCGCCTGACGGAAATACAGAGGCAAATTTATAATTTGTATGGACAAATAAATAAAAATGCTTATGAACACAGTCATGCTCCTACAGATGCGTAAGAGCAATGCTTGTCATAATTTGTTTTTTCAATTCAATATGCCGCATTAATGAAGCAACTGCTTTGTACAATTTTGCAAGACTGATGTTACCAGAAATTCCCGAAATGATGTCTGTATGCATACTGCAGCCCATTCATCTCTCGCAAATTTTCTATCAGGAAAAACTTCTTGATCTTGGAACGAGGTGGATGGTGTTCCTGCGGCATTGGCCATATTTCCGTCCCCGGTAGTGGTTGATGAGCCGTTATCGACTTTATCCTCGAGTTTATAACCATCGGTCTCCACCGACTGCCATCTCCGCAGGCGAGACTTACAACTAGAAGTCTTCTGAAAAGGTCAAAAGAAGTAAATCGACTATAATATCTGACAAAGCCATCAAATGACATTGCATTTGTAAGGAAAATTAATATAAGGACAGGCTAGTGGTGGCTAAAAGCGAATGCTGGTAGATTAATTAAAGCAAGATAGAATAACTAGTGGACAAAATTTCTAAAAACGGATCACCAGATAGGAAAGGATTTCACAACAAAATATAAAGAATACCCACATTCTTAACTTTGTCTGGAGATGACGACTTTCCTGACTTCTTCAGGCCGACTAGCGCTTTAATCCAACGTGTCGGTGCACGCATGATGTTTTAGCTAAAACCTAAAAAGAGACATGGTAAGAATAATCGCTCTAAACAAATGTATGCTAATAATGGAAGCACAGCTGACAAACAAACCAAAAAACTTTCCAAAGAGACATCCTGAGAAACAAAGGCCAGACTTAAAAATGGAAATACTTATGCCAAACTGTGGTTTAAGCAAACCTACAAACGTTGGTGCTAATCTAATCTTTTACAACATATCCGTAAGATTTGCCCAGTTCAATGGATTGTAAGAAGCAGAAAATGCACGGATTATGTCCTGGAAAAAATAATAGAACAAAATGATAAATTGACGGAGCGAAATAATTAGGGAAACGAGCATTACACTTGGAAAAACAAAACAAAAAACCATGCAAACAAAAATTCATCAAAATTTTCCAGCCATATTCGCTAAAAAAAAAAGAGAGAAAAGAACGGAAGCAAAGGACTGGAGGAAAAGGAAGAGGAGGAAGATACCCCAGCGCGGACGTCCGATCTGATCGAATCAATCGGTGGGCTGGGAACCTGTGATTTAGGAGGGGAGAGGAGACGACGTCGTGGATGAGTCGTTAGTGGCCGGGGGGGGGGAAGGCGGGAGGTGAGCGCGAGCTGGGCGGGAGAATTGGGAGTGGGGAGGGGATTTTGTTTTTGTCAGGTACAGATTCATTGTGGGCCGTATCCAACAATGGTATGGTGGGCCTAATGGCCCAACTCCGGCCCAAATATCCCCATCCGTTCCCCAACACATCTCTGGAGGAGAAATATATTCTTTTATTAATTGATTATTTCGATATTAAATTTAACACGTAAACTCACGACGAAGGATCTAGAACACCCCCCCTCCCCACAAATGTGTGGGTCCCAACAAGGAAGCGACCTAGAGACTGACTAGTGTTTCAAGTTCGTTCTAGATCCTTCTCGTGTCCAACAATCCTCACCGTCCATTCCATACATCTCCGTTCAACACCACCCGTCCGATAAAATCCTTCCCTTCCATAACCTCAAGCATTCTTCGTCCCTGCTCGTCCCCACACGCACCCGACCGAGAGAGAGAGAGAGACGCGTCTCCCCCTTTCCAACAGAGCCCCCAAATCCTAGGTTTTTTTCTCTATCTCGATTGGACTTCATCCCCTGGAAAGGAAGGGAGAGAGGGGAAGGGAAGGATGTTCGGAAGGGCACCAAAGAAGAGCGACAACACGAGGTACTATGAGATCCTCGGTGTCTCTAAGAACGCCTCCCAGGATGACCTTAAGAAGGCCTACAAGAAGGCCGCCATCAAGAATCACCCCGACAAGGGCGGTGACCCCGAGAAGGTACTATATCCCCTCTATCTAGCCTTCGATCGAAGGAGCGATCCGTCTTTCCGTTCATGTTGGGTTGTTGTGGTCGTGATTTAGGGAGCTTCGTTTTAGGAATTTTGATCGGTTTGTTAGGGCGATGGGAAACTGATGTGATTCCGTTTGGGTGTAAATTTGTTCGTAGTTTAAAGAGCTTGCCCAAGCTTATGAAGTCTTGAGCGATCCCGAGAAGCGCGAGATTTATGATCAGTATGGTGAGGATGCTCTCAAGGAAGGTGTGGGAGGTGGTGGCTCTGGCCACGATCCTTTCGATATTTTCTCGTCGTTCTTCGGTGGCGGCTTTGGAGGTGAGGCTCGTCAGCACTTCCTTCGTGAAAATTTTGCCGGGTTTGTGATCCTCTGTAGGGGTTAGTAGTTTTGTGATGTGCTTGATGATTTGTTCAAGCAGGTGGTGGTAGCAGCCGCGGACGGAGACAGAGGAGGGGGGAGGACGTGGTTCATCCTCTAAAGGTCTCGTTGGAAGACATTTACCTGGGTACTACTAAGAAGCTGTCACTTTCCAGGAATGTGATCTGTTCCAAGTGCAGCGGGTGGGTGCTCTGTTGTGGTACTGCCAATCTATTCGACCATTTATTATATGCTTAAAATGTCAAAGTCATGCGTTGTATGGGGCTTGTTGCAGGAAAGGGTCGAAATCTGGGGCATCCATGAAGTGTGCTGGCTGCCAGGGTACTGGTATGAAAGTAACCATCAGGCACCTTGGTCCCATGATTCAACAGATGCAGCATCCTTGCAATGAGTGCAAGGGCACTGGAGAGGCTATCAACGACAAGGATCGATGTCCCCAGTGCAAAGGGGACAAAGTTGTTCCCGAGAAGAAGGTTTTGGAAGTTGTTGTGGAAAAGGGTATGCAGCATGGAGAGAAGATCACATTCCCGGGTGAAGCTGATGAAGCGGTATACCCATGCGGCCTTCCCAATTTCCTTTTCCCAACCATCACATTAAAAGGGGAACTAAATCTGTTGCTTTGATGGAAATGCAGCCTGATACTATCACTGGAGATATAGTTTTCGTCCTTCAGCAGAAAGAACATCCTAAGCTCAAGAGGAAGGGTGATGATATCTTCGTGGAGCATACTCTTTCGCTCACCGAGGCTTTGTGTGGCTTTAAGTTTGTGTTGACTCATCTAGATGGTAGACAGCTCCTTATCAAAACCAACCCTGGAGAAGTAGTGAAGCCTGGTAAGCACCTAAGACCACCTGGGTAGCTTTTGGTCGGGTACGCCTTGGACTACTATTTACAGAACCTGTTCGAACCTGCAGATTCTTTCAAGGCCATAGAGGACGAGGGAATGCCCATGTACCAGAAGCCCTTCATGAAGGGCAAGCTCTACATTCACTTCACGGTTGAGTTCCCTGATACCCTAAGTCCAGAGCAGATCGATGCGTTGCTAAAGGTCCTACCACCCAAGCCTGCCTCGCAACTCACTGATATGGAGCTGGACGAGTGCGAGGAGACCACTTTGCACGATGTGAACATAGAGGAGGAGATGAGGAGGAAGCAACAAGCGGCGCAGGAGGCTTACGATGAGGATGACGACATGCACGGCGGTGCACAGCGGGTGCAGTGTGCTCAGCAGTAATGGGATGGGTTTGATTCAATCAGTACCGAGTTCAAATCGAACCTACTTGCTATTTTCCATATCAGTAATACAATGACGATAATTATTTGTCGAGATGAACTAAAACGGTTTTCTTTTACACTATTTTGTCATTCTTATTTTCTGGACAATGTTGTGGTTACTGTTTCTTGTTGGTTAGTTTTGATGAGAGGAATGTTTCAGAATAGTAATGTGCGGTATTAGAAATAGAGAGAAAGTGACGAACTTCCTCACTTTTTGTGTGGTCGCAGAATATGTTTTTGATAAACTCACGTTCTCGACTCTTGGTCGAGGACTGGGTTTTTAAATTGAATGAAACGAAGGAGAAAATAAATAATAATTTTAAAATGAGTTATTTAAAAAAGTATAAAAAAAATAAAAGGTAGATGAATGAAATAAAAATAAAATTAATATTTAGTTAATCAAATACACCGTGAATTTAACGATGGGACAAGAGTTGAAATTGGTCTGATTTTGTCTTTACGCCATCATAATTCATACAAATTGTCTTTCAGCGACGCAAGGGATGATTGGAATTAGCATTGGTTTGTAAGGAAAATTTATAAAAATATCGTTAAAATTTCAAAAATATTCTAATTATCACTTTTACGTTACAATTTTAAAATCGCGATAAAAATAGTAAAAATTAATTAAGAATGAATTTTGATGTCTGATTAAAGTAGGATTGGTTTTTTAAAGGACACCAATGACGCATCCTCGTCTTTAATTTTTCACTAGTTATACAACTGCGATTTATTTGTAAAATAAAAATGGTGATTTTAAATGGAATTTTTGAAATTAAAATTGTATTTTATAAATTTTTTATTAAAAATTAACCGTATGGATATACGAAGGGGAGCATCAGCAGCCCCACGACCCAACTAATCTCATTCATTCGTCGGACCAATCTACTGCCCGAGGAACCCAAAAACCACATATTCCTGCGTTGGGGTGGGATCTCTCCTAGAATCAACCTCGGAGGCTGTCGAAAAACCCAACCCCGGGTGTTCCGCGACTCCCGTTCCGATGACTTCTCCTCCATCTCATCTGATTCTGCTGTCGGTCGCTCTTACCCTGCCTTTAGTTGCTCAAGGGACAGCCATCAAGTACTGCGGTAAAAACCAGCTGTTCCCCCCTCCCTACCACGATCGGCTCCTCCCGAGCGATTCTTCTGCTCAAGATGTTTCTGTCCTTTACGCAGATGGGACGGTCAACTATGCAGTCAAGGTGAAGGATGTCAGGATATCCCCGGATCCAGTGGTGCCCAGAAAGCCAACAACCTTCGACATCTATGCCTCTTCAGGTACATGTATGGATGTTTGTCCGAGGAGTCACTCGTGTAAAAGGTGCTGAGTTTGTCTGGACCCGCCAAAAGTTCGGAAGCATTGACGCAGGGATGGAGCCCGAGTGGACGTCCACTGCAACAGATCATATAGTAAAGGAATTCATTTGAACCAACTCTGGGAGAAAGATAGGACTTCTTTCTGGAGATCTGCTCATTCGATGTTGGTTCGGTCAGATTTGGTCGGTCGCCTGCATGGCTTGGATAGCATATATGTGTTTTTGAAGAAACGAGGGGGCAATTGAATCGCAGCATATGCCGAAATGTGCACTTTTGGAAGCTTGGCGACGGGATATACGTCCCCGAGCGATTGGGGCCGAAAAAACTAGAGCTTAACATGGCTAGCTGTCTGCGTTGCGTCCAGAATTTTATACCTCAAAGCTTCGAAACTAAATGGGAGGGAACTCTTCTTGTATCCGTTTGAACCTAGAACTAGTCAATTTGCTGATGGTGTGCTTCGTTTTCAGGTCAAGCTTTGCCCAAGGAAAAAGTTGCGATAAAGGTCCTTTACCATGGGATACTTCTCCGCACAGAAACTCACGACATCTGTGAGGAGATGTGCTGTCCGATTGCGTCGGGATATTTCACACTCTCACACAGTCAGAATTTACCTGCCCTTTGCGCCCCCGGCGAGTCCCAGAATTCCTTCATCTCCAGATCCCCTGATTTCATCTGCACGCGACAGTTAATACAAACTGTCGATTAGGCGAGATAATCTTCAGCAGTGGAAGAAGCCTTAAAAATTCACTGCCTATACCATGTACAGGGCTTATACACGCTGAAGATCGCGATGGAGGACGACGAAAGCAATCAGCAGCTGACCTGCATCAGCTTCAACTTTAGGATTGGATTCAGATACGTCGCCCTCGTGGACAGCTGAAAAACTCCCTCCTCTCATGCGCAATCTGCAACATTGTATCAAGCAATGGCAATGCCCGCGTAGTAAGTAGTAGAAGAAATCTCCGGGACACTGCATCATCCCATTCCATGATCAATGAAAGCGGCCGTGGCTTGGCTCTCGCAACTCGTCGAAGCGAGGGCCAAAGCTGGTTGCCACTTTTCCGGGCCTCGTCAACTCTTCTCTTCGTATCGACACAGGTCATGGAGAAATGCGGGACGAGAAAATTGATGGTCGTACAAAACCTTGTCACATAAAAAATAGGCAAAATATCGATTTTTGGCCTTAAGTATTGGCAAACTTTTCGATTTTGCAAATCGTTTAAAAATTTTTCAATTTAGCCTTAAATCGATGACACTTTTGTATGAGGCCTTATTTGTGACGGACGTTAGATTTTTGACGGAAATGTTGGTGAATTATTTACGTGGCATTGACATTAATATTTTTTTGTCTCCCGTGGCTTTCGTTGGCGATTCTTGAGGCGTTTCGAACCAGCACCAGAACCCACGTCCCTGTAATCACTAAAAGCTGAGTAAAATAAAATAATAACCGCCGGGCCGAATTCCAAAACCCTAGAAAGAACTCATTCTTCGAAATCAAACCGAAAATCTTCAAGGAAAAGCAAAGGGGTGAGCGGGCACAAAGAAAGAAAGAAAAGAGAGGAAGGGGCGGGGCGCACAGCTTGATGGGGTCGGCGGGGGAGGCATGGGGAGGTCGGAGAAGCGGTCGGAACTCCTCGGCGCTATGGATGACAGTGTCAATGTCGCTGATGTCGGTTATTGATTCCAGAACCTTCTTACCACCACAACACGAAGAACATCTCAACCCCACAAACACAGCGCGCAACCCCAACCCCACTAACACAGCGCAACCCCACAAACAGAACGCGCAACCCCAACCTCACATTGTTTAACGATTGAATCGAGCGAGGGAAGACAAAATCAAACATAACCCCGATTTCTAGCCCAAACCCTATCCCCAATTTCTTCCCTTCTTTTTCCTAATTTTTTATTTCCCAGCGCTTGCCACGTAGGCCAACAAATTAAGTAATTCACACGTCGGACGCCATGTAGGCTAAGGTAACGGAGGCTAATTGACACGTCGCGAAAATCTAACGTCCGTCACAAATAAGGCCTCATACAAAAGTGTCATCGATTTAAGGCCAAATTGAAAAATTTTTAAACGATTTGCAAAATCGAAAAGTTTGTCAAGGGGCCAAAAATCGATATTTTGCCTAAATAATAATAACGTTCACGTGTTTACACGGTAAAATCATTTTGGACTTTAATGATGGCATGTCCCATCATTGTGACGGTAGATGCGGTTGAGAACCACTCGATCGACGCAGGACATGTCAAAGTACGAATAAGGCGATAAGGCGATGTTCGAGACCTCGTCGAAGGAAATAACACTCGAAAGAAGAATCCCAATGTTTTAAGACTTAATCAATTTTTTATGAAGACTTCATCAAGATTTGATCGAAATAGATGTGTGAAGTTAGTTTAAATAAAACATATGTAAAATGTGTATAACAATTGTGTTAGCAGTTATGTTAGTAGTTTTATTAGCGGTTATTGTCCAGATAAAATCAAATGTTAATATAAATATACAGTCAATCATTTGTAATAAACACACAACTATCATTTAAAAACCGCGAATGGCCGCTTGATTGTCTCATTTACTATGCTTTTTAGAAATAGAAGTAAGTTTTCGTACTCATGTGCTTTTATTCTTGTTCTACACATTATTGTTTGTTTAAAAGTCTTAACGACCGTATTTTTTTTATTTTGTATTGATTCTCGTTATATCGCGACGTATTTTGATCGCATAAAAATCGAATAGAGATCCACGTGACGTGAACCATTATAAAAGGACGAAACCTTAAAAAACCCCCACTGGAATGATGGTAAATAATATTATTATTACCAGCCGCATCTGGTTTTCCTGTCGTTACTCAATGCATTTGAGATCCAACCTGTAATGAAATAACGTAAATATAAATATATTTTTTAATTACTGTGTGGCACTTATTTATTTAGAAAATCTCATCATCGAATCCTTTTTTCCTTTTTGCCATCCTTCTTTTTTTTTCCGTCTCCTCTCCCCCTTCACCCTTCTCCTTCCCCTTCTTCTTCGACCAAAAGAAAACGATAGAATCGCGACCGTCTCCTCCTCCTCCGACTCGATGATACGACGACGCATTGACGACCCGATTACTTCCACCTAATCATCCGCCCATGGAAAATCATCACGATCACGTCCCCGATAATCAGCGCGTTTACTTCGTCCCTCTCAGGTCAAATCCCCTCCCTCCCCTCCCTCTCGAGAAAATCGATCCCGTCGAGACATTTTTTCCCTCCCTCTGCATTCGACCGTTGCCATTCCCCAACTGATTTTTACCCACCGGTTTGTTTGTTCTTTTGAAGGTGGTGGAAGGATGCGGAGGATGGAGTTTGCGGCGGGGACGTCGCGGGCGGGGTCTCCAGGGAGCCTGCCGCGGTCTACGTGGCGGCTGCCGCGGCCGCGTCGTCCCCGTCCTCCTACTTAGGGCCGATGAGGTTGATAAACAATATGTTTTCCCCGGATCTGGCGTTTAATCTGAGGAGAGGGGAGGCGGAGGAGGGGGGTGGGAGCGGCGAGGTCGGGGTGTCCGGAAGGGATTTTGCCATGGTATCCGGGGAAATGTGGGTTCAGGCGCTGAAATGGTGAGCGGATGATGGCCTTAGTGTTTGGATTCGTTGTGGACTTAGTTCGTTTTGGTCAGAAATGAGTGCTCGAGGGGATGGTTTTGGAGGGGTGTGTTTGCGAGCAGCTTTAGTGGGTTTCGCTGCTAGTTTAAGAGGTTCTAGATGTTTGTGCGTTTATTGCTTGTTTTCTAGTTGGGAACTCCTGTGCGGCACGTGGGCAGTTGGTGGATCTTTTAACAGCCTGATGCTTGGCTCTGTGAATTGCCTGTAGCTTTAGTTGTTGTCTTGGACGAGTCATCCTCTTTTTTTGGTGGATAAGGTTAGGCACCGTTGTTATGTTAGGACATCTGTGTAATGATCTTTGCTTGTTCAGGCATAGTGATTCTAAAGCTGCTCTGAAGGAAAGCAAGAGCTTCTCAGCTGCCGAAGATGACATGTCAGATGTGTACCCATTGCAACTAAGACTCGCCATTCCTAAGGAAACAAACTCGTTGTCTGTTAAAATTTGCAAAAAAGTAAGTCTGCTGGACAAACACATCCTGTTTTCTTGATTGATGTGTACTTTGATTCTTTTGATGTGGTTATAGTTATTGGGAATACTGGCTGTTGATCAATTATTATTAGCAATATTGGAATTATCTTGTGAAAATCTCCACAGAGTTGGGTTATTATTGACTGGTAGTGGATCTAACTTCTGTTTTGCAAGAAACGTGATGTTTTCTCTTTCATTGTGGTAGGACAACACTGGTGAGCTTTTTAAGAGAGCCTGTCGGATATTCGGTGTCGATACTGAGCCGGTAATTCAGTTGCTGCCTTTTCTTCTTTCTGAACATGGTGTTATCTTTGGGCTGAAGCTGATGGATTTCGACCTCTTCTGTTGAACAGTTGCGCATCTGGGACTTTTCCGGTCACATAAAGCAATATTTCTTGAATGGAAGTAATGGCTTCATAAAAGACTATCAGAAACAGTCGGAAATGGAGGTGATGTCTTCTGTTATGCTTCCTTAAAATTTCAGTGACTGCTCTTAGCTCTCCATTGCGTTAATTCTGAGAGCTGCTGATTTATTTCCTCTGCCTGCTTTTTACAGATTGTCTTGGAGCTGCAGATATACGGGTTATCAGATTCTCCGAAATGCATAGGGGGGAAAAAAGAAGAGAAAGGATTTCCTTATTGTAATGGTAACACTTCCGGTATTCCTAATCCGGCAAATGGAAGCACAAGCCATGGGTCCTTCAGTTCTCTCCGTGGAAATTTTTCGGGCTTCAGTCGATGTTCAGAAGCTGGCTCTCTTGGATTGACAGGACTACAGAACCTCGGGAATACTTGCTTCATGAACAGTGCTTTGCAATGTTTAGTGCACACCCCGAAACTCGTCGATTATTTCTTAGGAGACTATGCTAATGAAATAAATCACAGAAACCCATTGGGAATGGACGTATGTCATGCTGTTGCTTTTCCTTGTTCCTCTTATTTTTGGAAATGCCCTTGCAGACGGCTGTATTGGATGGCTGCCTCATGTCAGATGCTTTAACTAGTCGTGCTTCATTTTTGTAGGGTGAGATCGCCCTCGCATTCGGGGATTTGTTGAGAAAATTATGGGCTCCTGGAGCAACACCTGTTGCACCGAGGACATTCAAAGCGAAGCTGGCTCGGTTCGCTCCTCAATTTAATGGATACAATCAGCATGATTCTCAGGTAAGAGAAGCTATTTTTGCCGACATAAAGATTTATACATTTTTTATATTGACCGGGTTTACTCAAATACATCAGGAACTCTTAGCATTTCTTTTGGACGGTCTTCATGAGGATCTCAATCGGGTAAAGTGCAAAATCTATGTAGAAGCCAAGGATTCTGACGGCCGACCTGATGAAGAAGTTGCTGATGAATATTGGCATTACCATTTAGCTCGAAATAACTCTATCATTGTTGATGTTTGTCAAGTAAGTATCTTTTGTTAAGTGTAATGGATTGTTTTGTCCCTTCTTTTATAGATGCAATATGCTTGCTGGAGTGCATGTTTAAGCAAATTGACGACATTATCCCCATCCATTCAAGTTGAGAGTGATTGAGTAGGATCATGATAAAAAATAACGGCTCACTTCCTTGGAGATCCAAATTAGTAAATTTCTTAGAGAGCCTTGGCATAATGACGAAGTTGCTCATGGATTGAGACGTGAAAGCAATCCCTTTACTTTACACGGATAGAATTGCGAATATATAAGTGGTTCTTCCCCCAACCTTTTCTTGTTGGGAGCATTTTGAGGAATGGATGATGAGAATTTAAGGGGTAAAAATAAATGGAAAATTAGGAAATGATACAAGATGATCAGCCACCGATCCAAGAGACAAAGGGATATGCCTGCCACATTCTTAACTCTTTATTTCTACCCCTAAGTTATGGCAATAGAAATGCTTGATTGATGGAAGAGTAAATGTGCAATTACCTGTTTCATCAGGTCATTGAGGATGGCTGACTTTCCATGTCATTGTAATCAGTGATATTGTTTATCCAACTGAGGAAGTGGTCCTAAAGTGGCTCGAAATTTAATCCTTAATTTACTATTGCAGGGGCAATATAAGTCAACCTTAGTGTGTCCTGTGTGCAAAAAGGTTTCTGTTACTTTCGATCCATTTATGTACCTTTCGCTGCCTTTGCCTTCAACATCCATAAGGACAATGACGGTTACGGTAATAAATACTGATGGAAGTGCAAAGCTCTCTCCGTATACCGTCTCTGTACCGAAGTTTGGAAAATGTGAAGATCTAGTCCGAGCACTGAGCGTTGCATGTTCTCTGGGTTCTGATGAGACCCTTTTGGTTGCTGAGGTATGTTTTCTGCATATAAAGACAATGTTAAGATGAAATTTCCAAAGCATCTGCTAATATGCCGTGGTGCATCCTTCTTCAGATATATAATAGCCGCATAATACGTTACCTAGAGGATCCTGCAGATTCCTTGACGCTAATTCGAGATCAAGATCAGTTAGTTGCTTATCGGTTGGCGAGACAAGCTGATAATGTACCTTTAGTTGTGTTCATGCATCAGAAGTTAGAGAAGTAAGTTATACGGAAATTACACTGGTTGTATTTGGCCGTATAACTCAATCTACCCAGATTTTTATGCCAAAGCAAAGTTGTAGTTCTTGAGATTGCATGTGGGTTAGGCAAATCAGCTGAGGCAGGCATCACGTGATTGAAGCTCTGTTGGGATGGCTCTTTTACAAATTTATTGCTAGATTTGTCATCCCAGCAAGCTGTGTGATGCTGGAGGAACAAAATTCTGTTGTTCTTTTCCTTAATTGTTGTTTTGCAGTTACCAATACAACTGACAAATTGTCAATGATATGAGTTTTTGAAATATGATTCCTTTTTCCACATTCTGTTTATATTTCTTGACATTCTATTTTTGTCTCCCTTAGGCAGTACGTACATGACAGTTCGACTTCTGACTGGAAGGCATTTGGAATCCCTCTTGTCGCCAGGCTTGATGTTTTGGGTTCTGGTGTTCCGATTTCTGGATCAGATATTTGCAGCATCTTTACGAGATTGTTGCATCCATTCCATAAATCTAGTCAAGCCAATTTAGGTGATGTCAATGAGACTGAGGATACTGTTGTGGAGGATGCATCAACAACAGAAGATGCGGCAACATCTGCTTCTGGCGAACCTCTATCAAACTCCCCTGATGTCACGGATGTTATGTCTCCTTCAGACCCTGAACTACAGTTTTATCTTACTGACGAGAAGGGTCTATCCAAGAAATCTAAGATTGAGATTAATGAACCGGTGCCTCCACCTCGAAACTTGCACCTGTATGTCGCTGTGTGTTGGCCAGAAAGTCAGATAAAAGAATGTGATATGGACCTGCTCTGTTCATTGCCTGAGATTTTCAAATCAGGCCTTTTGGAGAAAAGAGCTCAAGAGACCGTTTCCTTGTACAAATGTCTGGAAGCCTTCTTGACAGAGGAGCCACTTGGACCAGAAGACATGTGGTTAGTGATTCTGTTTCTCCATCTGTTACACATAATTGTTGAGTTTGAGTTGCTAATATGCATTTCAGAGAATCTTTTCTCTTTTTTCCTATCATGAATCTTGCATCCTTTAGAGTTCCTGCTACTTGCATAAGTTATTTGATTCTAAGGATTTTGATGTCATCTGCTTGCTTGTGCAAGGCAGCTAGATCACATTACATGCTGACTACCCTAAAATTATCTATGATTAAGATGCCGGCATGCATGCACAGGTATTGTCCCAGTTGCAAGGAACATCGTCAGGCTAGCAAAAAGTTGGATCTCTGGAGATTGCCTGAAATTTTGGTAATTCATTTAAAACGGTTCTCCTACAGCCGGTTCATGAAAAACAAGTTGGAGACCTATGTTGACTTCCCCATCAGTGATCTTGATCTGTCGGCTTACATCAGCCACACAAATGCTGAACTATCCAGTAAATACATGCTTTATGCTGTGAGCAATCATTATGGAAGCATGGGAGGAGGTCATTATACTGCATTTGTTCATGTGAGCTTTCTTTTCAAATATTTTGTTTTGAATCTTACTAAACTAATATTATAATTTTCTGGAAACTTGATAGCGAGTGTCGCTATATTTGTAAGAACTTATTTGTCATTGGAGACAGTCCATATGTTGCATAGCAATATTCATGCCCATTCCCAAAAGATTTCTTTTAAAATGTTCTATGCCCATTCCTGCATATTTTATTTGTGGAAAAAGATTATGTTTCCCTGCTGTAATAATACTAATTGTTTTTCCATCATTTGACCAATGCAGCAAGGTGGTGATCAGTGGTATGATTTTGACGACAGTCATGTTTACCCAATTAGTCTTAACAAGATTAAAACTTCGGCAGCCTACGTACTGTTCTACAGAAGAGTTGTGGAACCCTAAAAGTCAATCAATTTTTCCCGAAGATTTTGGATACTGCTGCGCAGGCATCTGTTGCTATTGAAGCCTTCCCAACTTTGCTCCTTGATTTTTGCAGGTTTCATCATGAAATATAATTCTTTTGTTGCTTCAGGTTAGATTCTCGTGTGTGGAATAGCAGGGGGTATTGTAAACTCACAGGGTGTTTGGACAATGCTGCCTAGTTACTGCCGAAAGAAGTAGTTTAGGACAAAATAGCAAAATTTAACCATTGGAATGGAATCAGCTCTTATGAACCTTGGATGATTACTTGTTTTTAGCCAGAGTCTCATCCTTTTGTGTCCGGATTTGTAAAACAAGTGGCAATGATGCCAAGTCATTTTACCTGTTGGAATCAAAGTGAGGAATTCTTTACCCATTTCATTTATCGTCTGCTCGGGTTCTATTGTCATTGTTTTTCAGCTGTAGCTCTTCTTATTCCAGCTAGTAGCATGACTTGTCCTGCTGCCTGTCAAGTTCGCCGCCACTTCAATCCACCCTGAGATCAGATATTTTGCTTAAGGTGCTACACACAAATTCCTTCTTTGTGTGTTGATATTTTGTTTCCTCCTGTCAAGGTAATCGAGAAGTTCCTGGTACTAATTCTCTTTTCGACTCATTTTCCCACTCGGGTGTTCTTCATGTTGGAATGTAGAAACACAACCAGGCGACTGGCCCTAGACTTTTTCCTCCTAAAATTTCTCAAGAGGACTTCCTTTTTGTCATTCACTTGCACTGTGCAATGCATTCTCTCTGTGAAATCTTGATGGTTTTCCAAAAGAAAAAGAAATTTGTATGGATTTGGATTAACCGGGTAAATATGTGAATTGCTGCTTCTCACTGTATTCCTTTTTGAAGTGTAAGATGTGAAAAGGACTCTTGTGAGATAAGGACTCGTGTTTGCTTCTCGCTGTTTCCCTTTTGTTCTCCTTTCCAACTAAAGATAAACTCCAATGAGATGTTTTTATTACCTGATGATAGGGATCATACCGTTGTGGGTAACAACTCTTATTTGAACTAAGTGAAAAGGATGCCATCTCTGTTGTCTAATGGAACCAAGACTAATACCAACATTGAGTCGGTCAAGATCAGATGTGTTTATCAAAGTGCTGCTTCGATTGCTCAATGGCATCTCTTTTCAACCGAGGAGCAAAAGAAGATCGGTTTCGTTCCATTTTTGACTAAAATTTTGAAGGATATTCCGCCAGCAATGGGATAAAGGGTGTTGAGGGGATCCGTATATGTTGTTCAGGTCGATAAGAAGGTGCATAAATAGTTGTGGATGGCAACCGTCCTGCGAGAATATTTTGTGATTGTGAAATAAAATAACTAGCTTCCTAAAATTAGAGTTAGAAAACTCGTTTTTACTTCCTAAAGAAATCGGATTTAGAAAACCTGATTTCTACTTGCAAAACACAGTTTATTTTTTTTATAACGCACGTAGAAGTCAGAGTTTGAAAGACCGACTTAATTTTCACCGGGACAAAAAATGGTTTTTCCTAACTCCGATTTCAAGGTGGTAAATTTTGAAACTCCTTACTTCGTGAAGTATTTTGACTAACATTAAATTAGAACAAACCCCCAGTAACATGAGCAAACAATAGATATAATAGGGTTCAACTAAACTGTAGTGCACGGTGATACAACAATTTTATTTTATTTTTTCAATTTTTGAACTTTGATCGACCGCGAAAAATTTGACAGTCATCGAGTTTCATCCGTTGCTTTGTTCCCGAGCCCAGCCCATTTAAAATGGGCCGTTTAGAGCCTATTTGTTGCCCATAAGGTCATTCTAAGCCCGTGTTTGCGCACAGATGACGTCATTCTATGCGTCACTCTCCCACACCTTTACAGTTAAATTTCACAGCTGCTATTCCTTATGTTGAACTGGTGTATTTTGTCTTTGAAGATGTTGAGTTGCCTTTTCCGGAAATTGCGCCAATGGTCAGTTTAGAGCTTCAATCAAGCTACATTGCAGAGTAATATTTTGGTTTCTAGACTTCTTCCCAGGGGAGGCCAAACAAAAAACAAAATTGAAGGAGACTGAAAACTAAGTGTACTTCTGGCGGCGGAATTTGTAATCTTGCCTCAACTTAGAAGGTCTACAACAGCTAGTCTGTAATCATTCAAAGCTCGCGAGAACACGGAATCGAATTTTTGACAGTATATACTGAATAAATCTAGAACAAAGTCTACCTTTTGTTTTCATTTTTTTATGCGTTCTGCTTATTGCAAAGAGATCAATAAACAATGCTCATCCATGCCGACGGCTGATAGGCTGGCTCCTGAGACCTACCAAAAGGAATTATCACTGGGGCTCAATATACGGAGACCCTTTCTCAAACAAAATTAATGTTGCGAAAGCATGGCATTACCTACCCTAGAACCATGATGCCCACTAGAATGATGCAAAATTTCTAAGCCCTGAGCAAAATACGGGAGTGAAAAACAAATACTTACAGGAGAAAGGCCAAGCTCTGTGCTGATGCAGTTGCTAAAACACTATTTAACAATCTGAGGCAGAGGAAGCCGGCTTATCAGCGGTGACATTTACAGGGGCTGTCTCCCCAATTCGAGAGTTTCCTGATTCTGTAGATGGGATGCTCCCTACACTATTGGATACAGAATCGAGGCTGGTGCCGGTGCCGTCTCTAGTTTCAAGGTGTTCCATCATGCGGGAAACAGAAGCGATCCCCACATTAAACTCTCTTCTGACCTCAGAGCTGAGATCTGTCATGGATGTGTTGCGAGAGAATAGCCTTTCTTTCCACCCTCTTGTGCTCTTGGACAAGGATTCCTTGCATCTAGAAGACCATCAAGATATGCATTCAAATGTTTAATGCAATGGTGACGTGGTCAATGTTGCTGAGGTAGAGGGTGATGGCGGAAAAAGATACCTATTAGACACTGCATTGAAACGATTTTTTAAGTTCTCTGAGAATGACTGAAAATCTGATGGTTCTCCTTGTTCCTGACTATTTGGTGAAGATTGATTTGAGGACCTCCTGTCAAATAAATGACAGCATCTATAAAGCAGGAAACCAAAATGGACTTGCTTTCCAGACTTCATTACGAAATGCAAAAGTCATCTACCTATTGTTTAGTGGGGATGTTTGCTGATTCACTAGGATGGAACTAGGCGATGACAAACCCTGTTCAACTTGGGGAGAAGTAGCCGGTGCTATGAGTGGAGGAGCTTCCTCACCAACAATGTGCACAGGGGAAGAAGGAGATATAACAGTGACTTCACGAGTTTGATCACCTTCGCCACCTCTCACGGGAGGGGAAATAGTGGAGCCGCTGGAATGGGCATTAGGATGAGTGAAGACTAGAACATGCGGACGGCCATGGGCAGTCGATCTGCTCCTATGGCCTTCCCTGCGAGCAACATGGCGAGCTCGACCTATGGCAGCAGCAGCAGCCAAGTGCTGGATAATCCGCTCCTCCAATTCAGCACCACTTGCACCGGCAGGAAGCTGAGACAAGAGAATAGAACAAACGAGATTAATGTTCATATGATTTTGTTCCTCAAAGAAAGAGAAAGCGGACTGCTAATTACGTGCTGCAATTCGAAATCCCCAAGAGTGGGGTGATGAAATATCGTGGCATTCCTTGATGGATTAAATCTGAAACTCCTCTCCCGCTGTACTCCCTCCAACAATTCCTGGCTGCAGTGGAAATACAGATCCCGAATCATTTAAAAAGTATTCCATCAAAAAACTAAACTCAGGCAACGTCTGAAAGGACCTGGCAGGATCTTTTAGGCTTATCGGTTGCCAGCACATGGGACACTGAGAACTTCTTTGACACCTAGAAGGAAGAAAGAAGAGATTTCCATGATTGAAATATGCATTGACTGGTATATGAGGGTCAGAACCAGAGGTCGGAATTCATCGCAGAAAAAATAGTTCCTTGATAGTTAAAATCATATAATATGACCGTATGATGTTTCAGGTGTTATGAATAGTTAACTGAAGAACACAATGCTGAATAAGCAACTGGAAAATTTCATCAGAAATAGAATGGACATCGTCTTCCAAGTAACTTTAGAAACTTATCGTAGGGTTTCAAAATTTGCAAGTGACTGAATTTGAAGGAGTAAGTCGTGAGGTATGACACCAGTTATCTAGAGTTTGCTGGTAACAGAGGACATACCACTCAAGGATGCACTGAAGATGGTACTCGTGCTTGCAGGTGGTGACCTACAAGAAAATTCGAATTAAGTAAACCCACTAAGCAAACACAGAACCCAGGAAAACAGTCCGATGTATACACACAGTGGAAGGATCGCTGTCGCAGAAGGCCTCGAGGCAAATGCTGCAAGCATCATCGCAGGCATCCTGTATTCCACCTTCCACAAAAGCTGCCGCAGACGACAAATGCTTCTCCGATCGGGCATCCTCCTCCATCCTTCAAGAATAATTATTGCAAGCATCTCATTAGTCAAGCTCAATCTCCCAAAAAAACCACAGGAGACAAGCGAACAGACAGCAAAAATCTCTCTTGCAAAATCATCAGTCAAACCGATGGCTGCAACGCTGAGCTCAACAACTCAAATTGAGAGCTCACAGACAAATACAAATCATTACATAACCAGCAGCCACGGAAAATCAATCCTTTCCTCACAAAGACCTAAACAGATCAACAAATCACAAAAAAAAAAGCGACAAAAAGAAAAACACCAGTCCGAGCGACCACGAAAGCACAATTATCCATAATCCACCAAACACCCATGGACGACCCCGCCGATCGCAACGAAGAAACCATACTCCTCAGGAACGAAACGGAACTATTTCTGTTTCCGAAAAAAGGCCGTACCCGATCGTATCGATGGCTATCGAATCGGCGGGAGGAAGAAGGAGCTAAGCCGGACAGAACCCTAAAAACCAGACGAGGACGAAGAACAAGACGAAAAATCAAGCCGGAGCAGGGAGGAGAAGAAGAAAAGGAAGCAGTAGATGGTGACGTCGAGGGGCGAGACCGGCAACCGGCAACTGCCCCCCCCCCCCCCCTCTCTGTTAATAATTATTCGTTACGTATTGTCCGCAGGTATCCCGAGAGAAGACTGACACACGTCGGTGGGGTGGGATGATGATGCCAGTCAACCACGGGAGAGACGGACGACGTCGTCCGTTGGAAAAAAAAGAGTGCCCGTTTGTTTGGCTGTAGAACACTTTTTCAGCTTTTTTATTTTTAGTTTCGGTGAAAACAACCGAGGAATTGTTTATTAAATGAAAATGATAAAAATGAAATGAAATAAAAAATTAACTATTCTAACCACAACAATCTCTGACCTTTGAGCTTTAAAATATTTTTTTTTGCTTTAAATCAATATTATGAATATTTTATGACTTTATTAAATCGTCCGTGAGATTTGTTCGTCAATATTATCTTATATGGTTAACGGCCCAAACTTTAAAATATTTTTATTGCAACCTTAAATCAATATTATATAAAAAAGCGGAAAGAATTCCAAAATTTTCATGAAACAAACGCGTTATTATTTGTTCATTCACAAATCACCATGACTTCATCGAACAATCGCTCCATTCGTCGAGTCAGAGCGGGCGGCGGGCGATCTATATTCGTACAAAATGTGATGTTTACTCCCATCTCCTTAAGGAATTTGCAACTATTCCGTCGGTCAAGAAATTTCCCAAAGACAACACTGAAAAGGCTTTTGCTTCCTGTTCCTCGCTTCTAGTTACTCAAAGGACGAACTTGTAGGTTACAGTTCCGTCTAGTTACCAATGTAGCCCAACCGGTGAAGGATTAGCGCCGGCAGGAGAAATGAACATGGCCAGGCCAGGATCATACCTGGTAGCCCGTTAACACGTTAATTTTGGATCCTTGATCGGAGAGGTTGTGAGCACTCGATCGAAGATTCGAGGAACTATTTGATAAAATCATTTACAAGAGGAGGAAATTAGAAACAAAACAAAGAAAGAAGGTGGGGCACAATGCATCGAGAAGATCGAGAAAATACATTGAGAGATTCTTTGAAGGATCGTGGATCGAAATGCATGGTCAAAGACCAGAAGAAATTGGTCGGCCGTCGGGGATACAAGTTGAGAGAGAGTTTCGAGAGGAGAAGGGGATCGGGAATCTCCAAAGGATGACACGTCCTTAAATGCACGTTACAAGTCATGCTTGATAATCACTGTAGTAAAAGCACGTCATTAAGTGCATATTAAAAAATCAAAATGTACGATGGTTACTTGATTGACACGCATTCTTTGGCATGCCATGAAATTAAGAATAACATTACTATAAAAAAACATGTATCTGATTCTGGAAAATATACGACAAAAATCACTTTTATCTAGACCAAAAAAGACTACGATTTGATTGTCTCCACTTTCTGCTTTCATCCTCAGTTTTCTAGCAAAAGCATAGACGAGGCTTCATTGTGTCTTGTCCGTGTCCCATTGTTCGCATCTTGATTTCTGACCACAATTTTCTTTTCTTTTTTAACCGATGTATTCATTAATCAAAGCCAACACGTTTTTGGCTATTACAATCATAGTAGTTTGCTTTCATTGAAATGGTAAGTCGTTCCACTAATCCTTGCCTCACGACGCTAATCCTGGCAATTCTAAAGATGGGGCCAACCGTTAATGCTATTTGCGAATCCCGTGGAACTGTCTAGCAGTAGACATCTAAGAGTAGGGACATGCCTATTATTGGAGGTGCGAAATGGCACCCCAACATAGATCTTGCCCCATCGGAGAAAGAAATGAAGGAAACTTAGATAGGTGAACATCCATTAGGCGAAGCTGTTGAACATCATAGTCATGTGGAGTAGTGGGAGACTGAAAGACTCCTCGCTCAGATTGGTTCGCCCATGAAAATCAAGTGAAGTGAAGTGGTGTCAGACACATTACATAGGTTGCATATATACATGTCATCTAGAGTTAGTCGTGTCCCACTTTCAATGCCAAAGTGTGAGTAGATGCACATTACAATATTTCGATTCCAAAAGTGCAAGTAAATGCAGTAAGGGTAGTGAAGAGTTTTTTGAAACTGCAATCGTTCTTTGTGATCCTTTAATTGAGATTAATTTGGGAATAGACGAACATCATCACATAAAGTTCATTAGCTTATTATTGAGAGAAGAGATCTCTCAACCTATTAAGCGAATCCTACATGATTATAAATATTATTTTGCAAGGGATAATATCAAAATGTCTAGTCTAAAATATAAGTATATTAATCGCAAACCAAGATCGTCACGGTCAATTTAGGACAAACTCAGGGATAAAATAGAAATGTGTCTGTTTGCACCATGATCCCAAAACAAATATACGGAAGACGAGATCTGCAGGTACGACCTGCAAGAAGAGCCAACAAGGTGCCCTAGATCTTCCTCTTTCTCCTGACGAGACGGCCGATGGAACTGTCTAATGATACACCAGTGGGAGAGGAGACCTAACGCTAACATAAATGCGACGGACCCTTTTATTATGGGCTTACGTCGACATTAGGCCTACACCGAATTGTCATCCAGCCCAAATCAATAACATAACGAGATGTCGCAAAAGCCCAAACTATAGATCACCCAAACCGGAAAGGGTTATTATGAATTATCTCGCATATCAACGTACAACCTGTTTTTGAAACAAAACAATTAATTATACCCAGAATATCTTATAAAAATTACAACATTCTCCCATTGGGTTGTGATTAATTTAAAAGTTCAAAACATTTACTTTAAAAAATGACTCTCAGGTTGTAGACAAATATGACCATATCATAATAAAAAATATACAAGACAACATCTCAAAACAGCCCCGATCATCAAAGTCGCTAACACTGAACCATCATGGACAACCATGATCATGAGCATCCACAACTCTAACGTCAATGGGTCAATGTGGCGGTGTAGCCGTAAACAACATCCCTCAATGGTGATCATAACGATGCCATTTTCAGTCGATCCTATAAATTTTCTTGTAACCTTTATATTTTAAAGATGCCCCCTCTATAACCTTTATATTTTTCTGAAGTCAGATAAAACCTCTGTAACCTGCATACCTCAGAGAAATCAGGGTATCCATACGTGACCTTAATGCTTCTAAGAAGTCGGATGAAATAAATTGGCACTAATGCCCATATGTCTCAAATACAAAACTCGCGAGAAACTTAATGGTGTCATCGGAGACTAACTAGTTTGACAATACAGTCATGTTCAAGATAAATATTGAGACTTTCAAACATGTGCGCATATAATTAACAAAATAAATAACAGATGATCATCATATAAAACTTAACAACCAAGTGTATCAAATCATACATCAATATCAATGTCAAAATGAGCAAACAAAGACTCCCACTAACCAAGTGCATCAAAAGACTCTACCACCCAATATTTGTTACATGAATCGGAAAATACTAGGTGGTAGCCCCTTGGTTAAGGGGTCTGCTCATCGCGTCAGTGCGGATGTACTCAATCTCAACATCCCCTTTCTTTACTTAGTCATTGACAGCGAAATATTTGATCTCTATATGTTTCAAACCACAAGAACTCTTATTGGTTTTTGAGAATATCAACCGCGCTATTATCATAAAAAAATTTTAATGGTCTACATATAGAATCAACCAGTGTAATTTGAAGCGCAAGGGTGTGCCTTGCGCTTTACGGCGAGGCGCACACCTTTCAATTTAAGGCGACAATCTTCCTAATTGTAATTATAAAATTTAAGTGCAACCAAAATAATTCTACCATCACAAGTTTACATGATATCATCAATGCAAGCGTCCAAAGAGAAATGCATATAGATTAGTCTTCAAAATACTAACATTCGAATCCTCATAAGGAAATACATAAAGTCTAGTCATCAAGATCCTCAAAGGGATACATAGAGAACTAATAAAAATCTAAACATCAGTGCAATCTTTCAAATACAAGACTACTCATCCTATTCCGAACCATCGCCTTCACAATCGATTTTAGCCGCGTCGCGAATCAACTACTCTGCATCTGCATTGAAATCACCAATTTCTTCAAATCGCCAACTTCATTTTCCTCAAATCTCACTTGAGATCTACTTGAACTCGCAAGTAGTTCTGAATTTTGCCTTGTATTCCTTCGAGCAAATCAACTACGGAGGCTCTCTCAACGTTGCCCCATGTGAGTATATCATCATAAAAAACCAAGTCATTTTGATCATATTCTATTTCTCCAACCAACCATTCATTACTAGAATCTATACAATCTAGACTTAGATCATCAATGTTATCTCCAAATCATACCCTTCTTTGAGCTTTTGGTTGTACTTGATATATACTAGATCAAGTAACTTGTGATGCGTAAGTCTATTCCTTCTCTTGGTATGAACTTGCAAAATTAAATTCGTAATTGTTATTTTAAAAATATATTAGCCAATCATATATTATTATAGTTGTAATTAATGTGTCTAACCTGCTCAAAGGTATTCCAATTGCGTTCACATCTACTAGCACTACATGTTAGTGATAAAATTCTAACCGTTAGTCGTTGAAGGTTTGGAGTTTCGCCACCAAAAAGACTCCACCGCTCCGCTGTCACATGAAAGTATAAGTTTAGAATACACATATAATCGTAACTCGTTTGATAATCTTAAGTAATTGTTGATACATGGCGATTTAGAGGTCCTTGATCTTTGTACCAAACGGTCACCAAATAGTCCAACTTTGTCCTTGTACATTGATATTTCACTTGTGATCTTGTCTTGAAGGCCAATATCAGGAACCAACTTATGTATTGTAACATAGAACCCGTTCGTAACTTCAAGATCGGAAAGGATGGTTGGGTATTGATCAAGATATGCATGATTTAAAAAGTGTCCAGCAACATGTAATGGATGATGTAGTTGGCAATCCCATCTTCGATCAATAATCTTAAAAACCTCTGCATACTTGTCTTCCTTGCCATTGAAAAACTTTTTGATTATTTGCTTAGCTTTATCCATGACTTCATATATGTAGCCCATAGCTGGCTTCCTCTCATTATCCACCGACCGAAAAACTACTACCAAAGGATTCATTACCTTGAGGGTAAACAAAACTACTCTAAAATGCTTCCCTCAATATTATGGCATAAGCATGCTTCCCTTTCACCGTCTAGATAACTTGATGTCAATCCATTCTTGGGATCCGAACATCCTCCTTAAGTTATTCTTCAACGAATAAAGCCTCTACAATGTTAGGTAAGATGTTGCAAAATGAGTAACACTGTATCGCAACAACTCCACTGTAAAAGTCCTCATGATGTTCAACGCACTTCCATGATTATATATAAACCCAACCAAGAAAATTGCTTGTTCCAAGATTCTCTTAATGCTTGGAATCTTTCCAATATCTTTTAGCATCAAATCGATGAAATGACGGCACAAGGTGTCCAAAATATGTGCTTCCTCTTTGCTTGAAATAGTTTTCCTGTTAAGAAAAGTAAGATGCCATCAAATTAAATGGGTAATCGAACTACAACATCTTGATTATAAACAAGTTTAAGATGATGTCTAACCGACTAAACGAAATTACTTCCATTGTCGGTGATTATCTAAACAACATTTTGCTCACCAACTCTTTCCACGAAGCCATCAAGGAGTTTAAACAATTTCTCTCCGGTCTTTGCATAAGCGGATGTATCCACAGATTCAACGAACATTGTTCCCTTTCTGTTATTCACAAAAGAGTTGATCAAACACCGACTCCTGCGATCAATCCAATTGTCTGACATCAGGGAACAACCATATCCTTCATGAGATTCTTCGTATAATCGAGTTCTCTATTAAAAAAGGTCACCCGCATTTCATTATAGGTAGGAGGCTTCAAATTCGGACCATTTCTTCCAATGGCTTTAAATCCATCTAAAGCTGTCTAAATGTACAACTTGAAGGCAATACCGGTCTGATAGAAGAATCTGGCAATGCATTAACAAGTCTTATCTCTAGCATCTTTATCACATGCATCGACTATGCTTTGTTGTTTCTTCTTTCTAATTTCTGGCTTTTGCATCATAAAAGGTCCATAGGACCCTTTAATTGTGGCATCTTTCCCTTCCACTTTTTCTGAGGAAGTGAATGGCTCAAGCCCCCTTTTTTTGCTCACTATAACATTGTACCTTAATCTCTTCGTCGTCTTCTCCAGAGACATCATCTCCATCACAGGGTTATGTTCCTTGCGATCTAATAGCTACTGCCTTGGTAGCCTTCTTTTCGAGCATGTACTTTCTTAGTTCTCCTTTCACCTCGGGTAGACAACTTGTACATGCCCTTGCATTTCAATTTGCCCTCACTTGATGTTGCTTTGCTCGATGTATTCCTCCACTTGTTTCAAATCCACAAAAGTCGCAAGTTATTGTAAATATATTTATTGTGAATGCCAATTATGACTCCCATTTACCTCTATTTAGTGTTAGATTTTTTCTTCAGTTACGATTGTAATTTAATTTCCTTCCATTGTAAGTTTCCTATAAATAGATGGATATATCTGGTACATTGTGACACTGAATGGAATAAAAATTCTCCATTTTTTCTCTCCCCGACTCTTCTGTGATTTTCTTCTTCTTGCTTTCTCTCCTTTATTTTATAATACAAGTTACTTTATTTGTATTGTTCTTGTCCTTCAAGTAGTTGTATTTCCATTCTGGATCTTTTTTAACCGTGGACGTGGATGAGACAGTAGCTTCAATTGACGCCATTCTGAAGTCCCCATAAATATGTCAAAACAAAAGTTGGTTAGAAGTGTTGGCATAACAGTTCCATTATACAAGCACTTAAATCAACAAAAATAATCTGCAAAAATTTAAAAGATCAAAGATCATTCCGGCAATACCTCATAATGACAACTCTCCGTTGTTAGACCTGGGTTGGCTTGGCTTCTATTTTGGCCAATGCTTAGCATCAGAATGCAAAGATTCCCTTGGTAAACCTCCGGATTTTCTTACACCTAAAAACAAAACCTAGTTGAGCAGTTACTCCATCCAATTCAAGACCAAAACAAAAAGAAAGGAGACCATAGCAGAAACAAACACTCAACATCACCAGGGTCGATCTGTCGAAGCCAAACCACCAAACACAATCATTATCATCAATCCAGAGCCAAACCCAAATCGAGAAGAAAGACTTTTGAAAAACTGGAAGAAGGAACAACGAGGGGAACACCCCAAAACAAGATTCCTCCATTGCACCACCACAATGCGCCATCCCCCTCAATCCTATGAAAATCTGTTCGCGCACGGAACGGATCACGTCGGAAATATTTGGTAATGGACTCACAGTAGTTGAATTGTGGTCGCCACTAAGAAGATGCACTAACTTTATACAGAAATAATGCAAGTCTTACAATCTTTAGAGAATTAAAAGAAAAGAGCTTACAGCCATTAAAAGGGAAAAAGGCAAACGGTGGTGACGATGCGGGATCTTGTAGCGGCGGAGAACACGTGACGAAGGCCTTGGAAGCTCGCTCCGTCTGTGGTGGTTGCTGGCGGAAGGTCGTGACGAAGGCCTTGGAAGCTCGCTTCGTAGGAGGTGGTCGCTGGCGGAGAGTTGTGACGAAGGCCCTACGAGCTCACTTCGTCGGTGGTGTCGCTGGCGGAGGATTGACGACAAAGGCCCTACGAGCTCACTCTGTCGGTGGAAGGGTAGTTGACCTATAAACCGGGTCAGGGCATCTAATTCCTAAGGTTGACGAACAAACTTCAGAGTTTTTGGCTGTGTATGGTCGTACTTTGTCTTTGGAAACTCCTTTGCTATTTATAGTGAGCTCGTACGTGTCTAACACGTAACGAGTGGATCTTGTTACAGATCGTGTCGTAGATCGTGATCCCTAGTATCGTGGGAGTGTCCCAACAACTTCCCATGAGATACGGGATCACATTCCTGAGAATTAGAATCGGTTACGATTCTTAACAATCGTGATTTTAGGAATAAATAAATTTATTCCCATCTCGTCGACTTGCTTTGTTTGTACGGGCTTTGACGGCTGTAGTTGCCTTTGTTCAGGGTAAGGTCGACTTGACCCTATGAGTAGACCTAGCTACTATTGGGTCCTATTGGTGGTCATATCTTAGTGGTGAGTTGACCTAGTCGACTCTATACATGAGTCGTCTTTAGTAACTCTATTGTGGGTCGACTTCATCATGAATTAACCCAACCGACCTCGTCATGAGTCGACCTGGGTGACTTTGTCATGAGCTAACCCAGTCGACTTCACTATGAGTCGACCTGGGCGACATCGTTATGAGTTAGCCCAGTCGACGTTGTCATGAGTCGGCCTGGACAACTTCGTTCTGAGTTAGCTCAGTCGACGTTGTCATGAGTCGGCCTGGGCGACTTCGTTCTGAGTTAGCCCAGTCGACTTTGTCATGAGTCGGTCTGGGCGACTTCGTTCTTAGGTAGTGTGATGATTCCTGGGCTCTAAGCCCAGGCCCAAAATTATTTACTATGTCAACAAAATCCCAGGATCGGACCAGAAACCCAAGAGACATTACCAAAGTAGTTCCTTCGGACAGATCCAGAGATGAAAAAAACTTATGAAAGCCGTTAGATTTTACTTACTGCTGGGGAGCATCGTAAAGGAACGCCACAAGGTGGGTAGCAGCGAAGAGGAAGATTTAGGGCAAATCGGCTGGTCAGAGAGTTCATTATTTTTATTTCGTTTTTAGTCCTTGAATTTTATTTTTTCTTTGCAATCGAGTCCTCATTGCCTCAAAGGGGAAAAGCGCAAAAGGCGAGCGCCTCTCTCGATTCGCCTCGACTTGGCAAATTTGAGGCGGTGGGCTTTGCCTCCACGCCTAGGAGACCGAGGCGCTCGCCTTTTATAACACTATAATCAAGAATCACAAGCATTTAAATAAACTTTTTAAGCCAATTAGCATGTGTTATCCCATGACATGCCACAAACTCTGCTAGTGAAGGAAGCTGTTAACATTTGTTCACACTTTTCCAAGAAATTACGCCTCCAGCCATCATGAATACATATCCTAAAGCAGATTTTCTATCATTAGACATGTTCCAAAATCAGAATCAGTACAACTCACTACTTCAAGATTGTGTGAGCGCCTACACACAAGCATATACTCACGTGTCCCCTTCAGATACCTCATGACTTTCTTGGTAGCCATCCAATTGTCGGGACCTAGATTAGACTGATATCTACCAAGAACACTCACGACAGATGCAATATCATGTCTAGTGCACGCATGTGCATACATTAAACGGCCAACGACACTTGTATAAGGTACATGTACATTCACCATCAACTCCTTTTCAAAGTCATTCTTGGGATACTAATTTTTACTAAATTTGTCCCCCTTTTTATAGGCGCAATACTGGGCTTACAACCCTCTATCTCAAAACTATTGAAGACTCGATTAATATATGCCTTCTGAGACAGTCCCAATAACCCACAAGATCTATCTCGACGTATATCTTTCCCGAGAATAAAAGACACCTCCCGAGATTTTTCATATCAAAAAACCTCATCAACATCATTTTAGTTTCACGAAACAAATCAAAATCACTGCTAGCAAGGAGAATAACATCAACATACAAGACCAGAAAAATATATTTGCTCCCACTGGTATTTAAGTAGATATAATGATCCACTTTGTTATCGACAAAACTAAAAGAAGTCACTATTTCATCAAATTTCAAGTGCCACTGACGAGATGCCTACTTTAAACTATAGATGGACTTTTAAGTTTGTAGATTATGTTCTCCTTATCAATTTCCTCAAAACCCTTCGGTTGCATCATATAAACATCCTCATCTAGACTAGCAATGTGATTTTTAATTCCTCTTGGGAAGAACCATAAAAGTGTATATTGCTAACATTACGGTCATATCCAGATGAAGTATTATCATCTCCACTTAAAAGAAGCACATGAGAAGATGAGATCACATAAATTAAAACTTAACACTTTAAAGAGCGCATTTAGATTTTAAAGGGACAATTCTTAGGATATCTAATATACAAACGAGTAATCAATATGATCCATGTAAAGATATGAAATCAAAAAGTTGTCTTTCCCTCGTGCCAAAAACGTAATTGTGTTGCTTTATAGACAATTTCACCCATAAAATTATGTGGTTTTCGACCATTTTAAAAATAAAATTCTAAAAACCCCATAAGGTTTTCCATTTTAACTCCTTATCAGGGCATTTTGACACCAACTATAATTTACGGGGGCCATTCTAAAATTTTCCGATTAATCTTGTCATAAAAATTTCCTATTATCTTGGTTTAGAATGACGGTTTTGCCCCTTCCTCTGTATTTCTATACCCGCCGATTGGAGGAAGACTTGGATGTAATTACAGAGGAGGGTAGGACCAAATTAGTGACGGACAAAAACTCCAGAATTTGCCGCTGTTCCGGGACATAAACCCTAGACGTTCCCCGATTGAGAAGCGCATCGCCCGCCGTCGAATCAGTATCGGTTAGGGTTCCTGCGATGGGAGGAGGTGATAGGGGGGAGGGGGAGTTCTTCGGCGAATCGGATGATGAGGAGGAGGATTTGGCTCGGACAGGAGCTGCTTTCCCCGAGACCAGCGATGACGAGGAGGACGAAGCCAATGAGGACCTCAGCCTGAAGATCGTGGAGAAGGCTATGTCCATGCGCGCAGCGAGGATGTCTTCGGCGTTGCGTGACGAGGACGCGTCCGACGGCGACGGGGCTGGGGGTCCCTTGCGGGGGGAAGATGTGGCGGCGGTTTCGTCCGAGGGGAAGGAGAAGGAGGAGCTTGGGAGTGGAGAGGGCAGTGAGCTACGCGTGGGTATTCGTTTGGATTATGATGTAGGATTTATGTGAAATTGATTGTTTGTTTTACTCTTTTTGGGCGCTGGTGATTTACCAGTTTATTGGTCTGATCCCCGAGGAGGCCTCGGAAGCGGTTAAGCCGGCGGTGGCTGTGGAATCAGAGGGGCCTAGATCTGTTGAGATTACAGATAATGCCGTGATGTGGAAGCTTCTCGTGAGTGCGGTTAATTCGTTGTGGGAATTGTGTTCTCTTGTTGTCTGCATTGCTTTTGTTGGAGGCTTAGTTTATCTTTGCTTCTTGTTGGTTCAGCGGGGCCCGAGATATTTTGATCCTCGAGATAGTAGTTTAGGATCATGTTATAATTGTGGCGCCGAGGGGCATCTGGCAGTCAACTGTGCATCTGAAAAGAGGAAAAAGCCGTGTTTCATATGTGGGAGTTTGGAGCATGGCGTCAAACAGTGCAAGAAGGTCTGTCCTCAACATCCGAATGACGTATTTCCCTATTGATTTTTAGATTCACATGCAGTATTGCTTCTGATGAAGCCCAGAGTATTGTTTTGGTTGTAAATTCTGTTGTCAATTTGCAGTTCGGTTGGACCTGTAAAATTTGCTCGGAGTTATAGTGAGATGACTGGAAGGTGCACTTGTTTGTATGTGCATCAAAGCTTTATTTACTGCTTTATGTTACTCTGCTTCTGTGTCCAGGGTCAGAATTGCTTTATTTGCAAAAAGGATGGGCATCGTTCGAAGGATTGTCCAGGGAAGCAGAAATCTCTCAGTGGTAAAATGTGTTTGAAGTGCGGAGGATCTGGGCATGATATGTTCTTCTGCACGAGGAGCTATCCAACTGATGATCTAAAGGTTTTGAACCCCCTTTTTGATATTTTTTGTCTTCCAACGATTTTTTATTTTGTTTATTTTAATAGTTTTCAAGGACTTATCTGTTAGCCTCGGTTTTGGAAATTTGTTAAAACAATATTCATGTCACAGGTGATCCAATGTTACATCTGCCGAGAATTTGGCCACCTGTGTTGTTTGGATTCGGTCGATCCTGATCCAGCTGCAGTCTCTTGTTACAGATGTGGTGAATTGGGTCATACAGGCTTGGTGAGTCTACTGAATGACACTCACCAGAAGCAGTGTATGTTGCGTGGATGCATGCTATTATGTTTTGAGGATCCTTCTGTGGATTCCTGCTTGGTTGGTTGTGCTCCTACCGTACCTTTTCGTTTTTTACGAGTAATATAATTTATTGAAGCAATTAACAGAAGAAATACACAAAAGACGCATCCTAAGCTTAAGGGCTATCTTGTCCATGCAATCCTTTGGCTTTAAGAGCTGAGAGAAACATCTAGTAACGGTGGAACTACAACCTGGGCGATGAAACTTATACATTTGTACCCGTTTTTTTTCCTCTTATTGTCATATGGGTACACCTACTCTTATGTTTCCTGTGACATATTCTTACATATTGTTGTAAAACAACAGGCATGTGGAAATTCCCATGAAAGAACTGCTGGTGAAGCAACACCAAGTTCATGTTTTAGATGTGGAGAAGAAGGGCACTTTGCACGGGAATGCAGAAACTCATCTAAGGTTTGGCCTTGTTGTCTATTATTCTCAGGCTAGAAAGGGGAGGAAAAGCAATGAAAACACGAGACTGTTTCATAATTCAAAATTTTCTCTCTATTTCTTCTTATTTCTCCATTACCGTCAAAGCATGTCTGGCAGAAATCTTTACGTTTGGCATCTCATACTTGATCATATCGTAATAATAATCCCTGTTAATTTCAACCACATCTGTCGACATTTCTGTATTTACTTGACAGGCACGTGCAACCAATTTGAATGTGCTTTCTAGTGAAGTTACCCCGAGGCGCTGCCACAGATGTGGTGAGGAAGGACATTTTGCACGGGAATGCAGAAGTTCTGGCCAGTCTGACACACGAGCACCTATTTTCTCGGAGAACTTTGGGGAAAAGGGACATCTTGCCCGTGAAAGAAGTTCTACGGGGGCTCTTTCGCCTTCTCTATGCTACAAGTGCAACGAAGAAGGACATTTTGCATGGGAATGCAAGAGTTCCTCCAAGGTGATAATTCGTCTCATCTTTTTCTATCTAAATTTGTGCTTATTTGATTTCATTATCCACGGGTTCGACTATACAGGTACATGCAAGCGGCAGCAATGGACCAGTTAATGGAGTTATAGCATCTTTATGCTACAAATGTGGCGAAGGTGGACATTTTGCACGGGAATGTCAAAAATCTAACAAGACGATTCTTCAGAAGCCTGCCATCTGCAAGAGATGTGGCGAAGTGGGACACTTTGCTAATGAAAACAAATGTTCGACCATGACCCCGACATTGTGCTACAGTTGTGGCGAGTCAGGACATTTTAGTAGGGATTGCCCAAAGTCATCGAAGGTGTGTTGCCCGGTCATCTGCCCCAATAATTTCTGTTAAAATGTTCCATGTCGTCGTATGTCTTACTGTTTACTGGTGGATTCCCAGCGGGTCGAAAGGGAGAACGGGCTATCCACACCCAGTTCAAAACGTCGTAGAGATTACCGTGAATCCAAGTCAATACCTAATGGTGATGTGAAATCTAGTAAGAGGAAGAAGACAGAGAAGCCAGACAGTCGTGCTACGACCCCGTATAAACCAAAGCACAGAGGCGGCTGGATCACAGAGGATCCCGGAGACTGGTCTTCTGAAAATTACAGGAAAGTCCGGAAGTCTCCGCCGACAAAGGAGAGCAAGTCTCATAAGGACTCTACTCCAAAGTCACCGGGATCTGGGAAAGCCTCTTGGCATTCTTTGAGGTCTCATGATGACAGAAGCGGCGGCGGCTGGAGAAGTGGAAGAAACCATATCCGCTGGTAATGTTGCAAAGTAAATTACTGGTAGGTTGTTTTTGCCAACAGGTGAGGGCGTCTGGCTAAAGGGTCGCCTCTCAGTGTGTTGTATATCAGGGAAGGACCGTTCCGCCTTTATTGAATTATTCTTGCTGGATTCGTGGATTCCCATATAAGAGATTCGTGGAGATTCAAACCTTTTCTTGTGCCAAGGGCTGATAAATGTTAAAGCTAAACAGTAAAATATTATTTTTGCATAATAATTTCATTCATGTTATTAAGTTATTGTACGATGTAATTTGTGATTAAAATCTAAATTATTTTTTAAACAAGTGTTTAAGTTAATCGTATTTTGGATATTTTAGACACAGGTTTGTGTTTAAATTAATAGCCAAGAGAAAAGTTTTATTTTTTATGTATTTTTATAACAATATTTTAAACTAAAACAGATAGTTTGAAAAATTTATTTAAAAATGCAAAACTAATTTTAAAAATGGCATCACGTTTATTAAACTTGGTTGTTCCAAAAATAGTTTTCTCATTTCTTTTAAAAAAGCGAGACTTTTACATAATGATATGAGTTCTACCCTTAACGTATGTGAAATCCTTTCTCGATGCATTTTGTGTTCTTATAAATACTAGGCAAATTATCGATATTTGACCGCACTAATATGCCAACTTTCTGTTTTGGCATATCGTTTAAAAAGTTTTGGATTTTGCCTTATTTCGATTTTACTTTTGGATTTAGCCTTAAACGTAACGGCCGTTACGATTGTCCGACGTGTCATTGACGGCTCTGTTGAAGGTCAGACGTGTTACTTCAAATTTGTCCATCGTGTATGTGACGTGGCTAAGGAAATAAAAATGCACTAAAAATAAACAAAACCAAAGGAATAACTAATTAAAAAAAATAGAAAACAAAATCTGATTTAAAAGAACACTTAAATAAGATGGACTGAGATCCCCTTTTGAGAACCCAGTTCTTTTTTTTTCTCATTCATATCCATTTCTTCATGTCTTTCCTCCCGAACCACCTTGCCATGCCCATAAATCCCAACATCATACTTTCCGAAACCATTACACTCAACTGGTTATTGTCGTGGTTGTCGAGTTGTTGGGTGGTGTCCTGAAATGGGACTGTGTAAGAACTCATCATAATGCTGTTCTTGATATGCAGATCTTCTTCCCGTTCTGATCTCGACTCCGTCATTCCAACCACAGTGGTTCTGTAAGAAAGGAAGAAGAAAAGGACACGAGACCCATCAATTAAATATAAATCTTTTTAGTGAATTCCAAATCGTTCTTAATGGGAAACTAATCTCTAATGCATGCAAGAAGAAACTCACGGTTATGGCAGGGGAACTCGCGGTGTCGTCAAGCAAGGATTGGAAATCCCCCTTCCCTCCCCGTTTAATCTTCGTCTGTCTCTTGGTGTCCGCGTGCCCGGGCCGGAGCGACCTCTGGGGAGCCTTGTCTGCACCTTCGACGGCCTCGTAGTGGATCGGAGGACCAGAGGACGCGTCGAATACCATTGACAGTGATCGATGAAGAGGAACTTGATAAACTAGGAAAGGAGGACCAACTCTGATTAAAATCACCTGCGTACACCAAACCCTAACACCAATTTATATTTCTTTCTTTTATTACAACTTAACCCCATTTATATTTCTTTCTTTTATTACAACCCACGTGCGCACAAAAAAAAGGTAAGCCGGAAGACATTTTTATTTCTCTTAGCCACGTCACATACACGATGGATAAATTTGAAGACACGTCGGACCTTCAGAGCCGTCAATGACACGTCGGACAATCGTAACGGCCGTTACGTTTAAGGCCAAATCCAAAAGTAAAATCGAAATAAGGCAAAATTCAAAACTTTTTAAACGATATGCCAAAACAGGAAGTTGGCATATTAGTGAGGCCAAATATCGATAATTTGCCTAAATACTAATAAAAGCCGACATTTAAGAATTCTTAAACTCAATACTGAATATAACGAATTTTTAGAAAGAATCGTAAATTGTAGCAACCTATCCTCATAAAAATCGGCACATCTCCTCTTTATCTGGATTATTACATCACTGTCGGTAACTCCGATCCGACCCGACCCGACCCGACGGCGCAAAATAGCAAGTGTCAAGCTTCCTTCAAACCCCACCCACGACTCAGTGTGGATCGCGGGGTCTTATTCTTCCTACTTGTTGCTGTTGCACAAGCGTTGCCCGATGTGAGGACGCGGGAAATCTCAGTGTCTTCGTTTCTGGTCGTTCGGAACCCTAGCTTTGAACTCTCTGCTGGTTCCTGCCCGATTGTTTTCGGCGTCTGTCCCACCACTTCGGCAGCGAAGTTCCGGTGATTCATTTTCTTAGTCCTTTGGGTTTCAAATTACTTTGTCTGTCGTGGCTTCGGGAACGACTCCCTGTTTCTTGGTAAAGCGATTGCCTTGTTGGGTGGTAGGAAATAAATTGGTTCCTTCAGCTCGCCGACTAGTGGGTTTGACCGTGCCCTCGCGGCATGTCGCGTTATTGTTGATGGTACTTTGGTTATTTCCTCCCGCCTTCTTTTCATGGAGTTGTTTGATTTCTTTCTTGGATAGGGCTTGGGATGATCGAGGGTTAACAGGATGCATATCAAGCAGGTCTGTTTCTCTCTGTTTGTTTTTCCATGTATTTTGGATCATGAGCTTCTATCTTTCTTTGATTTTCCCTGAGGAGGACGTGATGGGGATTATATGTACTGGAGTCGTGTGTAGGTTATTATAGAAGGGTTCAAGAGCTACAGGGAACAAGTAGCCACCGAGTATTTCAGTCCCAAAGTTAATTGTGTTGGTAATTGCCCCAATTCATAGTCGTAGTATCGTTTTTTCTTTATATTTTTATTTCTATGGTGAACTTCAGCTTTTCCAGCGAAATATTATCAGTAATGCACATTTATTTTAGTTTCTGCTTTAAGTAATGTGAATTACATCTACAGCTGTAGGGTTTGCATTTCTTGCCAATCTTATCTTCAGAAATTATTTTCCCCTCAAATTATCTACTTCTTTGTAGTTAGATGTAGCCTAATGCATTTGATTGGTTGTTATTTCTAATGCAAACCCATTAACTTTTACAGTTGGTGCTAATGGCTCTGGCAAGTCTAACTTTTTCCATGGTAAGTAAAGAGCAATCCATCACGATCCTGATTGCTGACGCTTTGATTTCTCATAATTTTACTAATGCTTTTCCTTTTCTTTTTCTTCTAATCAATGTTACGCAGCTATACGATTTGTGCTGAGTGACATCTTTCAGAACTTGCATAGTGAAGATAGACATGCCCTCCTTCACGTACACTTTCTTCACTATATTTTAATTTGACTTTTTATCAGTTAATGCATTTTGCATGTTGCTTTTCTTCGTGGTAACTTTACCTGTTCTTGCTTTTAGGAAGGCGCTGGTCATCAAGTCTTGTCAGCTTTCGTGGAAATTGTGTTCGATAATCTAGACAACCGATTACCGGTATTATCTGTTAAATTTATAAAGTGCTAAATTTCTCCATGTTCGTAGTTCCCTTGATATTTCCGATCAGAAAGGAGGATATTATGGTTTCTTGATCTCAGCCATGTTGAACTTACTCTTGAATTGTCATGTTTGTGCTTTCTCCTTTTTTTCCTTTTGGCATTCTCATTCTGCATGTGGATGATGATGCAGTTTCATTTATACTTCTGGACAGGTTGACAAAGAAGAGGTACGGTTGCGTCGGACCATTGGCTTTAAAAAGGATGAGTACTTCTTAGATGGAAAGCACATCACGTGAGCCTCGCTTACTCTCTTTCGGGGGAAAACATGGGTCGGGAACTCATTGTTTCATGATCCTATTATATGGTGTGCATAGTTTGACTTTGGGAGTGGGCATATTGCAGTAAAACCGAGGTGATGAACCTACTGGAGAGTGCAGGATTTTCCCGTTCCAACCCTTATTATGTTGTGCAGCAAGGCAAAGTATGTTCTTGTTTGAGTAATGCTTTGCTTATTAAAATTTGTCTGGTATAGATGCCATACTCACTTGTGTGTTGTCCTGTCTTTGCTCTTATTTTATACTCGTTCTTAGATTGCTTCATTGACATTGATGAGAGACTCCGAGCGGCTTGATTTATTGAAAGAAATTGGAGGCACCAGAGTTTACGAGGAGAGACGTCGTGAAAGTTTGAAAATTATGCAAGATACAGGTAAAATTTTTACAGTTGATTACCATAATATGAAATTACGTATGGTCTAAATCAGCATCTCGAAATTAGGGAACAAGAGAAAGCAAATTATTCAAGTGGTCCAGTACTTGGATGAGAGACTGAAAGAACTGGATGAGGAGAAGGAAGAGTTGAAGAAATATCAGCAGCTAGACAAGCAACGCAAGTCCTTGGAGTACACTATTTATGACAAGGAGCTTCATGATGCAAAGCAAAAGTTGGCCGAGGTAACATCATCGGGCATCTGATTGACTTCCATTGCTATGCCAATTGTGCATTTGTCACACTCAATCTAATTGAACATGTCGTCTGGCTGCTGTCAGTTCGATACCTTTTTGGGGAAGTTCATCTATTCATAGAATTTTATCTAGCCGATACACAAGAAAATACATGAGTTGAATATATAGAGTGATTATATTAATAATAATAGTTATCACTTTTTGTTTGCTTAATGGCCTTAGATATTTCACAGGAAGTAATTCCTGAATGATGTAGAATCCAGTCCCTAATTTGTTTGTATATTTAGCTCTATGAGTAACTTAGCTCACTGACAGAGTTAGCTGCCTTTATGGATTCTCCACTAAGTGGTAAACTGTGTAATCGAAATACCAACTTGTAGCACATATTATGGTGTCAAATTCTTTATTTGGGGAATTTACTTATATGTTCATCTTCTTGCAACAAGTTTCTCATAATGCATGCATTCAGATAGAGGAGGAGCGGATAAAAGTGTCTGAAAAGTCGGTTCAAATGTATAATGAAGTCTTGGATTCTCGTGAGAGGTCCAAAGAGTTTGATGAGACTTTGAAAGATAAGACTAGAAAAGTCCAATCTCTGAAAAAGGAGAAAGAATCTGCTGAGAAACGGAAAGGGGAAGCACTAAAGAAAGAGACAGAACTTGAGTTCGATGTCAGAGATCTACGGGGGAAAATTGCTGCAATCACCCGAGACAAAGTACACTTCATATAACAGATACCCATCATATTGACATTCCAGGAGTTCTAGAGATTTGATACGTTTTTATTCTATCTGGTCTCAGGAGGAAGCAGAGAAGAAGCTAGAGAATTTGCTGAAAGAAATTCAGGACTCAACTAAGGAGCTAGAGAAGATAACTCCATTATATGAAACACAGGTTGTTAGAGAACAGGAAACCACTAAAAAGTAAGGCACACCTACTTGCAGATGATTATTTTCATTTGTTTGGGACTTGCATTCTTCTTTCTGGCAATATCTTGCTGTTAATTTTTTTGGGGACACCTTGTAACATTGAGAAGTAGTTATTTTTGCGATAGTGGGAATGTGTTGAATTGTCCAGGCATGACAATAGCTTTTGATATTTTCATTAGCACATTTTGTTGATGTCCAGAGGCTCGAGTCCTACATCCTGTCCACTTTATGTCGGCTTACTCTGTTCTCATACTATCAAATACTTCTTACGGGTTCTCACACCTTCTGTGTTTTACTTGTAAATATTTCAAAAATAATCATGAATTCCGGCCTATCCGGATTTGCCCTGTTGGATTTGTCGGATGCCATGTATTCCATTTGTTTATTTTGCGACTTCATACTTTCATTTTCCGTGAATTACCTCAGGATAATGGACCTTGAGAAACAACTCAGTATTTTGTACCAGAAACAAGGACGTGCTACCCAATTTGCAAGTAAAGCTGCCCGTGACAAGTGGCTGCAGAATGAAATTAATGATCTACAACGTGTGCTTTCAACAAATCTAGCCCAGGTAAGTTTTTTTAGTGGTAATCCATATGGTCTGAAAATTTCTTATCTGCTAGAAATACTTAATTTGGGTATTTGCTAACTCCTAGCTAATGGTGTAAGAGTATCCATGTAATCGGCAGCTGTTCCAATTTATACAATGATGTGGATATCTTAGTTTGGCCTAATTCATATAAGGATGTGTTCCGTGTTTTTCATCTGTCGAGATGTCATATATTATGTGATCGGATGACCTCTGTGAAGTTAAAGGTTGTTTCTTCCCTCCCGCTGACGCCTCGCAAATGCAAGAATATATACGCAATAATAAATAGTACTATAAAACAATAATAATAAATAAATCAATAAATAGGCAATAATAAGTAATGTTACATGTATAAAAAAATAATAATAAATAAATCGATATATAGTTACATTAATAATATTACTATTATCATATGTACTTATCAAATTTTGACAGACTTTGCTTTATACCTCAGTTTTTTGGCAGTTTAGCCATCCTCCCCCTTGTTATTTCTCATCACAATTGCTTAAAAATTAGCTATTCATAATTGGATGACGGCTTAATACAAATAAGTAGGCAATACATGGGAAAATAGAGTTCAATTACGTGCATTTATCAGAGGATTCTCCCTTAATAATTTCGATTTATCATTACTGTTTTGTTTACTCTAGTGCAAGCATTTTGGCTTACTATCACATCTAGCTGTTGTATTTTAATAGGAGCAAAAGCTTCGAGACGAGATTAACCAGCTTGAGGAAGACTCTAAGGAGCAAGATCTTTACATTGAAGGCCGTGAAAAAGATATTGCTTCTTTGGAGAGCTCCATCGGTCAGTCACGGAATGGGTTTGTGCGTCATAAATCTCAGAGGGATAGATTCCAGGATGAGCGGAAGTACGACTTTCAATTCTTCTCAATCGATCTGTTAAAATTAAGCTTGCAATAAAAGAACAGACATTTTAAACTGCTGCTGATCTCCCGTGCCTCAAGGTTGATTAGTGAGCTTCTTTCTGGTTTTGATAGATCCTTGTGGGACAAAGAAAGTGAACTTTCCAGTGAAATTGACAGATTGAAATCCGAAATTGATAAGGCTGAAAAAAGTCTTGATCATGCAACACCTGGCGTAAGTTTTTTCCTTTCCTGAAATCTGCTTGCTTGATTGTAACTTTCATGGGTACAATTTGTTATTTATTTAGTTTGCGGTATCATTTCTATTTAAATGTTCATTTTATTTAGCATACGACATCCGTGTTTTGATGTTTTGATTCTTTTGAGTATAAGATACTGTGCTGCTGTATTCGACTCTGCATCTTCCTTTGTGCCTGGCTTTTAGCGACATTCTGTTCATTTCTCTCAGGATGTGAGGAGAGGCCTTAATTCAGTTCGGAGAATCTGCAGACAACTCCAGATCTCAGGTGTGCATGGACCCATTATTGAGCTTCTGGATTGCGACGAGAAGTTCTACACTGCAGTAGAAGTTACAGCAGGAAATAGGTTGCTTCAACTGTATATTGTGTTCTGGCGGTTTCTTCATCTCGACTTCTCCTTGGTCATCTAACATTTGTGTATGTTTTGCCAGTTTATTTCATGTGGTGGTCGATGATGATGAGATTTCTACTCTGATAATCAAGCACCTCAATCAATCAAATGGAGGTCGTGTCACTTTCATTCCCTTGAACAGGGTAAAGGCTCCACATGTAAATTATCCCGAGAATTCTGACGCAATACCCTTGTTGAAGAAGCTGAAGTTCTCGCCCAACCACTATCCAGCATTTTCCCAGGTTATTGTGATATGAATTTCACAAATTTCTCATAGCCCTTGCAGATCTTATCCTGCCTTGAAGATGGAAGTCAGATTAACTTTGAGTCGAGATTGTTTATAATATTCAACTTTCTGTTGGCTGCACTCTTCTCATCTCTATAAATTCTCCAATAATATTAGATTGCCCGTAAGGGCTTGGAATTCTTTTCATTGTAAGGTTGAGTTTTTTGGTCCGTAAATTTAAGAATGGTAACATTGACGATTACTGAAAACCTGACAATATCTTGACAGTTCCTCTTAAATTTGAGATCGGTGACATTTATGTAGGCTATCTGGAATTGACTTGTTGATCATGGTCTTGGAGATTTTTCTCCGCGGTCGCTCATAACGGTGTTGTAATCCAACTAAAGGAGTATTCCTAGGAAATTGGAAGATTGTCGGCTGATTCCTCTCTCCATCTATTGTTTACTCTTCCGATTAAGTTTGTTCTCTTAAGCTGCAGTTGGCTTTTATCCTGGTTCCAGGTTTTTGCTCGGACAGTTATTTGCCGGGATTTAGATGTTGCTACAAAGGTTGCACGCATCGATGGTCTTGACTGCATTACAATGCAAGGTTTAGACTCGAGAGATTCTGTATAATTTCTGTATTCTAGTCTTGTATCCCTGTAATGTCCTGTCTGGCAATTCACTCTTTATCTGTTTTTCTTTGCAGGGGATCAAGTCAGCAAAAAGGGTAGCATGACTGGTGGGTTTTATGACCACAAGCGTTCGAGGCTTAAGTATATGAACACAATTAAGCAGAATAAAAAGTTAATACGGGCAAAAGAAGATGAACTGAGGAAGATCAGAGATTCGCTGAGGGATATCCTTTTGGGATCTTCTTATAGTTCACTATCACTCTCTATCATCCTAACTGTTTATCATTCAAACTGGTGAAAAGTTTTCCTTAGATTGATGTTTTTTTTTTTTTTTTTTTTGGGGGGGGGTGGTTTATTGGTTTTGATTTGTTTGTTTGGAATCATGTAACCTAGTGAAGCGTTTTCTTAAATTCTGCACCTTTTGTTGGGTTTGGTTGTTTGGAAGTAGATGCTATCCTAAAATACTCCCAGTTAGCCCTTGTTCCTAAGAATATGTTGTAAGTCTTGTTGGATTCTCCTTTCTGGTTGTTTGTTTGTTAGTTCTGATGGTTGTCATTATTTTGTACGTCTTAACTTATCACACTGGTAGACCAGAATATCACTGAACTTGTCTCTGAGCAGCAAAAGATTGAGGCTAAGCAGGTTCATGATAAGTCGGAGTTGGAGCAGCTGAGACAGGATATTGCCAATGCTAATAGACAGAAATTTTTGATTTCAAAAGCTATTGAGAAAAAGGTCAGAACAGCTTCAACAATTTCATCCTACCACTTTTTTGGGTATCATGGCATGCTATGTAGCGACGCATTTTATTCTTTCCTTTTCATTTGCTGGTCTCACTTGCATAGGCTTATTGTTGTTCATCTCTTTTTAAAGGAAAAATCACTGGGGGCCGTTCAGACTCAAATTGATCAACTTAAGAGCAGCATGGCCTTAAAGCAAGCAGAAATGGGAACAGAGTTGATTGATCACTTGACACCTGATGAAAAAGAGCTTCTTTCAAAACTAAACCCTGAAATCGAGGATCTCAAGAAGGTGCTTTTGGAATACAAAACAGAACTGTTGGAGGTGAGGCGAGCAATCCTCATTGGAGTGATTCGTGTTTTAGATATTTGAAACTTCGTGCCTTCTATCTGACTTCATTTCTTCAGACGGAAGCCAGAAAAGCTGAAATAGAGACAAAACTCGCAACCAATCTTAAGAGGCAAAAACAAGAGTTGGAGGCTATCATATCTTCTACGGAGACTGAAACTCTGAAAACTGAAGCTGAAATGATGATGCAGGAGCTCAATGATGCTAAATCATTGGCTCTTGATGCAACTCAGCGGTGTGAAGGTAGTGTTTCCCATGACATCAGGCAGGGTTTATTTTGGCTGAGTCATTTGATCTGATGAATTTGTTTTCCAGGAATTGATAATGAAATTGCGACAATGAACAAACAGATAAATCAGATCAAGGATGAGATGAATAAATTAAAGGTTTGTGTTGCTTGATTTACAAATTTGTGTGTCAAAGATCTGCTGCTTATTGGCTTTCTTGTTTCAAATGTAGGCTCTGGAGGACAACTATGACAAGACCCTTCAAGATGAAACAAAAGAACTTGAACAGCTCTTTAGCAAAAGAACTAGTCTGCTTGCTAAGCAGGAAGAGTATGCCAAAAAGATCAGAAACCTGGGTCCATTGTCTTCCAGTGCTTTTGACACGTAAGTTATTTATTTATTTTTTTTTTTTTGGGGGGGGGGGGAGGTATGTTCCTTAATAATGTTGGTCCACAAACTATTTTTAGAAATAGGGTCCATAGCTTCAAAATTCCTTGATTAATGCCCCTAAGTCGGTGTTTTTTTTTTTGGTAGAAATGAAGTTGGATAGATTAGATTAAGCGTTCGTTACACCGTAGGTGTCATGCCACGGCAAATCTCCATGCATCAGATCTAACACAAAGTCCGGTAAATAGGGGGTGCAGTCGTGTAGGGGTGATCTTTGGATGGCTCCAATCTTTCCCTTTGCGTACTTGGTTATTCTGTTTGTTGGTCTGTGGGTATTCTACCCTTCTGCTTGTAATGTCCTAGGAGTGCCTGGAGTTCTGTTACCTTTTCCATTAAAATACCGATTTTACCCGCTAAAAATGCATAAATCATTGTTTGAGATACCGACTTGCCTTCGGGAGGTTGAAATTGGTGTTTCAAACACCGATTTTTCCAATTTTTTTCAGACGAAATCGGTGTTTCAAACACCTATTTAGGGCATTAGTCAATGAATTTTAAAATTTCTGACCCCGTTTCTAGAAATATTTTTGCAACTAATGTTATATTGGAACTAACTCGGGGGGGGGGGGGTAGTATCATTTTCTTGGTACTTATGTTCAAATATCACAGGCTTGTCAACTGTGTGAGTTACTTCATTTTCCATCTGGATAATCTTTTTTCTTGTCTGTCTTGCTGTGGTTTGTTGGAGACAAAAGGTTCAGGAGGAGGAGCGTTAAAGAGTTGCAGAAAATGCTGCACAGATGCAACGAGCAGCTTCAACAGTTCAGTCATGTAAACAAGAAAGCCCTTGATCAGTATGTTAATTTTACTGAACAGAGGGAGGAGCTCCAGAAAAGACAAGCCGAGTTAGATGCTGGAGATGAGGTATGAGATGAGTTCCGCTGCAATTTTTGCTTTTTTGAAAACTAGTGCCTAAGTTTTCTTACTCATTCAATTGCAGAAAATCAAGGAGCTGATATCTGTCTTAGACCAGAGGAAGGATGAATCAATAGAACGCACTTTTAAAGGTGTAGCGAGGCATTTTCGCGAGGTTTTCTCCGAACTCGTGCAAGGTGGCCATGGCCATCTGGTTATGATGAAGAAAAAGGTACGAATTTCTTTAGCTATAGCTCTTTCTTTCGGTATGATTGCCTTATGATAAAGGTAGGTAATAGAGTTGCTTTCTACAATTTTTCCTTTTCCTTCTATTGGTGCTACATGCTCAGGAAATAATCTTGCGACTTAGTGATATTGGGAAGTTTTTATTTTATTTTATTTTCTCAAATGATCTTGGGAATCACAATTGACCAAAGAGGGCTTCTTGCTTGAAATACAGGATGGTGAGCCTGACGATGACGATGATGAGGATGGTCCTCGACAAGCAGATGTAGAAGGAAGGGTCGAGAAGTACATTGGCGTGAAAGTCAAGGCACGTACACTTTGTAGCGATACTTCCTAAAAGCTTAGCTGCAAGTTTAATATATGTTCATGAGTCGGGGTTTTTCTTGAATAATTCTTTCTTGAATAATTTCCCTCTCAAAGACCCCTTCCTCTTTCAAATGAAAAGAAACTGATGGTTCGGTGTTTTGATTGGTTGGAATTTGGCCGTGTGATTTTTTTCCTTCACAAATTGTACTTGACAGAGGTTTGCTTTTTGGCTTAGAAGGAAGAATACCTTACTCTTGTGTCTTCTATGTAGGTCTCTTTCACCGGGCATGGAGAAACACAATCGATGAAGCAATTGTCCGGTGGTCAGAAAACTGTAGTTGCTCTCACTTTGATATTCGCCATACAAAGATGCGACCCTGCCCCATTCTATCTTTTTGATGAGATAGATGCAGCACTAGATCCCCAATACAGGACAGCCGTCGGAAGTATCCTCCTCCACTTTGGGATTATTTCTGTCGCCTGAATACCTGACACATACATATGCTTTCTTTTCATTGAATTCATCCGGGGCATGCATATGCAACATGGTGTTCGTGTAGTTTGTTTTACGATTTACGGATTCTGAAATTGTCATTGTTGCATATGTAGAGGTTTCCACTTAACTACTGATATCATAGACATGATTCGTCGCCTGGCTGATACATCGAGCACACAATTCATAACCACTACCTTCCGACCCGAGCTTGTGAAAGTCGCTGACAAGATATATGCAGTGGAACATAGGAACAGGGTGAGCCGTGTTAATGTTATCTCCAGAGATGGTGCATTGGATTTCATCGAGAAGGACCAGTCACATGCAGAATGAATCCTTCAATTTAAGGTCGGTAAAATTGTCAATTTCTTCTTCCATGTTTCATTTAGCAAATCACTATTGGTATCTGGCATGTTGTGAGAGAGGGCCCCCGAATTTCGTCAAAAATCATCTTCATTTTCGTTTTTCATGCTAGCTCTATCCCGGTCTACGTATCTGATGTCTGAATTTTACCTGTACTTCTGGATTTATGCTATGTTAAATCGTCATGTGCCTGATTCAATACCTTTTCCGTAATCATCCAGGGTCATGGAGAAAGTCCTGGGGGCCTCATTGTGTTTTGTTGGGTCTTCTTAGGAGATGAACAACTAGTAGTTATGTATATAGTTCTAGCAAGGTGGTTGGTTATGTTGGAGCCCTGGTTATGTCTTAACGAAGATCTGATTATCCTGTTGTCACGTGTTGCTGACTGAACCCGAGGAATGTCTGAAACAGTAAGTTGATTTTATTGTTGTAACTTGGCAACAAAAGTAGGGTCTCTACTATCTCTGAAATCTTGTCTATGGCCTTAAATAGTAATGAAGCCCGGGAAATCAAGGCTCAGTCCAACTTCTCATTGCCATAACTTATGCTGCGGTGGCGTTAATTGGCTGGGTCGTCAGGCCAAACCCGAATGGGAACAAGGGGTCATAGTGAGCGTCGCCCACGTTCATCGGGAGCTGGTCGACTGTCTTGAACCACGTTCTCGGCAGCATCCCTGTGAATCCGTAATCCCCGAACAGGACATCGGCCACCCCCTGTCCTTCGCTTCCCGGCAGCCATGCCGCAACCAGAGCTTCGATTACGTCGATGTATGGCTGTATCACCACTGGCCTCCCTGAGACAACCACCACAACGCACTTGATGGATCCACATACGTTTGATATCACGCTCGGCCCTGGGTCTGGAATTGTAAGGTTTGTGCTGTCGCCAGCAGTCTCGGCGTAGGGATATTCCCCGACGACAACAATAGCATATGAGAAGTTGCCAGATTTGACAAACTGAGCGTCCGGGTTCTCGCTGAAGACAACATCTGTGGACAGGTCTACAGCTGCACTTATTCCGTTTAGTATGGTAGTCCCTGCAACGAACAGCCTTCAGCAATTCCGTCGTTTGTAATACCCCCCAAAAACTACAGAGTAAGACTAAGATTTCTCGTACCTGCAGTTACGTTGTTGCCGCTGACGCCTTGCCATGCTATTGTCCAGCCACCACACTGGTACCCCAAGTTGTTGGCATGAGTTCCTGCAACGAGAATCCTGGACGCATTCTTCGGGAGCGGCAGCATTGGGTCGTCTGCATTCTTGCCATTCTTCAACAGCACCAGAGATTTCCTCACTGCTTCTCTCGCCAAATTCCTGTGAGCCTGACTTCCGAGCTCGCTCACGAAGCTGTTGTCAGCCCAAGGATTCTCAAACAGACCCATTGTGAACTTGACCCTGAGGATCCTGTGGACCGCATCGTTGATCCGGCTCATAGGGATTACACCATCATTGACCAAGCCCGTCAGCGTAGTGATGAATTCGGATCCGTTTAGTGGAACCATGACCTTAAAAGACAAGGAAGTAAGGGTCATCAGATCAGCGGAGGAACGAGTTGCGATCAAGGCAGCACTTTCTTACCATATCGATGCCGGCTTCGATTCCTTTCTGGACGGAGTAGGTATAGTTTGCATGCGGAGGATCTGTGATCTTGTCAATGCCTTGCCAATCAGATATCACGAAACCCTGTAACCAAATACTTGAGATAGTTACAAAGATGCAGGATAAATTGAATGGATGAGATCTTGAATTATCGTAAGAAGTACCCGGAATTTGAGTCTGTCCTTGAGGAAGCCAGTGACGAGGTCCTTGTTCGCATGCATCTTAACCCCGTTCCAGCTCGAGTAAGAGACCATCACCGTGGCCACCCCTTTCCGTATGGCATCATAGTAACCGGGCATGTGGATGCTGAGAAGGCCGTGCCAGTCGATCACCGTGTTGTTCTCGTTAACCCCCCTCGTTGTCCCGCCGTCACCAACAAAGTGCTTTGCGCACGCCAAAACCTTGTCCCTGACCAAAAAACATCCACACGGTTACCTCAAAGACGTACATATACACGCTCGGGACACAATCATACCTTCCGCCAAGGTAAGGAACTCCCAGAGAATCGGAAGGGATATCGCCCTGCAAGCCGGGAATGATCTCTGTCATGGATCTCACGACGTTTATGTCTTCGCTGTAACTCTCGTAGCACCTTCCCCATCTCGGATCTCGACATACCTATCATTCATCATCATTTCAATGAAAACCAAACATAACTACAACATCATCAAGTACATAAAGCAAGAGAAGTGATTCGGAACCGCAATGCATGGGGCAAATGCATAGTTGATCCCAGTAGCCCTGACTTCAAGTGCAGTTGCTGCTCCAATTCTCTTCACCAATTCAGGATCCCTGCAATTTCATCACCATCAACACTAAAATTGAATTTCGGCAATCTACCAAACAAAAGAACTGATCACTGAATCTTATTCGTTTATTGCCTGGTGGCCCCTAGCCCGACATTGTGGGGAAATATGGTGGCCTGATACACGCCATTGTGGCCGTGGACAGCATCGATCCCATAAATCATCGGGATCCCGAGTCGGCTCGAAAGAGAGCCGTTCTGGAACCCATTGATCATGTCTATCCAGTCCTGGGGGGTGGCCCTGGGGAGAGGAACGCTTCCGCCTCCACTCAGCACGCTGCCGATGCCGTAATCCCTCAACATACCAGGGGTGACGGAAACCCGGTCGAGCTGAACCATCTGGCCAATCTTCTCGGCCAAGGTCATCTTCTTCATGAGATCCCTGATCCTACCATTCATGTGGTGCTTAGGATCCTTGTACTTGACGTACTCTTCTCCTGTCCCATGTGAAATAACACCCTTTAACATGAGACATAGGAAAATGGTAATCCCAAACGCTGTGACATCCCTTGCCATCTCCTCAACCAATCAAAGCAAAAAAAAAAAACCAAACTTAGTCCAAACTATAATGAAATCGAAACTGGAACTGGGTTTTGATTTTTTGAGTGGGAAAATAAGTTGATTTGAAGAATTGGGTTCTTTTAAGGACAGGGAGATGATGATGATGTTTAATGCTTATCCTGATTAAAGTCCAAACCCTCCTCCCATGATTCAAATTTTGTTATGAAAATCAGAGATTTCTCGGGGATTCTCTAGTCCGCACAAATTCAAAAGGAATTATTTTCTTTTTCCAAATTAGGAAATGTTTTTTTGGTAGAACCAAATTAGGAATTTTGTTATAAAAATTTCATAACAAATACATCTTATTTGAAAGCTAGCATTTACACGGAGGACGGGTTTTATTTACACGGAGAGCGGCTTCTCGGATCGTATTTCGTAAATTTTTTTTAAAAACTAAACGTATTTACGTAAAACTCGAGAAAGCTAGCCTTAAAATGTAGAGTTCCCTCCCTTTCGTGAGGTTGGCCTCTGACTATATATAATCATCTCTCTCGAAGAACGAGGCAGCCACGATGATACGTGGCGTGGCATCTTAGATGACAGTTTTCTGTATCGGAGGAACGAGATGATATGAGAAATCTATTTCTTATCAGAAGAGAGGAGAGAGTCCGTAGATTAAATGACCAAAAATGGAGTAGAAAAGATAAGCATGTCCGTGGCAAGCGCTAGGAAAGGCCGATCCCCGATCAAGCAAAGAATAATCAATCCTTTGGGAATCAGTGACAGATAAGAGAGAGTAGATTTGAGGCAAAGAATAATTTCCTAAATGTGTTCACCCTGGTTAATTACTTCCTGCATTTGGTCTATATGTCTTCTTGTTGGTACTCTTAGAGTCAGGTATAATAAAACTAAGGCCAAATACTTAAATATATATTAAACTTTGATTTTTTTTATTTGGCCTAACATTTTTTTTATTTGGCCTAACATTTTAAAACTAAGGTCTATATGTCCCGCTAACGGAGTCCTACGTGACACTGACATGGCAGTTAACGTCGTCAACTCCAAGTTTAATATATTTTTCTCCCTAATAAATTATCAAATATATCCTAAACTTTGACATTTTTTTTTTCCAATTTAGCCTAACATTTGAAAAATATTATGTTACATCCCAACGTTGAGCCGTTATCTTCATCATGTTCTATGTTAGCGGTCGACGCTAACGGAGTCCTACGTGACGTTGATACGATAATTAACGTTGTCAGCACCACGTTTAATCTATTTTTTTCTCAAATTGAACCATACACCCCGAATAAAGCACCGAATATATTTTAGTCTCACTCTTAACGAATATTTTAATCATGCTTCCGACCAATCCTACACCAGCACCCGACCACAATCTCACACCGACCCTTAATCCCCAACCACTATCCTACCCTAACCCTCTACTCCCAATCCCAAAAAGTTGACATATCAAAAATGTTGGTTTGGAGTTGTGTGTTTGTATACCAATGTTGACATACTTATACAATATTATTTGCTTGGATAATGACTGTGTTTGCTTAGATAATGTATGACAATGTGTTTGGGTGGGCATGTCCCGAATTTTAGTAATCCTGGATATGTTTAAAACATTTAATTGTGACTCTAATTAAAACAACTACAATTTGTTCATAATAGCTAAAAAATCTATTACAATATTTGTTCGTATTGGGGACGACTACGAATTATATGATGGAGATAACAGTTTAACGTTGGTATGCAAGATGATATTTTTCAAATGTTAGGCTAAATTAGAAAAAAGTGACAAAGTTTAGGATATATTAGATAATTTAGCCCGAGGAAAAAATAAATAATATGTGGCATTTTTCAAATAAATAAAATGGGATGTAAGATGATATTTTTCAAATGTTAGGCTAAATCGAAAAAAAATTGCCAAAATTTAGGATATATTTGATAATTTGGCCTAAAATTAATTATTTGAACAAAAACCATATAATCCAAAGGTTCTTAATCCAGCTGATAGATATTGGCAAAAAGGTTAGTGATAGCCAACCAACCCGACTACATCCACAAAAGCGAGTAGAAAGTGAAAGTAAACACAGCACATACGGGCTAAAATACTTCAGTTGCCCACTGTCGAGTGCGAACAAATAGATATCCCAAAATCCACAGGTATCGAATGTTTCTGTCTCGAACCCTGGGAACTCGTAACACTCTAAAAGCTTCTGATTTTCATGCAGGTAGTGAGTGCAACCCGTTAGAATGTGGAACCTCGAGTGACTCGGGCAAAAGTGGTTCTCAGTCGCTCGACTACCACGAACTAATGCTTCCAGCTGAATTTTTAAGGCAATGACGGCTCATGAAGTTAAAGGCTAAGCGTGACGTAAGGTATATCTCAAAGTTTGCCAAAAATGTATCATGGCAGTATACTCGATGTCTTTCCTTATTGTTCGCGTCGGAAACGGAGCATGTCGGAAATATTTGGCACGAACAACACAGGGGTTCGAATGTGGTCGCTAGTAAAAGAAATGTAGATGGATTGTATTAACAAATGACGACGAATGACGTCTTATAAATAAAAGAAAAAGCTTACAACCATGAAACTGATGATGAAAACACAAAAGAACTGAAAATTGGAATGGTGGAGACGCCGTAGGATTGCTGCAGACATTGTAGACTGGTGAAGTGATGCGCCAAAATCTGATCTCCAATTGGGTGTGGATGTGGATGTGGACGAAGGTTTGATGAAGAGATGGTCTGAACACACGTTTGAAAACGGAAGGCTAAAAAGCTGAGTGCTAGAGAACTAAGAACATAAAACCGATAACGATCAATTGTGCCTTATGATTCGCTGATAGAGGTCAATTTAGGTCTGTCGAGTCTCCAAAACTCGTAAGCTCATCCATCAATGATAGATTGCTTCGGTCAATTAAGGAAGTACTTTACGAATATAAAGATTATTTCGTCTAGAACTATATAGAAATGCATGTGTAAGATGAAGAGAGTTCGGCAAATGCAAGATTTCTCGTGGGAGTGCCGAAACCATATGCCTTAGGTTTTGTGTGCTATGCGTCTCCCACACTCTCATCCCAAAAGACGACTGCTATTTTGCTAGTCGTTGTTTGCCGCACATTGCCCATCAAGGAGCTTTCTCACAGGAGGTTTTCTTTGCCCAAGACTGCCTTTGTCAAGCTGCTCATTTTTCGTAAGTCGTCCACAATTTTCTTCATATTGTCCATGTTTATTTTGACGTCGTCCCTGTCCCTCTTCAAATCTGCAAATTCTTTGTGAAGTTCGATTTGCGGTATAAACTCTGACGGGGCTGCCCGATCATAAGAGACTGAAGGGACGAGGTCCGACTTCCTTGAGCCGGGTTGATTTTGAATTGATTCCTGGTTAAGGCTGCGTTAGTCCCATCATAGTCAGGGTTGGAAGTGTAGTCCAACTGATTGGAACGTCTAGTTCATGACATTTTGACCATATAATTTGTTCTCTCATTGTGGTCAGTAAAAACGTGTTCGCGACGCAATCACAATACGTCAAATATATTTAATATGAACTTCATAGGGATTCGTAATGTGGTCACTAGTAATTGAAAAGAGATGAATAACAAGTTGGATTCACAAAATATCATCTTGGAAAGGAAACAAAAGCTTACTGTCATAAGCAACAATGAAGAAAAAGAAAATCAAAGAGTTGGAATGGTGGTGGACTAACATTTCAATGGACTTGCAATGATGAAATCTAGATGCTGGTGGTGTGCTTGTCATAGACTCGACTCAATAGACTTGAGATACTTTCCTTTTCACACAAAAGACTTACTCTATCTTTGTAGACTTGTCGTGAGTATGTCTACCATAGACTTGGTCAAAACTTCTCATGTCTTCCATAGACTTAGTCAAAACTTTTCATTCTCTTACATCTATTTGGCTAAATCCTTTCTTTCTACCCGGTTGTTTGATTCATGAGAACATGATGAAAGCTGCATGCCCAGATGGCTATTTGGCTGTCTGGAAAGCCTGTGCTAAATTTTGATGCGACCTATAGCGAAGACTACACTAAATGGTATATTAGATATATAGGAAAGAAAACTAATTTGGATGCTAGATTCCAGTCATTGTTGCGCTTCATGTATAGAGATTCTTCTCAGAAGATGAAGACCCGCCTACTTTGTGAGTAGAGAAACCGGTTGAATGCAGAAGAATGCGGACGTGGGCAGTAAGATGAAGCCGATGAACGTGAAGGAGGAGAAGAAGAAGAGATGAGCCAAGGATGAATGGTCCAAAGGGCTGAAAAGAATGAAAAGCAGCCCAGCTCACTTAAAACACATCCACTCTTACAAAGAGTAGTGAAGTAATTAGACACATGGGTTGTTGTTAGAAAACCCAAGGGTGAGGAGTGGACGTACATCCTCACCTTGCTCTGTCAAGGTTGTTAAGTAAGAAGCAAGGGGAGAACAGAGACTGTAATCTCACTAAATACAGAAATTGAGTTCTCTTTTCGTGTAGTTGAAGCTTCCTAAAGGTTATCCTCAAGCCTTCATGGTATCAGAGCGCTAATGGTGGAAGTGCAAAGGATAAGGAGTATGGATATGGAAGCCATGGATAGTCCACATTTGCCGTTCTTCATCAACCCAGCAGACTTGCAGGCAGCAACGCTGGTATCACCGAAACTCTCATATGGGAACTACGCTGCCTGGAGAAGAGTGTTCAAGTTGGCCCTGTCTATTAAAAACAAGATGGGATTTGTTGACGGGACGATTCCAAAGCAAGGAAGTAGTGCCGTTCAATATGCAGCTTGGAAGCGGTGACAACTTTGTCAACGCCTGGCTACAGAGGTCAATCTTCATCCCAGTTGTATGAACTATATTTTATTTAGACACGACGAAGGAAATTTGGGAGGAATTACAAGAGAGGCATGGGATTCCGAATGATACTAGAATCTGTCAACTGCAATAGCAATATTATGGACTGGTGCAAGGTACAAAGACGGTTTCCGTGTTTTATAGTGAAATGTTGTCTCTATTGCACGACCTGAGAATCTATAGGCCCCTGCCACGTTGTGATTGTGGTAACTGCGATTGCAGATGAGAGAAGTTGTACGCGGAACAACAACAAAAGGACAAGATTTTTAAGTTCTTAAGTGGATTAATAAGGAGTTTGGAGTGTTACGAACTTAGATTCTGCTTAGAAAGCCTTTTCCTACATTGGGGGAAGCTTTTAACATAATACAAAGAGAAGAATTGCAGCAGACCAGAACAACATAGGAGATTGTGTACATGAGCAGTCCTATGGCAGCGACGACACAATTGGAGGTTGGCCAGAAGGCAATGCCAGAAGAAATGTTTGGGAAACAAGTGGGGTTGGCAGAAAGAGGGAGGTTTAAAGGAGAATTGCTTTGTGAGAACTGTAAAAAGAAGGGGCATCTTAAAGACAATTGTTACCTTCTAATTGGATTTCCTCCAAGCCAGAGTGGAGGAAGAGGAAGACGTAGATATGCCCAAAGAGGAGTCACTGGAGGAAGAAGAGTGAGTTTGACGATGACAGCAGGCAATGAGAAAATACAACAGAACTTATCCTAGCTGAGTCTAACAGAGCAGCAGGTGAAGAAGCTACTTTCATTTCTTAATGTGGATAATTCTGGAAAAACTGGTTCATTAGTAGACCGGGGACAAACTTCAGACACACATACCAACACACCTCATCCTAATCACTTCACAAGCATTTTGTCCTACCTCACTAAAACAGTTCAAACAGACAACCGTCACTGGATCATAGACACGGGTGCTACAGATAATGTCATCTCGAGTCTTGATCATTTTATTACCTTTTCTAAACTAACAGTTCCTCTACAGATACAACTACCTAATAATGCTAAAGTCCAAGCTACACATATAGGAGCTATTAAGCTTACAGATGATCTAATCCTTGAGAATGCTTTGTTTGTCCCATCTTTCTTATTCAACTTTATTTCAGCAACAAGTTGACTGCTAGCACTCATACTTGTCATGTTTTCTCACAACAATGGTGTCATATTCAGGACTAACACACCTGGAGGACGATTGGACTTGCTAAGAGAGTGGGAGGTTTATATGTGCTACAGAAGGAAAATGGGACAAGTCAGCCTCAAGCTTCAACTCAAGTCAAATCCGATACAATTCTTAACAATGAGCATACTTCAATGCATAACATAAACACTGTAAAGCCTCATACTACTTTTATATGACTTTGATATGTGGCATTGAAGCTATGACACGTGCCAGCAGATAAACTTACTACTTTACAAGCAATTGATGCATCTGCTACATTGCTGGAACATAATGCATGCTCTGTCTGTCATGAAGCAAAGCAGAAACGACTAGTTTTTCCACTCAGTGATATTCACACATCTAAAGCTTTTGATTTAGTCCACTGTGACATCTGGAGACCATGTTCAGATATAACATTAGGAGGATACAAGTATTTTCTAACAATTGTAGATAATCACTCGAGTATCTAGGGTCTTTTTAATGCAGAATAGTCAGAGTTGCAGTCATTACTGCAATGCGTTTGTCAAAACACAGTTTAATGCAAACATAAAATTTCTTAGAAGTGATCATGTTATGAGTTTAACCTCTTGTCCTTCTACAAAGCTCATGGCATACATCACACTTCTTGCATTGCCACTCCACAACAAAATGGAGTGGTAGAGCGCAAACATTAGAATTTGTTACAAGTAAAACGAGCCTTACTTTTCTAAGCCAAATTGTCATTTTTCTTTGGGGTTATGCTTTATTAGCTGCAATGCATATTATAAATAGATTGCCAAGTAAGCTTTTACATCATAAATCGCCATTTGAAGTTCTTTTTTCTCAAAAGCCTTCAGATCAGCATCTTCGTGTTTTGGGGTCACTTTGTTTTGTTTGCACTTTAGAACATAGCAGAAAAAAACTAGATAGACGTGTGAGGAGATGTCTTTTTTTTTGCTATCCTTTTGGCACTAAGGGTTACTATTTTTTAGACTAAGAAACTCACAAATGTTTATCTCCCGTGATGTGATTTGTTATGAACGCATGTTTCCTTCTCTAGCATCAGATTCTACATCATATGAGGAGTCTAGTTTTTTAGTTCTTCCTTTTCCCACTTCACATCATACAGCAGATGATGCTGTGTTTTCTGATTATTTACATTATGTAAGACATGACACTCCTGTTATTAAATCAAATAATCAGAGAAACCACAAACCAAGAAAACAGTGGAAGACTATCGTTTACGCGGATTTACAGTCATCGAGAAAGATCAAGGAAAAAGGAAATATACACGTATTCGCCGTATTCGCCAGTCGTAAATCAAAAGAAAGAAACCTGAGTGGGGTAGATCTCCTTCCCCTTTTCCTTCCGTACGGCTGCTCTCGATGGAAGAGGCCAAAGAAAACTGACGATCTAACTGACAGGGTAATATTTCCTAAATATCGAAAACTCCATATATATATATATTATATATATATATATAGAGTTTTCCTTATACAAAGTCAGTTTTGCCCTTTAATAAATAAAAGTCTAAAGGACATGAGAAATGACCTAGCCTTAAATAATCATAATATGTATGGTCCTAGCCATCAAAAGACCATAGGATATAAAATGGCCTACACCTAGCCGTAAAACACATCAAATAAACGAGATGCGTATATCCCAATAACTTTAGCGATCATGATACTTTAGGTTAATTTCATGCACTGTCTTATGTCATAGCCTGTTTTATAAAATATAATTTTATAAAATAAAATAAAAGGTAATATAAAACTATACAATTAATGACAGCCCAAATAAGAAAAAATTCCAACAACTCCATCTACATCAGAGGTGCATGATACAGTTCCTATTGTCTCACCTAGTAAGGAAAACACTTCTGATTTGAAAAGAAGCACAAGGTCTCGCAAGCTTCCCAGTTATCTTAAGGAGTATCATATAAACCTCTCTACTCAATTAGCAAGTACCATGACATCCAATAGGTCAGTCCCTCTCAGCTTCATCTCTTCTTCTCCCAAACACCCCAAAGAACCTTTTCTCTCTTACTCTCGACTGTCCAAGCCTTATAAAATTCGTTTTATCCCTGAAAAGCAACATAGAACCTCATAATTACTCTGAGGCCAAAGGATTTCCACATTGGGAAGCTGCAATGGCAACTGAGCTGAAAGTTTTGTCAGATAATGGCTCTTGGGATGTAGTTTCCCTTCCCCTAGGAAAACGAGCAGTTGGCTACAAGTAGGTATACAAAACCAAGTTGCGGGCGGATGGTTCTTTTGAGTGTCGCAAAGCAAGGTTAGTTGCCAAAGGCTACACCCAACGGGAAGGTTTTGCTTATCAAGAAACCTTTTCCCCAGTGGCCAAACATACCTTAGTACGGGTCTTTCTAGCTCTTGCTGCTAGTGAAGGGATGGTATCTCAAAAAGTTTGATATCCACGACGGTTTCTTAAATGGGGAACTCCATGAAGAGCTTTATATGATGCTTCCTTCGGGCTTGGACATTTAGGGGGAGACTCAAGACGGTTCTACTATGGTGTGTAAGCTCAACAAGTCTCTATCGCTTAAAACAAGCCTCACGCGAATGGAATAGTAGGCCGATGACTTGCTTAGTAGACAATGGGTTAAAGTAGTCACGAGCTGATTACACCTTGTTCACTAAGCAATGAGAAGGTGGCTTTGTGGTTATTCTAGTTTATGTTGATTATATGGCAGTGGCTGGAACAAGTGAAGAGCTTATATTTGAGCTCAAGGAGTGTTTGCAGAAGGAATTTAAGTCAGAGACCTTGGAACTCAGATTCATTTTAGGATTGGAGATTGCAAGGTCAAGCAAAGGGATCTTCGTTTCGCAAAAGGGGTATTCCTTACGACTCTTACGAGTACAACCCCAATTGTCCCTAATCACAAGTTGACACGTGAAGAAGGAGAGCCAGTGTTGGATGCAAGTGCATACAAAAGTTTACTAGGGAGACTGATTTACCTGGGGATCACGTGTCCAGATTTGATTTACGCAGTACACATATTGCGCAGTTCATGGACAAGCCAGCTAGGAAACACTGGGATGCTGCTTATTATGTGTTGAGGTATTTGAAAGGGATGCCAGGCAAATGAATTTTCTTTCCAACAGAGACAGAACCGGAGCTGCAGGCTTACTCGGGTAGTGACTGGGGAGGTTGTGTTGAGACGTGATAACTCTATGAAAGTAGAGTAATTTATGTTAATTTCATATATATTATGTTAGATTTGTGAAATATCGTGTTTATTGCATAATATTTCTTGTATTTCATATTATTCCCAAGAAGTTTGGATATTACCGAATTTTGGGTTTATTTTAGGATAAAAGTGGAAACAAGAAGATTTTGGCGTATCTACAAAGATTATGCGGACCGACGAGGATTTTGGTGCTCACGACAAGAGGGAAGGAAATACGAGGAGAAAAATATCTTATTTTCAGATTTTCTTAGATTCTCTGGGTTTTTATTTTTTAGGCTTTATAAAAGTTCTTTATTCGCCCTTTTGCCAGAGGGGGAAACGATACTTGGCTAAACTTTCTTTGCTAGGATATGTTAAACCGAATTGTGTAGTTGAATTTCTGGAACTCGTTTTAGAACAAATTAGTATTTTGGATATTTATTTATTTCGTTTGATCTTAATGCATGCGATTTGTCTGATCAACGAATTGTATTGACTTGTTATCCTAATTTAAACTCGGGAGAGGAATTTTAGGAGAGAACAAAAACGAAATAGCTTTGGTTAATATCGCGGGAGCGAATTAGCTAATACGTAGTATCGAGAGATATACTTCTAGGCAACCATTATAGAATTGACTCTTAATGTGTTTCTTACCTTCGTAATTTACTATAGGGCTATATGTTTTATGGTGGTTTTAAATAGTCCTTTGTAAACTCGGAAAAGGCACTTAGGGACATGAGAATCCGGTTAGTAAACAGAATTAGTATAAATTTAGGATAAACGAGTGAAGGGATTTAACGAAACAAGGAGGGGATACGTGATCCTTTGCTTTTCCGAACTGATTGAATTCCGGTTTCTTTGCTTTTGATTTTTGCTTTTCATTTAGTTTTCAAAGTTCTAAACTAATTTCTTTTATTGGCTTGGCTACATAAGAATTGCGATTGTGTATACTAAAATGTTTTATTTGCTATCCTCGTGGGAACGATAACTCTACTCATCTTATATTACTTGTTGCGATCCGTATACTTGGGATGTGCGAATTTAGCGATCAAGACACGTAAATCAACAATTGGTTTCAGAATCTTCTTGAGGGAGAGTGTGAGCAGAAAAATCAGTTGAATGCAGAAGAATGCAGACGCAGGAAGCAAGATGAAGCTGATGAACGTGAATGAAGAGAAGAAGAAAGAGATGGGCCAAGGATGAATGGTCCAAAGGGCTGAAAAACCCAGCTCACCTAAAACACACCCACTCTTACAAATGGTAGCGAAGTAATTAGACACATGGGTTATTGTTAGGGTTGTTAGAAAACCCAAGGGTGAGGAGTGGACGTACGTCCTCACCCTGCTTTGTCAAGGTTGTTAAGTAAGAAGGAAGGAGAGAGAAGATGGTGTAATCTCACAAAATACAAAAATGAAGTTTTCTTTTCATGTGGTTGAACTTTCTAAAGGCTATCCTTAAGCCTTCATACTTCAAATTCAAACTCTGTGCCTCCATTATCTGAGATGTTGGCCACAAAATTATTAGCGACGGCCGACAATCACGGTTTTGATCTGTAAAATGATAACCGCCGGCTCCGTCTCAGAGAGATGTTAGCCTTGGCCGACCGCTATCACGCGAAGGAATTATTTTATGCCTGCGTGAAGTTTAATGCCGAGAATCTCCCCGGTACTCTCCTACGTGAATATAATAATCACTTATTTTGGCGAGGCAGCTGTTAGTCTAACCTTTTCTTTTCTTTCATCCGGAACTCTGATGCAGCCGTGATAAGGTCGGACGGCTTCAAGCGTTTCAAAGAAAACTCAGTCGGGGCTCCTGAAGATGGTTGCCGGACGTGGAGGGGAAGGAGAGTGAGGCCGAGGAACTCGTGATCCGATGTTCTTCTTGGGTCTTTGAGAATGAAGGCAAGGCCAGAATGAAGAGGAAAATAAAAAATGAGGCCCAAAATAGAGATTAAAAAAAAAAGAATATTTTTATTTTGAATAGTTAGAGGAATCTGAGAAGGGAACCAGACAAGCGCTCAAACCGACAAAAAAACAAACAAAAACCTAGTTAGTACTGAAACTGAAAGCCCTAGAACGAACGAATGGCCAGCGGCAACAACAATCCGTCTCAGCTTCTGCCTTCAGGTGATACCGAAATCCCTCTGCGCATTGGGTTCCCATTTTGTGACGGGGAAATTTGTTTCAAATTGGGTTAATTTGGGGGCGGGTTTTGGGTTGCAGAATTGATCGACAGGTGCATTGGTTCGAAGATATGGGTGATAATGAAGGGGGACAAGGAGCTGGTGGGTACTCTCAGGGGATTCGACGTTTACGTCAATATGGTCCTCGAGGACGTCACCGAGTAGTCAGTCCCTTCCCCCGCTTCCCTTTTGTTTTCTTTTCTTATGCTGCTCGTCTTCTGTTTGTATAAATGCCTGCGTTAGATTGATAACCCCTGCAATAAGGAATTGGGATGTTCGTGGAAAGGGAGATTGTATGATATGAATTCGCGGTAAAGAAAAGGGGGATGTGTTCCTTATATTCTGCTGTCCCCCCAGTTGACTTTTGGATTTCGGTATTTGTCCGTTGAAGTGTTGAGTTAGGAAAGGGATGGAGCAATGAGTTCAAGAGGAACTTCGGTTTGATTACTTGGAGAGAAGTCAGATTAAAATTTTGGGAGAAATATTTTGTTGTGGATCACCAGTGGTAATCCAATTTTCATGGAATGCGTAATAGGATCCTTTTTTCCTTCGGTAATATAGGAGAATTCTGAATCTACATGTTTAGGTGATTTTTCCGCTGCATTCCATCGATGTCTCTTGAGCTGAATTGCATCGTTCGTTCGACTGTAAGTAAATCAGGGTTTGAACGCATTAGTCCACGAACTGTGTGGTTTGTGAATGTGAAATGGATTTTGTCGATGTTTCTTGAGGTAGATTTCTTGCTCGGTTCATAAATTGTGTGGTTTGTTGATGTAATTTCAATATTCTCTTTAATGCAGTGAAATCACCGCTGAAGGCAGACGGATTACAAAGCTTGATCAGATTCTGCTCAATGGGAACAACATAGCAATTGTAAGCGCACGACTTTTATGTTACCATGGAATCACCTCGCAACAAATCTTTAGGAATGGAAACAATTTTTTCGTTATACTTATTCATTTTTCACCTATTGCAGCTGGTCCCTGGTGGTTCTCCTGATCCAGAATAAGGATTGAGACATAAGATTGGTTTAGCCAGGTAGTAGGATAAATCTTTTGAAGATCCGCTTTCCCGGATTCGGAAGAGAATATATTATTATCCTATTGTAGTTGTTGATTTGTCTAGGAGGTTGTGGAAATCAATGAGACATTTTCCTGTTGAGTTTGGTGATATGTATTATCATTTGGCTGTTAGAAGGACCTTGTTATGGTGGTCATGTCAGATTTGTCGACCTCTTGTTCTACTCACGGGGTTAGACGAAAGATTTTAACTTGCTGGTGTCACATCATAAGAATACGAAACTTCATTAGAGTGCTGTTTTGTTCTTGCGGAGAGGAATCATTCAGTGATATTGGTAGTAGATGCTTGCTCATTCTATATTGGCATTTTGCTTCATCTGTAGATATAGCTCAGGTTACTACTGGCAGAAGTGAAACCCCCATCCACTACCAGGTTATGTCCTGTTACGAACCCTGAATCCTCGGTTGCGAGGAAAAGTGCAGCATTTGCTACATCATCAGCAGTACTCCCTCTCCCCTTGAGCAGACTTCCCTTCTGGCCTACTTCCCTCCATATGTCTTCTGCCGTCACGTCCTCTCTCCCAAGTAACCTCCTAAAAGCCCCCAGGAGCATCTCTGAAGGCACCCCGTGTGGAGAAATGCAGTTGACCCGAATATGATGAACGCCCAGCTCGCATGCGCTGCTTCGCACTAGTCCAATGATCGCACCCTTGGATAATGTATAGGCGTGAGAAGCTAGTCCACCCATTATACCGGCGGTGCTTGACGTGCATATGATGCTTCCCCCTCTCTGGCCTTCGATCATTGCCTTTGCTGCATGCTTTATGCCGTGTACAACACCATGTACATTAATAGAGATCAGATTCTCTAGTTGACCCATGTCGAGATTAGTTATACTTCCCTCGACCCCTGCAACCCCCGCGTTGTTGAACATGATGTCTAGCCGATCCTTCCACATCAATGCAGATGCCACGGCTGACTCGACGTCTGCTTCTTTTGCTACGTCGCAATGGATGAACAAGCCTCCGATAGATTCTGCCAATGAGGTTCCCAGGTCATCTAGTATATCCGCGACAACGACGTGTGCGCCATTCTCCGCGAACAATCTGGCCGTGGCCGCTCCGATTCCCCTCGCACCCCCGGTGACAATTGCCACTCGACCCAACAACCTGTGTGAAGTCAGGAAATGACTCCATAAGCCGCAAATGCTAACAGGCTGATTATTGCAGGAGGAAGGACTTAACCTTTTCAGAGGCAAGCTCTGGGACGCATTTGATTCCATTACGTTCGACAGACACTCTTACTACGCAGGTCGCCAAGCTTGCAGAATCCGGGGCCGGAACCCTGCATTCGCTCAAACGGTCTTTTGAGACTTTATAAATGGAGTAGTGGTTCACACTGCTTCAATGCTTGGCGTGGTTGTGCGTCTACTTCCTACCTTTAACTCAACAGCCATCAAACTAACACCACAACAGCACATGCGGGACATTATTTTTCCTTCCCTATGGAAATGGGAAATGCGTGAACATGCTGACATTTGAGCCTTGATTATGTCTTATGATTGCAAACTGCCGACCATCTTTGAGCCCGTTCAAGCGAGAAAGATGGGATTGCCAAATATAGCTGAATGACGCATGTTGGGGATGTCAGTGGATTCGTCACCGACCGGGAGAACCATCAAGAAAAGGTTATAAGCTCCAAAAAGACCATAACCATCAAGAAAAAGGTTATAAGCTCCAAAAAGACCATAACCATCAAGAAAAGGTTAATTATAACATCATCTGTTTCAAGTGCTGAGACGGGGACTAGTGGGACTACCAAGTCACCCCCTCAAAGTTAAGTTTCGATGGACAAACCTCAGAAGGCAACCAAAACTCGTCGCAATTCCATCCCCACCAAATCCTACCAAATCAATAAAAACTTACCCAGGTTCTGGAACCCAAACCCATGAAACCTCACAACTTGTGGGCCGCGCAAAAGGGTAAAGCACAGAAACCCTTTCCCAAGGGCCAAGACGCCTATCGCCTTCTCATCCCACGTCCACGGAAAGCTGCACCACCACGTCCTCTGCCTCCCATCATGCCCGCAGCAGCTTCTCCTTGTGCACTCTCGGACTGCATTCGTGGAGCAATTAAAAGTAAGCATCCATCTCAACCAAACGGAAACCATGCACAATATACTTGAGAAGCCAGAGGAGTTCCATGTCACCTTAGGGTTCTTTACAGTCTCATCGACGCTCAGAACGAGGCAAGCGGCTTCGGTAGCTGCATTTATTGCATTAATCTGCAAGCACAAAGAACCCACAAAAAAAAAGAATACATGATATGTTTCAAGAAATGTCCAAGCCAATTGTGCTGGTGCGTGAACTACCTTAACAACAGCCGGTTCCCACACAAAGTTTGCGAATGAATCTGCAATACCACCAGTATTTATATCCACCCCATATGGGGCACCTTCCCCTGTTGGATAGACAAAATGCCAATTATCAGGAGGGCAAGTCATCCAATAACTTTCAAAATACTGGGAGACAGCATGGGAAGCTAATACAGCATAAAAGCCTAAAATGGAGAATCCAAAAATCTTTTTCCCTGGAGCAGGAAGGTGAAAGAGAAGCAGTGGATGAAGAGAATTTGACCTGATGGCATTGCATGTTTCTGTCTCAACTTGTTCAAAACATCAGTGGCGTCAAAACCAGCATTGTCACAAAGCTGTCTTGGGATGACCTGAGACAACAACACGGCCTCAGTTAACTAAAAATTTGATAATTCAGAAACATCAAGACAAGGTCATAAGCAAAATATTGAAAGCAGGATCTACATCTTGCATCACCAAAAAAAAAAAAATTGTTAGACTTGAAAAGGTGCTTCCCAAATATCGCAAAGAGGTCACTCTTTATTTGGGGTGACATAAAAGAGATGGATAAGTCCCACTGGACATGACAAAATGTTCCCAAGTCAAGTCAATAGTGTTCAACATAATAGAAGAACAAATGGTCGGTGTTTAAAATGCATGTTAGCAGTTTGTGTTGGCCAATATGAACGTTTCTAAACATGTTGAAACAGTAGAACTGACATCCAAAGAAAATCAACCAGCTGAATTAAAGAAAAGTAGAGTGATTACCTCCAAAGCCTTTGCATATGAATTGATAAATAGCTGAGATTTTCCAGCAATTGTGCGTGCATGCTGTCTCAAATATCGACTGATTTCCATCTGTGAAATTATTTAATTATAAGCAAGGAATGTTAAGATATTTATCTGGAAAAAAAAACCAAAAGCAGATCCTAGTCATACATCTATAGCACCACCGCCAGCAACAACGGTCGAGTTCTTCAAAGCTCTTCTAACGATCATGATAGCATCATGTAAACTCCTCTCGGCCTCTTCAATAAACTGAGAACAAAAGATAATAAATCGATGATGAATATTTCTAATCATCTTGTCTAGAGCTTATAATAGAATAAATAGTAATAGAAGAGTATACCTGATCAGCTCCACCTCGGAGAACAATGGTTGCAGTCTGACCAGACGGGCATCCACTAAAAATGTTAAACCTTTCATTACCTACTTGTCTCTCCTCGAATATTTCACATGTTCCAAGAACCTAAAGTAACACAATAACATAAAACAATGTCAATATAAATTCGCATGAAACGTACTAATAGAATCAGATAGTTGACCATTGGCGGCAGAAGACAGTTAGGTGCACATCTAAACCAAAAATTAAAAACCATAGGGGGTGGGAAAAGCAAATTTTCTGCAATTACCTCATCGATGACATTGTTGACAGATGTCTGCACAGTTCCGCCAGTTGCGGCAGCAACTCTCTGCAGATCTTCCTCCGTAACACGTCCAGCACAAAAGATATCCCGGTCTGCAAAGTACTGTTTCAAAAGTAAATTGAATTCAGTTTTCCTTTGAAGTGAAATAAGCAATGAAGTACCTGTTCTAACAACATTCTTGTAGAAAAAAACAACTAGTAGCAGCATGACATAATCAAAGGAAGTAGCATTCCATGAGTCAGTTCAACATGTTGAAAATTATTTGTTATTAGCATGTAAAAGAAAATAAATCAAGCCATCTCCCTATTCCATGTGCTATTCTAAAGATAGAAAGGTAAAGTTGACACCTGTGTTGCTAAATCGCCAATAGCCAAACGCGACAAAACCACTCTTGCTCCACTTGTGACACACTTGTCCAATTTGTCATATATGATATTCCACTCCGCATCTACTATGGACTGGTATTGTGAAGGATCTGATAATCTGCAGCGTATATCCAGAGTAAGAGACATAGGCTCCCCAAGCAAGCAGAATTATCTGAAAGATGTATGTCTTACCGTATTTCAGCATTTTCTTTTTCTGATTTCAATTCTAGCTCAATGTTCAGTAGGAGTATCTTAGGTTTCACAAACTTCTTCGGCTGCTGCTCAAAGCCAGCATAAGAAAACGTCTTTTTAAAGGCTACACCATCTACGAGGAAAGAATCCCGCATGCTACCACCTGGAACCTGGAAAATGTTCCAAAAGAAAAGTATTTGGTCAAAGACCCGTCTCTCAACAGGTCCGACGCAGCAGTTTACAAATGGGAGAATGTTAGGCTCAAATAAAAGTTTACATAATAAATTACTCTTTACCAATAAGTTCATCATTATTCATCACCACGAGAGTCTCCAATCCCAGAATATGAGGTGTACCTTCTTTATTCCAATCATGTTCAGTCTGTCATCATTTCCAATGGCCACGACAGCATTGACAACCATGGACGCAAAGAATTCCTTCTCTCCGCCAATCAACTTAGAAGAAAGTGTGGTAGCAGCACATTTAGCCAGCAAACTTTTTTTCTCCTCCAGACTTTTTCCTTCAATGCTTATCGCTAGTTCTTTAATCTTTTCAATTGCCTGCAACAATATTTGCTGCCGCATGAGATGCGAATTCAGCTACCACAACAATACAACTTCAAATGGTCATAACTCAGACATACCAGGGAGCATGCCATTCGATAACTCCGAATTAAATTCTGAGGATGCACCCCATCTTCAATGAAGGGCTTGGCCTCTCTAAGAAACTCTCCAGCAAGAAGAACCACAGTAGTGGTTCCATCACCAACCTGCATGAGCAGAGGTCAGAAAACACAGTACATGTATCACATCCGGTGAAGCGTAGGGAGCATATCCATGTCACTTCAAATACCCCCAGTTCAAACTCTTCTAGAAAGCTATTCATAGCAAAACACAGCATCATCATCTCATTGCACGACAAAAACCCAAGTCAACTGGCCATTAGCTGACTGACACTATCACCACCGCTGCTGTAATGCATTCGGGGGAGAAATTGCAAGATAAACTCCAGATCCGACACCGTCATCTGAACATTCCTCCTCGGCAACCACAAATCGATTCAACAAACAACCAAATAGTCCTCCACATCTCCTTCCTCCCAAATCAACAGTACTTTCACCGGCAATACAACGACAAGAAAAGGAAAAGAAGAAAAGATGGGACCTCGGAGTCCTGGGACTTGGCGATGTCAACGAGGATCTTGGCAGCGGGGTGGACGATGTCGAGGAGCTTCATGATGGTGGCGCCGTCGTTGGAGATGGTGACGTTGCCCTTGTCGTCGTGGATGAGCTTGTCCATTCCCCGGGGGCCGAGGGTGGTGCGGACGATGTCAGAGACGGCGGTGCAGGCATTGATATTGCTGACCAGCTGAGGCTTCCCCTGGGAAGTGTCGGTGCCTTCCTTGAGGAGTATGATCTGCGGTTGCTGCTCCACACACAAAAGGATGACGATCCCGTCAGTCAGTCGGTTAGGCAGTCAGTTAGTCAGGGCGGTCGCTCGGGAGGGCGTACCATCATGGCAGCCATGGCTGACGCGGAGAAGTGAGTGGAGACGATGAGAGCGTCCCCGTGCTAGGGTTTTTCTTTTGTTACTACTTCCCTCTCTCTCTTTCTCTCTAGCGGTTTCTAGAGCGAGTGAGAACAAATGGTTTATTTTCAGTTTATTAAAAGAATATCTACAAAAGAAAAATGAATTTTTGTTTTGCGTGTATTACATTTCTTTCATTCATCCTCAAGTCATTCACAATGCTTAGACTATTAACAGGAGAGATTGTCGCGGCCATGGCCGCATGATCGGAATCGACGACGATCGACAGATTGCTAGGGCTGCGGCGACCCATCCAGTTGGGAGTTGTTGTAAGTGCCGCATCCTACGTAGGAGCTAGACACCGACACGAGCTTCTGGATGCTGACTGGATGGCATATGCTGCTGAGCTTTGTACGTCTGTTGCTATCACCCGACCTCCGCAAGCAATCTGTTCACTTCCCTAGTTGGGTTGTAGAGATCCCACCACACGTGCGTGCTGATTCCCCCCTGCAGGCCATTGCTCTTGTGAGGAACCCCACGAGTGCACCGTTCCAACCAACCCCACAGCACGCCCCGCGAACATCTTCCATGCCATGCTTGATCGGATTGGCGATGATCTCCATTATCCCCTGGTAAACATCGCAGAACAAAATCTTCACATCGGTCAATTCGCTGTTCAGTTTCGTGGTACAGTCCTGCATCTTTGTGTTGTACTGCACAATAAGCTCGATGATCTCCTGCACACACGTTTTTCCCCGCCCTCTCTCTTCGCCACTCGTCCAGTTATGTCTCTCCCATACGATGCGCGGTTCACATCCTAGAGGGAGATTCCCGCACAAATGATCTTCCTCGCATTTGCATGATTGCCGTGGTCATCTGGTTTACCAAGATCCCAGCAAACTCTTGGGCAGTGAACTCGGGCGTGGATTCCGAAGAAGAGTTACGGAGGAAGACTTCGACAAAGTCAGTAGGTCACAGACGATTCCATGAACTCACGTCATGTGCATCTTTCTCGGTGAGGTGCAACTACACGAGCTGGAACGTCTCGATGGCCTGGCGGATCTGTTGGTTAAGGGATTGAAATTTCCGGTTGCCAAAGTTCATGATCGTTACTTCTGCTGACCCACTCACTTGCCTCTTTTCCTGGACTACTATATGAGTTAGGTGCCTTTGTGGCAGTCTTTGCATTCTCTGCTTGCCTCTGCCACCGTCCTCCTCGAACAAAGGGTCGCCTCTAAGGAGGACTTCAACCAGCTGTTGTATGTGGTGGCTGAGATTGGCCAAGCAAGTGCCGGTCCTCCGGATTTATCCAAGCTGGTTTCCCTCTTTCGGTGGTCCTTCTGGCACTCGTGGGACAAGCAACGTGAGGCTCTCGCTCATAAAGCGAAACAATAGGAGAGGGAGCTCGTTCTATCACAGCCGCTCCCTTCCTCTGCCCAGATAGCGGAGCTCTCTGGCAAAGAAACTGCCCTGTTGAAGCGGAGGGAGGAGTTACAAGTGGCTATCCAACGTCTTCAAGTGGAGCTGGACGCCGTTTCTGCGGACCTCGCTGTTGTTGGTCCGAATCTAGTTGCCGCCCACACGACCGAGATAGCCGAATGCGCAGCCCTTGATCATACGAGGAAGGCGTACGAGAGCGATTGGGACAAAGCCCTTGATTTTGAGGCGAAGGAAACCATGGTGTCCGGTATAAAGGAACGAATGAAACGCTTACTGTGTTCTTTGCCTCCCGTTTGACTTGCTACGTTTGTATATGTCCCTAGATCGTGAGGAAATGTTTTGAGATGATATTTTTGTGCATTTCCCACATCGTAGGTTTGCACCTCTTTAAGTATTTGCCGTTGATTTTGAGGTTATGCATGGCTCCATCGAGCCCCCTTAGACGATACGAATTTCCAAGATGGGATTCAATTACCCGAAAAGGCCCCTCCCAATTTAATGTCAATTTCCCTTGAAAGTAGTCTCGGACTCCCTCGGGCAACTTGTGTTTCCAGACTAGGTCCCCTTTGTTAAATGACCGAGGAACCACCTTTCTGTTGTAGTAGCGGGCAATTTTCCTCTTGTGTGCCTCCAGATGGTTTAGCACGTTGACCCTGGTAACTTCTAGACCCTCTTGCTCAAGGTGCATATCTTCTTCGTATCCCTCGTGTTCACCAAGGTGCCTTAGGAATCTAAGCGACCGATAACGCACTTCTATCGGAAGCATAACATCGTGCCCGTAAACCAGGTTGTACAGGGCGACACATGTGCTTTCTCTTTTAGTAACCCCGTAGGGCACATAACGTCTCCTTGAGGAGAGTATGCCATGTGCGCGGATTATTGCCAACCATCCTCTATATCACTCGCTTAATGAGCTTATTAGAGGCCTCTGCTTGCCCGTTTGACTGAGCATAGTATGGAGTTGAGTTGAGCACCTTAAACCCAAAATCTTCGGCGAATTCCTCCATGAGTTCGCCGTTGAACACCTTAGCATTGTCCACTACAATTCTCTGGGGTGCTCCGTACCGGTATATAATTAAGTTCTTTATGAACGGAATCACGTCTTTCTGATCAATTGACCTGTATGTCATCGCCTCTACCCACTTGGTGAAGTAGTCTGTAGCGACAAGTATGTAAGCATCCCCTCTACTTGAGTGGGGATGAATTTCTACCATGATATCTAATACCCACGTCCTGAAAGGCAATGGTTTTATTATGACATTCATGTCTGTTGTGGGAGTTCGCTTCACTGGCCAGCATCGCTGGCAAGCCTGGCAGGCCCTGGCCATTTTGATGCAATTCTTGACCATTGATGGCCAGTAAAACCCGTGTCACTTGATCGCCCAGCTCATCTTGATACCAGCCTGGTGCGCCCCGCATAAGCCCTTCATGTGTTTCCATCATGATTGGGATGGCTTCGTCCAAATCAACGCATCTCAGCAGGACGTCTTCATTAGTTTTTCTATATAGGACACCGTCGAGGAGTACGTAATGTCTGGCGACTACTCGTATCCTTCTTTCTACTTTTGCACTGGTTTCCTTGAGGAATTGTTGTATGGGCTCCCGCTAGTCCTCTTTCTGTTCGAATAAGTCGGCGGTTCGAACTTCCTCGGTCCTTATCCCACAGAACTCTGGCTTTTTGCTCACGAATAGAGTTGTGTCGTTTCTGGGTATTTCTGAATCGCTGATTAATCCTGAGACCCATTGTGCCAGACAATTAGCCTCCTGGTTGTCATCTCGTTTTACATGAGCAATTTCAGCTCCCTGTAGTTTGGCGAAAAGTTCTTTTGCTCTGCGTAAGTATCTACCAATATGGGGTGCATTGTTGAATCACTAGTTGGGAATCGCCAGATATTTTTACGTCTTGCAGCTTCCAGTCTAGAGCAATTCGTAGGGCCAAGATTAAGGCTTCATACTCTGCTTCATTGTTGGTTACTTTTCCATTGATGCGGTAAGCCACTCTGGTTTCTGCTTTCCAATGTCTCGATAAAGACGCCCACGCCGGCTCCAAACTTGTTAGAGGATCCGTCGAACCAGATGGTCCATGGTTCGTTTGTTTGAATTTCCTCATGGGGGGCATCAAGATTGCCTTCCCCATAATGGGCGATGAACTCGGCTAAGACATGGCCATTGACTGAGGTTTGGGACTTATGATAAATGTTGTAGGCTAATAGCACTAGACTACATTTACCTATTCTCCCGGTGAGCAAGGGATTGTCAAAGAATACCTTGGTTACCGGGGTCTTAGAGACGACATACACGTAGTTGGACCCGATGTAGTGCCTAAGCTTCATCACTTAGTAGTATACCACTAGGCAAATCTTTTCTGTAGGAGTATATCTCTGTTCTGTTTCCGTGAGTAGGCGCGACAAATAATAGATCGCCCTTTCTATCCCGTCTTGTTCCTGTGCCAGCATTGACCCGATGGTAAACTGCGATACTGCCACATAAAGAATATATGGCGCATTTACATTTGGGGGCGCCGGTACAGGGGGTTTGGTTAGGTAATCTTTCAGTTCCTGGAATGCTTGCTCGTGTTGAGATGTCCATCCTATTTGACATTTTTCCTTCCCCTTAAGGATAGTTGAGAAGGCGCTTGTCTTAGCCGTCACATTGCCAATGAATCGGCGAATGTAATTTACCCTGCCGAGAAAGGCTTGGAGTTCTTTCTTCCTTTCTGGCGCTGGAAGGTTTTTGATGGAGCGAGTTTTTAGAGGGTCTACTTCGATTCCTTGTTGGTACACAAGGAAACCAAGGACTTTCCCTTTATGTACTCCAAAAGTGCATTTTAGTGGGTTAAGCTTGAGGTTATGTTTTACGCTTCACTTAGATGATAATGGTGATCCTGTCTCTTTTTGGACTTCACCACTACATCGTCAATATATACTTCCACTGCCTTCCCTATCAACAAGGCGAAGATTAGGTTCATTGGTCTTTGATATGTGGCCCCGGCATTCTTCAATCCGAAAGGCATGACAACCCATTCGAAAATCCCTATTGGGCATCTGAAGGCCGTCTTGTATACGTCTTCTTTGGCAATGAAGATCTGGTTATACCCAGAATACCCATCCATAAAGGAGATTAGCTCGTAGCCCGCCGACTTATCTATAAGATCGTCGGCGACAGGCATGGGGTATTCGTCTTTCGGTGTCGCTTTGTTCAAATCGCGGAAATCTATGCAGACCCTGATCTTGCTATTTTTCTTGACCACAGGTACGATGTTGGAAATCCAGTCGACATATTTATCCGTCCTTATGTATCCTGCTTTGAACAGTTTCTTGATTTCGTCGTAGATCATTTGGGCTACTTCCCAGGACATCCTCCTTGGGGTTTATCTTACGGGTTTGAAATTATTATATGTTGGGAGTCTGTATGGTGTTCGACTAACTCTCGATTGAGGCCGAGCATTTCGGTGTAGTCCCAGGCGAAGTAGTCTTTATATGCATGTAGGACTTTGCTTATGTCATGAGTTTTGACTTTGTTCATTAACGAACTAAGGTAAGTAATACGTGGGAATTCAGTAGTTCCCAAGTTTATTTCCCTCAACAGATCGCAAGGGATAACATAAACTAGGAACTTCTTTATTACTTGAAGGGATATTTAGCATGCTTTGGTATACTTGAGGAGACGCATTACAATGTACCTCACTTATTCTAAATGTCCTGTATCTAGCTAACCTTTCTAAGACATCCAATATTGGATCATGTTGTTCAATCCCCATTATACAAGGATGGGTTGAGGAGTCTGTCGGGCTCCAAGTCCGTCTCGGTTGAGTACCGTCGTCGTCTCGTATTCCGGCTTCATGCATGTCTTCTCGAGCGGGGTTAAATTCTCTTTGGCCTCGAGCTGTAGTTCATCTCCCCACCCAGTTGGGACGATCGGGTTTTGAGGTGGCGCTAACGGTGGTCCATCGTATGAAACTAGTAACTCGTAGCCTGTTTCACCCAGAGTGTCGACATTTGGGTCTCTCATAGCATACCTCTGTTTCAATGTCATTTCTTTGACCTGTTTGATTGCTCCTACGTAGACATAAGGTAAGTCAGCACTGTCAATTGCTTCTCCCATGACAACCTCTAAGCCATGTTTGCCCCATAATAAGAGCTCCTGGTGAACAGTAGAAGGTATGACTCCAGCTTTGTGAAGCCAATCTCTTCCAAGTAAAGCATTGAAAGAGGGCTTTATGTCAATGACAAAGAAAGCCTTTTTTTTCATGTGTGCCTACTCGGAGTTTAGCAGAAACCACGCCTACACAGGAGGAAGTGATCCCATTGAAACCACTAACTCTCACGTCAGTCTCCCCGAGTTCAGCTATATCGTCCCCTAGGCTCTTAGAAGCTTCAAGGGGGAGCAAGTTAATAGTCACTCCATTATCTACAAGGACACGACGTATTGCTACGTTGTTGGTCGTCGCTTGGATATGGAGGGGAAACATGTGTTTCCGTGATGTTACAGGCGGTTCTTCGAACCATCTACTCGGAAAGTTCCGAGGTATATCAATTGAGGTATTTAGATTGAAAGGTAGAGGTTGCCCACCTTTCGCCTGGCAACTTTCCTTTTTAGCGAACTTTGCCGGCAACATGAGGACATTGCATGCCATCTCTTTCGCCTCTGGCGGAGTCCCGGATTGGATGCTCAGCGAGTTTGACGCAAGGTCACTTTCGCTTGACTCTTTCGTCTTCTTAACTTCGGAGATTGCTGTTTTGGTGCGCTTTTCCGCAGCACGCCGAGCTCTTCTCTCTCTTTGTTTCTTAGTTTTCTCGATAGGTATCCGGGGTTGTGCTCCCATGCCCACTTTATGCCATGTTCCTATACTTGGGAGAACGGGTACACAAACGAAGCGTGAGTTTGATAAGGATTGCAGGCGATTATCAACCTAAACAAACTCCCTCTGGTGTGGGTCATAACCCTTTTTTAGGTTTCCTTTCAGACGAAGCTTCCGAGAAACTAGTGAATTCAGTTTCAGATTGATTACCTGATGGAGGGTCGACCTTTTTCCAGTTTGATCTTGCCTTCAGCTGCCAATCCCGCTAAAAGAGGAAGTACTGATTACAGCAGAGATGGCACATATGAGTGATCAGCTTTGGGGGCCGCTATTGGTTTGCACCTGTAACAGAGCATGTCAGCTGTTAGAAACTGGGCTATAGATGTCCCCTTTTTCATGTCGCCTCGAGGGAAGTCTGTTTGCTCTGTATTCTCTTCCACTTGCTGAGGTCCTAGGCGATCGATCTACAGCGCGTCGTCTGGAAGCCTTTTTGGTGGGAGCCCCTTTTTGACTATTCTCGCTATCACCGGTTAGTCTATGTCTCATGAGTTCCTCAGGGGTGTAGAGCCCTTTTTTCCCATTGGGTGGAGTATTGTTCCGTTCTGGGCGTCTCTCTGCGCGCTGGAACATTCTGGGACCACTGTTGATTCTCATCGCCATCTCTTCGAGGCGGTTAAGGTCATACCACTCCGTCTTTCTCTCCCCAAGAAGGTACTTCTTAAAAGTGTGGCAATGATCTGTGGTATGTTATTGATCCATGTGCCAGCGACAACAATTATGCTGCATTCCTTTGAGGTCAGCAAGGCACTGAAGGATTCTTTTGCTTGCAAGCCGCTTGAACAGCATGTTGATAATGAGCGTCTCACTAGTCTCAAGCGATTGATCTCTGTCACCCTGCATCAGCGAAAGAGAAGTAGTTAGGCAATTGACGTCGAAGGTGTTCACATCAACTAAATCATCGAAAGGATGTGACTCTGTTAACGCCTGATCTTGTGAATCTGGGAAACGTAGTTCATTTGATTCAATGAGATCTTGCACCACGTTTCTAAATGTGATGCAGTCTTTAATAGCGTGGGTAAATGACCCATGCCACTTACAGAAGTTCCTAGACTTCTCTCTGTCGGTGCGAGGAACTCGATCGCCCGAGTTCAATCGAATTCGCCCATTTTGGAGCATGAATTCAAAGATTTTGTCTGCCTTTGACTCATCAAAGGAATATTTCCTTTCTTCCCGAGTCTTTGGAGATGCCTTAGCTCGGAAGTTCTTTTTTATCACCTCCTCGCACGTTAGAGGTTGTCCCTTCACGTATTCCGCGATGTCGACGTCGACGATTGGCTCTGCTTGATAAGTTACCACATGTCCCGTTATCAAACTTCCTTTCGCCTGACTTTTCACTCTAAGCAGAATTTCGTACTGGATAGCTCTCCTAGCCAACTCGTTCCAATCTCTAAAGACTTCTCCTTCTAACTTCTTCCTGAGTCGAAGAAGAAGGGAATCTTGGGCGATAGCTATGAGTTCAGTCTCGGATGCAGAGGTTTTACATCTGAGTCGTGCTTTTCGAAGTTTATTCAAAAAGACGACTACAGGTTCACCGGGTTGTTGTTTCATATGAGTGAGATCCTGCAAAGTCACGGTTGGGTCTGTTTATGCAAACGCCAGCGTGAATTGGATTTGCATGTCATCCCAATTTCTCACTGAATTAGGAAGCAGATTTATATACCACGTAAAGGCGGCTCTAGTAAGGAAGCTTGGAAACAAACGAAGTTTCCAGAAACCATTAGTGGCGGCCTCTCCAGCTTGATGAGTGAAACGGTATGTTCCGCAGGCGAAATCTCTTCTTCGCCTGAAAAACGGGCAAATTCGGGAACGCGATATCCCCTAGGAAAAGGGTAGTCCATATCAATATTGTCAGAATACGGAGCTTGGTATAACTGCACTTTGGTTGCCTCCTCTGCCCCAGGGATAGCCCTTTCGACTAGTTGAGCAACATAGTCTCTAATTTCGGGCGTAATCTCTGGAGGTGTGATTACTTCAGGCAATGATGTTTCCCTCCTACGTACCGGTTGGGGAATATATTCAGAGTGTCGCTGATCTTCTGCAGGGCGAACTAATTAGCTCTCTACAGGCCTGACGAACTCTTCCCTTCTCCGGAATGGAGGCTGATATGCAGTTTGGTGGACCGGTTATACAACTCTCCTGCCTTCGTTTATCACAGTGGTGGGTTGTTATACATCATCCTTCCAGGACTTGTATAGATAGGGACATCCTCAGCATCAACCTTCCTTTTCCCTTCGGCAATTACTGCCCTATCGGAAGAATATTCAGGCTGATACCTGGTAGCCGATTCGACCCTTCTGTCAATGGGGCTGTTTAATGGTACCCCTGACACAGTTCCAAGGTTCTAAAAGATGGCTTCCATTTTGGAGTCGATTGTCTCTTTGAAGGCATCGTGTTTCTGGTCGATAGTACCGACTTTCTCCATTAAGAGCTGGAGAGTACTCCTGATGGCTGACAGCTCTCCAACTAAGGCTGGGTTTGATCCCTGTCCATCTTTTGTATTTTCTCCTACGGGGTTGTTATCCTCGAGGTTGTTTGAATTACCACCAGATCGAGTTGTTGGCATTGTGTTAGCCCTTTACTCCTACTGTGGTCGCCAAAGGCGTGCTCGCTCGGGAAGTGACCGTGGACAAACCGGATCCAAACACGTCGGGAATCTCTAGCACTACGGGCAACTGGTACCCGGAGGATTCGTTGAATGTGTGGTCGCCGTATGAAATGAAAGAAAGAAAGGAAGACGGCGGATGGACAGCCTTAGGCGGAAGCACTTACGGATGCCATCGACGATGTCTTCGAAAGTGAGCAGGAACGCATGAGCACAAAGAGAGCTTGAACGCTGGAGTGCTTGAAAAGATAAATTGACAATATGTCCGTCCGTAGAGAGGTGTTTTGTATAATGTCTAAGAACAAGTATTTATACTAAGCTAGACCTACGTATATGCGGTAAAGAGATATTGCATATATATTACGCTTCCTTTGCCGCCGGTCTTCATAGAATATTTCATTTCCATATGAGTCATCTTGGCAACAATCTCCTTCCGAATCCTGAAATCTTCTGGAGTCTTCCTTAACAGCTAAGTTGATCGATTGTTCGCCCATTGGCCTTCACTGTAGAGTTTCCTCGCTCGCTTCAATCAACTGTCGCTTGTCGCTTGCGCTGCTCCTTGTCGCCCGTCGCCTGGTACCCTGTCGCTTGGTGGCTGTTTCGCCCAGCAAGCCTTCGCCTGGTGTGTTTTCGTTGCCACCTCCTTACTGGATTCCCATCTTACGGGCCTGTATTCTGGACCGTTGATCCACAGATAAGACCGAGATCCGTGGCCCAGAATTTCTATTGTTAAACATTCACACGAGGACATTACATAATTCACCAACCTACAAGTAACATAAATTTCCCAAAAATAAATAAGTAATAAAAATACATAAGAAGGAAGTTTGATAATATATGAAAAGTTGAAACAAAGTTTAATATAATAAAATATAAAGCGCAAGTACAAGCATCATGGTCAAACAGAATCAATTGGCGTTCCTTATTTTTCCCACACGAACCTTCGTCCTCCTCCTATAAGACTGCATAGGGGGTAGAGGAACATCAGATGTAGAAGGATCCTCAATTAGGTGCGTCAATTGGAAAACCATTAGAGGATTATCTTCTAGTTCGATGTTGGGATGATGTTGACTCCACTTCCGTTGTGCTGGAGGAGTTACTTATGAGGACGATGTACCAACATTCGGATTGAAATCAAGAGACATAGAAATGTTGATATCGTCCTCATCGTCTTCCTCTCTCGCCATTTCCTCCTCCAATTGATTGTGCCTCATATTGTCCAACCGGTTCGTCATCCGCTTGTTCCGCTTCTTCAGGCCAATCCTCTAATCATTCGCGCCGACCGTATAAGCGCAATGGTGTAAATTCTGCAACATTTCTTCCCACTCATGCGATAGTTTATGGATACGACTAAACTCTTCGACGTTCCTCCTTTAAGCTCATTGTGTGATAGTTCATATTACGCTATAAAAGTGGATTGTTAGCTACAATCGAAAAAGACTTAATTAAACAAATAAATTCAACCAATGCACCTAACATCACTCATGTGCGACTAATGTAATATATACTGTATTGAGAATACTAAATACCATAGTTGATGTCTTAATCACCATCCAAAGGATACACATATCTCACGACTCGACGTACTCACGATGTATATGGATCATCACCACGTTCTCATTACCGACAGTACAATAATTCGACAGCCTCGAACGGCCCATGGACTATATGGATTCCAAACAACATGGAATAAATTCTCGCTAAAAAGATTCTAGTAATTTAGAATGAGAATGTAAGAAGAGCATCTTACTTGCTCTATGCTATGTTTGTCCAGTGCCTCCCAATACTGACGGTACATGGGTGGAGACATTATGCATAGAGGTGAAATCTACCAGCATCAACATAAACATTTCCATTTTTCAATAACATTTTTAATTACAACATATATTCCGAAAGGATGAAATCTCAGGGTTTAAGATATTTAAAGTTTAAATTTGCGCTAACATAGACTAAATATGTCTAAATAATAGTTGGACAAACTTTTTTATAGGCTGCCACAATATGATACAACAAACAAAACCACATGGTGCATAATCATGGTTACAAGGAAGCATACATGGAAACAAGCAACGCTAAGCATGATGAGGCTCAAATTCAAACATCACTAGAGCTACTACCCTTGATCACCTTGCCAAGACACAGATGGTTCTCCGAGGCTTGAAGCAAATCTGTCGCCACCAAAATCATCACCACCCCAATACAAGAGTCGAGCTAGAGACACGTACGTACAAGAAACTTGTTTCGGTGGTGTCAGGAGTCAAAGACGGATAAGGGAAAGTGTCGGGAGTTTTTGGTTTCCAAGGTGGACGAATTTGAATGAAAATGATTGAAGTGGAGTTTATATTAATGTTACTTCAAGTAACGATTTTAGACAAACTTGCCCGTTTTCTGCTCTAAGTTACTAATTGAAGTAACTTTAAAGAGAAACTATCTTCTCCCGCAAAGAAAGTCGTTACTACCAAAATCATTCATATCCAAATATTTTGCAAGACCTAACTAAAATAATAAGTTCATATACCCCGATTTGTGACACCATGAAATCGCCACTTGAAGTCACGACAAGTAGCGACTTGAGGGCAATAATTAACAAATTCTAAAACACACGAACGTATTTTATAATTTTTTAATATTAATTGTACGAAACAACATTCATTGTTAAAAAAGAGAGACGTAAAAACTTAAGGCAAAATATACGATAATATCATAAATTATGGTCAAACTTTCTGTTTTGTCAAAATCTTTTTTGGCTATAAGATATTATCATTATCTTTAGGGTTGTAATTTTTTGTTGCTAATCTTGAATTTTATTGTGAGAAAACCAAATAGGCTTTAATCTATAAATTTCAATTATTGACTAAAAAAGTAAAAAAAAGGGTAATAATATTAAAACATTTCATGTGTTATTTATTATAGGATTTTAATAGTTAAATAAAGTAAGTTGGAAGTCGAAGTTGGACTGTAGTTATTGATGCTGTTAAGAATCTGTAAAATAGATGAAGGCCGAATGATGGATTTATTGTGGGGTTACTACTACGTGTAAGGTGGATTGCAAGACGATGTAATGAGAGGTGAGAACTCAACTACTATACGAGAAATGTTAGACAGTATTAAGGCCTTATTTAGTTTTCTCACAGTAAAATCTAAGATGACCACAAAAAATTATAACACTAAAGATAGTGATTATATCGTATAGTAAAAAAAGATTTTGATAAAACAGAAAGTTTGACCATAGTTTATGATATTATCGTATATTTTGCCAAAACTTAATTAAATAATGTATTTATTATTTACTCTTAAAAATCATCAAATAAATGGATATAGGTCCAATAAGGTATATCCTGGTGGGTTAATTAAGATTTTATTTTACAATTTTAAGGAATATGTTAATTAATTTATGATTTTGAAGAAGTTTTTTGTATTAAAGTTTTTTCATACTATTTTCCGAATTGAATGAGGTTTTCTTTTACGCAAAATATACGTTCATGTCCTCAACTTTGAGCTTACTTTATGCTTTGTCGTTATTTTAGTTTGTTATATAATTTTGTCACCAACTTTACTTTCATGTTAATTTTGGTCAATCCACTTTACCCATATCAATGACCTCACAATAGAGCAATCATCCGACCTTCGTCAAATTTGAGTATTTTTTACAGCATCAGCAACTATCGTCCAACTTCGGCTTCCACCTCACTTGATCTGACAATCGAAATTTTAAAATAAAATAACATATAAGAGGTTTCAATATTATTTACCATTTTTTATTTTATTTTTATTTTTTAGTCAATAAATGAAAATTGTGTATTAAGGCATGTTTGACTTTTACACGATAAAATTCAAGATTGGATAAAATCAAAATAGAAATAAAAGTTAGTGATAAAATTATATAATAAGTTAAATTAATAAGAAAATAGAAAGTTGATTTTGCATAAAGTTCAAAACCAGATGGACTGCATTTTAGGCCCAAGCAAACGAGGCCTAGGGACTGCCTTCGTATAAAGGCCCTTCCCTCTTTCCCAAAACTAGGGTTTCTCCCTGCAACATTAAACGCCGTTGCCTCACGAGCAGCAGCAGGAGGAGGAAGCAGCCATGGTGGCCGCCAAGAAGACCGTAAGCTCCCTCCACGTCATCTTGTGGGGGATTTGATCCTATCATCGTTTGATTCGATCCTCTGGTTCGTTTTTTTTTGCAGAAGAAGACGCATGAGAGCATCAACAACAGGCTCGCTCTCGTGATGAAGAGCGGGAAATACACCCTCGGTTACAAGACGGTGCTCAAGACCATCAGGAACTCCAAAGGTACTGACGGAGTCCTTGGATTCGTGTTAGGCTGGTTGCGTCAGCCAGGAGGCTTGGCATTTCAATGATCGCTTAGATGGTTAAAGGACGTTATGTTGATGGGGATCTGTTTCTCTTTTATGGTTCAGCCAAGTTGGTGATCATTTCCAATAACTGCCCTCCCCTTCGGAAATCCGAGATCGAGTACTATGCCATGTTGGCCAAGGTTGGGGTTCACCACTACAACGGGAGTAAGTCCTTTGCCATTACCTCGGCATTCTTAGTTTCCGATGCTTAGGGCTGCTTGGAGGTGTTATTAGTTAATCTCATGATTGCGAACTACGGGATTCCTTATGTGTATTCCATTGCTTGTGGACCCATTCATCAACAACTTATTCTGGTGTTATCGCATAAGTAGAAGTTGGATGCTATTCTTTCTAGGGAAGTTCCCCAGTTCTTATGCGATCGAGATGCTAGGATCTCTTAGCTATGTCTTGGTTTAAAAGATGAATTGTTACCCTGTCGTAAGGCCAAAGGTCGTAAATAGAAGGTTTTCCTGTTGGAAGATCTTTTTTGTTTCCTGGAAATACATGATCTGAGTTGTCCCAATGCAGACAACTGTTTTTTATTTGTTTCTGCACATTGTTAGTCTCTGTGGTTATATCTATATATCATCATCATACGGGCTTTAGCATAACAGTTAGAACCTTATCGATGTCAGATAATGTCGACTTGGGAACGGCTTGTGGAAAGTACTACAGGGTTTGCTGTCTCAGCATCATTGATCCAGGTAAATGATTAAATCTTTGAAGAAACAAGTAAACATACAATCTTTGTATATACATTTACATCTCCAAGTTGGATCTCAATGCCTTTCCCTTTGTTTTTTCTTTTTCCGCTCTTTTATCAGGTGACTCGGATATCATCAAGAGCATGCCTGGAGATCATTAGGCTTTGTCAGATGGTTTCCTTCTCTTGTGATTCTCAATCATTGTGTTCGAATGTTTCCCTGAAATTTTGTTGAGAGTTGCAGACCCAGTTAAAAAGCTAAAAACTCTGTTGTTGCTGATTCGAGGTTGTGCCATCATTCTCGCCCCGCCCCTTACTTTCAGTTTACCCTCTTGAGTTGGATTATTTCAAAAAAAAAAAAGAAAATATTTTATTACACGTAAAATATTAAAATGTAATTAGTTGCCATGGAAGTAGTCGCAGAGTCAGGGCACCGTCCGCATAGTTCTTATAATATTTTACTCTATTGAAAACATATTTGAATTTATAGATAATTGCAAACCTAATAGTTTGGTTAAAATAAGTTGTTAGAAAAATTTCGAAAATGAAATTAATTAACATGATAATAATAAATTTTCAAAGTTGGTGACGAACCTTATACTCTGGGGGTTATTATTAGCTTTCATTCAAGAAATCTCCATGATTTTTAAGGGTCCACCTTGTACCATTTTGATCTTCCATGTATAATAATTTTTAATATGCTAGAAACAACTCATCTTGACCTTTTTATCTCAAAAATAATCAGGAGATGGGACTCCTCCTACAAGAATAATTTTTTATATCTATATATATTTTTAAATTTTTAGCTTATGGTAATTATCTTCTAGGATTATTTATTAGAGTTACTAATTATTCTAAAAATTTTCAAAAATATTTTTAAGAAAATCAATTGGAGTTTGCAAATTACGAAAATCTTAGGAAAGAGAGTAATATAAAATTTTTCAATTTCGATCTTGTGGTTTTGCCGCGCTTGGGGGGAAGAATAAATTCCATAGGAAGCCCCTTTCCCATCCCCAAACCCTAATTTGGAAGATGGGGGAGTTGACGGAGAAACACAAGTTGCTGATCCAAGCCCTGATAAGCAGAGGGCCCTTGAGTGAGGAAGAGGCGATCTCCATGGTCCTCTCCGGCCGAAGCCAAGGGACTCGGGATCAGTTGTTCAAGGAGTACCTCTCCAGTATAAACGAGGAGTTGTCGTTCGTCCAGTGCGAGGTCAGGGCTTGCAGGGACCAGTACGACGGAAATGTCTACTACGGCTTCGTTAATAAGGTCTCCGACGACCACTCTCAGCTCGGCACCACCTACTCCGTCCCCCAGATTGCTCTCTACAAGGCCGTCGTGAGTCTTCTACCTCCATCGCCTCTGCTTGCTGATGGTTGGGTTTGCTAACTTCTGATGGTAGAACCTCCTTTTCGTGATTCTAGATGGAAGCTATCTTACAGGACGGCGCTGCTCACGGATGCATCTCCAACATCGATGCCCTCAATATATGTCTCGATAGTCAGGTCGGCTCTTCCTAGATTTTGTTTGTTTGTTTGTTCCCGTGTTTAGCCATGATATGTGGTAAGGCTTTGGTAAAGTTTGTTTTTTGTTGATTATGTTGTTTCGTGCCTTTACAGAATCTGACTGGGTCATCCCAATCGGAAGGAACTTCTGTTCCGGTGCCTGCTGCGTTGAAGAATTTCACTCTCTTGCAGAAGGACAAGACTCTCGAGGATCTTACACGTGACCGGTGGCTTTGCTTGACCCCGGACGGGAACATTGGGCTGGGTGTCCGATCTTTCCTTGACCTGAGGACTTGGTTCTCCAACAGCGGCGTTCCTTCTTGTGAATTATGCAGTGAGGCTGCAATCAAGGTGATCGAGTCATTGCCCGATATCTTTCACCGCTTATATGTTTGAAAAATGTTGTAGTTTCTTAAGACACTGCACAACTTACGCGGACCTGTTCTGCTCAATTTGCTTGCACGAGCTTTTCCTCACTTTACATGCATGCTGTTAATGTCTGTACTTTTTCCCCAAGGGTCTGTTGTCCAATTGGGGAAATAAGTTGTTGTGGGATTGTGGCTTTACTGAAAGATCAGTTTTGGTAACTTTGAAGCATACAGATGTATTACCATGGGACGTGGTTGTGAAGTTTGGGTGGTTGTGTAAATTGTGTGTGATTCATTGGTTATAACTATAGTTTGTCGTTCCAGGCGGTGCTGTGCCCAAATGAGAACTGTTCTGTTCGACTTCATGAGTATTGCCTGAAAAAACGATCTTTGCAGAAGAGGGTAAGTGTTACCGACCAGTGTCCCGTCCTTTATTGTAACTCCTGGAGTTTGATTTTTCATTAACTCGTGTGCCAACCCGTGATTTACACCTAGATCGAAAAGGTTTGTCCTGGTTGTGGCACCCCATGGAGTTCCACAGCTCCTAAATCTGAACTGGTGGATGAAGACGAGGAGCCAGTCCATCCCGTGAAAACTGAGCAAGCCTCTGGATCTCGAAGGAAGAAGCTCCGCAACTCTGCAAATGGCCAGGCAGCCACACAGCATCCAAGCTCTTCTCAATCTCAAGAGCCCAAACAACAACCAGAACATCGGAAAACGATAAGAAGATCCGCTCGATTGAGACAATGATGCGGGTGAAAGAGACAACACTGTTTCTATGCTTAAATTATGCGGGTATTAGGGTAATTTTGGTTAGCCCGTGATGCACTTCCCAGGAGCACTTGCGTAAAGTAAGACAATGATAATTTGTATATCCCCAAGTACGACCATATCTATATAAGGATCTTTATTCTAACAAATCATCCTAATCAATTATGATATGAATCCGGATGAAAAATGAAAAAAAAAATTCCCAGGAGGAACTAGGCACAAGATCAATGAGATGTTAATACTGCTGCAAGACTATCTAAGCTGTTATGAGTTTAGAAAGACCGTCAAACACCGTCTTAATATCGGGTCTCTCAGAGGATGGGAGTATGCATCCGAGAGCAATCTGCAGCATGCCATTGAGGGTATAGGAGAGGTGGTCTTCGGGAAGTTGTGTTGTTGTGGTGATCCGCCTATCAAAGCACTCGGCTGAACGGCCTTTCCCTTCCATTAGTCTTACCCAGTCGGTGAGATCAACCACACCTGATTCCCCACAGACTATCTCCCCTGGGCTCCGACCAGTTAAGATCTCTAACAGTATTACACCGAATGCATAGACGTCGCTTTTGAGTGATGGGCAGGGTTTGCTGGAGCTAGCAAACTCTGGTGGGCGATAACCAAGTGCACCGGAGTTTAGAACTTGTTCGGGGGTGCCGGCAGGCGTCATTACACGATGGAGGCTGTAGTCCGTAAGGAGGGCATCGTAGTTGGGCATTCCTAGTAAGATGTTGGTTGATTTCAAGTTCCCGTGAGGTATTGCTGTCTCGTTGTGCAGGAAGTTCAAACAGCCTGCCACTTCTATGGAGATCTTCAGCCGCATGCCCAGTGATAGCTCGGGTAGCCTTCCCGACTTTGTATCTGGAAAGAGATGCACTGTCAGATAATGAGATTCACATTCGGAAACCAAGAACAAAGTTAGACCATCTTACCATGAAGGTAGAGATCCAAGCTTGCGGCATCTACGTAATTCGATATGAGCAGCTTCTCATGATCCCTCGGTCCCCAGTAATATCCCTCGATGGAAACTAGATTTGGATGCCTTATGCTAGCGAGCTTCTTGACCTCCCTCGTGAATTCCTTCTTGACCTCCCTCAACCATTTCACGGCCACACTGCGGCCGCAGTCAAGTCTGGCCTTATACAAGCAACCATGGCAGCTCCTACCCAGAACTTCTGCTAGAGCACGAGAAAGCTCTGCCACGGTAAACTGAAATGAGCCATCGAATATATGCAAATCCCCGTGCAATTTATCCTGGGAACATATGTTAATAGAACCGGGAGTCTCGGTTGGGTGTTGGATTTCAGAAGGATAAAGAGATGGATTCGAAGAGAACAAATAGAGCGGAGAAGTCACAGCTTCGTCTTTCCCTTCTGCAGAAGGAAGAACCTTTTGAGTCATTGAGTCGGGCTGTAGCTTGAGCTCGGTCGCAACTTCCGAAGTAGGGGGGATGTCGCAATCATTCCCAGCACAGATTGGGAAATCCTGTGTCGTGTGACCTTTACTTTTGTGTTTCGCAGTTGGGTTCTCCCGTTTCTTCTCCTTCAGAAGCCTTCTGTAGTAAAGAAAAAAGCATAGAAGGGCGATAACTCCGACAATTCCAATCAACCCAACTACGAGAGCTATCTTGACAATGGATCCTATCTTAGGGTTATGGCCCCTCAAATACAGTTCGTCGACCCCATTTGGTGCAGATGAATCGGGAAGGATCAACCGCAAATTCCCTGGACGGAACGATGAAGCCGGAAATCTCCGTAAATTTTCCGGCACCACTCCAGAGAAATTATTATAGGAGCATCGAATCCCGTCAGATCACCCGGAAGATTTTCTGGCAGCCTCCCGTCGAAATTATTCCGAGACAGGTTCATGGACAGTAAGTTATGCAATCTGCTTATGCCTCGAGGAATAGGGCCACTTAAGGCATTTCTCGACAAGTCAAGAAAAGCAAGGCTGATATTTTGAGAATGGTCAGGAGAGGACACATTCAGACCATCCTCGATAGGTATAGGACCGCTGAAGCCGTTTCCTGATAGGTTGAGCTCTACCAGATTGGTTGAGTTGAATAGACCTGGAAGAAGGGAACCACCAAGCCTGTTTAGACTAAGATCGAGCCTTTTCAGTTCCAGATAAGTAGTTAACACTAACGCAAGAGGTCCCTCAAGCATGTTGTTTGATATCTCGAGTGAAGTCAGCCTAGTGAACTGAGGGGTCTGGACCGGGTAGGTTCCTGTCAATGAGTTCGAACTCAATCGAATGCTCTCCACATAATTTCCCCAGCCTTTGATACGGAACAAGTTCCCCGATAGACCATTATAGCTCAAGTCTATAACGGCGCAATGCCCAATTATCGGGGGTAAGGGGCCGGATAATCTGTTGGAAGACAGGTTAAGCTTTGTAAGCGTTGCAGAAGCAATCGTTCCGACAGGACCTGCAAATTGAGCAATGCATTAAGGAATTTACCGACAAACTACAACTTGATTAAGCCATTACCATGCATTTCAGATTACCTTCGAGCTGATTAGAGCTGAGATCCAGTTCTGACAAGACCGCGGAGCTCTCTTGCAGAAGCGCTTGCGGCAGGGCCCCAGAAAAGTGATTGTTTCCGAGTCGAAGAACCCGAAGCGACAGGACGAAGTTAAAAGAAGGTATCTTGCCCTTTAATCGGTTGTTACTAACATCTAACACCTCCAAGCTGTCGAAGTAAGGCATGCCGTCATGCGGAAACAGGCGCCCCTCCAAACCATTGTAGCTGACATTCAGATACCGAATGGACGAAACAAAGGTCGAGTCACTGAGCACCAAGTCGAGTGCCCCGGAGAACCGGTTCCTGCTAAGATCAACATAAACAATCTCTCCCAACATTAACATCAGCCTTGACACATCCCCGGAGAACCCATTACCATGCAAATCCAGGTAACTCAATGAAACAAGCCCAGAACCTATCTCCGAAACATTCCCAGTCAACTCGTTGTTGGCGACCGAGAAGTTGCTCAACAACGGGAGGTGGCTCAAACTACCAAGACTCAATTCACCAACCAAACCCAGATTGCCGATATCAATAGAAGTAACATGGCCTTGGCTACAAGTTACACCGTACCAATCCCGAGGGCACCCATCAGAACCAGAACCCAAGGAGGAAGAGGAGTTTGAACCACCACCCCTCCATGAACCTAGGACCAGCCCAGATGGGTCCTTCTGGATACCCTTGCTGAGTTCAAGCAGTGCGTCCAGCTCACTCCAACCCCCCACCACCACCGCCACCGATCACCACACTGACCCTGAACTGGAGGAGGAGGAGGAGGCATAACATCAAGCAGACCACCCACATTCCTTCACCAACTCAACCAGATAATCCAAAAGAGCTTCGAACCACATGGGAGTGAGCCAAAAAGTGACTGGTCACCCAAAATTCCTTAACCGAGACTCAAAGCTTGGAACTTTATTTGCCCAAGATGCAGCCAAAAAGAAACGAGACGAGCAACTAAATCAAACGCCCACCCCAAACAACAAAAAGGGAAATTTGTGTCGGAGATGAGGTGATATAAGTGAAAGGAGAGAAAAAGTCTGGCCTTTTTTTTCCAAGCAACCCAGATAAGAAAGAATCAAATCTTTGATGGAAAAGGAATCAGCAGCAATGAATGCCCACAAACATTGATTTACAGAAACACCAAGTCACACACCCTCCCATTACTTCTTCAAGTCCGAGAAGTCCTGGGGAATTGGGTGTCGGGATAATCGATCATTTCAGGGGAGAGGGAGAGAGATAAGACAGAAGCACAATGCCCAGTAATGAAGGACACATGCCATGCAATTAACAACCGAAGTGACGTTGATTTATTCAATGTTCTTTCTCAGAGAAGATTCTGGGGACCTTTCCCATTGAATGATCCCTTAAATTTCCAAAATCTACCGCTCGGCTTTGCCTTTGGATATAGTTATGTTTGGTGAATGTTGGAGGGGATATGATGTGTGTGTGTGTGTGGAATTTGGACCACCACCCCCTTCTTTCTTTCCTTAGTGAAAGCTGCTTGTCTGAACCATGGAAACCACTATTACCACCACCATCCCTGACCCAGGTGACAACAATTGAGTTGTCCATGTGAACATTAAACGATGATGTGGAGGGGGTTTGATTTGATCTTATAAAATCCCTTCTGTTTTTTGTTTTACATGAGGGGGGTGGACAAGGGCTCCATACTTTTAGGAAATAAATAAAGTCTATAAGCCCATTTTTTTATAATGGGCATTGGAGCGAGTGAGGCCGAGGCTTTTTTTATTTATTTTCCTCTCTGTTTTTTGGTCTTTGGGCATTGAAGAGAAGGCATTCGATTAATTTGGAGAGTGGTTTGTTACCACAGGTAAGAAGTTTGGATTCGTTGAATGAGATCTTGGATTTAAAACTTATAATACGTAGTCACTTTTGTTGGAAGATTCATCCATCAAAATCAAGCAATCTACTGGAATCGAGTCCGGATTAGTCGGAGCAAAACTTTGAATGTCGGGCCGGCGACCAAAAAAAAAATTTGAGGAGTGTCATGATGGGGTCACTCTTTTGTGTCCAACTCAGGTTGGATGAAGACGAATTGGGCCGAGTTTAGTTCTAATTCGATTTTGATTGAGTTCAAATCGAGCTCAAGCTTTAAAATTTATGTCTTGTTGGCTTGCGAGCAGTAATATTAATCCGTTGTTGGGCCTTTCAACGTTAGTATCGCATTGGACCTCAACACTTCTTTGGCTTCAAGTTATATCTATTTTTGAGCCGATATTGTCATCTATTTTAGATATTGTCTAGCCAAGTTCGAGTCTATCAAACCAAGTTAAAATTACAGTTGTTTCCAAGCCGAGTTCGAGTTGTCGAATCGAATTTATGCTCGATCTGTATTCGATCATTTCGAATTGAATTTGAGCTATCGGATTGAATAAAAATAATATATATATAACTAGTTTCATTTAAAGAGGGCAGTGCTAGAGCATCTCGGTTCGAGTCCGAGTGGCGGCAGGCTTTCTTAGAGCAATTATGTTATTTTTTTAATTTTGAATTTAAGTTTGGGGGAATTGAGCCACTCGTGAGCCGTTCGCGAACTAGTTCTGTCAAAGTTCGGTTCGATCTCGACTTTAACCAAGCTCGAGCTTCTTGACTGCGGCTCGAGCTTTAACACATATACGTCGATGGCTCGCGAGCCGTTCGTGAGCCTAATATTATATAATAAATATTAATAATTTATTAATAATTTATTAATAAATATTGATGTTTTGGACTTATTTGTAAGTAAATTTAAATCTGTGTACTGAATTGAATTTAAAAAAAACATTCTAGTTTTAGGGTTAGGGTAGCCATCCTTCCACTCCGCATCCTCTGCCTCACCACTTCCTCGTCCATCTCCTTCCTCGTGCCCGCCTTGTCATTACCCACGTCCGTCTTTGCGTCAACCTTCCCTTTGCTGACGTCCGCCTCCTCCTTCCTCCTTGTACGCGTGTGCCTGCATCCGCCTCCTTTGTTCTAACGAGTCGAGCCTATATTCGAGCTGAGTTTGAGTTGTCCATTTGAGTTTATGCTCAACCTATATTCGAGCCTATCGAGCCGAGCTCGAGCCTCCTAAAACAGAACCGAGTCCGACTCGAGCCAAGAAGGGTTCGATATCAGTTCAGCGGTTTTCACCGATAATTTAGGTTAGGTTTTTAATGGGAAGATTTAAGTTAATGATTATTATGATTACAAATTTGTTTTTAATTTGGGTAGATGACAAGTCTAATAATTGTCTTTTAAATGTTTGTAATGTTGATTTTTAGTATGAAAGTAGAAGTGAATTTTCACCGGAAAGATATCATTTTTTTTTCGAGTTAGAGAGTAAATGTCTGTTGACGTTTCCAATAAATTGCAGTGAGTGCCCACCGACGTTTCCAACAAGTTCGATGTCAAGTTTTTTTTGTTTGATCGAGTGTATTATCGAGCCGAGGAGTGATTCTTCTCTACTCACGTCGTTTAACCCAAAGTTTTGGACATTGAGGATAGGGCATCAAATTAATTTGGGGAGTGACATAGTGGAGTGGGGTCATTCTTAGGAGGAGTTTTGTTTCAATATAATATGAAATAAGGTCGAAAATTCTAAATTTTCTTCAACAATGCCCTTAAAAATTTATTAAGAAAATCGGTGTGATTTTCTAATTTTTTCAAAGGGAAAATCAAAATCTTCGAAAATCGAAATATTAGTAAAAAAACTATTTACGTTATTTCGTAAATTAACGAGCGTACCCATGATCATGACTCCTCTACTAGTGTGACTCAAGGGCTTAATGGAGCCCAAGACTGAGTAGGGTTGGGTTTATTGTTCGAATTCAAAATCTCTGATCTACTCGACTTGAAATTATGATAAAAAAACTTTTTTTATCATGAATAAAAAAGAAAAAAGCTAGTGGATTATCATAATACTCAAGAGTCCGAGTCGGTCGAGTATTTCTCCCCTAACCTCGGCCGACCCTCCTTCGCTCGTAACTAAATTACCGGACATGTTACATAGAAATAAGGGGCTTGTGGAATGGAGGGGGGGCTCCTCTGTCTTGGTGTTTCAACGTATGCGGTTGATTACAGTACTTTTACATGGGCCGAATAGCCCAATAACAAAATGGGCTTAGGTTTAGTTACAGTTGGGCTAGCCCATTGACGAGAATCTGTATTATTATTACTTAGGAGGTCAATGGGATGGGATTGAGACACGTATTCGTGATAATAAATATAAGTCAAGAGGAAATCAAATCACAAATTACAAATGTTCAATAAAAAAAAAAAGAGAGAGAAAGGAAGTCAACTCGTTTTATAAAAATAGCAGATGATCCTATCGATACAACGCCCTCTCTTTTGTTATTAATACAATTAATAATACCACACGCTGTCTCTCGTGTAAGACTCCCGACCAAGTATGCTATGGACTCTCTCTCTCTGGATCACATGGATTGTAAGTTATGTTCCCAAACAGTAATCTTCAGTCACCTTTGATTTGATGACATTATCAAAGCAAAGTAAATTCATTTGTATTTTCTTAGACATATTAAATTCCACGTAAAAACAACAAACAGCTGGTGGGAATCATCGGGAGTTGTTTAAAAGAAGTAGGAAGAAGAAGAAATGATCAAATCATGTTTTCTTTGACAACAGTAAGTATCCCAAATAATTCAGTCACACTTCCTTCCCCTTCTTCCTCCTCCTCAATCAAAATCTCATATATATATATATATACAATATAAACCCCCTGAAAGCAATGTGATACAGGGCTGATTTTGGTTTCTGGTTTGGTGATGAGGATAATGGTAAAATAACTAGGCACGAGAGAAAAGCCCGCCCCTCGAGAATAAGGTCCCCCCAACGCCTACGAAGAGTAACCTTACTTAATAATTAAAATATTTATTGAAATTGTACGTTAAAAAAATATTTATTTGAACAATAATAAAAAATTAGTGTTAAAAACGTAATATCAAGTAATTCGGTGTTTTAAATTTCGAATTTTTTTATCAAAAAACATCGAATTATTTATAAATAAAATTTGGTGTCTTTAATACCCAAATTATTCTTATTATAAAAAATTATTATTTTATTTCTTTGTGAGACAAGTGGTAAGAAGGGGAGATGGGGATGGTCAACTTTGGCGTCCAACACCCCTAACTTGCGCCTCATTTTTATAAAAGAAAGAGTGGGGGGGTCCACGTTATTTCTGCACATGGGATGTCATGCTTTGTCGTCGTCCCTAGCCATATGTAAAATAATCATATCATACACAACCCCAACTCCACACCATATGTTCTTGTAATAATAATAATAATGATACCAAACTCTAGTAAGTAAACAACAGGGGAGGGAACCTTTCCTTTCGGCTCTTATATTACATCCTTCGACAAATTCTAAACTAAACAAGCCCATTGTCTGAAGAAGATGAAGTAAAGAAACAACACAGACATTACATATTTTTTCCCTTTTCTTAAAAAACAAAAAAAAAAAAAAGACCCCAACATTTGGATGATTACTCCTCCTCCTCCTTTCCTGCTAATTGAGCCAGGGGAGCTATGGGAAAGGATGTGACGTTTGAAGGATCACTGGAACCAGATTGAGGATGAATCCTGTTTCTCGATGATGCCCGACAACATCCCGTCCTTGTAGTCGAACGTCGTGACGTCGAATGGGGACCCGGGAGCGAATTGGAGGTTGCCGTTGGGGTTGTGTGGGGCGGGGAGAGGAATCGAGGGCTTCATTGGTTGGTCGAAATGTGCATCGTCCCTGTTGAAGAATTGGTGCCCGGACGGAGGAGATATGGGGTCGAGCTGGCATGGCCTGAACAGCGGCAGCTGCATCGGCCTTTCTGTTACTATGCCTGGGTTGCGGAATAAATTGCTCTGCTGCTGCAGTTGAAGTTGGAGCTTCAGAGGACGATGGTTGGTCTGGTTGTCCAAGTCCATGGCCGTGACGTTGCTGGGAAGCATGTTTCTGTTCACTGGGGTGTCCGTCGGAGCATTTGACTCGTACATGGACAAGAGATTCGTAATGGCTTTCTGTCCATCATCCGGGACCCCTGTCAGGTCAACATGAGGAGAAACCGAAACCGAACTGATGATCGGGACTGGCTGCTTGGATTGGAGAAGAGTCTGAGGAAAAATCACGGGCTTCACATCTTGGTATCGAAACTCGGTCGATCGGAAGTGTGAAGTAGGACGGCTACGATAAGGGCAGTTCTGCTGGTGATTGTCCCGAGAAGCCCGGTCATGAAAGGCGAGCCGCTGCTCGCTGTAAGGGCACTGAAGGGACTCACAGGTGTATAAATTGTAATCGATCGCTACCGTTGTCGGGTTGAAATCCCCAGAAGGCTTCCTCTTCCGGCTCGGGTCAAAGCTCGTTATGCCGTCACCTTTATTGAGCAAGAAACAGGATTGCCGAATCGGGAATTTCTCTCTCGCACAAGGAATCGCAAGATTCTCAGGCTTCGTCTCGTGGACATCGAAGCTCTGCTCGTCGTCTGGCCCTTCCACATCATACTCGGCGAACTCATTCATCATAGCCATAGACCCGATCCCTCCTCCAGCCGAGGGAGGGCATAAGTCAGGGTAAAGCTCCCGAGCCAGTGCCTCCTCTTGGTTTATTATTGCAAGCCACGTTGCGCTTTCCTTGGCGGTCATCTTATCCTGCAAGCATTTAGACTGCCTCACGAGCTTCCGGATCTTGGCGATGTCAGGGGACATGTGCTTGATGACGGCCGTGAGTACGCCAACCTTCCATGCTTTCTTCAGATCATGTGGCTTCTTATATGGTGGAGTCCCCTGCTCCTTCGGCAACCCGAGCTGCGGCCACCAGTCCTCTGTCCCAGTCGGCCACCACGGAGGAGGGACACCCTTCTCGAGAGGAAACCGCCTCTGAGGTGGGTCACAGTGCTGCATCAGCGCTGACAGCAAAGAGCCGAGCGTTGTGTCCTGAAGCTCCTGCAGAGTATGCGGCGTCGGGCCGATCGGATCACCCTCTTCATTCTTCCCAGGGATGGCGTTATCGGCCTGGTACTTGGCTATGGCGGCGGGGCCATTCCTATCAAATCGGACCTTGTCCTTCCACCATTCCCGGAGATTGTCAGACGCTCCGGTGACTGGCTTCCCTTTCTCCGGGATTATCCCATAGACAAACCCCTGGGCCTTACAAACCTCCATCATCTTCAACATGTACTTCAAGATCCCATCCTGTGCCCGGGACATCTTCTTCCTCCTAGCTTGCTCCATAGACTGCCGATGTTGCTTTGCCGCAACATCACCCCCTTCCTTACCGTTCTGCTCCTTCAGCCGTTTGAGTCGCATCTTGTCCCGCCACATCCTCCTCTCCAGTTCATCGACATCAATATCATCATCGGAATAATCATCCTCGACCGCCACTGTAACCTCTGATTCCACCACGCCGGCGGCAGCAGCAGCAGCAGAGACAGCCCTGTTATCCCCCAGGGATGCAGTAAGGAAGTCGAGATCGCCGCACATCCCGATCTCGTCAAACATCATCGTGGCCGCCAAATCCCTGACAAGCTCCCTAAACTACCCTTATCAGAAGGGGAAGCAACACCTGAAGAAAACCCAGATCTCTCATTCAAGAAACAGCAAAATCAGCACAAAATCAAAGTTCGATGTTTCAGCTGGAAATCACAAACCCGGAATCGATCAAACCCCGAAAAACAAAAAGCAGGCAAGCCTACATCCAACCAACTGATGACTTTATCAAGCAGATGAGATGAGATGGTATATTAAAAAAAAAAGAAATAAATAACAGAGAGAGAGCAAAAAGCAGGGCAACTAAGAACAGATCTCAGCTCTTGCACATGCCCAAGGAAAAAGTCAATACCCTTTATATTTCTTGCTTCCTTTTCCAAGTTTCTCCGAAATCTCTCCCTCCTCCCCAATAGAGAGAGATAAAAGGGTGATGGAGGTATAGAGAGAGGGAGAGAGGAAAGGGGGAATGGAACAGTGTTTCGGGGAGGGGGGGGGGAAGTCTTAACTCGAATATTGTTGGGTTCCCATCAACCAAAGTAACACACAGTGAAGCACAGAAATATATAAAAATTGGGTGAGGATGAGGATGAGGATGAGGAGAGGCTAAATCCATAACATTCAGACATGGGGGGGACAAAACGGACAGACCCCCTTCCCCCCTTGCGCGTCCTATTTATTACAATACAAGACAACCTAAGAAGTAGGAGACATAGAAACTTAACCCACTACAAGCAAAAAGCAAGAAAGCAGTAACTCAATCCATGGGTAGGATTTGTTGTTTGAGAATGTGGGCTTTCTGGGCATCCAGAAAAAGAAAGTAATGTGAAGTCGTTATTGGGGGTTCAATGAGGGATCATGGAGTGGACTCAGAGCTACCGTATTAATACACAGACTGTGAATAAGAGAAAGTTGGGTGGGAAGTGTTGGAATGTCAATCTCAGAAACGCACACAACCCTTATCCCTGGTCTTCAGATTGTGCATGCAGCCCCACATACCAAAAGCAAAGAGGGTGGCTTCTCATTATTATTGGATGTCAAATTAAAAAGGAGTGATGGGATGGATTTTCGCCTTTTTAAACCCACATGACAAATTGGCCAACAATTCTTTTGGGAGGTGCCCCCCCCCCCAAATTGTTGGAACTGATGCTAGTGGCCAAGTTGGGGGGGATAGGAGGGTTCCACCACAAGATACACCCCACGGTTTAAATTAAGGCTCACACTCCCCACACATATCGGTAACTTTTTCACATTCCTACAATGTTTCAAGAAATATTATATATATTAAAGAGGGTTATAGAAATGGGATCTATAAAACCATATTAGAAATGGGATGTCAAATAATTCTAACACCAAAACCTCACTATTTTCCTCACCCTTCTGATTTTATGGTTTTAATTATTTGGGTTTTGGGGGGAGGGGGAGGGGTCTGACAACGACATGACATCCGAACGTGGTGTCCACCTGTGATTGTTTTGCATGATCCAAAAGGTTAAAAAAAAAGTATTCCTACCCTCTTCAGTTATTGCCAAAATCAAAATAAATAAATAAGGTGGTATTGACTGAATAATAATAATAATAATAACAACACAACTAATATTACAGATTGTTTAGTGAAAAAAGGCCCAAAAAGATTTGGATCTGATCCCATGGGCCTTGGTTATGGAGATTATTAGCTAGCATAGTAGTCCATTATTATTATTATTGACCCATAACATCCAAGGACGACAAGATGCCTCCTACATTACCCCTCCTCTTCTTACACCATTACATGAAGTATCACAATAACCCGACGACGACAATAACTGGGTACTGAAACTGAAACCACTTTGCCAAGACAAGAATGAAAAAGATTCTGGAGAAATAGACACATCGTTTCTGTTTCATAAAGCATCAGATATCAAGTCAGTGGTCATTGGTTCCCTTCAGATTTTTGAAAAAGAAAGATTTCAAGCTCCAGATTTGTTTAGCATATACTTCAAATGTAGATTGGAAAAGAAAGAGTAATTACTAACGTCTGTCTTAATTCCATTTCAATCCCAACACAAACAGGAATCTGTTTCCACATGGTAAGCAACCATTATTATCATTATTGTAGGATTCTGATTCTGATTCTAATTCTGTTGGACAACACAAAGGTAGACACACAAAAAACATTCCTTCAGTTCAGACTTTCCTATTCAGATTCTTCGCACCAATTGTTCATGCCGAGGACGAGATTTAATACCAGCAGAAACACAACCAGCATCCAAGTTACTCTTTAAGAATAAAGAGAAAAGCTGTAGCTGCATGTTCTTAATAGAGAATTTTACCTGCCACGGACTTGAGTTGCGCGGGCCGGGGGGGGGGGGGGGTGTTCCGCATCCGAAGAGATGGCCACGCCAACCTCATCCAGCCGGTGGCACAAGATGCTCCTTTAAGAAAGCAAACAAAGAAAAAGAAAAAGGACAAGAAAAAACAAACACACACACACCGGACGAGTCACCGACCCAAAAAAATACTTCACAAACACCCTTTCCCTAAAGAAGTTGATTTGACAAAAGTCAGTAAATAATAAATAGCAACAGTCAATAGTTCTGCAAATTATTGTTCTGGAAATGTTCTGCAATTGAGAAAAAAACAACCCTGGAGTTTCAGAGAACAAGAGATTAAAGTGCTGGGCACTACATAGGTTTTAAAAGCAGTGAAGAGGAGTACTACCATCTCCAGAATAAGAAGTACAAGTTCGAGATTCAGTCTAGAGACATTAATAAACAACGGTTTTTGGATGAAGTTTTTAAACATAATTTGCAAGAAGATCCTCGCACTTCAGAAGTTTCACCACAGTCCAAAATTAAAGGATTGACGGGTCTATGAAGGAATCTGCACAATGAACATACGCCACATGAAAACCTAATATGCCAAAAAAGGAATACCGATTAAAATTACTAGAAGAAAAGCATGTTTATGCAAACCTTTGAGGTTTGAAGGAAATTTATGCATATCAACAGCAGACAAAAGTCTATATCATCTCCCTTTCCAAGTACCATGCAAGGGAAAAGGAAACAAGCTTCACCAAAAAATGCACTAAAACAACCTTCCTAGTCGTTATGAAGAAAATCAAGGTACTGTACTAGAATTCAAGGACTGAAGTACAAGTTTATTTAAGTGGCTCCCAATCTAAAACGTAAGAACTAAAGGAGTTCTATTAAAGTCCATCTCTTCGGAAAGAAATAGCGATTAGATTTCAGTTTTCAACAGGTGCTAATAGAACGAGTTCTTGCCAAAGGGATGAATGTAAATGAAGTCCTCACGACATAAATCAGATGGCTAACTGTCTACGACTCCTCGTCAACTACCCAAACTAACCAAACACCTATTTGCCCAACACCAAAATACAAAAAATAGAACTCAATGAAAAACAGCATAGTTTACCCGGAAAAAATCAGAAGCCGCTCACCTAATGCCCCATATAAGGAGGACCACCTCCCTGTGGTGGCCGTCCGGCAGTGCCCTGCCCTATTTGCGGATGGTGACCATATCCAACTGGCATTCCTGGTGGTATCCCATAACCCCCAATTCCACCAGCAGAAGCACCACCTGGGTTCCCATAGCCTCCAGGCATCATCAATCCTCCTATCCCAAGTCCCCCACCTTGAGTCGCCAACAAGGCAGCGGCGGTCAGTGCCGGTCCAATAGCCGGATTAAAAGCCGCAGCACCAGGACCTGGCTGTGGCATCAAGTGACCACCATGTCCATGCACAGGTCCCACATTGCCTTGTCCAGTAAACCTATTCTTATCCTTTCGCGAGTGGTGGTTGAATGGATTGTTCTGCTGGTGCTGCAGATTACCAAAGTTCCTGCCTGATTTTGGCCCATCGATGGCCTTCTGACAATGCAATGTGGTGCCTTCAAATGTCTTGTAAGGATCCTCCAATGCCTTTCGTGCAGACTCGACAGTCTTGTAAACAAAAAGGGCAAACCCTTTCGGCTTCCCAGTTTGCTTATCCAGACCCAGAGGCCCCTCCTCAACCTCACCAAACTGTCGGAAAAACTCCAACAACTTCGCCGGGTCCACCTCCGTGCCAACATTGCTCACGAAGATCTTCCTCTGTGTGTGCTCCGACACAGCTGGCTGCTGTGCAGCATTGGGAGGCGGCGCCTGAACTGGTCCAGCAGATGCCAGCTGACACGAGGTAATGCGATTCCCAATCTTCTTCTGTGGCTCCTTCAATGCCTTCCTAGCAGACGCCCGCCGCTTGAACAATATAAATGCATACCCCTTCGATTTACCCGTGACACGGTCAGTGACATGCTTGCAATCCTCGATCTCGCCATACTTAGAAAAAACAGAAGTCAGAATCTCCGCGGTGGCGTCCCACCCTAGGCCGTGCACAAAAATCTTGCGGTGCACCGGGTCAGCATCCGCGAGGGACCTAATCGATTCCGCCACATCAGCATGGCTTGTTGCGGCCTGCTTCAGGAGCATGGTGAGCTGGTCCTTCGTGAAAGGCTCCAGAAGCTTCTCGATCGGCTCATCATCGGGGTCATCAACTCCTCCCTCTTCCTCGTGATGCACCTCCTCTGTTTCCCCCTTCTCACCCTTAACCTCTTCCCCATTCTCCTCCAACTGCTCCTCATCCGGCTCAACAGCCACGGCCGAAGCGTCTACATACCCCGTCTGCACCTCCTCCTCCTCCTCCTCCTTCAACTGCTCAAACCCTTCATTACCCGTCACTTGAGGCTGCGCTTGCTCAGGTACTTCCTCCACCGTTTCTAATGCCTGCTGCGAGGGCTCCTCAGCGGGAACGTCGACGGCCATCGTCTGTGGGGCGTCGGAGGACTCAGCCACCGTTGGTAGATCGGAACCAGCGGTTGATTGGGGTTCCGACGACCGGAGCTTTCGCTTCTTGGCCATTTTTTCCGATGGTCAGGGTTTGAGAGCGGGGCAGGACGAAAACTAGGGTTTGGCGAAAAGGAAAGGCCAATGGCATTCGGTCGTTAGGGAGGGGATCTGGTAATAAGACGCCGACCATTTATCGGGCCTAACATTCATTTGGAGCTTGGGCTCATTTATTCCGGCCCACTTAGGCCCTCGATGGTCCTCCTTGCCAGAGCAAACACAAGAAGATCATAATCATAATGAGACCTCTTTGTTGCTACATTTCGGAGGGTTAAATTAATACATTTGATGATTTTGAAAAAAATTCTTTAGAATTATGTTTAAATACTAAACCTTTTTATAAAGAGGATTTGGGTTTACTCGTGTATCTCAAAATGAATATTTTATAATAATTTTTCAAAAACAACTATAAAGTCTTAAACATTTATTAAATTTAGTAATGGTATAATTAATTTCTGAAATTAGAAATAAAAAAAATCAATACCATTAAGAAAACCAAATCAGACTATATATTTTAAGGCTCAAACTATTGCTCTAACCTTCTTTTGTGTATTCTTTAAATGCAAAATATCGATTTATAGCCTCAACTTTGAGCCAACTTTTTATTTTGTGATTAATTTAGTTTGTTATATAATTTTATCACCAGCTTTTGTTTCTATTTTGATTTTGACCAATCTTAAATTTTGTCACGTGAAAGCCAAACATGCCTTAATAGACAATTTTCATTTATTAACTTAAAAACAATAGAATAATGGAAAACAATATTGAAACCTCTCGTATGTTATTTTATTTTAAAATTTCGATGGCCAAATCAAGTGAGTTGGACGCCAAAGTTGGACGGTAGTTGCTGATGCTATAAAAAATACACAAAATTGATTGAAGCTGGATGATGGTTCTGTTGAGAGGCCACTACTACGGGTAAAATTGATTATAAGACGAATAAATGAGAGGTTGGAACTCCACTATTATAAGACACGGGTCAAACTATATTAATATGAAGAATGTTTGGCTTTCGCTAAAAAAAAATTCGAGATTGGCCAAAATCAATATGAAAGTAAAAGTTTGTGACAAAATTATATAATAAACTGAAATAATGACAAAACAGAAACTTGACTCAAAGTTGAGGCCATAAATGTATATTTTGCCTTCTCTAAATGGAAGAGACTATAAATGAGTGAATCAGATAGCAACAGGTTCATGTGAGGATGCTTCGCTAGTTTAGGTTGTGGGATTCAATTTATTCCAGAAAGCGCGTAAAACTCACCCCTATCTAAACTAGGAAAAACCGATGCCCTCGTGTGCTGAAGACATCTCTCGTTTCTCATGTTTGATTTGGATGCAGTGATAGTTCGATTCAACGCGGATAGGAGAAATCTAGATCTCAATTCCACGTCTTCTGTATTTTCTAAATACTAAAGAGTTTTTCTCCCTCCGATCAAAATTAGTTAATTTTAAAATAAATTGATTTGTTTTATACTTTAGTTTTCGGAAATATACTTATAATCATCTCTCCCTAATCAATAATTTCAATCCAAATTCTTTTCTATTAATTGTCCCATTAACTATGCTCTGAGAGCTAAAAATCTCAAAAAAAATATCTTCTCGATAACTAAAATATTCTCGAACGAGCTGCTTACACAGTAAAGCCATTTGGGGCCATAATGTTGGTAAAACACATTGAATTGACGAAGAACAACGGATTGATCTTATTGATACTCGAAGCACAACTGTGAAGTTCAGCTGAAATTTGACTAAGTCTTAGTTGAAGGAAATGTTTCAGTCGAACTTTGACTAAGTCTTAATCGAAGGAACGATTTCAGTTGAAATTTGACTAAGTCTTGGTCGAAGGAAATGTTTTAGTCGAACTTCGACTGAATCTTAGTCGAAAGAAAGGTTTCGGTCGAAGTTCCAGACTTAGCCAAATTTCAGTCGAAGTTCTAGACTTTTGTTGTGTTGCATAGGTACTTTTGTATTTGTGGTTTAGTGGTCGCTACGATGCGGGAATCATGTCCAAGAAGATATTTGGATATACGAAGGCAAGGTCTTTTAGTGAGAAAGTTGCGGAAACACGACAGACGAAGGCTTGCGGGCGAACCAACTACCAAACGACAAAGGTCATCAAGCGACACAAATATATGAAGCGACAGTCAACTGAGCGAATGAGAAAACCTTTTCAGGCGTAGGCTAATGGGCAACACGGTTAATCGGTGATTGTCATGGAATGATGTGGGAGATCTCAGAAACATGGAAGGAAATAATTGGCAAGGGTATTCAAAAGGAAATAAGAAATTCTACGAGAATTTAGCGTGGCCACGAATATTAGGTGTGGCCACACGAGCGTAGCAGATTTAGACAGAATCGTCTGTGTGGCCACATGAGGATTCGATGTGGCCACACAGGACGAGAAGGTCTTCTTATAATATTTCTAAAATTTTTGGTGATTCAGGATATTTACCCGAGCTATAAAAGGTACTTAAATTGTGGATTGCGAGGGAGACGGGGGCTGCTAGACGACGGCCGAAAGGGGAGAAATTGGAGAAGACGATGGAGATTTTATTTTATTTTCTTTTCATGTTTTGCTTGTCGGCTAGTATGCGGAACTAAACTCTTTATCTAGGACGGTGATGAACTGATTCGTGTAGTTGATTCTAAACTCTTTTCGGAATCAATTCATGAAGTTTCACGTTTGCTTATGTTCTCTTGTGCTTAATGCTTGCATATCGGGTTGATCACCGATTTTTTTTTTTAATTTCTTATCCTTTAGTGGACTTGAGAGTGAGACTTATGATTAGAAGGGGGAGAATATGACACAGGTTAAGCCTGAGAGATCACGTTAACTCAAAAAAGTATAGAGATATACGCTCGTAGGTAACAAAGACAACAATTAGCACTTAAAAGGGTTATATTTGCGCGTACATCACTATAGAGATATAGATTTACGAGTAATTTATAATTTATTGTTACAAACTTGAGAGAGGTCTAACGAGTTATAAGAATTGTAGTTAGTAAACGTGAAATCGAGAGAACTGATGAAGAGAAAGTGCGGATAGTTCATGAACGATAGGGAAATCATAGTCCTGATTTTTCTTCCATTAATTTACTCTATACTTGTTTTTATTTAGTTGCTATTTTCGTTCTTACATTAAATCTTTGAATCAATCAAAACTTAATTTTGACTAAATTGAGACTTCTTACGTTGAAATCAACAAAATATTCTGAATAATCTTTGATACTTTTACTCATTATTTTACTACTTATTTGACTCGTATACTTGCGCGTGCGTTTCAGCGAACAGTCATGTCTACATAGCTGGAAACATATTTTTTTCCATTTCGCTCTACTGAACACCTACAGTTGGTACTTCCAAATTTCGGCAAAAACCGGACGACGTATCTGCTGATGTTTACTTGGTCGTCCTCATAATAAATTCCAACTTGATGGAGAAACGATGATGCCACAACAGGACTTAACATAATCATTTATCTAGACGTTAAAAGACTCTCTCGATCATCTCGCCAATGAAATTTATCCATGATTACATAATTAGTTCTTTCCAAAGCCAAGTTCCTTAACTAACCCCTCTCGAATAAGAAGAGGTTGGTCGTATCCCCTCACCTTCTGGGATTAGATTATCCTCTTCCACATATCTTTCTTTTATTCCATTAAAAAATACACATTAATTTATTTTTGTCTCGTTTTTTCTTTTTCTTTAATAATAATAATAATAATCCATCCCCACGTTAAAAAACATCACGTGATTATCCGCTGCGGGCCGTCCTGGCGTGGGGGCCCACTGAATTGATCACGTGCTCATCCCCCCCAACCCCCAAAACCCACGTCAGACAGCCTTATTCGCAATTCCGCGCTCTCCAAAAATAAGAGAATCTAATTACAAATTTAGAAATTAATTCTATCAATCGTACGAATCAACTAATATCATTTACCATCATAATACAAAAATCTACTCAACTTCTTCTTTTACTGTATCACCCTCTATTAGTGTGGATGAATACTTTCTCACCCCAACAACCCGTGGACAGGCGCGTGACGAGAACTTGCTCGGACGGGACGGATTATCCAAAAAAACCGAATGTTGTAAAACAAACAAAGGGAAGGGGAGTACGGAGGACGAAGTAAATAGTAAAATATATAGAAGAGAGAAGGGAATAAAATCTTGTTTTATTTTCAAATCATACGTATACAATAGATATTCCTTTATTTATAGGAATTTTATAATAGAAAGAATTTTACAATTATAACCGAAGTAATAGTAAATGATTACAATAAATGAGAATCATAACAGCATTTACATAATGTTTACAATACTCCCATTGAATGTCCATTATAATACTGTCTCGTTAAAAACCTTTCCACGAAAACCCTCTGGGAAAAAACCATGGTAAAGGAAAAAAGAGTACAATATGTTTACTCCCCTCTTAGTACATCACTTTAAATCTTCAATTTTGCGCATTCCAATTTTATGCACTAGCCTTTCGAAAATTATTGTAGGTAAAAGCTTTAGTGAATAAATCTACCAGATTTTCTGATGAACGTATTTGTTGAACATCAAAATCACCACTTTTCTGGAGATCATGAGTGAAAAAGAATTTCGGTGATATATGTTTCGTTTGATCACCTTTTATATATCATCTCTTTAATTGAGCAATGCAAGCATCATTATTCTCATATAAAATTGTTGGGGAATTCTTATTTACGGATAAGTCACGTGACCCTCGAATGTGATGTATAACTAATCTCAACCATACACATTCTCTATTGGCTTCATGAATTACAATAATCTCAGAATGGTTAGATGATGTTGCGGTAATTGTTTGCTTAATAAATCTCCATGATATAGTGGTACCACCACATATAAATAAATAACCCGTTTGTGATTTACCATTATGAGGGTGGATAAGTATCATGCATCTGCGTATTCAAGCAATTCTGCTTCAGGCATATACGGATAATATAATCCCATGTCCATAGTTCCTCGAAGATACGGAAAAATATGCTTAATTCCATTCCAATGTCTCCTCGTCGGTAAAGAACTATATCTCGTGTTCGCTTCGGAAGTGACCGCGGACAAGTCGGATCCAAACACGTCGGAAATCTCTGGCACTACGGGCAACTGGTGCCTGAAGGATTTGTTGAAATGTGTGGTCGCCGTATGAAATGAAAGAAGAGAAGGGGGAAGACAGCTGATGGGCAGCCTTAAGCGGAATCACTTACGGATGCCATCGACGATGCCTTCGAGAGTGAGCAAGAACGTAGGAGCACAAAGAGAGCTTAAACGCTGAAATGCTTGAAAAGATAAAATATGACAATATATGTCCGTATGTAGAGAGGTGTGTTTGTACAATGCCTAAGAACAACTATTTATACTAAGTTAGACCTACGCATATATGGTAATGTAATATTGCACATATATTACGCTTCCTTTGCTGCCAGCTTCCATGGAATATCTCCTTTCCATATGAGCAAACTTGGCAACAATCTCCTTTCGGATCCCAAGATCTTCTAGAGCATTCCTTAACAGTTGACTGATCGACCGTGTCGCCCATTGGCCTTCGCCATAAAGTTTCCTCGCTCGCCTAATCTAACTGTCGCTTGTCGCTTCATCGACCTGTTGTCGCCCGTCACCCGGTAATCTCGTCGCTTGGTGATCCCTTCGCCCAGCAAGCCTTCGCCTGGTGTGTATTCGTGGTCACCTCCTTCCTAGATTTTCCTTCCTTGGGCCTATGTTCTGGACCGTTGATCCACAGATTGGGCTGAGATCTGTGGCCCAGATTTTCTGTTGCTAAACATATATGCCCCCCCTCAAGGCAGACTGAGTAATCTGTCTCGCCTTGAAAACGACCAATTAATCATTCTCTTACAGCATCGGTAACGTGTGCAGGCGAGTAATGACCCTTGATCGTCGATATCTCCGAATCGTATCGGTTGAGGTCTTCAGGACAACTGTTGCGATTCCCGAAATCTCTGCCATAATATCTCCCGTCAAAGTCCTCTTACCCCTCACGACTTCGTTATAAATTGAAGGGCTCGGATCATCTTTTGATGCACAAACCATCGTCATTTGAAAATAGCTAAGTCATGAGGTTCCTGTCTTTCTTTTGGTATTCCATCCGGAGCTTATGCTCATCACCTTAGCTTGTTTGGGAGCCTATACCCATCACCTTATGAGGGTGGTCTCCAACTCCTCGACTTTCCTCCTTTTGGAAGGGAAGAGAACCTGCACAAGCCTTCGGCGTTGTATCGCGGATGTCGTCTGGTTAGTACCTCACTAAACTGGCCTTCCCAGGGCCGCCACACGATCTGATCTGCCGAGGGCCTATGAGGTAGAAGTCATTGGCCCATCCCCAATTTGCCAACCTCACGAGTTTTTGGAGATCCGACCAGGTATCAGGTCTTCAACTCTATGGCATCACATGAGGTTCCATCTGGCGTCCTGAAAACCAGGGTTTCCAGACGCTTCTACCGATGGGAGGGGATTTCTCTTTGCAACTACGGATCTCCTTCATGTGAGGGAAGAACCGGGTGTGCTGGTTTCTATGGATAAACCCTTGAAGAATGCCAAGCGTTCGTGATATCTTTAATAGAGCATTTCCAACGAGTGGAAGCGTCGTCTACTGAATCATCTATTATTATTCTTTGTTTCGTGTACACTTACTATCAAACAAACCCATGTAACGCTTGGATTTGAATGAGAATAAATGTCCATTCATTCTGAACCTTTTCGCTTACCCACTTATGACAATTGAATCGTCATCAATTTCCAAGCGATGCTTTGGATATCATCCGCCCCATAATCGAGGCGACGTCTGTGTTGGGCCTCGGTCGTCAAGCGACGTCCCGTTTAGGCCTTACCTTTGTCGGTTTCTGGGGTTATAAAGTATTTGAGGGTCAAGGTTTCCCGCTCACTCACTCATAAAACCTTCTCTTTCTTGCCTTATTGGATTCTTAGAAACCCTCGTTCTTCTGATTCTCATGGCTTCTGATAGCACTTCCTTGTTGTCTTTCGAGCCTTCGGTCCATCTAGACGGCAACGCTGCCAAGTTTCAATATGCTTTCACCAAGTCTTGGCATTCTCATGTTTCCACTGTTCACACGGCGCAATCAGACTTTTGGTACTGCTATGCCGGGCCAACAAACCCTTGGTTCGTTCGTTCCCCTCTCATCCGACTTATTCCTTTACACTAGCAGGCTGCCTGCTCAAATTCATATTAGCAATTACAATAATTTATGGTGTTCCAAACCATCGAGATGGGGGCCATCCGTTCGAGCGGGCCTCCGTTGTTTTCCTTCTCCTCGGAACAGAGCTATTCGGGATTGGATTTCCAAGTGGATAGAGAAGAAAGGCGCTGCATGAGAAGCGATGGGGATCAAGTCGCTGATCAAAGTTTCCCATTGCCCCGTCGGGCCCAACCTCTCCGTGATTACTGGGTTCCTTTTCTTTTGGATTCCGGTTGTCAACTGTTTTTTTTCCTTGCGGACCGATGTATGTCACCTTGGAGGACATCGCCTTCTTGACTGGCTGCAGTTTGTCTGGAGCCCCCTACGCTTTGACAGCGAGTACAGTGACCTGAAGTTCAACCCTTCAGAGAGGGTCAACAAGGTCACTGTATATCATCTCAAGGCTGATAAGTGGGCACCCCAGGAGGAGTTCGAGTTCTAGCTGGACTGGCTGTCAAAGTTTATCTTCTGCAACCGAAGGAAATGTCCTGGTGCGTTCATGATTGGAGTGGCCACCAGCCTCGTTGAGGCTGCCAATGCTGACAAACAAGAGCCTATGGCCTTCGCTCCCTTCCTTTTGTGTCTGTTCTACCGCAACAGACTTTCCTAGCTGTACGACGGATGGCCCTCTGTGGCTCTTATACTTATGGATCGTTCTTTACTTCCCCGGGTTCACCAGCTACTCTAAACCCATGCTCACCCGGGGTGAGATCATCGTAGCGGGTTCGTCTTAGTACTGGGGTACCTCCAGCACTGTCGGTTGCATCCAGGCCCTAGCAAACGGATGCAGCGGTGCGGGAGCAGTAGTTTCCTGGCGCCCTTTTCCTGAGGAATGGGAAAAGCAACGCTTGGAGACAGTCAAACGCTTCCTCCCTGCTTTTTGTACCAGGGAATTGGTGGGTGTAGATTCTGAAGGGCTGATTTTCGAGGTGTACAACCCTCAACTTTGCGCCCGTCAGTTGGGCTTTGCCCAATCTTTAGACGTCCCATTCTTCGAGTCTAAGAACCAACCCTTGCCAGCCTGCTAAGCCGGAGTCAGTGAAGCCCCCCAGCGAAGCAGTGCGTGAGGCCTTGCCTCTTTTGAATCTCGAGGCTAAGGCATCCTCCAACAGTGACGCCTTTGCCTAGGAGTTGCCAAGCGAAGCGGCGGAAGTCTTCCAGGGTCAGGCGACTGAGAACTCCCCGGGCCAGATAGCGGAGTTACTCTCAGGCGATGCGAGGGAAACACATGAGGGTGAGTCAACAGGAGCCCCCTAGGCGAGACGGCGGAAGCCCCCTAAGGTTCACAGGCGCAGGCAACCTTGGTGAGTGTCTTAAGAAAAACCTTTGTTTGTCTTTTCTTTGACTTTGCGTCTAAATCAGGTGTCTTTGCGATGGCCTGTACACTCCTTGCTCGCTTCTGCCATTGTCCTCCTCGAGCGAAGGGTTGCTACTGAGGGGGACTTTGCCAATCTACTATCCGTATTGGGCGAGCTTGATCGAGCGGATGCTGGTTCGTCAGAGTTGAAGACTCTGATCACCCTCCTTCGGCGATCTTTCTGGTGCTCGTGGGAAGAGCGGCAAGAGGCTCTCGCGCTGAAAATGGAGAAGGAGAAAAGGGAGACTGCCCTGTCGCAACCGCTTCCGTCTTCTGCTCAGATAACCGAGCTTTATGGACGGGAGGCCACCCTTCTGAAGCGAAGGGAGGAGTTAGAAGTTGCCTTGCAGCGTCTCCAGGAGGAGTTGGAGGCTACATCTGTGGATCTTGCTACAATCGGCCCAAGTTTGGTTGCCGCCCGTGCATACGAAGTGACTAAGAGCGCCGCCCTTAACCACGCCAAGGTGGCGTATGAGAGAGATTGGGGCAAAGCCCTTGATTTCGAGGCGAAAGAAATCATGGTTGCCAGCGTGAAGGACCGGTTGAAGCTCATGTTGTATTCCTTGCTTCGCATTTGATTTTTTTTCCTTACGTTTGTATTTGCCCCAACAAGGTGGTGAGACGTTTTGAAATGACACCTTTGTGTGCTTCCCACATTGTCGGGCTATACTCTTTCAAGTATTTGCCATTGATCTTAAGGACATGTAGTGACCCGTCAAGCCCCCCTAGGCGATATGAGTTTCCAAGATGTGACTCAACTACCCGGAAAAGGCCCTCCCAGTTTGGAGTCCATTTTTCTTGAAAGTAGTTACGGACTCCTTCGGGTAAATGTAACTTCCATACTAGATCGCCCACGCTAAATGATCGATGAAATACTTTCTTGTTATAGTAGCGGGCGAGGTCCCTTTTACGAGCTTATAGATAATTCAGCACGTTGATCCTGGTGGTTTCCAGGTTTTCTAGTTCAACATGCATGTCCTCATCATACCCTTCGTATTCTCCCAAATGTTTGAGGAATCTAAACGATTGGTACCGCACCTCTATTAGGAGCATCGCATCGTGGCCGTGGACGAGGCTAAACGGGACGACGCCTATGCATTCTTTTTTTGTAACATGGAGCGCCCACAACGTCTCTTGGAGCAGAGTATGTCACGTTCATGTGTTATCTCCAATCGTCCTCTGTACCACTCGTTTGATGAGCTTGTTAGTGGCTTCCGCTTACCCGTTTGACTGAGCATAGTATGGGGTTGAGTTGAGCACTTTAAACCCAAAATCTTCGGCGAATTCGTTTATAAGTTCGTCGTTGAACACTCTTGCATTGTCCACGACAATGCGTTGCGGTACTCCATATTGGTAAATAATGAAATCTTTGATAAACTGGATCACATCTTTTTGGTTGATCCACTTATATGCTGCCGCCTCAACCCATTTGGTGAATTAGTCGGTGGCGACAAGTACGTAAGCGTCCCCTCTAGTTGAGTGAGGGTGTAACGAAGCTTTTAAGTCTTGGGCTATGGATATGATCGGAGAAGTAAGACCAAGTTCGACGAAGGGTGACGCCTACATATTAGTAACGACATACTATTTTACTAAATGGGTCGATGCTAAAGCATATAAGAATGTTACCCAAGCGGAGGTGGTCGATTTTTTGAAAAAACACATTATATATCGATTTGATATCCCTCAAAACATTGTCGTTGATAACACAATAGTTTTTAACGGCACTGTAATTAAAGACTTTGCTTAGGAGTTTTGGTTCACGATAACTAGCTCTTCTCCTTATTATGCATAGTCAAATGGGCAAGTTGAATCGACTAATAAAATTATAAAGAATAACATTCAGAAGAAGATTGATAGTAACCCTCAGCAATGGCATACTTTGCTTTTAGATACATTGTGAGCTCTAAGGATTACAAAATGTGAAAGTATTAGTCAGTCTCCTTACAACCTAGTGTATGGGCATGACGCAATACTACCTATTGAGACTCGTTACAAGGATTCGGGTCTAAATGCACGAAAATAAAGATGTTCTCGACTACGATGAAGCCATGTATTTGGAAATCGAAGACTGGAGTTTAGACGCTTCAATGCTTTGAATCGAATCCAAGTTCAAATGGAACGAGACTCTAGAAACTATAATAAACGAGTCACTGTGTAATTGTTTGTCCAAGGTGACCTAGTCTGGAAGATGATTTTTTCAGTTGGAAAGAAAGACTACTTTCTTGGAAATGGTCTCCTACTTGGAAAGGTTTGTTTCGAGTCGATGAAGTGTATTCGAATAATGCTTATCGCTTTTCGAACTTGAATGGCGAACGACATGCTTTAAAAGTTAATGGGAAATATCTTAAGAAACATCGACCCATACTTTGGCAGTCACATTTAAGGGAAATTCAAAGTAGATGCCCTGAATTGTGTTCGCATTTGGTTCAGTAAAAAATGAATGATTCAATAAAAAGACTGTCAGTATTGTATTATACACTGATACAAGTTCAATTGAAAATAACAAGTAAAACTTATTACACTGTCGTAACCTATAATACAACTTGATTTTCTATTGTCCAGGAACTGTAATGGACACGAAGGTCAACTGTCACAGGCATTGTTGTGATCATTGTGATGATACTGCATTCTTCTCCTTTGATGGTACTTTTCCTCCGGTAGGCTCTGTCACACTGCATCATGGGAGTTCCCCCTGGTTCCCCGATTGTTGTGCTCATCCTTTTGAACAGCGCCACGATGTTTTCCTCTACCTTGAGAGGGATAGGAAGAGATTTCGAAATTCCGGAATCTCCATCCTACCTAGGTGGATGCGAGAGGAGAGAAGGAAGATATCCCTTGCCTAAAGTTGTAGACTTAGGCTTTAAAGGGATTTACGATTGTGAACTTAGGCTTTGGTTTCGGAGAGGTGGTTTTCAAAGAAAAAACTTCTCGGCGAGACATTATGAATGGAACAAGCAATGCGAGTGAAGAAGATGAAGTTTGTCTTTTGAAAGGCTCTAATTATAGGCTGAAAATTAAATACAAAAATTAATTTTCAGGATTTGGAAAATCTTAACAGTACAATTTACTGTTGCAAGATTCTCAGAATCTTAACAACTTTATTGACCGGTACGTGACCTGATACATATTAGACTTATCACCTCTTGAAACTGTGAAGGTTTTGGAAAGATACAATTTCTATTATTATTGCAAAATTAATTCCCGATTAAAAATTGTTAGGGAAGGCAACGGATAATAAATGTTGGTGCAAAATAAGCAATGGTAAACACAGCTCTCGCTCATTATGGCTGCCTTGATTCTCACTTTGGTCTTCCTGAATGTTGACCTGGGAGTCATCTGGTTCGTCGATAGGAGCTTTTTCTTGAATCTCAGAACCCATCATTGGCGGTTTATATGACTAAAAATTTCAACAGTTGTGAAAGTAAGCACTATGAAATTAGAGCATGAAATAAAAAAACGAAGTGTTATAATGGATTTACCATCATCATGTCGATCATCGCGTCGACTTCGTGCTAGGGTTCCCCTGCAGGTGGCGAATTCTGAACAGCGTTTGTCAAAGGATCGATGGAGGACTCTTGAGTCGGCGAGGATCCACCAATGTTGGCATCCTCTGCTTCAACATATCTTTCATTGACATTCTCTGAACCAACATCAACTTCGGTGGCATGCTCTTCAGCATTTCCCTTCTCGACATTCTCGGCCTCGATATTTTCCTTATCAATTGAACTGTCTGAGTTGACCTATTCCAATGGGACATGACGAGTACATCGCTTCAACTAAACATGTATAAACAAAAGAGAATGTGAATTAGAATTCAATCTTACTACGAAATTAGTATCGACAAGGGAAAGAATCTTACTCTTCCTGTTACAGGAGGCGTGGAAGCCCCTTCACGTACTGATGCTTGAGGAGGATCCTTTGCAGGGTTCGTAGCACCAGATGACGCAGCTACGGACATTGAAGCCAACTTTGGGGCTGTTGATCCTCCGATAGGCTGTAAATCATCAGTAAAAAGTGGAGTTAGCCTTTGAACTTTGGAATGTCTAATGAATGTTAACACTATCGTTGCAAGTTCTTTTCCTTTAGTCTTTGAACTTCTCACTGGAGGAGGATCCTAGTCGACTCTACTGTTGATTGTAATGATGTCCCTTTGGGTTTCTTCAACAGTAGAGGGATGTCGGATATGGTTTGCTGCTCTGAAGAAGAACTAATCCGCAACTTGCATTTGGCCTTGGGTTGAGGAGGCTTAGGGTGTGGTTCTGAAGTCGAAACAACCGTCCCTTTACCTCTAGGAGATTTTCTCTTGGGATTGATTGGTGGTGACTATCTAGGTTTTGACTTAGCAACTTTGGGCCGACTAGCCAAAATTGTTTCGGTCGAAGCTGCGATAACTTTGGTAATCAGTTGAATATAACTGAATAAGTAATTAAATACTACAGAAACATAGCTTACCAAGTAGTAAAGCTTTCTCTACCTTCAAAAGGAGCTTATCCAGAAAGTTATCTAGAAGGTTCGAAATTTCTGTGGCAAGAACAGGGAACTTTGAATGTACCCTAATCTTTCTGAACACCTGAACCCAGACTTCCTCGATGGTCAATGTGATCGCCGAAGAAATGTAGGAGGTTTGGAACTCTACTTCCTTCGTTGAACTCTTGATTGTTCGAAAGACCTGTGAATAAATTCATCTAAGACAGAATACAATTTAGTATGAGAAGAATTCCAGTATGAAATCGATTCAAGAAGATTTACAGTTCTTTCATGGGAAAAGGGTACATAAGTACTCCTTGAGAAGTTTACGTTGAAGGATCTAAAATCTGGCATACTGGGGTTTTGGACAAATCCAAATTGCCTAGTATAGAGTTGAGGATTATAGGCCTCGGAGATAAATCATCTGGCCTTACAAGCCACTAAGTCTCTGGTAGACAGAACTACATCCCAAAACTCATTTGGTTATGTCTGTTTCCTCAGATCGTGAAACTGATAATTGACAGAAAAATGATTTCAGTTGAAATAGTCTTTTTCTAGCAACTCCTTGGGATAACTAGTGGTAGTAAGACTTCCCCAATGTTCATAACAAAAGTTCATTATTATCTCTGATCCATAAAGCTGAAAGGAACATTTTTTGATAAGTAATGATAGGAACTTTCATGCTTTTAAGCTGGAAGTTGCGACAAAATTGAGGAAAATACAAGTGGATCCAGCCATAGACAATCCACAATGGACCTATTGTAGGGACATTTGGGAATATATAAGGAGACTTCGTCGAAACTGACTTGAGAGCACTAGTATTTATTCCCGCCGTCGCTTCAAACAGTCCGCGATATATTAGACATATGAGGAAAGGAACCAAGGCAACAAGCATCTTTGCCCTAACCAAATAACTGGCCAAAGGGCACATCATCTTCAAAGACTACTTTCCTCTACCATAGAAATGAACTTCGATAGCCAGACTAACAAAAATTCAAACTCGTCCAAATCCCTCATTGACTAGAATCAATACTCATGTGTTTGACAATGATTTTCGATGGAGGTTGATCTGAAGAGGGAAATCTGAATCACCTTCACCCAGCGTTGAAAAATCTCCTGACACATGACAACCAACGAGGAAAGCCACATCTGCCAAGATAGAGAGTTAGTCCAATTGGTTTGATGAATTCCATCGCTAGAAAAGAAAATTAAACGTAAGGCATGTCGCAATGGTACCCGCTGTTAATACTACGAATAAACCCATATTTTTTTTCATCATGCAAACAGAAGATACGACGGGGCGGGAATAAAAATTACAAGTTAAAATATGAGAGACTGGGTTATCCAAATGCTAATGTGCTTTAAAAAAGGAAATCACTTCGGGAAGAATTTTTATGCAAATAATCATGTAAAACAAAATAAATAAATGCTTAAATAAAATGTAATAAAAGATAAGCGACCGAAAAGTTGAGACTTAATTACTAATCAAGGGAAACGAAACATCCGAAAGTTTTTGTTTAAATCTTGTAACATGTCGTCCTCATGAATTGAAACAAATAACAATGTGGGCTGGCTTGAATCCAGCTCATAAAAAAAAAAGGAAAATAGAAAATCAAGAATAAATAAATGACAGCACACTACGTAAGTCTTGTTTCCAAGTAATACTCGAAAAATAATATTTTAAGTAAAAAACCTATTAAACATTGTGGTAATCGACTATTCCCCTCAAACACGTGTTTTGTTCCCTTTTACCTCCGTTGCCCAAAATATTTTGTCTTTTACGGCTACCTCTCTCCTCTCTTTTCTTTTTTCTCTAAACCAGCCCCAAAATTTTTTATTTTTTTACAATTTAGTCCCTCAAGACAAAAATAAAAATTTTTCCTAAGCGGCTCTGATACCAATTTGACACGCATGATACGAACTTAAAAAGTTTTTTCTAATTATCTTTGTCGCCAGTGTTCTGCCAACTTCAAATACCCGTTAGAGTATCTTGAACTAGCCGTAAATCCCAAACTGGACTTACCTTCAAGAAAGAATTCGTTAAATTCACTCTGAACTAGAGTCAGTTCTTCTAATTTCTTAGAATAACTTTCTAAAAGCCTTGATAACTGATATCTGGGCTGATAGATTTTCCAAACGATCCACTATGGTATTCGAAAGTCCAGTAGTAGAATCCTTGCCAACCCCGTGATCCAAATGGAGCAATTCTAGATTTGGACCAATCAGTCATAGAAATGACTCGTGCTCTTGCACCACTTTAATTAAGTTTTCTTAATTAAAACCTTCTTTCAAGACAGAAAGAACAACATAAACAACTTAAAAACAGAAGATGTTTCTCATACCTTACTCAGATAGATAACTCTAAGGGTTCACCAAGCTTCCGCAATTTCAGAGATTCAAGAGTTACTCACTTCTCAGAATTGTGAATTCGCTGAGATGGATAGGCTCTTCTGTGTCATGTTGAATGCCCTTACCTTGAGGGACTTATATAGACATTCCTCCTCCTTAGCAAGGTTTCAGCCCAAAAGCCTATCCTTCAAGGTTTCGATTCAACGATCTAACCTTCTGTTAGACTTAACCAATTTTTCTTTTAGGTTAATTCTAACAATCTTACTCTTGATTTCTTAAGGTATGCTGGAGACAGATCAAAGAACTCAACTCAGAGAGATATGAGAGAAAGTTATCTATTCAGATTGCCTCCCCAAATGAGGTAGAGGGTTGAGAAATATATACACAAAAGAAGCTGGTGTCTTTGCACTGTTTGTTGGCTCAAAAGTAAAAGGAATCTAAATTATTGAAAAACTACAAAAGTTAGTTGATGGTCCTAATGACCGACAAAAATGTCTAATCTAACTTTATACAGCTTTCTTCTCTCGTCCGCATTATTACCTTGTCCTGGGAGATTCCTTCATTATTGGCACCGGATGTCACACCAATTTCCTTTCAAGAGAGTCCCCTATGTGCTTGATATTCTTCCTGAATTCGTTGGACTCTCTCTTCATCTTGTTCAAATCGTTGAGCTAATGATTTATCTGTGTAATCAGCGATTTTTCTCCAGACTTCAAATGTATCAGTTCGGAGGCATAACTCAGAATTTTCTCTCTTCCAGAAGCTATCTAGAAGATCTAAAACTCTTTCCCATCGTCGTTCTCCAGCTTGTTCATCCGCATAGCATAAATAAGAACGGAGGATCGTAATGGTTGTTATCTCGTCACTGACCACGTAATACCTCTCCTTTTGGGCGAATACATGCTCTAGCACATCCTTCAAGAACTCAACCTTTATGGCTTTTCTTACGGTTTTATCCTCGTAATACTTCCGCCATAAACCTCTATTATCAAGGTCCTATCGATGAGGTTCTATGAGATGTCTACTTTTACTAGGATGGATGTCCCAAACTTGCATATTGGGAAGAATTACTTTTCCCATCTTTTCATATTCCTCTTCCTCCATCACAGTGCTAGTAATCAATGTCGTGGCATACTTTGGTCTGTATCCCAAGCATTCGAGTATAAACTTTACCAGATGGGCCAGTGGCTTGATCTGTTCTGGTTCTGAATGATCAATCTTTAGAATATCCACAAACCCTGCATATAAATATGGTAAAGCTACTCCCACCATTCCTGAATTAATCCTCAAGGAAGGCCACTTCTCCGATATCCAGTGTAGATATGGGCGAAGTACAAAATTCTCCTCGAGTGAGGATTCTCTCATATCCACCACTACCCTTGGGGTCTCGAATTCTTTAACCTCATAATGTAATATGGACATTGTGGTGGTGAGAATCTGCTGTCTATCTTTTATGGTTTTTACAGCTCTTCTCCATCTAAAGCCATATACAGCAACTTAGACTCCAGATTTTTGATATACTCGATTGCTTTTGCTGCAAAAAAACTCAATCTAGCGCCTATAATTGTTTTTGACACCACCTATGAGTCCTCCACGGACAACAGTTGCATTCCAAGATAGGGATCCATCTTCAAAAGAGTCTAAATCAAAATACCAGTATTCTTCTGAACCCTCATAACGAACACCATCGAGAGCTTGCTCACCAGATTCTTTAATCGAATCTCTTTCAGGAATTGCTTCCTGCAGATTTTCCTTAGCTTCAGGATTACCTTTTTCGAGCATGTCTGTTATTTTATAATTAAAATACTCGTCATACTTCATTTCTGCCGTCTCATCAGGTTCTTCCTTCTGAATTGGTTCACCTATGAAGGCTTTGAATTCTGCCTCCTCTTGAGCATACTCAGCTTCAACCTACTCTTTCTTCTCCTTTCGTGTCTGCAGGAGACTCTAATAGGATTTGACAGCTTGATTTATTGAGATGTCTGCTCTTTTGCCTGGTGATTTCAGCAATATTTGAACTGTTCCGTGGTTAATGGGTACCACCAAGGTTCTTTAACCTTTCCTTCCTTTACCGGAGCGTCCTTATCAGGAACAGAGGACTTAAGTTGCTTTGCTTTCCTCTTTCTCTTGGCTTTTCCTTGAGAATCAGCCTGAGTTTCTTCCTTCAAATATGCCATCTTCACCTTTCCTTTGGAGCTTTTCTCCTTATGATTTGCCATCCTCTTTTGAGGATCTTTCCTTATGTCTCCTTTGGAATTGGTGTTAGCCTTCTCCTTTGGGTCCATCATCCCTTCCTGGGAACTTATGTTCGCTTCGAGACCTTTTCCTTTGGCTTAGTCATCCCTTTCTAGGAATCAACTTTCGCTTCTCCTTTAGAGTTAGTCGAAGCTTTCCCTTTTGGATTAGCCATCCCCTTCTGGGATTCTGTTTTCGCTTCTCCCTAGAGTCGGTAATAACCTTCTCCTTGAGGTTGGCCACTCCCTTTTAGGACTTCGCAACTTTCAGCTTATTTGGACATTCGAAATATCTATGTCCAGGTCGCTTCACTGCAAGCAGATAGCTGCTTTCATTCCTTAAACGGAACCAGTATCACTATGCTCACTCTCTTTCTTATTGGGACATACCCTCTTGGAGTGCCCCTCCTGCTTGTATCCCCAGCAAATCTTCCTCTTTGCGGCTTGATCCATTTGCAAGTTCTCTGGAGAGAGAGTCAGCTATTACGTTTTCGTCTGAAGAAATGTATTCAACGTCGAATTTATAATAGTTAAACCACTCTTGCAACCTCAAGAGTTTAGTCTGCCTAGCCTCCTTGAGGTTCAGACTAAGTCGAGTCAGAACGCACTAAGAATTTCTTAGGTGCCAAAAAGTTGTAAATGACTTTTATTCTATTTTTTAAAGCCAATACTTCCTTTTCGTGTATCGGGTATCGAAGTTCATACCCTTTGAAACTACCCGACCAATACTTACAAACGGGTTCCGGCTTTCTTCCTTTAATTTTCAGAATAACCCCCCAGAACTCATTAGAAGCATCAATCTCCAGGACTAACTCATCCTTATCAGAAGATAAGGAAAGTTGCGGTAAATTTTTAACCTTTCCCTTAATCCTCCGAATACCCTGAGTATCCTCATCTCCCCATGACCAAGGATTCATAGAAGATGTCTTCTTTGAAATCCACCCTAAATCTCGAGAAAGATCTTTCACAAACTTTCTAGCATAATTAACAAATCCGCAGAATCTTTGGACTTATTTCATATCCTTAAGTTTGTCAGGAAAATCAACAATTTTCTCGACAATATGACTTTGTAATTTAATCTTTGCTTTTTCAATTTCCATGCATAAAAAATTAATTGACTCCTTAAACCACTCTATCTTTCTTTCAGATAGAGTCACGCCTTCCTGTCGGAAAACATCAGTCACCTTATCGAGGTGCCTCATGTGATCGTCCTCATTCTGACTGTAGACTAGCACATCGCCTATGTAGACTGCACAAAATTTGCAGACTTGCTTGAAAGCATTATCCATTTTGTCCTAAAAGACGCCTGAAGTATTCTTCAGGCCAAACGACATCACCAGCCATTCAAACATCCCTTGCGAAGCATTGAAATCAGTTAGAGGAACCAAATCTTCTTCCATCTTGATTTGCCAGTAACCACTTTTCAAGTCAAATTTGGAAAAGAATTTTGGTTGGCTCAAACTAATTCTATCAATCAGATCTCCTCTAGTATGAATCTTATAGCCATCGTCTTTGGTAGCCTTGTTAAGCTGATGATAGTCTATAATCATTCGTGCTTTGCCTCGCACTTGCTCGGTATGGTTTATTACCATAAAGGCAGGACTAGAATGTGGACTGTAACTGTCTCTAATCAAGCCTTTTTCCAAGCAACTCAGGAATCTGTTTGTTAAATTCGTCAACCATTTCAGCCGTATATGTAATATTTCTGGCTCTTATAATGGTTCCGGGATCATTCAACTCGAGTCTAGCCTTGAGGCCATTTCGACTCCACAATTTTAATGGATCTTCACTAAAATTGTCGGCAAGTTTTACAAGGAACTTATCCCATTTTATCCCTATTAATTGTACTGTCATACACGCTTCTTGTTTGGAAAACAAGTCGTCATACCAGTTAGAACTTCTAGTATTCGTTGGAGAAAACAGAGTTTATACCCATAGATCATCCTCTTCCAACCGTGTATCACCAAGCTGAGCTCGCACTTTGAAAGCTCTTTCACATGGCGAATCACATTGTCCGTTTTACCGGATAGAACCCAAATTTTAATCTTAACTTAGGTTTTCGTAGAGTACTAATTTTTACACCTCCAATGGAAACATCACTGACATCTTACACAAAAGGTAAAATTTCCTTTTGTCCCTTAAGAAAGCATTACCAAGGATGATATCTGCCTCTAACAATGGATGTACAAGTATCTCTTTAGTGACGAATTTTTATCCACCAATAAAGACAGGCACATTACTGGCCTGATGGCTAACAATTGTTGCCATTCCATCGACATTAACCATATGGATGGGTCTTTGTAGTGGTTTTCACCACTCATCCGGTAAAGCATTGAGCCTAGCACAATTTATGCTACACCCAGCGTCTATCAAGGTAGCCAGAGAATACTCATAGTATCCAGGAAATTTGAAAGTTGGAGCAACGTATGTGCTCAGTTCTTTCTTCCACACACTAAACCCTGTGTGTTTGGGTACTTCTTGGGATGGTTCTATCATCCTCCAGATTTCTTCTACCGAAATAGACCTCTGATTGGCTATTTGCTCAATTACCTTACAGACTTCAGGAATATTGGATAAAGAGTTATTTGTATAGGTAACTCTCATCATCCATATTGATTCCTCTCTCGGTTGATCACTGGATCTTCATAGACCGGTAGTGATACCTGTCTATATCCCACGATCCTTCCCGTATGTTGAGACGGGGTTCTAGAATCGACAGACCTTCGAGACGTTTCCTCTACTAGCGGAGGAGCTGACGCTTCTGTTGGGCGAGACACAATTATGTCATCTCCCACATCGTTTGCCCTAGAGGAAACCTCAGAGAGCGTATGTGTTCTTGGCTCTCTCAGAAATGGCATTCTCACAGGCAAATGCCTATCAGCTCTAGAGTTACTAGCTGACGGTTCTCCCAACATTAAAGTAATCTCATTACCTCTTTGTCGGACATTCGCCACACTAATCGGTTTAGAACTGCTATCAGGTTCAGTCATAACCCAACTTCTTGGCTAGGTTAACTCCAATGGGTTTACCTCTCGCATATGAAATTGTTGGTAGTTATTATGACCTTCCTCGAACAACTCAGTAAGTCTTGAGATGTTCCTCACACCAGAACTAGTGGTATTTACCAATCGGTAGATTATCATAGTGTGATACGCCAAAAACTTGGCCTGGGGATTCATTCTATCCATATTCATTTATTTAATCCTTAAAGTCAATGAATTCCCCAAACAACGATCGTTCAGGGCCATCATGAAATTTGGATGGACCTGGAACCACACAGGACCGTGTGCAAGGTTGGCTTGTATCCCTGATATCAGCTGATCTTTGAATTCTCATCATCTTTTATCGATCACAGTTGCTACCACAGGACTATCCACTGGAAGATGAAATAGCGGAACTAATCATACCTGGATCAGCCCAATGTGTATGTAGTTATATACACCTTTCGTACGTTGCATGGTTTCCCTAATGCGTTGTACATTTAATAATGGGATATCCAGATTCTCAAGTTCCGTGCTTGTAACTTGAGCCGTTGCCTCTTATTTTGATATGTCTATTATGGATCTAAAACTAAACCTCGAAACATTATAGACTTCTTTTACTTTAATGTTTGGCAACCTCCATTCCAGAATAGGCTGGAATGGATCTTCGTACTGATGAGATTCTTCCAGTACCTGATTTGTTGTTTCCAGATGAACCAACTCATCACCATCTCCATTCTGCTCTGCTCTCATCATGAATAGATGCGTAGTCCAGATATCATAATCTTCTTTTGAATTTGTTTCGTAATTTGACACAACTTCATATATTGATTCTACTTTCGAGTCTAAGTCAGAAATTTCCTGCTCATCTATTAGTTCATAAGCCAGGACTTCCTCCTCATAACTCCTGTCATCTAAAAATACCATCCGGAGTCTTTCTTTCCTTTGGTTCTTCTGAGGACAAGTATCCGCCTTGTGAGTTTTTGACCCACAAAACCAGCAGCAATTGCAACTGTTCAACGTTTTCCCTTTAGGACACTTAGGTTCTCTGTCATGCTTTCGCTTAAAGGCATCAATCATATCTTTATCCTTAAGGTTATCTTGTCTCCTTACAAACTTTTTGGGTTTGTAAGCAGGACCTCTCCTTTGCTTGTTTTGGAGATCCTTTCTTGGCCAAACTGTCCTCTTATTATATCCAACAAATTTTTTCTTCTTGAGAAAGTTTCTTGTTCTCATGGATTCTCCTGGAGTATCACATCCATACCTCCCAAGCACATACTCAATCTGAGAACAACAGCTCTTGTTCGGGTATGGAAGCTTTTTGACTGCCTCCTTAACCTGGAGCTCAGTACAAGCCTTTCTCATCGCATACTTGACCGCCTGAATTTTTCCTCCGAGTCCAGGAATAATTTTTTCCTCACTTAGAAGTAATTCATATGCCTTTTGCGCCACTTCTGGCCAAGATTCTGGAAGTTTTGCAAAAAAAGGTTCCCAATATGAACTGTTGTGAAACTACGTCCAGATTGTAATAATATTTCTGGAATTCACATACATAGTTATCAAACAGACACATATTGTAAATCTGTAGTTTAACTAGAGCAGTTAAATATTGCTCTTTTTCCACAGTTTCCGTGGAAAATGAAAAACCACAGAACTCCCATTTTAATGCATCAGCAATAATTGCCAATACACCATCAACGGTCAGCACTTGATCTATCTTTTCTTTGATGTTTGTGTGGGCCACCAAAGATTTCAAGTATTTTTGCGCCGTGCCCATGAGGGCTGCTACACATAATTCATGAACTGATCCGGGTGATAATATCCCAGCAGATACAGTCATTTGAATAAGTGATAAACCACTCATCTACCCTCTCGGATGCGTGTTTCTCACAATCTATGTCCAGAAAAGCACCGGGGGTGATTATTGGCTTTAGCATATTATCCCTTGGAATAAATTCCGGTTTGGTTCTTTGGGGATAGTCCGGCCTGTAAATATCCCTTTTCGCCATAACCAGCTCATTAAATGTTCGACTGTCTAAGTGAACTGGAGTTTCTTCTGCCAGACCTAAGGCTTTCCTCAAGTCTTTTGCCAACTCTCTAGTCTGAGAGTTCAAATTTGCATTTCGCTTTCGTAGGTCTAAGATGTAAGGAGCAACTGATTCTTTATACATCTCAAATCCACACTCTTGCCTTGATCCTGTTTGGAATTTCTTCCTCCCAGTTTCAATTTTTCTACTGGTTTTCCCGAAGTACTCTCCAGTCCAGAAGTCACCTCTATATCAGGTCTTTTTAAGCTTCTTTCATGCTCAATAGAATCTAGCATATTGTTTACAATAGAGCACACTTCTTGAGCAAGATAGTTTCGACTCTCAAGATTTTCAATACTCCCTTGAATAGTTAACTGTGTTAAGATGTCATTTATACTTTTACCAATTCCATAGAGAGTCATTCTAGATTATGTGACGAACTCCAATCGTGACGGAGTTCCAGAAGGATTTCCTGGAAATTTTCCTTCTCCGGCCATTTTAGGGACCTAATTGAAGTTTTGTAAAAACTTTGGGGATTTAATAAAAATGCAAGAAAAGACAAAAAGGGGTAACTACCGTATCGGGGGAATTTCTAAACTTTTCGCCCGATTCCCCGAAATAATTTTATGGACCAAGGTAGGTTGACTCTATCCTCCCTCAAACACTACGTATCGATCAAAAAAATCAAATTGAGATATATAACAAACCTGGGCAGAGAGCGAAGTCGGAGAGGGGGTCCGTGGGTCGACGTAGGCTTGAGACGCCCGGGGGAAAAGGGGAGACGGATATGGTGGCCCTGGGTTTCGATGGTCGGGGGCTGGAAGAACACTGGGTCTGCGACTTGGGGAAGACACAGGCTGTGGACTGGAAAAGCGTCGGCCGAGTCGACGTTGTTTGGTGCCAACGCCCAGGCTGGACGAATCGAAGAGGAGGGCGTGGAGGTGGGGTTTCTGATGCAAGGTTCCATTGGAGCGACAGCAGGAACTACCGGGAAGACGGTTGAGGCCGTTATGGATATGGTGAGCGCTGAAGTTGGAGGGGGCCAGGTGAAGCAGCTGGAGAAGAAGGCCGTCGAGATGGAGTTGAGGCCGTGGAATCAGGTTGGGCTTGAAGAAGAAACAGGCCTGGACGAGATTGCACAAGCGGAGCAAAGGGATGAGCAAATCTGAAGATAACAGTTGGTTGCAACCACCTGCAGGATCTGCAAAGGAAGCTGTTAAGAGGGGAGATCCTTGCTGGGAGAGACGATAGGGAAAAAAACAAGAAAGGAAGAGGATGGTCGGTGCAGGGAAGAAATGAAGGCTGGAGGAAGACGTTGTGACTGAAAGACTCCTTTAAATTGGGTTTTGGTGTTTATTGTCGACGGTAGACAGGATTGCTATTTGTGGTATTGTTGGTGTTTGGATATTTTATTCGAACGTTTGAAGGTTCAACTTCTAGTAGATTGGTGGGTGACGTTTCCCGTCATCAAGTGGTATCAGAGCGGTGAAGCTCAACCTCTAAGGGGAAGGGAATGCCTGTGGCTGATAGGACGCGGTCGAAGGTTGAGCAAATGGACGCGGACTCTGTCAGGGAAATGTTCCAGGAGATGATGCGAAAGATGGATGCGATGAATGAGAAGATTCTGACGTTAGAAGACGAGGTTAAGGGTAGGAATCAGGGAACGCCAGTGACAGCTACTGAGTCGGAAGGAAGAGGAATGCGATTGAGAGGAGAGACGCAGTCGGGGTGGCCCGCCGACCGTATTAATCGACAACCCATGATCGATTTTCCGTCCTTCGACGGAACGAACGTTCAAGAGTGGATTTTCCGATGTGAAAGGTTCTTCGAGTTGGATGCAACTCCTCCGGAGTTGATGGTCAGCGTGGCCTCGATTCATTTGACGGGGTTGGCCATAGAATGGCATTACGCATTCGTGAAGGGTCGAGGATTGCTGGGTCCAATCAGTTGGGGGGAATACATTAATGCCATGTTGTTGAGGTTCGGCCCCCACGAGATGACGCGCCCTATAGCAGCACTCATGGAATTGAGGGAAGGTCGGTGTTTTTCAGAGTATGTCAATGCGTTCGTCGCGCTAGTTACGAAGGTGGATGTAGGAATGGAGGACCCAGTGGCCATGTTCATTGGGGGTCTTAAGAAGGAGACGAGGAGGATGCTTATGGTGCTGGAACCCAGGACCCTACAGAAGGCTATTTCACTTGGGAAGGCTTTGTCGGGTGATGAGGAAGTAGTAACTGGAGGCAGTCGTGATACGCTGGCCAAGGGGGGACGTTGGGACCCGAGCTCTAATTTCAGGGGTCAATCAATGGCACCTTCGAACAGAGGAGTTTGCACGAGTGACGATGGGGCTATACTCTCTTAGTTGCAAGGAGATGGGCTTACTATTGATCCCAAACCTCAAGCAAACGACTGATGGGCCTCTGGACGACCTTCCTCTGGGGGTTCAAAGGCTCTTGTCCCAATACGTGAAGGTTGTTGCGGAGCCAACGGGCTTACCCCCGTGGAGATCCCATGATCACGCATTCCCTTGTTGGAGGGAGTGAATGGCTTGTCGTTGCGACCATATAGATATTCGAGCGTTCAGAAGGATATCATCGAGAAATTGGTCCGGGAGATGTTAGAATCGGGGGTCAACCGCCACAGCACCAGCCCTTTCTCCTCGCCAGTGGTTCTTGTCAAGAAAAAAGACAACTCTTGGCGGCTTTGCATTGACTACCATGAGCTCAATGCTCGGACGATCAAAGACAAGTTTCCGATTCCCATTATAGAGGAGCTGCTGGAGGAATTACACGGGGCTAGCTGGTTCTCCAAGCTCGACTTACGCTCCGGTTATCATCAAATCCGTGTGAAGGAGGAGGACATCCATAAGACAGCATTTCGGACGCACGAGGGCCATTAGAGTTCCTCGTAATGCCTTTTGGTTTGACCAACGTACCGTCGACGTTCCAAAGCTTCATGAACGAAGTGTTGAAACCATTCTTACGGAGGTTTGTTCTCGTTTTTTTCGACGACATCCTGATTTACAGCCTCACGCTGGAGCAGCATTTGGTGCATATGGATGAAGTTTTGCAGGCTTCACAGAAGAATACACTTTATGCTAAGCTCAGCAAATGCTCGTTTGCCAAGAGGAAGCTCGAGTACCTCGGCCACTTCATTGAGAAGGAAGGTGTGTCGACCGATCCTAGGAAGATCCAAGCCATAAACGACTGGCCGGTACCAGCGAATATCACTCAATTACGGGCTTTCCTCGGCCTCACTGGTTACTATAGGCGGTTTTGAGGAATTACGGAGTTATTAGCCGCCCCTTGACTCATCTATTGCGGAAGGAAGCCTTCAAGTGGAGTGAACCGGCTCAGCTTGCTTTTGATCAACTGAAAACCGCCCTGACCACCGTGCCTACACTAGCTCTTCCGGATTTCTCAAAGGAGTTTGTCATCGAGACGGACGCTAGTTCTACAGGTATTGGGGCTGTCCTAATGCAAGAAGGTCACCCCATCGCCTTCATTAGTAAGGCTCTTGCCCCTCGACATGCCGGAGTATCAGTGTATGACAAGGAATTGCTCTCGGTAGTTTATGCCATCGACAAATGGCGTCATTATCTGATGGGGCGCCGTTTTATCTTGCGGACGGACCACCACAGTCTCAAGTACCTTCTCGAGCAACGGGTGCACAACGACATGCAGGTCAAGTGGTTGGCCAAGTTGGCTGGTTTCGATTATGCAATTACTTATAAGAAGGGGAAAGAAAACGTTGTAGCGGATGCTCTCTCGCGTGTATCGGGAGCTGAAATTATGACAGTGACTCTGTCGCTGGGAGAAGGGACCTTATTGGATGACATAAGGAGAAGCTGGGAAAGCGATCCACACTTGCAGATGGTACTCCAACGGTTGCAGCAAGGGCCTTGCCCGCCTTATGAATTCAAACAGCAAATGCTTACCCGGAAGGGGAAGTTGGTAGTGGGTAGCGAGGCGCCCTTACGACAGCTGATCATCCAGACCTTTCATTCTTCAGCGGCAGGGGGCCATTCGGGCGTGCAAGCGACCTTGAGGAGAGTTGCTAGTTGTTGCTACTGGAAGGGAATGGAGAAGGATATTCGCACCTGGATTCGTAGCTGTGATGTCTGTCAACGGCACAAGTACGACACGGCCGCATACCCGGGGTTGCTGCAGCCATTACCGATTCCCACATCAGTATGGTCGGAAATAACCATGGATTTTATTGTTGGCCTTCCTAAATCCTTCGGTAAGGAAGCGATCATGGTGGTTGTCGATCGACTGACCAAATTTGGCCACTTTGTGGCCTTGAAGTACCCGATTACAACTTCATCTACAGCTGAAGCCTTCCTAAACCATGTTTTAAAGCTCCATGGTCTACCGGACTCAATAATCAGCGACGGGGATCCCATCTTCCTCAGTGATTTCTGGAAGACCTTATTCTCTATGCAAGGTGTTGAGCTCAAGAGATCCTCGGCGTATCACCCGCAGACGGACGGACAGTCCGAAGTCGTGAACCGTTGTGTCGAGACCTACTTGCGCTGCATGTGTAGCGACTGTCCGACGTTGTGGGCTAAGTGGTTGCCCCTGGCTAAGTGGTGGTACAACACTAGCTACCACTCCGCAATTTTGATGTCTCCTTTCCAGGCTTTGTTCGGCTACGAGCCTCCAGTCCACGTTCCTTACATCAGGGGAAGCACAACCAACAAGGCTGTGGATCGGGAACTTTGGGATAGGGAGGCAATGACAAGGCTGCTGCGGTTTCACATCGGCAGAGCACAGAACCGGATGAAGCAAGTGGCTGATCGGAAGCGTTCGGAGAGGAGTTTTGCAGTGGGAGTTTTTGTGTACATTCGACTTCAACCCTTTCGACAGAGCTCTGTGGAGGGACGGCATGGGTCCAAACTATCCCCACTCTATTTCGGTCCGTACAAGGTCCTGGAGAATATCGGAGAGGTCGCTTATAGGTTGGAGCTGCCCCCACAGTCATTGATTCACCCGGTTTTTCATGTCTCTCACCTCAAAAGGTCAGTCAACGGAGCAGCAACCGGTACCCCTCTTCCACCCACGTTGACCATGGCTCCGTCGTTGCCCGAGTATATTTTGCAACGTAAAATGGTTAGGCGGGGTCATCGGGCAGCTACACAGGTACTAGTCAAATGAACTGATCAGCCAGAATCCGCGGCTCCCTGGGAGTATCTGTACGATCTGCAGGAACAGTATCCTCAAGTCACCCTTGAGGACAAGGGTGAATTCGAGGGAAGGGCATTGATGCAAGGTTCCATTGGAGCGACAGCAGGAACTACCGGGAAGACGGTTGAGGCCGTTATCGATATGGTGAGCGCTGAAGTTGGAGCGGGCCAGGTGAAGCAGCTGGAAAAGAAGGCCGTCGAGATGGAGTTGAGGCCGTGGAATCAGGTTGGGCTTGAAGAAGAAACAGGCCTGGACGAGATTGCACAAGCGGAGCAAAGGGATGAGCAAATCTGAAGATAGCAGTTGGTTGCAACCACCTGCAGGATCTGCAAAGGAAGCTGTTAAGAGGGGAGATCCTTGCTGGGAGAGACGATAGGGAAAAAAACAAGAAAGGAAGAGGATGGTCGGTGCAGGGAAGAAATGAAGGCTGAAGAAAGACGTTGTGACTAAAAGACTCCTTTAAATTGGGTTTTGGTATTTATTGTCGACGGTAGACAGGATTGCTATTTGTGGTATTGTTGGTGTTTGGATATTTTGTTCGAACGTTTGAAGGTTCAGCTTCTAGTAGATTGGTGGGTGACGTTTCCCGTCATCAGTTTCACTGGACGACGGCTGAGAAGGTGGTGTCGACAAAGGTCGTTTGTGGATGGTCATGCGATGGATCTATGGCTGGTTTAGCAACGTCGGGGAGAATCGGTGATAACTCTACGAAAGTAGAGTTAAAATGATCACTTGTATGCTTTGATTTGAGCTAGTTCCGTAAGTTTAAGTGTTTAAACTTCTGGTTTTGAGCTGAATTGCGTTACCTCACGTTCGTTGTTGTTTGTGTAGGAAATTGGAATTGAGATGATGGATGACGAAGTGAGGAATGAAGAAATAAACCATAGAAGAAAGGAGAGCTTCACAGAGACTTCCGCAGCTGCGGAGCATTTGGGCGCAGCTGCGAGCAAGGCGAAGAGCGTCACCACAGAGAGTCTCGCAGCTGCGAACGATTGTCTCGCAGCTGCGAGGAAGCAGAGACGAGTGGAGTATAGCTTAAGGTCGTAGCTGCGACCGATTATCTCGCAGCTGCGAGTAGAGGATCTTTTAGGATTTTATTTCCAGATTTTAGTCTTCCTACCCTAGTATAAATAGACTACAACTCAGGCTGGCTAGTCGTCGGCTCTTTTGGGATAGAAGGCTTGTGACAGGAGACTCTTGCCCCTGAAGAACTGCAACCCTTTTTTCCTTTTCCTTTGTTTTTTTTAGATTATGCGTTCTTTTACTCTTCTGTTGTTTCGTAGTGTAGTGATGAACTAATTTTCTTGTTCTAGGACGACGATGGAACCTCGTGTTCCTCGGCCATTGTTGAACCTCTTTTCAGTTATGAATTAAATTCTTGTTTGGTTGTTTATTCGTTTCCTGTGCTTAATGCGTATCAGCAGCCTGATCAACTGTTGATATTGATTCGATCACCTAGGGAGACTCGAGAGGGTAGTCTAGGTTAGATCAGGAACAGGATAGCTTAAGGAACCTTCGAGTCGAGAGACCGGGTTTTAGTGCGAGAGTAGAAATACCAAGCACCTTAGGTAACCAAAATAGGGTTGAATCGTAAAGGGCCTTCACTAATTCCTTACCTAGACATAGAGTAGAGAATTTGATACACGAGGGTACGTTCCCGGATATCCGAGAGGGTTATGGGGAGAGTTTAGCAACCTACGGTTAACGACCAGCAAAATTTAATAGTAACACAAAAGGGGGGATACGAGAGCGTAGGACACGAGGGGAAATCGGTAGTCCTAGACTTTTAAGCCTATTGATAATTCGATTTAGTCTTTCGTTTAGTTTAACTTCGCATCGTGTGATTTCGTTTACTTGACCTCAAATCAGTTACCGAATTGACGTTAAACGATCTAATCGATACTGTTCTCTGTGGGTTCGACCCTTGCTTGCCCTTGCTATTTTAGTGTGAACAAACGAGGATTTATTTTTGTTGCGTTGACGACGCGCATCAAATTTTGGCGCCGTTGCCGGGGAGCAGTATTTCGATTTAGATTTCTTTTACCTCTATTTCGATAGCTGTTTGACGTTCAAGTTTTTGTTTTTTTTTTGTTTTTGTTTTTGCTTATTTCAGTTTATGCTACGGAGTCAAGGAGCTGATTTGACTCCTTTGGACCCAGAGATCGAGCGCACCTTCCGGCAGCGACTAAGAGCACAGAGATCAGCTATGGCCGACGAGGACAACCGACATCAGATCGACGGGAACCTGATCCCGAGAGCAGAGCATGGAGGGAGGCCGGATGTTGACAACAGACCGATGATGGACTTCACATCGGCCAGAACTTACGCTCACCGGTCATGCATAGCGCCACCGCCCATCGCTGCTCGCGATTATGAGATCAAGACCTCGGTGATGCAGATGATCCAGAATACAGTCCAGTTCAGAGGAACACCGATGGAGGATCCGCATGAGCATCTGAGCAAGTTCCTCAGTGTGTGCGACACTTTCAGGCAGAACGGAGTGTCCCAGGATGCAGTGCGGCTGAAGCTGTTCATCTTCTCTCTAAAGGACAAGGCCTGGGCGTGGTTCAACTCGCTCCCAGTGAACTCCATATCGACTTGGGCACAGATGGAGGAGGCCTTCTTGGATCAGTACTATCCTCCCTCGAAGATATCGCAGATGAGGAACGAGATCACCACCTTCCGTCAGGACAGTGATGAGACTTTTGTGGAGGCATGGGAGCGATTCAAGAACCTGCTGATACAGTGCCCCTATCATGATCTGCCTGGATGGAGACAGCTAGAGGCATTCTACAATGGGCTCACGGACTCGTCCAGGAAGGACGTCAATCTGGCATCTGGAGGATCTTTCTTGAGGAAGTCCTACGTGGAGGGATTGGAGCTTTTGGAGACGATGAGGAAGACATGTCTTTCGAATCAATATTCAGATCGTGCGAGCAGGAGAAAGCCGCAGGGTGTCTTTGAGTTGGATGCTTTAACTTCAATTCAGGCCCAGCTGACCGCGCTCACTAAGAAATTTGAGGAAGCGAACGTTAGTTCGGTTCAGAGCAACCAGCAAGGGTGCCAGATTTGCGGAGGACCGCATCTCACAGATCAGTGCACTATGAGCATGGAGGAAGCCAACTTTGTTGGGAACCAGCAGCGCAACAACCCGTACTCGAACACTTACAACCCAGGGTGGAGGAATCACCCGAACTTCTCCTGGAGAGCACAGGCACCTCCTCCTGGTATGCCTAGACCACCAGCACCAGCACCGGCACCTCACTATCAGCAAGCTCAACCGGAAGCCTCGGAGAAGAAGCCGAGCCTCGAAGAGATGATGCTCAAGTACATGGCGAACCAAGACGCCTTGATGAAGAACCAGGCAGCATCGATTCGGAACCTGGAGAACCAGGTTAGCCAGCTGGCTCAGGCGGTGAATTCCAGAGCTTATGGGACTCTCCCGAGCAATACAGAGACCAACCCGAGGGAGCAAGCTAAAGCCGTCACTCTGAGGAACGGCCGTTCACTGGAGGCAGAAGAATCCGAGGCCAAGAAAGAGAGCAAGGGCCCTAGTCCATCGGAGAAATCTGGTAAGGAACCACAAACTAGTCCGCTAACTTCTGATTTGAGCTTGCCGCAGGACAAAGGGAAGAAGGAGCTGGTGGAAGAAAGAAAGGAACACGAAGTTGACATCTCGAAGCTTCCCTTCCCACAGAGAGCGCGGAAACAAAACGACGACGCTCAGTTTCGTAAGTTTTTAGATGTTTTCAAGAAACTGCATATTAACATACCTTTCGCAGAGGCCTTGGAGCAGATGCCGAGCTACGTCAAGTTCATGAAGGACGTGCTCTCTAAGAAGCGGAAGCTGGGCGATTTCGAGACTGTGATGCTTACCGAGGAGTGCAGCGCCATCCTCCAGAAGAAGCTGCGACCGAAGCTTAAGGACCCTGGTAGCTTCACGATCCCGTGCACTATTGGAACCGCCTTCTCAGGTAAGGCTCTTTGTGACCTTGGAGCAAGCATAAACCTGATGCCCTTTTCAGTTTATAAGGAGCTAGGTTTGGGGGAGGTAAGACCTACATCTGTGTCCCTTCAGTTAGCCGATAGATCTATCACATACCCGAAAGGGATTATTGAGGATGTTCTTGTTAAAGTAGATAAGTTCATCTTTCCGGCTGATTTTCTGGTGTTAGATTTTGAGGAGGACAAGGAGATTCCTATCATCCTTGGCCGTCCGTTTTTAGCCACAGGAAGGGCATTGATTGACGTGCAGAAGGGAGAGTTGACCATCCGGGTCAACGATCAGGAAGTTACCTTCAATGTCTATAAATCTGTTAAATGGCCTTCTGAGAATTCTGATTGCTTTCGGATGGACGTTGTTGATAGGTGCACCTCCAAATTCTCACCTCTCGGTGATGAAGAGCTCCTAGATGCTGAAGAGGATGAGATCGATTCCGATGTTGATACCCAGGAGGCTCTAGCGCTGTTCACACGAAGGATTCAACAGTTCGATACGCTAGAGCGGCCATTGAACCCAATGCGACCGTCAATTGAGGAACCTCCCACCTTAGAGCTTAAGCAACTCCCGGACCATCTCAGGTATGCATATCTCGGACCATCAAACACTTTACCTGTGATTATTTCGGCTAGTCTTACAGGAGAGGAGGAGGAGAAATTGCTGAAAATCCTCAAGGCGCACAAGAGAGCATTGGGATGGACCATAGCGGATATTCGAGGAATCAGTCCGTCAGTGTGCATGCACAAGATTCTGCTTGAGGACAATCATAAGGTTTCGGTCGAGGCTCAGAGGCGGCTAAACCCGAACATGAAGGAAGTGGTGAAGAAGGAGATCATCAAGTGGCTAGACGCAGGTATTATCTATCCTATCTCTGACAGTTCCTGGGTTAGCCCTGTGCAGTGCGTCCCGAAGAAAGGAGGGATGACGGTGGTCAAGAACGAGAAGAACGAGCTGATTCCGACTCGTACGGTGACCGGGTGGAGAGTTTGCATGGACTACCGCAAACTAAACAAAGCCACCAGGAAAGACCACTTCCCTCTTCCCTTCATAGATCAGATGCTTGACCGATTGGCAGGTAAGGACTTCTATTGTTTCTTGGACGGGTACTCCGGGTACAATCAAATTTTGATTGCCCCGGAGGACCAAGAAAAGACTACATTCACCTGCCCGTACGGTACCTTTGCTTTTCGTCGCATGCCGTTTGGATTGTGTAATGCGCCTGCTACTTTTCAACGATGCATGATGGCCATATTCTCTGATATGATTGAACATGGTCTGGAGGTCTTCATGGATGACTTTTCTGTTTTTGGTGCATCGTACGCGGATTGCTTGTCGAACCTCACTAAGGTTCTCAAACGTTGTGAAGACACTAACTTGATCCTGAACTGGGAGAAATGCCAGTTTATGGTTCGTGATGGCATTGTTCTAGGTCACCGGATATCCAGCAAGGGCATCGAGGTGGACAGGGCAAAGATTGAGACAATTGAGAAGCTACCCCCACCGTCGTCTGTAAAAGGGATACGGAGCTTCCTCGGACATGCTGGATTCTACCGAAGGTTTATCAAGGACTTTTCCAAGATCACGAAGCCATTGTGCAATTTATTGGAGAAGGACGTTCCCTTTGTGTTCGATGCTGAGTGCCTTTCGGCCTTCACCAAACTCAAGAAGAGGTTAGTTTCTGCACCCATAGTCGTAACACCTGATTGGAGTTTGCCCTTCGAATTGATGTGCGATGCTAGTGACTATGCGGTAGGAGCTGCATTAGGCCAGAGGGTAGATAGAATTTTTCGGGTAATATACTATGCCAGCAGGACCTTAGATGATGCCCAGGTTAATTACACCACGACTGAAAAAGAACTGTTAGCCGTAGTGTTTGCCTTCGACAAGTTTCGCAGTTATCTAGTGGGGTCTAAGATAGTAGTGTTCACGGATCACTCAGCAATCAAGTACTTGATTGAGAAAAAGGACGCCAAGCCTAGGTTGATTCGTTGGGTCCTTCTATTATAAGAATTTGATTTAGAGATCCGCGACAGGAAAGGAACTGAAAATCAGATAGCAGACCATTTGTCTAGGTTAGAAAACAACAAGGTATTTCAAGACAAGGTTTGCATAAATGACTCCTTTCCTGATGAGTATTTACTGTCTGCTGATGTGAACGTGCCATGGTATGCTGATATTGTGAATTTTATTGTATCGGAGTTCATCCCCGCGGATTTTGATGCACAAAAGCGGAAAAGATTTCTACATGACGTTCGTCAATATTTTTGGGACGAACCGTTTCTGTTTAAAAAGTGTGCAGATCAGGTCATCAGGAGGTGTGTGCCGGAATCTGAAGTCCAGGACATCTTAACCCATTGCCACGCATCCCCTTATGGAGGACACTTCGGAGGAGACCGAACGGCTGCAAAAGTCATCCAATCAGGTTTTTACTGGCCTACTATTTTTAAGGATGCTTACCAATTTGTTCGTCACTGTGATAGGTGCCAAAGAACGGGGAACATATCCCGAAGAAACGAAATGCCCCTGCAAAACATTCTCGAGGTTGAACTCTTCGACGTCTGGGGCATCGACTTCATGGGTCCCTTCATCCCATCAAACGGTAACAAGTATATTCTCGTTGCAGTGGACTATGTTTCGAAATGGGTGGAAGCAATTGCTTCCCCCACTAATGAGGCTGAAGTGGTTGTCAAGTTTGTGCAGAGACAGATCTTTACCAGGTTCGGAGTTCCACGTGCGATCATCAGCGATGAAGGTACACACTTCATCAATCGTCAATTTAATGCACTCTTGAGCAAATATGGCGTGAAGCACAAGGTGGCCACGGCGTATCACCCACAGACAAGCGGACAAGCAGAAGTGTCTAACCGTGAAGTGAAGCGTATCCTTGAGAAAACGGTGAGTACCACACGCAAGGACTGGTCTTTAAAACTTGACAATGCTTTGTGGGCGTACAGGACAACATACAAGACGCCGATTGAGATGTCTCCATATCGACTCGTTTTTGGAAAGGTTTGTCACCTACCAGTGGAGCTCGAGCACAAGGCTTACTGGGCACTGAAGCACCTCAACTTCGACGAAACTCGATCAGGTGAGGCTCGCCTTCTGCAGATGAACGAGTTGGATGAACTTCGTCATCAAGCATACGAGAATGCAAAGCTCTACAAGGAGAAGACAAAGAAATGGCACGACAGCCGCATCCTCAACAGGACGTTTGTGCCAGGTGCGTATGTACTCCTTTTCAACTCACGTTTGCGTTTGTTCCCAAGGAAGCTGAAGTCGCGATGGTCCGGACCGTTCAAAGTCGTAAAAGTATTCCCTCATGGCGCCGTAGAGCTGCAATCAAATGATTCCGGGTCCACGTTCAAAGTCAACGGCCAGCGCCTAAAGCACTACCACGGAGAGCCGTTTGAGCGCGGAACCACCTCCACGCAACTTCAAGACGCGTAACTCCCGCACAGTCGACTCTAAACCAGGGCGCTTCTTGGGAGGCAACCCAAGTCATTTCATTTTATTCCTGATAATTAGTTATTTTTAATCGTTTATTTGTTTTTGTTAGTAGATCAAGAAGCATGTCCATGAAAAAGACGGAGAAAGAAAATGAGGTAGCATCCACAGTAAGATCCGCAGCTGCGGAGAAGAAGATCGCAGCTGCGGAGAAACGAAGGCAGTAAGTTTCGCAGCTGCGAGAACATCTCTCGCAGCTGCGGAAGGCGTATACACAGTCGACCCTCAGAGAGTCTCGCAGCTGCGAAGGAAATTCTCGCAGCTGCGAGAGACGTGTAACCTGCGATCCTCAAAGAGTCTCGCAGCTGCGACCGATTATCTCGCAGCTGCGAGAGGACGAAATTTCAGACTAATTAAAAGGGGGCGAACTAAAACCCTAATTCATTTTCTCCATTCTCTCAGGGCGCAGCTGCGACGTACTCCCCCTCTCCAGGCGACGGCTACACCCCCCAACTCGCCGGCTACTCCCGCGTCAATCTCCGACGTCCTCCTCCTTCCTTGTGCGTCCATCCACCGCAGATCTGCTCTTCGGTGCCACACTCTCCCGCAGCGGCCACAATCAGGAAAGTTCCTCATCCCTTAGTGCTATCGGTGATTTGCGTGCGGCTAGGTCGTGGTTCCCCCGGTGATTCATTAGTTGCCTTAGCGCTTAGAATAGCGCAGGTAGCAATGGCACCCAAGCAACGCACTACGACCGATGCCTCTAGTTCTAGGAAAAGGAGAGGGAAAGAAACGGCAGGGAGGGATAAGGCCGTTGTGAATGAATCATCGGCGGCGTACTAGCGATCCATGAAAAGACTGCTGATCGCTGAGCGGGTATTCGATACCACGCATCCCGATTTGGTTGAATACCGGGCGCGTTTAGAACGTCTGGGGTGGCTTCGTTTTAGTACAGCGATAAAACGGGGCGTTGTCCCGGTGGTCAGGGAATTCTATGCAAACGTGCATACCCTGGATAGGGATAGGCAGAGTATTCGAGTTCGGGACAAGGAGGTTAAGTTTGGTGCATCAGTGATTTCCACATTTTATGGCCTCCCTGTTTACAATACTGACGCATATTTCGATTATCTAAATAATCGTTTTGATAGTAACGCAGTTATTGCGAGAATTGCTAAGCCAGGATCCCAATGGAAATTGACAAGAAGCCGGGATCCCCTCCGACTCCACGGCAGTGCTCTGACCACCGAGGCGCGCATGTGGGCGTTATTTGTCACCTCCCGGCTCATGCCCAGCAAGAACACGAGCGAGATCACTCGAGATCGGGCGGCGCTCATCTATTGCCTCATGGAAGAGATGCCGATCGACGTCCGCAAAGTGATCAACTGGATGATCCATCGCTGCCTCGACGACGCACGAGGTTTGTCCCCACTTCAGCCTCACTCTCACTCGGCCACTCCTCCCCTGAGTCACAGCCCCCAGGATTCGAGAAGCAGTCGGCATCGCCTACGCCCAACGCTTTAGCGAAAACCAGATTCGGCAGCCCCACCTCTCTCCGTCCTGAACGGACGGTTACTCGCCTCATCACCCCCTAGATCCGGCCTCCATCCTCTCCCCGGCTCACCTACCCAGCCGACAATGGCAACGGCGATCCGCCGATTGATGCGCGTCGTCAACGCAACAAAAATAAATCATCGTTTGCACACACTAAAATAGCAAGGGCAAGCAAGGGTCGAACCCACAGAGAACAGTATCGATTAGATCGTTTAACGTCAATTCGGTAACTGATTTGAGGTCAAGTAAACGAAATCACACGATGCGAAGTTAAACTAAACGAAAGACTAAATCGAATTATCAATAGGCTTAAAAGTCTAGGACTACCGATTTCCCCTCGTGTCCTACGCTCTCGTATCCCCCCTTTTGTGTTACTATTAAATTTTGCTAGTCGTTAACCGTAGGTTGCTAAACTCTCCCCATAACCCTCTCGGATATCCGGGAACGTACCCTCGTGTATCAAATTCTCTACTCTATGTCTAGGTAAGGAATTAGTGAAGGCCCTTTACGATTCAACCCTATTTTGGTTACCTAAGGTGCTTGGTATTTCTACTCTCGCACTAAAACCCGGTCTCTCGACTCGAAGGTTCCTTAAGCTATCCTGTTCCTGATCTAACCTAGACTACCCTCTCGAGTCTCCCTAGGTGATCGAATCAATATCAACAGTTGATCAGGCTGCTGATACGCATTAAGCACAGGAAACGAATAAACAACCAAACAAGAATTTAATTCATAACTGAAAAGAGGTTCAACAATCGCCGAGGAACACGAGGTTCCATCGTCGTCCTAGAACAAGAAAATTAGTTCATCACTAAACTACGAAACAACAGAAGAGTAAAAGAACGCATAATCTAAAAAATCAAAGGAAAAGGAAAAAGGGGTTGCAGTTCTTCAGGGGCAAGAGTCTCCTGTCACAAGCCTTCTATCCCAAAAGAGCCGACGACTAGCCAGCCTGAGTTGTAGTCTATTTATACTAGGGTAGGAAGACTAAAATCCGGAAATAAAATCCTAAAAGATCCTCTACTCGCAGCTGCGAGATAATCGGTCGCAGCTGCGACCTTAAGCTATACTCCACTCGTCTCTGCTTCCTCGCAGCTGCGAGACAATCGGTCGCAGCTGTGAGACTCTCTGTGGTGACGTTCTTCGCCTTGCTCGCAGCTGCGCCCAAATGCTCCGCAGCTGCGGAAGTCTCTGTGAAGCTCTCCTTTCTTCTTTGGTTTATTTCTTCATTCCTCACTTCGTCATCCGTCATCTCAATTCCAATTTCCTACACAAACAACAACGAACGTGAGGTAACGCAATTCAGCTCAAAACCAGAAGTTTAAACACTTAAACTTACGGAACTAGCTCAAATCAAAGCATACAAGTGATCATTTTAACTCTACTTTCGTAGAGTTATCACACCCCCAAACCTATCTTTTGCTAGTCCTCGAGCAAAACCAAAAAACAAAATGAACATTTAACCAAGCAAAAACGAAACAACACATCACGACAGATACCCCCAGTCTCACCCAATTCTTCCGAACTCGAATCATCGTTAATGACTCTCAGCTAAGGTCGCACACCCACTTTAGAGTTAGACTTCGCTCATGGCTAGCACGCACAGTTTTTAGCACTTACAAAACAGGTCCCCTCAATTAGCACACCTTGCGTTGTCAACCCCACAGTTTCAAATCATTCATAGCCATCAAGTACTTTTCTAGATCAACTCTCCCTACCTTCTCAACTAATTCAAGGCATTTCTTTTCATCCGATTTTCTTTTTCTTTTCATTTCAGTTACACGACTCTAAATGCTCGTCAATTCCCACAAACGCTCGTGTAACGAGTTCTCAGTCAGTGACTCCCGGTCCAGTTGGACCAAGGCACTAGGTGATAAAGCACCCCTCGGACGAGAACTCGAGCCGCAAGGAAGACTAACACCACAAGCACATATTCAAGCTCAAAAACGATATATATATATATATATATATATTTACTCCTTTCTAGCTTGAATAGCGGTGCTCAGAGCCTTGGCAACCGTTTTTTTTTTTTTTTTTTTTTTCTTCTCTTTTTCCACATTCTAGTTTGAACTTCGTTTTCAAAGTTAGGTTGAGTGCCTATACTTTTCCTTAATGACTATGCTTTCAAATAGACCGTAGGGCTGACGCTGCTTAGTTAGCTTCCTATCAGGGACGACTTAAGTTATTCTTTTCGAGAAAATCAGGCATGCTAGCTAGAATTAATCCTTCTCTGCCTTAAAGGTGTGACCCTTAATTAACCTCCTAGAGTTCGACTCTTCTATCCGAAATCCTAAGGTTTAACTAGAGGGCATCGACTCAAAGACAATTAAAACTTCCTTTTTTTTTTAATAAGCAGAATGACTCAAAAACAAAGCAAAAACAATCACAGCAACGAAAACAGTCATAGCAAAAAGCACGGCCAGCACACCCCCAAACCTAAGCTCTGACACGACCTCGGGGCAGACTATATCTCCAGTAACACAGGAAAACTAACGGAAACGAAAGCAAGGAGAGATACAACCTGACACCTGGCCACTGGGCTCAGGATCGTCCTCTAGATGGCAAATCACTCGGAGGCGGAGTCCATGTCCTCATCGTCTTCCTCACCCTCTGGGCTCATCTCTGCAGTGTCTAGCGCGGCGTCCCTCCATCCCATCGGTTGATCCCAACCCGGTGGGTGGTACATCGGCTGCGGAAGGGAGTTGAAGTCCACTCCGAAGGAGGTGGCAGCCTGACGGTTGAACTCCATCTGGTGGCGGATGAAATCCATCGTGTACTGCTGAAAGGCGCGGTTCTGCCGCTGAGCGTCCCTCGTGCTCTGCATAAAGTTCTGCATCTGCGTCCACCGTTCTTGCTCGGAAGGCAGGGCGCGTGCAGGGGCTTGACGAGGTCGAGAGCTAGAAGGGGAGCCGTGCTCCCGTGCGCTGCTCTTGTCCAGTGACTGATGGTCCAAAGGTTGTCCCGGGGAGCACAGCTCCTCTGTCCTGTCAAAATGCACACCAGCCTTGACACACAGGTCAGAAATGAGGCAAGGAAATCAAAGGGCGGGGCGAATGGCCTTGGGGTTAGGACGGATGGTGCTGGAGGGGAGACAAAGCTCAAGCGAGTGGGCTTTGGCTCGTCGCGACTGAAGTTAGGTTTTCTTGGGGTGGGCCTCTACGTCTTTGGGCAAAATGAAGAAGAATAGGAGGCGTCATCTCCTCTGTGTGTGTAGGCGAGAGCTCGCCGTGGCTGGCCGGTTGGAGCCTGGGATGGAGAGCAAAAGCGGGGGCAGAAGGCAAGTGCGCTCGACCTTAGTCATCTTCAGCGAGATTTCCTCTTTTAGTTCGTCCTGCGCGAGTGAAGTAAAGGTATTAAAGAGAAAGAGGACTCCCCGCGTAGCTCGTGTGCGGCCATGGGAAGTCGGTGTGTTACTCATTGTGGACGACGAAAAACTGAGGCTAGTTGAGTCGTTTCTGTCATCACGACGGAGTGGTGGCCGCCATTTGTTGTGGCTGGAGAGTCCAGGATTGTCACCAGTGGAGTTAGGGGCGTCCGTTGTTGCCGCTGGTGGGTTGGTTCGGCTGAAGACTTCTCCTGTCGTTGATGCCGCCACGCTTGGTTGGATCGGGTTGGTTGGTGGGTCTGGGTTGATCCAACCCAGACCGATCCAACCAACCCTTTCTACGGAGAAGTCTTGATGCAAGGAGACTTCTCCTGTCGTTGAAACCAACCCAGACCGATCCAACCCTCTTGCATTTAAGCATGTCCGTAGAAAGGAGTTTCCCAATCAGCTAGTTGATCCACTTGCTATTTTCTCCATGATACGATCCTGTGGGAAAACTTTCAAGAACACAAAACATTATTCTTAGTAATATCAGATAATAATAAACAAAATTAATCACCCAATAAAAGATAATGTCATCTGCTCAGAAGTTGTTTTCTACGACAGCAGAATCAACATTTTTCCTTATACGAATTTGGCATTGGGATTGATTTGTTTCCATAATATAAAAACATTCCCATCGTAAAACATTCTCACCATATAGGGAGATCTTACCCTGATAAGGTCGTTGCCAAATTCCATAATTATAGGATCACGTTCGTTAAGGAAATAAATCTTTCCAAAACAACTCAAGGTTCAATGATGAACCTGGACGTGATGCCAATAAGGACGTATGAGATAAATATCTCACATGCTCGCACATTGAACAATCTCCAATAAGGAAATCGTCACTCACAGAAATACCATTCTATAAACCGTAGTAAGTACTCCAACAAGGAGAGTTATAGCAACTGTGACACAGATACTCATCTCTATAATAGAGATAGTGGACTCGATAGTATATCGTCCTGATAACACCATTTCTGATGGTTAGATCGTTTCGCCCATCGAAGTACTCCACATAACTCTTTTATGTATTGGACAGATAACAGAAAGCTGCTTCCACACCCGAAGACTTGTTCTTCTGTACACTTAAATAACACATTAGCAATATATAACTTTTGTCATCGTCAAAACCAGATTATATCAACGATCTCCCCCTTTTTGATGATGTCAAAATCATGCTCATCTGGAGAATAATAATTAAAGATTTTAACAGTCTTACAGATTCCCTTGTTGCGAAGTGGTTGACATAGAGGCTACCTTCTGTAGTAATTCCCCTGAATCTAAGCGGATTAATTTCGATCGAAATTATTGCTAGCTCAGATCAGTGATTAGTTCAAAGATGAACTTTCGTTTTGCGATTAGTTAATGTTCATTAACCTAATCGTTCAGAGCATTTGCATGATTTAATCAAATCAGTGCTCATGATTGCAATAACATGCATTATGGACAGAAGTACTATTCTGTCATAGCTCCCCCTGAACAGGTGAGTAGTTCAAAGACGAACTTTTAATCAGAGCTCAGAACGTCACATAGAAGTGATATTCTAACCAGAATATGAGCAGAGAAAGTTCTCTAACTCCCCCTGAGTTTAAGCAGTTCTGCTCAAACCCAAGTTGATCTCAACCAGAAGCATTGTTCTGGCGGGGATTTCTCGAAGCAGAAAATAATTCCGCAGAGATCTGCAACGCACTAAGGAAATCTCCTCAGCGTCTTCATGACCTGCAAACAAACAGAAACACAAGACAAAAAGAAAATGCAAAACCTATCCTAAATCTCATAGAAGACTACTTCTCCCCCTTTTTGCATCATCAAAAGTAATGCATGTAATAAAACCGAAGGAAAGTAATCAAAAACTAAGTTTCAAACAAGCAGGAAATAAAAAAAATGATTTTTGAGACAACAGATCCAGAGTTTTCAGTTTTTCAGCTTCCAAATTCTCAAAGGGGACTGGTCAGTCACTTTCTTCTACAGCAGGAGAAGAGGATGCACCATCCTTACCCTTGATATTGCAGTGAGATTAGCAAGATCTACCAGCAGCTTTGTAATCAGGGTCTTAATCTCCTTTTGCTGAGCAATACACTTATCCAATTTGCGTGACTCTTTAGGATCAGGAAGTGGATCAAGCTTCTTCTGCTTGTTGGTGTCAGCTCGAGTCTTACGCTTGGAAGGTGCAGCAACACTTTTTCCTTTTGAGGAGGATGGTTCACCCTTGCTCCTCTTGTGAATCCATTGTGACCCTGTAAAAACAAAGCCCATATGATCAAGTGTCGTACCGTCGAAAGGCTCGACATGGATGGTGTCCTCATCACTCCTGGGAGTCGTATCACAAGAGTAAATCTACAGGAGCTTCATGATGATATGACCATAGGGTACCTGTCAGGCAGAGTCGCACATCTCTCCATATGCTCAAAGACAATCGATCCTAGATTAAGGAAGTCCCTCCAGCAGATGCACCATCATGATGGCTTCTTTCTGATGATACTGTCTGTGCTCCCAGTCCGGGGGTAGAGGCAGTATATAACAGCACGGTGGAGGATGCAAAGCTCCAGAGGCAGCTGCGTGCTCTCCAGGTAGACGCTGGATTTTGTTGGCTTTTCAGCCCCTGTTATCCTCCGATACGCCGATGATTTTGAGATCTCCAAAAGCTGGAAAGAGTGGTATCTTGCACTGCAGGTCCGACATACATCAAGAAGAGAGAAGACATAGACATTTCCCTCTATCACCACTTTTATGTACTTGATTAGCTTGACCACTCTATGAAAGGTGATGTGGTTATAGAATTCTCTAACCAGACAAGCAGAGACAGGGCTTCTGTGCTCACAGAAGTTGACAAAGGAAAGCTCACGGAAAAGGTTTTCTAGCCGCCCAAGAGAATGCTCAGTAAAGAAACCGAATCTAATAAATCGACAGGGAACAATTTGCCTGTCTTCAAGATCTCTAGCGGGAAACTCATAAGAATCCAACACAGCCTTAATTTCCTCAGCAGAAACGGTCTCCCCAATCTCAGAAGTAAAGGTCAGAGCAGTACCTCTGGGCCTTTTGTTCTCCTTCTGCGGTGCCGCAGATGGGCGTTTCTGTGCTTTTCCTTTCTCCTTTACTTTGTCCTCAGCATTAGACGAAGTTGGAGCCAACTTCTACATGGGAGGAGGAGGAGGAGGAAGCAGAGTCTCATCGTAGGGCATAATGGCCAAGGAAAGAGACTCGAGGGAAGGGCTATCGCGCTGAGGTGTAGAACCTCCTTCTCAGCTTGTCCTCGAGGAGAAATCACCATGTCCTTGTTTTCTGGCTCAGAAAACTTTGGTGCAGGAGGATCCTCCTTCATGGATGACTGGGTCACCTCTTGCTCTGTATCCAGAGCCATGGAACTCTCAGGGGAAGAGTGCTGGGACTTAGATTTCGTCTCCTTTGATGAGAGACAGACAGTCTCAGAGTCGCTTTCCTGTAATGAAGACTTGGTCTCTTGAGAGTCTCGGTCGAACAAAGACTCAGTGCTGAGTCTAGCGGAGCGCCTTGCCTTGGCCTTAGCAACACGAAGATTCCCGGTTCATGGTGCCATGAGATCGAAGAAGAGAAAAGAGGTTAGGGTTTTGAAAAGAGGAGTGCGGTTTGGGAAACGTGAAAAAAAATGGGTTTTCAAGTTGGACAAACGACGAGTTTGCAGGGGGTTTTTTTAAAAAGAAAGATAAGGAAGTGAAATTGGAGGGAAAAGATTTTGGAAAGAAAATATTTTTAAAGATAAAATAAAAAAATTTTGAATATTGTTTCTAAAAGTTAAAAAAATGTAAAGGAAATATTTTGCAAATCACAAGATCAAAGTACACGAAATAAATATCAATAAGATCCATTTAGAAGGGATAACAAATCCCTAATTCCATTCTTAATTTTGAGAATTTCTCAAAATTCAATGGCTTTGTGAAGATATCACAGAGCTGTGCTTCTGTGCTCACATATTCCACAGCAATATGACCATTCTCAACATGATCTCGAATGAAATGATGTCTTAGTTCTATATGTTTAGACCTTGAATGCTAAACAGGATTCTTGGTCAGATTTATGGCACTTGTGTTTTCACACCGTATCGGAATATTGTCAAACTTGAAACCATAGTCCTCAAGTTGTTGACGCATCCACAGAAGCTATGCACAGCAATTTGCTACTGCAACATATTCTGCCTCTGTTGTTGATAGTGTAACAGAAGCTTGCTTCTTCGAGTGCCAAGATATGAGCATACCCGCAAGTAATTGGCATGTTCCAGAAGTACTCTTCTGATCGATTTTGCACCCAGCAAAGTCTGCGTCGGAGTACCCTATAAGATCAAATAATGATCTCTTGGAATACCAAAGCCCTAGATTTGTAGTCCTAGAAAGATACGGAAATATCCTCTTAACATGAGTTAAATGGGACTCCTTTGGTGCCGATTGATATCTAGCACAAAGGCAGACGTTGGACAGAATGTCAGGCCTGGAGGCAGTAAGGTACAATAAGCACCCTATCATGCTCCTGTAGAGGCTAGGATCTCCATCCTTTCCTATTTCTTCTTTCTCCACAATAGCGTTTGTGCTCATGGGAGTAGACAAGTGTTTTGAGTTGCTCAACTCATATTTCTTCAGAAGTTGTTTAGTGTACTTCTCCTGATGGATGAAAGTACCTTCTGATGTTTGGCGAATCTGTAAGCCCAGAAAGAAATTTAATTCTCCCATCATGCTCATCTCAAATTCACATTTCATGAGTTCTGCGAACTCATTACACAAGGTATTGTTCGTGGATCCGAAGATGATGTCATCTACATAGATCTGAACTACTAGAAGCTCGGTTTCATGCTCCTTTAAGAAAAGAGTTGTGTCAACCTTTCCTTTTTTATAGCCTTTTTCAATAAGAAATTGGCTCAGCCTTTCATACCAAGCTCTGGGAGCTTGTTTCAAGCCATACAAAGCTTTGTCAAGCATATAAACATGATCATGTTTCTTAATATCCTCGAATCCTGGAGGTTGGTCTACGTAGACTTCCTCCTTGATCTCACCATTCAGAAAGACACTTTTCACGTCCATCTGAAATAGTTTGAAATCATTATAACACGCATAAGCTAACAGAAGTCTAATAGCTTCTAGGCGCACTACAGGGGCGTAAGTCTCATCATAGTCAATCCCTTCTGACTGAGAGTACCCCTTGGCCATGAGTCTAGCCTTGTTCCTGACCACAGAGCCTGATTCATCAAGCTTATTGCGGAAGACCCACTTGGTTCCAACAACAGAACGATCCTTCGGTCTCTGAACAAGCGTCCATACCTTGTTTCATTCGAATTGATTAAGCTCTTCTTGCATGGCAATAATCCAGTTAGGATCTGCAAGAGCTTCATCGATGTTGTTTGGTTCCTTTTGTGAGAGGAACGCAGAATGTTCACAGAAGAGATTCACAGAACGTCACGTCTGTATCCCTTTCTGTACATCCCTAATGACTTGCTCTATGGGGTGTCTTTTCTTTTAAAGAGTGGGCACTCTGTCCAAGAGATTCTTCTCAGAATCATTATTCTCTGAGGTGCCCTCAGAGTTTGCTTCATGTCCAATGATGGACTGGATTTATATAGAATCAGTCTTAAGAAGGACAGCGCTCTCTTTCTGTACTTCAGCAGTAGTCAGCTGTGAACTTGGTCTGTCTGATAAGACAGGTTTCTCTATGTATTGAGAATCATTAATGATGACATTAATAGACTCCTCAACAACAAGAGTACTTTTGTTGAAAACTCGATAAGCTTTGTTGGATTCAGAATAACCAAGGAAAAATCCTACATCTGATCTAGCATCGAATTTTCCAGCATTATCCTTAGGAAGTCTTAGTATGTAACAAGGACTTCCAAAAGGATGGAAATATGAGATGTTAGGCACTTTGCACTTATACAACTCATAAGGAGTTTTGTCAAGTGTCTTTCGTGCATGTACACGGCTAGATACATAACATGCTGTGTTAATAGCCTCAGCCCATAGATTCTGTGGAACCTTGCTTTCACACATTATCGTTTTAGCCATATCAAGAAGAGTTCGATTCATTCTCTCAGCTACTCCATTCTGTCGTGGAGTATAAGGAGCAGAGAGGGTGTGTTCTATGTCGTTCACGTCACAGAAGGAAGGACTTAAACTCATGGTTTTCAAATTCTGTACCATGGTCAGTTCTTAAGCTTTTAAGAGAGGCTCATCTCTCATGCTGCAGTTTTGTGACGAGGCTTTTGAATGCACTGAATGCATCATTCTTATGAGCCAAGAACCTTACCCAAGTATATCCTGAGTAATCATCCACAACCACCATAGTATAGCGTTTGTGGCCCAGACTCTGTGTTCTGGTGGGACCAAACAGGTCCATGTGTAGAAGTTCAAGTGGTTTTGTGGTGGAATTGTAAACTTTGCTATTAAAAGAAGCTTTGGTTTGTTTTCCCAAAGAACATGCTTCATAGAAGCTATTCTCTTCAAAAGATGGCTTCGGTAAACCTCGTACCAGCTCCTTTTTTGCAATCTTAGACAATAATTGGAAATTGTTGTGTCTCAATTTCCTATGCCAGATATTTGTTTCATCCTTGTAGAAAACAAGGCATTTCTCAGAAGACAAGATTGTCTTGAGAGACGATGTAGACATTCTTTCTTCGTTTAGCAACGAAACAAACTTTGTCGTCTGTGGATCCAGAACATTCTTCTGTGTTAAAGGTTATTTGATAACTCTTATCACAGAGTTGGCTCACACTCAATAGACTATGTTTTAATCCTACAACAAGCAGAACATCGTCTATCTGCATTGTTTGTGAACTACCGATAGTTCCAATGCCTTTATGTAGCCTTTGCTATCATCGTCAAATGTCACAGAACCACCGTTCTGTAACTTCAAGCTTGAAAACTTAGAAGGATCCCGGTCATGTGGCGTGGACACCCACTGTCCAAGTACCACTCATCCTTCTTGGCTCTAGTTTTCAAGCGTACCTGCGATTAAGAACAAGTTAAGTTACAACGGGAACCCACTTTAAACCGAGTCCATAATATTGTGACTTGTTCCTAGAGAGAATCGCATTGGTTGACTTGATCTGACATTGTCCGATCATATGTCCAAGCATGCCACAATAGTGACAGGATTTAACCTTTTCTGTCAATCCGACGGGGTTTTTAATCCTAGATTTCTTACGCTTCTGTTCAGAAGTATAACGTTTCATAGACTCAGGTTTCGGCGACATCACAGACTTCTGTTTCTGCGCAACTTTGGGACTGATCACAGAACATGCTTTCTGTGTCATATAGCATACATCATCTGAACATTCAGATTTGTTTCTGTGACATTTATGAGACTGACTTTCAGGTAATAAACCTATGTTAGACTCATGTAGTGGAGAAATACCACTTTGTTACGAACAAGTAGCTCGTCCCACACCTCAGGATGAGGTTCTCTAATCAGAGGAGATGCTTCTGTGCAGAAGATCTCAGCTTCCTTTTCCAAGGCAATCTTTTCTCTGTGCAGAGAAGTGAGCTGTGACTGCAGAACCTTATTCTGCTTTTTCATCGAGGGATATTTTGAGGATAGCTCTTCTACTCTTTCAAGGATTTCTGTCAGAAAGCCTTTAAGATCATTAGAAGATAAATTAGACATAGATGTAGAGATTACCTCTTCATCTGAATCAGATTCTGATTTGGAACGAGCAATGTAGCAAAGGTTTGCCTTCTGCTCTTCCTCATATTCAGATTCATCGTCCTCCTCATCGGTCTAAGCCAATAAGGCTCTTCTTTTGTTTCGAGAGGGCTTCTGCCTCTCAGTTAACAGAGGACATTCATTCCTCATGTGTCCCAGTTTCTTACACTCGTAACATACTGGTCCCTTTTTATCTTCTAAGTCAGAAGACTTGGGTTTAACACTTCGTTTAAAGCGTTTCTTGTAAAGAAGTTTGTTCAAACCCTTTACGAGTAAGGGGAGCTTCTCATCTGTTTTTGCTTCTGTATCATCTGATTCATTATCAGTAGAAACTGATGCCTTAAAAGCAATAGATTTTGTCATCTGAGGCACAGATGACCGTTTCTCTTCCTCATAGGAGAGGAGAGAACCCATAAGCTGATCCAACCTAAGAGTTGTTAGGTCTTTGGCTTCCTCAATTGCGGTCTTCTTAGCTTCCCAATTCATGGGCAAAGATCTCACCAATTCAGCATTAGTGAAATTCTTCCCAAGAAGGGCTAAGCTGTTGATGATTGTATACAGTCTATCATACATTTCAGAGATAGACTCATCAGGTTTCATTTTGAAAGCCTCATACTGCTGAACCAACAGATTTATCCTTGTTTCTTTAACTTGATTCGTCCCTTCATGGGTTAGAACAAGTCAATCCCAGATCTCTTTTGTTGTAGTACAGGCAGAGATTCCGTTGTACTCCATAGGAGATAGAGCACAATGAAGAAAGTTGATAGCCATAGCATTCAGCTTGATGATTTCGGCTTCCTCATCAGAAAGTGAAATTGTGCTGCCATACTCAACTTTCAAATCTTGTCCTCTATGAAGCAGAGGACAATTTCAGATGATCCCTAAATACTTCGGTTCATGGGATGCAATCCACAACTCCATCCTGCTGCGCCAGCTGGAGAAGTTTTGTCCATGAAATAACGGTGGACTGTTACTGTTGAGTCCAACAGCATGCATGTATCCCATTTACATCCTATCGGATCTCTCAACAAGCGGTTAAGCTTTTATCGTTGAGCCTGCTCTGATACCGATTGTTGGTATAGGAATGCACTAAGAAGGGGGGGTTGAATTAGTGCCTTAAGAGTTTTGACACTTTTTCAATCACAGAAGCTTGGTTCTGTCAAATTACAGAGACTGGATCTGCTGGATAGATTCCCAGTTCTGAGATTGGTTATCTTATGTGTGTGACACAAAGATTTATAGTGGTTCGGCAAACAATGCCTACGTCCACTCTCCCAGCGCTCACCCCAATTAGGGTGTATTCACTATGTTTAGAACAAATGACTTTACAAATGCACAATTCTATCAGAAATGTAACTAACAAGTTGCACGTACTCACGTGACTAACTCAACCCGCACGCAACCGACGTGTCTGACTCCGGCTCCTCACTGAGCCAGTGGCTTGACGGCTACCACCTACCCTCATGGCTTGACGGCTACCACCTGCCCTCGTGGCTTAACGGCTACCACCTGCCCTCGTGGCTTAACGGCTACCACCTGCCAACGTGGCTTAACGGTTACCACCTGCCTTTGCACACAACCTGTGTGACTAACAACCTGCACAAACAAAATTAGCAACTACAACACCAACAGTCTGCAGCTACAGAAGACGCTCTCTCTCAGAGGTGATCGGCTCGGTGAATGCATGACGGATGCTCTCAGCTTTGCAACGGTGAAGGCTTAAAGAATTCTAGTAAGCTTTTTGGTAGAACGACAAGTTAAAACTGTGGCTTCAGTTTTGCATTTAAGCTTGTCCGTAGAAAGGAGTTTCCCAATCAATCACCAACGGCTAGTTGATCCACTTGCCATTTTCTCTATGCGATCATGTGGGACAGTTTCCAAGAATATAAAACATTATCCTTGGTAATATCAGATAATAATAAATCAGATTAATCACTCAATAAGAGATAATGTCTTCTGCTCAGAAGCTGTTTTCTGCGACAGCAGAATTAGCACTTTTCCTGATACGAATTTGGCATTGGGATTGATTTGTTTCCTTAATATGAAAACATTCCCATCGTAAAACATTCTCACCATATAGGGAGATCTTAACCTGATAAGGTCATTGCCAAATTCCATATTTATAGGATCACGTTAGTTAAGGAAATAAATCTTTTCAAAACAACTCAAGGTTCAATGATGAACCTGGACGTGATGCCAATAAGGACGTGTGAGATAAATATCTCACGTGCTCGCATATTGAACAATCTCCAATAAGAAAATCGTCACTCACAGAAATACCATTCTATAAACCGTAGTAAGTACTCCAACAAGGAGAGTTATTTTATGTATTGGACAGATAACAGAAAGTAGCTTCCACACCCGAAGCCCTGTTCTTTTGTACACTTAAAGAACACATTAGCAATACATAACCTTTCTCATCGTCAAAACTAGATTATATCAACAGCGACCCTTGACCCAAAGTAGGCGAAAGCAAAGAAGGACTGAGGCGACCCTAATCGGAGGTGAAGAAGGACTGAGGCGACTTGGGTTGAAGGTTTTGGGAATCGCAAGAGCCAGGTAGTAGCTTCTCACCACCATCGAAGGTATGTTGTGGAATCCTTTTGTCGCCATTGTTTGTACTCGTGAGTATTAGGTAGGTTAATGTTTAAGTGGGTAATTTGGGTGTTGATTGGCTGAACAAATAGATATTATGAAGCGGGTGAATCTGAACATGCATGTTGGGGGTAGGATGTGCTTTTCTAGGTTGTGTTCTTTCACAAGAGGCACGGTAGTTAAGTATGGTGGGGTTGATGTTGCTGACCTTTTAGGTTATTTCACTTTGGTGATCCTGACCAAAGATTCATGGCTAAATAGGGTTCTAAAAATATGGTATGGGCATCCGGGTCACAGTTTGTCACTGGTTAGGGAAATTGTAGGAGACTCGAATATAATGAAAATGATAGAAGAATGTGAAGAAGGTGAAACCGTGGATATTTACTGTGAAGGGGAGGATGATAGTGTTGCTGATGAGTTAGAAGTAGAAGATGAAGATACTTATGAGGTTACATATGAGTTGTTGGAATTGGAGAAGGAGAATGGGAATGAAGTTAGCGATGAAGGAGATGAATTGGACGATAAGGAGGAGAATGAGACTGATGTTAGAGATGAAAGATATAAATTGGGTGATAAGGAGGAGGAGGATGTTTCTCATCCTAACCCACTTGTTCTTGATAAGGACATGCATGTTCTTGAGGTGGAGTCGGAGTATTGGGAAATCAGATGTTGAAAATAGGATATGATTATTGTGGTTTAACCGTAGTGGAAAGACGAAAGCAACTGTTGTGTGATGTTACCGAAAATAACCCTCATTGTGATCACAAATGTATTAAATGGTAGGCTGGATTATGTTTTGAAACTCCTCTGCAAATGCATTAAGCTGTCCAGCGGTATGCTATTGCCAATGAATATAATTTGTGTTGGAAATGAAGTAATGACAATAGGCAGGAAGCTGTTTGTGTTAGAGGTTGTCCGTGGAGATGTTATGGGTCTTGGATGAAGAAGGAAAACACATTTATTGTTAGGTTTGTGTTTAATGAGCATAAATGTAGTCGGAGTATGAGTAATCGTCAAGCAACAACAAGATGGTTGGCATCTCAATTCATGGAAGGGATTATTCGCAGGGCTGGTGCGACAGCCCGGGAAATTCAGCAGAAAGTTATGGAGAAGCATCACTTAGAAATTCCATTGAAGAAAGTTTATAAAGCCAGTTGGTTAGCTGATAAGTTGGTTAATGGCACCATAGATGACCATTTCAATTATCTTCGTCCATATCTTGCTGCGCTAAGGTTAAAATATCCGACTTCTACTTTTAAGTTGAGTTGTGACTTGACTCTCTCTACAGGGATGTATACAACTTTCAAAAGATTATTCGTATGTTTTGATGCACTAAGATCCGATTTCATAGGGATGTAGACCTTTTATTGGGTTTGATGGGACTTTTATTAAGCATAAGTGTGGTGGGAGGCGATGGAAATGAAGCAATGTTTCCCATTGCTTGGGCTGTTATAGAAGGGGAAAACAATGTTTCTTGGAGCTGGTTTATAGAGTTGCTTTTCCATATTCTTCAAGTTGGCACTAGAGCAGGTTGGACATTCATTTCAGACCAACAGAAGGTATGTTAAGGTTGTATTGTGTTGAACAAAATCTTTGTTTCTCATCATCTAATTTGTTCATTTACAGGGACTGCTTAATGCGATTGCAAATTTGGCACCAACTGCCAAACACATAAATTGTGCAAGACATATTTACCATAATTGGTAAGTGAAACACGAGATTGTTCCTAAAGAGTTGCTTCTACAAGATTGTGAAGAGTACCAATGAGATTGAATATGCAATAGCGTTGAATGAGATGAGAGAAAGCCGTGATGGATTACCTGGCTCGGTAAAGGCAGCTGATGATTTCCTAAAGCAAGGGCCGCAACATTTCAGCAAGGCTTTTTTCAGCACATCAAGTAAGTGTGGCACGATTACAAACAATATGTGTGAGACCTTTAATTCTTATATTGTTGTTGCACTGAGAATGCCTCTTATTGATATGTTGGAGAGAATTCGTCGACTGTTAATGGTACGACAATGTGAGAAGAGAAAGATTGGTGATCGTAGCCACGACATCTTGTGTCCAAACATAAGGAAGGAAGTAGAACAACTCGAAGAAATTGTTGGAAGGTATGTCGTGAAACCTTCATTGGCAGAGAAGTTTGAGGTGTCTCTAGCTAATAACGACAAGGATAGGTACTTGGTAGATTTCTCTAGACATGCTTGCAGCTGTCGTTTTTGGGATTTAAATCCTCTGCCTTGCTCACATGCAATAGCTTGCATAAATTTAATGAAAAGGTCTGTAGAAGAATATGTGCATCCTAACGTCAAGATTCAGTCATATAGAAAAGTATATGGTCATGTATTGGAGCCGTTAGATGGAATTAAGTTCTGGCCACGAGAAAACTTAGAACCAATAAGACCACCGCCTTATAAAAAGCTTCCTGGTCGACCAAAAAAGCACAATAGGAGGGTTTCTAAGGAGGAAGAACCAAAGAATTCAGCATAGCCCATTGGAGCATCCAAGCTTTCTAAAAGAGGAACAGGTATGAAGTGTTCTATTTGTGGTGTTTTCGGACACAATAAAAGAACATGCAAAGATGAAGCCTCTTCGCAGCAAGCTTCAACTCCATTGCAGACAATGGATGAGCAACCATATGAAGGCTCAAGTATAAGTTCATTACCCCTTACCAATAATGCCAAAATGAATTCAGTTTCCACTTCTTTGTTGTACTTCAGGGAGGATAATGCGCATGACTTGCAAGAACTGCGGAACACAGGGTCATAACAAGAGAACGTACAAAAGTACTCCTACAGAAAGAACAACACTTGCAGAAGAAACAACTACAACTCGGAGCCAGGAATCTGTTGTATCTTCACAATCAAGACGAAAACAGGCTACGCGGAAGGGGCATTGGAAATGCAACAAGGCAGATATCATAGGATGAATATGTTGCCTGGAACTTGATTATTAAGATTTGTAATGACTATGTGAAGAAGCATCACTTTTGAAACTTACGGATTGTAACGGTGCTTTCAGACATATTACTTTTGTGCTAGGGTTTTCCATGGTTCTTTCAGACATATTACAAAGCCATATCTTTGCTGTCATATCTTGTTCAAGGAATCGTACAAATGCAAAATTCCAGCCATAACTTACAGCAATTTCACTTACACATTGAAGTTTAGGTTCATATTAACATAAGAAAACACAATATCATGTTGCTCCAACAACCAAATCTTGCTACCATATCTTGTTCAAGGAATCGTACATAAGCAAAATTGTAGTCATATCTTGCTGCAATTTCACATATCTTACTGTCATATTTTGCTGCAAAATTTCAACTCCCTCCTTACTTCAAACATTAAAGTTCCATCTCCCTAACTAACGAAAACAACAAAAATACAATACAAACGCCGCAAAGCAAACTACCACCAATCGCAAAGTATTGATTTCGGCCTTCACTTTCTCAATCATCTCTTTCTTTGCTTCATCTCCCTGAAATTTAAGCTTCTTGTACTTTTCAATCTTCGGTCATTTGACATTTCTTGCTCAGGAAATCGATCTTCTGCTCCAATAGTTTTTTCGACTCTAAAAGTTGTACCATGATTTCCCTCTGCCCACTTGGGAAGTCCTCGTCCACCCACTAAAAAAACCCACAATCATCTTCCTGTTATTATCAGAAATTAATAAGCTTAAACCAGAACGTTTGCAATGCCAAAAGCACAACACAAATAACAAAACCTTTACACTACCTTCCAGGAGGAACACCTATAGAATCGACGACTTGGGTTGCTCTTATTCCAGGATGTGTACAGTGTGACCCTCCTTCTATGGTTGCAAACTCGTTAACCCACACTTGAGCTCGATACAACAGAGCCACTAGAAATCTCGTTGCCACTCATTCTTTTATAATGGACGGAGAGACGTCACTTACCTAAGAATCCTTCGATTTTGGACCTCCAAAGCCGCACGGTTTCCTTTTACGAGGGTGCTTCCTTTCTTCTTGCGATTCCCAAAGCCTTCGCCTGCTTTGGGTCACGCTGGGTCGCCTCAATCCTTCTTCGTCTATTTTGGGACAAGCTAGGTCGCCTCAGTCCTTCACCTATTTTGGGTCAAGCTGGGTTTCCTTTTCTCTTCGCCTCTGATTAGGGTTAGGAATTTTTTTGATTCGTGAGGAAACTAAGGTAGCTATTATATCTGACCCCTCTCCACGTCGCCTTCATTTTCCACGTAGGATCTCTTACAAGGAGACCACGTAATCCTCCGTTATGTCCAGATCAGCGGCCTTCGTAACGTCGTCCCAAAATGGCCAGAGAAAAAGTTGATCACAAAGTTAGTGGCATATTTGTATATGAAAAAAAGATGTTTACAGAAAAAAAAAGTTCGCCAATAGTTATGGACAAAAACGTATATTTTGCCAAAAAATTTTAGTATATTTGCATAGTACATTCAGGTCCTACTTTCAATCCGTGCAATGTAGAAAATTTTCATGATTTTTGTACATTTGTAAAAAAGAAAATTGAATTTTTTAATAATGTAAAAAAAATCAATATTCTAAAAGGACAGTTCAAATATTTTCAAATGAGCGAAATTGAGTGAAAACTCGCATCCCAAAAATTTGCCCTCTCACGTCATTTTCAAATATTTTATCGATTTTTCTTTTCCAACCCTTTTTTGATGCACCAAACATAGTTGCGTTATTAATAAAGTTGGTTCTTATACTATTTTGTATATAAGATTTTTTGTTTCAAAATTCCTTAATAATGTTTAAAATACATATTTCGTTACTTAAGTAAATCGGTGTTTCAAATACCGATTTCGCTAGAAAATTTTAGAAAAATTGATGTTTCATCTATAAAAAAGAAGTCGATATTTAAAACATCGATTTAAACGTATTAGTCAAAAAGTTATAACCATTTTTTCATAAAATATATACGCGACAATGTATTGGAACAAAACTCGCACCAAACACGAGTGTTTGAAGCACGAAGAGGGGAAAAGATTGCTGAGTTTTCCGTTTCTTTTCCCTTGGGTTTTTCAATCAAAGCAAAAACGCAGCATGAAAGAAAACACTAAAAAAAATTGACAAAATTGAGGAATGAAAATAGTAAAATACGACTCACGTTGGGACAAATTGCGAGCAAAGGTTGTGGTCGCCGGAGAAGAAAACTAGATGAAAAACATAGAGGAAAAGAGAGAGACCAAAGCTTGGGAAGCGGCTAACGATATGTGCACGTAACGGTTACGTAGTTTACTAATTTCGACTAAGGAAAATTAATAAATTTTACTAAAAGTTGACTGTTTTTAGTAAAGTCAACGAAAATTTAGTAAAAAAATTAGTAAAATTTATTAAAAAGTGATTTTTTTTTAAGTAAAAATGCGTCAAAATTAGTAAAAAAGTATGGAAATTTTACTAATATTGTACTGTTCGTAAATATGTTTAGTAACGGGGGTAAAACGGTAATTTCACATCGAAATTAGGTTCGTAAATAGGTTCGGGTTTCACTGTTCAAATTAGTAAAATAATTAGTAAATTATTAGATTTTTTAGTAACAGTTTACTAACTTTATTCGTAAAATCATGTAGAAATCAGTAAACATTTACAAAACCCGTAAGACTTTACTAACACTTTTACTAACTCAAAGACTGTTTTACTAAAAATCACACCAAAATTAGTAAACTATTACTAATTATAGTTATGTTTTACGAAAAAAAAGTAGTAATTTTTACTAAAAGTGAACAGTAAAAAAGTAGTAAATTTTACTACTTTTTTTACTAAATTTACGTTGATTTTACTAAAATAGTGTTTTTTTAGTAAAGGCAACATAATTTTAGTAAAATTGTATACAATTGAACAGTACAAAATTAGTAAAATTTACATACTTTTTTACTAATTTTGACGCCTTTTTACTAAAAACAAATCACTTTTTAGTAAATTTTACTACTGTTTTTACTAAATTTTCGTTGACTTTACTAAAAAAGTCATCTTTTAGTAAAATTTATATTTTTCTTAGTCGAAATTAATAAACTACGTAACCATTACGTGCACGTTAGCCGCTTCCCCAAGCTTGGGAGGAGAAACCGTTTTCTTTTATTGGAAAAACTTAAAACATTATGTTACATCCCCATAGTTTATATACTCGTGTACAACTTCTTTCTTAATAAACACATATTTTTTTCCTACTAAGACATCCCAACTGATGTCCTTGCTGCTTCCATGGAACAAACTCATCCGGCTTTTGTCTTCCAGAAGCTAAGACCAGATTCTGTTTACACAAATCAGTAATAATATAAAAAAAAAAAAGTAAAAGAAAATCGCGGGGGCCGGGGGGGGGGGGAGTGGTTGTCAGATTCCTTTCAGAATTTTGTCTTTGATACGATTATTTTTAATTTTCCAAATGAAAGGAAGGGGCAGGCAGGGCACTCAAAAAAAGTCATTGTATCCAAAAAACAAAAATTGAAAAAGTAGTAAAAAAATCATGACCAATCAATCACAATTGGGTCTGAAAACAATAAGGACCCAGTCAGTTTTCCAAGTGTTTGGAAAGACGACGAGGGGGAGGACAAAGATGGAGGGGAAGAAGGTGATTGGAATCAGTCTTCTCACGGTTGCTGCTGTGATCATCCTGTTTGCAGCATCAGCAGCAGCTGATGAGGAGGAGGAGGAGTTGTGGTCGTCGTCGTTCACCAGGCATGATTTCCCAGATGGGTTCGTATTTGGGGCGGGCACATCTGCTTATCAGGTATTATTAATCGTGAGTTACTGTTGTTTCTTTTATTTGGGAGCTGAACTCCATCCAATTCAACTGTTCTATTGAATTCCTCCCTACTTCCAGGTTGAGGGTGCTTCTGATCAAGATGGGAGGACTCCTTCCATCTTCGACACCTTCGCCCACTCAGGTTCGTGATGACGCTGCTCCTGCATCCTGGTGATGATGATTCTCCTGTCCGTTGAATTGTCTTATTTGGACTCGATTTTACTCTCGTGATCAGGTTTGACGCGCGGAGCGAACGGCGACATTGCCTGCGATCAATACCATAAGTATAAGGTAGGGCGAATACTTGAGATTGTGATTGTGTCGGGGATGAATGAATTGTGGATGTTTCCCGTTCTGCAGGAGGACGTGGAACTGATGGTTGAGACGGGGTTGGATGCGTACCGGTTCTCGATATCGTGGTCGAGGCTGATCCCGAGTAAGTGGTCGTGCTCTCGCTAATGGTAACTTAGAAAGGCATCCGTGCTGATGATGTCTGATCCTCCGGTGCTTGAATATACTTTTAGACGGCAGAGGCTCTGTTAACCCCAAGGGTCTGGAATACTACAATCGTCTCATCGATGAATTGTTGAGCCACGGTGAGGGGCACCCCCTTTCCATTCGCTAAGGCTTTCTTTCTTATGTGTAAAACCAAGGGTCTTTCGTGGATTTCTCGGACAGGGATTGAACCTCACGTGACACTGCATCATTCCGATCTGCCGCAGGCGCTCGAAGACGAGTATGACGGGTTCCTAAGCCGAAACATCATGTAAGTGACACAACATTCTCAGGAGTCCAACTCGATCATGGCTCTTAGCTTGATGATGCCTTCCTATTTTTCTGATGTAGCGACGACTTCACAGCCTATGCTAACGTGTGCTTCGCCGTGTTTGGAGATCGGGTCAAGTATTGGACGACCTTCAACGAGCCCAATATCTTTATCTTGGGTGGTTATGATGCAGGGTTCCTCCCTCCTCAGCGTTGTTCTTACCCTTTTGGGTTTGTTAACTGTACTAAGGGGAACTCGACGACCGAGCCGTACCTGGCCGCTCACAATATCATGCTCGCCCACGCATCTGCTTCGAGACTCTACAGGGAAAGATATCGGGTGGGTTATCTCTCGACAGAAAAGTTTCACAAACAAACAAAACTTGAGGATATTATCGCTCGGCTATTCAACTTTTTGGATGCAGAGTGTGCAGAAAGGGCAAGTCGGACTCAACCTGTTCGCATACTACTTCATCCCTTACACAAACACGACCGAAGACTTGCTCGCGACCGACCGGGCGAATGATTTCTATGTCGGTTGGTGAGAACAAGGCCTTCCCTTTCTTTGTTTTACTGTAACTACGAAATGAATTATAACACGAGTGTGCAGGTTCTTGAATCCGATTGTATATGGAGACTATCCAGAAACAATGAAGAAGAATGCCGGATTGAGACTTCCTTCATTTACAGCCGACGAATCGGAATTGATCAAGGGTTCAATGGACTTCCTAGGAATCAACTTTTACAACACTTTGCGCGTTAGGGACAACCCAAGAAGCATGATGACAGAATTGAGGGATTACACGGCGGATGCAGCCGCACAAATAATATGTATGCCTGCTCATTCTACATGCGATAATTTACCGAAACTTCATCGCTCGATTAGTCCTGACTCTCTTTCTTGCGTGCAGACAACCAAGACAACACGACCTCGTCTTTTGAGGTAACAGAGTTATCAGAGTCAGTTTGCCTGTAGAAAATACAAACTCGCTGTCTCAACTCTCCGTGAAATTTACTGTTTTGGTACAGTTTCCCGTCGCTCCATGGGCCCTCGAAGGGTTACTACAGTATTTGAAGCAGAAGTACGAGAACATTCCCATTTACATTCACGAAAATGGTCCGTCTCTTTATATGTCTTCTGATTTCGAGCTGAGTGCTTGCTTTGACCAGGCTTACGAACACTCGTGATTTCACCCTGTTGTTCAGGCCAGCACTTGCGGCGTAATTCAACCCTAGAAGACCTGCCGAGGGTGGAGTCCATGCGTGGGTACATCGGAGCATTGCTCAACAGCGTGACGTATCCGACCCAACTTACTAGTAGACAGACTTGTTTCACTATGTTCTCGCAGTTGCTTGATGCAGTTCCATCCCTTCAGGAACGGATCGAACGTGAAAGGATACTTCCACTGGGCGTTCCTGGACGTGTTCGAGCTTCTGGACGGTTATGAGTCAGGCTTTGGGCTGTACTATGTCGATCTTGACGACCCCGACTTGCGGAGGTACCCGAAACTGTCGGCTCGCTGGTACAGAAACTTCCTCAAGGCGGGAGCAAGGAGCTCGTCCTCCTCCTCCTCGGACTCCTTCATTGGGCTTGAGAGGAACTCAACATCCACGCCTCACGGGTCTCACTCATCCCAGTAACAATCGAAATCCATCCGTATGAAGTATAAACGAACCACGATTAAGTTTCCCAGAATCTCCGATTATTAAGTTAAGAGACTGATTTATCATTAGTCCATTAGGCCTAATTTGGGCCGTAAAATGAAATGCGCCCAATGGGCCGGATGGATCCGACCAATAATACTAGGCCCATCAAATGATCGGCCCAGTTTTCCCGCCTAACAGAGAACGCAGGGGTAAAAGTAGAATTTCAACCGGATTCTGCGTAGGCGCAATACCGAAAACGCCCTCGTCCTCGACCGTGCCCATTGCTAAAAATAGGAAGGGGAAAAAAGGTTCCACCATTTCTTCCGATGTCTCCTTCATGCAAGCAGCGGATCTTCCGCCGTTGACGTCCAGTTGAGTGCTCGGGTCGAGGATTCTTGTGGGGAAAGTGAAGGTGAGGGTAGTGGGGATAAGAGCGGAAGGGAATGAAGCAGTATACGAGGAGGAGAGCGAGGGATAAGTTCGACGACACCGATGACTGGTGCTTCGTCTGCAAGGACGGGGGAGACCTCGTCCTCTGCGACCATAAGTCAGCGACTCTTCCTTGTTTTTCACGTTTTTTTTTTCTTCGGTGTTTTTGCTTGCTCGTGGCGTGCGCGTGGAGGACTCGCGCTCCATCCGTTAATGCCGCCGCCTCCGTGGTTGTCGTCTTTTCTGCAGGAACAAGCAGGTCGTGGAATGGTCCGTTTGTGATGATGTCGTGTTCGGTCATATGGAACCTTTGATCTGTGTTTTTTCCTTCGGTTTTTTTTTTTTTTGGAGTCCAAGTGAAAAGAAAATGGGTCTGGAGTCGAGCAATCTTTTGCTGGGTTTTGTATGCTTGGGATTGAGATGTGACTGGCTTTTGTAGGCATGTACTTTCTGCTGTCCCTAATCGTATTACATTTCTTGACCAGGGATTGTCTGAAGGTTTATCACCCCGAGTGTGTGGGGAGGGATGATTCTTCTGTGCAAAACGGCCTATTCTGGACTTGCGGTGAGACACGCATCTGGGTTGCGAAAATTTATCAGATGGCTTTGCTTGGATTAAGAGTAGTGTGATAACTGTCCCTCGTTGGGTTGAAATTGTTAGAAGAGGCTATGTCACCTAGCAGTGGACTTCGGTGTTTTATTCTTGTGCTGCTCTTTCAGTTGTCATGATTTCCATAGAGATTTTTCATATATTTTCTTTTATTTGGTTTGATCTTAAGAGGAAATCCATGGACATTATGATGTTTGGCCATTGATAATTCTGCGATTCCAGGTCGACATTCTTGCTTCCTGTGCCAAAGAGTGACAAAGTTTTATTGCTTCTGCTGTCCGAATTCCATCTGTGGACATTGTGACAGTGCCGCTCACTTTGTCGTTGTCCAAGGGGATGGCGGATTATGTGATCACTGCTTAAGTGTTATACTTCTCATAGAGAAAAATGTTGATTGTGACTTGGATGGGGTATGTACTTGTAACTTTATTAAAGATGCAATTGGATGTGGTTTGGCTTGTACTTTTTTATTTTATAACCACTTAATAGGAGGTGTCTGGTATTCAGTCTTCCAGGTCACAGTTTTGAAGCATGTTTATCAGCCTTCCCCTAATTTGTAGTTACTTCTTCTCGCACCTAGCTCTTCAAAACGCCTCACAAGTTTGTGAGTATAAATGTGTAGGTAACTAATTTTCAGATTTTGACAGATGAAAGAATGTAGAATATTCATGAAGGAGCTATGGAGTTCACCCAAAAATAAGATATATGGTCATTAGGGTCTTTTTCTTTAGTGTGGAAATGGTTCTTCTGGCATTTACTGACGCTTTTCTTGCTGTTGCAGCAAAAAATTGATTTTGGTGATAGAAATACCATCGAGTGCTTATTTAAGGAATATTGGGAGATAATCAAAGAAAGGTTTGGTTTGACAACAGACCATGTCTATTCTGCACAAATTCAGATGAAGGGAAAAAGGTTCTGGGATGCCGATTTTCACATCAGTGGCAGCAAGTTCCGGGAAGAAACTGATTGGGAATCTGATTCCAAGGAGGAGGTTTTGCAGAAAAAGAGACTGCGGAAAGCGAGATCCTCTTCTGGCATTGAGTTTGAGGGGTGGGGATCAAAAGCATTGATTCAGTTTCTTATATCTGTTGGTCAGGACACAAGCAAGCCGTTGTCTCGAGTTGATGTGTTCTCTGTTATCTCCAGATATATAAGTGATAAAAATCTACTTCATCCGGAGAAGAAGAAGAGGGTCGTATTTGATAAACTATTGTATTCTGTCTTTGGGAGGAAGTCGGCTAACAAGCACAAATTATACTTTTTGTTGGAACCCCACCTTAAAGAGACATTAGGACTCTCAGATGAATCAGAAAGTGACAATGGAAGCGAAACAAGATTGGAACCCGAAAATAAAAGCATATCTTGTCCCATTGAGTGGACAGTTAGTAACTCAGAAAAGCCCACTACCAACGAGCTGGAACCAGAATTTCGAGAGACAGGCTATGCATGTATAAGTGAAGCCAATATAAAGCTTATCTACTTAAAAAAGAGCATGATTGAGGAGCTGTTGAAACAGCCAGAGAGTTTTGAAGGCAAGATAGTTGGCAGTTTCATAAAAGTGAAAACTTATGAAGGCATATATTTTCCCAATTGTTTTTACCAACTGTTGCAAGTAACAGGTGATAGTTATTCAACCATTATATTCTGCATTCTTGACTTAATGATCCATCACTGACTAATGACCTACAAAGGAGTGAAGAGACTGCCTCTGTCTGACGGCACGAAGAATGATATCATCCTCCAAGGATATGGCTTTCCCTCTGACATTACCATTTCAATGTTGTCTGATTCGGATTTCTCTAAGGTAACTGAATTGTCCTAGTTGTCGACAATTCCTGTTTGCTTGTTTTTGCATGTGGAGGGCTGAATCTAAAGTAAGCACCTTACAATGTTCTTGAGACTAGGATTATATGAACTATCAATTAGCGATTGGAACGGTAAAGGTTTGTGTCAACTGTCAAGTGTTTATCTGGTTGATAAGTTCAAAATTTTCAGTCCGTTTGCTGAGGAAAGTTAAAAAATCCACCAATGATAAAAAAAGACTCAAGTAACAAGTTCTCGAAAATAATTCACGTTTTACCTAAACCATGTACAGACGATTTTATCCGCGAATCATCTTTTAAAATATTATTTAATTAAATATTTTTGTTCTTAATGAAAATATAATCCCTGTGGGATGGCGCCATGGTTAAGTAGGGGAACATCAACCAATAGTTCCCCATTTTTCCTTCTGAATATTTGTCTTTGTACATATATAAGTGGGATACTGTGTAGATATTAAGCTCAAGTTATAGCATTTCCAGATTCCATTTAGTCTAATCAATTGAAATCGGATTGCTGAAGGCAGTTTATCATGGAAAACTTTGTAGACGGCATTTCTGTAAATTGCGAGGATATTGTCTGACATATTTTTTACCTTCAAAAGCTTTGTAAAATGAGTGAAATGCCACCTTTTGCATGATATTATGTGATTATAACTATCTATTGTGTTATTTCTAATTTTATTTTCCATGGTGCCAATTGCCAGGAAGAATGTGACCAGCTGCGGCAGCCGAACGCCAACCTTCCCAGAAAACTCACCGTGGCACGTTTCTATCCCCAAGCTTCTACATCCCCCTCACTTTAAGAAAGAACATGCAACCCTGATGGGTTTAACAGGAAAATGAATCCCAGAAGAAGTCCTTAAATAACAGTTGCTTGCGTTTTTCTTTGCCGATGAACAAACTGGTTTTGGCAGGTGGAGGTTCGAGAGAAGGCCATAAGTTTGCACGCAGATCTGACGAAGCACGTGAGTTACTTAATACTTCCATGGGCATCTTCAAGAACTCTGTAAATTTGTCGTTGACGAACGATTCTAGCAAACACATCTTTTACCTAATTAAACCTTTGTGTCAGCTGGTTTTCTTCTCTTTTAACTTCTGGAAAAATTGCATTTCATCTCCAGTGGATCAATGGAGAGCTGAACCGACTCGACAGACTTATCGAGCAGGCAAATGAGAAGGGGTGGAGAAAAGAATATCCTTTTTTCCGTAGATTATCGAACTTATTAGAATCTCTCAGTGTGATGTTTTTGGCATTTCTTAACTCAAGTGCAGAAACATTGTTCCAGTACCTGGAGCAGCGTAGTCTATTGAAAAAGCCATCCGAATAGGAACGTCTGCTAAAGAGAACGCCAAAGGTGATACCAGAGACCATAACAATCCCATGAATGCCTTCTGATTCTTCTGGGATTGACTAAGAAGCTATTCTAGGCTTGCCACTGCCCATTCCTGACACAACTCGGCTTATGGACTGAGCTGATGCCTATTCTCTTATGTTAGTCTCTCTTTCGCAGACGTATTTATATACATTTTGGACGAAGGCTACTTGATGCTTTTGGTATATACATCATTGTGCACATATGGCTACGTGACGCTTTCGGAATCTTTGAATCAATTAGTATTCGTGCACATCCTTCTTTTATTAAGATTATGTGAATGTGGTTAGGGACTAAAATGTAATGAATGTAGAATTTAAGGGGTAAAAGCGGGATTTTACTTTGTGATTCCTCCGCCGTCGGGGAATAATATGAAATGAAGCTTTCGCGGCCCGTTCAAAATGGCCCGATCCCTGTTTCCCTCCCTCCGATGGAAACCTCCGGCTGTCGGAAGCGGCTAACGGTACATGCACGTAACGGTTACGTAGTTTACTAATTAATACTACCGAAAAGTAATAATTTTTACTAAAAGTTGACCGTTACTAACGAAGTCAACGCATATTTAGTAAAAAATATAATAAAATTAACTACTTTTCGATCAACTTTTAGTAAAGTCAACGCAAACTTAGTAAAAAAGTATGGAAATTTTACTACTTTTTCACTGTTTATTCCAGTTCAAGTTTACTACTTTTGTGCTGACTTTACTAAAACATTTCCGTTAGTAACGTCAACGCAGAATTAGTAAAAAAAGTAGTAAAATTTACTCCTTTTTTTTACTAATTTTGCGTTGACTTTACTAATTTTTTCGTATTTTAGTAAAGTCAAACCAATTTTAGTAAAAAATGAGTAAAATTTACTACTTTTTTACTAATTCTGCGTTGACGTTACTAACGGAAATGTTTTAGTAAAGTCAGCGCAAGGTTAGTAAAAAACGTAGTAAATTTTACTACTTTTTACTGTACGAATTATACCGATAATTAGTAACTGTTTACTAATTCTGGTGTTTTTTTTAGTAAAAAACTCTTCCTCTTAGTAAATTTTACTAATTTTGAGTTGTTTTTACAAAAAAAAGTAGTAAACTGTTACTAAAAAATGAAGGCGTTTACTAACAAATTTACTAATTAGAAAAGTATTTCCGAACCTATTTATGTTGTGAAATTACCTCTCTACCCTGGTTACTAAACTTATTACTAATTTACTAAACATATTATTAATTTTGTTTGCATTTAGTTAAATTGCGTAAATATTACTAACTTAATTACTAATAATGAGGTCTAGTGTCGTAAAATTTACTAACTTTTTAACACACAGATCCGCATTTAATATATATTGGTAAAGCGTTTGTCGTTGGATTTGGGTTTCCTGGCTGCACGTCGTCCCCGAGTTCCTGCTGCAGGTCGGCTTCATCCCAGATCTTCGGCTGGCCGCCGTCATCAACACACACTCATTCTGCAGGTCATCCTCCGAGTTCTTCGGCTGGAGGGAATCGTCCCAGGTCTTCGGCATCGTCCCTCCTTTTCGGCCGCCGGTGGAGTTTCATGCTCATCTTCTTCGGCTGCAGCTGATCCGACAGGGGAGTGTTGTTCGGTTGCAGACGGAGTGACGGGTTCATCTTGTTCAGATTGTGGTGGATTTCGGGTTTGCGTCGTCATTGGCCTGACGTCATGGAAAGTGTATTGAACGCGAAAAAGTCAAGATTCGGTGAAGAACATGATGTTGATCCTGCAATTATTATTCATCATCCCTAATCTATTGATAACCTTTCATCATTAATGTGAATGTAGGTGACCAGGATGTTCACCACTTCTTCAATATACTCACTGATATGAATGAAGAACAGATGTTGAATATGTCATTTGGTACGGTCGAAGAAGTTGAAGAGTTCATTAAAATGTATGCAATGGTTCATGGGTTTTCAGTTCGGAAAAGAGATCGGCAGAAATTAAGAAACGGTGAATGCGTCATGAGAAAGTGGGTTTGTTCAAGGGAAGGCGAGTGTTCCGATGTCCCTGTGTTGACGGCGAGAAGTCGGGTTAGAGCATCTGTCAAGAACGGTTGCAACTGTTTCTTTAAAGCGAGAGTGGAGGTTAATGGGCAGTGGAATTTGGTTGCAGTTAAGTTGGAACACAATCATGACATGGTGAGCGAACGTTTGTCATATTTCATGCGAGAAAGGCGGCAAGTAGGCGACGAAGATATGACCTTTGTCCGTCGAATGCTTGACGTTGGATTTAAACAGTGTGATATTATGCGACTAGTAATACACGCATCTGGTGGACACTCACGCGCGGGTTTCCTAGTGAAGGACCTCAATAACCGCAAGTTGAAGGAGGAGTCTGCTGGGGTGGCTGGTCGTTGTGATTCAGTCTTTGCATATCTCCTGTATAGGAGGAACAATGAGAGTGGTATGGCGTTCGAATCACATGTGGAAAATAATGAAGTGACACGCATATGTTGGGCGGTACCTCAATCAATGATTACCAAGCATTCGGCGATGTCGCAGCACTAGACTCAACGTTCAAGACAAACAATTATGGAATGCAAATGGTGATCATCGTCGGTGTCAATCATCACCATCAAACTACCGTGTTTGGGTATGCCATGATGAGTTATGAAACCATTGCGGACTACAATTGGCTCCTACGTACTCATACACAGATCATGGGAGGCAAACATCCGCTAAGCGTGGTCACAGACGCCGACAAAGCGATGATTGCTTCTGTGAGAGAAGTATGGCCATTGTCCAGGCATAGGTTATGTCTTTGGCATTTTAGTCGGAATATCAATTGTCGTGTGCAGGACCCGGGTATGCGAGCTCGTATTTCGTCATTCATGTACAACAGTAGACCAAGTGAAGAAGTTGAAGAGGAGTGGTCGTCTTTAATGAGCCATACAGGTTCCGTAAGCATTAGATGGCTACAACAAATTTATGCATGCCGACATATGTGATGGCAAACGTATCTGCATCGTCATTTCTGGGCACAACTTAGAAGCATTCAACGATGCGAACGAATGCACCGTTACATGAAGGGATATGTCGACAGGAAACATAAACTGCATGATTTCGTTAACAATTTTGAGCGTGCAGTTGCTGATCTTTGTCACAAGGAATACGAAGAGGACTTCAAATCAATGCATAAGGCATTCAAGCCAAATATGATGTTGCGCCGACTAGAGGAGGATGCAAGTCAATTGTACACCCCGAGTTCCTTTCGTAGAGTTCAGTCCGAAATGAAAAAGGAAGCGCGATTTTATGTAGGAGATATAGTTGATGGGAATATAGCGAGGGTATACACTCTTTCGTGTTATGACGGTGAGCATAGATGCGTGCAAGTGTCATCTGGCAAACAAAATGTCGAACTCAGTTGCAGCTGCTTAAATTTTGAGACATTTGGTTTTCCGTGTGCCCATCTCTTCCACGTTGCGAAAGTTGAAGGATTCTTGACCATACCAAAGCATCTGGTCAATAAAAGGTGGACAAAGTTAGCTAAAAGTGCAAGTTCTGAAGTTCTATCTTGCCGTGAATACGGTGTCGACATTAATGATCTACGACAGGGTATTCTCATGACTGCATGCCGGCGGATGTGTTTTCTTGCTAGAAGATCATACAACGCATTTCGGATGGCTCAGAAAAAAATTCAATCATTGACGTTGGAGTTTGAGAGTAGTACTGTGGAGAATGAAGGTTTAATGGGGGTTGATAATCGCGTCGCATATAATATTGGTGACCAGATTCGTAAAGAGTATGTCATTCACGGTAGCAAGGAAGAAACTGGGGTGGGTCCCTCTCAATGATTTTATGATCGTCGTCTCAATAACGAGAAACTACCAAACGTCTGTAGTGAAAGTTGTTTTGAAATAGAAGAGGATGTGCGCTGTGAAGATAGCTCAGTTTATGGATAGTTGAAGGAGTACTCATAACTTAAAATTTCGACAGCATAACAGCAGTATTTTGATAAAACATCAACCTGTTCATTCAGTTACCAAAGGTACGCTATGTACACACCGACTATTCTGTTACAACGTTTACATATTCCACAATTGCAACTTCGATTGAGCAGGTTGCCAGCTATTACAGGTCGTCAGCAGTTCGTCAAAATCAGGTCGTCAGCTCGTCGAGAACGTAGGTTGCCAGCAGGTCGTCAAGATCATCTCGTCAGCAGGTCGAGAACGCAGGTTGCCGACAGGTCGTCATAATCAGGATTTGGACAGTTCTGCTCAAGGAATGTACAGGATGCATCTGGTCCGTCAAGTGTCTATCGACCTGCTTCCCATATTGAAGCATAACTGCTCTCCGGCTTCTTAGTCCTCTTGTTCGCATCATCTTTAACTTTCTGCTGTATTCTTTTCTTAACCTCATTCCCAGGCCATTTGATCATGCTAACAACCAGCCGCAACCTATCAGCAATGCCTACGGTCTAACACACACAGACATGCATTAAGGGACAACTGTAAGTGAAAAGAAAGCCAAGTTTCTATCCAGAATAGCAGCACAAATACAGTGATGCAGGAAAACGATCATACGGTCTAACTACACAAAGACTGTAAGTGTTTTGACAGTAATTACGTCGAATGAGTTAATGAACTTACCACTTCTTCAGCACCAAACGGGGGTTCAGCCAATGTCATGAATTTCATGACATATATTCCACATTCGCTTCTGCAGGAAAAGCAATGCATAATATGTGTAACGACTAGTAACGTTCATACAGTTTAAAAGAAAATCGGATAATGTAGTTGGACGTACTCATTCCCGGCAGCCATCTGGTCGGACACGTTAGTCGGATATGTTATTTTCCAGCTGGAAATGTCTGGTAATTGATACCCTTTTACCTTTGATTTAACCCGATTCTCGTCCATAACGACGTTTAGAAGCTTTAATACACGATTATGAAGCTCTTATCTGCCCCCGATGTTGGACAGTTTTTTGTACATTGTGTCCATTATGAGGACTTCTTTTGTCCTGAATGACACAATCTGTAATGCCCAATGTGATTCCGCGACGCAAAGCGGAATAAAAATCTCCAAACAGGCATAACATTCACTTTAGGAAACAAAGAACATGGCAGAGGTCGTAAATTACTAAATTATAAATACCTGGAGATTGGTACGAAGACAGTTTCAAGTGTCTGGATGCTTACCCATTGCACTTCGTGGTTCTTCCCAATGTGAGACTTGAAGTGCGCATATAAGGCTGCGGCATTTGTTTTGCCTATGACGGGCATTTTTGCTGCACTATATTGCGTCGATGCAAGATTCTAAAATCGGTGCGTGGTTAGTGCATGGTCAATTCGGGTGGATTTTGAACATAAGGCAAACGTATCAGTACTTACCCCTAACCAACTTGGAAGGTACCAAATCTTTCTCATTTCGGGATCCATGCTACTTTGTAGCATGACGGCGTGGAAGTCTATAATCTGCAACAACGAATAGTCGCGTCGCCGACTTACATGGGTTAATCCTCATTTAAGGTTAGTAATTAAAAAGGTAATCTTACATCGCTGTCTATCCATCTTCGTGGCATAAGAGAACGCATCGCATGCCTATTAACATGTGCGGACTCCGTCATACAAAGACATTCACTGCAACAAATAATATCCATAAAAAATTGTTGAATAAACTTAAACAAATTCCCAATATCCCAATATCCGAAGACAGTGACACTAACCTATTGTCTCGGTCATCATTCCAAGCGTAGTCAATGACACACCATTGAGCCGGTGTAAATGTTTTCAGCTCACTAACGGACACATCCACTGGGAAGTATTTTTGCAGTGCCTATCCATGACAAATTACAACAATGGATAAACCCATTAACCCTCATGAAGCTCACAGTCGAGGCAGGACGAGTGGGTATGCTCCAGTCCATTTATACCTCAGGGATGGAGGACCGTCCACGCTTTCTTGTCCTTGTTACCGGCTTAGGCGGGACAAATGGACTGCGGTTAAATGTAGACGGCTTCCTCTCGGCCGTATGACGAGTGGTCTTTCTATTAAATACAGCCGTTGTCGATGATCCACTTTCCTGCGAATCATAGTGTAGCGAACTTTAATATCAATGATGTTCAACATACTTAACAACAGAAATGAGAATGCACGTCACCTTCAAATGTACTTCAACCTCTTCTCCAGTCTTCGTCACCCCTTTCCCCACTTCCGGATCACCATCCAAGGGATGCTCTGCGTCGTCATCTACTTTAGCCATGGGAACCTCTTCAAATTCTGCACCACGTTCATATCCTATAACATCCTTGTCCTTTGCTCTTGCTGTGGGGGTACCGCCGCCTTCCTCATGCACTGCGACTTCAGGCAGTACCTTTTCCTTTCCTTTGCTCGATTGCAGCAGCGACATCACACCCTCCTCGGATTTAGGTAGGCTGAACTCAGATTCACTCTCAATGTTACACCTAACAGCATCGGGAGTACCAAGCATTGCAGATAGTTTATTCAGAGCCCGCGCAAGTTGTTTCTCACGCGGGTCGGAATAATCATCGGAACCTTCTGGCAAATTTTGTTGCATCTGAGGAGGATCATACGGGACCAGGCTCTTCTTCGACATCATACTGGAGCCTACCTCGACTATAGGACTACCGAAGCCCTTGTCCGGCAGACCGGAGTCCTCTGGTGGAGAAATAGGCTCACACACATTACCAGCCGGGTTGACATCAGTCGTTCCTTGTGTCACTCCTTCCTGAACACCCTCGGCTGCATGATCTTCCTCTTCGCCTCCAACCACCTTCTCCTGAGACTTACCACGCTCTTGTTGCATAACGGGATGGCCTTGTCGAGGTCTTTTTCAGTTCTCTGAGAATCAATCCCAATTTGCGGACGATGTGCTCATTAGTAGCATGGAGTCTCAGAACAGAAAGTTCCACGTTCTGCTTATGCCACAATGCGTATAATCAGTATTTGCAAATCAGCTACATAAACCAAATGATAAACACATACAGACCAGCACACGAAATGAAGCATACCTTCAGACGACGCATCACCACATCCATCTGCCCATTTTGGGTCGCAGGTTCCACTTCTTCCTCTGCGTTACTTTCGACCTCGCGGGATTCCTATAAATGGAGTTACTAAGAATATCACCCGGCGACATATTAAAAATACGCTACTAGGCATTACAAGAAGGGCAAAACCTACAAGTTCAGCAAGATCAGCATTTGCAACTCTGAAAATGGCTTTCAGCCGGTCATCATCCCAATCCTGGCACAAAGGCGTACTCCTGCTCGTACTTCTTGACGTGGTCTCCTCCATTGACTTCTTGCAAGCGTAAAACATCTGGTGGATTCACAATTCCAATACATTAACAATGAGTAGTTCACATTAATAAATTCAATCAAAATACAATCAATAAGCAACACACACACTGCACTATACATTTTCACCAGTAATACATGGACACAGCCTCCTATATACTTTACGTGATGACCTTTGAAAGCCCTCACTTGGCTGCATAGAGTATCAACCACGTGAGAGGCCCAGTCAAACTTACAAATGGAGGCGACGTCACGTGTCGCGAGCAGGTACTCCTTGTCGATGTCGAATGCCGTCGTCGGACACAAATAGCTTCCTAATATGAATAATACTACCTCCGCTTTCCATATGTCATCCGGCATTTCTCTTCTCATCATGCTACTTTTCACGGACTTGAGAGAAATCTTACCCCTCTTCAGATGCGTCTTCAGCTCGTCATGGACGGTGTCCATGTGTTCGCTAAACGGGACACCGACTTTGGTAGCCGGAATGCCAATCAACGCCTCAACATCCGAAGAGAGCATCCGGTGTTCCACACCGTCGATGACAATAACCCTCTTAACGGGGTCGAACAACTTGAGAAGACACTTCAAGGCGTTGTGATGAACTTGCCGACTTGCCAGATGCAGTAGCCCTTCAAATCCTAGGTCAGAAAGGGCAGCCCTCTTGGCTTCGTTAAATGTATTCAGCACCACCAATAACTTTCGCGAACTACACCGCGTATGAAGGTAATCCTGTAGCAATATACATCGTGAATACCTCAATACTACAATCAGGAATACTGCCAACACTCACAAAAGATGGAAATCATCGTTACCTTGGATTTTCGCACAACCTTCGCCTTCTCCTTTCGAGAAGAACCAGGTGTGTTGACTTCAATTCCAGCTTCTGGAGGGTCATAACCCGCTACCTCCTGTGAATATTCTCCAACCAAATCTGCAAAATCATCTTCCATACTGCACTTTCCAACATATAAATAAACACGACATCATTGACGGTTCACAGCCCCTCACAAATCCATATCAAATTAACATAAAACGAAATGAAGATCGGACCCTACTCCAACCATATGCCCTGAAAACAAACTAAATCGAAACCATAACAAAACCAAAAGCCAAAGCCAAACCAGATCAAAACCGAACCAACTCAAACCCGATTGTGCTTTCACCAAATTAAACCAAAACAACCAAACCGTTCTGGGTCCCAGGTACACGCTTAACCAGACCAAGTAAAACCCAACCATGAGCCAAAACAGGAGGAGTACCGACAAACAACAACTCAGGAGGACAACCAAGGACAACCAAGTCCCACACCCAAACAAATTAGGACGCCCACCACCGACCCAAACCCTAATCAAACCCAAAAAGACAAACTACAAAACGGAAGCGGGGGAACATGCAGAAGAGCCGCCCGCGAAGTTCATCCGCAACACCACACAAGGCGGCCGGAAAGGAAAGCGGAGCACGAAAGGGACGATGGCCGGGAGTTAACAACGACACGAACGGAATGACGAGTCCAAGTAAAACTCAAGCATGACCCAAATCAGGAGGAGTACCGACAAGTGGTAACTCACGAGGACTACCAACAACAACCATGACCCATACCCACGACCCACAACCACAACCGCCACCCATACCCAAACAAATGAGGACGCCCACCACCGACCCAAACCATAATCACACGGGAAAAGACATACTACAAAACGGAAGCGGGGGAACTTGCAGAAGAACCGCCGTCAAAGTTGATCAGCAACACCACACACGGCGGTCGGAAAGGAAAGTGGACCACCAAGGGGACGATCGTCGGGAGTTACCAACGCTATGAACCGAATGACGACTTCGGTCCTCCGAAATTAGTAATAAGTTTAGTAACCAGGGTAGAGAGGTAATTTCACAACATAAATAGGTTCGGAGTTAGGTTCGGAAACACTGTTCTAATTAGTAAATTTGTTAGTAAACGCCTTCATTTTTTAGTAACAGTTTACTACTTTTTTTAGTAAAAACAACTCAAAATTAGTAAAATTTACTAAGAGGAAGAGTTTTTTTACTAAAAAAACACTAGAATTAGTAAACAGTTACTAATTATCGGCATAATTCGTACAGTAAAAAGTAGAAAAATTTACTATGTTTTTTACTAACCTTGCGCTCACTTTACTAAAACATTTCCGTTAGTAACGTCAACGAAGAATTAGTAAAAAAAGTAGTAAATTTTACTCCTTTTTTTACTAAAACTGGTTTGACTTTACTAAAATACGAAAAAAAAATAGTAAAGTCAACACAAAATTAGTAAAAAAAGGAGTAAATTTTACTGCTTTTTTTACTAATTCTGCGTTAACGTTACTAACGGAAATGTTTTAGTAAAGTCAGCGCAAAAGTAGTAAACTTGAACTGGAATGAACAGTGAAAAAGTAGTAAAATTTCCATACTTTTTTACTAAGTTTGCGTTGACTTTACTAAAAGTTGACCGAAAAGTAGGAAATTTTACTACATTTTTTTACTAAATATGCGTTGACTTCGTTAGTAACGGTCAACTTTTAGTAAAAATTACTACTTTCGTTAGTATTAATTAGTAAACTACGTAACCGTTACGTGCACGTACCGTTAGCCGCTTCCCCGACTGTCTCATCCTTCCATTGCCCTCTGACCTTTATTGAAATATCAATACCGAAACTTCTTTGGAAGATTCCTCTTCTAGAATTTTCTAGTGGTAGGTAGAATTTTTGGATTGTTTCAGTAAATTTAATAGTTGGAGAAATTTTAGTGGACGTAGCAAATTGTAAACATCACGTTGGTGGAATCACCCAGCTATAAATAGGGGACCACCTTTGATCACCGAAATCCAAAATTAGGAATAGTTGAATTGTTGAAGTTTTCTTTTCTGGCTTCTTTGCCCTCCCCTCCTCCTTCAATATTTGCTTGATTCGGTCCAACCATTTGAGGGTAGCAGCGACGAAACTCAAGTCTAATATTTGGCATCAGAGCCGCTAACATTTGGCATCAGAGCCCGGCGGTCGGGGTCGAGTTTCCGAAGTCCAACGAATATTCTATCGAAGTTCCGTGGAGGTTCTGCAGAAATACAGTGGAGGTTCTGCAAAAAACTATCAAGTAAGCTGCAATTCGGGATTGCATCGAGAATGGGTATCCGGCTACCATAAGTCTAGTTCAGTATGGCGGAATTTAATACTGAAGACATGCTAAAGAAATTAAATAACCAAAATTATAGCATATGGAAGACATGCATGGAGTGTTACCTTCAAGGTCAAGATATATGAGAGATTATTAGCGGAAGTGAGACGACCTCATCGAAGGAGGATGCCGTCGCTTTGCGAAAGTGACGGATAAAGGCAGGGAAGGTCCGGTAAAGTTTGAAAATCAATCATAAATAATCACTTGCTCAAGTAAGCGAGAAATTGTTTGTACTTTTTCTCTCCAAACATTTAACGCTCCTCAACAAACCTTTACTTTGGATAAGAAAGAAATGTATTTTTCCTTTTTCCTTTCTTTTAAGAATTTAATGCTCAAGAGAAAAAAATGTTTTGCCCTTTTTTTCCTTCTTTGGAACATCTAATGCTCGAGCAAAATTCCTTACTTGAGTAAGTTAGAAATTTCACCTTTGAGCAACTCTAATTCGATTCTCTCAAGCATCAAATTCAAGGTGATTTCACTATAATGAAATTATGTCTTGCCATCACGAAACTGTTATTGGGATGCACTTTCCCTTCTTTCCTCGAACAATAATTCTTATAAAAAAAAATCTTTTGGAGAAAGAATACGCCACTTCTTTTTAGAACTTCTCGATTTCTTCTCGATGGAGAGCCAAAAATCCTCTCGATTGAGTCCAAAATTCTTATGTGTACACATTCAGTCTCCTCCGGCCTCTCCTCATAGCTCGTCCGGGCCTGCTTAGACTACGACAGTGACCTTGCCTCCCTCTGGCGAAAACTTGTTAAGCTCACCATTTCGAGGTCGACCATCCAGAGCACTGACATCAAGTTGGAGAACCTCTGCCTCCTGGCGTCGCCACTTACGGTTTCGGGAAATCTCTTCTGGTTTTCTGGGTTAGGCCATAAATATGATGAGGTGTTTTGTCTTTTTTGTCGATTTGTTTTTTCTTTGTGGTTTTTGGATTGCCAAGGCTTGTGAAGGAAGTGAGGAGGATTGATGATATTCGTCAGTACGTCGGTAAGGATATTTGTTGTTTTAGTCACTACGTTTTGCATATGGTAGATGATAAATGAAGTTGCATTGAATAGATACGCTGGTAAAGACGAGAAAGGAAAATGTTTGCCTTCTCTTTTGATTGTTTGGCGTGAAACAGAAAATGACACAGTGTGTTTGATGATCATGTCAATTCGTGAACCGAATTAGAAGCTACATCAAGCAAATTGAAAGATTCTTGACGTGATTTATTTTATTTTTTTTTAAAAATTGATATATGAAGAAACTGCACTAGGGCTCGAAGTTCTGGTCGGGGACTTCGAAGATTCAGCTTTTGTAATCACTCATCACCAATCTAGGAATGTCTTAGCGGAGATCGTTTTGGGCAATACAGTCCTGAAGGCCATACTTGTCCTACTATGCCACTTGTTTCCGTTGTGAGAGAGAAAGCTGCTTGGTGTTTGTGATTGTTGCACTTGGATGCAGGCCGCCAGGTTGAGGCAGGAAAAAGTTCTTCGTGCCATAAAAGCGATGAATGAGATAGAAGATATGTTGATTGATATTGCAAAGTCTCAATCGAAGTGAGCCATCTTTCTGAACCCGTCGATGGCAGGGTGGACAAAACTCTGTCTGTTGCACGTCCCAAAATAATTGCGGATCATAGATCTCTTCTTGCCTCTTTAGGCCAGCCACCGAAGTTGTCCACATCGGTTTCTGAAGGCGGAGAGAGTTCTTCCGGCATTCCCAACCGGCTAGTTTTAATGCATGCTAACAAGAGAGAGGATTATGCCCATAGCTTTCTTGCCCTTTGTGCGTTGCGGCATCCGCAGGCTCGAAGGTAAGATAGAGAAAGCATAACTTGGACCAAAAACAAAAAATAATGCAGCTTTGGCTTATGGATGAACTGGTCACTCCAATCAGCGCAAGGATGGAGTTCCATTTTGCTGAGTGGGTGAATGAGAAGCTTGGGTTGACTCGATGGTCAAAATGCTGTCCGGATTCTTGGAGAAGAAAATTGTCTCCCAACTTCAGAATTGTTACAGGGAAAAGATATTGACAGCAGGAATTTTGACAAAGTGGCCAGTTTAGTGGATCTCATTGTCTCCCTTGACAAGAAGATGCTCTCACATGTCGAAATGGAGATCTCTCCATTCATGAGGTACAATGTGTTTATAGGTCCAACTGGTGGGGTCTCTCTGTTGGACATATTCTGTTGAGAAACAGGATTGGCTAAAGGTTTGGGCGAATAACAGATTTTGGGACACCTGGAGGAAGCTCAAACTCGAGCTCAAAAGTGATAAAGCTTGGATCCATGATGATATCAAGGAGATTGATTTGAATAAGGATACCGAAGCCAGCATCTTGACGCAAGACAAGACCACAAGGCTCCACGGAATAGCGAATCTCTTGTCAAAATCATGCAGGGTTTGACAGAGAGATGCCAAACCTTATATTCTCGATTCTACCTCATCTCAAGTTTATCAGATCGACGGCAAGTAAACTTCTTTGGTGTTTCCATGATATATTGGTCAGACATTGTGTAATAAAAGACATGTGGCATGAAAGTTTCGATGATGAGCTTACTGTAGCTCGAGTCTGGTCAATCAATGCTGCTAGATATGTTGAATACCAGTTGCAGCAATGGAGTGACGGTGTGAACTTTTTGGATTGTGACGGTCATTGGATTCAACGGTACCTTCTTCAGGGAAGAAATTAAAAGTTTGGCCGAGCACGAGACAAATTGGCAGATGGAGATGATATGCGCACCATGCTTCACGAGTTTGATACGCTTACCTGGGAATACATCCATAACAAGGAGATCGTCGTCGCACATGACCCTTCTGCCGCAGGGGAGACAGTCTCAAGTGTATCCCCTGACTTCATCCCAGCATTGGATGCAGTATTAGGTAATCTTTGCGGATCTATGGCGGAGTGTTGCAGACGGGCTCAACCATTTTCTCTTCGGTAGCATTCCCACGGCCAATGCTGAAATAACCAGGAGAGGAATTGATCAACTAGCGGCGGACGTACAGGCACTGTTCCACCTGTTTAAGCCGTACTGCACGAGGTTGAAGTGTTTTTCCCTCGTGTTAGGGACTCCATGACATGTTGCTGAAGTACTTGGACAGGGTTAGGCGATAGGACCCAAGCGAAGGGTTTCAGTGTTTGATCACTTTGGCTGTTTGAGACCATGTTACTCACTGAAAATGGTTTGTTTGAGACTACGACCCTAGTTGAAAGTCTCCGTTTGAAACTACGGCACTCAAGTTTCCATCACAAAGCTCTCATCAAAATACCGTGATCCCTCTGAGCTTGTCAAAATATGCGGGTCGCTTTTTTAACCTCGATTTTATCTTAATTTGTCTAAAATGCTATTTTAAATTACGATTTCTTTGTAATTTTATTTTTACCATTTAAAATAATAATTTAAAAGTAATAAATTATATATTTTTAAAACTCGAATCATATTTCGCGTGACAAAGATAAATTCCTATTTTTTAGAGTTGTAAGGTTTATATTATATGAAAACCTTTGGATAAAATCTAGGACTTTATTTATTTTATAAATTGAGAGCCCACAAATCTTAATATAAAATACCAAAACCCACCCATTTTCTTCCTCCTCTTCCAATCTCCTCGGCCCCTGCCCTAATTTCTTGCCCACTCGGCCGCCAACGCCGCCGCCCGTTCACCGACATCCGGTTCCGGCGCCTCCTCTCCGTCGCCATCATCATCAATGGCGGTCGTCTTCTCCGATCTTAATGCTGAGTCTGGCCTCAAGTCCCTCAACCAGCACCTCTCCGGGAAAACTTACATCTCCGGGTGAGGAAAAGGACTAATTGTTTTCTCTTTTCACGTCTGGATTGATGAATTTCAGTGTTTTCTTTATTGGAGGATTGATTCCGGTGTTGTTTGTTGTCGACGTAGGGCGACCCTGACGAAGGATGACGTGAAGGTGTTCGCTGCGGTCCCGAGCGGCCCCGGGGGAGATTTCCCTAATGCGAGCAAGTGGTACGAGCTCATCGCTTCGCACCTGGCCTCCAGGTTAGTGTTTGAGAAAACCTTGCGTTTGGGTGTTGTTTGATTAGTTTTAGATTATTGAATTGAGGGATTGTTGGGTTGATTATTGAATGGCGGATTTCAGTTTTCCTGGCAAAGCTGCTGGTGTTCGCATTGGCGGAGGAGCTCCTGCTGCTGAGGTTGTTCCGGCTGGAAAATCTGAGGTAACTTGATGGTAGCTTATATAGGTGGATTGATTAGTTTCATCTCTGGCAACCTCATGCGTAATTAATTTTGCACAATCTCGTTGTAACAGGGATCATTTTAGTAGTTTCGTACAGTTTGTGGCGTGTAAGGATATGGTTTTTGTTGGTGGTAATCTTCTGTTCTTTGGAGATGTTGGTTCATTGTAATGATGGGAATGCTTTATCCTTTTTTCGAAGAATTCTTGGGGGGTTAGTATCATTTTAAGACAGCTTGTTTGACATCTTCTGTAGGTCCTTTTTTCTGGCTCATACTATCTTCTGGCTTGCTCATTAGTATATGTTTGAACTTAATCTGGCAGTCACCTTAAGTTAGGAACTGCAGAAATGAGTGAGTGCATTTTGAGATGTGGATTGCGTCTTATTCCTTCCTGTAGACATATCTTTTATGTTTTCGTCTTGATCTTGATAAATTTGGCTTTTTTCCAATTTGCACTCTTTGAATAGCGTTTTTGTTTTGTTGCAGGAAGCTCCAGCTGATGATGATGACAACATAGATCTCTTTGGGGAAGAGACAGAGGAGGAGAAGAAGGCGGCTGAAGAGAGGGAGGCGGCGAAGAAAGCGTCCACCAAGAAGAAAGAAAGTGAGTGTTTCTTTTCTTCCTGTCAACCCCAGCTGGGTGGTTGGTGACATCTTTCTTGTGAAAGATTGGCTTAAACGAAAATAATTTCGGTTCGGGAACTGCTGCGGATTAAGTGCTTAGTATAATTTAAGACATTTCAGGGTCTAATCTCCTTTAGACCTGTTGGTTCGCTGAATCTTGAAGAGGCCAAACTAAGCAGTTCTCAAGAATTTTCTAATTATGTTCACTATCCTACATCCCTGCTTATTATCTCAAGGTGGGAAGTCTTCGGTTCTGATGGATGTGAAGCCATGGGATGACGAGACCGACATGAAGAAGCTTGAGGAGGCAGTCCGAAGCGTCAAGATGCCTGGCCTATTGTGGGGAGCTTGTAAGTATCTCATCAATGTCAGCTCGAAAAACTTTCCCCTTGTTCTTTTCCCGAGGTAAATGAGTTCTCCTCTTTCTGATGGGCGTTCCTCTTGGCAGCCAAACTGGTCCCGGTGGGTTATGGGATCAAGAAGCTGCAGATCATGCTCGCCATTGTTGACGACCTTGTGTCGGTGGACTCGCTGATCGAGGACCATCTTCTCGTCGAGCCCGCCAACGAGTTCATCCAGAGCTGCGACATCGTCGCCTTCAACAAGATCTGAGTGCTGCCAAAATTCCGCATCACAGTCACTTAATGTTGAGGCTTCTGCGCCCGGATGCTCTTGAGGTTATAAACACGTCAGTGTCTACGCCGAGTGCTATTGTTATCGTTTTGATGTGTGCCTTTAGTCTGCTCAATGTTGTTACTAACTAGTCAAGGGGGTCTGTCGAATAGACAAATGATTGGTTATGATGATTGGGCTTGGGGTTGGTGCCTTTGTGTTTAGTAGTCACGTTTAATGTGTTGCGTGATTTTTTTTAAAATATTTTATTGGGTAAAAAAGGGGAATTAAATTAATTATCATTGGGTTGGGATGGGAAGACACTAACACTAATAGCTTAAAGTTAATGGTAAGGGAAAAAAGAACTCATTTTTTCCAATGATGGAGGAGAAGTGGGTGGGGGTGGGAATGCCCTCGGCAAGTGCGATTTGACTTCACTCGCAACCGGTAGCCGGGAAAGTTATTATTTGTTTTTCTTGATAAAATAAAAAAGTGATTTATTGGGATGGGGGAGCAGCCGGTAGCAGGTCAAAACAAAGAGGATAAGCCGACAGTGGGGAAGAGAAACTTAGTCGTACAAATCCGTTGAGTTCACTTCCCCTTTAGCCTCGCCTCGCCGCGCCGCCTTCCCCCGCCGTATCAACGTGAGTCTTCCGTTTTCCTGTCGACCTCCGACTCCCAGCGGTTGCTTCTTCTCTGTTTTCCTGATCGATTGCGTCAATTATTGTTGATTGCTACAAGTTATCCTTTGGCTGACGGTGGCATGAAGAGATAGATGCTTTGATTTGAATCTTCAGTCTGGGAGATTGGGGGTCTGTAGTTGATGTGATTCCTCTGTGCTTTGATCCCTCCGATTCGATCAATTGTCCCAGTGATTTTGCTGGTTTTTCAGTGACTTGATTGCGGATTTGAGCTTTTGCTTATGGTTTCTGGGCGGATTCCTAGTTCCTTTGTGTATTTGTGTATGAAATGTGTAGGTAGGTTGCTGCTGAGAGGATGGACAGCCTGGACGAGACACACTGGTGTTACGGATGCAGGGTCTCGTTCGGGCTGGAAGGCCAGGAGGTGATCTGTCCTCACTGCGGTGGAGGCTTCGTCCAGGAGCTCTCGGAGTTGCAGGATGCCACCCCAATGCCTGAGGAATTCTTCTCCTCGGTTATGGGGGTCGTTCCCTCTGGGATACCCCAAATCTTCGATGCCATGTATGCCTTGATGAGGGAGGGCGGGTTCGACTCGAGGAGCAGGTTGATGGGATTGACTGATTCTTTGATGAGGGATCCGCCTGCTGACTGGAACTCTAATTATGATGTCACGGGCCGTTATGGCCGGTTGCCGGACTCCAGCTTTACCCCTGAAGTACGGGGGTCGGGGTCGGGGCCCAGGCTGAGGCAAGCTTATCTAGACGATTATTTCGTTGGCCCAGGCCTGGCGGAGCTGATCCAGATGCTATCTCTCAATGACCGGAGTGGTCCACCTCCCGCTCCTCGCTCTGCAATCGAGGGGATGCCGACAATCAAGATCAACCACTCCCATCTCCGAGCTGACTCGTGTTGCCCCGTGTGCAAGGACGAGTTTGAGCTGGGAACTCAAGCGAGGATGATGCCTTGTCATCATATATACCATTCTGATTGTATCGTTCCCTGGTTGGTCCAGCACAACTCATGCCCTGTCTGCCGGTATGAGATGCCTGCTGGCGGGGATACCAGTGTCCCCGGTGGTTCAAACTGGACTGGCGAGGATGTGAACCGAACAAGGCAGGGACAAGGCAGGAGGAGCCGCGTGTCTTCTGGATGGCCATTGCATCCCACAAGCCCGAACAACCGCAACTACATACAATCTGATGAGAGCCCTTCGGCTCCCTTCTACGACACGCACCATGAAGGGGACATCTATGGCTGGCCATTCTGAAGCTGTTAGAAAGAAATCCTGCAGCATAATAAAGAAAAACAGTGCCCTCTGTGTGTATGGCCTTTTCTTAACCAAGGTTTTCAAGATTCTGTAATAGGAAGTTCTATCTGTAGGAACAAGTTAATCTGGGTTATATCATCCTATCAGCGTATATAGTTATATATAGAGATAGATAGATAGATAGATAGATAGATAGATAAATTGATAGATAGAGAGATAGAGACATGTTTTACAGTGTGATGTTGCTGTTGCTGTCGTCCTGGTCGTCACAGGAAAAAGCTTTCGTTTTAGACTTGATTTCCTTCTGTTGTATGTGTAAGATTACTGCGGCTCTCCTTACTGGCTCCTGATTGCTGTTATAAACTATCGTTGCTCTCTCCTTTTAAGCTGTTTGTTCTGTTCTCGACAGTTTTGTTCTGCTGTAAATTTAGCATTTGGATTGTAAGAGTGTGTTACACAGCTAACTAGGCCTCTGCCGACGGCCCTCTCTCTGATTACGACCCTAAAATTGCCTTGTTTTCGGGGGCCATTAGAATGGATTGAGCCTAACTGCTATTTAGTTAGCTTGAATTAGAGCGATCTTCTATCTTAGATCATGAAAAATTTCGCCTTAATTTTCATTTTACTTCTTATCATTTTTCTCGGTCGCATCGATTTTGGAAATCTCTAAAATATCACTGTTTTTAACATCGACATCCATTCAATTTAAGAGAAGACAGCGACTTCTTTTAAAAATTTAAAAAAATTTAATCTCATTTTACAAATTTTTAAAATTAACCGTATATTAATCCAATACCCAAAAAATGGGAGCAAGCCCATGCTCCTAGAAATAATAGGGGCAATGTTGATGGAAATAATTGGGCGATTGAAAACTTATTACGTACAACAGCAGAGATTTCCAAAAGTTGCGCAAAGCCATGCCCCACGCACGAGCACGACGCTCCCACGTGATTCATCCTTTGCTTAAGGTTTTGAGAGTTTAGTCGTAGGGTTTAGGTTGGCCCTCTGCCTGTTCACTGCAATTCCCCTAAACGCTCTCTCTATATATTCACAGCTCTTAAAAAACTTCAATTAACCAAATTCATTAAATTTTTAATGAGATCGAACTTCTTCAGGTCATCATCTCCAGGACAAAAAAGGACAACAATTCTTTTCCCGGCATCCATCCCCACTAAAGATTCCCTCTCTCCCTCTTCTTCGTCGTCCCACCTTCAACCGAGTCTTGCGCATCAAACTGCAAACCCCGTTTCCTCCAGAAAGATTCAACATTTGACCATGTTTTTATCACCACCGTGCTCCCCATCCTCCCTTCGCTTGAATCACTCCTCTTTCCCTTCCCTTCGTCCTTCCCCTTCTTTCCCAACCGCGGGGTGCCCCCGGAGGCTCTCGGTTCGAGCTGTAGGAGCAGAGAGGCGGCGCGTCGAGGTGAACCCGTGTTTCCTGGGTTCTCTCTATTTTATTGGGTTTTTGCTGAACTTTTGTGGCTTGGGTCGATGGTGTATGTAGTTCACGTACGACCCGGATGAGAGGATGAACAAGCTCGCCGACGACATTGACAGGGAGGCCCCGCTTTCTAGGTTGACCCTCTTCTCCCCCTGTAAGGTCTGCTTTCTATCAAGCTCTCGTGCCCCCTGATCCAAGCCGGCTGGCCGAATTGAGGCGGCGTTTACGATTGTGGTCTTGTTTGTGGGTGTGGTTAGGTCAATGTGTTCTTAAGGATAACCAGGAAGAGAGAGGATGGATACCATGACTTGGCATCTCTCTTTCATGTGAGTGAATCTTTCCCGTGTGACCTACCGAATTTCGGTGAAGATGAAGGTTTAATAGGGGAGAGGTTTATATGAGCTGTTCAGGTGATAAGCCTAGGGGACACTATCAAGTTCTCCTTGTCTCCATCCAAGTCGAAGGACCGGCTATCGACGAATGTGTCGGGTGTTCCACTGGATGGCAGAAACTTGGTTAGCAGGAGTTTGTTGTTGGTCCTTTTCGCTAATTGTTGCAGCAGCCTCGACGATGTTCGAATGCTTGAGATTGTTAATCTGTGGTTCACAGATAATTAAAGCACTCGACCTCTACAGGAGAAAGACAGGCACTGAGAAGTTCTTCTGGGTAAAGAGTCGTTCGTTGATGATTCGGAGTTTCTTTTCCTAGAAGTGCCGTGTATGTTCCAACAAGTTTGAAGCTAGGTTCTGTGTTCTGTTAAGCTTGAAGTTGTGGGTGTTTGCAGATCCATCTCGATAAGAAGGTCCCGACCGGCGCTGGACTTGGCGGAGGGAGTAGTAATGCTGCTACAGCACTGTGGGCCGCCAATCAGTTTAATGGATCTCTTGCCACGGAAAAGGAACTTCGGGAATGGTCCGCTGAGATTGGCTCAGATATCCCTTTCTTCTTCTCCAATGGAGCAGCATATTGCACCGGCAGAGGTGAGGTACGTCGTCACGTTTAAACACTTGATTCCGATAATTTTTCTCGGCTTCCTGTCTTCATGTATGTTACTAGATCGGCTGTTCCTTAATTTTTCCCTGTTATTTTTAGTGAAGCAATGTTTTGACCATCTCGATATCCCTAATTCACCCAGGTGGTTAAGGACATTCCGTCACCAATACCCTCAAACACTTCGATGGTATTGATCAAGCCACCACAGGCTTGTTCCACAGCCGAAGTTTACAAGGTGATGCGATTGCTGTCTGATCGTTGACTCGAAAGGAAAGAATGTTGTCTTTCATTTTACTTGAATTTCTGGTCGTTTAAAACCTTATTCAGCGACTAAAGTTGGATAGCACTAGTCGAGTTGATCCTCTAGAGCTGCTCGAGAAACTATCGATCAATGGAATATCTCAAGATATCTGCATAAATGATCTCGGTAAAAGATTTTGCTATCCCTTTATCTCGTTCCGCATCGCTGAACCTATTTTTGCGGCGTTACATTATTTTTTATTGCAGAACCTCCGGCCTTTGAGGTGTTGCCGTCCCTGAGAAGATTAAAGCAGCGTGTGGCTGCAGCTGGACGAGGTCAATATGATGCTGTATTCATGTCCGGAAGGTAACAATTCCTAGTACTTAGCACTTCTAAAGTATCTGCTAAGTTGAAACACAACTAACTCGATGATTATTCTTACCGAATGGCTGACCATAGTGGGAGCACCATTGTCGGCATCGGTTCTCCTGATCCCCCTCAGTTCATCTACGACGAAGATGAATACAAGGATGTCTTTTTGTCAGGTATGAGAAGCCAGAAAGACAAAGCCGTGCTCTAGATTCTGTGTTTTATGCGCTGATTTTTTCTTATGAAAAAGCACTTATTTGGTCATATGCAGAGGCCGGTTTCATTACTCGAGAGCCAAATGAGTGGTACAGAGAACCAGTCTCTACCAATGCTTGTGAAACCACAGAAGAATCGTCGTAGAACCATCTGCAAGCGAAGTTGCCCATTGGGTTGAGCATGTGTGTGCTTCGCCTGTTGCGAGATCCACAATAAATACGTCAGGGATGATTGAACTCCAGGGACAACGGTGCCTCAGCCAGACTCGAGCTTCTCTTAGAGTCGGATTGAGTTTCCCCTCTCTTTTTTTTATACTTTCGGGTGTTGTAATTTCTCACAAAGCACAGATTTTGAATCGATAAGCAATGAAGAAAGACAACCGCGATGCTTAAAACCTTTTGTCATCCTTTCACGGTCTTGTGCCTTTTCATTCTAAATAGAAGGAAAAGAAACCAACTGTCTGGGCAAACTCCCCTCAAAAGGTGAGGTCCAATCTCTCGCGTCAGACCCAGGCACCCCTGAGGATGATGAGGAAACTGGCAGACGGAGCACAGATGGATGTCCGTGTCGTTCCCGCCAGCCTTGTTCTTGTCTGTCAAGGATGATGGCCCCAGCCACAAGTTTCTCGATGGTCGTGATAGGTGGCTCCCATACTCCAGTCGATGTTGGTATAATCTAGTTTAAGCACTCTGCTGCCATCAGTCCAGTTAACTGGACCCAATGAGGCCGAGTCTGATCCTGCCATAGAGAATAGGCCCAGGGAGGAGGCGGCTGCAAGTGTGGCGTAAGCGCCCATCCTCTGCCACGACGGGTTACCTCGACCAGGTGTAGGGATGTCTTCACTGACACCGCTACTATGCATAAATTGCTGCTGCTGGAAGCCAATACTCGCCTGGGGATCCACCAATGAACTTCCGGGACCCATCTGGTGATGGTTGTTCAATTGACTATGCATCATACCTGAAGTAGTGGTTCCGGGAGCGGGGTTTCTACCACTTGGAGGAAACTGATCCGTCAGCCCAATAGATTTGATGATGTCCTGACTGGCTGTTCGCAGAATGCCAATTGCCAGCGGGCTCAGGCAGCAAGCCAACCAAGGGGACGGAAGAATGTTTTCTGATTTGTAGATTGCAGCCTCTGTGTTAGAGTGGCTGGCTCCTTTGCAGACGATCCTGAAGGACGCAGCTTTATCTGGCTCCCATTAGCGACGTAAAGGGGCACCCTTTTGGATGCAGAAGTCGCAACAGGTGCTGCCGCAGAGTATGAGATGGATGAATTAGTCCCGGTACTAGTCGATGACTTTCCAGTGTGAGGGACAGAAGGTTCATGTTTTGCAGCCCAATCTAATTGGGGCTGGTAGCTCTTCACAAGCTGGACGTTCTTAACGCCTGATTCCCACTGACCATTTTAATCCACTGCTGTATTGGTGGATTTATAATCTCAGCCATCTTTTCTTTGTATAGATGATGAAGATGTTCCTTGCCTTAACTGTGGCCCAGCTGGGACACGACTCATTGTGTTACAATCTGTAGCATCTACCACATCCACAGTCTTAGCATTCGAGGGTCCTTGTTTCTGTGTTCTCAACATATCAGAAGCCCTTTCAAGTTCACCCTGACAGGATACCACAGCTCTCTCAACCTCCTGTTTCGAGCAGTGGTACCTAGATTCCATCATGGAAATCTGCGCAAGCTCGTCAGATATGTCCATTCTCAAATTATGCCCATCGGAATCTTGGTCATGGAGGGGTTTCCTGTGTTCCGCACTGCCTTCAAAGAGCCATGCTACAGATTCCTCTACTCTGCCTTCATTCAATATAAGAGCCGGCGTTCATGGGGAAATCCCATCCCAACAAGCTTCTGAACGAGCACATCAAGCTTCCTTGACATTAGATAGCTCCTACAACGGTCGTGCAACTCTTGAGCTCGTCTTTCCTTCTGCCGTTGATGCTTCTTCCCATTCTTATGACGAACTTTTTCCCTTTTATCACTGTCAACTCCAGGTGTCGAGTCCTCATGGTCGGACAGACTAGAACCTTTCTGTTTACGATCTTCTGAATCACCAGACCAGCTACCGTAGTTAGATGCAGCATCACATTCGACCAAGACACCAAGCGAATCACCGGATAGCTCATCACTGTAGTCTATGGTCCTAAGACGACCACTATCATTATGGAAAGAAGCAGATAAGTATGGTGGTATGGATCCAAGAGCGTGAAATGTTCCCAAGAGGGGGCTGTATGCACCGGCACAGACCCCAGTTCCAATAGCAGCAGGCCCCGATGTCTTCGAAACAGCCTTCTGGGGGTCTTTTCCAGACCTTTTTTCCATGAGCTTTGATTTGGAAGTGGGTGACATCCTGTCCATATTCTATAAGTTCCTGCAACACAGCGTCACAGACCATCTTGATTATAAAGTAAATGAAAAGGTAATTAAGGTAATACAAATTTATACTCGTTACTGACAACCATGTAACATGTAGGATTTGAAAGTCCACTTGGTGTGAACATCTAAGATTTTAAGAGCAAACTTGTGCTCTAGAAGCATTTGCAAGAAATTGTCATCTTTGTGGTCATCTCCCATAACATCCTGGATTGAAATGGTAACTACCTACACCTACAGAAGGACAGTACTTGTTAACTAATGACCAGACAGAAAATCTTGGGGAAGAGTGGGAAAAATGCTTTGCATATGTAAGCATGCCACTAGAAAAGAAGATTGCCAAATCCTATTATAGCTTAGGAATATCACAGTGCACTAAAGTTACTGATAAACAGGCAACAAAAAACAAGTCCTGCTTATAAAAAAAGAAAAAGAAAAAAAGAAAAAGGAAGTCCTAAAATAGATATTCACATAGTCATAATAAGCAGCTCGGAAGCTGGCAATCTGGGTAGTCTATTGGCAAAAAAATCAAATAAATATATAGTCTACTGTCATCTTGAAAGTGTCAATGCTTGAAAAAGTGCAAATGTTTCACAAAGGCCTCAGATTAAAAAAAAAAGAGGTCTAGTAAATTTAGAGATAGAAAATTTCACTTTTCTGCTTATCCACACAATGGAAAATAAAATGTGAAAACACATATCAGCAGATGCCAAGCCACTGCTCCTTGCAAAAAGATTGTATCCATTACTAGATTGTTCAGGATTATTTATGGTAGAATAATCCTCTGCCAAGAGAAATGCTTTGATATTTTTAACAAAAAAATCCGTGCAAAATTAACAAAACAATCTCATTCATAAGCTTTGATAACGGATTGAATGGCCTTCTAACAATGGCCAACAAGCAGCACATAAAGGACGAGCTTTGTTCCTAAATATTATTATTGGCCCATAAAATATTTCCAAATTCAAGGTCATAAGTTTTAAAATTCCTCGTATATATAGCCCCAAACTCGAATTCAACCAACAGAAAAATCGAACTATATAAGTTCTTCTTCCCGTGGACATGATGCACATGAAGAGTTCGACTTCTTTAAAGGCAAGAAGGAAGTCGAACTCGACTTCGGTCTTAATAAATAAAGAAAAAGTTATCATTCAGCCGGTTAGGAGCTTCTTTCCTTTTACGGTTGAACTTCGAGACGATAAACCAGAAAATTTAAAAGTTTTAGGAATATTTTTCGGACTAATCATGAAACAAATATAAAAAAAGAATATATTTTAAAATTTTACCACACATGGAGGACATCCACGGCCCCAGGAAAGTATGATCCTAGACAACTCACGCAGTTCAAACATCACCACCGCTCCTCAATGATCGAGTAACTCTTGCGTCACATCATCAAAACAACCATCTGAAAGGCAACTCTCGAAGATAAAACTATTCGTCTTAAAATCGAAGCGGTCGAGGACCAAGACAGAAAACGACAGCTGCGGAACCATATCAACACCAACACCAACACAAACACGGGGAACTCGACAGCAACGAGGAAGGCGTAAACAGCCGATGGGAGGACGGACACAAAGGCGAACAGGACTCAGGAAGGGGAAAGGCAAACCAGTAGACCTAAGGAGGAAGATGAAGAGGAGGCGGCGGCGGAAGAGGACGACGGCCGTTGGTTAGTTGTTTGAGTTGGAGGGATTATGTTGTAATTATTTATTATTTACTCGTACTTTTGTTGTGTTAAAATAAAATATAAAAGATTAATAGAAAAAAAGGGTCATGTCATTGATTTGAGGTAAGAAAGTAATGACTTTGTTACGTGAAATTATTGTGTTGTGGATAAATGAAAAAGTAAACGCCCCCCCCCCCCACCCCGGTGGTAGTATTTTTTGTTCTGTTCTGTCATCGTGAGTTTTGTTCCACTTTAACCTTAATTCGCGAAATAACCTCGTCAATTTCGAAATTCCGTAAATAACCTCGTGAAATCGGCCTTAGAAAGGCCGACCTCAAATTCTTAAAGAAGTCGGCCTTTTCATAAAAATAAAAATCAAATAAAAAAAACAAATTACCCAAATCCCCCAAATTTTTTAAGGAATTGAAGTCGGCCTTTCAAAGGCCGATTTTACAAGATTATTTTACGAATTTCCAAACTGACGAGGTCATTTTACGAATTATTTTAAAAAATAAAATTAAATTGGAACAAAGCTCCTGTCATCCCACCCAACACCCAAAAAGGTTAAAAAAAGTCAAAGACCCCCCAAATGATTTTGTCCCGCTTTTACTTTTTCCTTCTCGTCCTCCTCCCGCCCCGCCACGTCGTCCTCGAACTTACCCCGACGGCGTTGCTCCCCCCTGCTCCGGCGGTCTTCTCTCCCGACCTCTGGCTTGTTCCCCGTTTGAGTAGAAGGAGAGGGAGATAGGGATTCTTCCTCTTCCTTCATCTCGTTTGCTTCCCTGTTGCATAGCGTCGTTGCAGAGTTTCTGGAAGCTCGACCAGAAACATGAAGAAGAAACTCGACACTCGCTTCCCAGCGGTACGTGTTCCGCCCGCGCACGGAGAGGATATTCCGTTTTCGGTTCGTTAACTACGAGACGGCGCGGGGTTTTGAGCGCCGAGGGAGTGTGTAGGGGAGATGCGGTGGTTGGTTTGATTAGGGTTTTCGAAGTCGGAGTTATGTGGCGCTTTTGGCTAGGGGCCTGTTGATTTTAACAGCAAGTTGAGTTATGCTTAGTTTGCCGTGTGCTGCACTTCTTTGGCTCGTAGTCCCCTGAACGGTGTAGGTGTAGCAGGAGCGATATGCTGACAGAATGCAGTGGTGGAGTGGGGATCCGCATGGTGTGATTCCAGCCAATGCCAATGACCGCGATCCTAGTGATGTCTTTGAAGTTTTGGAGATAGTCCATTTAGTAATGAGGATTGTCGTACATTTGAGAGTCAAGCTAATCCAAAGCAATTATCTGCTCTGAAAATGTTATTTTGGTGAAGGCGTGTGTCGGCCTTGTATGATGCATGAATTAGCATTTTGGGATTCGTTATTAGTAAGGTTTTGCTCTTGCTGTGCTCCCGCTTGCTATTATTATGCATTTGTGTTGGTTTGCCATCCTTGACAGATTAATACAGAAGCAGGGAAATTACATTACATTATAGTGGTGCTCTTTCTACTGTTCTCATTGTCTTATCTTCATCCCAATCATAGGCTCGAATCAAGAAGATTATGCAAGCGGATGAAGATGTTGGGAAGATTGCAATGGCTGTGCCGGTTCTCGTTTGTAAGTTGTGCTTTCTTTTCCCCATAGTCCTCAAAAAGATTTTCATCTCGGTCTCTGGTTATGGTACGATCTGTGGCATCTCTGTATGACCTTTTTACGTTTCATTGAGAATCAGCTAAGGCACTGGAACTATTCCTGCAAGAGCTTTGTAACCGGATGCATGAGATAACTCTGAGAAAGGGAGCTAAAACTGTTAATTCACTTCACTTGTAAGTAATTCTGCATGTTGGCAGCTTTTTCTTTCCGTATTCTTCGAGTCTTTTTTTTTTTCTATTGAAAGGACTTCCATCAATGACCTTTTCCAAGGATGAAAATTTCTCTTGTTCAACTTTTTATCTTTTCTCATGTTTTCTTGAACTACAGGAAGCAATGTGTACAGACATTTAATGTGTTCGATTTTCTAAAAGAAATTGTCGGCAAAGTTCCTGACTTGGGTGGCTCAGATACTGCTGTTGGTGATGACCATTCTGCTCCTCCCAAGAGAAGGTTTGTTCGAAACCATGAGTCTGTCCGTCTTCTCAATCAGTTGACGATGATCCTCTGCTAAGATGCCGTTTGTTTTTAGGAAACTGGCAGATGGAGAGAATGACACTGATAATGAATCAAAGGGGAGCCAATGTGTAAGTTAGTTCTATCCGATTCGTAATGGTGTGCCTTCTCTCACACCGAGTCGTGTGGTTCTCGGAAATGTTGAAATTGATTGATGCATTCGTCTCCCTTTTAGTAATTATCATCTCACAAGATGTTTTCTGTACCGTTAAGGACCTTAAGATGAATACACTGACTTCAATAGAGAGAAGTTAATTGCAGTGAAAGTGTATGATTCTTAGGCCTAAAAAATGTTTGCCCTAATTTTAATTGTAAATTATTGCAGAATGAGAGTATTCATGCTGTCATCACCACCAGCGCTAGGGGAAAGGGTAGAGGTCGAGGACATGGCCGAGTTATGCGAGACTCCGATCAAGGCATGCCGGCTCAGATTGGAAAGTTGGAAGATAATTGCAACCATTTTGAGGAGCATGACCCAGAAAGGGGAGATGATCTGACCGTGTCCAAGGGCATGAAATCCGAAGAATTCTCCGGCCGCAACTTTGATTTGAACGTTGACTTGGATGAGAATGGTGACTTGAAGCCCGTGGCTCCATGTAACCAGGCTGGTTCATCTGTGGATACGACTATTGAAAAGAGAAGCACGGGGAGGAGTATCCCGGGTGGTCCCTCTCTGAAGTCGAAAAGATGGCCATAGACCCTCTCCGGCTCACCAACTTTGGTAGCACGGTTGAATACGAGGAAGATGATTACGACGAGGAAGGCTGCTAACCTGTTATCCTGGTCCTTCTCACATTACTACCTATTAGTCCTAGTCCTAATCCCGAGATCCAGTTTAGCAGAACTCATAAACAGATCACTGAAACAAAACTGATCAGGCAAAAACCTTAAGAAAGAATCTGCGTTAGCTTCTGATGATGTAGTTTTTGCGGAAGGCTAGAGTGTGATCGCCCGTGAGTTCCAATACGATCCAAAATGCAAGCAGTAGTTACGATGGAGACTAGGCGCTACCCTCCGTGGGGGCATCGCCGATGAGCTTAAACTCTTGGACTTCCTTGAAGTTCTCCCACGGCTTAACCCAGACTTTGGCCTTGAACGTCTGCTTGACTCCCCCAATGGCCACTGCCTCGAGGGTGATGTGGTGCATGGTACCTGCGACCACCTGCTGCTTCGTGCTCAACACCTTCACCAACTCCATCATCGCATTCTGCCGACCATGGTTCATATAATCAAATCCCTATCTCAAAATCATCCGACCCTTCAAACAATTGAACCTGCTTCTTCTTGCGATCTTCGACGGCGAATTGGGCGAGGCCGTCGGCTTTGAGGTTGTTCTCGTTGCCCTTGACTTCTACGATTCCTTCGGGGGCCGCCATTATTGGGTTTTCACCGGGCGCAGTGAAAGCTCATTTCGAAAAAATACTGTTTGAAATCGATTCCGGATCTTTGTGATATATATATAAATCGAATAATAAAACGCGTTAAATAAATCATATCTCGTAATCTTGAAATATTTTCGACACAACCGTCTTCTAGAGCTCTAAACGTGACCCCTTTAGAAGTATTAATGCGCTCAAGACACGAACACGATAATCTCCTCTTAATGCTAGTACTCGAAGACCTCGTTAATTTCACTATTCTTGGAAGCCTTATGTTTTTCTTTTCGACCGATTGTGATTCCTTCACCTTGCCCGAATATCTCTCTAACTCTATCTTTTGTTGGGCCACTAATTATATTTTTATTAGCAAAGGTTGGAACCGACATTTTTTTTAATTAAATTTAAAATAGCTCCTCAACCCAACACGAGCAAAGTTATATGACTATGGTAATGATGAATTTCCTTTCCGAGAAGGAACAACCACACTCGTTTAAACTAATGGTAGTATCTTTGTCTTAAAACTTACGACGACTTAAATCCAAAACTTGGATTTATTGCTTTCGATATTTTAGAATATATTTGTAGTCCAACCAATTCTAATTCTGAAATTTATATCTTTTAATTCTAATATATATTAAAATTAAATAATCAATGTCCGTGTCCACGTGCTTTTGCGTGCGATCGTTCTATATACGAAGGCAATGTACATCCATACACAGACTGATGTAACATTCTAGCAACAGTTTTCAGCCACCCAACGTAATAGAATATTGGTCATGAACCAAAATCAGATTGAACTGATTTCTGTGTAATTTAATCTCTTCATCTCACCGACATTCCGATTAATTCAGGGCATTAATTGTTTTACTTGATTTTTGAGATATAATAGATCTTAACTTGAATGATAAACATTCGTCCATGTGTTTAAAATCACTGATATCTCAATCAAGAGGCCAAGATATCAACTATTTAATCCAAGAGAGCGATTAATCCTCTATTGACTCAACACTATCTTCTCTACGCTTCGCTGTACACCCAATAAAAGTATTACTCACAATACGATTAAAGACTGCTTTTAACGGCATCAAAATGGACAACTCCACGCATAGAATAAATGAAGGTCTCGAGTTAGGAGATCAGTTATATTCATTCAACAAGAGAAGTGACTAATGATGCTTAACATGTGGAATTCTCTATAAACGGGTCGTGTCCAGTGTACCCTAAACTTGGGTACCCCCAAATATAACTTGGACATACATTGCTTGGTCTAACTCGACCTAAGTTATACTCGACGTTGGTCTAGATGCTTATGTTTCCTCTAAACATCTATTCGATCTATGACAATTTTAGATGGACAAATAATTAGATTTTACCGTAAATTAATTACGAGTAGAAAAGTAATTAATAAATAGTAAATATTTACCTTTATTAGCAATTATTCACGTATATTACAAAATGTCTCGACACACTTACACACCATGGACCATTTCCCTTCTCTCTTCCCTTCGTATATAAATCGACGATCGTCTCTAGGGGATCGCCCGGAGATCAATCTTTTCTGACACGACACAAGCCAAACGTTGTCAAATGATGATGACGTTACCTAATAATTGGGCCGGCCCAATTAAGTTTGGACCTAGGCCCAAACAACAACAGCGGCTCTCCCTTGTCCCTTCCCCCCTCCCAAACGGCTAGAAAAAGAATTCTCACCGTCCGATGGAACACTGAAGTGGACGGCCCAGATCCTCCACGGACAAGGAAGACGACCGTAGGGAAGGAATAAACACCTTGTTTGCGTTTCTTTCTTTTCCCTCTTCGTTCCCAACGAATTTGATTTGAGACACTCTTAAACGGGAGGAAGAGAACGAAGGGGATAGAGATTTCTCCTCTGGAGATTTTTTCGGTTAATTTTGAGGAGTTGGAGAAGGTGGGGACTTTGTAGGAGGAAGCTGCGGTCGAGGGAGGAGGGGGATTGGCGAGGAGTGGAATCCGGGGATTCTTCTCAGCGCTGCTCGCGAGCATCGGAGGGGTTCTTGGTACCGGATTCGAAGGAGGAGAGGTAAAGGGGGGTTTGGACGAGGAGAGGGGAGATATGGCGACGACGATGGCTGGCATTGAGAATCAAAATTCGAGACGAGGTGATCCCCGGTTGTTGCTTTGTTTTTCGACCGGAATTTGAATTTCTGTTTTCTTGTATAATTTTGGATGTTTGAGGTGAAATCTTATGAGTCTGCGCTGCTGTTCGATTGTGATTGTTATTTTTATGGTTTTATTTTGAATCTTTCTTTGGTAGAATTCAAGAAGTTGGAGAATGTCTTTGGAGGTTTTTTCTTTAAGCTTATGACAGTGCGGAATTTTTTATATGTCCGAGGGTTTGTGTAAGTGTTTCTAGGTAGAGCTGAGGTTGAGTTTCTCGGTAACGATTCTCTGAACTGTTTGAAAACGGATTGTCGTCAGTACTGCTTAAGGTGCTTCCATCTGTCTCGTAGAAAAGGAGAAGCCAAAGAATGTCGTGGGGGAAGCACGGAACAGGAGAGTTCTTCAGGACATTGGCAATCTTGTTCCAGACCAAGCCGCTCAAGGCAAACCGAGGATTCAAATTTCTCATCCCGTTACACGCTGCTGACTGTCCCCTCACCCTGTTTTCCCCTTCTTTCAGTATATGAACTATTTCTGACATGAACCATAACTGTAATATCAGGAGCTTTGGAGCTCAGCTTTACGCCAGAGCTCAAGCAGCCGAGAAGACAAAGGTACAATATCTTCTGTTACGTGAATTAACACTTTTGCAGGTGAAAGGGAGCAAGTTGTTTGGAGAAGGGGACACGTAAGAAGGGAAGCAAGCAAAGTCAATGGACCAGACGTTGGATCAGATAAAGGTACGAGCAAGGCCAGAGGTGGAAGGGGCCGCAATCGGTCCAATGGAAGCAAGCTCAAAGATGGGAGCGGCTGCAATTAAAGGAAGGGATGGAATTGGAAAAGAAGCGTAATTGTGATGGCAAAAAAGAAGAATAAATGGACAGGCTAACAGAATGGGGAAACAACCCCCACTGCCTGGAAACGGATGAACGCGGGGGAATGGAAGCGTGGTCGTTATATACTATCGGGTAGTACAGTAAGAAAATATCATCGAAGAGAATAGAGAGGGAAAGGTTGAGGGAGAGAGGAGTAGCTTTCCTCCGCCGTCTGTGGTGGAGGAGGAGAGATTCCATAGGAGGAAGGGTGTGACTGTCAACTGTGGTGTTCTTTTCTTATAGACTGGGCGAGATCCATCTGTGTTTGGAAATTCCGACATCATCTTCCCATTTGCCGTACCAATCTGGACTAAACATCAATATTAATCTAATGTTTGATTCCCCAATTTGAGTCATTGTAGAAAACTGTGAAGTCCCTCGCAAGCAAGAGCGGGAGGTGAAAAAATCGAGGTGTTGGAGGAGCTATTTCTGACCAGAATGTCCCTCGCAAGCAAGAGCGGGATGATGCCGCAATTACCATCAGTTCATCTGAAGATGCAAGGAGTAAAGTTACTGGGGAAAGATTGATAGGGAAGAAAACTTTCACTTTAGTCATGACGGCAAGAAGCAAGGTGCAACCTCTCGATCTCGATCTCATCACCTGGGCGGAAACGTCTGTTGTATGACTTTCTGCTTTCTGTGACGTGACAGGCTGCCGCCTCTGGGATTTCAGACAAGCACCAAAACCTGGTTGAATATATTGACAAGGATGATGTTAACAATGAATTGGCTGTGGTTGAATACATTGACGACATCTACAAGTTCTACAAGCTCACAGAAGTAAACCGATCTACCTTAGAGTTTCACCTTTTTTTGTTCCTTCCGTAATTCTAATATGAGACTATCATTTAGGACGATGGACGAGTGAAGGATGATAACATGGGTAGCCAGCCTGAGATCAACACTAAGATGAGGATGGTCCTGTTGGACTGGCTGGTCGAAGTCCACCGCAAGTTTGAACTGATGCCTGAGACGTTATACCTCACTATAAACATCGTAGACCGATACCTTGCGGTAAATTGTGTTCGCAAGATGGAACTTCAACTGGTGGGGATTAGTACGATGCTCATAGCATCTAAATACGAAGAGATTTGGGCACCAGAGGTATCATCTCACCTCCTCTTTCTGCTAGAGCACCCCAGACAGTTGTGGATGTCTTCTTCCTCAACATGCTGACGATGATCTTTGAACTGTGATTTTTGAAGGTCAATGACTTCGTGTACATTTCCGACAATGCTTATGTCCGAGAACAGGTGCTCATCATGGAGAAGTCGATCCTGGAGGAGCTGGAGTGGTACCTGACGGTTCCAACACTGTACGTCTTCCTCAACAGATACGCGAAAGCTTCCACTCCACCCGACATTGAGGTTTACCTTTAACTTGTAGCTTGTGGCTCTAACACGTCAATATGTCCCAGCAGTTAGTTTTCTCATTCAGCAAGAATAGTGGAGATTTCAGGTAGACAGGATGGTTTCTTTTCTGGCGGAGCTAGGTATGTATGACACACTACCAGACAATTATATCCTACTGCCCTTCAATGATTGCCGCCTCCGCAGTCTATGCTGCACGGTGCACGCTCAACAAGCGCCCGTTCTGGACTGAAACCTTGAAGCATTTCACTGACTACTTCACAGATGAAGTGATGTGAGCGCCATCTGCTACATCTCGTGGGATTTCCTCATTTTTGTCTCCTGCCCAGTTCCTAATCCATCGAATAACTCAAAACATTCTCAGGGACTGCACGAAGCTTCTCATTTGCTTTCATCCCAGCGCACAAGAAAGCAAGCTCAAGGCCGTTTACCGCAAGTACTCGTGCCCTGACCGCGGAGCGGTAGCCTTGCTACCTCCCGCCAGGACCTTAGTGGAAACAGACCAGTAGAAAGGCATTCACGGGAGGAGTATTGCCGAACTCTTTTTCCTACACCGACTGTATCATATCGATCATATTTTGCTTATGATCTACTACTATCCTTGCTTGCCTTTTGAACAATCATGTTAATTTTATCTAGGAGTTGGAATATTCGGCATATTATTGCCACAACTGGGTGTTTAGTATGTCAATCAAAGAGCTATCACATGGAGGAATCATTACGCCGTGGGGATAAGGAAAATGTTTTCAAACCAACCAAAAATCCCAATCAATCAAACCCGACCATCACTACTGAGAAGAGTCGTTCATCCAAATACAACAGAAAAAATAAAAGGAGAAGAAAACTTTGCAATTTACAATGGACACAAAGAAGGCAAAACGAAAAAAGGGAATGCCTTTGCTGTTGGGGATACAAATTAGCATTAGTTAAAAATACATGAAACACAACAATCAGCAGATTCTACACTCATTGACAAGCCTTGAAAATACACGCAGCTGCTTCAAGCATTACCTACAACTCATCGTGGAAAATCAGCAGCCAGACAATCTATGAAGCAGATAGACTTCTGTCTTCTGGTCCGGCTAGGATAATCTGGCAAAAGCAATGGGGAATGAATGATCAATTGCTTAAAAGAGGGTTCCAAGTTCCCCCAGGGGAGGGGGTATTGAAAGTCAGAAGAATGTCAAGAAAACTTACATTGCAATCATAAGCGAATCTCCTGGCGAGTAAAATGGCCGCGTTCCTCTCTCTCTCGGACTCGAATGCTAATACATATGATGTCCCTCGGACTTGCCAAAACAGCGATTGAGGGGCAGCATTTCCACCCCCTCTGACCCCGCACAACTGAAAATAATCATCCAAACAGCATTGGCAGTAAGGACACACAGCTATACTATGATCATCATGCAAGGGCAAAAGCCACATCATATGTGAGACTGCCTACCTGCATTGAGCTGGAATAATATTCTTTTGCTATTGTTGCCGTTCCTTTGGTGAGCTTAATCCTCATCTTCCCAATATGAAGGACATGAATTGATTCTGACGGATGGTCCATACCACTCATCTGAATGATCACCACCTGGAATAACAACAGGTGACAGGTTGGTTGAACAAAGACAGAGGAAACAATTTCTGCTGGGAAAATATTAATTTAAAGATCCAGCTAAAACTAACGAAATATATAGACAATGTACGACTCCCTTATAACAGAAATAAAAGACAAGAGTGATGATAGCATGCGATGCAAACTGTTGCATGACAAAAACAGGTGAGAATTATACATGACAAGTCTTGATTGGTCACTTAATTATATTTATTTATTTTTAAATTAATAATCGACTAAAGATGCCACTTATAGTTCTTTTTTACTTTAGTCTGTACAACCATTCTCACTCAATCAAATCCTAAAAGACAAAGCTCTTCAATTAATACATTGGATCAAATTGTACTGCACTTATGGTTGTAAAAGTAACAAAGAGACCATGCAGGCTTAGTGCACGTACATGGAATTCTGTATCATGTTTCCGAACTAGGGCTTCAACATAACTTCCGAGACCTGGAGCTGCTTAGAAACCTCAAATCAGCCTCCTCTTGCAACCTCAATTATTAAAATAATTGTGCATAAAAAGAGCTCCCATGCACATGGATCCTAACACAAACAAGTAGATAGGAATGTGGACAACAATAAATGGAAGCCAGAGATATGAGTTAACTCCTATGTGTCAGCAAGAGGGAGCAAACTAACCCCCTTCGATTGGACCAGTTGTTGATAACGTAACATACTGGCCTTCATAAACAATATCGGCTTGTAAAGTTCGTCCCACATCGAATGGCTCCGGAGCATATGTTGGCTTTGTTGCTCCTGCAACATTTGAAAAAGCTGTTTTTAGAGGAAAGGAACCTTCCAACAGAAAAACAAATCTTATACTGTACATAGATCATCTATGATAACCCATACACATAAATTATATGTAGGTTACCTGAAATAAGCTCCTTTATTTCCCCATCTGCAGATAGGCGATACCATTGAACTGACAATTCAGAAACGTCAGGAGCGACATCAGAACAGGGAACAATCCTCAGCATGGATCCCAATGCCTCAGGGCCATCCAACTCAAACAACAGAGAATTTTTCTCTCCACCTTTGCACAATGCCAGCTGTATATATAAAAGAAAATAGCATAATTTTGTATTCTCATACAGCTGACGTCAAAACATCAATATCTAGATTAATAGATAGATAAGACAAATACTGTAGAGACAGTTAAGCTGAAACTTATCAAGAATCTGATCAAAATAATAGCCGAGAAACCTCTTTCTGAAGCTCTATGGCACGTTTTGACTTCTCAACAAGCTGATTCCTTAATGCTCGAAGTTCATGCTCCATGTCCATAACCTACAGTTTGGTTCAAAGAATTACAAAATGAGATACAGTCCAGACATGCATTATCATAACTGATTTTCGTTCAAGGAAAATAAAAAGAGATCAAGCAGCACCATACAATAAAATGATCTTTTTTTCCAAACACAGTTACAACTAATGCCTACCTTGCTTGGCTGATGTAACATTTTGATTCTTCTGGCTTCTTGAACTTCTTTCATCAATTCTTCGATGTCCTGCAATACATGAGTACTCCTAAATATATAAACGGTTCATGCACAAACATGGAGTAAAATGTAAAGAGTAAACATACTGAAAGCCACAGAAGATGCCATGACAACTACACAGCAATATCATACACATTTGGCAAGCATTGCAAAATAATGGGAAACAGGCGTAGCCATGAACCATATAAAGAGATTAGCAAACTGAACAACTTCACAAATAATACCTGTTTCCCTGATGCTCGGGAAGCACGCTCGTGTTCCTGAAGGGCCTGTTCGACTCTTTGGACAGCAGCTCTGGCGCTCTCAATTTCGGCACGTGCGAAAGCTCTTTCCTCTTCCACAAGTTTCTTAGCATCTTCAGAAGCCTGAAAAAAAAAGGTTTCAGCTCAATGTCATTAAGGAGCTAAAACCTCAAAATTTCAAATAAAAATCCCAAATGGATGGCTCAACTGCCACCGACGAACGCTGTAAAAATACATTTTGTAAAAAGTTTCCAACACCAACTCATCAAGAACCGTCTACCCCTGCCGACTTTTTCAATACTAGATGTCACAATGAGAAAGATCAAAAAGAAGCACAAGAATTTTAAATATACCTGCTTCAGGAAAGAAGCCAGCTTCCTAACTTCCGCTTTCTCTTGAACCAATTCACCTTCCCTTTGAGACAATTTAACGGCCAATGCTTCCACCTGAAAGGAAAAAGAGAATCATCCTCTCATCTTTTCGGTCAAAGAATTTACTTGAACGTTTGCCACTCCCAAATAAGACTATAATAATCTAACCATGGCTATCGCTTCTTCCACATCCTCCTTATTGCGACCAGCGACACGCCCTTTCAAGGCTTCGAGCGCATCTCTGAGCTTCTTCAAAATAACGTGTTTCTCCAGAGAAACTGCCTCTCGGAGCCTAGCCTGTATAGACACAACAATGCTCAAAATCACTCCTCAGGGACTAACCAATAACCACATAACCCAAAAATTATGAAGGCACGAGAGGAAAAAATCCTCTTGAGTGAAGCCACAACCTCTTCAGACAGCTTTGCGGCTGCGGCTAGTCCTTTCTCAAACTTACTGGCGAGGTCACGGACGGAAAGCCGCATCTGCTGCTCAAGGAGGACTGCAGTCTCGCGAGCGACCTCTTCCTTCATGGACTTAACCTTGGGGTCATCCTTGGGGTCCATGATGATCTGGTTATTGGCACCGATCCTATAACTAGGGAACCTGCTGGAGGCGAACATCACGTCGGCCGACACCGTGGCGAAGTTCTCCTTCTGGAGTCGGTTAACGAGCTCGCGACTAACTCTGGTCATGCTAATCTTTCCAGGAAAAAAAAAACAAAAACAAAACTACACACGGGCGAAAGATCCGGAACCCTAGGTCAGTCGGGGAAGGAGAGGATCATGGACGGAGCAGCGAGAACGTGGAGGCGCTAGCTGAGGCGGAGGCGGCGGAGGATGGGACGGGGATGGAGGCTTGAATCGAAGGCGATTGATAGGGAGTGGGGAGGGTAAAGTCGTGTTTGGTAGCGATTGCTTTTGGGAAAGTTGAAAAAGCAAATGGGAAAGGATGGAGAACGGGGTGGTGGTCGTTGAGGGGACAGTGTAAACAAACAGGGAAGGCTATTTGTTCAGGAACTAATCATATTGAGCTCTAATCGCTAGTTCTACAACATAATCAATTGAATATGATTGCAAGGAAACACCAGATTTACTGTTGTAATAAGAGTTAAAGTTTCAAATTCGACGTTCGGTATTATCTTTTGAATTCATAAAATAATACTTTTTTTTATAATATCGAATTTTTCATCTAAACTCAGTTTTTGAAAATTCGATTTTTTTTTAAATGATGTAAATTCATAAATAATAAAAAATCAGGTTACGTAAAAAAGCTTAAATCTCTTTGACTCAACTTTTATAAAATCAAATTTCATGACTAGTCTTGCATGCTTTAATTAAAGTCGTTGTAAAAACCCATTTAATTTAATTAATGAGACCTACTAAAAACACTCCCCTCCCTACAGCATTAGTCTAAAAAACTTTGAATTTTTTTTAGAGCAGAGTTTAGTTTTATTATATAGTAGACACCAACATCTAACGCTCGAATTATTAAATAAAGATATAACTTAAGTGAAGATGTGATATTGATTATATTTATTTTTAACGAGTTTCATTGGATACAAATTAAAGCAAACTATACGTGATTTTTTAATAAGATAATAAATAAATTAATGTCACGAACCCCCACTCTCTCATCCATCACTTTCACATGCATTCCTTGTTATCTTTCAATTCCTTTTTCAAAAATCAATCCGACGAGTTAAAAAAGGGAAAATATATATATAAAAAAAAAATTGAACGTTTTATGGCGCCGGCGGACAAACGCCTCCTCATGGGCTTTTCTTATGAGGCCCAATTGATACGGTTCAATTGGACCGGGTTCGATCGACCCGCCTCCGGACAAGCTAGAAGAACCCGACCGCCGCCTTTTTAACTGCCCTAGAGAAACCATGCTAAAACCCCTCCCAATGCACAGACTTCCTTCCCGCGTTGTCTCTCCTCGCAGGAAGAACTAAGAGAAGGATCTTCCTCTTGGGGGTAAAGGTCGAACTTTTCCTCTATTTGGTGATGAACATTGGTGTTCGGATTGTTGGGGAGGCTCTCTTTTCTTGCCCCCGATGTGCTTCTTCATTGTTTTTGTGATGCCGAGTCGCTGAAGGAGGATCTGGCTGTGACCCAGATGCGTTGGGGGAAGGCAATTCAATTTTCGCTCTGTCCGTGCCTGTTTCGATTATTTACCGGTGTTGGCTTGTCGGAAAGTTTGATTGTTGACTGGTATTGGTGGGGTTTCTTGGACGGTGCGAAGTTTTTCTTTTGACAATGGGGTTTGCTTGGCAGATCCCCAGATGCTGGTTGAATGAAGAAGTAGAGTCAGGGATTGCTGGAGCCTTTATTGCACTTCTTCCGAGATTAATAAAGTTCAGTCCTCGTTAAGATACCTGAGATCGTATTTAGCAATGACCATCAAGCAGGATCAAGTGTAAGGAAGTTCAATTTTTCGCCTGTTTCATGTCAATTTATGTGATTTACTGGTTGGATTGCCGGAAATATTGTTTTTGATCCATGCTTCTCTCTCCAGGTACCCTGATATTGACTACAGGAAGTTCGTGGAACCGATAAAGTCTGCTGTCGACAAGTTCCAGCTTGTTCCAGAATTCTTGAAGGTATGTACATTTTAATTGGTGGCACATGGCATGAATGGAAGTTGTATTTGTCTGTGATGTTTTTAAAATGGTCGTTTTTATTGGGGGGTTAGGTGAGAGGGCTGGTCAAGCAACATCTGGACTCGTTTAATTATTTTGTGAATATCGATATCAAGAAGATTGTCAGGGCGAATGATCGGGTTGTTCCTGGTGCTGCTCCCAATTTATATCTCAGGTACCTGCATCCATTTATCCCTCATTAATTTGGAGTATTTTCATCTGTTTGGGCATCCGCTGCTTGTAATCTTCAGAAAAGTTAACCTGATATTTTTATGGCGTGGCTTGCATGAAGGTTGCTATAATCGGGCTTTTATCATTCTTCTGTTGTAGGTTCAAAGATGTCAGAATTGGAAAACCTGCCATAATGATGGAAGATGGTTCTCTGCTGGATCTTTCTCCCCAAATATGTCGGCTAATGGATATGACGTATATTTTTTGCTTCATTTCTCTTATCCTGTCATAAACTACTCATTCCCGGATGAACTAATAGATAATTAATTTGAGAATTGGCTCATGGGTAATTAAATCTATCATAAGAGTTTCATCTGGGTGCATGCCTCTGAAATTGGTGGAGTTTCCTAAATGGAATCTTTTTGTTTCTCTTCTCAGTTGGTGCTAAATAGGTGTTACTCAGCTATCATAAGAAATTTTTAAAGAAAATGTCGATGATCTTTTCTTTTTGAGGCATTCAAACCCTATTCAAGATTTGTTCTGATTGGAAATTCCACCTCTTCCAAATGTGCATAGGTATACTGCTCCAATTCTCGTCGATATTGAATATACAAATGGAAGCCATGATAATTACACCGTGCATAAGAAGGTATTGTTATGATTCTTTGTTGCAGTTCTTTATAAAATAATTATTTTGCTACTCAGTTATTAAATTATTTTAAGGAGGAGTAATTTTTCAGGCTGATGTTCTGATTGGGAGGATGCCGGTCATGCTTAGGAGCTGTTACTGCGTTTTGTTTGGAAAAGATGAAGCTGAACTTGCCAGACTTGGTTTGTGTGGACTTTTGGCTTGCTTGTTGCTTTTTTCTGGATTACTGGTGATTATCGTGTAATCAATCATCTCTTTTTTCTTAAAAAAAATATCAGGTGAGTGTCCCTTGGATCCCGGGGGCTATTTCGTCATTAAAGGGACCGAGAAGGTACTGCATCTTTTGGAATTTTGGTACTTTCTGGTGTGTTTCCTGGATAGTTTACTGTACGCTGTGGATGTAGTCTCATTAAGTTGTCTAGCTAAATTTGTGTTCAAACTCCATCATCACTTGATTAATTGAGGCATCATTTGTTAAGGTTAAGCTAGGAGAATATGCGTAAAAGATTCATAGACATCCACTGTTGTGAACAACGTCAAGCACGAAGTCCTTTTCGCTGAATATCTGGGGTTTACATTTATCAGCATTTCTGTGTTATTCTCTTAAATATTTCATTCCGTATGTTGTTTTCTGTATGCACAAGCAATTGGTAAGTTGTCTGCATGATTTTTTTTTTTCTAATGTGCTGGCTTTTGCTTTGCCTCAGGTGATTTTGATACAAGAACAGTTGTCAAAAAACCGTATAATTATTGACACCGACAAAAAGGGGAAGTGAGTCTTGTTTATACTTCTGGTTGTTCCTTCTTTTCACGTGTCACTTATGTTATTCTTTGTAGCTTCACCAAGCGTTTAAATAGTGTACCCATTCATAATATGGCTGCTGAAAACTATAGAGTGATAGAGCCTTGTTTAATAGTTTTATTTGTGAACAGTGTGATTGCATCTGTTACAAGTAGTACCGAATCCACAAAAAGCAAAACTGTTATTGTCATGGACAAGGGGAAGATGTACTTGCAACTTAACCAATTTGGGAAGGTAATTGCGTCATTCCTTCTCTTTACTTATTCAAATCACCTAAGATGATGGAATGGTCATGATTTCTTCACTGAACTTCCGTAGAATATTCCTATAATGGTAGTGTTGAAGGCGATGGGGATGGAAAGTGACCAAGAGGTCGTCCAGATGATCGGAAGAGATCCAAAATATGGTTCTCTATTGCTGCCATCCATCGAGGTATCTGAAATTCTTATTATAGCCACTCTGAGGTCCACCTGCATAAAAGCTACAGTGACAATTGTCCGAGCTATCTCCTGTTCAAAGAATACGTGACACTTTGCTTTGATGCACTTCTAAAAAAAAATCAACCTTGGTGGCAATTTGGGATTGTACTAAGAAATAGATCAATATGTGATGGAAGATATGTTGTTACTTGTAGCCTTAAAGCTCTAACATCTCATTTTCTTGCTGAGTAGTTTGTGTTTCATGATTTGCAGGAGTCTGCTAATTTAGGCATATATACTCAACCACAGGCTCTAGATTACCTTGAGGGAAAGGTACTTTCATAATGTTTTGTTACTTATGGAGTACTAATTTTTGGAAATTCTCTTTTTCTTTACTTTTGAATTTGAATTGTCAACTTGAGCCGCCTGTTCATCAGATATATGTAGTTGAAGCAAGTTAAAATTTGTTTGGATGCCAAATGCACTATAATATTCAATTCACAGCTATAATCAACATAAAACTGGTCTAGCTTTCCTTCTAGTTGCATGGCTTTTTTTCACCATGAACTTTAGGTTGAGACTGAAACGCTCTTCTTTGTCCAATCTATTAAATGTTTCTGCTATTTTCACAGGTTAAGAGGTTGCCATTTGCCCACAGTTCTTATGGAAAGGTTGTTCTGGAATTTTAGAGCACAACTTTTTGAATTGATTGGAAAAGATTTACTTTCTTCTGATGTGTGATATCAACTCAAATTTGTAATCAACAGGAAGGCCGTGCATTGTCTATTCTAAGAGATGTGTTTCTTGCTAATGTTCGGGTAGGTGGATTCTTTTGCATTCAGTTATTTGAACATCTTGTAGGGGCTCACATTGCTTATCTTTTCTATTAAGGCGAACAAAGATAATTTCCGTCCGAAGTGCATTTATGTTGCAGTAATGATGCGACGCATGATGGAGGCAATTTTAAATAAGGATACAATGGATGATAAGGTAAAAGTTGCTTTCGGGTTTATGTAAGTGAAATGCAATTTCTTTCGTAAATGGTCCTAAATACCTTATTTATGGTTACTTAATGGTAGTAGTGCATTTGTCATTTTTAATTTTTTTTTTCTGCCCGCCGATGATTCTTTTTGCTGTCCATGTGAGTAGTAGTTGTCATTGGCAGGATTACGTGGGAAATAAACGACTAGAGTTATCAGGCCAATTGATATCATTACTGTTTGAGGTAATTGGTGTCAGCAGTAAACTCTTCTTCCATTGGTTTATCCTTGTGATAATCTCAGATCCGATGAATAATCGTGGCAGGACTTATTTAAGACTATGCTTAGCGAGATTCAGAAGCATGCAGATAATGCTTTATCAAGATACAGCAGGTCTAGTCCATTCGACTTTTTTAAGGTTGGTAGCACTTGATGGTCTGTTCGTTGTATGCATGCTTCTGTTTAATCATTTTGGGAATTTTTTTTAAGAAGTAAACTCATCAAGGAAGTTTTGGGAATTACCAATTGAAAAATGACATTGTCCAACTAACGAGTATGCATTTTATTGTATTGCAGTACATACCTAAGGACCTCATTACAGTTGGTCTGGAACGGTCCCTCTCTACTGGAAATTGGGATGTTAAACGGTTCAGGATGCACAGGAAGGGCATGACTCAGGTACATTTCCTCTTTCTCGTGTATGGAATTTTCATTGGTTTTTTTATTTAATTCTCGTTCTGTTCACTTATGACTTTTGTCTATATTTCCTGAAGGTGCTTGCGCGCCTCTCTTTTATTGGGACATTGGGCCATGTGACAAGAGTTTCCCCACAGTTTGAGAAGTCAAGAAAAGTGAGTGGACCAAGGGCCTTGCAACCTAGTCAGGTATTGTTGGTGTTTCAGGGATCTTGAGCTCTGTAAGTAATTGTTTTATAAATAGGACAAGAAACAGCTTTGGTAATTATCGGTCTATACATATACAGTGGGGCATGCTTTGCCCTTGTGACACACCAGAAGGGGAGTCCTGTGGTCTGGTGAAAAATTTGGCTTTGATGACTCATGTGACAACCGATGAAGAGGAAGGACCACTTATATCTCTGGTATCTTAAGCTTTAAACCCGTCCTTTCTGTTCAGACATGTCCTGCTCTTCTGGTGTGAACTTTTCTCCTTTTCTTTGCTTTCTTTTTAATCACTTCCGTCTATTTTCAACTTGAATCACGGAAATTCCAGAAGTCATTGTCTTATTTGAGAGGTTCTAAAAGTTTTTAGCATATTTGAGCTGGGCATGACTTCATTGCATGATATACTTGTTCTAGTATCCGATAATTTGACATGTGCCACCATGATCCTGTTCTAATTTAAGTTACTTTATGAAAAAGTGATAAAAAATCGTACTGATGTTATAGTCTAAATTGTTTGTTTGTCCTAATTGCAAGGTTCTCACGTTTTATACAGTGTTACTGCCTAGGTGTTGAGGACTTGGAACTTCTATCTGCTGAAGAGCTTCATACACCAAGTTCATTCTTGATTATCTTTAATGGGCTCATTTTGGGAAAGCATAGGAGACCACAGGTATAACTTGTACACTCGACATTTTAGACAATTTAGATGCAGTTGTTCCCTGTCTTCATTTAAGGCACTGTGTTTATCAATCTTGTTAGAGGTTTGCCAATGTTATGCGGAAGCTACGGAGAGCTGGAAAAATTGGCGAGTTTGTTAGTGTGTTTGTCAATGAAAAGCAGGTATGATTCTCTCTGACTTCATGTGGTTTGCATGAGTCCTTATTCTCATCTTCGAGGAACCAGAGCACTTGGTATTGACCAGTTTGATTGGATGTTGCTGACTTTTGGATATTTTTCCAAATCTTCCTGGCCTAAAATTGGTGGCTCTCCTATTATGCAGCGTTGTGTTTATATTGCTTCTGATGGAGGTCGTGTCTGTCGTCCCCTTGTTGTTGCCGACAAAGGCGTATCAAGGATCAAAGATTACCACATGAAGGAATTGCTGGTAAGGTGGTGTATTTGAAGTGAGTTATATTGCAGAGAGATGCTCACATAACATTTTTCAGGACGGGGTTCGCACTTTTGATGACTTTTTACGTGAGGGTTTGGTTGAATATTTAGATGTTAACGAGGAGAATAATGCCCTGGTTTGGTTCCAACTTATCCCTTTAACATTCTTTCATTTTTCATTTTGCTTATCAATTCTCAAGGATAATGCAGGGTCTAATTAGATGGCTTTACTCATATATTCTGCAGATAGCTTTGTATGAAGCAGATACCACTCCTGAGACAACACACATTGAGATAGAACCACTCACCATCTTAGGTGTTTGTGCCGGTTTAATCCCTTACCCTCATCATAATCAGTCACCTAGGAACACATACCAGGTTGCTTTGCGTTTATCTCATTTTTGGTAACAGGATTTATTTATTTTTTAATCTTGTGTTACCTATATGTTTTCTTACTTGTGACTACCTTTACTGGATTTGATAGTGTGCTATGGGAAAGCAGGCTATGGGAAATATTGCATATAACCAGGCAAGTGTTCCTATGGAAATGTGAAATATTGACTGCAAAGCTAGATTTTTGCATTGACACCCTTCTATTTACCCTTGACACTGTAGTTGCTTCGTATGGACACCTTGCTATATTTGTTAGTCTATCCACAGCGACCTCTTTTGACAACACGGACCATAGAGCTGGTGCGTACATTTGACTTGTGATTGATATAAGATGTATTTCTCTCTCTATTAATCTTAGTTTTTGTTTTTAGATTGGCTATGACAAGCTTGGAGCAGGGCAAAATGCAACAGTTGCAGTGATGAGCTACAGTGGCTATGATATTGAGGATGCTATAGTCATGAATAAGTCATCTTTGGATCGTGGTTTTGGTCGGTGTATCGTCATGAAAAGGTAGGCTTATCATAAATGGCTAGTGCACGTCTGTTCTTGTGCTAAAAATTGGGTTTTCCGATAATCAATCAGTGCCTTTTTAAATGGTCAGGTACAGTGCTGTGAATCAGAAGTATGCAAACAGGACATCGGATAGAATACTTCGTCCTCCAAGGAGAGATGATCGCACTGGCAAAGGGGATTATCAAGATTGGGAGAAGATGCAGGTTAGTGCATCTTCATGTCATTATGCTTTTTTAGAGAAGTCCTGTTAGCTCAAGTTGCTCAAATCTCATCAAGTCATGGAAGACTGATTTCTGCTTACTGGTCGTATTGGGCAATGTACAGATATTAGATGATGATGGAATTGCAGCACCTGGAGAAATCATTCGGCCAAACGATGTTTACATAAACAAGGAATCACCAATAATGACAAAGGGCTCTCCTATGATGTCAGCCTTAAAAGATAGGTGATCAATCACTGATATAATTTAGAAGTTTGAGCACCTGTCTCATATTTTCAAGTTTTTAATAGTCTGTAATGTGCAGCGATTATAAGCCTAGTCGGCAAACTTTCAAGGGTACCGAAGGGGAGGCTTCTGTGGTAGATAGAGTGACCCTTTGTACTGATAAGAACGACAATTTGAGTATTAAATTCATGATACGACATACCCGTCGACCAGAGGTGATAATTCTGCTACTGCAGTGAGAATATACCATGTTTTCTTCTATGTTTGGGTTACAGATTCATCACTTTAAAATTGCAAAATTAGGTGGGAGACAAGTTTAGCAGCCGACATGGGCAGAAAGGTGTCTGCGGAACCATAGTTCAGCAAGAAGACTTCCCTTTTTCTGAACGTGGGATTTGCCCGGATTTGATTATGAACCCTCATGGTTTTCCGAGGTAGAGACCTTAACTTCTTCTGCTTGCGATCCAGTTAGCTTGACAGCATCTGGCAATCACGATATATGATTCCTAAAAAAATCTTCTCATTTACGGGTCATGTGATTCTTTTCTCCCTTTTTATCTATGCCCATCTTGATTGAAATCAATTACTAGCTTGAGCATTTCCAATAGGGCCTTTTCGTGTTTTTAGTCTGGTCGTCCTCTTGTGATCTTAATAGTTTTACTTCTTTAATTAGGTTTGTCGTTGGGAAAATAAATGAAATTATGCATCATTTACCGACTTCTTGCTCCTTTTTGTCAGTCGTATGACGGTGGGCAAAATGATAGAACTTCTTGGCAGTAAGGCTGGAGTTTCATGTGGAAGGTTTCATTACGGCAGTGCATTTGGTGAACCAAGCGGTCACGCTGATAGGGTAGAGGCTATAAGGTTTCTCTGTTCCGACTCCTCTAGTACCACACCTTTTCTTTTATGTTTCAGTGAATGATAACGGTTTTCCTCCATCTGGTGGTTGTCTGGCCTAATATTTAAGTGTCAAATTGCAGTGAAACACTGGTCAAACATGGATTCAGCTACAATGGAAAAGATTTCTTATATTCTGGTTTACATCTTTCTTTTTTCCTTCCTTTTCGCCATAATGTCGCATGTTTCTCCAAAATTATCACTTTGCCCGAATATCACAACTTATTCGAGTCTCCAAAGTTAAATTTTTTTTCTCTGTCGCGCCATATTCCTTTGGGATCTTTTGTGGATTGGATGAATGGGAGTGACCTTTTACTGTCATTCATAACTGGAAATCTTGTAATGTAGGCATATCTGGTTGCCCCCTTCAGGCTTACATTTTCATGGGGCCAATCTACTACCAGAAGTTGAAGCACATGGTAAGGCTGGTTCTCAAAGAACGATCAATCTGTTGCTGATTGTTTTATTTCCTTATACATGTGCTCAGAATGATGAGACTGCTATCTTGTTTTTCTGTTCCATTGATTCCAAATTTCTGGCTTTATGTCATGTTTCCTTAGGTCTTGGATAAAATGCATGCCCGTGGTAACGGCCCACGAGCGATGATGACGAGGCAGCCAACGGAAGGTAGAGCTAGAAATGGAGGTCAGTCTTTTCCCCTCTGCGCCCACTTTCAGATCAACAATCATTCATCTATTGTTCTGCCCTTGGGATGTGTGAGGTTGAGACTTACGCATTCGTTCTCCAGGATTAAGAGTTGGGGAAATGGAACGTGACTGTCTGATAGCTTATGGCGCGAGCATGCTCATATACGAGCGGCTCATGTTATCTAGTGATCCCTTCGAAGTCCAGGTAAGAAGTTTAAACGATTCCGGTTCATCATTACGTGACATTCTTATGCCACACAGACGTTGTTGTTTGGCACCCACACTAATTTGCTCTTATTCTTCAACAGGTTTGTCGGTCATGCGGTTTGCTTGGGTACTACAACCACAAGCTCAAGGCGGGAGTATGTTCTTCCTGCAAGAATGGTGATAACATCTCGACCATGAAACTCCCATACGCATGCAAGCTACTCATCCAGGTAGTTTTGCCACCCCATTCTTTATCAACATTCTGGGATGCTGAGCGGCCTTTCTTTCCGGGCTGGAGCCGTGGTTCCTGCATCTTCGTTATCTTTCAAGAGTTCACATGGCACAAGATACTGATCGGGGTTTGTATTACGTTTTTACAGGAAATGCAGTCGATGAATATCGTGCCGCGGTTGAAGCTCGCGGACTCTTGACGATCCGGATCCTTTTTTATATCCCCATTATTGGTTGTAAATTCATGTTTGGTACGAAGTAATGATTTAACACAAATGGAATGTCGCCGTGGGTAATTATTAAGTGATCGTTGGTAGTAAATTCTAAAAGTAATCACTTTTTTTAGTGTGATATTTGAAGTTTCTTATTTAGATTTTCTTGGTATTCCTTTTTAACTCTAGAATCTCAAAACTTTCATGCAAATATTTTTTTAGGGAAAATATCGATATTTGGCCCAATCTATAAGTTAGATTTAAGTTTTGGTATATCATTTAAAAATTTTTGAATTTAATCTTATTTCGATTTTACTTTTCGATGTGGCCTTATCCCTAACGCCGCGACGTGTTTTTGCTTTCTTGTGAATGACCATCACTATCACGTCATCATCAACTCCTAACACCTCTTCAGTAACCACCACGACCAACACCCTTACATCGCCGTCGCTGGCCTTGGTGTCAGCACCTTCCCTCTCCTACCCTGCTTCCCGTTCGCCGCCATCGCCACCCCAACCACCAAGCCAAGGTCAGCCGCTTGTTGCTGGTTTTTCCTCATCCTTTTCATCCGCCCTTATGTCTTGGCCATCCTAAACTATTACCCAAACCATCCCCGGAAGCCTTCACCAACTCCTCCGCTGCCACCTAAATCAAGAAGAGGATTAGGGTACTTGTCATCGTCCCAAATCACCTCTGCAAAGGACCAGACAATGGGGACAGGGGACCCTAACCCTTGATTTATTTTATTGTGATTGACACGTAGGAAAAATAAAAGACACGTTGGACATACGTCAGACTATGTAGGAAAGAGAAAAGAGACGTTATAGTCACGTCAGATAAACGAGACGGCGTTAGGGATAAAGGCTAAATGAAAAGTAAAATCGAAATAAGGCCAAATTCAAAAATTTTTAAATGACATGTCAAAACCTAAAATTATCCTATAGATATGGTCAAATATCCATATTTTACTTATTTTTTAAGAAAAATTAATTATTGATTTTAAAAACTGAACTCTCGAGACGATTGTTAGTTTGTAAAATATTTTTCGAAATAGAATCGGTAAATTAGAGTTTTTAAATTCGATTTTGATTCATAGATACTCGAATTTTGGCGCCTCCAAAACAAAAATCGCAATCTCTAACGCCAACTTTGTGCATCTGTTATCCAGTGTTAAGTCGGAGTCAGGGACTTCGACAAGGCAGCTGGCAGACCAAAATAGGAGTGAATGACTTCGATTTTTTACTCGGGGAGTGAAGGACTTGGATTTTACCAGAGAATTAGGGCAACTCTAATAAAATGAAAAAAAAAATGATGGGAGGAGTGGTTATGACTTATGAGCCGGTGAAAATCAGAGGTAAGGACTTCTTCCATTTTAGTAAAGGATTTTGGGGACTATCAGAGCAAAATCGGAGTCGTCTCCGAACTAAAATCGGAGTTAGGGACTCCGTTTTTTCGGATGGTATTCCTACCAACTTCATTAAAATTAGAGTCGCTTACTCCATCTCAATATGTGATGACATAGCCCATAAAGACGGTATCGAGGACTCCGATTTTTATCTTGAACGTGTCAAAAATCGATGTCTATTTACTTATAAATTAAAATCGAATTTAGTTATTCTAACTTAAGTACTTTAATTGAGAAATTTTAAATTACAAAATATTTTACGAAACAAACGTAACAAAGAAACACGGTACTAGTCGTCCTCAAAACGATGACGCATTAACGGTGCGTGGGGGATAAATTAGCCGCCGGACCGCAATAGGCGACGAAAGGGGCGAGACGATGGTGGGTGTCGGTGTCGTGGCCCCCGGGAACAGGGTTCTGGCATTTCCTTACTCCTTTGTGGAAGCCCAGGCACGGAAGCCCTCCGCCGCCTTCTGCTGTCAAATCCAGCCTCAAACGGAGGAGGAGGAGGAGGAGCAAGAGTCCGATAAGAAGATAGGGAGGTACAAGTGGGTGGAGGTCACTCCGATTGTTACCCCCCTCCAGAAGCAAGCCTTCTCCAAACTCCCCTTCAGGATGACCAACCGATGCAGGGCCCTCCTTCGGCAGATTATCGTCCGTCTGGGCGACTCCGACCCCCACCGTCTCCTCCCTTCTCTCCTCACCGAGTGGGTTTTCCTCATGAAGCCCGCCCGCTGCGATTGGCTCGCCGTCATCAAGCAATTGACCCTCATGAACCATCCCCTCCATCTCCGGGTCCTTCTTTTTCATTAATTCATTGCTTGATTACTGCTCCGATGTGTTTTGATTTTCTGTAGATTAACCTTTTTTCATTTTTCAATAGGTTGCGGAATTCGCGCTGCTCGAAGAATCTTTTGAGCCTCACATCCGCGACTACACCAAACTGATTCATGCCTACGGGAAAGAGGGCCGTATCAGCGATGCGGAGGCCCTTCTCAGTGTCATGAAAGAAAGGGGATTCGTGGTTGATCAGGTTGTTTTGACTGCCTTGGTCCATATGTATGGCAAGGCTGGGAATCTGGAGCTCGCTGAGAAAGCCTTTGGAGATATCAGGCGGCTTGGCGTACCCATCGATGTGAGAGCTTATGGAGCTATGGTCATGGCTTATATCAGAGCCGGGATGCTCCCTAGGGGCGAGGATTTGCTCCGGGAGATGGACGAGCATGAGCTGAGAGGCGGAAGTGAAATATACAAGGCACTGTTGAGAGCTTACACACGTGCTGCTGATAGTGAGGGAGCTCAGAGAGTCTTCGATGCCCTTCAGATCGCGGGGATCATTCCCGATGCCAGAATATGCGGACTGCTCGTGACCGCATACGCAGCATCCGGCCAGATTGAGAGGGCGTTTGCTGTGGTCGAGAACATGAGGAAGGCGGGCATTGAACCCAATGACAAGTGCGTGGCCGCAATCCTGGAGGCCCATGAGAGGGAGAATAAGATCATGGGCGCGTTGAACTTCCTGTTGAAATTCGAGAGGGATGGCCTTGTGATCGGGAAGGAGGCATCCGAGATTCTCGCACGTTGGCTGAGGAAACTTGGGGTGGTGGAGCAAGTAAAGTCAGTGTTGAAAGATTATGAGGCAAGGGAAGCGGCTGTTGTGGACCACGACACCCTTCCTGGTGGGACGGAGGACCTGCCCATGAGAAGAGGGCTCGCCGTGACCCCTACAACTCGTGGTCGTCAATCTTCTCAAAGAAGAGGTAATGGTCGATGATCGAGTTTCGATGATGGCATTTGCATACATAGAATAGACACGAGGCTGACCGAAGAACGTGAGATCGACCCATTTACATAAATTGAATTTGAGTCGTGGTTCGAATCGCTTGATTAGTTAATCAAGTCCCGTTCGAGTCCAACACTAATCGGACTAGATAATTTCGCGTTCACAGCACATATTTTGAGCTGAGTTGAATTGAGCCGACTACAGACGACGGATGAGTCAATTGCAAGCCTTCTTGCCCTTCCTGCGAAGCCCGAAAAGGCCCAATTTCTAAGGCCTGACCCAATAAGTCTCGGCCCAACCCCCCGCCGCCGCCGCCGCTGCTTGATGTGATGCCCGCTTTCGTCTTTGCGTCGGGAAGAGGTGGGAAACCGTGTCGAGCAGACCGATGGACGAGAGGGAGTTCAAGCGCATACTCGCTCTCTTCCCCGTCGTCCGCTCTCGTGACTTCTGCGTCAGTCCTTCCTTCCATTCCCTTCCCTAGTAATTTGATCGCTGGATTCTTTGACGGTCCGCTCTTGCGGCGTGTTTTTTTACTCTTCGTGAAGTAGAAAGTTTCTGGCTGTGTTTCGTTTTTCCCTTTGGAGATGGATTCTTTCCGTGCCGTCGCTTGATTGGATGGCTCTTCGGGTCAGCGTGTTAGGGATTAACTACGGTTTGTGTGGATGTGATTAGTCAAAGTGCTAGGTTTTTGTGATCGGATAGAGCTCGGCTGAGTCTGTATTACTGCGGCTATTTGTGCGATTCGGTATTGAATGTACACGAATCAAATGGTGAGGCATAGATTGTGAAGATGGGTTGCATGGAGATTTTTTTTTGTTTGTTTTTGGTAGTGGAGATTATTTCTGATAAGGTGTGGTGTTTACAGGCTGATCAAGATTCTTCTGGAGGGTCAACCTCCCATTCCGTGCATGATGACCCGGTATTTTGTTTTCTTAATCTCAGATTGAAGTCCCCTTAATTTCTCTCAAAATTATTACGTCTTTCCCTTAACCTGGAATACTGATTTTCTTTTGTCTTTTGATACGTGATATAGGTGGAGGAATGGCATGACGCTTGGGACAATGGAGACAAGAATGATCAGAACAATGACGGGATAGATGCTAACGGTGCGTTTTTTACTCTTAAGAAACTTTTTGTTGACGTATAATATCAGGCAATTCTGAACAGGAGTGTGAAAATATGAGCTCTTCTGATGAACTTTTGTGTTGACGTATTACATGAATTCCCTGGGCAACAAGGTTCATTTGATTGTGCATATGGAGCATAGTTTCTAGGATAGCTTTGCACATGTTATTCTTATATGCGAAGTTGCTGGACAATGTTCCGACTTCTGAGGGAATTAACTTTTTGGTCGTACAGATGCCTTCTGGAAGAAGCTGAAGTCGACTGTTGCGCGCAAGGTGAATTTTCCCTTATCTGGGATATATGGGTATAACTGCCTCAGGCAGAATATTCTATATAAGTTTCGCTATAGATGAGGTGATGGTACAGAACAGCAAAAGTTTGATGGTGTGTAGAGAGCGTAGGCTGATGCTAGCTTTCATTTTCTACCGGTTATGATTTTCATATATTTTGTGAATAGACATATTTCTCCTCATATTCCTATAAGCCGTTAAGAGTGAGAACAGAAATGGTGTAATACCCTTGGTCTTTCCAGGTGGGTGTCACAGAGGCAGAAAAGTTCTGCAGCGCGTTCCAACAAGCTCACAGGAAGCTGGCAAGTCCAAGTCCGATTGTATTATCGTCCCTTTATAAACAGCTAGTTTCTCTTGCTAACTAGCTACTTCCTCCTTGGACTTTCTTGCAGGTTTTTGAAGTGATGAATTCAGATGCTGCCAAGAAATACATTGAATCCGGTGGTAGCCCGGAAGAATAATGTAAGCGCACACCTCTCCCTCCTGTGGAAGCTTGGACCTTTGTAAGGGTAGTGGGGTTTCTTGGTACTTTGTTGTAGCTTATGAAAAATTAAGTATTAAGAATTGCTAAAAGTAAAGCGTTTTGCTTATAAAACTTGCTTATAAAAGTAAACGATGATTCTCATGATTTTTTTTTTAAATTAATTACTAGGTATCAGAAACGGGTTAAGAACATAATTTCATTACTACAGGGGAAAGCTAATGGAAGTTGAGTTGAGAGGAGGGTTTGGGTTTGAGGCTTGCATGGGGGCGTCATTAGGCCCGTCATCAGTATCCCCTAACCTTTTTCCTTTTCTTTTAAATGATTTCTCGGGTCATCCATCTCTTTTTAAGGTTGCTATTAGACTGGATGCTGAACAAAGTGCGTCCTATTCTTGGTTATCTGCAATTTTTTTCCCTTTTTTCTTCCTGATTTTGATCTGACTAGGATTCGGCGTAAACCATGTTGAAATTTTTAAATCTTTTAGGTCAAATGATAAGATTTCAACATCGTGTCTGAGTGGTCAATCGTACACGTAAAATCCTCAATATAAGGTAAAAATGTGCCAAGAACCCTTAATCAAGGGCTCGGAGAAAAACAAAATCGATCTATTAGTTTGATGAAGCATGTTAAATTATATAATATAAACTAAATCTCTCGTCGTCGTACCGTATGACTCTTTTATTCTAGATCTTTATGAAGATTTTGAACAAAAACATAAAGTTGCGATATGTCATTGGAGAACGCTGGTTCTTGTGCATTCTCTGGTGAGTGAAAGGGAATGGCAGTGGGGTTTACTCTGTCTATGTAATATAAGGTTTTGGCCGCGGTAGAGTTGGGAAATTCTGGACATGTCAGCAGGATTCTAAATAGTTATCCCTGATTTATTTGACCTCATTCCTGACTTTTTACGTATGTTAGACGTGGATTCCCCAAAATTGCAAATCACCCAAACCACAGAGGTAATCGAACGACCATTTGTGCCTAAATAGTGGTCAAAATCGACTATTTTGGTGCTTTTACGCAAAACTAATTAATTTTTCATGGGCATTTTTTTAATCATCATAATCGCATGAGGTTAGAATTTGATTAATTTTAAAATTAACCAAACATGATCAAATGATGTTCTATAAATTATTTAGCAAGTTAATGGTCGTTAAACATGATTAACTATACCTTCTTTTAAAAAAAAAAAATTGGGGGTGATATGTTATAAACATAGTTAATTATTTTCTTACAATATGACATATCAAGAAATTTTCTTATTGTCGTCGTGTCATTCATTCTCTTAATTATTTTCCTCGACCTCGTCCGGCTTATTTTATCAAGCATTAGTCCACGTGGCGTGGCATGTCACCGCCTTGTTTTGGAAACATTTCCTACTCTAAACGACCATCGGATTAAAATATTTTGAAACTTAGCCGTCAATTTATCTACTACAATTCATCTCTCGTTCCTTTTTGACAAATCCATCCATTCGGTGGACCATTAAATAAAACCCATCACAACATTTATTCGTACGACATACACACTGTCATCGAATAAAAGTAAACAAGCGGGGACAATACAAGCGGCGGGCAGACACCCCATCAAGAAATGTGAACGGAGGAGGTCCTCTGATTCCCAATATCCCCATCAATCAAGCCGTTACATGCAAAAAGGAGTAGTTGAAGTCCACACCCAATAAATCAGTAGCAATTCCTTCTTCCCTCTTTCTCGTTTGTCATGATGAAGGTCGCTCAGCCTCCCCGTGGTAGTGCCAACACCCCAACGGCGTTGCAGCTTTCGGGGACAGCTGACCTCTCTTTTCTTTTTCTTTTGGCTCTCTGATTTCCCCGGGGACTTAGGCTCCCCCTTCTCCCCCTCCCTTCTCATATTTCTTTTGGACCATTCATCCCACCGAGGAGAACGAATCCCTTTTCGCTTGTTTCTGAGCATTAGCTATTTCGAATCCAAACCGAACCGAATACCGAAATATCAAATACTAAACTTTCTAAATTTCATCATTCAAATACTAAACCGAATTCCAAACTTCTAAATACCGAAATAATTTCGATATTTCGATTCGGTACTTGAGAGTTCCAAACTTTGAACTGGGCTGAATCATGTGTCAAGCCTTAAAAATAAAAATTATTCAAGTCAATAAAACACAAGCCCCTGAAAACAAAGAAACACGTCAATCAATTCTCTTGCTACACTCCCTCTATTTATTTATTCCATTGCCCCCCGACAACAACAAAACCATTTCATCGGAAGGTTAGAAAACATGAAATTTTGGTAATTATTTTGTGAAACTTAGTAAATCTTCATCCTAGCTTCCTCTTCACTGCAAACCTCAAAAGCAACTAAGCAAGTTAGAAACAATCCCATTTCAAGCTAGTATTCAAATCCATCTTCAATTTATTCACAAGGAATCCAACAACCGTCAAGTAATCAACTCAAGTTGAGGATTTAGAAATGTCTATGTGTTCATCACAACCTTAGTATGTCCCCCCATTAACTGAAAAAGGGAACGATGATTCGAGACATTATTCTATCTGTCGACAACCTTGGCAAGGGTCTTGGTGTAATAATCAATGATCTCATCCCTAGTAAGATCACCTACGGGCTTCTCCACAACCACGAGCCAATGCTCGGAATCGCAGCCATCCAACAGGATAGTGTCCTTGGGGGTACAATTAGACCAGTTAGGGCCAATGTCCTTGAGGGAGGAGGAGGTCGTCTAGAAGCATTTCCACGGGGTGCCAACGAAGGGAACTCGAACAAGGGAGGGGGCGGAGGAGAGAGCAGTTGAGGACAAGCGACGGGAACGAAAGGGCTGAGGAAGAGGGATGGGATCGGGCGGTAGAGAGGCAACCCTAGCTCCTAGCTCCACTGTTTATGTTTATGTGGACCTAAATGAGGAGGCCACACCTCGTGTAGCAGTAGCTGCAGGCCCTTCGAACGCGGAAAACGTCAACAACATCCCCCCTATGCCAACGACGGAGGCAGACACCACTTCTCGCGGTTGCGTCTACGCACCGTGAGAAGCCATTTTGTATTTTAATGTTTAGTGGCTGCGTAGGTCACATTAAGGTGGAAGAAGCTCGATGAAGTGGTCTCGAGACGACGACATGCTTCGACGAATCAGAATGCACAACAACAGCCTGCCTTACCCTCGGAATGGAAAGCAAGGTGTTGGCAGCCCACTCTCGGAGGTGCTGCTCTTCTGTCCAGCGACAGAATAGAGCTTACTCAAGTTCCTTTCTCTTCCCTAGTCGTGTGAATAGTTGTGCGTCGAAATTGAACTTGTATAACCTGAGTTATGGCCGATTCTTTGGATGGATGCATGCTGAAGTTTATGATGCCCGTCACTGTTGTTAATGCTTCGTGTCTTTATACATAACTCTTTACTCCGTGATGGATTGAGCTGATTTTAGACTCTTTAGATCTCTTTCTTAATGAGGAACAACTTTCATGTTGACCACTTCTCCAAACAAACATGTTTAACAGAAGTTTTTGGTCCTTGAATGTCAACGAGTAAAACTGACCTATTTCATGCATCCGTCAGGTAGCAGTCGCACTCCGTCGGACATAGCTTTGTCTGTACAGCTTGGATCTTCCTGAAACTACTTTGTATCACTTCCCTTTTAAGTTATCTAAAACTTTCGTGTTTTGAACTTCTTCATTTGAGGCCTCTTCGGTTAAGTTTTGTCATTGAAAGTTGGACTATAAGTTAGCCTCGGTCTGCACACGAGCAGGAAGGCTTATTCGGTGTTCTGGACACAATTTTAACACCAAAGCTCCATTTGACCTGAAACTTGTATTAGATACCTCTTTTATTAACCTAAATCTTTCATGTTTTGAAAATTTTCATTCAAGCAACAAAATATGGTCAAATCATTAGTAGGTGCAGTGGACACAAAAACGCCACTGCACCCTGCGGCAGACATATATTGCTGCAAAGAAAAATTACGTACTTTTCACGCCATGCATTGAAATTTTATGAAATTGATGTCTCTACAACCGTATTTTAGTTTTCCACAAGTTTGATGTTTTGAACTTTTGCATTCAGGTCCATCTGGTCGGTCAAAACATTTAAGGAAAATGGGGTCCTCCCTTGCATCTTGCCTTCCAGCGGTACGATGAGTAGTCTGTGCTCTAGAACTCATAACTTGCTCATCTGAACTCTGAATGGACCGAAATTAGAACCTAGAGTTAGAATTTTTAATTTTTTACAAATTTCATGTTTCGCATTTCTCAGTTTGAGCCACTTTAATCCACGGTCAACGGGGTCAAACTCACCCTTGTCGTCACTTTACTGGCAACACACCACACGTTAGTTTTCAAACCTTGGTATGGTAAATGACAAACAAGTTTTCTAAATTCTGGTAAAATTTCACAAATTTTGGAAAAGTTTATGATTTTTTAATCATCGTTCATTTGCTGCGATCCGAGGAAACGGTCGAAGGTTGGTTGAACTTCTCTTTGCCTTGTGGAATAAGATTCTACCATTAGAACTTTGTCAAATTGGACAAAATGCTTGTCATTAATCTTATCCTTTTGACGACATAAGTCCTTATGCTTGTCTCTTTGATTGCATGTTTCAAACATTCTACTTCCAATATTCCTTCACTTCCGTAGGGTTCATAACATGTATGGATCAATGGAGTGGACATGGAACTACTCTCTCTAGCCATTTTGGATATTCTCGAAAGATCACAAGTCATCTCGATTCCCCTCCCTCAAACGGTAAGTCATGCCTTACTAATTCAATTCGATTGAATTTCGTTCAAATTTAATCGATATTTAGGCCTGGTATTTCCCATTTCATTTTCTCTGTTTTACATGTAAAACAACGAGGAATTCACTATCAAGGGACATTATCTTCCCACATCATGGATGGTCGACATCAACGGGCCATACAACGCCCTGTAAGTCTCATTCCGACTTACATAGTAAATTTTTTAGTTGTTTCAAATATTCAATTAAAATTTTCTAACCTCCACCGCTTTCTGGTTTGATTTACATGAAAATCAGTCGAGTTTCATGGGAATTCGACAAGACGAATCTCGGAGATCAAAGACTTGAAGGCGCGTGTAACAAACCGCGTAGGTTGGATGTTCTCGCTAAAAAATGCCTCGAACGAAGATCAAAGCAGCCTTAGCCGAAAAATCTAAGGTACAAAAGGAGGTGCGGGCCTCCCGATTTTCTTCATTCCCACCTGTAACGGGTCGAGGGCCCAGGTGCATAGCCCCACGGTCGCCACCCTTCCCCGCTCCCTTTGATCTAAGTAATTGTTTGTGTTTGTTGTGGTGCATGCTGGTAGGCTTTAGGATTTTTGTCGCATGTGACTGTAAATCCTCAAACATGAGTTGGGGTCCACTGCTTGTAAAACAGTGACATTAGCCCAGAGTCATGCCCGGATCGGGTAAACGCCCGTTAACCAAAAGCAACCTTTTGGAGCAAACGCCACATTTTCATATGTTTAGAATGTAAGATCTAGTAAATAGAAATTTTCAAACCAACTATTTTCCCGACTTAAATAGTTTTTAAAAATAAGTCGGTCGCGACTCCATAATAGCTTAGTAACAATAAACACCATTTTTACGGAGCCGTCATGGATGAGGGAAGGCGACGCGAGCCGTTCCCGCTCCTCCTGAAAATTCATTTTGCGGATCATGCTCCGCCCATCGCCCTTTGCCTTCCCGAGACGATCGGCGAGGGCCCGAACATGCCCGATTAAGAATCGAGGGAGTATCGACCCCGATATTCTCCGCAGCGCCTTAGCATTCGAGTCATGGCATCGACCGGAGGACACCCGAGGGAGCGGGCCCGGATACTCGTGTCGTCCGGACCGCCGGGGGCGAGGCCTGAGGGGATATATCATACATCTGACTAAGTGTAAACCGCTAGTAGAATTATCTGTTATGCGGGGATATATTGTTGCATTCCCAAGTTCTTTGATGTTATTGTTAATGTGTTAAAGTAATTTTGATTGTGCATGGTTCCTAATAATATTATGGCCTTTTTAACTGTGTGAACATCTCTGTAATTTTTTTCAACACTCTTTCCATGACTGGATGGACGTAATGGTCGTGTCTGCAGCCACGCTGCTAGGACTGTTTATTATGAAAGTACCCGAGACACGATTTTATGGTCCGCCAGGGCCTCCAACCTTCCGGTGCGAGGCTTGCTTTGATCTACAAAGACATTCACATCAACTTAGCAGACTCTGGTCCCGAATTCACTACAATACCTCGGATGGCCAAAATTCCTTCCAAGTCGAGATCTCCTCATTCCGATGAAGCTTCCTGATACCTCCGTAAAACCCATTCCCGTCGTTGCCTTCTTCCCGGTGATTCCTCCTGTCTAAGGTCGTGCGCCACCACCACGACCCTTGTTGGTGTTGATTGAATTCCACAACCACGACATCTGCAATTCCACCAGATCATGCCTGAGTAACAACAGTAATGGGAGATTGGACCGGGGTTTTTCAAAGGTATGAAAATCTCCTGTAGCCTATTCTCAATCAATGAGAGTGTTTAGTAGCAATAGTTGGGAAAGATTGGGACATATTCAGTCAGGTAAACTGTCTATGGATGTCCACACACAACACAGGGTGATGCAAAACTCTTGTCGGTCAATTTTCCTTAGGATGTTAACACGGGTATGAATTCCGTGGTCCGGGATTTCTTGATCTCCTAGCTATAAGGGAAGTTATCGTGCGGAAAGGGACTGGAATGATGACTGACTTACCACTTTTTGGGCATCGGCAGAAGCTGGAGCTCCTCTGATCACACGATTCTTTGTGACCAATAACTCCATACCACCAACCTGAAATAACCATAAGCCATTAAAGGGAAGCATGATCTAATTCTCAAGTGCGAAAAATTGAATGCCTACCATAAGGGTCCTCCCTATTAATTCTCCATTGGATTTCAATGCTATCGCCAGGTCTTAGGTCCTGGAGACAATCCGAAACATGTATGTCATGGGGAGGAGTATCGGCAGGTGGTGCTCTTACCCAGCCCTAGGGTATCCCGCTCTCTGTTGCTTCCTCGCTCCCGTGAGTAGGATACCTGTAAAATCAGTCTACTTGTATTACCATGTTGTGTAACACAACCAACAGCGTCGATAATCACCTGGCCTGGAACGTGTCGGTTTTGGAATCGTAACGAAGTTGAGCATCGTAACAGGATAACATGAATCCCTGCAATACAAAGTCAGGAAGGGTGAACACCCTCTGATGACGATCACGACGTGCTAAAACAAAAACGTGATAGCAACACCTCACGGTCGTATACTTGGGCCGGGAACAAGAACTTCCCAGTCTCGAGGGCGAGATACCACGACATCATCGTACCGGACGGTACATAACCCTCGTGTTCTACGTCATGGAGATCAGACCTTGGCATCCCCCATGACACAGGCCAGAGATCGGGCGACCCATTCCCCGAAGAAACATGCATCTCCCACTCCCTACGAGCGGTCCTCCTAATCAAACCACCCCATTTCCGCTTCATGTGCCTCTCCCAGATCTCCAGAGCACCTCTCGTGCAACGACATGCAGACACAGGTGTTTAGTCACAGAAATTATGGGTCACAGATATTAGCCCAATCTTAGCCCATGAAAGGAAAATCCAGGAAGGAGGTGACCACGGATACATACAAAGCGAAGGCTTGTTGGACGAAGGGATCACCAAGCGACAAGATAACCAGGCGACGGGCGACGACAGGTCGGCGAAGCGACAAGCGACAGTCAGACTGGACGAGCGATGAAACTCTACGACGAAGGCCAATGGGCTACACGATCGATCAGTCAACTGTTAAGAAACGCTCCAGAAGATCTCGGGTTCCGGAAGAAGATTGTTGCCAAATTTGCTCATATGGAAAAGAGATTTTCCATGGAGACTGGCAGCAAATGAAGCGTAATATATGTGCAATATTACATTACCGTATATACGTAGGTCTAGCTTATTATAAATAGTTATTCTTAGGCATTGTACATTAACACCTCTCTACAAACGGACATATATTGTCATATTTTATCTTTTCAAGCATTCCAGCGTTCAAGCTCTCTTTGTGCTCCTGCGTTCTTGCTAACTCTCGAAGGCATCGTCGATGGCATCCGTAAGTGCTTCCCCTTAAGGCTGCCCATCCGTTGTCTTCATCCTTTCCTTTCATTTCATACGGCGACCACACATTTTAACGAATCCCTTGGGCACCAGTTACCCGTAGTGCCTGAAGGTTGACAAAGACGATGAAGAAGTTGTAGATTTGGGAACAAGCTCCGGCAACCCACACAAAGCAAAATAGAAAGAAGAATCTTATTGAAATTCTCTCTTGTACAGACCCCCTCTGCGCACTATAAAGTGGAAGTTGAAGAAAAAAGGTAAGCCCCCCCCATCTAACAAACTAACAAACTTGTTGTTGTACAATTATCATTACACCCTCATAAATAAAGAATTCATGTGGACAATGGACTGGGCTCTAGCCTCAAACATCATCCAGACTCACAGGCCTCAGCTGCGTAAAGTCCTGGTCCACTACCCTCAACTTTGTGGGACTATTCCTTGTGCTGTGTATTATGGTTGCTGCGCTCACACTCCCCCTCAAGATGAGAGCTGTGAATGTCCTTCATTCCCATCGTGCCAATAAAAAAATTTAACCTGCCAGCGTGTAGAGCCTTGGTGAATATATCCGCGAGATGAAACTGAGTCTGAGTGTGCAACACTTTGATGACTCCTTCGTCAACTCTCTCTCTTACGAAATGTAGATCTATTTGCAGGTGTTTTGTCCGCTCGTGGAACATTGGGTTCTTGCTGATGTATATAGCTGATTTGTTGTCGCAATAAAGCATAATTGGCTGCTTCGTGACAACTCCCGGATCCGCCATCAAAGTTTTCAACCAAACAATCTCTGTCATTGTAGTAGCGATAGCCCTGTACTCCGCTTCTGTGGAACTTCTAGATACTGTGCTCTGTTTCTTGGAGCGCCAGCTTATCAGTGAATCACCCAAGAATATGCGGAACCCTGTTGTCGATTTTCTACTCATAGCGCAGCCACCCCAGTCGCTATCAGAGAATGCTTGAAGCCGTGCCTCTGCTCTGCTTGCGAAGAACATGCCTTTTCCAGGAGTCCCCTTTAGATACCTCAACACCAGACATGGTGCATCCCAATGTTTCTTCAATGGTTTGTCCATAAACTGTGCAAGCACATGTACCACGTAAGTCAGATCTGGTCGCGTAATGCCCAAGTAAATGAGCCGACCCACCAACCTTCTGTATGCACCAACATCTGTCACTTCACCCCCTTCTGCGTGTGTCAACCTGTGGTTAGGCACAATTTGTATGGAACATGGCTTGACTCCCAACTTTCCCAAAATCCTCTAGCAAGCGCAAAGCATAACCTCGTTGCGAGATAAAAATGCCTTCCTGTGATCGTGTTATTTCCAATCCCAAGAAGTACCTTAATTTGCCAGGGTCTCTCAACTTGAAATGGCCCTGCAAGTGGCTCCTCAGATTATCAGTGAGTGCATTGCTTGACCATGCAATAGCAATGTCGTCGACATAGACAAGAACTCCTAGAAAATCCTTGAGAGCACTGCTTGGTGAAAAGAGAATAGTTGGCCTTGGATTGAATAAAGCCATACTCCAACAGACAAGAGGTCAACTTACAGTTCCATTGCCGAGAGGCTTGTTTAAGACCATAAAGCGACTTATTAAGCATGCAAACCAGTGGAGCAGCTGTTGAACTCCCTTGAATCTCCAAACCCTGTGGCAGCTGCATGAATACTTCCTCAATAAGATCCCCATTGAGAAAAGTGTTATGGATATCGAATTGGCGTAATTTCCACCCTCTGATGGCTGCCACAGCTAGAAAGGATCTAATGGAAGAGTGCTTGGAAACAGGGCTGAAGGTTTCTTCATAATCGAACCCTTCTCTTTGTGTGTATCCTTTGGCCACCAAGCATGCCTTAAACCTCTCCACAGTCCCATCAGCCTTCAACTTAGTTTTGTAGACCCATTTACAACCAATGGCGCGTTTGCCTGGTGGAAGAAGCACCAAATCCCAAGTGTTATTATCTGTCAAAGCCTACAATTCGGAAGCCATAGCGTCTTGCCACTGTGGAATACTCTTCGCCTCTCAATAGCTCTGTGGCTCATGATGATTTTCCAGGGACAATAAGAAGGCTCTATATGGATTGGATAGCTTGGTATAGGAAATACAAGAGTCAATAGGATAAGTGACAGAAGATGGAGGAGGTGGAGAACTTACTGGCGTGCCCAAGATGGATGAATCAGGACTCACTTACTGAGAATACAGGTCATGATGGTAGTCTTGAAGATAGCTGGGAATTTTGTGCAACCTCTTACTTCTTCTCAAGTTAGTGGCATTGTCTGGTTTTGGTTCTGGTTCTGGTGAGGGAGAAGGCACAAGAGGCTCTATATTTGTTTGGTGTTGTGAGCAAGTTTCAGGAGAATGAGGAATATTGATAATGGGGTCTGCAGTAGGAAGGACTGGGGTAGGTGTCCGAGGGTGTTGTATGCTGTGATTAGTTCTAAATGAAAAGATGGACTCATAGAAACAAACATCACGAGATATAAAAATCTGATGTGAGAAGAGATCAAACATGTAATAGCCTTTAACATTGAATGGGTAACCTATGAAAATGCATTTTCTAGCTCTCTTATCTAGCGTTTTCCTACCATATGACAAAGTGCAAGCAAAGCACAAAGAACCAAACACACGCAGACTATGTAGAGAAGGTTTATGATGAAATAACTTTTCATAAGGAGTCATGCCATGCAGAATCTTGCTAGACAGCTGATTAATGGTGTGTGTTGCAGTCATGAGAGCATATCCCCAGAACTGAGTAGGAAGGTTGGCTTGAAACAACAATGCTCTAGTCATTTGTAAAAGGTGTTGGTGTTTTCGTTCTAACACACCATTTTGTTGTGGGGTTGCTAAACAAGAGGTTTGGTGTAATATGCCAAGCGATTTGTAGAAGTCTGCTAGATGAAATTCATTTCCATTATCACTCCGAATTGCTTTGATATCTGCATCAAACTGTGTTTTTATGAACTTATGGAATTCAGAAACTAAAGACTTCACCTCTGATTTGTGATGCATGAGAAATATCCATGTTACTCGGGAATAATCATCAACAATGGTAAAAAAATAACGAATTTCAGAATTTGGCCCCCATATATCACAGTTCACCAGATCAAAAGGTTTGGTTGTTTTAATGTTGCTTAAAGGAAAAACTAGTCATTTTTTTTTCGCTTCATGACAAATAGAACAAGCATTTTGTGTTAACATTGTAACTGAAGGTTCTATTGACTGTATAACTGAAAGTTTAGTTGGTGGTATATGACCAAGGCGCACATGCCAAAGATAAAAAAGGTCTAAGGTGGTATGTAGTTTAGCTGAACAAGAGCTATGCAAAGTATTGCTATCAGAGTTTAGAATGGCTTTGGTTCTAACTTGAGAAGTTGCAGAGGTATCTCTTTTCCCATCTGTCTTCTTGAGCACAAACAGACCATCCTATCGTTTAACAAGTCCAATCGTCATCCATTTGTGCAAGTCCTGAATGTAACACCAATAATGAGAAAAAATAACACAAACACTGCTGGTAAATGTTAATTTGCTGACTGAAATCAGATTAAAGTGAAAAGATGGCACAAACAGCGTGTTTTCCAGAACTAGGTTGTCAGTGAGTTTGACAACGCCTATATGTGTGGCTAATACTGTGGAATTGTTAGGAACTTGGATTTGCAGTGGAACTGTTAGCTGGTGGTATGAAGTAAACAGGTTAAGAGATGAAACAATGTGATCGGTGGCTCCTGTATTAATGATCCAGGAGTCATGTTTTACCCAGTTGGTTGTTTTGGTGAAAGATAGAGTACTTGCGAAGTTTTGAATATGATTTGTTTCAATGGGGGATGAAGTGGATGAGGTGGTAAGTTTCTGTCCCTGGAGGGCCGCAGCTGTGGTTTGACTTAGATCCTCCACACTGAGCAATGCTAATAGCCTCTGAACTTGGTTCTCTGACAAAGTGAAAGGTGATGCTGGCTATTGCAGGAAGTCATCCTTGTTCCCAGTTACAGCCATGTTAATCGTTCTCTTGCTGCTAGTCCCTTGTTGCTTCAGAAATGACTGACCTCTCCCTCTGCCAAACATCTGATTTGGTGGAAATCCAATCAATTGGTAGCACCTACTCTTCAGATGGCCCTTTTTCCCACAATGCTCGCAAACCATTTCAGATCTAAACTTCTTCCTTTCAGCATACGCCAACATTCTATTAGAATCATGCATCATAGACATCTCCTGGTCTTTCCTAGAAACTGCAGTTGCTGCAATTGCATTCCCATACAACATTACTTCCTCCCCTCTTGAGTTTTGCTGCATTTCTTCTCTTTGAAGTATGTTGTAAGCCTCCCCCAAAGTGGGAAATGGCCTCCTTAATAGTATCTGACTTCGCAAGGCACTATACTCGCAGTTCAACCCATTTAGAAACTTGAGCACCATATCCTTCTGCAACTCCTCTGCATAATCCTTCTCCCATCCGCAATCACACTTCCCACATTTACATCTCGGGTAGGGCCGATATTCTCTCAGTTCCCTTAATATTCCAAGCATCTCGTTATAGAAAGCTAAAATAGTCTTGTTACCTTGAACCAGCGAGTGATACTGTTGCTGAATACAGCACAGACGCGAGTCATCCGGTTCCCCATACCGCTCCTGAAGCTCCTCCCAAACTTCTCTCGTGGTGTTTAGATAAAAAATGGTCGATGCAATTGCCGGTGACACCGACCTCTGCAGCCACGACCTTACCAAATCATCACAACGCTTCCAAGCAGGGAACAAGCTATTGTCTGCTGCTAGTTTGGGAATCGACCCATCGATAAAACCAGCCTTGTTCTTGATCGACACTGCTAATTCAAACAAGAGTTTCCAAGTTGCGTAATTACCCTCAGAAAGCTCCGGCGCAACTATGGCCCCCACCTACTGATCCGCTGCATTCACAAAGAATGGAGGCTGCTGGCTGTCCAGATTCACAATCTTCATCTGTCCTCACAACTCCTTTAGGCGGCTACAACCTGCTTTGATACCATGAAGGTTAACAAAGACGATGAGGACGCTGGAGATTTGGGAACAAGCTCCGGCAACCCGCATAGAGCAAAACAGAAAGAAGAATCTTATTGAAATTCTCTCATGTACAGACCCCCTCTGCACACTATAAAACCCATCTAACAAACTAACAAACTTGTTGTTATACAATTACCATTACACCCTCACAAATAAAGAATTCATGTGGACAATGGACTGGGCTCTGGCTTCAAACATCATCCAGGCTCACAGGCCTCAGCTGCGTGAAGTCCTGGTCCACTAACCTCAACTTTATGGGACTCTTCCTTGTGCTGTCTGTTATGGTTGTTGCGCTCACAGTGCCAGAGATTTCCGACGTATTTGGATCCGGATTGTCCGCGGTCACTTCCTGAGCGAACAACAGGCCATGTTAAAGAGTCCAGCTGGCTGGAGGAGTGCGAGGATGTCGTGGAAGGCCAATTTAGGGAGGTCCAAAACGGAAGCCTCCTCCCTGGTTTGTTCTTGTTCACTCTTCATCTGTACTCAAGGAATTGGAACACGACATGGCCAACGTTTTTTAAGATGGGGGAGTGTTAAAAGGAGGCTGCTTCTAACTTACTCAAATTACAGCTTTTTATAGTGTCGAGTAATTCCAACCTTGAAAGTGTGGAGGATTGCATGGAAAGCTCACTCGAAAGCAAGCAGCGAAAGTGGCTGCTCTCCTTAGTTTGAAAGTCTAAATATGTCCAGTCATCTTTGATTCCTGAGTAAGAAATTAGGATTGCCCACAAGATTAATTATTTATATTTTGAACAGAAAGGAAGGCCGGCAGTTTTATCAAACACAATCTCTTTTTCTTTTTCAACTATTTAGAGGCGTCTGCAAATGGCGATATATTCAAGACAGCAGCTGTGTCGTTTGGGGTTTCTTGTTCACAAAATAATTCCAAGGCTCTTCTCATTTCTAACTGTCGGGGAAAGTAACAAACAATGCACTTTGTTGCTATTTATTGTTAGTTCGTAATCTATTTTGCGCTAAGGGTTTTGAAATTGCACGCTTACCATCGATGTTATTAAGAGTTAGTTCAATTTCGAAAGAATTCGTCAACGGCGAGTTTAGAAAAATAAAATCAGAATTCACTATCCAAGTAACGAGTTCATACGAATGTGGAGAATATCGTGCATTCATTGTCTTGAACAACGAGTTCCTAAAACTTAAAAGAGCAAATAGAGGAACCCACTACCATCCTCCAACGAGCGGTATCCCAGTAGCTCTTTTCCAGGTTCAGATGATCGACCACGCCAAGGAACTGGACCTCGATCGGGACACGAAACTGGCAAAAATCAGACAAAAATCTAAACTTCAATCGAAACACGAAACTGGCGACATAACTGCAATAACTGCTGGGTTTTCAAGCTCATGTGACCCACTCAAATTAAATGAAATTTAATTTGTGGAACTGAAATCTCACGGAGGAGGCTTGCAATGGAAGCCTTAGACAACAAAACTTGCACCACTAGTTAAAATACAACAAGAAGAAATACAACAAGCCTCATGAGTACATTGCTATCACCAAAGCGGGTAAAGAATTGATATGGTTAAAGAGGTTCTTACTTGAGCTAGGTATTGGGCAAAAGAGCTATGTTCTTCGCAGTGATGGTCAGAGTGCTGCTATCCATCTCGGCAAGAACTCGACCTTCCCCTCTCGGTTAAAGCATATTGACGTTCGATATCATTGGATTCGGAATGAGTTAGAGATGAAGACGTTGCGACTCGAGAAGATCCATACTGATGAGAATGCATCGGATATGATGACGAAGACTTTATTCACAATGAGGTTCGTATTTTGCCGAGACAAAGCTGGTATGGTCGAGTCCCCACATGGACTTGAGGGGGAGATTTGTTGGGTTTTCAAGCCCATGTGGGCCCCACCCGAAATGAAATTTAATTTCTGGGATTGAAATCCCATGGAGGCTTGCAATGGAAGCCTTACGCAACAAAACTTGCACTACAAGTTGAAAGACAGCAAGAAGAAAAGAAAGAGAGAAGAAGAAGACGAGGCCGATTGGAGTTGTATTCGTCGTCCGTTTTCGACGAAACTTCGTGGTATTGATCCTCTCGACGAGCCCTTCATAGTGGTGGTTGAATCGTCGTGAGATATTGCCATTCTCTTTGTTGTGCTCTTGAAGGAGGCATTTCTTTTCTTAATGTCTTTGTTGTAATCCGCCCTTGCGTGGTGATAGTTAACTTTGGAGTGAGCCGAGATCAAGTTTCTCGATGGTGATCCTCTAGTTTGGCTAGAAAAGAAAGACTTGTCGTGTAACGCATTATTATTGACTGTGGAGAAAGGGTGGTGTTCGGTAGCGAAGGGACCGACCTAAGGCCGGAGATGCCTAGTAATGCGAATTGCTTCCATGGCCAAGAGGAGGCCATGTGGACGTAGTTAGGTGGGTATGGTTAGCGTAGGCCCATATGGGCCGTGCGCTCGTCCTGTTTGCCTATAAGTCCTTCTTGACGTTTGTGAGTGTATTGCAGGGTTGAGAGTCATCCATGCATGCGCATTAGGAGAATTCGTACGCAAAGGGGAGTAAACGTCGAACTTGTATTAAAGTAAGACAAATTGTAAAGCACAACATGGGATAATTTTTTTTTTTGTATTCGATACAGTCTCGATCCTTTCACATGCTCTGTGGGAAAAGCTGAAGAATCTATATGAGAGGAAGACACCTCAGAATAAGACTTCTCTGATCAAGAGACTTGTCTATTTACGATATAAGGAAGGGTCGAGCATATCGGAGCACATGAGCATGTTCCAAGATCTTGTGAATTAGATGGCCAACCTCGAGATTCCAATCAGCGATGAATTGCAGGCATGTCTTTTGTTGAGTACATTACTAGAGAGTTGGGAGACCTTAGTTGTTACGCTCAATAATTCAGCTCCGAATGGGAAGTTGAATATGAAACTAGTCACAGAAAGCTTGTTTAATGAAGAAATACGAAGAGCTGAGCAAGGATTTACTCCTCGATCCGAAGCATTTGTGACAGAAAGGCGAGGAAGGAGTCGGAACAGGAGCTCTCCCTATCCTGAGAAGAAGGATGCTTTTACGAGGAGGTCCAAGTCCAGAAAAGCAATCAAATGTTATCATTGTGGCAAGTTGGGTCACATTAAGAGAGATTGTAGAATACTCAAGAAGGAGAATTTGAAAGAGAAAAGTGGAGATAGTATCCAGAAAGAAAGGGAGGCGGCTGCTCTTGCTCTTGATGGTGATGCTGCCATTCTTTCTGATGAGACTTCTATTAATCTCATGTGTCAAGACTCTACTTGAGTAATTGACTCTGCTGTGTCTTTTCATGTGACTTCTATGCGTGATTCTTTTGCATCCTATGCCGCTGGTGATTATGGTAGTGTAAGGATAAGAAATGAAGTTGTTGTGAATAACGTCGGCATGGGAGATGTTTGCTTGAAAACTGATATTAGCTGTAGATTGATGTTGAAAAATGTTCGACATGTTCCAGATATGCGCCTTCAGTTGATCTCCATCGGTGTTCTTGATTATGATGGTTATGTTAGTACCTTCAGCCATGAAAGGTGGAAGTTGAGCCGAGGCAACCTCATTGTTGCTAAAGGGAAGAAGTACAACACCATATATATGACTTATGCCAAGTTGATCAAGGGAGAGGTCAATGCCTTTGAAGATTCCTCTTGTGAGTTGTGGCATAGACGACTTGGTCACTTGAGTGAAAAGGGACTTGGCATCCTCACGAAGAAGCAGCTACTCCCGATTGCCAGTATATCTCTTAAGACTTGTACTGATTGTCTTGCGGGCAAGTTGCATAGATTAGCATTTCAGAGGTCATATCCTTCTCGGTGATCACATGTTCTTGATCTTATTCACACAGACGTCTGTTCTATGGTTGATAGATCCCTTGGAGGTGTTTTGTACTTTGTGACATTTATTGATGATCATTCTTGGAAAGTGCGGGCTTACTGCTTGAGATCTAAAGATCAGGTACTTGATTCTTTCAAGTGTTTTCATATTTCAGTTGATAGACAGACTGGCAGAAAACTGAAATGTTCGAAATGGCGGTGAGTACCGAGGTCCATTTGAGCATTATTATCTAGAACGTGGAATTAGGCTTGAGAAGACAGTGCCGAAGACTCCTCAACAGAATGGAGTTACTAAAAGAATGAATCGCACCATGGAGGAGCGGATCTGGTGTATGCTTTCTCATGCTAAACTTTCAAAATCCTTTTGGGGTGAAACTTTGCTTACTGCAGTGTATTTGATTAACCTTTCACCTTCAGTTCCTCTTGGTTTTGATATTCTAGAGAGAGTGTGGATAAGGAAGAAAGTATTCTATGATCATTTGAGGATATTTGGCTGTAGGGCATTCATTCACGTCCCTAAAGATGAAAGAGCCAAACTTGATCCGAAGTTAAAGCAATGCATCTTTCTGGGGTATGGACAAGAAGAGTTTGGCTACATATTATGGGACATTGCTGAAAGGAAAATAGTCAGAAGTAGAGATGTAGTGTTCATTGAAGATCAGACTATTAATGCTTGTGAAAAGCCAGAAAAGAAGAAAGTACTTGTAGAAGCGCCTGTTGATTTGAGTTCAGTACCTTCTATGCCTCCTACTGTGACGGAGAATAGACAGATGATGTCGTTACAGATGAGCCTATAGTTGAGGTCGGGGATGACACTGTTGAGCCTCAAGTTGATTTGAGACGATCGATCAGAGAGCGCAGGCCATCGTAGAGGTATTATTCACACGATTATGTATTGCTTACTGACGGGGGAGAGCCAGAATGCTTCGATGAGGCTATGTAAGATGAGAAAAAGGAGCAGTGGATGAAAGCCATGCCAGATGAGATGAGATCATTGCGTGAGAACAACACCTTTGAGTTGGTGAAGCTGCCTAAAGGCAAGAGAGTGTTGAAGAACAAATGGGTGTACAGACTGAAGCATGATGAAAGTGGTTCACAACAGAGATATAAGGCGCGATTAGTTGTGAAAGGATTCGGTTAGAAGAAAGGTATTGATTTTGACAAGATATTTTCTCCTGTAGTCAAGATGTCTTCTATCCGAGTTGTTCTTAGTTTGGCGGCGAGTAGCGACTTGGAGATTAAATAGCTTGATGTAAAGATAGCATTCCATTCACAATGATTTAGATGAAGAGATCTACATGGATCAGCCGGAAGGATTTGTAGTGAGCGGAAAGGAGGACCTTGTCTATAAGCTGAAGAAAAGCTTGTACGGCCTTAAGTAGGCACCAATACAATGGTATAGAAGGTTTGACTCCTTTATGACTGACCATGGATACGAAAGAGGAGACTCTTTATCGTGCTCTTGAAAGAGACATTTCTTTTCTTAGTGTCTTTGTTGAAATCCGCCCTTGCGTGGTGCTGGTTAACTTTGGAATGAGCCGAGATCAAGTTTCTTGATGGTGATCCTCTATTTTGGCTAGAGAAGAAAGACTTGTCGTGTAACCCATTATTGTTGATAGTGGAGAAAGGGTGGAGTTCGGTGCCGTGGTTTTTCCTTTTACATCGAGAGGTTTTTCACGTAAACTTCTCGGTGTCTCTTTTATCTTGCTTTGCGGCTGATATTACTTGCGCTTGGTTGGCATTCCGAGGACGTCGGGATAGATATCTCTATTGGAGTTAGTGTTGCGCCGCCGGTTATTGTGGTATAGTCGAAGTGTCGTTTGTTTCTATTTGATCGGCACAGGTCTAAGACAAGCAAACCGTGGCGGTTGAACATTGTTTACACAAAATAATTTCTGATTGTCAATTGTGGAATTCATAGGAATATAAGACAATCGACAAGTAAAACATAAGCCGGAACACAAAAATGAGTACGTGAGATGGAGACAAAAACAACACTTAATTTTGTGATTCATAATATGGGGGTCCGGTACAATTAATAGAGGAAACCGTCACCCACACGATACGGACACACAACATCGTAACATGGTCACTGTTTTTATGGAGTCTTAAGAGTGAATAGCCTTTAGATTAGACATAAACTCGAGGGCCTTTTGGAGTTTTTAAGCGAGGTGAACACAGGGTTTAAGAAGGTTGGCTGTCAGAGACAATAAAAAAGTTTTTAAGTATCGATCCTAGGGGTACGGTGAAACATCTTCTCAATATTGACAAAGATTGTCTTTGAGAAGAAATTTAATCTATCTCGAATAGAAGGATAGTTCGAGATCACAACTAGTATTCTCAAGCAAGAGAAATGCGAAGGCGAGTCTCGAGGATGACAAGGGAGATAGTGAATCTCGAGGATGTTACTAGTTGTCAACGGATGAACTCCTCGAACAACTCTGTTTTTAGCTCGAGGGCATTCATGCGACTTCTTCAGCTGGATGATCATGTTCATTGGTCCTCAATTTGAGGATATTCATGTGGTTTTTTCCCAACTCGAGAATGGACAAGGCAACTTCATCTCGACAGCTTTACCAAAAATTGAGGACGGCCAAGACTATTTTGGCTCGAGGACGTTTGAGCGACTTCGTAAGTGTCCAAACCTGAGACCTGATATTCAAAGAAAGAATTAAGTGCAGTTATCGGGAGTAGCCACTGGCAGATGTACTTAGATCTAACAACAATTTCAGATGAAGTCTTGGCAAGTTACATTTAGTTTTGTATAAACATGTTTATTTTCCTCTTCGAAATCCAGACACATCTCACACTTTTTTACGCCTTCTGTCTTTTCACCCTTTTCTGTAACTTTGTTTGTGTCATGATGCTCCATATCATGGTTTTAAAGTTGGATTTCCAATTAATAAAAATAGTGTTTTTTTTCCGTCTAATTCGTACTCGATCCGGATAAGAGGCTTGGCTGGTAGGTAACGTCCTAAGCTCCTAGAAACCCGAACTCCCTGACCCCATCCTCCCCGTACAACTCCACCACGCCCCTGCGACGAGGAGAGGGAGAGTGTAGAAAGAAGTTGGGGGGGCGAGGGGACTTTGAACCTTTCGCCGAAGTAGAAGCACCTCATATCGATCATCCTTCCTTTTTATCGCCCGGAAGAATCGTACCTCATAAAGTACGTAACCTTAAGGGGGGCTAACAGTGGAGGGATGATAGTGAAATCCTCCATCTTTTTTTTTGCCAAATTATCAAATTTACCCTGAACTTTGGCCCTTTTTTCCGATTTACCCAGAACTTTCAATAATATCATCAGCTAGCCTAACGTTTGTTCGTTATCTCAAATATGACATCCGTCTACCCGATCCTCGGACGGAAACAGACGTGGCTCCGACGTGTCCCTTGACGCCTTCAATCCACTGTTTTTTTCTGACATTTGCTGACATAGCGATGAGTTGTAGCATACGTGGACCCACGTGGAGCCACGTCGGAAATCGGGATTCCTAAATTTCAATTTTCCTCCCCCCAAATTCTGCCCCAAATCAGAACCCCCAACCCTTACCCTAATTCGATTATAGAGCCCCACCTTCCCGTTCGAAAATCCCTACCGTTCGCAAATCCCTCGTTGCGCCCATCTCGAGGCTTCCCTTCCATAGAGGCCTCCCTCCCCGATAAGTGAACAGTATCTCCCCGGTCTCCCCGGTCATGCAGATCCCCGATCCCCCCCGATTTCTTCCATATCTTGATTTATTTGGACTTAGTTATGTTAGTTAGCAATTAGTATTCATGGTGCTGGTTGTTGTTGTTGTTAGTCAACAATTTTCGTGTTGCTGGCTGTTGTTGTTAGTCTACGATTTTCATGCTGCTGGTTGTTGTTGGTAGTTTGCAATTGGTTGTTGTTGTTTGTCTGCAATTAGTACTTAGAGTAGTCTGCAATTTGTGGTCGTCGTCGTTGTTGTTAGGCTAGTAATTGACATATAATGTTGTTGTTGTTTGTCTACAATTGTTATTGTTGCTGTTTTGCTAATTTGGCATATAATAGGCTAATGTATATTGTTACTAGCATGAATGTCTAGCAGACGTGACAGTAGGACAAGCAGCGTCATGGATAGTTCGAGCTGCATTGAGAAGAACAAGAATGTCAAGTGCTTCTGTGGTCTGGAATGCGTTATCAGGACCGCTCATACTAAAATGAACAATGGGATAAGGTTCTTTGGTTGTTGTAGATACAAGTTCGATGGATGGTGTGTATTTTTTCTGTGGTTAGATACTCCTAGGTTGATGAAGCAATTTGAGGAAGAAGAAGCCCTTGCTGAAAATTCGACCCTAGAAGCACGTTTAAGGACAGTAGAGATACAATTGGCTAAAGTTGAAGAAAATGTGAAAAATATGAAGTTATTATGTATTATTGGAGTTGTTATATGTGTTGGGATAATTCTAGGTTTATGTGTGTTAGCGAAGTAGTTGGAACAATATGGAGTTGTTTAGTGTTCGTTTTATCCAATCAATGTACAAGAACTTGGAATCTGACATAACACAAGATTACAACAACCCAAGTACAACAACCCAAGTTTAAGACAACCCAGGTACATATTCCAGTTTTGTAACATCCATGCTACAAGCAGCCCATTCAAGCATTTGTAGAGGCCTCCATGCTTACTCCAGCAACAGAAGAGGACTGTGTTGCAGATGTCCCTATATTGTAACTGCTTTGGGCATGGCTGGTGCTACCTACTTCGACATGAGATGTTGCAGAAAAAATTGCACCTCTTCCAGTCCTTCCTCTGCCACCTCTTCCCCTGCTTCCTCTTGGTCTGCCTCCTCGTCCCCTTCCATATGAAGAAACCTGTGAAACCAAAAAACCAATGTTTGTGGTAATGACTGGGCTAATGCAGGAGCTGACCACTAGCAGGATTGAAATAACATGTAAATAGGCTTTACCTGACCACTAGCAGGAGCTATTTCTGAAATGACCAGTGCTTGTGCCTCATTGTCGAGAGTTGTCTTACAACTTCTCTTGTTGTGACCATATAACTTACATCTGTTGCACTTGATCTCACCTCCTTTTTTAGACAATCTTGTTTGGTTCTTTGGTTCTTCTTCGGGTCCCTTCTTGCGATTCTTCTTTGGTCTCCCTGGCCTAGTTTTACATGGAGGAGGTTGAATAAGTTCGCCAGTGTCTTCTGGCCAGTTGTTTTCTCCTTCCATTGGAGTCAGTGGATGCTGATATGCCATCATGTAGTATGATTTTTTGAAATACTCATGCACATAATATTCAACTTCATGCTTCATGAAGTTGATGCATGCAATGCCATGACAACAAGGAATGCCCGTCAACTCCCATTCCCTACAGCTACAAGTCCTAGCGTTCAGATCAACAACGTATTTCTCTTGTCTACGAACTACTTCAAATTTATCACCAATAGCTGGCCTAGGAACCCATAAACCTGCAGACACTTTCAAGGCCTCAACCTTTTTCCTAATTTCTAGACATATATCATCCTCCCTACTATCAAACAATTTGAACTTTTGGTACATTCTCTCCATCAAACACGATCTAATGTCATCCAACATCTCTACAATAGGCTTTGTCCTAGCAATAGCAATGTAACTGTTAAACGTCTCACACAAATTGTTGTCAGTTGCATCGCATTTGACAGATGTACCAAAAAAAAACCTACAAATATCATACAATGCATGTTCTAAGGGAATGACTAGACAATTACAAGTGTGACAGAAAACTAACCTTACAGAAATGTTTTGATCCTTATTTCACAAAATCTTGGGCTGCCTCAGGAGACAAGGCGCACATGTTAGCCAATGCTTTGTTATATGCTGTTTCATGTGTGCTTTTTACAGCGGTCCAAAAACACTTCTTCAAGAGTTGTCCACGGTGAGTGCTTTTCCAATTGGCATATACATGTCTAGCACAATTTCTGTGCTCAACCAATGGTGCTAAATCAGCAACGGCATTTATCAAGCCCTGTTTCAGAAGTTCGTTTAACAGTTAACATTAAAGTGAAATGACAAGTATAATACAAATACTTAAAGGATGTTTACCTTCTGTTTGTCGCTAATGAACGTCCAACCATTCCCATCGTTAACTGTAAGGTCATGAAATAACAAGGACAAGAACCACAACCATGACTGAGTGTTCTCTCCCTCCACAACTGCCCAAGCACAGGGAACATGTGATTGTTCCCATCTCTATCGACGGCAGACATCAATATACCTCCAGCATTTGTCTTTAAAAATGTCCCATCAAATCCCACTATCTTCCTACATCCAAGTCTAAAGCCCTTCCTTTGCTCACCGAAGCCTACATAGAACCTCTTAAATGTATTGAAGAGGCATAAACCAGGGTTACTTCCAAATCAAGCTTGAAAGTCCCATCGGGATTCTTCTTGCCGAGATAAGCTACGTAAGACCTGATTTTCTTATAGTGCTCCTCAATAGTTCCATTTACAATCCTCTGTGCATGCCATTTTGCACGATAAACCTGCAACTTGTTAACTTGAACACTATATTTCTCCATCAAGTCAGCCATCACATCTCTAGCTCTCATTGTATCCAATGGTCTATTCATTCTAATGAATTCCCTAGCTAACCATTTCACAGTAACTTGTCTGTTTTTCAACGATCTAGTACATTTATGCTCTAAATGACAAGTTTTTACCGCAACAGTCAAATCCCTCTGCATCCAGCTAGCATATACTCTCCAAGGACATCCATCTTAACATACTACTTCCATTTTCCTCGGTTCAATAAGCCATTTCAAATTTACTACATTCACAATACCATAATCCTGAATAGCTTCCTTGAACTGTTCTAGACTGTCAAATTTTAACCCAACTTCAAAATTTAGAGTTCTATGATCACAATCTGGTTCGTAAATCTTCTCAACAGGTTTAGACACACAATTCATCATCAGAATTATATACAGGGAGCTTAGCATCAGAATCAACATAATCAGACTCTACAGCTTGACCAAAATTCAAGTTAACATCATTATTTACATCAGCAACACCAATTTCATCATCCACAAAAACATCATCCGCTGCTACCTCCCTATGATCCTCAACTTCTTCCGGATCACTTTCATGAACCTCATCTCCTTCAACGTAAATATCAATGCTTTTATGTTGCAGTAACAAATCAACCAACTCAGACAACTGTGCATCACTCGATGATTCATCTAAACCTTTAGCTAAACTCTTTCCAGGTTTATGAAACCACATCCTGGTTGCCTCATATCCACACATTCTCACGAAACTCTTAACCGTGAAGTAGCCTAGCTTATCCACATCAACATTGCGGAATGTTTCAGTTCTGCCACCTACATAACTAACCCGCCCCGATAAATGAAGTTTTTCGCCGACATGCAAAACAACATGGCCCCTACCTTCTTCCATATCTACAACAATCAACCAATTACAATCTGCCTCAAGAGATACTAAGTAACATAGATAAGAACTTGCATAAACCCACTGGAATTCAACAACAAACCACCAATCCAAAACAATCTCACAACTAATCCAAAACCCACTTAGTAAACCCAGTAAAACTTACCTGTTTTCGAAATGAAAGTCGACAAGTTCTGAGTTGGTTGGAAATGAAGTCGACAATGTAAATAGGGGATCGACGAAGATAGGGGGCTGCGGCGGGGGAGGGAGCTACGGCGGGGGAAGGACAAGCCTTTCGGAGATCAATGCTAGAGGTGCGAACGTGAAATCGAAAAAGGGAACTGCGAACTTGCGAACGGGAAATCAGATTAGGGTTGGGAGTTCTGATTTGGAGCCGAAATTGGAGAAATTGGAATTTAGGGAATCCGAGATCCGACTGTAATACCTCAAATCTTTCTCGGGTCGTAATTAACTTGATTGCACTAAACAAAAGCTGTCAAAATTTCATTCCCAACTGAAAAGGATCTGCCCCAGTACAAGTTGTATACAATTACCTTTTTCTTACAAAGCCACAATCGAACAATACGATAGTTTGTAATGTCAACCTCAGTAAAACAACTACTTCATTCGCTGTAATCAGAAGCCTCTCTGTTACATCACCCTGAGGCGCAGCAAAGCGATCGACATAAGGAGGTCCATTCTGTTTCTCATCTCCGTCATGCATTCAACGCAGGAGAGAGGATGCCAAAGAAAGGCTAATGAACGATTGGATTTTAACCTCATGTCACCAATTCAAAGGGGCTGATTCATCTCGAGCAGCATGAATTTCAAAGACCATTGAGGTGAAGGAGGTTGTACATTCGAGGATGAACAGCCCAGATGACGGCCGACCTCTGCCTTCGGTGAAATCAGGCGAAGGAGCCCCTCACAACGACGACTCCCTTCAACTGCAACTGCTCTAATCTTCGCGAGCTCTTCTGGGATAGATGAACGGAGATGGCTTCGTCGGCTGATCATACAGCAGATTAGCATCCACCTCCAATAACCCCAAAGCCTCCTACACCAGTAAAAGAACACCTGGTCTTGTCGCTCCCTCAGGATTCAACGCAACAGGATCATTTGTAAACGCCGCAAGAAGGAGAATTGCTGCAGCAACAGTTTCAGGGGCAGTATCCCATGCAGCTGCAAGGCTCCAATCTGCAGTTGCAAGCATTGTTTCAGCAGCAGCCAAAGAGAATGAGACAGCAGCAGCAGAAATTGCAGTCGACACCACACATACAAACCTGACACAGTAGCTACCGCAGGAGCAAACGCCACGGCAGTCACAGGGCATTTGCAAATACACCATAGGCAACTAGCATAAATGCAGCAACAAATCCCCTAGCAGCCTATGCAAATTCCCTATCTACAACAACATTGCCAGCCTTCAAATCAGTCGTCGTCACAACATTAACAACATACAAGGCAACAGCAGACGCAGCCACAGAAAACAGCTTGCGGAAACACACACATACCTATTCTGGCGTCCAGATGCAGTCACTTACCCAAAAGTCCTCGACATGCCGGGGACTCAAACGCTGATGCCGCGGCTATAAATCAATCGGCAACGGCTGCATCACCATCACCCGAGCCACTTCCTCGGCGACCTGTTCGAATGCTACCTGCCCAAACCAAAGAAAACAAAACAGAGAACCAACAAGGACAGCGGTGGCAAGCAGACAATAACCCAAGGAAGGAAGCTAAACAGTGGGCTGATCAAGCTCATCCCAAACCAAAGAAAGAAAACCCAAAGAAAAAAAGGGGGCCTGAGCAAATCCAAACCTTCAAACTGCCAACCCGCCACAAAAGCCCCATTCGAGCTGGTTCAAACCCATCTATTTGCTTGTTCTGCCCAGTGCTAGGGCCCTTGGGGCTGAATGAATTCAGCCAGGAACAAATGGCCACCGGGCCACCTCTGCCCATGCAGCCACAACAGCCCAGGCCCGACCCAAGGAGGAAGGCCGAGACAGACCAAATCAACCCACAAACATATCACAGCCCAAGCCCAGGTTCATTGTTGCCTTCCCCGACAAAATCTCACAAAGGACGATCTTGACGACCTCTCTGCAGGCTGAAGCAGCCCCTGAATCTCCAGCTCCTACCTGCTTGTCACCTGCAAAAGAAGATCATAACGCCCAAGCAGATCCTGTCCCCTTAACGGCCCTGCTTCCTGAAACTAGAGGCCAACTAAATGAGAAGGAGAATTGGAATGGAATTGGAGGAACCGGGGAAGCTTGCAGGGATAAAGGGAGAACCAACCAGAAGGCCTGAAGGGGGAGGAAGACGCTAACCAGATAGTCGGGAGGAGGAGAGGGCTTTAAAGGAAGATTTTCATTAAAAAAAGGGGGGGGATCGAACAGTAAAAAAAAACTCTTACCAATTCTTCTAGGGAGGGAATTCCTTTCATTTTCTGAGGAGAACCGAGGAGGTTGACGAAGTAATCGTCTTCTTCCCTTCTCCCTTGATCCCTTTCAACAGCCAGGAAACCTTCATCAACCACCTCCAGCTGCAGTCACGACCGAGGATTTCAGCTGTCTTCAACGAATCCTAGCCAAGGTAAGAGCAACCAAACTCAACAGGAATCCCTTTAGTGGCCAACCCAAACGGAGGAGCACAACATACCTCCAGATGGCGAAGATTCGGGCTTCCCAGGCACGGCGAGGACCCTGGCTTCCCAGACACGGCGAGGACTCCGGTTTCCCAGACTTGGCGACATTCCCAGCGACAATGGAGACAAATCCCTCCTCCAGATGACTCAACCGTCTAATGGTTTCTAGGCTCCCCGCGAGGAGCCCTCTTGTCGCTTTGATTCGTTTCCCGTCATGTGTAGGTACATAGCTTGGAGAACTCTCCCGCAGCAGCCGCATTGGACCTCCTCGCCCGTCCTCGATGCTCCCGCCTCCGCCTTCGCTGAAGCCGTCGCTGCCGCCTCTGACCTCACCTGCCCATGCCGCCTGCTTCGCTCCCTCAAAGAGCTCGCCACGGTGATAAACCCCGAAGACGACCCGCGCCCTCAGATTCACCCACAACGGACCTCCACCTTCTCTGGCACTAGCCCAAAAATCAATGGCCAGACCCGCTCCCCGGACTCTCCAACGGCCAGACCTGCTCCCCGCCACTCTCCCATGCAGATGCAGCTCAATGACCCGCGTCTTCGGCTCCAAACGCATTCCTCGGAGCCCACCTCCACCCTCGCCAAGCTCCCCTGCAATCCGCCTCCGTCGTACTCGCCCAAGCTGCCATTACCGCAGCCAAAACCGGACACATGCCCTGAAGCTGTCTGTCCCCATTCCGGCAACCCGTAGCAGCCAGTCCTTTCGTCGCCCTCCACAGGCGGACCCTGGTCTCGGTCACAGCCACTTCCCTCTCTGACCTCCCAGAACCCACAGCGGCCAATCGCAGCCTCGTCTGGATCCCAAGCTTCGACGGCAGGATGCACCTCACAGTGGTCTTCCCGTTTTGCTGATTTCAGGGAACCAGCCCAGTTCCCGGTGCTTCCCGGGTAGCCGTCGTGGCCAACTTCATCTCCAAAAATTGACCGCAGTGACAAAACTCCCTGCACAACCTCCCCTGTCCCAGACTTCCCCGAAGCATCCAAAGATAGCTTCCCCTCCAGCGGCAGACCCACCTTCTCTGAGCCTCCATAAAATCGACAGCGGGCGACGACCCATCCCAGATCTTGTGGCGGCACACACACCCCTACTCCCTCCAATCCTCCTCCGCCACGCCAGCCCTATATCCCAAGAGCCAGCGGCCACGATCTGACCTTCCCTCGGCGTTCCTAAGCCAGGCGACTTGTGCCCGACGCCCCGGTGCCATCCTCGTTGAGCCCATCCCCGCCCTGGTCGTCCCAGATCCTGCTCGGTATCCCTGTTCCCCCCGACCTGGCGACCTTCCTATCCTGCCACCGTGACCCAAGGTAGCTCCCCGTCGCAAACCCTCGCCGTATCGGAAGCAACAGCAGGAGTCTTCTCCCCTCCGACTCCTCCAGATCTCGATTTCCGACGCCGGTCTTCCACAGGACGCCACGGGTTGCTAAAAGTTGCCAAAGCCTCTCTCCGCAGCCCACATGCGAGTTGGACAACTTCAAGGCCTCGGACGTCCTAAAGAAAAAAGCTAAGTCCTTTCGCTCAGCCCAATATCTGATTTAGACGTTCAGAAATAAAAGACGAACGGGCTTATTTGACTTTGGGCTGCAGGAGGTTAACCCAGCTCAACCAAAAGGAAATGGGCTTTTTGTTGCGGGCTAGGAATGTCGGCCCCCCAAGTGAAATACAGGGAAACTTCTCGGATATGTTCAACCATTTACATCAAGTGGACGTCTTTGATCATGACGAGGATTGGCATTAACGGGCTACAAAATGCCCCATTTAATTCAACCACCTCAAACGAGGAATTCACTACCAAGGAATGCCATCCTTCGACGGCGCGGACGATCGACATCAACGCGTTCACAACGCCCCGTAAGTATCATTCTTATTTCATTAAGTCCTAATTATTTACTTCGATTTAAATTAGGACTTTCTGACCACTCTTATATTTTCTTTGCATGTACACTGAGCATGCAACTTCGGAAGACCAAATTCAAACTTTCGAAGATCACACGAAGACGCGTGTATCAAACCGCGTGGTTCTACCCCGGCCTAAAAAACCGCGGGCTTGAAGACAAAGCGGCTCCAACCTTCACCAAAGGTACAAAGGGGAGGTGCGGGCCTCCCCGAATTTTATTTTAAGCCCATATGTAACGGGTTGCGGGCCCAAGTGCATACGCCCGCAACCACCGCCCTTCCCTGCCCTCTTTCATCTCGTTTATTGTTTGTGATTGCACGCATGACTTAGGCTTCAGGTTTGTGTCGTGTGTTGATTTTTTTTAATCAAACAAACCTAAATTCGGGTCCAGAGCCCGTTAAAACGTTGACAAGAGTTCGGCCCACTCCCGGATCGGGTCCAACACCCGTCAATCAAAAGTAACTTTTTGGACAAATCGCCACCCTTTTTGCATGTGGTAGAATACTAATGTTAGTAAATAGGAATCCCCGAACCCAGACTCTGATTTTTCCGACTTAAAATCACATTTTTAACTAAGTCGGTGGCGACTCCGAATGAAATGTTTCCAAAGCCACACTAAACCCCCACTACCTTTTTTTGGAGCCATTTGGGGTGAGATGACGGCTACTCGAGCCGCTCCTTGGGCCCTCCCCGAAATTCGCGAGCGAGGCCTTAACGCAGCCTTTCGCTCGCCGCCTCCAGGGAACTGGAGACGGTTGGCGAAACGCCCCGCAGACCCGTTCGCGAATCAAGGGAAGGCCCAACCCGGGGCCCCTTTCCGCAGCGTCCGGCGTTCGAGCTGTAACGCCGACCAGACTGGGCCTCGGGAGAGCGGGCCCGGATCCTCGGGTTGCCCGGAACCGCCGCCGCGCGCTGCTAGGCCGGAAGGGCGTGTGCGTACATCCCGGATGGCGACTCCTTTCCTTTCATGCATCACTACATGTCATGCATCCATAGTATCACTGCTTGATGCTAATCGAATTTTCCTTTCCTCCCCAAGGTACTGAGCAATTGCTCCATACCGAAAGCGTCCAAGATACCGCACCATCCGGGCGGTGATGGCTGAAGCTTCAGCAGAACCACCGACTCCCATGATCTTGTCCCCGGCAGCGGAAGAGGAAACAGCCCCCGCTGCAGGAGTTATTGTCGCCATCCCACCGCCCGCCGCCATCGAGTTCCCAGCTTCGATGGAGGTTGCCTCGCCATTCCCGATCTCTGCCTTCCCGCCGCTGCCCCAGACCATACTTGCTGCCGTGCAACCCTCCGACGGGAGAACCTCGCCATTGTACATCCCGCCATTGACTGCGTCAGTAGCATCAACAGTGCAACCCTCGGCAGCCCTACTGACTTCAGCTCCCTTCAATCCTGCCTCGAACACGCTAGCCCAAGGCGCCAGCGATCCCTCACTGGGAGACAAGGTAGAGTCTCTCACGGCCGAGCTCTCTTCCTTGAAGACAATGATGGCCGAACTCATCCAACGACAGCTAGCAGCCACATCTGCTCCTGCCGCTTCCCAGAACCCACATCTTCCTCCTGTCATGCCAGGACCTCAAACACCACCATATCCATCCTGCCTCAATGCAGCAAGAAGAGGCTCGCCGCATGGCGAAGTTGGAGGAGCGCCTAAACGCCATCTAGGGATATCGGGCACACAACTGGGAGTACGTCAACTACCAGATCCCGCAGATACAAGTCCCGCCAAAATTCAAGATGCCCGAATTCGAGAAGTTTCGTGGGAATGGCTGCCCGGAACTACATCTCAAGCATTTCTGCCACAAGATGGTGGTATACCCTGCTGATGACAAATTTCGCATCGCCATGTTTCAAGAAAGCTTGGTGGAATCAGCGCTGCATTGGTACTACACCAAAGATGTCAGTCATTATGCAACGTTCAAAGAGTTGGCTCTTGACTTCCTCAACTACTACAGCTTCAATGTAGAGATGGCGCCAACAATCTCGGATTTGCGGAAACTGAAGAGGTACCGCACCGAAGACGTCAAGCAGTTCGCCTACCGGTTCAGACACATTGCGTCTCAGATTAAGCCGGCACTTACGGACAGGGAGCTCATCGATGAATTCATGCAGTTGCTCCCGCGTGAGTACATGCCCTACATGATCGGGCAGACATTCTCCACGTTCGCTCAGGCAGTCATCAACGCGGACAAGCTTGACGGAGTAAACCGAGAAGGGTTGATTCCTTCCCAGTCGGCAAAACCGGCAGTGAAGCCCAAGCCCAAAGAGCTTATCGCAACTGCTGAGCAAAATAGGCAGTCGATGAGGGCAACACCACCTCCGACCTCATACGCGCCAAGGACGTATGTTGCTGCGGCGCTCCGGCCTCCAGCCCCGGCCGCAACTCGTTTCAGACCCCCGGTCAACATGGTGGGACAACAGCAGCCAAGGCCTGCACAACCGGAGCGCCCCCGGCGTAGACTCGAGGACTTGACTCCAACACCAGATCCATTGGATGTCATGTTCGTCCGCTTAAGAGATATGGGCTTTATCAAACCCGTGGAACCCAAGGCCACCAACCCTTCATCTTTCGGATACAACCCCAAAGCGGTTTGTCAGTATCATTCGGGAGCAACGGGGCACGACACCAAGGACTGTATTGCTCTGAAGTTCAAGATTCAAAACCTACTGGATGAAGGGGCTATTACATTCTCTGCGCTTGCAGCTCCCCCAAATGTTAAGAGCAATCCTCTTCCCGAGCACGTAAATTACATCGGGGCAAATTCCTTCTCAGTTTTGACCGAACATGAAGAAGAAGTGAACATGTATGAATATGACTATGCACAACCAAGGAGTGTCAATGTCGTGAGCGCCGGTCGTGGTCGAGGCCGCAGCCGAGGTAGAGGAAGAGGTCGAGGACCCCAGATTAGCAGAAAAGCTCAGCCCACGGTCATGCCTGATGGGTTTACATTGGTTCCTCCTCGGCGGCCAAGGGCGCCGTACGTCTATGTTTCGTTGGGATCTGCACAACCTGAAGCGTGTCAGACAGAGTCATCGCCTGCAACGGAACCAAGGATTCCGGTCGTGATGGGACCCACCTGCACGTCTCTCAGCTCAGAAGTAGAATTAATTACTCGCTCTGGAAGAGTTGTACCTGCCCCTGAAGCTTCATCTCCAGCTGAATCTTCGAAGCCCAAGGCGCCATCGAATGAACAAACCCGCTAGGTGATTTATACGGTGAAGGGAAGCGACTATGACATAGTCGAGCAGCTCCGAAAACAACCAGCTCAGATCTCTCTGTTCGACCTCATCCATTCCTCCGACAAGCACAGGGAGATGTTGGAGAAATTTCTAGCCGAGGTACATGTGCCAGAGCAGGTTAAAGTTGCAGCATTAGATGCGTACATGAGCAGCATGCTGACGAACAACATAATTACATTCTCAGAAGATGATATACCGGAACAGGGGCCGGATCACAACGGTGCTCTCTTCATCACACTCATGTGTCGTGAAACCACCATCTCCAAAGTTCTCATCGACGGTGGTTCGGGGGTTAATATCATTCCTTTGGCTGTAGCTCAGAAGCTCGGCATCAACCTGGAGAAGCTTCCCCAATCCAGCTTAACTATTCGGGCATTCGACGGAGCAAAGCGACAGGCCCATGGCGAAGTTACGTTGGAAATCAAAGTTGGGCCAACCCTCTTCTCCACCCAATTCCAAGTCCTCGAGACTGCAGGGTTCTTCAACATGCTGTTGGGGCGTCCTTGGATTCATCAAGCTAGGGCAGTTCCCTCGACACTGCATCAGATGGTTCGATTTTCCTCAGATGGCAAGCTCATCACAGTCAGGGGAGAACAGTCGATGGAGCTTTGCCACGAAATTGACATGCCATACCTGGGAGAGCCAACTGAAGAGCCGTCAACGACACAGACTACAAATCAGATCCCTTGATGACATGGGGCAACATCAGTGCCGCAAAGGAATTCCTCAGACATGGGCATCAACCGGGCCAAGGACTCGGAATCAGAGGACAAGGAATGATTTATCCGATCACTATTCCAGCTCCAGCAGGGACTATTGGACTCGGATTCACGGCCAAGATGCGGCGCAAACAGAACAATCACACTAGCAGCAAATCGGCCATTCGTTTTGTACGTTCGTCAGCGACGACAATGGAAGGCGAAATCCTATTGGAGAAGCTGGAGAATGTGAAGCTGCAGAGTGACAAAGAAACCGAGGGCGAGCGGACGATCGTTGAACATGTCAATATCATCCAAGTGAATTTGGGGCAAGGTCATAGGCGTCGACCTCGCAGACGGGCTCGTTTCATGCCTTATGACTTCGCCATTCCCTGGGATCAAATACCGGCGTATGTTCAGCAAGCCCGAGCACCGCCTTTTCGAGCTCCACGGGTGCCAATCCCGCCTAGGACGCCTCCAAGGGTTGAAGCGCCTCCAAACAGGCATGCAGATTCCCCTGCTACGAGCGAAGAAGTGGAGGGGGAACAGGACGAGAAGACAAGGACACAAGAGTCCGAGGAAGAAGTCTGTATGATGGAAGCGTCGATCCCGGCCGAGCCAGACATGCCTCTCGACGAGTGAAACTTTCCATCTTTACTTTTCTGCACTTAGATAGACAGAGTCTAGAATAGGTCACCTTGCTACATTCTGGTCGCGGACTAGCAAGGTTGTCTACATGTAACGCGACCCCTAGGCAATACCTAGGGCGTTTGTGGGATCGGGCCGCTGATGATCAGGGCGAATCCGAGGAAACGACGAGGGACCCGCTGAGTCCTGATCCCACAAAATTTTCTTTTGGTCAAACACGCATGCCTTCTTATGAATTGTCGCATGAAACGATATTCCAAATAGTTCATTACTTTGATTTCTTCTCCTTTTCAGGAACGGCGCTTTGGGAACACCCGAAAACAACCCTGAACAAGACGGAGAAGCAGTAGACGACCCCAAATCCATGGACGGATATTATGGATTGGAACAAGGTCTTCAACGACATGAAGAACCAAAGGACATCACTCTGCAGAAGCCGGTTTCAATCGACATCGGAACTCATGATGACCCCAAGGAGTTGTTCATCGGCGCAGATTTGTCAAAGGATGAAACTGAAGACATCGTCAACCTGCTAAAGGAATTCTCTGACGTCTTTGCTTGGTCATACACGGACATGTCGGGATTAGATTCGGAGATTGTGGAGCACAAGATCCCTACAGATCCGTCAATTCATCCTATAAAGCAGAAGCAGCGCCGGTATAAGCCCGAGCTAGCCCTTGCCATCAAGGAAGAAGTGGATAAGCTGCTCAAAGTCAACTTTATTGAAGTGGCTACCTATCCGGAATGGGTTGCCAACATAGTCCCGGTCATCAAAAAGAACGGGAAGGTCCGAGTCTGCGTCGACTACCGTGACCTCAACAAAGCAAGTCCCAAGGACGACTTCCCACTTCCGCACATCGATCTACTGGTGGACAACACCGCCGGATTCAACAGATTCTCTTTCATGGACGGATTCTCCGGTTATAACAAGATTGCATGGCCGAAGAAGACAAAGAGAAGACAACCTTCACAACACCCTGGGGCACGTTTTGTTATCGAGTCATGCCTTTTGGACTCAAGAATGCTGGGGCAACCTATCAACGTGCTATGGTCGTCTTGTTTCATGACATGATGCATCGCGAAATTGAAGTCTACGTCGACGACATGATCGCCAAGTCCAAGGAAGATGAAAGCCACATAGTCGTTCTCCGAAAGCTATTCGAACGGCTTCGCAAGTACAAGCTGCGCCTCAATCCCGCCAAATGCGTATTTGGAGCGACTTCAGGCAAACTTCTTGGTTTCGTTGTCAGCAACAGAGGCATTGAGATTGACCCAGATAAAATCGAAGCGATTCGTGATCTTCCAGCTCCAAGGTCAGTCAAAGAGATCCGCGGCTTCATGGGACGCGTTAACTACATCGGACGGTTCATTTCCAACCTAGCTGACACATGCAAACCCCTATTCAAGAAACTGAGGAAGGACGTCAAGTTCGAGTGGGATGATGATTGTAAAGTTGCATTCGAACAGATTAAGACATATATTTGATAGAACCACCAGTTCTCATCCCGCCAAAACCGGGGCATCCTCTCACACTCTACCCCACAATCAGAGAAGAATCATTCGGAGCCATGCTCGCCCAACAACTGCCAGGCGCCAAGGAGCACGCGATTTACTATCTCAGCAAGAAATTTACAGACTGCGAGTCTCGGTACACCACTTCCGAGCGTACATGTTGTGCACTCATTTGGGTCCTCCACCGACTCCGACAGTATACTCTGCACTACGAGATCCTGTTAGTGTCCGAGAACGATCCACTCAAATATCTCTTCGACAAGCCAACATTGATGGGAAGAGTCTCTAAGTGGCAATTACAACTGGCCGAGTTCGACATTCGATTCCACTCCACGAAGTCAGTGAAGGGGAGAACGATTGCTGATCATATCGCCGAATATCCAGGAACAGATAATTCATCTCTGGAAATCGGACTGCCGGACGAGAACATCCTACTCACGGAACAAGAATCAAGATGGAAGATGTACTTTGATGGTGCAGTTAACTCCTCAGGATCAGGGATAGGAGCTGTTGTAATCTCCCCAGATGGACAGTATTACCCAACAGCAGCCAAGGTCACCTTTCCCTGCACGAACAACATCGCCGAGTATGAAGCATGCATACTCGGCCTACTTCGCGCACTCGACATGCGGGTTAAGCTGCTCGACGTTCACGGAGACTCGACACTCATCATCTCCCAGACAAACGGAGCATGGCGCACTCGAGACCCAAAGCTCATTCCATATCAGGATTATCTACAAACACTAATTAGACAGTTTACTAATATTGAATTCAATTATCTTCCGCGAACTGATAATCGATTTGCTGATGCTCTTGCAGTACTCGCATCAATGATCCCGTTGGCCGGAGAAATGGACATCGAGCCTTTGCGCATCAACATTGCTGATGATCCAAGCTGCATGCACATTGAACAAAGTCAACCAGAGGATTCTTTACCGTGGTTCACGGACATCAAGAATCATTTGCAATCAGGAGGATTTCCCCAAAACAGCACAGGAAAAGAACGCAAATTCATACGGAGGATAACAAGAAACTATTTCCTGGACGGGGATACATTATACAAGAAATCCTTCACGACGACCCTCATGAGATGCGTTACCAAGCAAGAAGCTGAAGCTCTCATCGTTGAAATACATGAAGGGGTTTGTGGGCCGCACATGAACGGATACTCTCTCGCCCAGAAAATAATGCGACAAGGATATTATTGGCTCACAATGGAAGCCGATTGCATCAAATACGTCAAAGCGTGTCACAAGTGTCAGATTTACAGTGACAAGGTGCACGTGCCTCCAACAAGACTTTACCCGCTATTTGAACCATGGCCGTTCTCAATGTGGGGCATGGATGTAATCGGGCCCATTAATCCCAAAGCATCCAACGGGCACCGATTCTTACTGGTCGCAATCGACTACTTCACCAAATGGATCGAAGCACAATCCTTCAAAGAAGTCACAGCAAACAACATCGTGCGTTTCATGAGGGCGAACATCATCGCCAGATATGGAGTTCCAGAGCTATTAGTCACAGACAATGGTTCAAACTTCAACAGCAAACTAATGGAATCCCTTTGCGTGGAGTTCCGGATCAAACATCTCAATTCTTCACCGTACCGTCCACAAATGAACGGTGCTGTCGAAGCTGCCAACAAAAATATGAAGAAAATCCTTCAGAAAACAGCAATTACCTATCGCGATTGGCATGAGAAGCTCCCTTTCGCGCTACTCGCCTACAGAACGACGATGCGCACTTCGACTGGGGCAACTCCCTTCGAGCTCGTCTACGGCACTCAAGCGGTCATTCCAGCAGAAGTCAAATTGCCGACTCTCAGGATATCATCCCAAAGCAACATGACAGAAGAAGAGAAGGCCAATCATCAGCTCGCCCACCTCGACTTCATTGATGAGAAACGACTTACCGCAGCTCACCATATGCAATGCTACCAACAACGCATGTCTAGAGCATTCAACAAAAAGGTCAAGCCAATCAGATACAGACCAGGCGACCTTGTCCTCAAGAGAATCCTACCGAATGTCAAGGATCCTCGAGGGAAATTCGCTCCAAACTACGAAGGGTCGTTCGTTGTTAAGCACGCCTTCCCAGGAGGAGCAACCATCCTAACAAAGATGGACGGAGGAGACCTGCCACAAGCAATCAACGCAGATGCTCTCCGACGATATTACACATAAGCAGCGTCAAAGCCAAAACTTCAAAGCAATATACGTCAGCAAAGTTCCTCTATATCCCCAGGGAGTCGATTAGAGCAAAGACGCTGACACATGAAAAGGGAAAATTACACAATCAACACTCCCTTCACCTGACTAAGCGAGATTACATGAGCTTATTTCATTTACGTCCTTTGTCTCGTGGGCAGGTACAAGAGCTCCTCACACGAATGGTACAAAACTCCTATGGCAAAGGCGAGGGTGGTAGGGCGGCAAAGCTTCAAGCCAAAGTCTTGTAGCAATTTCGTCAAACCTTCGACTCCATCGGACGAAGACGCAATGACGAAATCAAACAAAAGGGAAGTACCAAAACTCTACTTCACCTTTCTTACAAATGAAGTTACAGCAGCAAACTTCATTCTTACTCTAACAGAAACAAGTCGCACGAACTCCCTTGTTTCTCGCTATCTGTTTGATAGGTACGTGAGCTTCCTTGCACAACAGACGTCAAGCAAGAGTAACTATTTCGTCAATCCTTTGATTCCTACGGACAAAGATGCAATGATGAAACACATAGAAAAGGGAAGTATCAAAACTCTACTCCACTTCTCATATAAATGAAGTTACATGAGCAAACTTCATTTTTACTTTAAAAGAAACAAGTTACATGAGCTCACTTGTTGTCTGTCCTTTGCTTAGTGTAGGTACATGAACATCCTACATTACAGATAAAGGCGCGGGCGGTTGGGTGGAAAAATTTCGAACCAAAGCTTCGAAATTGCCTTTGTCGTCACCAAAAATGATCATACCAAAAGGGAGTATCAACTACACTGCTCTCCAACAAACTTTCTCATAATTCCCTAGATGGAGTCGTATTTCAACTTCCCCAGCTGGAGTCCTGCCTTCATTCAAGCTGGAGTTGATTACATGCGTCGCATTCTTCAACTATCATTGAGACGGACATATCCATCTCATCTCCCCAGCGGAAACTTTACTTCATTACCTCCCCAAGCGAGAGTCGAAGTACATGAGCTAACTTTGTCTCCGTCCGTTGTCAACTGTATAGGCACAAGAACATCCACACAGTACGGTACAAACTCCTAAGCAACGGCGAGGGTGGTCGGGAGGAAGCCGTTCCAAATTTAATTTAGAAGAACGAAGAACACGAAAGTGCACAAGAGCACTACAGAGGTTTGGGTATCTAAACCTATTTATTTCTTAAACATTCGTGTGCTCATTTGCATATAATTTGAAATTACCTTTAACAAAAATGTTTCTGGGCGAGAGTGGAGAAGGCAAGCGTATTCCTAAACACTTGCCCAAAGGAGATGAGTGCAAATACTGTGAGGATTCATACACAAGCATTCAGGCGGATAACGAATCCTTTGACAATATATGCTCTAAGTCGGAATGAGATCGATCATTTCTTCTCTATCCCATACACGAAACATCAACCATTGCTAGCCCTTTCGAGCCAAAGTTGAAGTTTTCATATACACCATACCTAACAAATCTAAGGACCGCCTCACATGGAGGTTAAAAGGGAGATCTTCTAGCTAGAACCCGGAAGCAACGGATCGTAGAGGCTACACTTCCTTAAGATTCAGGCAAAGAGGCATCATCGACAGTCAAGCCCGCCAGTTGAATCGTTCCCAAAGACCGAACTCCTCAAAAAGATTCTCAAGAAACACAAATTCAAAAGAAAATAAAGCGGGGCAAATCCCTGTGATCCAGCAAAGAAAAGAAAGGATTAGCGCAAAGACCAAGGTCTTCAAAAGAAAGCGCAGAATCAAAATCAAAAGAGCAAAAATTAAGCACCAGGGCCAACATTGATGGTCGCAAAAGCAAAAGTGCTATCCTTCAAAGACAAAGCTTTCCCCAAAGTGGATTGATCACACCTGCCAGTATACCAATTATTCATCCCCCAACAGAATATGTCAACTGGTGAGCTGTCTGAAAGATGGAGAATTTGCTTGAGTGGTGGAACCTCTACGATCCAATAGCTTCCGATGAGGTTCTTAGACTCTTTCTTTCAAATGATGAATTCAAACCTTCGATTTAAAGGCCTTAAGCCAAAGCCATATTACAACCCAGATAAGACTCCTTCGACTGGTACATGAGCATCCAAGTCAAAGGAATTCTGAAATCCAACTGAAACGGCTTTCAGAAATGAGAGTCAACACGAGAGAAGTCAGGAAGACACCTCTCTACTCTCGCCTAGAAACAGGCTTTTAAAGAAAAGACAAAGTGAATCCTAATATGCATGTATATTTCGCTGTTTTGTCTTCATTATGACTAATGATTTGCTTGATGAATTTTCAGGATACATGTCAACCGAAAACAATTTGAGGTATTTCTGACATCCTTGCGAGAAAATCTTTCCAGATTCTCTCCCAATGAGGGGCAAACTGTAATACCTCAAATCTTTCTCGGGTCGTAATTAACTTGATTGCACTAAACAAAAGCTGTCAAAATTTCATTCCCAACTGAAAAGGATCTGCCCCAGTACAAGTTGTATACAATTACCTTTTTCTTACAAAGCCACAATCGAACAATACGATAGTTTGTAATGTCAACCTCAGTAAAACAACTACTTCATTCGCTGTAATCAGAAGCCTCTCTGTTACATCACCCTGAGGCGCAGCAAAGCGATCGACATAAGGAGGTCCATTCTGTTTCTCATCTCCGTCATGCATTCAACGCAGGAGAGAGGATGCCAAACAAAGGCTAATGAACGATTGGATTTTAACCTCATGTCACCAATTCAAAGGGGCTGATTCATCTCGAGCAGCATGAATTTCAAAGACCATTGAGGTGAAGGAGGTTGTACATTCGAGGATGAACAGCCCAGATGACGGCCGACCTCTGCCTTCGGTGAAATCAGGCGAAGGAGCCCCTCACAACGACGACTCCCTTCAACTGCAACTGCTCTAATCTTCGCGAGCTCTTCTGGGATAGATGAACGGAGATGGCTTCGTCGGCTGATCATACAGCAGATTAGCATCCACCTCCAATAACCCCAAAGCCTCCTACGCCAGTAAAAGAACACCTGGTCTTGTCGCTCCCTCAGGATTCAACGCAACAGGATCATTTGTAAACGCCGTAAGAAGGAGAATTGCTGCAGCAACAGTTTCAGGGGCAGCTGATGCTGCAAGGCTCCAATCTGCAGTTGCAAGCATTGTTTCAGCAGCAGCCAAAGAGAATGAGACAGCAGCAGCAGAAATTGCAGTCGACACCACACATACAAACCTGACACAGTAGCTACCGCAGGAGCAAACGCCACGGCAGTCACAGGGCATTTGCAAATACACCATAGGCAACTAGCATAAATGCAGCAACAAATCCCCTAGCAGCCTATGCAAATTCCCTATCTACAACAACATTGCCAGCTTTCAAATCAGTCGTCGTCACAACATTAACAACATACAAGGCCAGCCACAGAAAACAGCTTGCGGAAACACACACATACCTATTCTGGCGTCCAGATGCAGTCACTTACCCAAAAGTCCTCGACATGCCGGGGACTCAAACGCTGATGCCGCGGCTATAAATCAATCGGCAACGGCTGCATCACCATCACCCGAGCCACTTCCTCGGCGACCTGTTCGAATGCTACCTGCCCAAACCAAAGAAAACAAAACAGAGAACCAACAAGGACAGCGGTGGCAAGCAGACAATAACCCAAGGAAGGAAGCTAAACAGTGGGCTGATCAAGCTCATCCCAAACCAAAGAAAGAAAACCCAAAGAAAAAAAGGGGGCCTGAGCAAATCCAAACCTTCAAACTGCCAACCCGCCACAAAAGCCCCATTCGAGCTGGTTCAAACCCATCTATTTGCTTGTTCTGCCCAGTGCTAGGGCCCTTGGGGCTGAATGAATTCAGCCAGGAACAAATGGCCACCGAGCCACCTCTGCCCATGCAACCACAACAGCCCAGGCCCGACCCAAGGAGGAAGGCCGAGACAGACCAAATCAACCCACAAACATATCACAGCCCAAGCCCAGGATCATTGTTGCCTTCCCCGACAAAATCTCACAAAGGACGATCTTGACGACCTCTCTGCAGGCTGAAGCAGCCCCTGAATCTCCAGCTCCTACCTGCTTGTCACCTGCAAAAGAAGATCATAACGCCCAAGCAGATCCTGTCCCCTTAACGGCCCTGCTTCCTGAAACTAGAGGCCAACTAAATGAGAAGGAGAATTGGAATGGAATTGGAGGAACCGGGGAAGCTTGCAGGGATAAAGGGAGAACCAACCAGAAGGCCTGAAGGGGGAGGAAGACGCTAACCAGATAGTCGGGAGGAGGAGAGGGCTTTAAAAGGAAGATTTTCATTAAAAAAAGGGGGGGATCGAACAATAAAAAAAACTCTTACCAATTCTTCTAGGGAGGGAATTCCTTTCATTTTCTGAGGAGAACCGAGGAGGTTGACGAAGTAATCGTCTTCTTCCCTTCTCCCTTGATCCCTTTCAACAGCCAGGAAACCTTCATCAACCACCTCCAGCTGCAGTCACGACCGAGGACTTCAGCTGTCTTCAACGAATCCTAGCCAAGGTAAGAGCAACCAAACTCAACAGGAATCCCTTTAGTGGCCAACCCAAACGGAGGAGCACGACATACCTCCAGACGGCGAGGACACTGGCTTCTCAGACATAGCGAGGACTCTGGCTTCCCAAACATGGCGAGGACTCCGGTTTCCCAGACATGGCGACATTCCCAGCGACGATGGAGACAAATCCCCCCCCTCTAGATGACTCGACCGTCTAGTGGTTTCTAGGCTCCCTGTGAGGAGCCCTCTTGCCGCTTTGATTCGTTTCCCTTCATGCGCAGGTACATGGCTTGGAGAACTCTCCCGCAGCAGCCGCATTGGACCTCCTCGCCCGTCCTCGATGCTCCCGCCTCCGCCTTCGCTGAAGCCGTCGCTGCTGCCTCTGACCTCGCCTGCCCATGCCGCCTGCTTCGCTCCCTCAAAGAGCTCGCCACGGTGATGAACCCCGAAGACGACCCACGCCTCAGATTCACCCACTACGGACCTCCATCTTCTCTGGCACTGGCCTAGAAATCAATGGCCAGACCCGCTCCCCGGATTCTCCAACGGCAGACCCGCTCCCCGCCACTCTCCCATGCAGATGCAGCTCAATGACCCGCGTCTTCGGCTCCAAACGCAGTCCTCAGAGCCCACCTCCACCCTCGCCAAGCTCCCCTGCAATCCGCCTCCGTCGTACTCGCCCAAGCTGCCATTACCGCAGCCAAAACCGGACACATGCCCTGAAGCTGTCTGTCCCCATTCCGGCAACCCGTAGCAGCCAGTCCTTTCGTCGCCCTCCACAGGCGGACCCTGGTCTCGGTCACAGCCACTTCCCTCTCTGACCTCCCAGAACCCACAGCGGCCAATCGCAGCCTCGTCTGGATCCCAAGCTTCGACGGCAGGATGCACCTCACAGTGGTCTTCCCGTTTTGCTGATTTCAGGGAACCAGCCCAGTTCCCGGTGCTTCCCGGGTAGCCGTCGTGGCCAACTTCATCTCCAAAAATTGACCGCAGTGACAAAACTCCCGGAGCAACCTCCCCTGTCCCAGACTTCCCCGAAGCATCCAAAGATAGCTTCCCCTCCAGCGGCAGACCCACCTTCTCTGAGCCTCCATAAAATCGACAGCGGGCGACGACCCATCCCAGATCTTGTGGCGGCACACACACCCCTACTCCCTCCAATCCTCCTCCGCCACGCCAGCCCTATATCCCAAGAGCCAGCGGCCACGATCTGACCTTCCTCCGGCGTTCCTAAGCCAGGCGACTTGTGCCCGACGCCCCAGCGCCATCCTTGTTGAGCCCATCCCCGTTGTTGTCGCCCCTTTACCCTCGCCAGAGCCTGCAGCTGCCGCCCCTGCCTCCTTCGAGCTCAGATCTGGCCGTCCCAGATCCAGCCCGGTGTCCCTGCTCCCCCCGACCTGGCGACCTTCCTATCCTGCCACCGTGACCCAAGGTAGCTCCCCGTCGCAAACCCTCGCCGTATCGGAAGCAACAGCAGGAGTCTTCTCCCCTCCAACGCCTCCAGATCCCGATTTCCGACGTCGGTCTTCCACAGGACGCCACGGGTTGCTAAAAGTTGCCAAAGCCTCTCTCCCCAGCCCACATGCGAGATGGACAACTTCAAGGCCTCGGACGTCCTAAAGAAAAAAGCTAAGTCCTTTCGCTCAGCCCAATATCTGATTTAGACGTTCAGAAATAAAAGACGAACGGGCTTATTTGACTTTGGGCTGCAGGAGGTTAACCCAGCTCAACCAAAAGGAAATGGGCTTTTTGTTGCGGGCTAGGAATGTCGGCCCCCCAAGTGAAATACAGGGAAACTTCTCGGATATGTTCAACCATTTACATCAAGTGGACGTCTTTGATCAAGACGAGGATTGGCATTAACGGGCTACAAAATGCCCCATTTAATTCAACCATCTCAAACGAGGAATTCACTACCAAGGAATGTCATCCTTCGACGGCGCGGACGATCGACATCAACGCGTTCACAACGCCCCGTAAGTATCATTCTTATTTCATTAAGTCCTAATTATTTACTTCGATTTAAATTATGACTTTCTGACCACTCTTATATTTTCTTCGCATGTACACTGAGCATGTAACTTCGGAAGACCAAATTCAAACTTTCGAAGATCACACGAAGACGCGTGTATCAAACCGCGTGGTTCTACCCCGGCCTAAAAAACCGCGGGCTTGAAGACAAAGCGGCCCCAACCTTCACCAAAGGTACAAAGGGGAGGTGCGGGCCTCCCCGAATTTTATTTTAAGCCCATATGTAACGGGTTGCGGGCCCAAGTGCATAGGCCCGCAACCACCGCCCTCTTTCATCTCGTTTATTGTTTGTGATTGCACGCATGACTTAGGCTTTAGGTTTGTGTCGTGTGTTGATTTTTAATCAAACAAACCTAAATTCGGGTCCAACGCCCATTAAAACGTCGATACGAGTCTGGCCCACTCCCGGATCGGGTCCAACACCCGTCAATCAAAAGTAACTTTTTGGACAAATCGCCACCCTTTTCGCATGTGGTAGAGTACTAAGGTTAGTAAATAGGAATCCCCGAACCCAGACTCCGATTTTTCCGACTTAAAATCACATTTTTTTAAACTAAGTCGGTGGCGACTCCGAATGAAATGTTTCCAAAGCCAAACTAAACCCCCACTACCTTTTTTTGGAGCCATTTGGGGTGAGATGACGGCTACTCGAGCCGCTCCTTGGGCCCTCCCCGAAATTCGCGAGCGAGGCCTTAACGCACGCAGACCCGTTCGCGAATCAAGGGAAGGCCCAATTCGGGGCCCCTTTCCGCAGCGTCCGGCGTTCGAGCCGTAACGCCGATCGGACTGGGCCTCGGGAGAGCGGGCCCGGATCCTCGGGTTGTCCGGAACCGCCGCCTCGCGCTGCTGGGCCGGAAGGGCGCGCGCACACCGACGTGGCTCCACGTACGTACCACGTGTTTCCCATGTCAGCAAATGTCGGAAGAAAACGGTGGATTGACGGCGTCAATGGACACATTGGAGCCACGTCTGTTTCCGTCCGAGGGTCGGGTGGACGGAGGTCATATTTGAGATAACGGATAAGCGTTAGGCTATTTGATAATATTATTGAAAGTTCTGAATAAATCGAAAAAACGGGCCCAAAGTTTTGGGTAGATTTGATAATTTGATCATTTTTTTTTTTCAAGTTTTAAGAATCCCATGTTTTGTTAACTCGTTATGAGTAGTTACTTATTACTCTAATGCATCATGATGTCTAATGCTTCCGTCCCCGACTTTATCCGAGGTAACAGCGTGAGCCCGTTATATTGTTGCGAGCGATCGCGAGTTCGGACCATGCAGATGAGCCTGGCCGCCGTCCCGACATCTTCGGCTACGACAGTCCCTCTCCACCCGGCCACTTCCAAACCGTCGAAACAGTTACCCTTCGTCCTTCCCTTTGCGAAGGTTAACCCGGTTACGGTCTCGTACACTGCCTCGATCTCCCGCCGGGTTCGCGATGGCCGATTCAGTGAGGCGTTGCGGCTCTTCTCCCAGATGCTCGACTCGGGCATTCAACCGGATGACGTGACGCTCGTCGAAATTATTTCCTGCTGCGCGGAGCTCGGTGAGGGAGGTCGTGTCCTCGGGAGCTCGCTCCATGGTTGCACGCATAAGCTGGGGTTGGCGAAGCGGGATGTGGTCGTGGGGACGGCGTTGGTCGAGATGTACGCAAAGGGTGGAAGGCTGGACTTGGCGAGATTGGTTTTTGACGAGATGGATTTGAGAAATTCGGTAACTTGGAACGCCATTGTGGGTGGGCACCTGGGGCAGGGTGACATTGAGGGTGCGTTGGAGCTGTTCGACGAAATGCCGAGCAGAGACGTTATTAGTTGGACTGTGCTGATCAATGGGTTAGTGAAGTTGGGTTACTTTGAGGAGGCATTGGATATCTTCCGCGAGATGTTGGTCAACCAAACTTTGCCGGATCACGTCACCGTGATCAGTGCGATTAAAGCGTGTGCGAATTTGGGATCGGTCCGTTTGGGGTTGTGGTTGAATAGGTTCGTCATGGGAAAGGATTTCGAGGACAACGTGAGGGTTTGCAATGCATTTATAGACATGTATTGTAGGTGCGGGTATGTTGACTTTGCTCGGCAAGTTTTCGATACGATGCGGAAACGATCTGTGGTTTCATGGAATTCGATCATTGTGGGCTCTGCCGCTAATGGTCATTTTGAGGAAGCTTTGCAATTATTCGAACGTATGCAGATAGAAGGGTTCAAGCCGAACAGAGTAAGTTACACCGGTGTGCTCACAGCCTGTAGTCATGCAGGGCTAGTAAATGAGGGGGCTAAATACTTCAGCGACATGAAAGAAGTCCATGAGATTATGCCGAGGATCGAGCATTATGGGTGCCTGGTGGATCTTTACAGTCGATCCGGTAAACTGGAAGATGCGATAAATGTGATCAAGGAAATGCCAATGGCGCCTAACGATGTAGTCCTCGGATCTCTATTGGCTGCCTGCAGGGTTCGCAATGATGCAGTGTTGGCGGAGCTGTTGACAGAGAACCTGATCCGTTTGAGCTGCCACTCAGATTCGAACCACGTCCTGCTCTCTAACATATACGCCACAGCCGGAAGCTGGGATGGAGCTAACAAGATTAGGAGGCACATGAAAATGCATGGGATAGACAAACGCCCAGGCATAAGCTCGGTGGAGGTCGGAAGCTCATCGCACGAGTTTGTGGCCGGGGATAAAGCACACCCTGAGGCAGGTCATATTTACCGAACCCTAGATCTCCTGTTACTCGACATGGAGACTAGAGGATATACCCTGTCGTAAACGTTAGATGGCACATCCACAATAATGATGTATGCCAGAAGACTAGAGTGCATCTTCCTACACTTGTGACCTCCTTGATTAGTCTCCTTTGCGGTCCATGGAAGTTGGCATCTGGATCAGTCATGAATACCAAATCATCACTTTTCCCTCCATTTCATGGGAGACGAAACAGTAGGATTGAAGGGATACGCACCCACTCAAAGAGGATATCTGTATGGATGGCCAGACCTAAGGCAGCTACCCCCAGATGGAAGAAAACAAGCAGGGTCAATGCAATTTGAACTCCAATTCCATTCCTCAAAACAGAGTCACCACCCCGCCCTTGCATAACATGATGGGGTTGATCGGAGGAGGAGGAGGAAATGGCGGACGAGTAGATGACATCACTCATCATCGAAGGAGACCAACCGACGCGACCGGCATACAAGACAAGTCAACCGGGTGGAAGAAACCTCAAGACCCACATAAAGAAATTGCCCAGAAGAGAACCCCCTGTTTCTACTCTTTTGGAATAAAAGAAATGAATGTCAAAACTTTTGAAAAAGCATATATTGGCAGAATCATAGTAGAAAGCCCCACAAACATTCAATCAATCATCAAAAGCAGTTTCGAATCCACTCTTTGCCTACCTATCCAACCAATCCTAACATTATAACCAGCAATGTAATTAGACATCAAAACTGCAATTCAATGAAAGAACTCACAGAAGATGGGTGAAGCAGCAAGCTGCAAACACCGCCCAACTATCGACAAATTAAAGACTGTACACAAAGAAAGAACAAACGAAACACCCAGAAAAGATTTACAAGCCTTTCCTATATATAGCTGACCAAAGTACTTCGTTCAATCCTAATGAATATCTGTGCTTCATTGTCAGACTCACCTAAAGTGTTTTTCTTTTCCAACTCCCAAGATCAGATAAAGACATAGCATTGGCTATCCCCGCCGTTCAACTGCCCCGTCAATCCCGACCCGCCTGCGGTGGCATTCCCTGTGAATCTCACGGAGACTCCCGAGCAGATAACCCTGATGATCCTCATCCTAGTCCACCACCAGCCTTTGGCCTTCAGCCTCGCCATGGCCCTCACCCTAACCTCAAAGGCCACGCTACCGTGCCCCGTTCTGTCGCTCTCCATCCCGTTCGCATTCCTCGGGGATACATAGTAGTCTTTATCGGCGAACCCGACCTTGAATTCTGTCGTGTCCCCCGTCCCCTGATAGAAAGGAGGGATGGACGACTTCGCCAGCGGCTCGTCCCTGTACGAGATCGAGGACTCGACCTCCTCATACGAGATCCGGATCTTCTTATTGGGGTTGACGGCGCGCAGGGTGACGGCCCAAGTGGCGGTGACGGAAGTGGAGGTGCCGACAGAGACGGAGTAGTTGGAGACGGATAGAGAAGTAACGTAGAAATCAGGGACGCGGGGGCGGATGACGATCCAGAAGATGAACATGATGGCGCCGGCGATGAGGAAAAGAGAGATGAGGGTAATGAGGAAGGTGCGGAGGAAGGGGGAGCGGCGGGGGGCGGGGGCGGGGACGGCGTAGGGGTCGTAGTAGTTGTTGGTGGAGGATGGGTAGGAGACGGCGTAGGGGTAGCCGTTGGTGGGAGCGGCGGAGGACTGCTGGGGGGGGACGGGGTAGCCGGTGGCCGGCGGTCTAGGGTTTGCTGACGACATTCTTCGGGGGAGGGGGGGAATTGTTTGGGGTTTGCTTTGACTGTAAGTAAGACTGGGAAGAAGAGAGTTTTTATTACCCCCCCACGTGATTTCGGGGGAATCTTCTCCTTGGGAGATTTCGATATATTACTTTTTTTTTTTTTACTTTTTTAATCTGTCCGAAAATTCAAATGCTTGGACACAAAAAAAAAAAAAAGAGATTTACTTATTATTATCATTTTCATTCATTAAAGTAACTGTTATGTTGGTTGGAAGACAAGAAACAATATTGATTGACATGGTCGTATTAAATTAAAATGTATAAAGCCTAGTCAAATAATATAAATGCATTTATTACGAGTTTTCTATTATATACTATTATTAGTTCGTAAAAAAAGTTTTGTCAAGGTTCCACTTTCTAAAATACGTAAAATACAGTCTCTGGATGCATCCCATCAATGGTCCTCGTAACTTTTGTTGTCTTAAATATTCTAAATGCGGGTATTGGAAATTCGTTTTTTTTTATTTTTCTTATAAAAACAAATTTTCTATCGATAAAAAATGATTGAGCTGGATAAAGCCGTATCTTTTGACGTAAGTTTTTAAAACTTTAATCATATTTGACAAATTAACGGTATTTTATTTAAAAAACCATTTATTACATTCGTTAGATAAAGAAATATGGATTTCGTGATTATTAGAAGCTAGTATTCTGAGATGACTGACAAAGGTCGGCGACCACCACGGTAAGGGCTGCCCCCACCTTGGCCGCCAACTTTTCTTCTTCCTCCTCGGAGTCCTCATCACGGTTGCCATCCAAACCCTCCTTCACACTCCGTGTTGCCCCTGTCTACGAGGTAAACCCTACTTCCTTTGCCACCCCTTCCTCAGCAAACCCAATGCCAGGATACGCATCAACTATCAGGAGCTCGATGCCTACGCATCGTACCGTGATCAACAGATTGCCCAGCCCATACTGCTTCCAGAGAGCTACCAGGGCCATACGGAGATAATCAAGTGGTCGCCTTTCCTGCACTGCTTATTGTTGCCCGTGTTACCTTTCCTTGTGGCGCATCCCAGGGAGGATTGCAATGTGGGAACGGTGCTGGTGAAAGTAAAGGCCGATGGGAGGGTTAAGTGGAAGGCTGGGAGTCGAGTTTTGGGGAAGTACTATTTACGCGCCGGTTCAGGTATCAACTGTGACAACTGTTATAGAGAAAGAGTCTGGCCTAGTATATCTAGCCTAACAGGCTACTCCCTCCTCTATAGTCAAATGTAAGTACCTTGTCATTAAGTTTGTCATAAATATCACAGTTGTCATTGACCAATTTAGATGATACTGGGATGAACTTACAATATAAGAAACTCAATTCAAACTCATAGTAGTGTTCCACTGCCATGATCACGTCCACCATCCCTACATTTTAACCAGGGGATGTTTTAGTACACTAAAAAGTTACAGGACATTGCAACCTTTTCTGGATAAATGTCCACAAATGTGAACTAGAATTGCTCTTTAGCCTTCTTCCTCGCCAAGAATCGTTCCTTTGCTGCTGCAAGGGCATCTTGGCTTCTTTTATGGTGCTCTTGGTTTGGCACACTGCTCGAGGAAGGTTCAGCCGCACCTTTTTCTTCGGGCAAAGCCTCGTCACTTGGCCTTGAATCCTGAGGCTCTGCATTCTTCACAGGTACTGAGGCCTGGGGTTCTTCCTCTTCAACCCTGTTTGCATTTGGGATGCCGGGAGATTCTGCCCGTGCACTGTCCATGGATAAAGATGGACCTTCAACCCAGGAGGGGCTTCTAATTTCCTCTTTGGGTTCCTCTCGCTTCATCGACTCAACAGGCTTCTCGGTATTTCGCACAACTGGGGCTCTCTTTCCAAAGGCCACATTTTTTTCAAGGCTGAAGTAGAAGTCACTTAAATCGCTCTTTTTGGTGACCTATGCAAGACGAGACAACAGTGGTTAGAACACGCAGAAGATAAGATGAGAAAACGTATCATTGACAGAATAATTTTGTTTTCAACCCTTGAAACTAATGAAGTCAGTGACAAGAAAAGACTTGTGTGACCTATGGAAGATTGAGCCATCCAAGGACTTAAACGGTCACTGATCCATGAAAACAACCACATATGGCCGCGTTGGGAGTAAGGAACTCCCAAAATGATTTTCTAATACAAGTAAAGATCAATGGCCATGAACATGTATGGTAGTATATGAATGCTGTGCTGGAAAAACAATGTGACGTGCACTAGCCGTATTGTTCGCAAAACAACACACAGGAATGAAGAATGAACTTACATCCTCCTTCTCTTCTAGAAGCTCGCGCATTCGGTCCTCTTCTAACCACTTTTGCTGCTCTGCAAGTTTCCTTTTGTAAGCGCCAGTGACAAATTTATCCTTATCAGCATATAAATGGTCTTCCTTGTTTCTCTCTTTAGCGAGCTTTCTTTCATATATAATTTCATGTTCCCTATTCCGTTCCACAGCCTTTTTCTTCAAAGCCTCAACGTATCTGGACTGGAAGGATGGCAGGAAACAATTTAGAATAACAACTACACTAAGATAGGGCAAATAAACTACCGTTGGCATCCACCAAACATATCAAAAGAGACAACCCCAAAATAAATCATCCAGAGAGATTGAAAAAATAACTGGAAAGCATCAAAGCCTCTTATTGTGACAGACCCAACTGTAAGAAGCTGTGAGAGAAAGAAAAGGCTCCCATTCTTGGGCTTCTGAAGACATTAACGAGACAAATGAGAATGTCATCCCATTCATTCGTTCCTCTACAGACATTTTCTTATTAACAAGTGGTCTAGAACGAGGAGTGGATAAAGCAGTAGCACTAGCATACAAAGAAGAGGAGACATATTACGAAGGAAGCCAAAGAACGATGATAACCCGAAACCCAATTGAGCAACTACATTATGAACAGAGAAGGACAACTAATACATAAAGGTGAATCGAATAAACAATCAAAACAAGAGACAGGACTAGCCAAATCGAATTAACCCATTCAAGGGCAGCGACAGTCAAGTGATCATACAAATCACCATCTCCACATATCTCTCATCCCGGGAATTTCAGTTACTGATGCAAATACCGTGGGCTTGGGCAATAAGTTAAGCAGAACCAACCCAAGGCAAAACATTAGGTTACCTTCCTCTCTACACGATCAACAGCTTTCGGAAGGGCGGTACTCGCCTTCATCTCATCATACACTCCATCATAATCGAACACCGAGGGATCTTCCTCCAACGCCTTCTTGTGCTGCTGCTCGATCTACACATGTCTCAAGAGAAAAAAAAAACTTAAGCAAGGCGAAAACCTCACGCGAAATGGAACACGAACAGACGGGGAAAGAGGGAACGGACTTCTCTGAGGGCTCTGTTCTTGGCGGACTGCCGGGAAATCTCCATCTCGACGTCATCATCCTCGTCGTCGGCGGTCCTGAAGGCAGGGGGAGGCGGAAACGGGGGCCTTGTCGGCTGCTTCTTCTGCTGCGATGGCGGAACCCTAAGCTGCAACCCGTACTTCATCCCCCCCCTTTTCTCTCCGGATTCCCTCCCGATCGAACCCCCAACCCCCCCCAACTGCTTTCTCCTCTGTCCCAAAGTAACCGAAACTTTCCTTTACATGATTTGGGCCGGCCCATGTAATTTGGGCTTGGTCAAGAGAGGAGCCCGGACATCAGACATCTTCCTCAGATTCTCCGACAGCTTCGACTCCCATCCACCGCTTTCTGGCGCTTTTACTTCCACAGAGAACCAGAGGGCTCGGCTACAGAAGGTAATCGGGTTCCCTTCTTAACGCCCCAGGAAGCTTTGTGCTAATTGAACGGATTGTGTTGGGATTGAATAGAGATGAAGGCGATAGTTCTGTGGGGTTTGATTTGATTGTGCAGGCTTGGTGTTTCCGTTGATTACGGGATTTCCCCAGCGCGAAAGGAAGTCCCGAATTTGCTGGGGTTTTCCTGTGGGTTTCGTCGATCGATTTCTTTTTGTAAGTTTTTTGTGTTTTGTGAGGCTGAACAGTGTTGGGTGGGTTTATCCAGTTCTTGGCGTGTCCTGAGTATCTGGCGTGAACCGAATGTGTAGCCTATCCCCATCGCGGGAGGACCTCTCGACGGAGCTCGTTAGTGCCGTTACCGACCTTGGCCAGGACTGATTTTCTTCATTACTTTGGGGGCAGTGTCGCGTGGCATACTTTTGCTGTGGATTCATGGGGAACAAGCCAGTGAAACAACAGGAGAGGGATGAGGTCGTGGTGAAGGTAGTCCCTCCAATAGACCAGGCGTACGTCCGGTGGCTGGCGAGGGATTTGGAGAGGATCCACGGGTATGTCCCCAGGAACCCGCGACCGATAAGGCCGCCGGATCATTACATAGAGTACATGCGGTTGTACGGATGGCTGGACTTGAGCCTGGATGACCCCGATCTCGCACATCTCTTCAAGTAGGCAAAGAATAAGGGACTGTGGTCTGGTTTTGTTCCTCCTCTCTTTCTGCTCGGGGCTCACTCAATGTAGGACACCCGTGGGTAACATGACATTTGGACAACGGAAGATATATCAGGCAATACTGGGGAGTCTAACGTGGTCTGGAAAAATATTTCGGGGAAAAGGGTGAGAAGTCTAAAAATTCCCTCGATAGTTCCCCATTTTGTTTTTTCTCGCATTTTTATTAAATCCTAAAGTTTTTACAAAATTTCAATTAAGTCCCTAAAATGTCTAGGGAAAGGAAAATTTTTGGAAAATCCTTCGGGTGCTATTTTAATATTGGAGTTCGTCGCATAGTCTAAAATGACTTCATATGAAATTAGTAGAAGCATAATATTTTAACACAATTAACTATTTAAAGGAGTACTGAAAATCTTGAGAGTTGAAACTATATTGCTCTGGAAGTATGCTCTACAGTAAATAAGATATTAGACTCTATTGAGCATGAAAGAAGTTTAAAAAGGCCTGATACAGAGGCGACTTTTGGACTGGAGAGTACTTCAGGAAAACCAGTTGATAAATGGAAACTAGGAGGAAGAAAGTCCAGACAAAATCAGGGTAAGAGTGTTGATGAGATGTAGAAGGAATCAGTTGCTCCTTACATCTTAGACCCACGAAAGCGAGATGCAAATCTGAACTCTAAGAGTGGGGAGTTGGCAAAAGACTTGAGGAAAGCCTTAGGTCTAGCAAAAGAAACTCAAGTTCACTTAGATAATAGAACGTTTAATGAGCTGGTTACTGCGAAAAGGGAGATTTACAGGCCGAATTATCCCCAGAGAACCAAATCGAAATTTATTCCAAGGGATAATGTCCTGAAACCAATAATTACTCCTAGTGCTTTTCTGGACATTGATTGTGAGAAGTACGTATCCGAGAGGACAGATGAGTGGCTATCACTGATTCGAATGACTGCTTCTGCTGGGATATTATCCCCTGGATCAGTTTATGAATTATGTGTAGCAGCCCTCATGGGCACGGGCGCAAAAATACTGGAAATCTTTGGTGGCTCACACGGACATCAAAGAAAAGATAGATCAAGCGCTGACTGTTGACGATGTATTGGCAATTATTGCTGATGCATTAAAACGAAAATTCTGTGGTTTTTCTTTGTCCACTGAAACCGTGGAAAAAGAGCACTCTTTGACTGCTCTAGTTAAACTATATATCTGTAATATGTGTCTGTTTGATAACTATGTCTGTAAATTCCAAAAATATTATTACAATCTGGACGTAGTTTTACAACAATTCATATTGGGAACTCTTTTTGAAAAACTTCCAAAGCCCTGGCCAGAAGTTTCGTAAAAAGCCTATGAATTACTTCTGAGTGAGAAAAGATTGTTCCTGGACTCGGAGGAAAGATTCAGGCGGTCAAGTACACGATGAGAAAGTCGTGTATGAGCTCCAGGTTAAGTAGGCAGCCAAGAAGCTTTCATACCTGAAGAAGAGATGTTGTTCTCAGATTGAGTATATACCTGGAAGGTATGGATGTGATACTCTAGGAGAATCAGAGAGAACAAAAAACTTTCCTAAGAAGAAAAAATTTGTTGGATATAATAAGAGGAAAGTTTGGCCAAGAAAGGACCTTCAGAATAAGCAGAAGAGAGGTCCTGCTTACAAACCCAAAAGGTTTGTAAGGAACGTGAGAACCTTAAGGATAAAGATATGATTGATGCCTTTAAGCAAAAGCATGACAGAGAACCTAAGTGTCCTAAAGGAAAACCGTTGAGCAGTTGCAATTGCTGCTAGTTTTGTGAGTCAAAAACCCACGAGGTGGATACTTGTCCTCAGAAGAATCAGATGAGAGAAACTCTCCGAATGAATTTTCTAGACGATAGGAGTCATGAGGAGGAAGTTTTCGCTTATGAACCAATAGATGAGCATGGCATTTTTTACTTAGACTCGGAGGTAGAATCAATCTATGAAGTTGTGTCAAATTACGATACAGACTCCGAAGATGATTATGGTATCTGGATTGAGGTATCTGGATTACGAGCAGAATGGAGATGGTGATTAATTGGTTCCTTTGGAAGTGACGAATCGGGTATTGGAAGAATCTCACCAATACAAAGATCAATCCCAGTCTATTCTGGAATCGCACACTTTTCAAAAATTTAGGTTTTGGCTGAAAAGTCTGAAAAGGACAAAATGGAGGAAGACCTTAGGAGACAAAATTTTGAACTTGTTGCGGGCTGAAAATAAAAGAAAAGAAGAAGAATGAGAGAGAGAAACCTTATTGAGGGAATTTATAAACTTACCACCGTAAACGAAGAAATATTTTGGTGGACCACAGTAAAGAGGAACATATAAGAAGTAGGAGTACACTCCAAAGCTATCTTTTAAACCCTCCCACAAGTGCCAATATTGATCTTGGTTGCTGGTCACCGTCGTCTCAACTCACCCCCCCCCCCCCCAAATGAAAGCCGTCGAATGAGCCCGTTCAAGTCAACGCATATCGTATAATATATGTTTCACGAGCAATGTTCTAAAATAATGTTCGTTGAGCAAATATTTACGAAATAAAGCATTTTTAAAATTCATCCAAATAATGCTCTTAAATCGGTGTTAAAATTAACGAGTCCTGAAAAAGCGGCGAACATTGAATTTCCTCTTGAGGTGCTACACTCGGAAACACCAAGTTTCTCAATTTTCACATGCCTTCTTTATAAATCGAACTCGGTAAGTTAGGTCATTTTTTAAAGTTGTTGCTCTCTTTCTTTAGTGATTGTGGTGAAAAAAGTGTAGTCATATCAGCCTTAGGTGTGACCACATAGTACGAGGTGTGTACATAATATTATGGCCACATTAGATTTCGGTGTGGTCGCATCAATGTACCAGGTGTATACAGAAATATTGTCAAGGCGCACTAGATTTTGGTGTGGCCACACCAACTGACGAACCCATTAGCTTTGTGTGTAGATTGCATTGTTGAATAATTGAAGTTTTATTTGAACGATTGTGTATGCTAATGAGAAATAATTAAAGGTAATTATTGGGAGTTGGAGACGATTATCACCGAAGGAACACAACCATTTGTGCTTGAAGTTCGTACCTTTTAGCAAACGACGACGACTCTATGTTTTCAAGGAGTTGCTTCGTGAAGAAACAAGCCCTCCTAACGTCTCTATATTTATTTAAGACACAAAACTTGTGAGAAAGGCCAAACATTATTCAAAGAAAATCCAAAAAGTTCTAAACACCACCTTCATTTTGAGATTTCTTATTAGAACACTCGATTTTGCAGAATCAATGATATTCGTAAATCCTGAAGGGATACGTTTGTTACTTCTTGTACGCAACTTCATAATGGAGGGTGCATACTTTTTTAAAAATAGTGCACTTATAAGGTGAAGATCATTTTACTAACGTTATTTGTGTAGGTTGTGTTTGCTCGTCATCGTTCAGGTATAAACCTTTTTGCACTGGTTCTTAAAAAATTTTGCGAACAACGAACGAGGGCCTCGGGTATTCATAGAATCCGCGAACAAATGTTTCCAGGAGGTGTGATTCATGAAAAAGCTGGGCAGGCGAATTAGGTGAAAGGTCGCATTGTAAGTTTTTAATTCCGGAGCAGGAGCAGGAGCAGGAGCTGGTGCATTAATTTGTGTTTGTGTGCAGCACATATTTGAAGTTGGACTCGTTAACTAATGTTTCGTGTTTGAGATCGGGAGAGTTAGTCGAACTTCCCCACTTAAACCCCCCCGAGTTCTATGCCTGGATACGTTTCTCGAGTTGGCTACAGTGAGACCGAAGCTCCGAAACCGAGACAGCGAATATGAGGATCGACCGGAAGAGATGATGAATCATAACCTTTATCGGATGCCTAAGATATTCCAGAAAGAGGGTGGTGTTTAGCCAAACTAAGAGCTGTTGTTCATAGGCTTGGTTCGTGAAATCCCGCCCGACCTGCCCAGTGGGTTAAGCCGAAGGTTTCCGCTCCGATCGCCTTGAATCTTTTATGAACTGGCTGAGCTTGTCGCTCACAATTTCGTGCTTGTGTTGGGGTCCTCATACCATAAAATTCTCAAAAACTATAACCCAAATTCATTTATGTAAGAAATTTAAAACAGAAACAATGTCTGATTGTTAAACGTGTAGAGCATATTAACCTTTTATTTCAATAAAAAAATTCATAAATTTAATTACTAAATAAGAAATCACTGTCAAAGAAATTCTCACAACAGTTTCTCAAAAAAGATAGTAAACCATCAAATATTTTTTTGTATAATTTTACACGATTAAATTAACACACAGACCCCATATTTCGGAATCACCAACACGTCCCAAGAAAAATATGGTCCGGATCATAAAATATTATTTTGATATTTAAAAAAAAAAGAATAACAACTTATTTTATTAAGAAAAAAAGAATTAACAAGTGGGTTGGACAAAAAAAAGAAAAAGAGTCTTGATTGGCGCGACCCGGACAAATTTAACCTAATCATCCCCGGCTTTAATTGGGCCGGGCTTAATGTCACAATGACTAGGCCTAGGCCCATAGACCCCTCCCTTAATTTGAAATTCCGAAATTCGAGAATAGGAAATAGATAAGAATACAGTGCAGAGGGTAAAACAGTAATCAAAGATCCACGCTTTAACTGCAAACCATATGACATGATGATGATCTTTTTCCTTCCCAAACAAACTAACACTAAAGAGAACCTAAGATCATGTTAGGAGTCGTTGACTTACCAAGTACGCTAACACCACCGCCACCAACACCACTATGACCGACCCCGACAATATCCGGCGTGTCCACGTCTTCCCGGCCACCATCGTCGTGAAACTGCATGTCGGCGACCAATCGAAGGTCGGCATTTCCTCCTTGTCTTCCAAGCCGGGTTCCTTGCTTCCCCCTGTCTCCGCCTCATTCCACAGCCCCACTGCTGTCCACGCCCCTCTCCTCTGGGTGGCTATAGTCGTCGTCTCCAGGGCAGTGATTGTGGGGAACGGAGGCGGGTACACGGCCTGTAGTGGTTCCTGTTGCTGGGGCTCCAGCCTGCTCAACTCTAAGGGCTGGTCACTGCGGACGTTGGTGATCGAAGTTTCGTCCAGCTTGATTATGTCGTCCTTCAGGATATCAGCAAAGTAGTCCTCTACGTCGTCGCCGTCATCATCTGTGTCCTTGTCCTGTGGATTCATATGACCTCGGTAAGAGATTCGTTCATTCAGTACTTGCAAGGCAACCGAGTAACCGAAAACAGACCTTCGGGCGAGTTGAGGACTCAGTCACTGTGGCCTCGTTGGTTAACCTCTGGTTGGACTCTGACGTAGATTCAATCTGATCAGCCGAATACGATCCATAACTACTTGTAGTCCTCCTCACGAACTCATCTCCAACATACGAGGGAATCTCCGCGTCGCCCTCTGAAGCCATGTGGTTCTCCTCGCCGGCGATTAACTGCCCCTTACTCGAAGAAGCATTCATCCCTTCGCCAGAACGGAACTCGATGTTCTTCCTTAAGCGGCAAATGATCGGAGAATCCTGAAATGAAGCAACGGGGGCCAATCACTGAAACTGCTTCAATCCCTCTCTCACCTACCTTCTTCGCCGTAGAATCAGAATTACCTGCGACTTGCCGGTCATGCAGAACTCGTGCATGATCCATTCGGTCCTCTCACCCTTGGGCGCACGACCCTTGTGGAAAACCAGGGTCCTCTTCGTGCCAATGATGTGATGACCCACCTTCACGTTACGCTCCTTGCCGGTAGCCTTCCAGTACCCGAGCTCCGTAGCTCGCCTGCTCTGCTTCCCATTGGGGTACTTCCTCCCACGTGCCGAGAAGAAGAACCACTCGTTGTCCGAAGGAATCACCGACTTCCCTGAAAATCGAGCCAATTCACGAAACAAGCGTGTATTTTATCGTACTAAAAAACCACATCCGCCCCCGAAGAGGGAGGAGTAGTCTTAAACCAATTACCGGGCAGATCCCAGGGCTCATAGCGGCAGATTTCAACCTCAGCGATGACCTCGACGCTCTTGTCGCAGCCCTCGTGCTTCTTCCTGAGGTAGTAGGTGATGAGCTCCTCGTCTGTGGGGGAGAACTTGAAGCCAGGGAAACGGGAGGTCGCGGCCAGGGTGATCTGCTGGGTGGTCTCCCTGGGCGTCCCTTCGGCCATTGAGGATCGAGATCACCCCTCCAGGAAACCAAAAGCCAAACTCCAAAAGCAATCCTTTGAATTTACACTTGGGTTGGGAAAAGGGATCTTTGCGGGAAGAAGTTGAGGCTTCGAGTGACGTGAGGGCAAGGAGAAAGAACCCAAAAAAACAAAACAAAACAAAAAAGAATCTTAATCTTGAACCAACCCTCCCATTAGAGACACCAAGTTCGATGATGATGTTGTTGTTGGTTGGTTGGAGGTGCGAGGGAGGGGGTGAAGCGGCGGCGGTGGTGGGGAGCATCCACGTGTGCCTTTGCATGTTTATATTCTTGTATACCCCCACAGTTGAAGTAATTTACTCCACACCCATGAGGGAAATCGTACAGCAACACTTCCTTTGGGACTCTCATCTAGCAAGCATCCATCACTGGAGAGGAAGAGGGATGGGATGCTCTGTCCTGTCGGCGAACCCGTTCTGTAGCCGGAGGGACTATCCCCCTCCACCATGCTACACTTCTGCCGGTCCGGTGGAAGATCTCAATCCAGATGCCTTCGTATGTGATGGCAGCGTGAGAATATCCGTCCTGTGAAATGGGTTGCCGCCTAAATGGGGCAAACCTAAATCCCACTTAGGAAAGGATTCTGTAATCAAATGCCGCTAGACCCGGTGGAATTTGTGGCATCAATCCCATTCTACCACCAACATTTATGTACCCTCAATTAATTTACCAATTTTAATGACCCTCTACAGCGATTAGTTTTAGAGATTTATATACCACTATGAATCGATTCGATATTATAATACGGTATCAAAATCCGATTATGCCCCGTGTAAAAATCTGGCCTTGTCCTTTATTGACATGATGTCACCGTGTCTCTGCGCAGATCTCGGAGAAATCCCTCGAGCCAAGTTCGACTTCGATGTGGCCGGTCATTACTGCGCCACCTCGTTCTCGACCCAGTTGCTCATTGGAAATCCTCGGAGGCTGTTCTGGAATGTCTTGTTGTTTAGCTTTTGGGAATCCAATTACTGAAATAGCTATTTTGCCCGTGCTATAGATATCATCGTGATTCAACAAGACGATTAGATTGGTTCAAATGGTAATTAGATTGGTTCAAATGTTTGGATGAATCATGATTAAATTTCCTACGAGGAAGGCTATGAAAATCGGGTGAGCGATAAAAAAGTATCATGTGGACGTTCACGATTAGTACTAATAATTTTAAGGTTAACAATTCAAAACAGAACACGTTAACGTAATACATAATTTAAAACGGGTAAGGGTGCGAGTTTTAATTATTTTTTTATATCTTATTATTATTTGTTTGTTTAGGGTTTTATTTTATGTAGACACGTCACACCTTGAGAATTTTTAGGAGATAAAAAATTATGAGACATGGATAATGATGTGATGATCAAAAGGTAGAATTACAATGCGGAAAAGAAATAGTTGTCAAAGACAAGAAACTTCCTTTTTTTTTTGATCTAATGAGCTTGAAGGATTTGGGAAACAAACCAGAAGAACACTAAAAAAATTTTTTGGTTGAAGGAAGTCGGATTTGATGGGAAAAAGGATAAACAAGGGATTAGCTTTACCCTCCATGCTTCATAAGAAGTTGTCGATCACTCCGGCATTCCACCAACTCATGAATGTTTTTGGCAGGGATATCACTTGTAGGTCCTCCAAACCCTTCGTCAGCCCCTCCCTCCGACTTCATCTCCAAAGTTTCATATTGAGATCGCCAACTGACCGATTCAACATCATTAGCATCTTCTCCGAGAGCTCCAATTCGAGTCTATCCCATGCTTTCTCCCGACGTCTCCAACTTGGCTCTTCAAGTTGGTCATGCTCTAGGCACATTTGTTGGGAAAAAGGGTAAAAGATGATACCTCAAACATTGTTGGCAGTTTCCTCAACCTTGTTTGATGCCATCTTGACCTTCCTCTTTTGGTCCCAACTCTTTCGAAACTTGCTCTAATACCACTTATCACGTGCGGACCCTACGCTCGTCCTCAGTTAGTCACGTGCGGTAGATCTTCTTGGGTTTGGGTTTGGGTTTGCTCCACGGTACTGGACTGTGCACCCCGCCCCCGACAACCGGGTGGGAAGTCATGGGGTTGACAAAAATATTTCAAAATCAATCCTCAAAGATTAGGATCAGTCTCAGTTTTAGTCCTCTGATTGGATGAGCCGTTGCTTCAACGAATTTAAGCGGACGAAAGCAGGAGATATTTTTTTCTTTCATCTTCAATCCGCGGGAATTCCCTTCCGAATGGATGCGGTTGCGCTTTCGCGGGTGAGGTTGATCACAGCTGGCGGCGGCTTCTCCTTTCCTGCGACGAAGGAGGTTTGTCCGCTGTTGCGACGGCGACCGCAGCCTGTTTTCGCTGCCGCGGGAGCTGCTTCCGCGGCCTTCAGGACCGGGATTTCCCCGGGTAGTGATGCGACCCAGATCGAAATTTTGATTCTTGTCGGCTAATTTGATTTTGGGCATGCTTAATTTTTGTCAATGCTGGTACGGAAGGTGATGGTGTGATTCTGTTTGGTGATTTTTAGTATGTGAACTCGTCGAGGAGGAGATAGTGAAGGGTTTCCTCAAGGAGAGAAGGCTGACTGGGGATTTCATAACGAAAGCCTCCGATGTTATCTGGCGAAGGGATTTGGTGGAGCTGATAGATTTGGCGGCTGATGATGTTTCAGACGAGCAGCGGGACGTTCAGCAGGTGCCTGGCATTGTGTTTCTTTTCTCCCTTTTTTTTGTGTAATGTGAACAGAGTAGAAATCGTTAAGGAGTAATTTGTCAGTTATAATTTGAGGATGACGACGATGTTTTTAAGTTGACTTAAGTATAAGTGATCAGTATAGCATAGGTATGTGGGTCGATAGGACGAAGTTATCAAGGGGTCTTGATATTAGTTGGGGAATTCCATGTAAGTTTTAGTCTCAGAAGTAAAGAGCTTCGTTAAGTTACATTATGCAGGAAATGGAGATTGATGATGCCGGTGGTTTCTTGAAACTATCAAGGACACATGAATGGGTTTTGGGGGACGATTCGGCCCCAGTAAACAGAAAAGCTATTGAGAAGGTGCACATTGTTCCCTTGCTGGAAATGCTTTATTTCATTATTTGGAGTGCAGAGTCATTGTTATTGATTTGGAGACTGCTGCTGTTTTTCTAATATCATGGTTGTTACACAGCAATTGCGTGATGACCGGGAGAAGAGGAAAAAGCTGAACCTTCTCAATTATGAAGCTGTATTGCACACCTACTCTGTTGATTTTGTTTCTTTGGCTATCATTATGGTTTGCTACAATTTATTACCTGGATTCTGTGTTGGACTAACGCTTGTTAATTATCCCGAGCTCTTCAATTTTGGCCATCAGGCCTTCACTGAAGTTTACTTTCCTTGACAACTTCAACCATCAAATGCCTTGATCATTAGCCTATACGTAGATGTTTAAATGTATGTCCATGAAATCAGGAAATGAATTGTCATGGGCGATTTCATATGTGACTTGTATATCTTTCTGATCCAGCTTAAGAGAGAACTAATTCTAGTATCGGTCGGCGTGGGCACCGCCTGCAGCGGGTACTGTTTTATAGTTTTTTCTCTCCAGGTAAATGTTAATTAGTCGAATCACATTGTCTCTCTGGTAAGGAAGTCGTATAACTTTCTTCTTTCCATATTTTTGAACAGGCTGCTCTAAGTTATGCCGTCGGAGTTCTTTTCAGGTGATTTCCTCCCTCGTGATTTCACCTATAAATTGTCTCGCAATCTTGTTCAACTGGGTTCTTACCACAACATTTTCCGTGTCCAGTTTACTTTACCTTCAGCTCTTGTTCAGACAAGCAGACACCTTATCAGCAGAAAGAGTCCCTCAAATTTTCCGTCAGAAGAAGCAGAAAAAGTAAGAAGACTCGATTTCCTTCTCTTTGGCAGATTGAGGAAAGAGCTTCATGTGCTCTACACGATGGTAATTTCCTTTCAGGATTGGGATAAGAAGCGAGGACCTCAGCGATGCGTTGGAGAGGTGGACTAGAGGCAGCGGGATCGCCCTTTCCTCTCCGAGACTCGTGATTCCAGCTACTATATTCGGCATATGGGCACTTTCAGATCGGTTTCTCGGAAACGACATGTTTCGCTTTGAGGTAGTTTCTACTGCCTCTGCTTGTGTTTGGGTTTCAGGGTGAGGGCATCATCATAATTCATTCAGTTACTGGTACTGTGTCTTGGCAGCTTGTTCCGGCAATGATGGGGATGTTCGTGTACAAAGCGGCGGCACTCGTCCAGGTTTACAGAGACAACGAGGATCTCCGTTTTATTTTTCCTGAAAGCGAGGAGGCATCGAGTGATGGCCAGAGATGATACAGTCTTTGTAATCCGAAAAATCTCCTTCCCCTCCAAATTCTTCTACTATGCAGAAGGGATGTCCTTGGACTGACCTGAAATCTCAGTTCTCACCGGCTATAATTCTCTCGCGAATCAATCTCCTTCACCTTGCATGTCAGATTCTTCTTCTCTTTGATGTAATCTGCAATAACAAATCACCCGGAATTCCGTCAATCCCATCAATATTGTCACACTTACAATAGTCGAACAAATTAGTAATTCAAAATTAGTTAAACAAGGGAAGTTCTTTTAACTTCCTCTGTTCTTCTTCCTCTTCCTTATATTCAACAACCATGGAACAACAAAGGGATAACTCATTTCAACCTTCCCAGCTTCGAACTCCGAGGCCGAGGTCAAGAGCCGACCTGGGAAAGGACTCTAATGTCGCCTTATCATAGCGGAGTCGGTCTAGTCCGTTGTGGCCATCTCCGTCGAACTGGTTAACTCCATGATCAAGAGAGCGCTAGACAAGTGAGCTCGTCCCTAAAACAAAGTCGGAATGTGAGCCAGGGATCTCCGCAATCCCAGCCACCATTGGACATTTAGGCTATGTTTGAAATTGTGATAAAGAAAAAGAAAAGAAAAAAAACTTTTGGAGTAAGAGTTTTCTTTTCTTTTCCTACAAAAACAAACACGGTCTTAGGCTGCGATTGGTTACGCCGGAAAAAAAAATAAATAAAATAAAAAACGCAACAGAAAATTTTGCAATAAACATGAGTTAAATTTTATTGGAAACCGTGTTTTTCCATCATTTCTTATTTTCCATCCTCTTATATTTGAATTATATATTTCTAATAAAATATTTAATTTTAATAATTTGGATTGTGAATTTATTTTTTTAAAGTTTGACAATTAGTAAGAGGCGTGAGTAAATTACTTATGATTTTCTTAACATGGACAAATGCGAATGGTGTTGTAGGCGAAATTGGAATCTTTTCCTTTAGAGATATTAAGAAATATTTGGGAAATATTGTTGACTTTCGAAAATTCATTGCTCTCCCATTCTCTATTGTTGTGCTATGTTCACTCACTACATAGAAATAATTTACACCGTTAATGTATTTGAAATCATACGAATAAATTAAAATCTCATTATTTTTAATACGTAAAATCGACTCTAACATTAAATATAACAATCTAATCATTAATGAAAATAAGTATGCATAAAGTGATTTTGAATTGAGAGAAATAATATCGAAGAAAATGTAGACGATAATCAAAATATTCACAACAATTAATGCATCACCCCGAATATAATATTTGCGATCTTGTAAAAGATTAGAATTTGAGGAAAAAAAGATACATTATTTTAAATTTATTATCCAAATTAATCTAAAGAACGATAATTATGCTACAGAAGTCGAGGGTTATGTGTGTAAGGATTGAGTATGATACGAGAAGGTGCTAGCAGAACAAATGTATTGTAATCTTCTGTAGAATAGTTGAAACCTTCTATAGAGCTGCTGCATCTACAAGAATTAAATGTTTGAGTGTTTGAACTACGAAATGCTTTATCTCTCTTGTGATTTTGCTCATACGAAATGGTTACACTTTTATCTATTAATAGAGAGGAGTATAATGTTCTTGTAGAGTTGCTAGATTTAACTACAGAAGTTGACTGCCTTATAGAAACTTGAAACTGCATGCTCATGTGATTCTACGACTCTTCAATGCTTTATAATTTCAAGATCCTTGCTCCACTATTTTGGGAACACGGATTATTCTTCTTCAACATAAAGTATAAAGCAACAATCAAATATTTCAACGATTGTTTTTTTTTTTTGAATGATTACATCGTCATTCAATTTAAACAACCGTGTGATTATTATCATCACGAGAAATTATTGGACAAAGGCCAACCCAAATGTCCCTTCTTCAAGTAACATAAAATGTCAAACAAAGCCCTCTTTATCATTATTATCGTTATGTCGAGTAGACCCGTGAAAAAGGAAAGTTTTATGCCGAAGACGACCAAATTGTTTTGATCCCATCTCTCGGCTTCTCTTTCCTCGTCGTATGTTTTTTTTTTTCCCGGGAATCTATCCATCTTCAAAACCAGTTTAGCTGTTCCCACTCCCAGAGAGGTGCGTCCTCGATCGAGTTCACCCCACCAGCTCCCGCGTCAAAACCCTCGAATACCTCAGTGTTAGGGCTCCCTCCTCCCACTTCGTGGTATGCTGATTCCCACGCGGCAGCGGCCATAGAGGAGGAGGCCGCTGCCGCCTCCGAAGGCCGGCGATCGAACGCGCGGTTGCTTCCCGAGACTACGTACACCCGGTAGAGTGTGTATTCACTCCTCAGCTGCAGTTTTCGCGAAGGCTTTGATGATACGTCTGATCGAACGGAAATTCCTTCGGGAACGAGAAGATGAGAGCCGAAGCAGCGGTTCTTACTTGAGGTTCGGAATTGTGGTGGATATCCAGTGTCGTGTCCACAGCCTTGTACTCGTTGAGTTTCCACTTTGTTTTCCGTCCCGTGGGCGCCTTCCCGGTGTAGAACACCATGGCCTTCTTGAGGCCGATGATCCTGTTACCCGAGGAGTGGATATAGGAAGGGGACCCAGTCGTCTTCCAGTACCCTGAAGGTGTTGTCCGGCTAGGCCTGCCTCCCCGGGTTTCTCGCTCCTGTCGAGGAGCGAAAAAGAACCACTGCTCGGGATCTCCTCGACATTCTTCTCCCGCAAGCTCTGCAAAAAGAAACAACGACCAAAATCGCATTATATTCATCAGAACAAGGGAACGTACGTACGGCAGCCTTATGATCAACACAGAAAGTCCGAAACCAGAATTACACATACAAGACAGACTGTTTCTTTATGATTGCCCTATTAGATTTAGGCTATACGACTGCGGATTTTCAATCATCGGATATCTCAGTGCTGCTGTTTCTGTTTCGAGTAAGCATTTCAGTGACTAAACACTGGAGTGTTCAGTTTGATTCGTAAGGATCTTGTGCTCGGACCCAAATACCGAAACCCTAGGAAGAAATAGAATATGTAGGGGGAAAGGAGAGAAAGCCGAAGGGGTAGCGTCGGTCTGTTACGAGGGAGGTCCCAAGGCTCAATATCGTGGAAGTTGACGACGGGAATGACACGGTGGAGCCTCTCCTGCATCCTTCCTTCCAACTGGTTATGCAAGTAGAAGGTAATGAGCTCTTCCTCGGTGGGGAAGAACCTGTAACCTATAGGTGGTCTGTCGTCGTCCATGATTCCCTGAGATGGAAAAGTATCAATAGTGTTATGTGTGGCCTCCTAAAAACTCCAAGCCCTCAAGGTATATATAATGAGTTTCCTTCGGACAAAAGTGTACGATAAAAGAAAGATTGCAGCCAAAAGAAGACAAAAATAAAAAATGAAAAATGAATCACTGGTTTCTGGTAATTGCAAATAAGAGGAAAAGAAAGAAAGAATTCTTATAAGATAAGCTAGGCCTTTGTCTTATCTCTATGTAGCTGTTGTTGCATATTGAGTAATGAGTATGATTATTTGAGCATAAGGTGGGAATGTAAGACAAGTGGAGGGGGGGGGGGGGGGCAAAGGAGACAATAACCTCGTTTACTTGATCCTAGAAAGAAAAGAGAACAGAATAAAGGAGGACGGTGTGGCGACATTTCTTCTTCAATGGGGAGTCAACCTCCACTTGCTGCGACATTCAAACCCAATACAACGAACATAATCTGTTCGCTTGGGACTAACATGTTGCCATGTACACGGTATTAACTTGGTTTGACATGTCCTGAAAGTCGGCCTCATTGTTACTAATCATTTTGTTGTATTTATATCTTGACCAATAGTCCCATCTGGTTTTTGACCTACTGTCCATTCCGAACCTAACCAGGTAAAACAAAAAACAAAGATTGTAGACTTGTGGAAAATCCGAAAATAAGCATGGGAAAAATGGGTTTTCGTGCCTTATGGAATACTCAAATCCATTCCTGATTTATTTTATTCCTCAGAAAAAAAAAATGAAGTATTATTTTGACAATCAGTGGCACTGAGTTTCCGAGTAATTTTCAAAATTTTGCTTTTAGAACTTTCGGCGGTCCATTCAAATTTTTTAATTATGACATGGTTCTACATTCTCTAACCCAAGTCCTCCTATTTCTCTTTTCTTTTCTTTTTTCCTTCCAGTATGTCTCAATCAATTGGTAATGTCTCAGTTTGTGGAAGCAACCCATTTCTATCTGCACTTTCTTTTTTCTTGCCGAATCCCAAAAATCGGGTAACTCTAAACTTTTTTTCTTTTTTGCGTCATTTTTTGGATTAAACCTCTGCATAAAAAATATCAAAAATCTAAACTTTTAACCAAAAAGAAGCAAAGAAGTTAGATATTTATAATGATTTCTTTTGTTTTTAACATATTAGTATAAATACGATCCAAAAACTTTTATCTATATAAATTTTATATATAGAATAAGCAAACCCATGTTAACCTTTAGATGTTAAACCGACCTCCACTACTTCTCAGATAGAATTATTAATCCTAGTCCGAATCGACTGACCGACCAAGACCGACAGTTTTTTAATAACATCATCAGATGCTTAATTGGGTCGGATTAAATTAATTTATTTTAGCAAGACTAAAAGGAAGTTATTAGTCTTGCCGACCTTCTTGAATTTATTGGATCGATTTTCATTTAGACCGTCTATGTATATGCACGACACTACTCCATCATATATCACCAAAACTTTTATTTTTAAAGGTACGTTCGAAAGATATGTACGGCTTCAGCCAAGGGTACTTACTACCTACCCTTCGCCCTTAGAAGTAACGGGTGGTTATTAAATGAGGTCTTACCCTTTGCGCTTGTTAGAGGAACATCAAGTTTTAATTATGGGAGGTTTTACCCTTTTACTCTTGTTAGAGAAACATCATATTTCAATCAATTCGCCCTTGTTAGAGAAATTGGTGGATACGAGACAATTGACCTCTGCCCTTAAAAGAAACACAAGAAAGATGGTAAAAATTAGAGTTGTCTGTCTGGTTTTTGCTTTTTACATAATCTAATAATATCTTATTTAATGCTAGAACCTAAACTAAGTTCCTAAAATCTCGGAGTCGGTTAATATGGTTACAAGGTGGTATTAATGTTGAATACATTCCTTCCACCACAATCTATCATGTTGGGTCGTTTCCTTTTCTTTCGCATTACATCGTATTCCAACCGATTCACTGACTTTGAGATACATATCCCTAAACCAGCAATTCCTGGTTATCTACAAGAATCTACAAATCACCTCCCCGTGCACGTAGGACAGTTTAGACCGAACCAAGTAAACCTTTTGTATGTTATGTCTTCCCTCTCAGACACTCGACGCAACGGTGGAAATTCCACGACATTTTCCCTTCTAACCATCGTACCATTATCAGTCATAAAGCATAACATTTTCGACCAATGTTTAGGGTTTTTAAAAGGTCGGAGGATACTGTCGCTTATCATCTGTCGGCAAATAAATCGCATGACTATCGGATGGTATGTATGTATGTATGAATGATTTTAGTTTTAGCGTAATTGACATTCCAAAAGGTTTTTTCATATATATATATAGAAGAAAAAAAAGAAAGAAAGGGCTGAGCGTGTTCGTAAAAGAAAGGAAGAAAGAAATAGTCAAAAATGGTTGGCAGGATGGTTTAACCGCGTACATGATAAAAGTAACAAATCAACGAAATAAAACTAACTCAAGGACCCAAAATCCAATTTGAGACTTTGTGTTTATCATCAATTTGTACTCAGATGTTTTTGTAATAAGAATGAGCTGACCATTGACAAATCATATGATCATGGTGAGTCCATCCAATAACTTCTCATTTGAACAAACTGTTGAGTTTGGTTTGACTCCAACCAAGTAACCGAACTAGAAACAGGGAAAGTAGTCTGTCCAAACTCCCCCAATTAAAAAAAAATGATTAATTTGGCATTTTTCTTTTTAATTGCATATTTCTTGTGGCACGGATTGTGCTTGTATAAATTAAAATTTGAATTATACTTCCTTTGAATAATAATATATTATTATTATAGAGTTGGAAGGGAACAAGTATTCAAAAGGAATGTCTTGTTTAATGAAACAAAAATCTAATCACAAAAAAAAAATACTCCCCTTCCTTCAGCAAACCCTTGTTTCAATAACAATTTCCATCTCTCCGAGGAGTTGTGTGGCGTCTCATGATGTTTTCAAAGCGACCCATGCTTGCAGTGTCCCTCTTCGCATTACCAGCTCGCCGTAGATCTCTTCCTATTGCGAGACCGAACTCCGGAGTCAAGCTGCATTGTGGCTCTACTACGTGAACCAGGAAGGAGGAATGGGTTATCTAAACGTTGTAGTCTAAGGTATGCAATGGGGACAATATCCATGCCCCCGTTTCCTCATCGTTTTTTTTTTACGTGGTCATATACCTTTTAAACGTTGTGTTGATATAATCTGATTTTGATAATAACAAAGGTAATGTATTGTTAACGTGTTATTTAAGCGTACAGAAGAACAGGTCTTCGAGTGTAGAAGTTGGTCTCTGTTATCCGAGCAATACGTAAAAGAGTTATGTGGAAGACTTTAACGGAGGAAACGATCTAGCCATCAAAAATGGTGTTCCGAGGACAATATCTATTATCAAGTCCAATGTCTCTATTGTAGAGATGAGCTTCTGTGTCACGTATGCTATAACTCTCCTTGATGTACTACTTATAACGAGTTACATAATGGCACTTATGTGAATGACAGTTTCCTTGATGGAGATTGTTATTTAAACGAGCACATGAGATAATGACCTCATACGACCTAAAGTTAATTCTTGTTGAATTCACTCTTGAATTAAATCTAGATTCACTATTGGATTTGACTTATTTGTCAAGATCATTCTTTAAGTTGATTTGGACAGATATCGTGAGATATCTTTCCTAAACTTTAAGTGAATATATGATATGTAATTTGACCACGACCTAATCAGGTTGAAATGGTGAAAATATTTTACAATTGGAATGTTTTTATATAAAGAAAACGAATCAATCACAATGTTAATTCCATATACGAAAAAGTGTTGATTCTACTGTTGTCGAAAACAGCATCTGTGCGAAAGACATTATCCTTATTTTGAAGTTTTATTTATTTATCTAATGTTTTATGGATAATGTTTATATTATTGGAAGCTATCCTACATTATCGAATCTTGGAGCAAATGACAAGATATCAACTAGCTGTTATGATTGATTAGGAAGCTTCTTCCGTGGACAAGCTTATAAGCAAGAGTGAAGGTATAACTCCAATTAGCCGTTCTACCTGAGAGCTTACCAGAAACATTCGTTCCTTCACTATTGCAAAAGCTTAGAGCGTCCATTATTCTTTCACCGAGCTGACATCCTCTTTAGAGAGTGTTTCTTTTGTGGCAGCAGATTGTTCGTTCTATAGTTGTCCTTCTTATTCTAGGTTGTTAGTCACACAGGTTGCGTACAAGGGCAGGTGATAACCGTGAAGCAACGGGCTCTGTGAAGAGCCGGAGTCAGTCATGTCGGTTACGTGCGGGTTGGGTTAGTCATGTGTGTACATGCAAGTGATTAGTCACATTTCTGATAGAAGTATGCATATGTAACTTCCTTTGATCATCATATAATGAATACGCCCTAATGGGGATGAGCGTTGAGAGAGTGCACGTAGGTATTATTTGTCGAACCCCTATAAGTTTTTGTGTCATTAACACGCAAGATAATATACATCAAAACTGAGAATCTATATAGCAGATCCAATTTCTGTAATCTGATAGAGCACTGCTTCTGTGATCAGATACAATCGAAAAAGTGTCAAAAAATCTTAAGGCACTAATCCAATCCCTTTTAGTGCAATCTTATACCAACACGTTGTTATTCGCGAGATTTCGTAAAACGGTATGTGTTCTTGGGCTACATTCTGCTTGCCCAAGTTGCAAGCTTCTTTTAAGTACGAACTTCGTTCAAACACCCTTTTCTCGTATTTTCTTAAACCAAATATTACGGTCATCGCATTTTTTTGTCTAAAAGCCTACTTTAATCACCACCATGATGATCTTTCTTGCAATGAGAAAGCAGAATCTCGGACAAGAATGGATGTCAGATCAAACGGCCTCGCGTGTTTCGTTCGCATGACCACACGGTAATCGTTCGTGTTACCGATTTGAATCGTCTACTGCGGCTAAACCAAGCTCGAACCGAATTCAGTTTTTCATACAAGCTTTCGTCCTGGGGGGGCCACGCGGTTTGCGGTCTTTCGAGAGGCCGCGTAACCCGATTCATGCCGATGGACCCGCCAACAAACAGAAAAAGGCAAAAGTTTTTAATCAGGTGGTGCATATGGTTAGGTAGGACCGCAAAATGAATGTCTTAAAGTCTTCTTTCATGTCATACACTCACTTCACCCGTGTATCAACACTAGGACTTAAAAATAAGATTATTCAAAGATGATCGGCCACATAAAAATATTGACGCAGAAGTTTGTCATTTGGAAGTGGAGAGGGCGGCTGGCTCACTTTTTTTTCTTAACTTCTTCCCCTTAAGTATATATATTTATGGGGATCAATTTATTAAAATTTTAACTAATATATTATGGAATAGTTGATACGGCAATGGCTTTACCGTAAATAATCCGTACCAACTCTAAATTTGCGACAAAAGTGTTGCAAGTTCCTTCTAGCCATAACCACCCTCAAACATATCTTATAATACCTACAAATTATTAAATTCATTAAAACAATTTCACGAAATAAAATTATATATATATATATATATATAGTAGAGTTGAGCGAAGCCAACTGTTGTGTGAAAGCGTGTGATGTTATATATTTTCATTTTCAACACATTTTTTTTTAAGCATGTATATATATATAGTATTACTTGACATTTTTTATAAATTTAATTAATAAAAAATGAATTGATAGGATTATATTTATTAAGGTTTATATTTCAGATTTATTAAGTTAAAATAATAATCGAGAGTAAATTAAATGAAAATGATATGAATAATTTTCAACCCAAGATATCTCCTAAAATCACATGCTTAAGAAGTATTCAAGTGATTAGTGAAGGACAATGATAAACAAATTAAAACGGATTAATTACGACCAAAACTTATTTTTCACATAATAAAATTCCGCTCAATTTTCACATCGTTTGACTTTGACTTCTCTTCTCATACATAGGGTTCACGCGAGAAAACGCATGAAATGAAAAAAGTTTCATTTCATGGTTATTAAAAAGAAAAGCTAACAAACTGAATGGGAAGGATATTAATGGGAGGGTGTTATATATATATATATAAAACAAATATAAAATATGCCACATGCATAATCGTCATTTAGCCTCTAAAATTGTTCTCCTCGCCAGAATTTCCATAAATACTCTCCTCCGCAAAACCGAACAAAGTATTCTAATTTTATAATTCGGTGATATCAATCAGCACTAAGTTCGGCAGTTCGTCTTGTCTCTATTTTAAAATTTTAAATAAGTATTTAATAGTTAAGTCTGTAATGTCCTGGGATCAATGATGTAATAAATATAAAAAACTTGCTAGGATTCGACATGGATGCAACATATAGTCACAAATCTCGATTCAAAATCTTTTTGGATGTGAGGCCTCGGAGTTATTCCCCCCCCTTACCTGACGTCTCATCTAGCTTAACAATATTTCTTGTGTATAACTAGTGCTACGATACAAGAGGGATTATTTCATTATTTCAAAGCGTCGCAAGTCATGCTGGAGGAATCTGCCGCGGCCGAGGAGCCCATCAGGTTTGGCCGTCCAGTGTGAGAAGCACCTTGTACAGATCAGGGCGCCGGTCCCGGAATACTCCCCAGCTGTGTCTCTTGGACTTAATCTTGTCGAGATCAAACTCCGCCAAAAGGACGGCTTCCTCTTTGTCGCCCGCACTCGCAACTATCTCTCCCGTCGGACCTGATTGCCAGAAGTTCAGGAGAAAATACCACACTCTCATCGTATTTGCTCTAATATTGAACCTAGTCTTGTGAAATGAAAAATGGGAGATGACTATTTACCTGCGATGAAAGAGTTCCCATAAAATGTGATCTCACTGTTTCCATGCTCTGTCTCGATTGTCTCTTTACCGATGCGATTACAAGCCACGAGAGGAACCTTGATTTTTACCAAAATTCAGGAGAAAAAGAGTGATACTCAGAGCCTGGATTCATGGCATAGACCAACTACTGTTAAGAAGACAATGGATCAAGAGGTTATTCCTACCAAATTGGAACCAGCATGACCTTGCATTACGCGCCTCCAGTGTTCTCGAGAATCAAGCCCCTGATCTTGGGGTTCGGAACCAATAGCAGTAGGATACAGCAAAACTTCAGCACCTTGCAAGACCATCGCCCTGGCAGCTTCCGGAAACCACTGGTCCCAACATATGGCTGAGAATCAAGGATGGACGTGTTAGGGCCGTGAATAAGTTAGGTTTCTGTTCCAATTACAAGAATAGCAAATGGAGACAAACTATTGGAAAACAATTTAATCTGATCAGAATATACGGAAATTAACAGACTCACCAACCCCGATCTTTCCGTACTTGGTGTCAAAAACCTATCATCACCAGTAATAAAAGCAATTAGAACATTATGTTTTAACAACACAACCAGCAATGGCAGCTTCGGAGATAATTGATCCAGAAATTTGGCCATTCGGATGTTTAATAAACTACCTTAAATTATTTATAAAAAAAATACCTCAAATCCAGTGTCCCCTGGATTGAAGTAAAACTTTTCCTGGTAACCTGAGAAATGACGCAGCATTTTCAGTCAGCAACTGAAGAACCATCATCTCATATAATCATATTAGAACCCAGACAAGACTTGGGTACCAGGTCCATCAGGGATATGGGACTTCCTGTACAGACCAAGATCTGTCCCATCTGCATCAATTATGGCTATTGAGTTGTAGTGGGCATTATTGGCTTCTTCAAAGAAACTGATAGGCAACACTACACCCAATTCCTTCGCAAGTTGTTGCATCCTGCAAGCCGTGACATTGTACAAAAGGAAGGTTGTGATAATACTCAAATACCAGATGAAATTTATGGACACAAACATAAGGAATGCCCTTACCTAGTAATGGTTGGATGACCATTGTAGGGCTTGGCACGATTGAAGAAGTCCTCCCTCTGTGCCTGACAGAAGTAGTATCCTTCAAAAAGCTCCTGAGAGACAAATTTCGGGGGATCATGGCTTGCGTAAAAAAATGCTACAGTTTAGTGAACAACGGAACTAATGAACAAGTGCCGCGCACACAAGCTTTCGCTTGCTATGGTTAATCGGAACTAAACAACCAACATATAAATGCAAAAGAATCTGCAGTCTTGACAAACACCTCCCGACACCCCACCACCTCATCTCATCTGAACACATCCATTCCGTACAATCTGAAACTCCAAATCCTGCCTACACTAGTAAACCATTCAGGTACCCTGGCAGCCAAGAAAAAAAAAATACCTGGATGAGAATAATTTGGGCACCCTTCTCATGAGCAGCTCTAACAAGCCTGCACAGCCGGATGTCAGAACAACAACAGAAAAAAGAACGCACTCACATCAGAGCTACCGGAGTACCCAAAACCCCAGAATCGTTCGATCAACGAAAGGAAACGGAAAACCCAATCCAGGTAGCGGGTGGGGGCGAATGAGGGATGGCTCACCTTTCCGCGGTGGCGACGTTGGTGGAGACATCGTCGGTGCAGGCAAACTGAAGGGCACACACCTTCACCTTCCTTCCTCCTCCCTCCATGCAGGAATTCCGACAAACAGTCCGTGTGCGTCTCTCTCTCTCGGGGTGCGTGGGTGTGTGCCCGAGTCAAGGTTAGATCACATCATTGTCCGAGGGAAGGCGGGGTCCACGCTATTTTACCGTGGACCCTCATGGGATCAACGCCTCACCTCAACAATTAATGGTCCTGAAAGCCCAATTATTAATGGGCCTTGAGCCCATATATAATATGAAATCCATTTTCCATGAAATAGTTAGCCGTCACGTTCTATCTTCCTAAAACGATACAAAATGGGACGACACGCAGGCGCATCCCTCCCACGAAAGGTTACTTTTCATTTTCCTTAATTTTTTGGGAGATGTAGAATTTGATTGGTAATGCCAGACATGGCAAAAAGAAAGAAAGAAAAGAAGCTTCGATGGGGTCAGCAGCTGCCTGTGGAGTTATTCTGCCCCCACCCACCTTTACTAAGACACGACTGAGTGGCATGGCTAAGTGTGATCGTGAAGCCACGGAGGATCGTGTCCGAAATGTCCGACTCTCACATGTTGTGCTCTGATTAGTTAGAGCCTCAGTTGTAATAAAAATGGGGATGCCGACAACAATCTTTTGGCTTCGATGCCAGTGTTCATGTCTTCGGAGATGTTAGGAAATCAAATGGAGAACGAGTCCCAGGTTCAAAACAATGGTTACTAATAGCAACCGGTTGGTTAGTGGTCTTCTTTCGGCTGCCGAAATGAACTCCGGGAGGTAACCCTGAAGGCCGATGTCGTAAACTGCCCTCCCGTCAGGGTAGAACAGCCCGTAGTTCCTCTCCGACGTAGGGCCAGGCTTCAAGTCCTCGTTGAACAGAGCGAACATGTACACGTCAATCGGTGTGTCAGGGTGGGCCGGCGTTCCTTGCCTTTCTTGTATTCGTTGGAGCAGATTGCCATTATAGATCTGCGCGTTCTCGAGATTGGCCCCAGCCTCATCGGGGTCTCCCTTGGAAGGCCATCCAGTCTCGGAGACTGTCACGGGGATATCTGTATGCCCCATTTGCTTGATCGCCGAATACACCGCGTCAATCTGAGCGTACAACATGTTGTCATAGTGAAGGTCTGTGTATGCATCCGTCGTCCCGTTGTTCGGCTCGAAAAGCACGTACTTCAACGGGACCTGAGCTGGGTTGTCCTTGTATGCAAAATATGGGTATGCATTGATGAAGAAAGGGGAACCAATCATCGAGTGAAAATTCAGCAAGGGTTGGATGTAACCGCCGAGATCTTGCCGGAAAGAGCCCATGGACGGTGGATAGGAGTTGCCCAGAATGGAAAGGGAGTAAGCAGTGGTCACCGTCACAAGCTTGTCCAGCCCGAGTTCGACAAGGGACTCGTAAACCGTCTGCATTGCAGGGAGGAGATAAGTCATCAGCTGGGTGTCGTTGCTGTTGGAAACTTCGTTGCCGACGACGATGCAGGCGATCCGGGTCTGGTCGATATATGGCAGGACATGTTGCTGAACCCACCCCTGCGCCATCTGGAGGTCCGTCATGTTCTCAAGGTACTCATTCCCGAGCCCTATGACAAACTCGACATCAGTGTCCGAGAAGGCCACGAGGACGTTAGGGTTGGCGTCGTAAAGCTTCACCATAGTAATGTTCACGGAACCGAGAAGGGCCGCCACCTGCGACGGGGACGGGAGGTTGTCTGCAACCCGGCCGTAATTGATGCCGAACAGGTCGCCCCATGCGCCTAAAACAGCAGAGACCAAAATCCAGATTAGCAAACTAGAATCACGCACACAAACTACATTCACATCCACAAACGCACCAGATAAAAGGACAAGGGATAGGATGGAGAACAATCCGAGGGTGTGAGAAGTTGAAGTTGTAATAACAGCAGCAGCCATTTTTCCTCAGTCAAGAACAATAAAAAGGGGAGACGGGAAGTGTTGTCAAGAATCAACAGCAAACCCAGAAAGGAGGGGGAAAAAAGTTTGTAACGTAAGAAAGAAAAGATCTGCCCATCGGGAATTCCACAGACCATAAAACGATGTCGCTTCCCCATCTTCATCATTACAACACACCCCCCCCCCCCGCAAAAAAAAAAAAAAAACTTTTACGTTATTAATCACATGAAGGATAGTACCAGTACCACCTAATCTATGATTCCCCCCCATGTTTGATTTTGACAAGCACCAAATGAAAAGAAGGGTAGGGAGGGAATCTTGGAAGAGGGGAAAAGTATAGCTCTGAAATCAAAGACGAGATATGTATAAATTTATTATTATTTCAAAAAAAAAAGAAATCAAGAAAGAAAAAGGTTCATATTCCCAACAAAAGGTGTTCGTTCTTGTGGGCGGGTATAAGATCCTAAAGGTCAGCGTTGAATACAACTCTCCGTATTTGGTATTCAATAAACTGGATGCTCACGTGCTCTTAGGCAGTGGAGGCAGTAATTTTGCATGCGCCAGTGATACCAAGATGGAGTAGAAGATGTTCTAACCATCTTGTAGTGTAACAGAGCAAGCAATTCAATGTCAGGAGCACAATGAGAAGAAGCAAAAGCTATTGAATCATCAAGTCTTGCTCTCCAATCCTGCTCCAACCCAACCCAACCCATCTATCTCTCTTCAGGAGGCCGTGCAATTGCGGTGATATGCGGTAGAAAAACAGAGCCCGAATGTGCAGAAATACATTAATCCAATGAGTTGCGTCGTCCCAACGAGACTTTCAGGAAAAGATATCAAAACTTTCATACTAAGGTAGAAGATCACAAAGGGATATCCGTTCACACGTCCAGACTGCTCACGTATCCTTGTCATCAAGCGCGGTATAGCTAAAAAGAGCTCAGAAAACACGATAAGGCTTCCCCATTGTGCTCTTCAAGTGAAGGCACTTCACCTGAATTCAAGGGCGAGCGCCATATCAGTATAAACATAATTGTGGCAAGTCTTTTCCTGGAAGTTAAGCTCCGTGGCTAAAATGATGGCAGAGAAGAGACCGAAGAGAATGATGGGTTTACTCACGTTTTGCCAGTTCTTTTTCAGCAACGAAACAAGGAAGTTCACACTAAGCTGAACATTTTGGAAGATTTGTTTTTCCTCCATGGAGACGTTACCAACGGCGACACCCATGCAAAGCACCTTCTTCAATTGGAATTTGATTGTGGCCTTCGTCTCAATCACCTTACCCTCAAGGGATTCCTGATGAGTGACGAGTGTGGGAAACTTACCTGCAATATGGAAAAGTGATATTAAAATACTAAGGGTCAACAGAGCAAGCAGACATAACAAAATCAATGACAAGACACACTCACCTGCTTTGTTCAAACCAGGGCCTAGTAGACGGGGAATTTGCTTGATAACGGCTTCTGATGCCAAGAACGCATGATATTTCTTAGCAAGCTTCTTAACCAACTTCTTGTTCTTGTTGAGCTTCTTCAATCCCTCAACATCCATATAATCCAATCCAATCTTCTCAGCCTATTAATAATCAACAAGAAGGAGAACACACAGTAAGCCACTGCACAACATGGACGAGAAAATCAATCAGTAGATCGAAAGAGCTATCACTCAAACTAATAGACTCACCTCTTCGACATGCTGAGCATCGCCGAGCATGCAAACCTTCATTTTGGGGCGGGGAATATGAGGCAGCTTTACAGAGCCACTGAAACGCTTATCCTTTTGGGGATCATAGTTCTTCAAGCCAATCTGAAGCTCAATCGTCTCGACGAAATTGCGCTTCTTCTCAGCGGAATCAGCTTTGATCCCGCTGATAGCTTCTCTAAGAGCATCGCTCTGAAGCTTACTGGAAATGACAAAAATGAATAACATCCAAAATTACAGGAAAAAAAAACATAATGTGATGGTAAAGATGCTCACCAAAATCCACCTCACAAGATTCATGCTATAAATTAACGATAGCAGAAATTGATAACGTATCATTAAAGATACTGAAGATCATTCAACAAATGTTCACAGGACGGAGATCTCATTTTGAAACTTAAAACCGGCAAAATCTTTACATTTAACATATCTTTAGCCATCAGTAAAACAAACGGTAAGCATTGGGTGCATCTATCCAGTAGGAAACAAGAAAAAGAATACCACCTAAGCAATAATATGGGGCCACGTGAGGTGAACCAGCTTTGAAGCAATCAACATTTACAAAAGGACGACGAAATAACTTCATTCAGTAAAATTGGCAAAAATATTGCAAGCTCACCTCATCTTGAGCTTCTATGCTAAAACAAGGATGAACCGGGGCCTGCGACAACACTTAAAGCGCGTCAGAAACCACCACCATGACAATCAAAACCCTAGAAAAACACCCGTTGAAGCTTCCATCTCCCCTCAAATCACCCCCAAAAATCAAAAGAAACCGAGAAATCAACAACTACTAGTCGCCCGACCAATCAACGAAACAATGCAAAGGACCGAACCAACGCCACAGACACGCCAACTCCGAGGGATAATCCAGCCAAAAGAAGGTAATCAGAATCGCAAGCAGAAGATCGAAATGGAATCACGCGAGCAACGAGGAGGTCGGCGGAGTAGGAAGTCGTTACCACGGGCGGGGGCAGTCAGTGGACGATCCCTCTCTAGGGTTTCCCAAGGCAGCGCAGTTTGGGCTTGCCCCTTTATATACGGCAGTGGCAACAAAGAAAGAAAAAAGAAACACCCTGCGAAGTGGAAGAGGGAATTGGGCTGGACATGTACATGGAACCGGCCCATTCATATTTTTGGGCCTCTACATGTTGGGCCCAATGGAAAGGATTGCCATTATCATTTCATTACCATCAATTGATTTCCAAAATAATAAGAAATTTCATCTCTTTCTTTTTTGTTTTGTTTTAGGGTTTAAGGTGATGGTGACGGGTGGGAGGACGATGTGACACGTCAACAAAGGGTGAGATTAAATACTCCAAAAGGATTAAATTATTCAGACCGAAATATCAAGTTGGTTTTTAAAATAACTCGAATTAGCTAATCAGAATGAGGTATGAGTAGGGAAAGTCAGTGAAAAGATTAATAATAATAATAGATGAGAATATTGTAGTTAATATTAGTTGAATTGACCGTTGGAAGTTAATTAAATATAAATAGAATAAAAGCATAATTCAATTTATTTTATAACTTTCAATTGATCGAAAAGACTTTCTAAATTCATATATTTTCTCATCGTTGCTCACCTACCAAGTATTTTTATTATTATTCTCTTCCATTTTCCCTGTAATTTTAAAAGTAGTAGGTTCCGGAGGGGGTCTTGTGATTTTTTTTATAAGTAACAGGGATCTTGTGATTTTCTTTCTGTTTAGTGGCAAACGTCATTTTTGGCCTTGCGCGATGGGCTTCGAAGGAGACCAAGGTCGATGCTACTTAGAAGACGTTCGATCGCCGATGCAGTGTCGAAGGTGGTCATCAGTACAAAAGGTCGATGCTGATTCAGAAGTTGGTCGATGGTGTGAGGTTCGACAGTGAAGTTGGTCGATGGCATGGTCTCGGTAGTTGATCAATAGTTAGTTTTAGGACAATTAGCATGTGTTTAATGTGCATTGGTCAACAATATTTAGATTATGTCTATAAATAAGTCAGCTCTGGTCAATTAAAAGACTCCAGATAATCATTCTATGACACCGAAGGGCTGCTTGATTGTCAACTTGATTATCTGTAATCGTTTTAAGTGTTGTACCATGGTTGTAAGTTCTTTCTCTTTGATTCAGTGAAATTCTGATTGTTCTTTTGTTCATTTACATTATTGACGATTAAATTTTCATTCAACACTTAGTCCCCGATATATCGCGATCGATGTGTTTCGCCCGTAAACATGCTCTTCTCTGAACTCATACAACATTAACACCACTAGTCCCATCAAAACTAGACACCCTTTTTCTTACAGAACTGCATACTCAGTTTCAGACATAAGACCCTGAAAGGTAAGACAATCCCCTCCCTCAATCCCTCCCTACCTGCCTGCCTTCCTTTTCTTTGAGAGTTGTATCATCAATCATGTGATCAGTGGGCGATGTTATTTCCTTGTATCTTTTGCATGGGGAGGGGCAGAGAAATGGTGGTGGAGACAGGAGGAGGATTATCAGAGACATGGCCTCCGGCAGCAACAATGACTCACCCGGTCTTTCATGGGATCAACAACTCTACATACTTCATGTAATAACCAAGATACCCTCTAAACCTTGTTTTGTCATGGTTGTTCAGGGCGTGTGATCGGCCGAATTCTTCTTAACAGCAACCAGGAGTGTCATAGTTTTGGTTTCGGCGAGCTGGAGGAATCCATCGTCCTGCAACGGTTTAAAATTGGAGTCCATGAATCTAAAGCAGCAAGTAAGTTGAATCTAACAGGGAAAGGTAAACGTGTTAACAAAGTGTGGGGGTTGGCTATGGAACTTCTTCCCATTCCCTGCTTTCCGTGCTACCATTCCCTTTTAACTGCAGAAAAAGAAAAAGATGGGGTTATGCTGAGGATCTTGAGTCCCCAGGCTGTCCTCTAGGCCAGGGTGATGTCGAGATCGTTTGAATTGGGGTTGAAGGGAGTGATTTGATTAATTTTGTGTTTTGGGATTCATCATCTTACTTTTGCTGCTGTTGCAGCTTTATTCAACAAGTCTCCTCCAGCAGCAGCAACTCTGGACATGTTCCCATCCTGGCCAATGAGGCTCCACCAAATCCCTAGAGTTCAGTACTCCTTTTGCTCTCATCCGTTTTCCCTACGCTTTGACCAATGTCCTGGTTTTCATGTTGAAAAGAGAGAGACTAATGGATAAGAAAAGGACAACCCCTTTTTCCCCCTCCCCTACTCCTTTTTCCCCCCATGCCATGCCAATACCATGATCATCATTCCGTGTCTCTTTTCTTCTACAGGGGAGTTCAAACAGCAACAACAATACAACCACTGACTCGAACCAGTCCGAGGAGGCACGGAGAGAGCTTGGAGAGGAGTCATGTGAGTCTCCTGCTGGCACTGAGGCCACCACCCCTCTGGATCATCATCGTCAGCAGCAGCAGCAGCAATCGTTTGAAGTGATGGGTGGCAGTGAGACGCCTTCCTTGCCTTCACCTCCTGATCAACCACCCCAACATGTCAAACCACTCCAAGAAAAGGTTTTGTTCTGATTCTTCCCCCCTCCCCACTGAAAATCTTTAAAAGGGTGTGGGACTTGTCTGCACTCCATGTCCATGTCCATATCCGGGATATAATCCAAATCCCAAGTTCCGAAAACTGTGTCTACTGCAGATATAGGAATAGGATCGAGGAATCTCCATCTCTTGTGACCTGGGAAAATGTTGTTTGTTGTTCGTTGCAGAGGAAAGAGGGTGGATCTGCGCCTTCGGACAAGCCTGTCGATGCTAAGGTTTTTGGCTGTAATAACCAGCTTAGTGTCTTTTGTAACAAAACATTTCTCTGTGTTTGTAATTGGTTTATGAATTATTATTTTATGCAGACGTTGAGGCGTTTAGCTCAAAATAGGGAAGCTGCTAGGAAGAGCCGCTTGAGGAAGAAAGTTGATCTCTAACACTTAACTACTCCTATATATATATAGCATTAGTCTCACTTTGTTGAGATTATACAGGCATATGTTCAGCAGCTGGAATCGAGTAGGATCAAGCTCACCCAACTTGAGCAAGACCTCCACAGAGCTCGATCCCAGGTTTTTTTATTTTATTCATAAATTTATTAAAATGCATAAAAATATAATAATACTTTATTTCTTTTCTTCAAAACTATTGCAGGGGCTTGTCTTGGGAGGAAGTAATCATTCGAATGTTAATTTATGCTCCGGTGTGTAACTTCGTTTCATTAAAAATAGATTGTCGTAATTCTCTTTTGCCATAAGGAAATTTATATCATTTTCACTGAATTCATTTATATTTAGTAATAAATCGTTGAAAATATGCTCGAGAAAGGACTTCCCAATCATATCTATTCATCCTTCAGAAAACAATTTTGTCATACCCTTGTCGTCACGACATTTTTTTTTTTTTTTTTGTTAGGAGTTTGCGGTTTTTGACGTGGAGTACGCGAGGTGGCTGGAGGACGATCACCGGCACATGTCGGTGCTCCGGACGGGCCTCTAGGCTCACCTATCAGACGGCGACCTTAGGGTCATCGTCGACGGTTACATCTCGCACTACGATGAGGTATTTGAGCTGAGGTGCACGGCCACAAAGTCCGACGTGTTCCACCTTATCACGGGGACGTGGACTACCCCCGTCGAGCGGTGCTTCCTTTGGATGGCCGGATTCCGACCTTCCGAAATCATCAAGGTGAAGTGATTTGGGAAAAAATCCAAGATAGACACAGACACGGAACGAAGTCAAAATCATGCAATTATTCCAATAACAAACATTGAAAATAAAAAAGTTTCAAACCACTCCATTATTTTCTTCATAATAATGATAATAAGTTTAATTACACTGAAAATCTAATAAAACTTAATTTTGAGATTAATGTGTGATTGCTGATGATGATATTAGATGCTAATACCACAACTCGACCCGTTGACGGAGCAATAGCTGATGGGGATATAAAGTCTGCAGCAATCATCGCAGCAGGCTGAGGAAGCCCTCTCGCAGGGTCTCGACCAGCTCCAACAGTCGCTCGTGGATACCTGTTGGTGTTGGTTCAAGGCTGATGATAACGGAGATTAAATGATGATGATAATGGAGAATAAATGTTGATATTAGTGGAGATTAATGAGAAAGTTAGTGGGAACTTAAATGATGTTAGTGGGGTAGTTGAAGGGTTTTTCTTTAGTCTATTTATGTATTCCGATGCATCACGCATCAGACTATCAATCTATCTATCTATTGAAAATCTAGAAAAGAGCATTTGCTCAAAGATTGTTCAAGTGTTCTTAAGTTTTGGTTCGTTTTGTGCTGCAGAAGGTTGCGCTACAGAAGTTAGCGTCTGCAGGAGGTTCTGTTGTTCTCTGTCTCGCTTCTGTGATAGTTTCTGCTATTGATGCAGGTTTGTTTCCGCAACGTTGAGAACCTACAAGTGATATCAGAGTCCTTAGTGATCTTTCGGGAGCTGTAGAAGTCTTGTAAAGTTTTAGAAGATTGTTTCTGTCCAATAGAAGAAGGAGATGGAAGCAAGCGGAAGCGGTTTTTCTTCTACGACGCCTCCTATGTTTGATGGGGAGAACTATCAAGCGTGGGCGGTGAAGATGAACGCTTTCATGGAGGGTAGTGACTTGTGGGAAGCAGTGGAGGATGATTATGAAGTGGCCCCACTCCCCGACAATCCTACGATCAATCAAATACGGTTTCACAAGGAAAGAGTAACAAGGAAGGCGAAGTCGTGTCTTTATGCTGCAGTGTCACCTTTTATATTCAACAGGATCATGAAGTTTCCAACCGCGAAGGATATTTGGAATTTTCTGAAGATTGAGTACGAAGGTGATGAGAAGATAAGAGGTATGAAGGCGTTAAATTTGATGCGCGAGTTCGAGAGACAACAAATGAAGGAGAATGAGGCTGTGAAGGATTTTTCGGGTAGATTGATCAATCTGGCTAACAGAATCAGAGTTCTGGGCACAGATATAAAGGATGATCGGATCGTGCAGAAGATTTTGGTATCGTTGCCAGAAAGGTTTGAAGCTACGATTACCTCTCTGGAGAACACCAAGGATCTGTCCGATATAAGGTTGGCAGAGTTGTTGAGTGCATTAGAAGCACAAGAACAAAGAAGATTGATGAGAAGGGAAGTTCCCGTAGAAGCCGTGGAAGGAGCCTTACCAGGGAGGTCTCAGATGAGAGCTTCTGGAAGAGAAAAGAAGTTTTGGAACCAACAGAAAGGGAATGCAGAAGGTTCAAGCAGTAATAGAGGACCTGCTGAACAGAGGCATCCTTCTGAGAGTGGTTCTGCTTATCAGAGAGAATGGTTTGATCCTTGCAAACACTGTGGAGGTACGAATCATCCACATTTCAAGTGTTAGAGGAGGCCAGACGTGAAGTGCAATAATTGTCATAAGTTTGGGCATATTGCAAGGTTTTGCCAGGAGAAAGATTCTCGGCAAGATGCTACTGAAGGTGCTGCAAATAACGAGGTAGAGTTGATGTTTACAGCATCTTGTTTTGCTACAGGTATGGCTGGTAGATGTTGGTTGGTAGATGGCGGATGCACCCACCACATGTCGTATGATGAGAAGTCATTTGCAAGTTTAGATCGAAGCTTCTGTGCTAAAGTGAAGATCGGAAATGGTGATTACATCGATGTTGAAGGAAGAGGAGATGTAGTTGTTGATGGTCCAAAAGGTAGAAAGTTGATAAGTGATGTATTGTATGTACCTAAGATTGATCAGAATCTTTTGAGTGTTGGTCAACTCGTGCAGAAGGGGTACAAGGTGATGTTCGAAGAAGGGTTCTGTTTGATAGCAGATTCTTCTGGGAAGGAGATACTTAAGATTCAGATGAGAGGAAGGTATTTCTCTTTTGATCCTGTGTCACAGAGTCAGCAAGCTATGGCGGCTCAAGTTAATGAAGCAGAAGTGTGGCATAGAAGGTTGGAGCAATTCCATAATAAAGGTATGGAGTTTGTGCAGAAGAATGAGATGGTAGAAGAACTTTCTGTTCTACAGAAGGTTGCATCTGATTGTAGAACATGCTTGTTGGAAAAGCAAACCAAACTTCCTTTTCAGAGTTCAAGTCTGAATGAGAATGAAAAGGTAGTTGGGGGTAGAGATGTCAAGTTCTTTGAAGAAGAGAAGTGGAATTGGGCGAGTAGAAGGTCGGATTCTGAGCATACGCCAGAGAAGCCTGTTTTGGAGGAGCAGAATGCCGAGGGTCAGAACGTCGAGCAGCAACTCAGTTCTGAGCAAAATGTTGATGATACACCAATAAAAGGTACGACATCATTAGCTGATGTTTATGAAAGATGTAATGTTGCAGTAATGGAACCTGCAAGTTCGGAGGATGCAAAGGAAGACAGAAGGTGGCTAGTTGTAATGCAGGAGGAGCTAGCTATGATTGAGAAGAATGAAACTTGGAAATTTGTGATTAGACCACATGACAGAAAGGTCAGATCAAAGCTAAATCCAGATGGTTATATGAACAAGCATAAGGTTAGACTTGTTGTAAAGGGCTACCCTCAGGAGAAGATTTCTGTAGAGAAGAACGGAGGTTTCTGCGATGCAGAATTTGAACATAAGGTGAAGTACTACTATCTTAGAGGCGTGAAACAGATGGATGAAGTAGAGCTGCTCTACTATATCACAGAAGAGCAGTTGGCCAATATATTTACAAAGTCATTCCAAGTGGGAAGATTTGAATGGCTTAAGGAGAAGATTGGAGTATCTATCAGCGCTTGATCCAAGGAGGAGTTTGTTGGTGTTGGTTCAAGGCTGATGATAATGGAGATTAAATGATGATGATAATGGAGAATAAATGTTGATATTAGTGGAGATTAATGAGAAAGTTAGTGGGCACTTGAATGATGTTAGTGGGGTAGTTGAAGGGTTTTTCTTTATGTTAGTGGGGTAGTTGAAGGGTTTTTCTTTAGTCTATTTATATATTCCGATGCATCACGCATAAGACTATCAATCTATCTATCTATTGAAAATCCAGAGCATTTGCTCAAAGATTGTTCAAGTGTTCTTAAGTTTTGGTTCGTTTTGTGCCGCAGAAGGTTGCGCTACAGAAGTTAGCGTCTGCAGGAGGTTCTGTTGTTCTCTGTCTCACTTCTGTGATAGTTTCTGCTATTGATGCAGGTTTGTTTCCGCATCTTTGAGAACCTACAATACCATAGCCATGGGATCCGTCGTCGACGGGATGAATCAGATGGGGATCGTGCTGGGAAAGCTCGCCCACTTCGAGGGATTCGTACGCCAGGTAAAAATCTTTTAAAGTAAAATAAGTTAAATAACAACTAAATTACGTAGTTATGTTTTATAATATATGCGATTAGATCTTTACTCATGAAAAACTCATAGATCAGATAAAAACAAATTGGATAATTATATCTGGGAAGGTCATTTACTTGGTTTGAATATATTGAATTAGGTTTTAGGGTAGATTATATTCAATTTAATGAATGCATGGCGTTTATTTATTTCCTGTGCAATGTTGCTGTCATGGGTGGCTTGGCTTTGATAATGACTCCTTTGGAAAATCATCGCCTGTCAAGTGTCGAAATAAAATTAAATAAAGTACACTTAAGACCTTAATTAATTATTCCTCTAGAGAAACTATTATCGTTTCATTATTGGGTTTGTTTTTGTGTTACTCTCTGTATGATTGATTGGAGATGGGCCTCGTGATTAGATAATTGACGCGATCAGATTCTCATTGGTTTCATTAGGCGGATAATCTGAGACAGCAGACCCTTCACCAGTTGCGGCGGATCCTGACCGTTCGGCAGGCCGCTCGTTGCTTCCTAGTCATCGGGGAATACAATGGCCGGTTGCGTGAGCTGAGTTCTCTATGGCAGTCGCGTCCACAAGATCACCAGTGAGTGGACTTTCGTTTTGTCCGTGTCTCCTGCTTTTTTAATTATGTCTCAACTCCCTGCTCGTGCCCCGTGCTAACGTTGGACTAACTTCTCCTTTGCGGAGCACCATGACTAACTTCTCCGGTTGACTCGACAAAGGATCGATCGTCTTAAGAAGTAGAATTAGATAGTGAAAAAAGAACTGGCTAGAGATCGCAGAGATTCATGTGGTTTTGTGCTGATGAGGTTAATTGAAGCCAATGGTGAATAACTACGAACTGATACGCCCTACAATATTCACATGCACGTGCACCCCCATTAACGAAGCGGTCGTTCATTTTTTTTTTTTTATTCATTTTCATTTATAATATAAGTTTAAACATCATCTCGGACAAAGTGATCGGTTCTTATTGGAGTTGTTGCATATCGTATTTAATTTATTTAACCAATAGAAAAGGAATTTGTTCACCCGTAGAACCGACCACCACCGACCCCACGAATTAATATATTATCACAAAAATTTCTGCATGACCGGGTGATATGCTTTTGAATTTGTTGCATCTTATTATTCAGAATGAGTCTGAATTACTTGAAGCTAAACCTACCGCAAAGAATAAAATATAAAGTTTAGTAGTTGAATTTTATAAATTGGAAGTACTAATTAAAAGGGCAAAATCACAGTTTTATAAATATTCTACAACACTTGGAATTTCAAATGATGATGAAAGCATCCCCCTGATCGAGGAAAAGAATTGCGTATTTTACAGCCCGAAGACGAATTGGTCGTCCCAGGGCGGCACCTCGAGGCCCACGTCGTCCCACGGAGGTATCTCGAGGCCGACCGCCGCTTCGGGGTCTTGTTCTCCATCCATGTCGAAATCCAAAAACGTGGTCAGGTCTTCCTGTCCCCCATCGAGCCCGATCCTCGCGAGGTCTAAGGGGTCGTCGGAGGCATCCATCTGCAGATCGTTGCCCCGGGAACCGAGAGTGACTTCCAACTCGGGTCTCTGAGTCGAGTGTGGATTGTTCGTCTTCTGGTTCAACTTTGCTTTGCCATTCAAGGGGCTGTTCAAGTTCTTCTGCCTCTCACCCCTCTTTCCCTTCGGTCCGATGGGCGTCACTGTGCCCTCAAGCGTAGCCATTTTCGAGGAAGTGCACCCCACGTCGTCGATAAGCATCACCTTCATCCTCCCTTTGTGCAATGAACTGCCAGGCTTGTCCCCGGCATTTGCACCATGAGAGTAACCCGCACCTACCATTTAGTGAAACACATCAGTGTGTTGCCAATAACAACAAAGCTATTATCACATCAATATCCATTAGGCCTGACAAACATTTTACCTGCTCCTCTTGCTTCCTGTTGATTGTTAGACCCATCGTTGAGTGTATTACTTGCCGTGCCCGAGCCCACACAGTCGCCTGATTTAGTGTCCGTCGATGGAGAGAAAAGGATTTCCGCCAGACAAGGGTCAGCAAAGCTGCTAATTCCTGTGTCTTGATACTTCCGATGTCGAGCCAGTGTTCTCTTGATGAAGGCTAGAGCAACTTGCTTAGGAACTTTGCGCACTGCAGCTTTAGACGAGTTGCCACCCCGGCAAGCCTGCAAGTGCATGGTTTTCATTTTCTTGTCAGAAGAAGCTAACAAGGATCAAGGCGGTATTACAAATTCCGTGAAGCTATAAGGATTTACCATTCGTTTTTTATAAGCCATCTCCATGAGTTTGTTCATAGCAGTTTCTTCGAGTTTCCTGAAGTTGTCACATAAATCTCATTAGTCACATATCAGCAGCTTAGTTTAAAACGTCTCACAAGGATCAGAGATTTTACCTTCTTTCCACTACATTTTCATTGATGAGTGCTTCCTCGATTTTAACCAACGAATCTTTTTTGGTATCAACCTATCATGCACAGATCAGTAATAAATAGTGTAAGTAAATGAAAAAAGATATCAAAATCGAAATTTGACTCAATGTTTTCTTAAGCATAACTTCACTCTCAGATAAATTAAAGAAGACCAACTGACACAACCTTCTGCCTTAAATCCTTCCGAAGTTCAGCTATGTTGTTGTGAATAGTCTCTCCACCCTCAGAAAGATCAGGCTGCAAAATCAAGCATCCATTCAAGCTTAAAAATAAGTAAAGGACGCGAGTGTCAGTGATCAACAATTCAGAACTCACCAGCATGTCAGGATACAGATTAATACTTCTCAGCTCCAACATAAGCCTCTCGTCGAGAGACATCATCTCATATTGACTGTCAGGATAAGAATAACCAAAACCACCCAATTCCTTCTTCTGCATATGTCCCGGATCATTTGAGCAGGTTTCACTAACCATCCCCACATCAGAGTGACAGTAGTCATCATCCACGACTGAATGGTCATTGCTGTACAGAGAAGTCGACAGGCTCTTCAAAGAGCAGGATGTAGCACTCTTATCACAGTAAACTTTGTCCAGAATCCCAACTTTCTGATTACATACATCCACAGTAGACTCAACTTCAGATTCCACCCTGTCCCTGTCTCTGAACTCTCCATCGACGTGGTTACAAGAACCACAATGAGAATCATCACTCACACACTGTAAAGATGAAATCTTGCCTTCACCGTTGTGGCAAATTTCTTCACTCTCATCCTCGATCAAAGCGGACAGTATCCTTTCATACAAAGGGGTCACCTTGTCAAGCTTCCCCAGATTAATTTTACAGGATAAAGCACTGTTTCTGGGTTCATCCTTTACTGGATACAATTGATTATGTTGTGTTCTGCCAGAATGATCAGAATCATCCTTAAGACCCACATTTTCCTAAGAAAGGAAAGCCCCCAGTTAGCAATTAGTTGAAGAAGAACAGCAAGGACCTTGACATACAAGACATCATGTGCATCCAAAAGCCAATTAGATATCGCAGAACCTCCTTATGGCGAAGACTTACCAGAAGATCATGGTTAACACCAGAGAACATGCTCTCATTGAACTCTTCCTCGGGATGAAGCTGCTTAAATGAAAGAGGGTTAAAAAATGTTATAAATTGACGTTAAGTCGTGAAATCAGTAGTCAATAAGCTCAATCACCTGTTGCTTTAAAAAGGAGAAAGATTCATTATCTACATTTACAGATCCAAACAAGCGCTTTATCTTTGGCCAAAATGGACCAGAAAATGCAAGATCTGTTTAACATAAGTCAGAAGCAGCAAATTAGATTAAGCCCTAGGACGAGTTAACAGGAATAAAAGAAACATGGCCTTAAAAGGACTGCTAAAAAGGAATGAGATGCATACTAGAAAAATTTCGAGCTGAATTAGCTGCGGCAACCAAAGTCGCGGTCATCATCGAATTCGCCTGTCGTATGTAACGAGTCAAAAATCCATATTTCACTACATCAAAGTTTCATGCTAGATAAGTCGTTTAAAATTTAGGAATTACCAGAGCATTCATAAGAACTGCCACTAAGCAGTGGTCCAACTCGAGTCATAGAGCTCCGATCCTTAGATTTTCCCATGGAAGTTCGACCAGATTTACTGAAAGACCATGAAAATAGAAACCACTCAACAAAGCACCCATTTACAGTAAAGTACCCCAATCTCTACCTTCTAAAAGTATCAGGCACCATGTAGAGAGCCTACCTTCTGCCTTTATCAGAGCCGTGATACAGACTTTGAGGTAGGTTTGTCCCTGGTGAATCTGCCATCCTTTCTCTTCCTGGAGGAATTCCTGTTTTTGATTGGGACAAACCCCTGCCACTCCTTCCATGCTTACGTACCCCTCCATGTTCATGAGAATTCCACTTTTGCTTTTTCCCGGGTAATACAAAATCTCCAGCATTAAGAGATGTAGTCAAAGAAACTTCTCCACCATCTACGCCATTCCCTTTCAAACCATTCTCCCAAGCTCCAGATTCATCACTTTCGAGCACGCCAAATGGTGAAGGAGATTTTTCAAGTTCCTTCTTCACCTTCGCATAACCTTTTATTGAACTACAATCGGGCAAAGATCCATCGTTTCCCGTGCTAGAAATCCTAGCACTATAATCAAGCAACCCAAGATCTTCAGACAAGTTGTGACTTTTTTCTGCAGGATTCAGGAGTGGAGAGACCAAATTAGCTCTCCTGAGGCGTGACTTTTTATGTGTTCTCTGGCCAACCCATTGTGCCATCGGTTGTGAAGAGGAACCCAAAGAGTGCTTTTTATCGCCAGGGATGACAAGAGGTGAGATCTTATTCATTTTTGAAGGAAGTTCATAATCCTCAGCACACCCTCCAGGCATGGATGGAGAGCTAGGAGACGGATCAGCCGCTGAACCAGAACCAGCTCTTGGAATCCTGGATAACTTACCTTTAATTGATGGCCCAGGAGAACTAGCCATGTCACCTTCCTGAATATTAGTCCTAATATAAAAGAAAATTTTTCTTTTAGCATATGGCTTCTGTGAACTGGAAACAAAAGGACAACGACGCAAAATACCAAAAGTAACGTGCTGATACAAGGATGGATAATCACAACAATAATACCTGCTTCCCTTGAGTGGAACCCTAGACTCAATCATGTCCATTCGGTCTTTTGGGGAATAGACAATGTCAGGGTCATTCTTAAGTACTGTAGAGGAGTTCGCCCCAGGGGCCTCTGTGCGACTGCATAATCTGTTGGTTCCACTCATCCCAAAAGAAGTTTTTGATCTGCAAGGATAAAATGATTTTGAACGTTAGAAGTAACCGAAATAAGGAGAAAAAAGAAACACTTTCATGGTAGGACTTGCTGAAATTTCTTTAAAAAAAACTAATTACAAAAGCCAGCCTGATCATACCTGAGAGTTTGACTGTCACATGATCGTAACTTCTGGTCGGTGGAAGGTTTAGCAGGCAACAATGGTTTTGGTTCTCCATCACCATTTAGAAGTCTATTGCCCACAGCGGTGACTGAACGCTTTCTTTTTATTTTCTTCTCCCAAACCTCACCTCCACCAGCCACCTTGTGAATCTTGTCTACATTTCGGCTTAATGTCACATTACTCGTTTGAAACCTCTCCTCATTTCTTTCCAATAACAATGGCTGCCTTGAGGCAGGGACTACCTTGCATTCAGCCTAAGAAACATAAAATCACACAAAAACATTTGCTAAAAATTATTGTTAACGAGGCACACGTATTACCATTCGGCACAAAATCAAAAGTCCACAAATTAGTATACAACTTTACCGAAGAAAGCGTCACAACTGCATGCAAGTCAACAGAAATGCTAACATATATGATATTGAGTTACCATGTAACAATTTTCTTTAAATATATCATTATATGTTAGATTAAGTAGCAAGCACGAGGGAGGAGTATTGTTCTATGCTAACAATAAATAGATAGGTTTTCTATACATACCCGAGCTTCACCAACAGAGGTCCGGACACGCTTCACCACAACAGAACTCTTTGGCCTTTGCTCCTGTCTTTGGTTTATCACATTGCCACGAATTTGAGCTCCCATCTTCTCCAACTCAGCCCCAGCCTTCTCGCCTGAGACATTTTCACTTCTTTGCCTTTTCCTCGAGATTAGGTTATCCCTAAATTTCTCCAATTTGAATATTGATTCCCGAAACATGTTTGATCTATCCCTGGGGAAAAGTAAATTCTTTTCATTTAAGGGATGTAGGAAAATCACATGAACGAAATAATGGATGCACGAGATATCGAGAGATTTACTCTTTGACACACCCCGCCATCTCTTGAAGTTAAGGCCTCTAAGTATATTAAAACAAGGAAGAGAGCACATTTTTCAGTAGATCTTTTTTGTCGATCTGGTCCACATTGCCTATTAACCTCACTAATTTTCGGTTTACCTTATATCTTCCACAATATAATATATGAAGCGCGCTATTTGGGTGCATTGTATGGGGAGAATGTTATCTTTTCAATCCCCCCCCCCCACCCCCGAGACAAGAAACAAAGAAAGAAATGGCCCATCAAGTTGTTCTACAGATATTATAGATGCGTGTGACAAATCAGCAAGAAAGCAAATGGACAAAAGGCTGTAAGCAACCCCAGAAAGAAAGAGACGTTACTTGGCTTTCCTCGAACCACTTTCAACACTTTCTTTAATGTTCTTGAGTTCCTCAGTTGCTGCTGGGTGGAAAGGCCTGGGCTGGTTCACCCCAGGTGAATTCCCATCGGACATATTCAAAAGGGGCAAGCCAAGGACCCTTTTGATATCTCCAGTGCGTACATGTTTCTGATTGCCTAATGTAATCGGCTCCAAGGACAAGCATTGGGGTAAAGGAGGCAATTCCAATGGAGAATTACTTCCTCCTTTGCTAGAGTTATTGGCATAACCCAACATGGTCAACTTCAGGACCACTAAAATAGCTCACAAGATCCAGAGAAGCACAGTCATGTGTCCCCTGCTTCACTCTTATTCTCCTTTAGCCTACAACGCCCTGTATGAGGAGATTAAAGATCCAGAATTGGTCCAGCTTAGCCTCAAGACATATAAAAACCAACTTAAAATTTAGCTCTGCTTCTAACAAACTATGTAAGACAATATAACAGTAAAAATCCAAGGAAACCCAACCAGTGGATTCACTTCTTCCACGATCATGTATGCTGGATGTATGCTGGTCGTAACTCACACCATTTAAGACTACAACATCATCAGAAATCCCAAAAATCCAACAACAAAAAGTCAAAATGCAATGGAAATTCCTGCTCTGCGAGATGCCAAATCAATCCATGTGGACATTCGTAAGAACTTCACAAATCCACGAATGCACATACTCACCCTGAACTAAAATCAAACCACTAACTGATGGCACCCATAAACCAACTGTTCAGTCCCCAAAAGACAGACATACATTCCCACCAGATCATCTCAGCACGAACCACAAAGACTCAAACGAGGCCATAAAAAACGAAAGTTTTTCAGCAACCATCAAGAACTAAACTAAACTTTCAGTTCCACCTGATCGCCCAAGGCTGAAAATCCCCTGCATTCCTCGAGAAACATACACCCAAAAATCCCAATCGACAAGAAAACCCCAAAAGGCGCGACCTTCGCCAGCCAATCCAAAACCCCTAAATACTAGGGTTCCAGGGACGGCCCGAAAGAAAAAACAAACGGCCGGAACAAACAATTGCGCGCGAAGACTCACCTCGAGGTAACAACGACTGCGAATGGGAATGGGAGGGAAGAAGAGGCGATCGCGATCCCAATCGAGCTCCGGGTCGGGTCGTATTATCCCTGGTTCGGACAGTGGCGCGACGGACAGGGGAAAAGAGAGAGAGAGAGCGAGAGATTCGGTTTGTTGTCGGGTGTACGTTTTTTCTGGTTCGGAGAATTTGGATCTTTTTGGGCCGCCGTGTTGTGTTGTCCTCCGGTAAGTGGTCACATTTTGACTTCTTCTTTTTTTAATATAAAAAGTAATAACTGGGATCAGATAGTGTTTATTTTAAAAAATTTCCACTCTTAACTATCTGAATCAGTTACTCGTCGAACTTTCACGTAGACTGAGGTTGGATAAAGTGTTGTTGTATCAAAAGGTATCGTGGTGTTCAACTTCTCTTCGTATATATAAGCAGTGTCTCTCGGCTACCTTGAATGCATGCATGGTCGCTACGGGACCATGATCCTTAACGGAACTAAAGGAGGGAAAATTGTTCCTCGTGGAAGTCACTGATGACGTGCTCTCGGCGAGAAACGACAAAAAGCTCCTAGTACTTTCTGAGTTCAAACAGCTTTGCTTCGCAAAGACCGAGTTACAGTTTCTCAGTACAAGTGGGGCATGAACCGGTTATCCGTTCTGTTTGATCATCCTTTTTTTCGATTGCCTCAGAAGAAGAGATGGAATGACCAAGTTCGCAACCGTGATAAGGTGCTAAGGATTCAGGACCAGCTTTGTAGACCGGAGAACGATCAGCAGAAACGCAGGAGTGATGTGCTGCATAGCATGGAATGCAGCTGTAAGCCTCTTTCTTCAAGTTCAAAAGAAAACCCAGCATTCAGCAGCCACTCAAGAATCACTGTAAATCCAGATTAATTCGATCTACATCAGATGGAATCACAAAGACGAGTTTTTTTTCTTTTTCTGAACGCCCTGAAACCTCCTAGTACTATTAGAAACTGTAGATGCATTGCAGGGAGAATATTCCACTACGTATATGATCTGGAGTACTCTTTTTCGAAATGTCATTGTCTAATTGCCTGTGGTCATGGCCTTGTCCACACAGGAGCTGATCACACAACCACAACGCGACAATTTCCCTATTTCATCATCTAATGCACAAAAGAGAAAAAAGCCTAACCCAACACCAAATTACTCTTATTCCCTTTCCCTTTTCTAACTTCTCTTTGAACAATCCTGCACAGACAGACAGACATTACAGACACCCCAACTAAAAGGCTGAGAAAGGACAACTTAGGAAATGTGAAACCAAGGGGTTGGAAACAACTCCCCCTCCCTCCCCCAGCTCAAGAATTTTCACAAATCTGTTGATGCCGACCACTTTCAACCAATTTGAAGAAGATTATTTTTAATTCACAGGGAGTTTCTGACATACGAGACTAATATACAGTTTCCTGGGATTCACCGCTGTCTAAGACCTGGCCCCGGTCACAAGGCCGGTTCTTCCTCTCCGAGCAAGAGTGCCCTCAAGACGGCGTCGCAGACGCCATGGTAGTGCACGATCAAGTGCCCACCATCGGGGATCTCATGGTACTTGATCCAGGGCAGCTTCGAGGATATGTACCTCTGGAGTTGGTACGGCACCACCTTGTCTTCGTAGCCTTGCCAGATGTGAACCGAGCTGCCTTCCTTTGGAAAGGGGTCCTCCAGGTCTAGCGGGTCAAAGTCCCATTTTCCAAAACTCACCTTGAAGTCGCTCCTCAGGGTTTCAAACACGAGCCGTTCCCGCAACTTCTCCTGTCGATGGTCCGTTCAAACATTTGAGTGAATCAGAAGGTCTGTCACATCATGGATGAGGATGCACGAGCATGATAATAGTGAATGTTGGTAAATTACTGGGGTGAACATAGGGAATCCTCCCGCATTCTTCTTCAGGGCCTCAATGTCCCGCTTGTTGAAGAGGGACGGATCTCCATCCGAAGGATGCCATTTTGAGGTCACAAACCACTGAAGCAAACCCGGAGCGTGGCTTGCTATCCGGAGGGACCACCGTATAAGCCTCTTCCTGTAATCCGGTTTCGTCAGACTATCGGGCAAAGAAGGCCACCTATAGTTGACAGTGGGAACTATGAATGCAACACCAGCTAGTCTGCAAATAAAAGAAGAATATCATTCAGACAGGACACAGATTTTATCATCAGAAGCAACAGGCAATGAATTATGCAACAAGCTCTGACGATAGCACTTCACCTATGAGGTATATGCTTGAGACAGCTCCAGGTGGGATAAGACCCCATGGAAACTCCAATGATGTAAAATTTGGAGCCCAACTGCAACCAGTTGGCAAGCTCTTCAATGTCTTGAACTTCACTCCTCAGCGATCGCTTCGGATTGTAATCACTGTCACCGTAACCCGCTCGATCATATAGCACAAAATACAATCCCAGGCTCTCTATCAGATCCTGAAAATACAACACAACACGAGCACATCACAAACTCGTCGTGCATCCTAACAGCTAACACCAACAATCCGGAAAAAATCCCCTCCGCAGATTGGACAATTCCGCACCCATCATCGATCCATCCATCTGACGACCGCACAAATCAAGCATCTACCAAGCACAATCATCTCCCAGTTCCACCATGCCCAGCTAATTCCCAATCCCAAGCCAAGACAACTAAAAGCCAAAACTCCACCAATCAAAACAACAGATCCTACTCCAAGAGAAAGAGATCGACGAGCCTGGCGCACCTGTGACACGGGGAAGCTCATCTCCTTGGAACTGCCGAACCCGTGGACGATGACGATCTTATAATTGGCCCTGATCTTGGGGACGCCCCTCTCAGTATAAGCCACATACCTCCCATCACTAAGCTTCATCTTCGACGACGTCGCGGGGGGGTACTCCTGCAGTTCCCTACTCTCCGGGGGGGACGAGACCTGCCTGGCCTCCCCGGGACCCGACTCAACCATCCCCATGACACAACCGCCGCCGCGGAATCCGCAGCACCACCTGGTCCGAGGATCAGGCTTTCCCACGCTGGCGGGAGGGGGGGGAGGAGGAGGAGCCACGACAAGGGTCAAACCAACAACCTTGTTGTTGTTGTTCCTCCCCCCTTCTCTCTTGGAACGACCGGAAGAGAACGAATGGGAAGCGCAAAGCTTTCCCCAGAAGTGGCGCATCCAATCTCGTGTGGGTAGGGGGAAGCCGATGGTCGAATCGGAGGAAATGAAGGAGATGATGACGAGATCTGCGCAATTGATTAAATTAAAAATTTTAATTAATTGGTGGGATTTTATTTGATTTTTGAATGTGGAGATGACACGATGATGACCAGGCCAATATAGGAGATTTTTACTTATTAACCAAAAACAAAGGAATATTGTGTTCTCTCTTCTCTTGCTTAGGCACCAAGGATATTGGTTTCAAACACCCTTTCTCATTGTTTCACAGTCACACACCCCTTTGCCTGACGTTTTCTTTTTTGGAAATAATAATATTTTTAATAAATTATCACGAAATTTCCTTTCATTCTTCACACGCTTTTACGTTAAGAGATTAATTATGTATGACACTCCCATTAATTCAAACTTGATAATGACTCATTATCTAATTTCCGCGGGGAAGGCCGCTTTAATTATATTATTTAAAATGACAATTAAGAAATTAGGAAATGGTAGTCAGGTTCTTCCCCCATAAGCAGAGGAGCTCCCCTTCGCACATGACATCGTCCTCGTGGATCATCAGCTGGCCGCCGTTCCCCGACCTCCCAGTAATTGATCCGCAGGCAACCTCTTCGCCGTGTGCCTCTGCAGCTCGGGAACTTGGACAAGGCTGCCTGGATCGTGGTGAGGTCCCTCTTATTGAGTAGGATAGGGTCCCTCTGCATCATCCACCAGTACATTAGCCAAAGCATGTGGTGTGCGGTCCAGAGTTTCCATTGGTCCCTCTTGATCTGCTTCCTTTGCCCTGCTCGGGCAGCAACGAAGGCCACCAGTAGTTTACCACAGGCACCAAGAGGGTCACCCCGGAAAGTCTAGAATTGTAATCGAGCCCCCCACTCATCATCGCTCGCATTATCCAAACACGATGTTGGAGATTCAACGAAAAGGGGGCTGGCTGTCTACCCATGGGGAATATACTTCATGCAAGAATTAGACGGCAGAAGTCCTGATCGAGGCGCCCGTCAAGTAGAACTTGTTCCTGAGATTCAAATCGTCGGAAAGCTCCTGAATGTCGAATGCCTCAATGTGCGCTTGGGGTTGGGGCCGTTCTCTCCGTAACCGGCCCTATCAAACGTCAACAGGTACAGCCCCCAAATCCTCCATGAATTCCGACAGATTCATCCACAGCATATCCGTACCAAAGCGAGCTCGCTTGAGCTCAATTTCCATGTAGTGCGGCACAAACCATCCAAATGAGATTGAAACAGAACCTGAGCAATGACAGAGGGATGTAGAGGTCCTCGGAGCTGTCAAACCCATGAAGGAGAATGAACCTAAACCTTGCCTTGCCACGCGACACGCTCCTCTCCCTGTAAGCCAGGTGCCTGAAGCTTAATCCGGGGTGATGTCGCACGGGCAGACCACAAAAGCTTGGGCGGAGGCGGAGTGATCCTCCGACAATAACGATCGCCACAGCCACGCCAACCATCGTAATGGCCAGTATCTGGCGGACGGGTCGTCGGATTGGCAACCACCAGAACTTAGGAAAGTCGGGGAAGTGGTCCAAACGCCTTGGCGAGATATTTGCATGTAAATTATTCTATTAGAGGGGAGTGATTTTACCCTACACGTTTCATGAGTTGATACAACGAAATGGATAAAACTTAATTCAATATCTCATCATCATGACTATAACTGAATGAAAAAAATTATATTTAGCTCGAGGACGAAGCGGAGGAAATGAAAGAGCCTTATCAAAAGCAAGTTACTCTTATTCCTTTTTAAAATAAAGAAAATGAAAATTTTATTTCTTTTTTCAAATTTCTTAAATCAAACACATTGTTATTTTATTTTTAACTACTAATTATGTATCGGTCTCCGTCAGCATGGGCAAACCATCCACCGAATGACATCCGCTTGCAAGTTGCGTCTTCATGGCCGGAGGAAGGAGCCCTTCCTCGGAACCGGTTCATGGAATTACGTTGCTTTTGGAAGAATTTGTAAAAAGTAAATATTCAATATTGCAAAGGCTATATTGCCTGGTTTAATAAATTATACAAGAAAATGTCTCCCATTTTGAAAAGAATACCTTCTCCTATATAAATTTTATTAGTTATTGTGCCCATTTATTCCTATTTTCCCTTTTGAATTTCCTATGTAACAATTGTCTTAACAAAATCTACCTCGATTTTAACGAACAATTTTTTAAAAAATATTTTCAATAAAGAAGAAATATGGGCGTGGGAAATTGGTGATTTTCCGATTTTTTTATGAATCGAGTTTAAACAAATTTATTATATTCTTAAACAATGAATAATGACGTTGTTTTTTATTTAATTACGTGTATTAAGTATTCTAACTCGCCATGATAGCAAGAGAACCGTTGAAAAAAAAAAAGAGGCGAGTATTAAACATGGGCCAAATCGGTTACTTAAATGCATTTTTATGTTAATCGAATATTTTACAAGTAAGATTTCTTTGACCTATCCCAACGGCTAATTTTGTATAAGTTCTATTAATAAGACAAAATATGGCACTACATTTTTGCGACTTTTTTGTATGACCATTTTATAGTCTTAAATTGATATTTTAAATTATTTATGACCTTATCATAACAGTATTACTCGAGTCTACGATATGTCGTTACAATAGTTACCCGACTAACGTAACTATTTGAAAAAATATCAATTTATGTTCCTAATTTTTTTTTATTTTCTTTTTGTGATGTAAACTTTTAAAAATGTATGGTATTTTACCTATTTATTATTATGGCTAAAGGTTTCATTGGGCTACTCGAAACGGCACGACCGAAAAGCGAAGCAAAACAAGTGGAGCTGTGATTGTCGGCGAGGCTGCTGGCGCACGTGCGTTTGTCGGAATGATTAGTTCCTCCTCCTCCCAAATAGGTGGATCCATTTTCTCTTTAGCCCAATAGTTTCTAATTGAAATATTCGACGCAAATTATACCCGGCTAATTGGGCTGAATATGATTTCCACTGGCCCCACGCTTCGTTTCTTATTGGGCTTACACAATTGGCCCACGGGCTCGGGGTTCAATACGATAACCAGGCCCATTGACCCAATAAACTGTTCAGGGGGGCTCGGCGCGGCGCGGCGTGTCGTTTCCCGACCGACATGAAACTGCGGAAAACAATGTTTAAGATTGAATGAAGAAGACGAGGTGAAGTTTCGAGCTCTTTCTCCCCCCCACCACAACGATGCATGCAGTTTTTGTACAAGTGTCGGGCAAGTACGAAGCATGGACACACACGTCTTGTTCTCGGGTTTGGGACGGGGGGAAGTTACGTGGCGGTTTTAGGACATACTTCATCGTTTTCCGAGGTTTTATTAGTCTTCCCAGCTCCGAGTTGGGTCGTTCCATTTGTTTGGAGGCGGTTCTGTGTCCTGCTCTGTCTCCGAGTCCTTATCCTTTGCTTGCGAGAATCAAGAACACAGAGAGGGAAGGATTATGAAGGTACGACGGAGTTCTTCTAGTTTTTGGGCTCCTCTCGTTTTTTTTTTGGTGTCGATGGGATGCGTAACGGAACGTGGGATGTATGTCTGCTGGGGGCACGTTGTCGAAAGGTTCACGAGACGAGGTCTTCGACGGAGGGCCGGCGACCCATGGACGAGGACAAGATCATGACTAGGAAGCAGAAAGCGGAGCAGCAGAAGGCCGCCTCGCAACAGCAGCAGCAGTCGCCCAAGAAGCCTAGGCAGGACAACAATAACGGCCGCCAGCCCTATAGGAAGTCTTCCGACGAACAGTTGTCATCCAGGGATTTTCCCGAGGACTACAAGGAGTTGAGGAAAGCGACTGAGGAGAATCTATCGGTCGACCTGCTGAGAGAAATCCTCCAGGCTAATGACCAGGATGGGTCCGGCTCCGATGGTCTTGTCATAACCAAATGGTATCCGATCGGAATCATTACATGCTTCCTACCCAAAGCCGAGTTTCCTATCGAGGTTGCTTAAGCTTTTGAAAACGATTTTTGCTGAGCAGCCAGGATCTTCTGTATTACGGACCGTTGGACGTATGCCCGATTTGCGGCAGTAATTTGGAGTTTGATGGCGGGAAGTACCTCTGCAAAGGATCTTACAGTGAGTGGGCGACGTGCACGTACAGCTCCAGGAATCCTCCTAGGAAAGAGGAACCTACTAAGTTGCCTGACTCGGTGCTCAACTCTCCGGCTGCAGATGTGATCCCTTTATCTACTCTCCCATAGTCTATGAATTATCGTCTTAAATAAGACTGACTGACATCCAGCTCTCTGACAGTTGCTTAAGAAGTACCGGGATCCTCGTCATCGACCTAAGAAAGACTTGGGCAATGGGGAAAAAGTTTTCCAGAATATGATGATATCATTGTCTGGCCGAATGTCCAGGAAGCAAGTGTGTAAATCGAATTACTCAAGAACTAGCGTTGAATCGTTTCCATGTTGATTCATTTTACAATGATGTTGTAGGAGACATGGAAGGAGGAGATCGAGAAGCGTGGAGGGAAGGTTAATGGCTCCGTTATTGGTACTTCCACTACGAGGACTGCAAGTCGAGCGTGTTCTGCTTGTGAAATTTAGCTTGTAATCCAACGCGTGTATGCAGGTGTCAACTGTCTGGTGGCGGCCGAAGCTGAGCGTGACCGTGGTGGCTCATCGAAAATTTCTGAAGCAGTGTGAGTAACTCTCACAAAAAGATTGGCGACGTACAGGATGTCACAGTATCTAATATTGTTTGACAATGGTTGGCAGGGAGAGAGGGGTACAAGTCGTGCGAGAACAATGGCTGCTGGACTGCATTGAACGACAGGAGCTGCAACCTCTGTCAGCCTACAACATGTTAAGTGATCTTGCAGTGGAAGGGAGAGGGATTCCCTGGGACAAGCAGGATCCTGGAGAGGAAGGTCTTGAGTCACTCACTGCAGAAGTAAACAAAACTCCCTCGAAGCTTTGCAGTCATTGTAATTAATTGAAACTGAGTTCTGAAAAATTCGAACTTGTGATTGCAGATTAAGTTGTATGGGAAGCGAGGGGTTTACAAGGACACGAAGCTGAGCGAGAAAGGAGGAACCGTTTTTGAAAGAGATGGGGTTGTTTACAGCTGCGCGTTCTCCCAATGCAACCTTGGTCGAGGAGTGAATGAGTAAGACGTGTGATTCCTCTTCTAGTCTGTGGATGTGGAATGAAGTTTCGATTGTGGTTTTTGCAGGTATTGCATCCTGCAACTCATTACTGTCCCTGGGAATAACTTGAATTTGTATTACAAGAGGGGGACAGTAGGCGATGATCCGGGGGCAGAAGAGCGCCTCGAAGAATGGGTGAATGTTGACAATGCAGTGAAGGAATTTACTAAGCTCTTCGAGACTATAACAGGAAATGAGTTTGAGCCTTGGGAAAGGGAGAAGAAGTTCCAGAAGAAGCCCTTCAAGTTCCATCTGATCGACATGGTATGACACTTAAAACAATCTCAAGCCACCTTTCCTGGTCCGTGTCCAGTCGACTGATCATAAAATCATTGAACTTTTTCACCTAGGATGACGGTGTCGATGCAAGACACGGTGGATTGGATGTGCGTCAGCTCGGAGTGGCAGCTGCTCATTCTAGGTTGGAACCCCGGGTCGCCTTCCTCATGAAGGTTTTATGCAGTCGGGAGATATACAGGTATCGAGGAGTCCCTGAAGCATTTAATATGAGAGACTTCTGGTTTAGTTATCATCAATGGTGTCGATTTATTGATCGTTAGATATGCTCTCATGGAAATGGGACATGACCCGCCGGATCTCCCTATGGGAATGCTTTCACAGTTTCACCTGAAGAAATGTAAGAATTCGACTAGATATCTTTTTCATGCTGGGTTGTAGAATTTTGTAATGGTAATCCTGATTGGTGACCCACCAGGTGAAGAGGTGCTCCTCGAGTTTGTGGAGAAGCTAAAGTCAGATGAAGGGAAAGGGCAGCGAGCAGATGTAATTCGGTCTGATTACAGCCAGAGATGGTTTACCTTGATGCACTCGACCCGGCCCTTCATCCTCAGAAACTATCAAGAAATTGCAGACTACGTAGCCATCTATAACCTTACGAGCAATCTGGAAAATGTTCTGTTGATCTGTTTGGGCTCTAAGCCTTTCAGTACTTTGCAGGCTGCAGCAGCGTTCGAGACTGTTAAGGACATAACCGATGCTTCCTATATAATAGGGGACATGACAGGGGACACGATCGATGACCCACTATCTGACCGGTATGAGAAGTTGGGTTGCGAGATCTCGCCTGTGGAGGACGACTCGGCAGACTATAAGATGATTGTGAACTATCTCGAGAAGACATATGAGCCTGTAAAACTTGGGGACATAGTAAGATGAACAGCTTTTGGGTGGTTAGCTTCCAGCTTAGTAACAGTTTCTCAGACCTGGACTAAGTGTTTTTTATCACATTGTTTCTTCATCAGGCATATGGGGTGTCTGTAGAGAATGTATATGTGGTGGAATCGAAGGCGGCGCCATCCTACGAGGAAATAAGGAAGCTGCCTAACAAATGTCTCCTCTGGTGTGGTAAGAGTCTTCAAACCATGTGTATCTCCACTCGAGAATCAACCAAATCTGATATCCTGATCTCTGCAGGAACACGTACCTCGAACTTGATGAGGCATTTGAACAAAGGATTCCAGCCGGCAGTCTGCACTATTCCGGTTCCCGGTTACATGGTAAGTCTCGGAACATCAACCCACTGGCATCACTTTACTATCAGTTTGTGACATCTCTTGTTTCTTTTCTGTTATATGTTTTAGTTCGGCAGGGCAATCATATGCAGTGATGCCGCCGCAGAGGCAGCAAGGTATGGGTTCACCGCAGTAGAGAGACCTGAAGGCATCCTGGTACTGGCGATTGCTTCCCTGGGAGATCAAGTCGTGGAAGTGAACCACCCGTCGGAGGTAAGAAGCCAACACCTGTGTTACCGTGTCCTACAACTCTGATATTTCCATCTCCGTGCTGACCAATGATCCGCCAAACCAAAAGGACAGGACACAAAGTCCTGGGAGGAGGGGAAGATTGGGGTGAAGGGGCTGGGAAGGAAGAAAACAGACGAGTCCGAGCACTTCACATGGAAGGACGACATCAAGGTGCCTTGCGGCAAGCTGATCCCATCGGAGCACAAGGACAGTCCCCTGGAGTACAATGAATATGCAGTCTACGACCCAAAACAGGTAAATACCTCTCGCACCAACTTGTTCATCCTTCCGAATAGTGTCTTAAACGCTAGTTGGGTTAATAAGACAGTTCGAAAAACTCTCTGCAGACGAGCATCAGGTTCCTGGTGGGAGTCAAGTACGAAGAACAGGGCGTGATCATGGAAACCGAAGAATAGACGAACAAGCCCAGAGAAAGCCACGATCTCTAGGATCAAAACCAGGACTTCGGCAGGTTTGAGGATGTTTCGGTACTTCGGGTTGCCTGTAAATCGGGTGGAAAACAAGCTTAGGAATAGGGGGTGATGGAATTTTGTTCTGTACACAAATCCAAATATATCACCGAATCGGGCCAGCCAGCCTTTGTTTTGATAAAGAACATAAAGTCTTTTGGGCACCTCCCGAAAGGTTTAATTCAGCTTTGCTTTTCATTACAACCCCCTTACAAGGCGAAAGAGAGAGAACCCAGATTGGGAGAAGAGCTCAAATCTTATGGAGCTTTTCAGCAACAACGACAGGGTTCTGCCTCTGAATCTGCTCCCTACCCGCCTTCTTGTAGTCGTAATCGCAGCTATGGTTCTCTGGGTACCGGTGCACGCCACAGTAGGTGGATCCGCAACGGCAGCGGAACCCGGTCAACCCCACCCGCTTCCTGCAGGACACGCACCTGTTGGTCGTGGTCGCCGTTGTTGCAGCAATCGTCGAGGGGGAACCGCTTGCCTCCGACGTAGAAGAAGAAGAAGAGAAAACAGAGGATGAAGCCGCAGAAGACGGGGCCGGCTTGACGATAGCAGGATTCATCGGCGGCTGGCTGTCGAGACAGCCTTTCGGGCAGGGATCCCGATTCGATGGAGTGCCCAGAGCTTGCTCTTCCGCCATGAACACACCGAGAAAGACCCGACCAAAAACTTGAGGGTCAAAGGAACGACGGCAACCTTTACCCCACCTTTTCAGACAACCTTAGATGGCTGTTCGCTGGTGTCGGTGTGGTTATTTTATAAACAGAGATGGCTTGACGAGGGCCGATTGGTATTTGGGTAAAGCGCGTCTGAGGAAGAACTAAAAGTCAGGAGTCAATACATGTCCATTCGAAAGATCGAAACGAGAGTATTTGCAGTAATTTAATGGTAAGAGGGAGGAAGGAGAGGGGAACCTTCATTCATGCAACCCCCCACCTTTCTTCAATAGTCGATGATCGAAGTATCCACAAGCAAAAAGCTTATCCTAAAATCGTTCAGCCCCCCCCGGGACGCCCAAGTTGGAACCTTTCTTCGTCCCCTGTTCGTGTACGCGTCTCTGGCCCCCTGTTCCCATGTCATGGCTGCTTACCCATGCTCTAGTTGTTGACGACGGCTGACCCAGTTTCAACCGGTCACGGCAACAACTGGCCGGAGCTGAGATGGACCGGAAGGAAGCCTAAGGACCGCGCTTGCCTGAACATTCATTGCCACTGACAAGGGAAAAGCTAATCTTGAGGCCCCTAAAAACCCTTCTGCAGATGAATCACGGCAGTAAAAATCATTTTTGTGATTCATTCCCCCAATTACCCAGAATCGCATAATCGAAGAGAAAGATTGCCTTTTTTTAATTCCATCCCAGGAATCCGTTTTACCCTTTTATTTCCACTGTTCGATCGTTCTATCTACATCATCATGGTCGTCATCACCACCACCCACCAAGTGGGCCAAAACAACGAAGTTCAGAGGTGATACCCGAGAAGCAGTTTGAGTATTGGGAAGCATCCCGCTCGAGAAACAGCTCTCGAGCGCTCGAGAATAGGCTGCTCGAGAAGTAGCTGCTGAGCTCGAGAGTTGGGATCAACTATGCTCGAGAGCTTCGTTGAGCATCGATCAAAGAGCACTCTTAAGCGCACAACTAAGCCACGATCAAGGGAAAAGACACGTGGCAAGCACGGAAGAGACGGTTGAGATACGCTGCGCATGCCCCCTACAAAATAGAAGGGAGATCGTGCACACGATCTAAGAAGATACCGAATCTGCTGAGTAATTGCAACCAAAAGATCCTGCGCTATAAAAAGATCGCAATAGAAAACGCACACACAACAACGACAAAACTCAAAACACAGACTCAAAGTCTTTTATCATTTGCTTTCACTTTTACCTTCTCAGGGTAAGCCTCCATCCCTTGGCATCCTTCCACCGTCAGGGTGAGCCTCCGGCCCTTGACACCAAAATTCCGCTTCACTCCATCGCCAGGGTGAGTCTCCGGCACTTGACAACAAAATTCCGCTTCAATCTACCGTCAGGATGAGCCTCCAGCCTTTGATGATTGAAATCCCGCGTCACTTCACCGTCAAGGTGAGCCTCCGGCCCTTAACGATCAAATTCCGCCTTCGTCCCACCACTAGGGTGAGCCTCAGGCCTTTAGCGTCCATACCCGTCGCCACCTTCGACCCCTTCCGTTCCACAAGGTGAATTCTACGAAAAGAGTTCGCCTCGACCGCCCCTCATCCGTCCCCGACCGTCTCGAAGCGTCACCAGGTCTTTCTTGTGGTTTTCCCGTTCGAATCATGTCTGTAACTGTAACGGTGTAAGCGTTGTATTAAATTCCGATATTGTGTTTACTTGTTATATTTGTATTCATTCACTTCGTAGTGTACAGCACCAAACGCTATAAATTCAGTACTATTGTATTGTGTTTACTTTCACTTTAACGGCGACAACATTTTATTGTAAAATTCGACACGTGTTGCGGGAAACAATTTTTCCGCGCCAAAGCTACGATTGAAGGAAGGGAAGAAGAAATTGAAACACTCTTCAAACCCAAACCTTTGATGCGACCCAGAAGCTGAAACCGAGGGGATTTCATCAGAATCATGTATAGTAACTTCGAGGAACATGCGATCGAGAACGTGAAACAAGCCGAGGGGGTTCGGACGGTGGAGAAGGGGACGATGCCTAGGATAAGCATAAAGCGGGGGATCATTCAGTAGAAGCCTAACGTCGAGTGGAACCACATTGGCTGGTCTCGAGAGAGCAAATCAGGAGGCCCTCCAAGAGTTCCCCTAGTTTTTCACCTGTGAGCAAGTCGGTCGACAATTTTGGCTTCTAGGAGGATCACGTTTGTAGTCCTCGATAACTGAATATCCGGAGAGATGGAAGAGAGCTGTTAGGGGAACGGCCATAGGGACGGGGATAGTACCCGCTTAATTAGTGGTTGTGATCTAGGAGTTTGCCGTTGCTATTTAGATTTCAATATCTATAGATAATAGGAGGATTGTGGATTGGTGGTGTTTGGTTTATGGTTGGTATTTACTACGACCAAGTCATGTTAAGGTACCCGCGGCAACACCTCTCATCGCTCTTAAGCGCTAACCTTTTTATTTTGAATAATACTGAAAAAACTAAGTTCACATCCGCGTCTAAATATCGGGATCAAAATCACCACCAAATCAATTTCCTTTTCATGCAAATTATCGTTCCAAGTTGTTTTCAGTATCCTCTTCAACGTCGAAGTCGGCTTCTTCATATTGAAGAATCTTCTATGAGCTACTCGAGCTAGCATGTCACCTAGTAGTCCAAATTGGTTCACCACTTCCGATGCACTTTCCACCGCTCTCCATGTTAAAATATTGTCGGGAAAAACCTTGCTATACTAAGAGGGGGTGATTTAGAGTTAAAGTCCAATTAAGGATTGATTGGATCGAAACCTCCACAAACGTCTCCTGCAACCTCCAACCAAAAGTCCCTCGTGATCCTAGGTTACTCTCCCAGAAGACTCTTCTACAGTTTCGTCCCTCGTGTGTGACTAGCAAAGTTCAAACGAAAATATTACAAAAATTCTCAGCACACTATCTGAATTTTTTATGTATAATCCAACAATGACCTACAGAGAAGTGTGGATGAATAGTCATAATTATACAAAATGACCTAGACTAAATGTAAAAGCTGAATCTTGGCCAATCAGCCCTCTGCGCATAAAAGAAAGTAAATATTAGATAATATCACGATATTATATTTACAAAACGAGACAATCATGCAGATATTCTTTAGGTAATTATATCATATCAAAATTATTATGATTTGATGATTTTTTCATGAATACGGCGATACTGATCAGCTTAATGGAAATAATCCAAGATTAACTTCCAAAATCACCAAAACCGATATCATTCTATCTAAGACATATAATTAAATGAATCTAGACAGATAAGGTGGATAAACATACCAAATAATAGTACATTGGTGGTCGAATCGATCTAGTTGGAGACAACTTTGCAGAACATTGCCATAAATAGGTGGTATATTTCATTCCATGAAAAATATAATTCCTATTGTGATTATTTAGAAACGTAATCTAATGATTTTGATCTAGATCAAATTCTTTTATTTTCGCAATTAAATAATTACTAAACAATCATTTAATTATAAAAATATTTCATACAAAAAGTTGTCAATTACTTCTGTAGTGTAAATGTTTGACTTCTGTTTCACAGAAGGTCAATGGTCATCATTAAAACCTATTTAACAAACCTATTCATCACTTAATCCCGCATCATCATCCACTTCTCTCGCTATCTATTCATTTATCATCTGAATGGATCGATAATGTCTGTGGCATTGTATCTAGATTTCGGCTTCTGATTGTAGTTGACACAAATCCAATCAAGCAATCTTCAATGTTCAAAACAATTTCTATCTTTTTGTATGAATGTATAAAGAAGAAAAATAGCAATATGGTATTCGAAGAATGTAGGTAGTTCTATCTTGTCTTCACCACGGACGATTTTCCTTGGTTAACAATTGTACGCGCGCCCTCCGGCTTAGTACGCGTGCTGCGGTACGGACGACACGAGGATTCAGGCCTGCTCACCCAAGGCCCATTCCGGTCGACGTCGCGACTCGAGCGTCGGACGCTACGAAAAGAAATCGGGTTGGGGCTTCCCTTGGTTCTCAAATGGGCTTGCGAGGCATTTTGCCAACCGTCTCCAGTTCCTTGAAGGTGTCAAACGAAATGCTGCGTTAAAGCCTAGTTCGTGAATTTTAAGGAGGACTCCAGGAGCGGCTCGTGTCGCTGTTAACTCATCCATGATGGCTTCGTAAAAATGTTGTTGTTGCTTACCCTAGGTAAGCTATTACGGAGTCTCCACCGACTTATTTTAAAATTGTTTAAGTCGGAAAAACAGTTGGTTCGGGAATTTCTATTTATTAACTCTTACATTATAACATGCGAAAAGGAGGTGGCGTTGGCTCAAAAAGTTTGCTTTTGGTTAACGGGCATTGGACCCGATCCAGACATGTTTCCGGACTCATGTCACTGTTTTACGAGCATTAGACCCGATTCGGGCTTTGAACCCGAACTCATGTTTGTTCAATTTTAAAACAACACACAACATAAATCCTAAGGCCTAGATCATGCGTGTAAATCACAAACAATTATCAAGGTCAAAGGGGCGGGGAATGGCGGTGACTGCGGGCATATGCACTTGGGCCCGCAGCCCGTTACAGGTGAATTCAAAATAATTTCGGGGAGACCCGCACCTCCCCTTTTGTACCTTAGATGAAGGTTGGGGCAGCTTTATCGTCTTAACATCGCGGAAAGATCCACGCGGTTTGATACACGCACCTTTAAGAAAATCTTCGAAACAATTGGAGTCGATCCTTCCAAAATTGCACGCTCAGTGTACATGCAAAACAAAATACAAATATGCATTACTGTGGGTTCAAAAAAAGTAAAGATCCAACCATACATTAAATAAATAGATCAATGACAAGCATGTTCGTCAAATATCACACAAATCTAATGATGGAATTATGATTTATGCGGCTGTAGAGTAAAACGAGTATGCTGAAGCGAATACGGCGTACACAGGTCTGGAAAACAGACCATAACTTCACCTAGGATTGTCCGATCTAAGTGAAATAAAAAACCACAAATTCGGATCTTAATGAGAATTCGCATGCCGAATTTCACCAAAATCGCACGGTGGAACCTCCTGAGATCAAGGGTGAAACGCAACTGTTCGCAGGAACAGGACAGCCCTCATTCGCAACATTGTTCCTGTCATATCTCAGTCATTGGTCATCCGATTAAAACAAAAAATAACTTCGTATAAAAAGCTTATGAAATAAGAAAGCTACATATCAAGTTTCATTAAAATCCAACAGTGGATTCCCGACTTATGCAAGCACAAAGTCGGGCGTCCATCCAGGTTTCCTCGATTCCTACAAATAAAGGCTTTAAATAAAAATGTGAAACACGACGTACATATAAGATAAAAATACGCACGATATGTCGTAATGATCACGCTCAAAAGACGGACATGTTCATCAAATTTGGTAGTGATCTAACGGTGAAATCGTTCAACATCTCGTAAAGAACAGGGTTGCAACCTACAGCAAGTTCAGCTCTGCAGGTACTCAATTCGTCAGTTCGTGTCCAAATTAACTAGAAACTTCGACGGTCAAAATATACATGTATACGAACTCTTTAACTCTAATTTGTTTCTGAAAATTTGGAGATGATCCAACGGTTGGTTCTCTTGATATCCCCTTCGAAGCGGGACTGCAGTAAGAAGATCGGCTTGCAAACTGTACGTACGTCCTTCGCTTTGAGGGTCCTATTTCAGTCCTTGATCGCCGTAAAAATATGATAAAAATTATTTCAAGACCGTCGCCGATTGAGGATCATTTAGTCTGTAGGAGTCGAGGTCAGCCAACGTCCGTAGCCCTTTCGAAAAGTCCGCTCTTTGGAGCTGTAATGACAACGGACGGCGAAATGGGAGACCAGAGGGTTCTCCGCCGTTTCCATGCCATACACAGACCTGAAATGGGCCCTCCAAGCTATAGTATAATCTTTGGGGCTTAGGGAATAGACGGACACGTGTTTTAAAAGTGTTTTGAACAGCAAATAAGGACAATGCATGAGCGGCAAACGTGTCTCAACCGCAAACAACATTTATGACTTTGATGCATACACATGCCTATGAGAATGAATGTTTCTCAGCCTACAAGACTCCAAATGACCTCAAACTAACTTAAAAAAATGCGTATCGAAGTAAGGAAGAAATACCACCTGGTTTTGTCGCAATCCGATGCTGGACGAAAAAGTAACGCTCTGTCAACTGACCCTCCTGCAGTCTGGCCGAGGCTGTTTCACTCCGTATGCATTTGGTTTCTCGTTCCGTGTCACATGTGACAAGTTAAGCACGGAGGGGACGTGGGTCAGCCACTTTCTAAGCAAGAGAAGGGGCTGAGCGTGTAGGGAAAAGAGGCGGAAGACTCACCGAGGGAGTCGCCTCGCCCCGGGGTGGAAGAATCGAGGAGACTTTGGCTCCTTTGAGGTATGGAGGCTGCTGGTCGTCAAAGCTTGCTGCAGCTGGTGCGTTCAGTGGCATTAAAGGCCATCCCGATTGCTGTTGCCGCTGCCACCTTCAGTCGTGGTTGACAGCCACCGGGTTTGAGTTGGTAATGAGGGGAGGTTGTTGAACCTACCTTGGGGTTCGTCGAGGAAGATCGAAAATGAAGGAGAGGAGTTCCGAAGACTTTCTCCCCCGGGAGGAGTTCCCCCCCTTTTGTTTGAGGAGGATATGTCTCCTCTTATTGCTGAAGACCGTCTCCCTTCAAAGAGGGGGTCTCCCGCCCAAAGTTCTTCCTTTTTGTTGTCCGAGGCCTGAAGCATGGGGAAGGGAAACCCATTGGTTTTCACCAAAACGAGCAGCTTCGGGAGGCGCAGTCGGACAGGAGCGGGGACTTCTTTTTGCCAAGACCATCGTGAATGGGGGGCCAGGTCAAAGCTGTGAGACTTCTTTGGTGATGGGGCAACCTACTAGGCAGCAGGGGATCGAATCCTCCCTTGGCAAACCCATGGGAACTGAGGATTTTGTCATTTATACCATCCCACGTTTCGTTTAGCAGCAAAGGGGGAAACACAAATTATCGGCGATAGGACGAATCGATGTGTTGGCCCAACAGTCCGAGCACCCTTGGGAAATTCCGACCCGACCGTTAAAATGGCGTGATGTTGCGACGCTTCTTGCTCACGTAAATCATCGTTGAACGTGTGTTTTACGTGTTTAAAAAAAATCAGTTCAAGGCTAATCTTTCATGATTAAAACTTTACCGGGTCGGCGACCATTTTGGGGGATCGACAACAATAATTGCAGTTTTACCAATATTGGCGTCGTCTTGGTCGGATCCTTGTGCGGTCTTGGCATCTTTGATTGGGTCGGGAGGAGAGGAAGGTGAAAAGGGAATTGTCTGTTTTCATATACGGTCGTGAACTGGACTCGGTCTTGTTAAGGGCCGGCCGGCAAATCGAATGTGCAGCTTCAATCCTTCCAATGGGATGCAGATGGTGCGTTGAAGTTATGGGGATGATTGACATTAAAGGAGGTCATTGTCGAGCAGGCTATGGAGACTGTCATCGCTAACTTACTACCATTGTCTGTGTTTTGGCTATAAAAGATGGTGTACATTGTAACGATGCCATTCAACAAAGAGCCTCTGCTGCTCCTCATTCATTGCAGGAACTTCCCTAGCCATGGATCTTCTCAAGGTAATCGTGGTTGTTCTCGTTGCTGGTGTCCCACTAGCGATCTCAGTGGCATCCGAGAGAGAGGTACATTACATATCTCGGGGGGTCAACTTCGTGACTGAATGAAGGTTCCCTCAAATGTTCTCTTCCCCTCTTCCTTGTCGCAGCATCATTATGTGGTTTATATGGGGAGTCACTCCCTTCTGGATATGGAATCCGTTGTCCGCGCAAACCATGAGATGGTCGCTTCAGTTAAAGAGAGGTGAGTATGGATATTTGGTGTTGCACCACGAGCGCATTGGGTTACTCATGTTTTTACATGCTTCTGTGCCTCAGTTCGATTGAAGAAGCCCGAGATGCTGTCCTCCACCATTACAGCAGAAGCTTCCGAGGGTTCTCGGCCATGCTAACTCAGGAGCAAGCACAACGGCTCTCTGGTAAGAATGCCGTGGGCGCTGTATTTATTATATCTAGTGAAGGTGTCCGGGTAGTTTACTTTTGTCATTTGCAACACAGGGATGGAGTCGGTCGTTTCAGTGTTTGAAAGCAAGATGAACCGGGTCCACACGACGCGCTCATGGGACTTCCTCCGATTGAATACTCTAAACCCATCAAAACAGCAGCTTAAACAAAATAACATTTCTGATGTCATCATAGGCGTGATTGATTCCGGTAATCGCCGATAACTAAGCAGTTTTTCAGCCTTTGCTCCCAAGCTACTTATAACTGGCCTTTTCCCATTCACTTTCTCAGGGTTTTGGCCCGAGTCGGAAAGTTTCAGCGACGATGGATTAGGTCCTGTTCCTGAAAAATTTAAGGGAGAATGTGTCGCCGGGGAGAAGTTTACGTCGGCTAATTGCAACCGGTACTAACGATTCGATCCGTTGTCTATTTAAGACCTTTACCAGCCAGTCCAAGTAGTTTAGCAGATTAGAAGAAGCTCATCCATTTGACTTATCAGGAAAGTCATAGGCGCGAGATTTTACCACAAAGGTTTCGAAGCATTGGCCGGACCTCTAAACTCACGGAATCAAACATTCTTCCTCTCGGCTCGTGATCAGGATGGGCATGGATCGCATACGGCCTCCACCATATCTGGAAATGAAGTTCCTAACACCAACCTGTATGGTTTAGCAAGAGGGACTGCCAGAGGAGGGGCGCCAGGCGCCAGGCTCGCCATCTACAAGGCTTGCTGGTTTGATAGCTGTGCGGATGCGGACCTCCTGGCTGCATACGACGACGCCATCAGTGATGGAGTCGATGTCCTTTCGCTTTCCCTCGGTCCTGTGCCGCCTCAGCCCAGTTATTTCAGTGATGCAAACTCTATAGGGTCCTTTTCTGCATTCAGGAAGGGGATCGTTGCTTCATTATCGGCTGGGAACTCATTCTTTCCAGGAACTGTGACGAATGCCGCTCCGTGGATCCTCACAGTGGCTGCCAGTACAATCGACAGAGAATTCGACACAAACATATACCTCGGAAACTTCAAGATAATTAAGGTAGTTATGTCTCAGGCAGCGGCTACTTATATCTCCCGTTTTCTTACCAAATGCCATTGATTCTCTATCAGGGATATTCTCTGAACCCTTTAGAAATGGATGACTCCTACGGTTTGATCCTCGGAGAAACTGCGGCAGCTCCGGGAGTTCCTGCATTTAACGCAAGGTATTGCTGCAACGACCAACTATTAATTATGTACTCCGTTTGGATTATAGCCGGCGTCTTATTCCTCGTTCTCCCACTCTGATCCGGCAGCTTCTGCTATGACAACTCCCTGAATCCTGCCTCGGTGAAGGGAAAGATAGTTGTGTGCAAACTGAATTCGTTGTTAGAAAGCCGTAGAGAAAAGGCCATGACCGTCAACAATGCGGGTGGTGTTGGAATGATTCTCATCGATGCGGTCGGAGTAGACGTCAGTTTGCAGTTCATGATTCCTGTTACTGTCATTGATCCAGTAGTGGAGATTGAACTCCGAGCCTACATGGAAATGACAAAGTGAGCCGTCAACCATTTTCGCACAAAACAAACAGGGGATCGAACCTAATTCGGTGCATTGTCACCTGTTACAGGTATCCAGTTGCTAGAATTGTGCAAACAGTTGCTCTGTTGAAATCCGAGCGAGCACCGATGATGGCGGGATTCTCTTCCAAGGGACCGAATACCCAAACACCTGACATCATCAAAGTAAGGCCGGCCAACTGACCCTCTCGAGATTAGAATGTCGGTCGTTTTAGTGAACAACTTTGCACCGGGATTTTACTGCAGCCAGACATAACGGCACCAGGAGTTAACATCTTGGCCGCGTGGTCACCAGTATCGACCTTAAATACAGCAGGCCGGCCTCTTGACTACAACATCATCTCGGGCACTTCCATGTCCTGCCCTCATGTTTCCGCTGTCGCCGCGATCCTGAAATCAGTCCATCCGACATGGAGCCCGGCCGCGATCAAGTCTGCAATAATGACCACGGGTTAGAGGCTCCCTCACCAGAGTTTCAGAGGCACAATAAATCGATCTATACATATCTGTGTAAGCTTATTCGCCTAATGTTAATGTCTCTGCAGCCACTGTCATGGACAACACCGCCCGCCACATAGGGACACACCCCAACGGTACGCAGGCCACACCCTTCGACTACGGATCAGGCCACATAAACCCGCTAGCAGCCCTAGACCCTGGGCTACTCTACGACTTCAACGTTATGGACGTTATTGACTTCCTGTGCGGCACCGGTGCGGCCCCCAAACAATTGAGGAACCTAACCGGCAGTCTGATATCTTGCCCAACTCACGTAGCCCCACCCACGAATTTCAACTACCCATCGATGGGTGTGTCCAACCTGACAGGGACCCTGACTGTCTGCCGGACAGTGACGTACTGCGGCCAGGGCCCGACCATGTACAAAGCTTACATCACCAAACCCCCTGGAGTCAGTGTATCGGTGTATCCACCCCAGCTGAGGTTCAATAAGACCGGGGAGAAGATGGGGTTCAGGGTCGTGCTCCGTGCTCGTGAGAAGAGCAACGGGTTCGTATTCGGATCTCTGGTTTGGGGCAACGGCATTCACAGGGTTAGGAGCCCGATCGCCGTCCAGGTCGTCTCGACTTAGATAGAATGATCACTCGCTCATAATGTTATCTAAATGTCCTTTTCGTAAAGAATACTTATAAAAATGGTTTGGATGACCCCCTATAGTGGAGGACTCCGCTCTTCCACGGCCACCCGCAAACCGCCTCTAACGGTGGCTGTCAATCCCGGGTCGAACCTCAATGATCTCCCATCACCCTCCACCATCTTGAACTCAAACTGCCGAACCACGGCCAATATCACGCCCTTGATCTCCATGATCGCCATCTCCTTCCCTAGACAAACACGAGGACCGCCTTGAAATACCGGATACTTGTACGGGCTCTCCGGACGAAACACCCCGGCCGCGTTCAACCACCTCTCTGGCCTGAACTCAAGGCAATCTGGTCCCCACAGCCGCTCCATTCGTCCCATTGCGTATGGATGGTAGGTAACCCTGGTGCCCTTCCCAACAAAAGTGCCGTCGGGCAGGACGTCATCTTCCAAGGCAAACTTTGAGTCGAACTGGACCGGTGGGTACAGCCTCATGCACTCGTAGACGGCTGCGTGCAGGTAGTGCAGTTTCCGTAATTGATCGAAAGTAGCCGTAGTGGCGATCAGCTCACCTTCCCCGGTCGTTGACCTTATCACTCTCTCAAACTCCTCCAGGATGGCAGCCCTGACTTCCGGGTGCTGAGACAGCAGCCAGAAGAAGCTGGTCAATGCCGACGCCACCGTGTCGCGCCCAGCCAACAGAAAGCTCACTACAATGTCCTTGAGGAACTTGTCGTCATCCACACTGAACATGAACCTTGTCAGGAGATCGTTTTGGGCGCCGAGGCCACGAAATGATCCCGTCTCGCGTTTCCGTTTTATGACATCCGCTGCCAGGGCATTCACCCTCTTGACCGCTTCCCCGAGCCTCCTCTCACTCCCGACGTTAAATGCCCTCTTCAACTTCCACAGAAGAGCCGTTGGGGCCATGGCCCTCTCGGCGCACAACCTCGAGGCCGTGTCGAAGGCATCGACAAACTCTGAGACGGGCAGGGATATGTCGAGGCAGCCCGGGTCCATCCCGAAGGAGAACTTGCAGATTGTGTCGAACGAAAACCTCCGAAACACGTCCTGCAAATCCAACACGGCACCGTCCCTCCTGGAGAAGGAGTACAGCAGAGGGACGAGACGATCATCGATCTCGGACGCGGTGACCTCGAAGGCATGCGCGCGCATGGACACGCTCCCGAGCTCCAGACTGGCCATCTTCCTCTGGAACAACCAAGCGTCCCCGTCGACGTTGAATATACCACCCCCTAGGAGATCCCCCAAAATGGTAGAGAAGGCCTTCCCCTTGGGGTAATTCTCAAACCTCGTCCTGAGCACGTGCTCGACGTTACGCTCGTCTGCGGTGACCACGTTCTGCAGGACGTGTACCTGGATGGTCCCATGGGGGGATTTCCGGAGGAGGTGGGCGTACCAGTCGCAGAGGTTGTCGAAATCCTTCCTCCAGCTGGTCGAGAGGAAGGCCGTGCAGGTCTCACACCCGCAAGGCGCCTTGAGCCTGAGGACGTAGAGGAGGACGGCGGAGACGGAGAAAACGGCGGCGAAGGCGAGGATGGACATGGCCCGGAAGGAAGAGAGCAGAAAAGCAAACTGAAAGGACTGAGAATCATTATCCATCCTCCGTAGCTCGCTCTAACAGCAAAACAAATGATTCGGGGCAAGATGGACTGACCGTGGGATAATATTTTTCTTTCTGCGCCTTGGAGGGAGGGGGCGTGTTTGGGATGCTGAGTGGGTAGAATGAATTTATTACCAGAAACAAAGAGATGTGGACCGACCCGCGCCGTCGCCGGCGGCACAACTTTCCTGGCTGTATGCGTCTGATTTTCTAATCCCGTGTTCGGACAAAACCGACGAGGTAAACGTGTTGAAATCCAGACCGCGGGGAGAAGAATCCCCCCCGGATTGGTTAAGAATGGGGTGGTCGTCGAGATTTCGGCTTTCGTCAAAAAAGTTAAACTCGGAGATGCGTCTGCGTGGAGGGTGGGGCTTTCTCTTTTGAATTTTCATGGCTGAAGAAAAAGTAGGGTGGAAAAATAACAGATGATTTTATCTCTTATTAAAGATAAAAAGGAAGAAGGGGCCGATGGATGGATGGGAGGACATTTAGTATTCCACATACCCTTTTTGTTATTCTTGTTAATAAGGAGACGAACGGCTCCAAAGTGTTTAACATGTTTCCCATGAAATAAAAACCACCCCACCCTCCTCCAGATTTGTTATGTCCACGTGTGAATGATTAAAATGTCAACAGAGGGAATGGCATGGCCTTTGAGGATTCCCCTCCATCACATTTTTTTTTTTGTCTTTTCTAAAGGGTGAGAGGGTGATGGTGAGGTGAATAATATGTTCCATGGACCACAACGCTCGAGATAAATAATGCTTTTTGGCGGAATTTCCTTTTAAAAAAAAAATGATTTCTGAGAAATATTAATTAAAAACTCGAGGATTCTTTTGTCAGAAACCGAAGAGATAATATTCGACGAACGTAAAAAAGAGAGTCGAGGAGGAGGAGGAGGTTGTTATCGAGTATCAAAGGACCGTGGAACATGGGGAGACAGACTACTTGTTTGGTTTGGGCCGGAAGACACGACCACAAAGCCCTCGTCTCCTTAGTACAATAACCGACAAAAGAAACGCGGTATTCTCGCTCAGCAAACGCTGTCGTTTTATTATTGTAATAAAGAAAGCCGGCGGTGAAGTACAAACAACAACCACGTGGGTGGACAGACCACATGCCTCTTTCGCTCAACTCAATATGTTGACGCCACGCTCAAACTTATCATCTCATTTCATTCACAATTATTACTTTTAGGCCCAAAAAAAAAAAAAAAAATCAGTCCTTTATGTCGGGGGCTGGTGGCGTTAGCCCACTTGCACTTTGCTACTTGCATTTCTCTCGTCCACCTCTTTTGTCTCCCTAAATCAATAAAAAACAAAGCAAAAAATAACACCCACGTGCTAAATATTTGTTCACATCACATACCATTTGGTGCGTGCTTTTCATGTTTGTTGCGTTATCGCTATTGCTATCATTATCATGGGGGATTTGGAGAGGATGACCAACGTTTAGATAGTTATTTTTTCTTGTACAAAATTCGGCAAATGCAAAAAGATATATATTTTTTTTTTACTTGGTGCCTTGACATATTTTTGTAATATTATTTTGTTAATCAATCTTTTAATTTCTTCATAAAATAAAATAATTAATTATAAATATATGTAGAGTTTTGTTTACTAAATTTTTGTTAATACTATCTCACATCTCTACTCTACGGAATATTTTATCCCGTCATTCTTTTGAAAGAGATGAACTAATTCGTAATTCACCTCTACAAAAGTTTTTATACCATTTCATAATTCACATTTTTAAATTCATTCTCATGTAAAATTTTTCAGACTATTTTTTCATAAATTTTTTAGCAGCATGCAAAATTTCGTACTTTATGAATATTTTTTTAGCAGTAAACAGAGACATACCAGCTGGCATAAATTTTGTATACTAAAGCAAATAATTTGTGTTTGAAAAAATAAATGTATTTGACCAAATTTTGAAAGATTTTTTTATTATTTTTCTATAAAATAATTTCTTTACGAAAACTTTTGTATACTTATTTCATAAGATTCTTCAGTAAATGTAGTTAAAATTAAGAATTGTGATTTATTAGTAAAAACATATACTCTTTAACTGCCGACTGAAAAAGAAGAAGAAGTAATATTATGAAGTAAAGTAAATACTTTTTATTATACAAAATTTATTTACATGGAAATTTTGTAAAGGCAATCAAGAATTTCGTATTTATGAAAAACGTCGACTCAATTTAAAAAACAAAAAAATTGCCGCTTTTGTACAATAAAAAGATTTAGTTTTTTTTTTTAACAAAATGCACAATCTTTTTTAGCAAAATCCGGTGAGGACCACTCACAAATATACAATAATTATGGGTCACCTAAAGAAGAAAAAAGAAAAGAAAATGGATTTTTTAAAATAAAAGAGAATTCGTGTGTGCATTGCATATGGAGGGAGTCGTGTGTGGGTAGTGGTCCTCTTGTGCGCACACATGCCAAATTTGGAAGAAAAGAAAATCTCCCCCAACCACCACCAAGTGCCATTTAAACGTAATTAAATAAGGCATTTAAATTTCCCAATCCTTTTAATCAACCCTTTTATCTTTCTTACACCAAAACAAAAGACCCGCGCCCCTTCTGCCTTTTTTTTTTAATATTTACCCAACATTCTTTTAAGATTTGGATCTGAGTGGTTCAAACACATAAAAAAATAACGGATCCCTTTGGACATCCTCTGTTGCGTTTTAATTAATTATATCCTCCACCCACCCACATTCCTTCGCGATCATTATTTGTTAAAAATACTGTCCGATTTCTTCTGGGTGTTACAAACATAATAATAATAATAATACAAGAGAAAGAGAAAGCAAAGAGTTGTTTGACAAACGTGTCGGTTCCAATTTCAAACTCAATCTTTAAACCTTATCGGATCGGATTTCTCCAGGCCGGGGTGAAATTAATAGGGGGAGAATCCTGAAGTCACGTTCCGGAGCGCACAGTTGTTCTTTTAAAAAGTTACAACATCCTTTGTAAGGTAAAACATTCATTCAATCAAATCCAAACTTAATGAGAAAAAAAAAGGAAGGCACCACTAGACGACAGATATAGAAAATAAATAAATAAATAAAAAGTAGTTGACTTACTCGGACACAACTCACACACTGAAAGTGAAGATCAGGACTCACTGACTGACTGGCTTAGTTCCGTCACGTGTTCCTCATTTCCTAAACAACAACTGTCTCCCTTCCCTCCCCCCACCTTGTCGTGTACTTGTTATAAAGGCAGGCCTGGGGGGCGGGGCGAGGCAGGCAAAGGCAATTACTTCTGTAAACAGACAACCACCTTGAAGTCCGTCTCACCCCCACCCCCACTCCGCTTCAGTCAAATGGACCCGTCCACCCTCCAAACGGCGTCGTTCTTCGCCTTCCTCGCCTTCGCCGCTGGGTTCTCCGCCTTCGCCTTCCTCCTCTATGTCCTACGGCTGAGGTCCCTCTGCGACTGCGAGACCTGCGCCTCCTACGTCTCGTCCCTCTGGAGGAAGGATTTCGATAACCTCTGCGACTGGTACGCTCATCTGCTCAAGAGGTCCCCCACCGGGACCATCAACGTGCATGTCATCGGGAACGTCATCACCGCCAATGAGAAGAACGTCGAGCACCTGCTTAAGGGTAGGTTCGAGAATTACCCCAAGGGGAAGTCCTTCTCGGCCATCCTCGGGGATCTCCTTGGCGGTGGGATATTTAATGTCGACGGGGACTCGTGGTGGTTCCAGAGGAAGATGGCCAGCCTCGAGCTGGGGAGCGTGTCCGTGCGGGCGCATGCATTTGAGATTGTGGCGTCCGAGATCGAGGTCCGACTCATTCCTTTGCTGTCTTCCGTCGCGGGGAGGGTTCCCGGGGACGGTGTCCTGGACATGCAGGATGTGTTTCGGAGGTTCTCGTTCGATACGATCTGCAAGTTCTCGTTCGGGGTAGATCCAGGATGCCTGGACTTGTCCCTGCCGATATCAGAGTTTGCCACCGCTTTTGACACGGCCTCGAGGCTGTGCGCGGAGCGAGGAATGGCCCCGATGCCGCTTGTGTGGAAGATAAAGAGGGCTTTTAACTTGGGAAGCGAGAGGAGACTCCGGGGAGCCATCAAGATGGTGAGCTCCCTTGCGGATGAGGTCATAAACCAGAAGCGCAAGATGGGGAATCATCGGGCCAGCGTCCAGAACGATCTCCTCGCGAGGTTCATGTCAAGCGTGGATGACGACAGGCAACTGAGGGACATCGTGGTGAGCTTCCTATTGGCAGGGCGAGACACGGTGGCGTCTGCGCTGACGAGCTTCTTCTGGTTACTGTCACTGCATCCGGAGGTGAAATCTTCTATCCGGGAGGAATCCGACAGGATTATTGGGTCAACTATCAGAGTCGCCACATTCGACCAGCTCAGGAAGATGCAATACCTGCACGCAGCCGTGTACGAGTGCATGAGACTGTACCCGCCGGTCCAGTTTGACTCGAAGTACGCCCAAGATGATGACATCCTACCGGACGGCACATTCATACAGAAGGGGACAAGGGTGACCTACCATCCCTATGCGATGGGTCGGATGGAGCAGCTGTGGGGACCCGATTGCCTCCAGTTCAGGCCGGAGAGATGGCTTAATGACGACGGGGTGTTCTCGCCTGAGAGCCTGTACAAGTACCCGGTGTTCCAAGGTGGCGCCCGGGTGTGTCTCGGAAAGGAAATGGCCGTCATGGAGATAAAGAGCGTAGCCTCAGCCCTGATCCAGCGGTTTGACTTTGGGATCGCTGTTGATGGCTGGACGCCTAGGTTTGCTCCTGGGTTGACGGCCACGATCAAGGGCGGATTGCCGGCGGTGATCGAAAGGAGGTGCTGCTGAGGATGTGGGGAATTAGATTGCTATAGATTGTTCAGTAGTGTTAGTACCCCAACTTTTTTCTAAGTAAGATAATAATACAAATCAACGAAGCTACAAATCCCCCAAACATTTCGACCGGCATTCCGCCTAGCCTCGAGTTCCAGCAGCGGCGGCCACGGCGAACTCAAAGCTCGCATCCAGGCCCGTGGTCGCCATCTCGCCAATGATCCTGCCGGCTGCAAAGTTAGTCGTGAACAACCACGAGTTAGGTGGCCAACAAATGAATAATCTTTAACTCCCCTCAGTCACAACCTCCTCGTTCATCCGCCGCGTTCACGTCTCGAGCCCCTCGGCCGACATGACGGCGATCACGGATTCTCGGGACCTTATTGGGCCAGAAATGTTAAGTTGGGTAGTAGGCCCGTTGGTTCCGGCCCTGCTAGGAGGATTGTCCAGTCGAGGGGCAAATCGGTCATTAGGGAACAGAACGAAACCCCTCCGTCGTCGTTTTGAAGGGTGTCGTCTGTTTTTGCTGATCTCAAATTTCGAAGGTTTTTTCTGGTTCAGACAAGAACCGGGAACCCCCTCTCCGTCGTCGTTTTTGTCCCCCCCTCCCCCCTCTCATAAAGGTAAAAGTTTTACTTAACACTCATAAATCTTTTTATTTTCTCTCCTGTTTCTATTTTATTTTCTGGGGAGAAAATTAAATCCCGCGGCGTCGTTTCGGGCGTCACCTTCCCCCTCATCCGAATGGATGGTGAAATTAGGGTTTCGGTGAGGGAGAGATGGGATCTCGGGGAATTCTTGTTTGTGTCGGTGTTGATGATGGAGGGATGGATTGCGGGGATCACGCGGCGGGTTCGTCCCGTTACTGAAGTTCTTGCCGCCGTGGGGTTTCGCAGGAAGAGGCGTTTAGGAATGCCGAGGATGAGCTCCCGTGGACGGAGAAAACTCGGAAGGGAAGGCTGATGTGACTGGATTCCGTGGAACTTTGGTGGCGGGGAGTGACGGCAGCCGAAGGAATTTGTACTTGTTTGGAAGAAATCTGGATTATTTGGCAGTTGTCTATGGCATGATCTTGTTTGATTAATTGATCAATCGTTTTTTTTTTCCGGCTGTTGCTGTTTTCGTTGATGTTGGCGATGTTAATTGTTAAACGTTATTTTTTTTGTTCGTCTGCTGTAGGTGCGGGTGATGGAATCAGCAGAAGTTCATCAGAGCACAGTGAATCCTGGTCCGGTTGACGGAAGTGTTCTCTATGACCAGGATAAGCATGTGTCAGCAGCAGTCTGGGATGGACAGGTCAAAGTCTCCCTGTGTTTGTTTCACTCTTGCCTGATTTTTGAGAACTGCGGATATCGATTATTGCTGTTTTCTTTATTTGCTTATTTTGGTATCCGACATTACTGTGTCGATAGGAACGAGGGGCACTTAGGTGTCATGAACACACGTCAAAGCTCGATCAATGGAGGCTCAATGCGCAACAGATAGAGTTAGTAGAGAAGGCAGGGTTCGGGCACCTTAGATTGATTCCGGCGATTAGCCTGGACAACCCACTTATATCCGCTCTAGTCGAGCGATGGAGGAGAGAAACAAACATGTTTCACATGAATGTCGGAGAGATGACAGTAACTCTCAAAGATGTTGCGCTGTTGCTTGGTCTTTCAATTAATGGAGATCCTGTAATTGGTATCACACATACGTCTTGCTATGCAATCTGTGAGAAGTACCTCGGCAGAGCACCGAAACGTGGGTATTCCAGTGGTGGGATGGTGAAGCTGAGCTGGTTGAAGGAATTTTTCGCTGAGTGCCCTGTAGATGCTACAGCTGAAGAAATTGAGTGCCATACACGTGCATACCTACTTTATCTCATTGGCAGTACGATATTCTCTACCACCACTGGGAACAAAGTTCCAGTTATGTACCTCCCACTATTTGATGATTTCGAACAGTGCGGGAAATATGCTTGGGGTGCAGCTGCATTAGCTTTTCTGTACAGAGCACTTGGGAATGCCTCTCTTGCATCTCAAAGTACGATCAGCGGTTGTTTGACCCTCCTTCAGGTTATGTCCGTTTCTTGTATTCTTACTTTCTTCTGCATTTCGCTGGCTAATTTTTCTGACACCGTGATTTGGTTTACTCCGCAAAGTTGTTCCCATTCTTTGTCTTGATCTCTCATTCATCGATTACTACATTTACTGATGGATTGCCTTTGACTAATTTTTGTAGTGCTGGAGTTACTATCATCTAAACGTCGGCAGACCAAAACTCAAGCATGAGGCTGTACAGGATCGATTTCCCTATGTACTTCGATGGAAGGGGAAACAAATTGGTCCAACAGCCAGCCGCGATGTGATTTTCTATCGCAAGGCCCTGGATGCCTTGAAGCCATGTGATGTGAGTTTGAAGATGTATTTGATATGTTCTTGTAATGATAACGTTCATAGTGGCAGCACGTGAGTGAAATTCTCTCTGTTTGTAGGTGGAGTGGCTTCCTTACAGAAATATGGACAGCACAGTAATACCAGAAGATATTAAATGGAATCTGAACTTGGGGAGATCAAAGACAATGCTGATATGCTTTGACAAGGCTGAGAGACACCTTCCTGATCGCTGCTTGAGACAATGTGGCATGCCACAGCCGATCCCAGAGTTTGTCACCCAGTGGCAGAGAAAGAACCGTGGTGTGGATGGTGGCATCGATCTGTCTGGGAAAATGGAATTAGAACTCAATGAGTGGGTTAATCGTGGATTCAATATTGTAGAAGGAGATGACAGCACGGACGAAAGTGACTACATGCGTTGGTACATGAATATAACACGAAGATTTGTTGGCAGGCCCATATCTCTTTCATCAGAGTTTCAGAGGACGGTATTTCACTTTCTCTGAATCTTTCATTTAACTTGATCTTGCTGTGGGAGCAACTTTGAACATGTGTTTTTGTGATCCTTTTGGTATATTATCAAGGTATTCAATTGTCAAATCCCCTGCAGAATTCTGGTTTGAAAGATATTGCCCATATTGCCGACACGTTCTCGATGGAGGGCCTCAACCCCCAACAAATTGAGTCGATCTCACAAATCAGATACATCGTGCATGAGTGTCTGAGTGGCCAGGTTGAAAGTGTGGTTGTTCCCATAGCGTCTACCCCACTTCTCGAACTCGGTAAAAGGGTGCGTGGTAAGGAGAAGGTAAGGAGGAGAGGCTTCGTCAAACACACACACAAGGATGAACCAGTGGAATTCGAACCAAATAGTGAGGATAATCTCGCCCACTATCACGGGGTAGTTATCAAAGAAGATGAGATGCCTCTCGACCATGTAGAAATGGACGGCAGCACTTCTCAACTATGCAATATGGGCGGTTGTCTTGTCTCTGTAGACGGGGATAACGTCCACCTGTGCACTGATGCCGACGGTCAGGAAGTCGTCAACCATCGGTTTCAGGGCAACAGCGTTTTCAATCATGAAGAGGTGTATCATCCAATCAGTTGCGGCAGGTCACAGCTGGACGCCATGACCCTAGAAATCACAGATCCGCAACTCCGTGACGGAGATGACGAGATTTACGAGACGAAATGCATCGATGCAGTCAACGGGGTGGTCGTCGATGCGTCTCAGCTTTGCTGCTCCTCTGCCGAGCTTGGCACGCAAGCAGCCGCATCCACCGTGGAGGTATGACTCATTTCTGGTTTCGGGATCGTGAATCGCTGTACTGAACCCGAGTTTTTGTAGCTAAACATAGGTGAAGTGGAAAAAGAATCAATCTTAGTGTTGTTGCCTGGTTCATTTACCCTAAGCGGAAAATTGTGCGCAAGTGTCTTATCTGGGATGCACGTCCCTGATGAATCCACCCGCCCACCATTTTCTGTTGTTGCCACAGGTTTGTGTTTGGGCATGTGCACGTGATGTGGGGCACGTAAGTGTTATTTTTTCGTTGTTTTCTTTGTTTTATTACCGCACACGAGTCCATGTCGTCGCACTGCTATCTTTGACAGAACTAATCATCTCCCAGCTATTACTTAGATGCACAACTGTTTGTTTCTTACCTTAGTTGATTTTAATTTATTTATGCCCTGGTCAAACATCATTCCCAGGTTACCAGTTCCTATGTCGGATCCCCCGATTTTTTAGTTTAAGCTCGACTTCCTTTTTTTTTTGTGTGAGTTTTGAGGTGATTTTTTGTCCATGATTCTCTGGGGTTATAGACTACTACTACTACTTGGAGTCTTCTAGCTTATGTTTGGTAGGGCAGCGCTCATCTCTATCAGTTCAAATCCCATTTGACAATTAGTGCCATTTTTGTCTTTATTTCTTTTTAGATAGTATTTATTAATCAATGACTAAAGATTTCGTGTTGCTAGTAGTAATCAACAGGAGTTTCAGGACAACTCTCATCGGACAGCAGGTCTTTGCTGAATGCTTGAGGGACAAACGGCGGGGTCGCGCATCTCAGCAGTGCCCAGTTCACCCCGTCAAAGAACGGATGGTGCCGTATTGCCGACGCCCCCATAACCGACCCCAGCCACCGATCCGGGTCCTTAACCAGCAGCTGCGATATCAGGTCCTTGGCGGCTGCCGGCACGTTTGGCTCCTTCGGGAACTCTAGGGCCCTTGCCACGATGTTCACGAGCGTCGTCTCGTGGTCAAGACCCCTGAACGGGGTCACCCCGTGAAACAGCTCGAATATGTAGATACCGAGGGTCCACCAGTCGACCGCGCTCCCGTGTCCCTCCCCGGACACGATCTCGGGCGCGAGGTACTCGTGGGTCCCGACAAACGACATGGACCGGATGTCGATGGGCTTCGCAACAAACTCGGGCCCTGCATGTCTGCGGGCGGGGCGCTTCCTACGAAGCCGCTTCGGGTGGAAGCAGGAGACCACGGGGACAATGCAGTCTGGGAGGATGCAGGCGGAGAAGGGAGGGGGTTGATCCCCCGGGTTATCATTATGAATGGTCGGGATATGTTGGGTGGCAGAGTCATCGACGATCTGAGCCGTGGACGTGGAAGTATCGCACTTGAGGGAGAGGTCGAAGTCGGTGAGCATGACGTGGCCGTCGGAACAGACGAGGAAGTTCTCGGGCTTGAGGTCCCGGTACACGATCCCCATCATGTGGAGGTATTCGAGTGCGACCACCACTTCGGAAGCATAGAACCACGCGCACACACGCACACACCAATCAGATCAGATCAATGAAACAGAAAAAACAAGGTGGGCAAGGACAAGAAAAGACAATCGAGTCCATTTTGCTAACAACTATCCATTTCCTTTTCCAGACAAAAGGTGCCCTAGAAACCGAGCCCCAAATATTAAATCTGTTGAATAGGACAAGCTAAGTGGGTGGGGTGGGGTGATTAGGCCAACGAGACAAGCAAAGAGAGAACGCGGGTTTTGTCGGGAAAAGGCTGGGGGAAAGGAGAGGCTTAAAAACGTGATTTATGGGAGGAGATTTTGTGGTCGCCAGCAGCGAGGGTGACAATCACATCACATTCCTCCAAATCAAAAATCAATATATACATATATATACATATACATACATACATCTAAACAAAACACAGGAGGGGAAAACAACCCAGTTGTTAGATCATCATCATCATTTCCCATTAACGATGACCCATTCCAAACTAAGGTCAATAATCTATGTTCTAAACAGACTATTAACTAGTTGGGTTTGGAGGTGGGGAGGGGGTGGGGGGTGGGGCGTTTAAAAAGATTAAAAAAATTTTAAGCAACCAAACACCACCCCAAGACGTGGGCCGACCTTGAAGATATCTTTCGCGTCATTTCTTTCTTTTTTTTTTTAAATATAGACTTAGGTGGGGCAACCAGGGGACAGCACGACTTGCCCTTGCAGTTAAATAAACTACATGTGGGACTGTACAGAGGAGGGAGAGTTAGGACGAAAGAAGGATTGGGGTTGTGAGAATTTAACACTAGTGTGCTTATACTAACTTGTTGTAACTACTAATTACTATCCGGACAACCTAGTAGGTGAGTTGGGGCTCGAGGTGGACGGCACCTTCTAACATCAGTGTGTGTCATTTTTTATAAAAGAAAATAGGGTAAGGACCAAAACAAACAGTGGGAAAAGAGAGAGGGGGACCTTCTTATAGTAAATGACATCTTACTTTGAACAAACATGGGTTTCATGACAATGTCAATGTTTGTAAAATCAAACTTCAAAATTTAGGGGACCAACCCCAATTTGGTGCTCATCACCGAACTCGGAAGCTCCAAGATCTCGTCCACTCATGATTTTGGTAAGAAACAATTAATTACTTACCATAATGCAATAGTATAAGATTTATGATATAATAATGGTCATGATGATGATGATGATGAAAGCCGAGAGGGGCAAAGCAAAAAGGAGATGTCGTACCTAACCGCGGATTCCTCGAACCGTTTGAGGGGCTGGCGTTGGCGGAGGAAGTGGAGGTTTCCCCCGTGTTGACACTATGGAATATCTTGGGCCTATGCTAAGTCTACAGGCCCAGAGAAGCCCAATATAAGATGCGGGCTCGAGCTAAGTCTACAGCTCGCATCAACATGTTAGCGCTATAAGGTACCCTGGGCCTGTGATAAGCCTATAGCCCATCGACTGAGCCAAAATATCAGCGCATAACAGCTTAAATCTAAAACTCCTTTTAAAATATGAGCGTGGGCTAAGTCTACAACTCATCTGGACACGCCCCACACACGATCTCCCTAAGAGGAGGTTAGGGGAATATCTAAGGAAAACAAACTCCGAGATCCTTGGAGAGAAGTTAAGATCGAGCCATGATTCAAGGGATTTTTCGGGGACGTGTGCAGCGTACAAAGATCTATTAAGATTTAGTATAAAAGGGGAACAGACTTTTCTTAGAAAGGACACGATCAATCAGCCAAATACAAGCTTTGCATTGCTCGTCACCCTTAGTTTAGTAGATACCCCGGCCTGGGTTATTGGGTCATCCTTTCAACAGAGAAGTGAGCAACCGTAGCTCCATTGATCAACCTTCCGCCAGCGCTTCCATCGTCGAGACGAGCAACCGTAGTCGCGACACCCAGCTTCCACCATCGCCTCCACCGTCGGGACGAGCGACCGTAATTCCGACGATCATCCTCCGCCTGCATCTCCGCCACCAAGGTGTTCATTCGAAGCCTTGACATCCGCACCCGACATCCACCAGACTTTGCTCCACGAGGCGTAAGTCTACATCGCACTGCATCAAGTCTACAACGTCAGCAGTGACGTCAGCACCAGGCCCGCGTCTCGCGACAACGAGTCTACAACGTCAGCAGTGACGTCATCTCCAGTCGCACCTTCAACAGCGAGTCTACACCGCCTCCGTCATCCCTACCCCCATTTCCATTCATTTTTTATGGCTGTAAGCGTTCGTTTACTTCTGTAAATTTTCGAATTTGTAATCAGTCGTATTATTTATCATTGAAATTCATCTTTCTGGCGACCACATACAAATCCCTGTGAGTCCAATTGCCAAATATTTCCGACGTGGTCCGTTTCCTACGCGAACACGTCTTTGGCGACCACAGTGGGAGCGAAGAAAGTACTTCGCGTTTGCTGATGGCGAAAAATACCAGAAGCGGAACTAATCGAGATCCCCCACCTCCATTAGATGGAGACGGTATTCCCGCAGAAGGAAACACAAACGTGGGCGATGCGACTCTAAGAAGGCCAGAAGGCATGATGATACTGACTCTAAGTAGTCAGGCAAATGCCAGTCAAACTGATCTCGGAGCGCATACACCCTCCGAATTCATATCCAGACTCGAATTTCACAAAGAGTTCAGTGATATGAGAAATCTGGTCGACAGACTAATATCTGGACTGGAAAGAAACGTGACTCGGATTCTAGAGCAAATCAGTGCCTTAAATAGGCCCAGCGCTGTCGCAGGAAGAAGTAACCCTGTAGACAGGGAATTCTCCTTTATAGGGGATGCGCGGCGCACCGAGAGAAGGAGTGTCTCGTTCCAAAAAGATGATCCTTGGAATAGTGATAACCAATATCCTGCGGAATCGAGGGATGGGACATCTCCTTCTAGACCTACTTCTAGATCGCCTACAGGATGGAGGCAAAATGCCGTCTACGCGGCAAATCCAGAAGACGAGTACGGCGAAACTCAAGGCGAGACAAATAGATATGTACCTTCTGTCTCCGCTCGTCGACCTGGAAAAACTCCTATAGATGAAATTCCGCCAGGGGACTTGCCAAACGCAAGGGATCCATCCCGGGTGGAAAGTTTTTATGCTAAAGTCCCCGTAGACTCGGTGCCAGCAAAGGGTGTTGAAAGAGCGCCTTACGCGGGAGAAAGATGGGGTCGGGACCCTGTACGAGAGCCGGTTGACCGTCCACCCCCTTTAAATTTGAGGGAAACGATAGCCCAAGTGCTAGAACAGATGGTACCTGGAGTCGTGAGACAGGACGATCCCAACTTCTACAGAAGTCCTTACCCGGCATATGTTGACAGGGATTTCCCTTTGCCCAGGGGATACAGAGTGCCTGATTTCACCCGCTTCTCAGGCGAGGATGAGATGACCCCTCTGGAGCATATAGCGCGATTCACCCATCAACTCGGGGAAGCTGCGGCTAATGATTTTTGGAAACTAAAGTTGTTTCCAAATTCTCTCACGGGCGACGCCTTTACATGGTATGCTAGTCTACCCCCCGGATCAGTGGCATCTTGGGCAGAAATGCAAAGTAACTTTATGAAGGCATTTGCCCGTTTGGACTCACCCCTGTCGATTTTTGAGGTGATGCGCTTGAAGCAAGTCGCCGGTGAGCATCCAGGGCAGTTTCTGATGTGCTTGCGGAAAGCGCTGCTCCGTTGTAGACCAACAATCCCAGAAAGAGATCAACTCATGGTGGCATTAAATGCCTTATCCATCCTTTTCAAAAAGAAATTACAGGGAGAGAGGTTTACCGACCTTTATGATCTCGCCAGGAGAGCGACTGAGTACCATCAATTATTGTTGGAAGAAGCCCAGTCTACGCGCACCTATCAGCTAGAGACTGTTGAGGTAGACATGGCTGAGTTCATAAAAGGGAGGCTACCGTTTGTGAGCCTTTAGCACGGAGAAATTCCAAAGCGAAAGCATCCCAGAAAACAGGGGAGGAAAGGAAATACTATTTTGATGTGGACAAAGCTGATGCGATCTTCGACTGGCTCTTCCAGCGAAAACGGATTAAGTTGAAACCGAGCCACAGGACCCCCCAGACAGATAGGGAAAAATCTAGGAATTTTTGCAAGTGGCATGGATCGTTTACACATACGACCAAAGACTGTTTATCCTTTAGGAACATTATTCAAGACCTCATAGAGGCAAAGAAGTTATGTTTTCCTGAAGTCGACGAAGTCACTATGGTTGACGAGAAACCGTTTGATGATGAAGTTGCCATTCATATGTTTGACATTTCTGATGTAGACATAAATCTCATAGAAGCTGACAACGATTTCTCTCTGCAGGACACAAAAACCTCTGGAGAGACCATGGTGGCAAACGCCCTGTTCTGTAGACTGGCTGATAAAGGGGTAATCACCTGCCCAGCCAAGGCGATTGCTAGGAATCTGTGCTGTTGGCACATGGATGACACACACACTACTGATAGGTGCAACTCCTTTCGGAAGTATCTGCAAGCCAATCAGGGCGACACCTGGTATGACTTAACCCCGCTTGAGGAGGTGGCGATGGGATTAGGTTCCCCGGGACCACGAGTTGCCCCAAATAATCTGCAAAGGGGTTTCAAAAGCCGTACGAGTCAGGAACGTAGGGCAGCGATTCGAGGGGGCAGAGGTGGTCCTCATGGTAGAGGGAGGACGCCCGAACACCACTCTCATGCTGAAGAACGCTCCAGGCGACATTTGGAGTTCAACAATCTGCTAACCCAGAACAAAGCTAAGCAGGAAAATAATGGTCGCAGCCATGAATCGCACCCCCTAGTAGGTACGACTGACGGAGCACAGCGAGGCGATGAAGCACAGAGGAAAGGAGCTAAGACAAAGTATGGCTCGCATAAAGTAGACGCCCAAGCAATCCAAATGGGACCACCGATTGCTCAGTTCTTGGATGAGAGGTTGCTGTGCCAGAAGTGCAAACTGATCGGGCGAAATAGGATTCTGATCACGCAACTCTGTACGGCATGCTGCGTGAGCTATTTTCTCAAGCTCGTAGACTTATCAGCAAATGGAGAGATCGTGGTCCAGCCAGCTCACCCTGCGACTACAGGTACTCGGGACTCTCTACTTAATCCAGAAATGAAACAGGAACCGTCACAAACAGTCGTGGGATATGATCCACTCGTCAAGGACTTCGTAGAGGTATGTCAGGCCACCATTGATTCTAAGAAATCAAGAATGGTGAAGGTGTCTAATCCTTCGAAATATTGGCAGAAAGCCGCGGGTAGAACAACTTTACCACTACAGCCGGAAAAGGAGGGACAGACGTCTAAGTCACGTCGCCAAAAGGCCTAGACCTGCCCCGATATTGGTCGCTCCGCATGCCCAACTCTATGTGAAGAAACCAAATGCGGAGGCCGAATGCAACGAGTCTACGGACCACTCAGAAGAGCCTGGCTCAAGTTTCGACTATACTCCTCTTCGGAGTGAGATCCCGAGTTATGCTAATCCTAGCAAAGAGGTGATCGTGAGTTGTAATGCTATCACTTTGCCTATGGACTTCGCCAAAGCGAAAAATTCAGAGGCTTCTAGAGGTAAGCCACCTCTTCCTCACCCCTTGATTTACCCATCGGGTTTCCCACTCCATTGGCTTAAGAAGCCATCAGATAGTATGAAGCAACACATGCATTCCTTGTACATTACTGCTACCTTTGATGGCACTGTCGTGAACTGCGTCTTAGTAGACAATGGAGCCACTATAAACGTACTGCCGTTATCCAGGTTTGAAATGCTTGGATATAAGCCGTGCGACCTGATAAAGACGGATGTAGCCGTAAGCGGGTTCAATGGCAAGAAATCGGAATGCTTAGGAATCTTTTCGGTACACTTAGGTATGGGTCGAAAAGAAAAAGAAACTGCCTTTTTTGTCATAGACATAATTCCTACTTTCAACGCCTTGCTTGGTCGCGATTGGCTGCATAAAGCCGCCGCTATACCATCTACTTTACATAGGGAACTGATGTTATGGCTTGATTCTGAGGTTGAGATTGTTAAGGCTGATGGTTATTCCTGTTGTGATAGAGGTGTTTTGCACGTAGAGACAAGCAAGACCGTAAAAGACCTTACTCTGCATCAGCGATACGAGCTGGGCGATCCTACAGTCGGACCCCTGGGCCAGCCTTCCGGAAAGTTCGACTACATTGTGGACTACGGAACGTCACACCCCAAGCCAGAGTCTGGCCCGATTGTTCCAACAGGATGGGGAGATGAGTTTACTGACAAGGACATAGAGGAAGTTCTGCAAGAAGTCAATTCAGGGGAGAAACCTGCGAAAGGAAGCACAAACGGCCACGCAAAAGAAAGAGCCATGGAAAGCCAACAGAACCATGGTGCGGAGTTGGAGCCCGATAGACTCCTGGAGGAAGGAACTTATGGACCAGAGTGAAGAGAGGAATGCGACAGTCGCTGATGTCCTCCAGCGACTCAGAGTTCATAAAGAAGGACGTTTCTGGGACCAGTCTACATCTCTAGCAATAAATTCAACAGGGCTTAGAGCGCCTGATGCTTATAATAACCCCGTATCCACTAGTCTTGGTGGTGATGACGGTCGTGAATCTTTGATGATTCCGTGTAACCCCTTGGTCAGTATTAATTTGGGAAGCGAGGCTTCTCCTAGGAATCTTTTCATTAGTTCATCAATAAATAAAGAATTTTTTGATGCGATCAAGGGCGTACTTGAGGAATTCAAGGATTGTTTCGCTTGGGATTACACCGAAATGCCGGGGCTAGATCGTAGGCTAGTAGAACACACTTTACCTATCAAGAAAGATTTTAAACCAGTGCAACAGGCTCCAAGACGAATGTCTTGAGAAGTCACGCAATTGGTGTTTGAAGAAGTAAAAAAGCTCTTTCGAGCAGGATATATAAGAACTTCACGGTATACAGAATGGATCTCTAGCATCGTTCCTGTATTAAAGAAAAATGGAAAGATCAGAGTTTGTGTAGATTTCAGATATTTAAACCGCGCTACTCCTAAGGATGAATACCCTATGCCTGCTGCAGATGACCTTATAGATAAAACTGCAGGCCATCAAGTCATGTCCTTTATGGATGGCTTTTCGGGTTACAACCAAATCTTCATCGCGGAAGAAGACATTCACAAGACTGCGTTTAGGTGCCCACTAGGCATTTTCGAATGGGTAGTAATGCCCTTCGGCTTGAAAAATGCTGGGGCCACCTATCGACGAGCAATGAACACCATATTTGATGCATATCTAGGGAAAACAATAGAGGTCTACATCGACGACATAGTGGTTAAGTCGACGAAGGAAGAACTGCATATTGAACACTTGAGGAGTGCCTTTCTGAAAATGAGGACCCACCAACTAAAGTTGAATCCTCTTAAGTGTGCCTTTGGAGTCAGGGCGGGGCATTTCCTAGGTTTCCTGGTGCATCAACGTGGCATTAAGGTTGATCAAAATAAAGTGAAAGCCATTCAGAGCTTGTAGGCACCAAAAAATAAGAAAGAATTGTAAGCTTTCCTAGGAAGAGTGAATTACCTACGTAGATTCATAGGGAATGTCGCAGGGAAGACAAAGGCATTCTCTAATCTATTGAGAGAAAGGAATGAATATAAATGGACTAAGAAACACGAAGAGGCTTTTATGCCCTAAAGGAATACCTAATGCATCCACCGGTTTTGATTCCTCCTCAACAAGGAAAGCCTTTTATCCTTTACGTAGCGGCTACTGGAATAACAATAGGCACGATGTTGGCACAAACAGATCAGGACGGACACGAAAGGGCAGTCTACTACCTATCAAGACAACTAACCCCGACTGAGGTTAGATACACTCCAAAAGAGAAATTGTGCCTGTCGGTATTCTATGCAGTAATGAAACTTAGACACTACATTGGGAACAGGGAAGTCTACGTGGTATCTAAGTCGCCCATAATCAAATATTTCTTTGAAAACCCGTTATTAGCCGGACGTATAAGCAAATGGAGCCTAATTCTTTCCCCGTATGATTTGAGATACAAATCCCAGCAGTCGGTTAAGGGCAGGTTTTAGCTGATTTCCTAGTAGATCATGACCCGGACCTGTCGCTAGATCAAGAGGAAAAAATCGACGATGTCTGGCAGGCATGGTTTGATGGTTCATCCACAAGAAACGGAGCAGGGATAGGAGTCCATATAATATCTCCTATGGGCAGAGACGTTAGGTTGGCTTTTCGTTTATGTGAATTGTCAACCAACAATGCTACTGAGTATGAAGCGTTGAAAACATTGTTAAAGGAACTCCTTTCATTAAAAGCAAAGCGAGTTCGAATCAAGGGTGATTCCCAGTTGGTTATCAATCAGGTAAATGAGGCGTGTTTGTGTCAAGAGAAGTTGCGACCTTACCTGGATATAGTTCGGCAGCTGGTCGCACGCTTTGAAAATATAACCTTTCATTTCATAAGCCGTGACGAAAACAGAGTAGCTAATAACTTGGCACAACTTGCCTCAGGTTATAAAGGAAAACTTAACTCAAGGGATTTGATAGAAATAGAGTCGCATTTGCGGTCAAGAAATAATGTCATGGCTATAGACATAATGAAGCAAGACGAAGATTGGAGAAAACCAATCATAGATTTTCTCTCTGATCCGAGTCAAAAGGTTAAACAGCGAATTAAGGTCCAGGCACTAACGTATGTTCTTTTAGATGGTGTGCTCTATAAAAAAGATACTAACGGGGTACTCTTGAGGTGTGTAGACTTAGAGGAAGCTACCCCAATAATGTTAGAAACCCATGAAGGACTCTGTGGATCGCATCAATCGGGAATTAAAATGTGCTGGATTATTCGAAGACACGAGTTTTATTGGCCATCAATGATGAAAAACTGTATTGAAATGGCTAGGGGGTGTCAGGATTGCCAGCGACACGGCCCGTCGACCCGTGCACCAGCGACTGACCTGATTCCCATAATCAAACCTTGGCCTTTTAGAACTTGGGCTTTAGACATAATAGGAGAAATTCACCCCCACTCTAGCCGAGGGGATGCGTTCATCTTAGTCACAACAGACTACTTCACTAAGTGGATAGAAGCCCACGTCTACAAGAAAATTGACCACAGTGAAGTGATCGATTTCTTGCGAACTTACATCATCTACCGCTTTGGCATTCCTCAAAACATCGTTGTAGACAATGGGACGGCTTTTAATAATGCCAAAGTGAAGGAATTCGCCGAAGAATTTGGCTTCACAATTTCGAATTCTACCCCATATTACCCTCAAGCGAATGGGCAGGCTGAAGCATCTAATAAACTGATAAAAAACAACATCCAAAGGATGATTGGGAATAATCCGAGAAAATGGCATGAAGTGTTAAATGACACTTTATGGGCTCTAAGAGTCACTAAGCGAGAAGGTACCAGAGAAACTCCATTCGCGCTAGTCTATGGACATGATGCGATTCTACCCATAGAAATGAGGTATAAGTCGCTCCGCGTCGCACAGTCAGGTTTACAAGATGAAGCTATGTATATAGCTCTGGAGGAATTAGAGAAGAAGAGGTTAGAGGTTGTTAGAAGCACACAAGCAGAGAATAGCCCGACACTATAATAAGAAGGTAGTCCATAAACATTTCAACGTCGGCGACTTGGTCTGGAAAATGGTGTTGCCGCTAAAATCGAAAGATCAAGTGTTAGGAAAATGGTCCCCAAATTGGGAAGGCCCATATCGGGTAATTGAAGCCTATACAACAAATATTTATAGGTTGTCAACGCTCGAGGGAGCTAAGCAGCCACTGAAAATTAACGGTAAGTATTTGAAGCGATACAAGAAGACCATCTGGGAGTCTCACCAAAGAACTTTGAAGAAGCGCTTCCCGGCCATCGCGGAGAGAATCGTGCAAAGAAAAGAACCATAAGGGCGTCTACACAGCTGTAGACCTATGAGTGCGCGCATAGAATATTGTCTACAGTGAATAAGTGAAAACAAAAGATTGCAAGAAAATAGAAATGCAGGTCACCTAAGAGAGGTAACTCCGCTTAATATTAAATTCTTCTATGAGTAAAGTCTCGTAGATACAATGTCCTAGTGCCGGATTGTGGTAATGAACTAACAGCCTCCACAAATAAAAATGTAAGAACCTTGGCACGGGTCCGCTTCATAGTAAGCTCGTTCTGCTGGCGATACCAGGACTTTAGCTCGTCTTGATGTTGCTGAGCAGAGGCTTGGATAGGGCGGTTTTCGAGCAGGGAGCCGATGGTGCTGATCCGATCTTTCAGTTCAGCCTCATAGCCCAAGAGTTCTTTAATCTTTTTCTGCACCTGTGCAAGCTGGGAAGATAATTCGTCCCGTTGACCCTCGAGTAGCTTGATGTCGGCTGCCTCTTCCTCCTGAGCTTGAAGTTTTTGGGCAATCCTGGACGTAGTGTCATCAAGCGCTTGAAAATCCGCTTGGTAAGTTGTCCATTCAGTCCAGAATTGTGCCCGGAAATCTTCACAAGCAGCCTGCATCTGGATGTTGGCCGCCGGGGAGCGTTCCACTTCGTCGACCAGATCCTGAAGTTCCCTAAATTGAGCCTCAGAAAACTTGTCAAGAAGGAGAAGATCCCCGATGCGATCTACGTGTCGCACTAGCTGCTCATAGACGCTGAGGCAGCCCGAAGTACCCTCTCCAGCAAGCACACTTGAGGTACCCTCTCCAGTAGGTACACTTGATGGTGGGAAGGAGAAATATACAGCTTCTGCTGCAGTAGGTTGTGCGACATCGTCAGGATTGGCTCCCAAAATACCAGCCTCCTCTGAAATTGCAGCTTCTGCCGACGTCGTGCCCCTCGACTTTAGGTTTTTTGCCTTTGATGGCAGAAGGCTGTTGTCGTCGAGTCGAGCGACTAGCCTGAGGAGGTGGGCTTCCCCCAGAGGAGGAGTCTTCAGAATCTGTAATCACAACATTAAGGATTAAAAGGAGATACTCCAATAACAGGGATACGAAAACTCTTTAAAACGTATAAAACTTCCTTTACCGGTGATAAGCTTCTGACCAGCCTTCAGCATCATGTCAGCAGACAGATAGAGGTCCGGCTCAGCAGAAGTCTTGAAGAAAGTCATCCCCTCGCGAAGAGCTCCAAAAGTAAGCGCCCACTGGATGAGGAAAGTTTCAGTAGCATAAATTGGAGTGCTCTCAAGGGGAAACTCCATATGTTGAAGCTTTGCCTTCTGCGATAAGAAGACCAGGGAGGCTTGAAGAGAATCCTTTGAAAGAAGGTAGCTATTCCTGATATGGAAAGGGACATTGAAAGTGTTGGAGAAGGGGACTGCAGGGCTTTGAGTGAAACCCAGTTGCCTTGCGCAGAGCTGGGGATTGTAGGCTTCAAAGCCAAAGCCTGAATCCGTGGCGCATACTAGGTTCCTGCTAGTCAGCACAGAATCCCAGTATATACTCGACACCAGCTTCTTCCGTTGCTTGATAACAGGGTGGCTGTTGGGAAACGGAGCCCAGTTGCGGCGTTCTCCTCGTCCAGCGTCGATGATGTGCTTCATGTGCCCTGTCATCGAGGCATGCAACCACTGGTTCCTGTTATGGCACCAGGCCTCTAGCATATGCGTCCCATAACAGTCAACCTTGATAGTGCCAGAAGGCATCTGGTAGCCTGTAAGTCCTGGCATCCATGTGCAAGCCCATAGATGCACGAGCCAAAGAAGGCCACCAGCTGGATACTTGGGAAAAGGACTCGTACAAGAGCTATTCCTATATAAGCCCTGGTAGATAAGACTCAATAAAAAGGGCGCCCAGGCTACCTTGCTGGAAGCATTGCTCAGAAAATTGGCAATCCCGTAGACCATTTTTAGCACCCTCTTGCCAGGAAAGCAAAACACGTACTTGCTCAGCCACACACTGAAGAATTTCATTTCTTCAACCTTTCCCCAAGCAGAAAGAGGGCGGCCTCTGAGTAATTGGAGGTGCCTCATTGCTGTATCCAGAATCTGGAGCATCCCTGATGGATTATGGTCACTATCCAAAGGATGGAGGCGGACGGGAGTCCCAGCCACATAACTACCCGTCAAGAAGTAAATATCCTCCAATGTGATAGTCATCGGGCCTTCTGGAAAGTAAAAGCAGTTGACTGAACTATTCCAGAAGGGGAGGAGGCTGGCGCATACCCGTGGGTCGCAATGCTTGGCGACCAAAGAAAGCTTTAGGAAGGCCCATATCCCGCAAACTCTCAGCTTGCTCTCCAACTTTTCTTGCCAACGGGAGAACCACTCCCGTACTAGGGCTTTCTCCACAGAAGGGAAGCACAGGAAGCCGCTCTTCTTCTCCCAGCCGAATGGGTCGATGAAGCCCTCCCGGCAGATAGGGATTTGGTGCTCTGTGATGAGATATTCATAAGGAATGGGGTCCGGGAGAAGCGCAGGGTCAAGTACGGGACCCAGAGTTAGGCCTTTGCCGTCTGAGGTCCGAACAACGCCAGAAGGGCCGGCGCGTTGCTGATGCCACTGGAAAGAAGTAAGCTTCGACATGATCGGAGAAAAGTTTTTCCTAAGAAGAAGGCTAGGGTTTCGTAAGGAGCAAGTCTGCAAGGAAAAGATACGTATGTCGCAAGTGAAAGGAGGGAAACGAAACGTTTTCCTTTTAAATCAGGCAACTATGCTTAGGTAACAGAAGTCACCTCAGCAAAAAGAGGGAGGCTTATGTTGACACTATGGAATATCTTGGGCCTATGCTAAGTCTACAGGCCCAGGAAAGCCCAAATATAAGATGCGGGCTCGAGCTAAGTCTACAGCTCGCGTCAACATGTTAGCGCTATAAGGTACCCTGGGCCTGTGATAAGCCTATAGCCCATCGACTGAGCCAAAATATCAGCGCATAACAGCTTAAATCTAAAACTCCTTTTAAAATATGAGCTTGGGCTAAGTCTACAACTCATCTGGACACGCCCCACACACGATCTCCCTAAGAGGAGGTTAGGGGAATCTCTAAGGAAAACAAACTCCGAGATTCTTGGAGAGAAGTTAAGATCGAGCCATGATTCAAGGGATTTTTCGGGGACGTGTGCAGCGTACAAAGATCTATTAAGATTTAGTATAAAAGGGGAACAGACTTTTCTTAGAAAGGACACGATCAATCAGCCAAACACAAGCTTTGCATTGCTCGTCACCCTTAGTTTAGTAGATACCCCGGCCTGGGTTATTGGGTCATCCTTTCAACAGCGGAGTGAGCAACCGTAGCTCCGTTGATCAACCTTCCGCCAGCGCTTCCATCGTCGAGACGAGCAACCGTAGTCGCGACACCCAGCTTCCACCATCGCCTCCACCGTCGGGACGAGCGACCGTAATTCCGACGATCATCCTCCGCCTGCATCTCCGCCACCAAGGTGTTCATCCGAAGCCTTGACATCCGCACCCGACATCCACAAGACTTTGCTCCACGAGGCGTAAGTCTACATCGCACTGCACCAAGTCTACAACGTCAGCAGTGACGTCAGCACCAGGCCCGCGTCTCGCGACAACGAGTCTACAACGTCAGCAGTGACGTCATCTCCAGTCGCACCTTCAACAGCGAGTCTACACTGCCTCCGTCATCCCTAACCCCGTTTCCATTCATTTTTTATGGCTGTAAGCGTTCGTTTACTTCTGTAAATTTTCGAATTTGTAATCAGTCGTATTATTTATCATTGAAATTCATCTTTCTGGCGACCACATACAAATCCCTGTGAGTCCAATTGCCAAATATTTCCGACGTGGTCCGTTTCCTACGCGAACACCCCGGGGCAGAACTCGGTCAGAAGGCAGAGCCACTTGGGGCACTTCACGGCCGCATAGAGCGAGGGCAGGAAGGGGTGGTCCAGCACCTCCAGGATCTCCATCTCTGTCCTCGCCCTCCCTTCCTTGTTCCTGCTGGTCAGTTCCTTCTTGTCCATTACTTTGGCCGCGAACATCCCCGGCGGCGTTGGATCCTCCAGGGGAGCCGAGCCGAGCTCCGCGAGGTAGACTGAGCCGATGTCGCCGGACCCGAGGTGGACGAGGAACTTCAGGTCGGAGAAAGATAGGAGTCCCTGGGAGGAGGAGGAGGAGGAGGCCGCGGTTAGGGTGGCATTTGAGGCTGAGGCTGTTGTCGCGGTGGTGGTGAAGCTGAGGCTGAGCAGGTCGTCGGCGACATCGTCGGGATGCTGCTGCTTCTCCGTCGGAGGAGGAGGAGTCTCCATTCCCCCGAGTAGTGTACGGATTGGGTGGCCCTCCCTCCTCCGAAGAGACCACAGAAAGACACAATGAGCCACGGACAGGGGAGCGCGAGCGCGAGAGATAGAGTGAGTTTGGGAACCCAACACTACTATTTGGGCCGGGTCGAACCTATTGGGGTTTCATGGGCCCATACATTTTAATCCCGATTTCGTACAAATCAGTAACAGTAGGACGAAGACATTTTGTATGAGCGAAGGTTTCTAATCCTCGGTGAAATCACAAGAAAAATGAAATATTATTACAGTTACAGCTGGTTGCTTAGGACATGGCCGCAATGCGGTAAAGAAATATAGATAGCCTATGGAGAAACTTCTGTATCCGTCCGTATCTTATCGTATCGGTCGCATTTTATAATGTTACAGTCTTATACTATGTCTTTATACATACGTGTGTGCGGATGGTGGGGGGTTTCTACTTGGGTTGGGCTTAAAAATTCAGTCCATGCATGGGCTAATGACAAATCATTGGCCCAAGTGTCAAAACTGTTGGAATTCCATCAAACCCGATCGGGTTGATATTGACATGGACTGACAACGTGTCCTGTAAACAAAAAAAAAAAAATGTTCCGAGGATTAATTTTATTAATCCTCCTATGCACGCGTCCACGACTGATTTCATTGCTAAAATTTATAAAAAAAAAAAAAAAGAAAGAAAAGTGGATAGTTTTGTTCTAATCAAAATCAATCATAACATTCTTTTCTACCCGTTCCCTTTTTTCCTTTAAAATCCGACCACCTTGTCGCGTTGAATCATGATTTTGATCTCCCACAAATTCTCCTCCTAATTATCTTCATGCCACCATTAAAAGCTACCACGCAGTTAATCACGGTATTGCTTGTTTGGTCCAACTAAAATGTAACGAGTTGTCGAAAACTTTTTATCCATAAGAATTTGCTTGAATTCGTCCCACAAACCGAACACGACCTTATATAATAATGCATGACGCGATCATCTCTGACTCGTTGTTGGACTATGCATGCATTGGTCTCGTATTTTTAGGGTCTAGTTTTACACGAGTACGTACGTCCACGAAGTAATAAAGCTCCTCCAAATTCTAGACATGTTTTGAGAGTACCGGAGGTTCAATCATCTTTTAACTAAATTCATTGTCCAAAAATCCTGGGTGTATGGATTAACCTTGGCCCGACACGCGAAAATACAAATAAATTTTAAAACCTTTGCTTGATTAAGGTTATAATCTTGGTTTGATTATGGGTGTTGGTTGTCACCCGAATTTAATCTTTCACCAAGAAAATAGTAGCAAATTATAACACATTCATGCGAAGGACATGGACACTGCATAAGAGTAATCAGAATGGAAAACGTGTCATAAGATTAAGAAGGCAGTCGAGAGATAACGTGTCAGCGCTGAAGTAACGAATGTATTACAATTGAATTGTAATTTAGTTTTTATGTGCTAGAATAGTTTTTGTCCTGTATTTTCTCTACGTGAACTCACACACGAGAACGCGGGCCGTGAAGGTAAACAACACAAACAACAATATATTTAGAATTGCTAGTATCATCGTTCGGAATTTTTTATCACGTGGAACTATAAGTATTTGGCCCAAGCCTTTTTTATGCAACGTAGGACTATTCCCAACAGAAATCAAACACTTACCATCATCGTTGTCTGAAAATCAAATACAAACTAGGAATGAAAATGGTGGAAAACAAAGAGCAATGGAGGACCAAAAATGTTTTCTATGAGAGTTAATGTCCGTGTCTTCTATCGTATTAAGTGTACTATTTATAATACTTGGTACAGTTATAATTATTACAATATAATAATTATAAACCGTCCTAATTTCATTTATATATTGTCGAAATTAATATAAAAAGGGAACCCGTAGGACGGTGGCCGCGGCCTTGTAAAAGGCTAAAAATTCTACTAATTGATCTATTTCAGCCTCAGGAACCAATGGGAAAATTTTTGTGGATGAGGCTGGCCCCGACATGACAGCCCCCTCCCTGACTATAAATAATTCATTTTGAGGGAGATGATGACGATGGGATGGACATATTTAACTCCTTGAGGTTGTTCGATCGTCCAGGCCTATCCATCCATTCTCACGTTTGAGATGTAAATGTGATGGCGGGTTTCAGACACTCCCCACCCCCTACGAGTAGTAGTAGTAAGTAGTAGGAAGTGATTTCATCATCCGCTTCTGTTTCTTTTCCTTTTTTTTTTTTTTTAACTTGTCCCCAAAAACTCCCCCTCTTTGTTCATTCAATCAATCCATCCTTTGTCCCGTGCTGCTCTTCCCCCGTCCAACCTCCCTCCCTCCCTCATAATGACTCGACACGACCCCCACCCCTTCTTTTGAATTATCTCCTCCCTCTTTGGCTCCCTCCCACAGTGTCCTTCTCCTTCTCCTCTGACTTTTTCATGTTTTCCTAGGGTTGCGATTGCGTTGTTGTTTCTTTTGTCTTCTATCCTTTATTGTTTTATGGGTAGTCGGCCGTTTCTGTCATCCCGATTTTGATGTTCGCTTTTAATGTCCTTTTTTTTTATATTTTATATATCGTTTTGTTCTTGCTCTTGGATTTTGGCATTTCTCGGATGAAGATGCTGGCCGGCGCTCTTCTGGGGGGGAAGGGACTCGGTCTTCTTGCCCGTTGATTGCTCCATTCGTGTTGTCTGGTCGTAGGTTGCCGACACAGCTGGTGTGCATGTAGTTTCACTCCCCCCCGGCTTTTGGCTCTGTAAGTTTCTCGAAGATGGATGCGGTTGTCACCTCCTGCGAAATATACGAGACGGCGGACGAGAAAGGTTTCGGGGATGGAATCGGCGGCGGCGTTGAATCTGCAGGTAAGCACTCTATCCAGGAGGATATTGATCGTCTCTTCGAGTCCCTTTTGGCGAGGAACTCCGGATGTTTCGTCGAGACCAAGGACTCCTTTCGAAGGAATCCCTCCAAGAGGCCCGCGAGAGGTGGGGTTTCCACGGTTTCAAGGATCGGGATAACTGAGCCGTTGAGCCTGAAACAGGCGCTGAGGGGGATGTGCATATTGCAAGCTTCTGAGGTGGCGGCAACGAAGCGGTTCTCGAAGCCGGGGAATATCTTAACAAGCTCCGATGCCACGGCGATCAGTCAGTTGTATACTGCTGTAGTAGTCGAGGCAAATCAAAATGTTCTTCCTCCGGATAATGGTAAAGGGACTGCGGGGGAAACGATCTGTCGTCACAGAAGCTCGCAGGATGATCCCCTTGCCTTGCCATCCAATGAAGTTGCCTGGCCGAAGGAGATTCCGGCTTGCGATCTGGGCACTCCTGTTCGGATTGAGTCCTTGGGTGAAAATGTAGACTCGGATGCCGTGGAGTTAAAAGGCGAGCACCCTTCATTTACCGAGGAAGCCCCTAGAGACCTCACACAGAAAGGCAAGCTGTGTGATTCATCTGTGGTGTCAGATATGGCTTTGGTTGACAGGGCCAGTAGAGCGGTGTTTAACGCGTCATATTTCCTCGGGCCAATCCGAGGCAAGAGCTTTGTTAAGAAGAGATTTAGGCGAGAATCGACGGCATCCAGTGGTTCTAGCCCTTGTCCGCAGAATCCTGGGTTCGATTCGGATGGTCATACAGACTCTAGTAAAATCAGAAGTAATCTGAAATCTGAAATCGATCCGACTGATGACATCCGTGCAAATGGTAGTGTCAGAACTAGATTCTTTGCCTGCAAAGCCGATGAGAAGGTCGAGTTTTCTCAGAGCTCGAAAAGCAGTGCTGGAGACTTCAGCTGTAGTACCAGCGGGAGCGACATGAATAATCTTAGTCGATCCTGCAGAAGTTGCACGAGGCCTCACATGTCGAAGGACTCGAGGTGGGAAGCCATTCGATCCGTTCAAATACCGAACGGCGGAATAAACCTGAGGCACTTGAAACTACTGAAGAGTCTCGGGTCGGGAGACATTGGGACTGTATATTTAGCCCAGTTAACCGGCACAAATTGCTTGTTTGCTCTTAAGGTGATGGACCTCGAGTTCTTGGGAGCGAGAAGGAAATTGGCGAGAGCAGAGACGGAGAAGGGTATCATGCGAATGCTTGATCATCCATTTTTGCCAACTCTGTATGCTCATATATCAACGGAGAAGCTGTCATGCTTGGTTATGGAGTATTGTCCCGGCGGAGATTTACACGTTCTGCGGCAGAAACAACCGACGAGGAGTTTCTCCGAACAGGCAGCCAGGTTTGTCTGATTTTTGCCATTTCATCATTATGTATCGTATCAGGGACCGAGTGCTGCTTTGTTCGTTGTAGGTTCTATGTCGCTGAAGTTCTGCTCGCTCTAGAGTACCTGCACATGCTCGGGGTGATATACCGGGACCTGAAACCGGAGAATGTACTTGTCAGAGAGGATGGTCACATCATGCTGTCAGACTTCGACCTGTCGCTCAGATGCTCTGTCAACCCAATGGTCGTAGTAGCATCTTCGCCGGAATCAGAACAAACGACGAAGATGTCCACTCCATGCAATGACTCCATCTGTGTGGAACCGTTCTGCCTAAATCCCTCTTTCCCAGTCCCATGCTTCACTCCCAGGCTCTTGTCCATCCCCACGAGATCTCGGAAGTCGAAATCCGATGTAGCTTCTCAAATCATCCCTGTGCCGCAACTAGTGGTGGAGCCGACTGGGGCAAGATCCAATTCCTTTGTCGGGACGCATGAGTACCTCGCACCTGAGATCATCAAAGTTGAGGGCCACGGTAGCGCAGTCGACTGGTGGACATTTGGGATATTCATATACGAGCTCCTCTTTGGAAAGACCCCCTTCAAGGGCCCAAGCAATGACGAGACTTTAGCCAATGTGGTCTCTCGTCGCCTCAAGTTCCCCGAAACCCCAGCGGTGAGTCACCCGGCGAAGGATCTCATAAGAGGGTTGCTTGTGAAGAACCCAGATAACAGATTGGGTTCAGGTAAAGGTGCCGCAGACATAAAGCGGCACTCGTTCTTCAAGGGTCTGAACTGGGCGCTCATACGCTGCGCTGTGCCGCCGGAGCTCCCAAAGGCACTGGTGGACGTCCCGAAGGGCAGTAGTTCTCAGAAGGACATTTCAAAGGACATCCTGGAGGCAGAGATGCAAATGGGATTCGAAGTGTTCTAGGCTTACACCATAAACTTGTGTGTTGGTTCCCATGGACTGGACGATAACAATTATTATTCAACACCGCGAAATTTTCTTACAGGAACTCATGGAGACAACATTTACACAACTCCTCCAAACTCCCACTTCTTCCCACTTCTGCCACCGCCCACTTCCGCCTCCTTCCTTCTTTCACTTCTCCCCCGCCGTTTCGTCCTCCCTCCCCTCCTCCCTCAACATCGTACGCTGTCGCCCTTCTCCTAAAAGAACGACGAGACCCGGTCGCCCTTTCTGCCCTTCCATCGCCCCCTCCTTCTCGATGGCCTCCTCGACAGCAGATGGAGCCACTACGACCGACGCGAAGAAGCCTGCCAGGGTCCTCTTCGTCTGCCTTGGGAATATCTGCCGTAGCCCTGCGGCGGAGGGCGTGTTCCGGGACATCGTCAAGAGGCGCGGCCTCGACGGGGAATTCGGCATTGATTCCGCTGGGACCATCGATTACCATGAGGTAGTAAAAGATTGTCCGATTCCTCAATAAAAGCTTCGATCTGTTTCTTCCCCGATTGGATTTGATTTGATGATGTGTTTGATTGGGGGAAAGGGAAATCCGGCCGATCCGAGAATGCGGGCTGCGGCGAAGAAGCGCGGGGTTGAGATTACGTCCATCTCGAGGCCTATTCGGCCGTCTGATTTCCAGGACTTCGATATTATCCTCGCAATGGATAAGCAAAACAGAGGTATCAATGGATCTGGAGACTGCCTGCATTTGGGAATTGAAAGTTTCCTGGTAGTTTCATTATTGGCCTCCTGCAGATGATATATTGAGAGCATTCAATAAGTGGAAGGTTAGAGACGGCCTCCCTGAAGATGGTTACAAGAAGGTAAGAGCTTCTGGGATTTGGATTGATAGTTAAGCCCCCCGAGAATATGGTCGCAATGTTATTTGCTCTTTGCAGGTCAGATTGATGTGCTCATATTGTAAGAAGCATGATGAAGGCGAGGTGCCTGACCCTTATTACGGTGGACCTCAGGGCTTCGAGACGGTACTGACACATACTGATCTCAGTCAATTAGTTCTAGGTTATATTAGTATCAATCACCGCATGTGAATTGATGTTCCCATCCGGGTCTGGTTGGTTCCAGTGTAGCAAGCGACCTTATCGACCGGTGCTGTGGTGAATTCTCTTTGTTCAATGTCATGGTTAGGTCCTGGATCTGCTAGAGGATGCTTGTGAGTCCCTGTTGGAGAGCATCTTGGCTGGGAATGCATTAGGCTCCTCATGAAGACTCCCTCTCCCTGTGGTCTGGATTGATCCTCCCAAAGATGCATTCATTCATTACAACCCTTTTTTGCTGGATTTAATCAATTCTGAAGAACTGTTTACTCAGAAATCGCAAATGTTTCTGCAACTCCTCTTAACAGATGGACGAACACTGGTCCATCCATTTTGGAATGTTTCAGAGCGGTCCAGGATAGGCAGAAATGTTTTCTTCCATCAATGTGGACCTATACCTTGCTCGACCCTCTCAAATGGTGAACTCTTAGAGGCGGTTTGGTTCCGGAATGGAATTCCGGAGGGAATAAAATAGAAAAATATACTGACTAGGAATGAAATTGCTTAAAAAAATAGTGTGTTTAATTGAAGAATGAAGAGGAAAAAGGGAAGGAAAATGAAATTTTCATTTCCCTCCAATTCTGTTCTTCATCCTTGAATTAAATACATCATTTTTTAAGCGATTACCTTCTAATCACTATATTTTTTCTCCCATCCTACTTCGTTCCCTCCGAGATTTTATTCCACAAGTCAAACATGCTATTAGAGTATGCTATCGCGTTGCTAGTTTACAGCTTGATGATAGGATGAGGATATTGTCTGGGAAGCTGGTTTTTGTTTACTGTGTTGCCTTACTCGCGGGCCCGTTATTGGGCCGTACCGTTTGGTTATGGGCCTCTGCCTTTTTAAATAGCCTCCGTCTTCCTCGTACGGTGTCCAAGAAACGACAACCTTTGGTATGTATGCTCCAGTCCAACAATGGCTGCAACTTGGCCGCCGCACCTTCCCACCGTGCCTCATCCCGACCAACCGAAGTTGTCGGAAGCTTACCGTGCTCGTTTCTGTGTCTCATTGCGGAACTGGCGTCATCACTCGGTACATAGCCACACTGGCATCCCCGATCGTCTAGGAGGAAAAGGGGTTACTGGGAACATGTCAGTGAATCGGTACAGAGGTTCAAGCCCGGAGGAGCGATCGACGGGTTTGTCGACCTCATGCTGAAACACGGGGAGGTAGGGAACTTGTCCGACTTCAACGTCCTCCTTGCGGAATTGGTCGTAGAAAAGGAGTCATCGCGTTGCGTCTGCATTTTAATGTCTTGCTTCGGTTACTCCCCTGATTTTTTAACGCGTCCTTTTCCTTAGTGCCACGAATGCTTCTGCAGTTCAGTCGGTGGTCACAATAGAGATACCAGTATTCTACCACAAACAAGCTGCAGGAATGTACTTAGAATTGCCCTATTCGTTTGCTCAGTTAAGACTGTCATAAACGACTCACTTCCTGGAATTACAGATGCAATGCTCGTGTATCTTCAGCAACTGATGATTGGGGTGGTTTATGTTGCTTTCAGGTGGCTATCGAGATAATCTGCGTCGCTCTCCAAACCATTGTCTACAGCCTCCTCCTATACTCGATAATCGGGTGTTCTAATGGACCTTGCCGAGGCTCCTCTTTCTTCTATGACTTCATCTTCACGTGCTTCACCTACTTCTCAATGTACAGGATGATGGTCGTCGTACCCACCCCCGGTCACCAGATCGTGGCAATTGTCATGTCCTTCCTCAACTTTCTGGACCTCATTCTCCAGTTTCCTCCTTCCGCGAGCTGTAAGTCATTCAGAATCCAAACACAATCACCCCCTTCTTCCCTTCCCTTTACGGTGGCAACGACCCTCAACCTGACATGGTGCGGCCAAATCTTTTTGCAGTACATCCCGGTGTGGTGCAGATGGTACTATTGGTGCACGCCCGTCGTGTGGCCAATCTACGACATCTTCACGTCCCTATACGGGAACAAGATGAATGACATGGATATAGAGCCAGAACCATCGATGGCGCTCAATGCGTTCCTAAATAAGTATGTCGTGTTCGCCCACATAGGATTTGTCCTTATCTTCTTCTTCGTCTTCGCGATGGCATCAAGTGGAGCCATCCAAAGCTCCGATTCCATGTAGAGATAATATTCTACATACATTAGTGTTTTTTTATGTATCTTTGTTTTCTTACAAAGCAATGAAAAATACTCGTTGTGAAGGTTAGTTAATCGAATGATATGGAAAGTTGCGTAAGTAAATTCTTCCCCTTAAGAAAGAAAGGATCAGTTTGAATTGTTTATAAACATTGAGGACTAAATTAAAAATATGGAGGGACCCGAGAAATAAAATCAGCGCCGGCGCGTGCGAAGATTTTCCCGGCGTTGGATGGAGAACGTGGCGGAAGGCCGAAACCCTAGCCCCGGCGTCGGGGAAGAACGGAAAGCGCCGCTTGCGCGGCGGAAGGTGGCGGTGATAATGGGTCCGACTGGCTCTGGAAAGTCTAGGCTGTCCGTGGAGTTGGCTGGTTCCTTCCCGATCGAGATCGTCAACGCCGATTCCATGCAGGTTTACCGCGGGCTTGACGTTCTCACCAACAAGGTCCCCGTTGATCAGCAAAACGGTACTGGTTCCTGTCGTTGTGTTATTGTTTCTGCTGTGTTTCCGTAGACTGATTCTGATTGGTTTGTGATTTGTTGTTGTTGTGTGTGTTCAAGGAGTGCCGCATCACTTGCTCGGCACTGTTAGTCCTGATGTTGAGTTCACTGCCAAGGGTTTCCGTGATGCAGCCATGCCTGTGAGTTTGTGTTGTTTTTGTATCCTGATTCTTCAGACGGGATGTGGTTTAGGTCGGTGACTGGGGGATTTGATGTTTCAGCTTATTGAGGAAATTTGGTCTCGCGATCATCTGCCTGTAGTGGTTGGGGGTACGAATTACTATCTTCAGGTTAGGATTAGCTTGTAAGCTGATTGAATTTTGGGTATAAGATTGGAGTTTTTATATTTTAACCAAGTTTCTTGGTTAGGCTCTTCTTTGTTCGTTTCTTTGGGATGATTTTACGGCTGATATGCATGACGGCTTTTCGGACGAATGTACCTGTAAGTTTTTTTTTTTCTTCATTGGATCTTATTTGCCCATATTTGTGGCTCGTGAATGATCTTATCTGCCTCTCAGTTGAAGAGAGCTTGTACGAAGAATCTGACGTTAACAAAGATGCGAAGGTTAATAGCTTTGATCGCCTCAAGGACATAGATCCTGTTGCTGCAAATCGGATTCATCCGAACAATCAGAGAAAGGTTACTTTTGCTGTCTACATTACTGAAATTTACGACTCTACCTGGGTTGGTGTAGCCTTTGCTGTGTTTTTCTTATGTGTTACCAGTACCACATTAGGTCGTGGTCCTGTCTAGTCTGGACGTTGCATGTCTGTCAGGGTTATCTTCTTGAACAATCACTTAGTGTAGCGGATACACCTTGTCAGTGGGGCTCTGTCACACCCCATTAGAATGCCAAATTACCACTCCATGGTGAAATTGGTGCTCTCATGATAGCATGCTATTTTATTCTGGCAACTCTATGTCTGATGTACCTCTATAGGTTTGGCTGATGCCCATTTCAATCTTTCTGCAGATAAGTCAGTATCTGGATTTGTTTGACCGTTTCCAGGTCATCCCAAGCAAACTCTTCCAGAGTGAAAAAGTTGAGGTATGTTGTCTATATCTTATATATGATTTTCACATCTGATCTCCCTGTTGATTCATTTATTTTACAAATCTCTCCCAGTTTTGCTTCTTGTCTTATAAAATGTTGTGTGGTGTAACTCGGGTTGTTTCTTCATTGTGGCAGGACAGAACTGGGGACGTGTAGAGAGTCTCAGATATGATTGCTGCTTTATTTCCGTGGATGCCTCACTTCCTGTGCTGGATGAGTATGTAGATAGACGGGTAGATTGTATGATCAATTGCGGATTACTTGAGGAGGTGTACAACATCTACAAGTTTAATGCAGATCATACTCGTGGTTTACGGCAAGCAATTGGAGTTCGAGAGTTTAAGAATTTTTTGTGTACTTATCTGTCTGATGTTGGGGATTTGAGTTCCAGTGAGCAATATAAGGGAAATATCAGGAGTATCCTAGATAAACCAATCAGTGATGAGCTGAAACTTCTATTGGAAGAATCTGTAGGCAGAATGAAGCTCAATACGAGAAGACTTGTGCGTCGACAAGTGGGTAAACCTTATCATACTCTTGTTGAGCCATTATTAATCTAACTGATCTGGTGATGGATGGATCTTTACTTATCTGGAGGGAGGGTAAAAAATAAGAGAGTTTGGCTGTTCGTTATAATGTGCTGCGAGTATGTAAAGTTTGTTTGTTGATATGGGGATCATTTTTGTTTCTCCAACTTCCTCTCTGTTCAAGACGGGCAGTTGTTATTTGAATCTCAAAGGATCATTCTTTATGTTTACAGGATGCCAAAGGTAATGATGTTTGCTGGACTTAGGTTTAAATGGAATCTTACTCCATGGTCATACATAATTTATACCCGACTGCTTGATGTTTCCGTCAATGGTTGCTGCCTGATCAATAATTGGAACATGCAGTCTTAACAGAAATGAAAAGACATCTTCTGAACTTAGAACCAGCATCTCCCTCTCTTTAAAGTTGGCATGACTTTGTCACTATTTGTTCTGCAGAGAAGACGAATTCGGCAGTTGGAGGCATTGTTTGGGTGGAAGATTCATTATGTCGACTCAACAGAAGCTCTATCATGTAATACCTTGAAAGCCGCCTTTCCTGTGTTCAACTATTCACTTCTTCCTCTTTGTTGCCCAATAAGCAGTTTGCCTATCTCAGGTGGGGCAGAGCACTTGTGGGTTGACAAAGTGGTTCGACCTGCTGAGAGAATCCTTCGAGCTTTTTTACATGAGAACATGAACATAACATCCGTTCTGGAGGCCCCAATAGTCCCTGGAGCAAAGCTTCTGGAAAGAGACTTGTGGACACTATACACTTGCCAGGTAAATTGTTATTATACATTGTTTTACATCTACTTCAATAGGATATGATCCTTAATAGGCTCCTCAGAAGGGATGTTACTGTTTTGATATGTATTAGGCTTGTGGGGATCGGTTACTCAGAGGAGCACATGAGTGGGAACAACACCGGCAGGGCCGTGCACATCGGAAACGAATATCCAAGCTGGGGAAATCTAGTTCCCAGGGTTCTAGACATGTGCAGGAATAATATATAGTTTTTCTACAAACATTGTGGTTAATCTTTTTGGTCATAAAAGGTTTTTTTGACCATAGATCTGCCGACAAATTATCCTCTTTCACTGTGCTTGGATAATATTTGGGTGATTAGGACAGCTCACATGGGAACCAGGCAGTACTGTCCAAATTACGCCAACAAATTGAAGATTTGTGGGTCTTAGCAGTATATTTGCTTTTGTTTGACACTTGATTCTGTCCATGAAATAAAAGCATGTTTTCCTTAACTTGTTGCCAAAGGACACAAATGCTGTGAAATGGGGTCCATATTCCTTTTGTGTGGATTGGAAAATGGCACTGGAAACTCCTGTGTATAAATTCAAGGACATCTGGGAATTCGTGTTCCTGGCGTTTCTTGAAGTAGCGAGTGTGTAACAATGGCAGAGTTCAAGCATCTGGTGATTGTGAAGTTCAAGGAAGGTGCCGATGTTGAAGAGCTCATGAAGGGCATGGGGGAGCTGGTTTCGGGCATCGACCTCGTCAAGTCCTTCGAATGGTGATCCCCAAAGCCTTTATGAAATCACCCGGGATTCATTTTTTCTTTTTTTTTAAGTTTCTGATGAGGGCTGCCTTTGATTTCTGAGTAGGGGACATGATGCAGGAGGTCAGGAAATGCTCACGCAGGGATTCACTCATGCTTTCCTTATGATGTTTCGGTCGAAGGAACACTACAGCTCGTTTGCCTCCAACTCAAAACACCTTGAATTCTCGTCCAAGTTCTCTGTGGCGATCGATAAGGTCATTGTGCTTGATTTCCCCGCCGTTGTTGTGAAGGCTGTGGCGGCGTAGCCCAAGAATTTCCCCGCAGTACTGGAAAAGAGGGGACCTTTTGCTAAGGTTCCTTTGTGTGCTAGCTATGTTATGTATTATACTACGACTACATGTATCAAAATCACCCTCAAGACAAATCGTGTTCTCACAGGCCCGTTACCATTTTCATCAGCGCAGCGACATTCATGTGTCGTTGAGGGACCGAACCATCCCAACAATTGGCATGGTACAGTAGCTTATCTTGTTGCACGGGGGGGTGGGGGGGTTCTGGTGGACAAGCTCTCAATTCAATGTGATTTGAGAGATGAGTGGGGACAACAAATAGACGGCGGTTTTGGACCCAGAGATATTGGCGAAGACCGACGATGAACATGGGAGAGAAATGTTTGGTGCTGTGAATTAGATATTTTGAGGACGGAATCGTTTAGGGGGAACAAACAGATCAACTGGATTGGGAAATTGGTTGTCCTAAACTTGGTGAGGGGGTGAGAGTTGGTTAGACCAAAGCATGTGCCGAGACAAGGGAATCTCAGTTGGCCAAAATACCATGACTTAAGGCTGTTTGATTGACATCATCATTACTTGTCAGAATTTAGGATAACGTCCGAATCGAAGCACCCCCGCCCCCACCCCAAAATTACTTAATTTTCATTCCTCGGCCAAAACATGCGAAGTAATCAACTTCCATTGGTTCAGACATGACAATATTTCCCAGTGCGCGGCTAAAGTCCCGTGAGGGAACCCATTGTACTAATTTTGCCCGAAACTAGTATAATTTACTAACTAAATTAGTATAATTTGTTATTACTATAATTATACAAACAAAAATTAATACAATGTACAAACGTTGTACTAATACATGATTAGTACATTATACCAATTTTTTAATATAATTGTAATAATTACAAATATATTAATGTGTATAAATTTTTTACTGTGCCGGTTTGTACAATGTACAAACGCTGTACTAATACACGTTTGTACATTGTACTAATTTTTATTAATATATTTGTAGTAATTACAAATTGTACTAATACTAATTTTGTTTGTACATTTACTTTTTTAATTAGTATTAAATTAGGGTTTTCAGAAACCGTTACGCACTTCGTACTAATTTTTTTTAATTTTTTTGTACATTGTACAAACAAAATTAGTACAGTTTATAATTACTACAATTGTACTAAAAAAATTAATACAATGTACAAATCATTTACTAGTACAATATTTGTACATTATACTAATGTTTGTTAGTATAATTATAATAATAACAAACTGTACTATTACGGGGAACGTCACCTCATGGGACGTTAGCCGCGTCCAATTTCCCATCTTTCTGTTATTGGCTAAAAGAAAAGGAGTTGTAATGGACTCGTAATGTTGTTCAAACTCAATAAGTGCTTTTGCTAGCACAAATCAACATACAAAAACCATCCCCGTCTTCGCCCTCGTCCTCGCCGTGAGACCCGTCATCGTTGTTGCTCCTCATCCTGAACATGAAGACTCCCTGTCCTGTGCCTGAATTGTCGTAGAACCAGTCGTGCACATTCCACATGAAATCGATGGCCGCGCCATCCATGAAGATCGTTTGGCTGCCTCTGAAGTTCCACTGCAGCCTCTTTACCTTCATCACTAACTTCCTGTCCATGTACGCGTTCAAGATCGACGGCGGCTTGTCTTGATCATTCCCTTCTCCCTTTCCTTGTTCCACTCGCCTGCATTTCACCAAAATGTCGTGGAGATCCCCCTTGGGACCAAACCGCACCTTCGTGCTGTATAGCCCGTCGCCAGATAATTCCTCTCTTTTGGAAATGAGAACTGCCTTCCCCGAGTAACTATCGTGAGAACTTGCCCCTCTGCCAAGGACGAGACTCAACTCGGAATCAATTGAGATGGTGACTGAAAACCCACTGACCGGTTCGGGAGACCATGCGTCGAACTTTGCATTCGAGAAATCCCAAGCGAGTAGGATGTCTGAATTCCAATAAGATACACTCTTCCGGCCCCTGCTCCTTAAGAACAACGAGGGGTCCGTCCCTATCTTAATGCATGGAGGCTCTTCCATGGAGTTGCTGCCAAATTCCACAATCAGGCGATGACCCCCGGAGCCTCTACACCACGTGACCATGACGAGGATCTGGGATTTCCTAGAAGGGAGGTCGGTCCTGTACACACAGGTGACTGCATTGCACACTGAAGGGAGGTTCAAAGGAGAAGGGGAAATGTAAGAAGACTTGGCGGAACGGGAGGAGCAAGAAGGGCTGGAGAAGCTCAATGCTTGGTCACCGAAGCAGGAGGCGATCTCGATCATTCTGCCCCTTGGACGCAGAGAGAAGAAGGAAAGAACTAGCGAAAAGAAACAAGGAAAGAAGACTAGAGAAGGCAAAGGCCAAGACAGAGAGTCAAGAGAGATGACAGGATGTAATACAAAAAAAAAATGAATATGATTTGATGCACCCCTCAACTGCAAAGAGATTATTAAACTACACTTAATCATGGGGGGGGGGGGACGAAGACATTATTAGGCGTATAAGGCAGGTTACAATAAAGCAGTTGGTGTAGCAAGGTTGACACTTTAGCTAGCAAAAAAGAAAGAAGACCCCACAAGAAAAAGTATGCAAATGGAAAGAAACGGGGAAGTGGGTGGCTTTCCATACACACCCCCTTTGACTCGTTATTACTTCATCGTCCTCAATCAATATGTCGTCTGGACATACCTTACAATCCCATCCCATGTTGTGTCTGGTACTAATAATTTGTACACGACCCAACACGGGGTATGTATCCGACTTCAACAAGCTTTGCCCTGCACAAACCAAAAAGAAGGCAGACCCAACAACTTCATGTGGGAATCAGAGTTCAATCCTTAGTCCCATGAAATCAACAGAAGCGTCTCAAAACAAAAGGCAGCCTAGCAAGATCATCGCGACAATAATTGAAGAAACCCAACAGACAGAGCTAATCATGATGGCATATGATGAGTTAGGCATGGGCAAAGGGCATGAATATTATCCAATCTGCTCAGTTCGTGTCGTATGCCACAAGATTGGCAAAACACTAATCGATAGATGCAGATAGCTACCTCAATGTGTAGGTACCACATGTGCAGAAAACTGGGGCCTGTCATTGTTGAACAAATCTCTCTAGGACTTTGGTCCATATCACGATGACTTCCATTGATTGAAGACCGGTTCTCCCCCACTATCAGACCCCCCACCCCCACCACCATCAAAATACCTATGAGCCGGTCTACACGGTAAAATACACGATGGGTATCTTAATTTCTGGCACAGCTACAGTGACTACAACCATAGCAACCACGTCCATAACAGTTAAGTCGCATTATCAATACTCTATCAAAGTACCAACATTATCATGAAGCAACTAGTTGAAAGATACCTCCTCTACCCCCCACCCCCACCCCCAATCCCTAGTTATCAGAAAAACAATCAACCGCTGGTGCTTCCAGAAGAAAAGAAATGGGAACAAAGAAATCCCCTACCAAATAACAAGAATTCAGTCTGCCAAATTTCAATTAAAATAACTTGGAAGCTAATGTTCGCTGCTCAATGATGATGGATCCGCATTGTTTGTCAAAGGCAAGGTACCCAGTATTACCATACAAAATTGGCCAAGAGGAATCAGGCTCTTCTTCTAATTCCTCTTGAAAGACACCTCTTATTGGATAAAGCTGTGTTGTGAAAAGGTGATTGTTACCGATGAGATTGACCACATCCCATCAACCGTGGATGCAAAATAACTCATTTTCAATCCATTGTCAAAAACTAAGATGAAGTTCCTGAGGAAACATATTAAACTTTTGGCCTTGGAACTGCTCTTCCAGGGGAGACCAAACACCAAGTGCTAGATAGGGCTGACATAGTTGGAAAATCGGCCTGTCGAGCATCAACAGAGGAGAGAAACCGATATCAGCACAACATATGTGGTAGGAAAATACAAGGATCAAACTATAGAAAATGATCGTAAAATAAAATAAAAGGCATGTTTTTAGATCAGGCAACGCATAATCAAGTATGGGAATCAGTAACCACCAACCATCTCACAGCCCATAAGACAACTGATCGAAAAGCCTATGGTTCAACAAATGACTAGCAAGGAGAAGTTCCTTCAAGTTTTAGACAATGCGCAGGGATTCTTGAAATCATAAAGGACCAGACGATTGGGGAAACGTTTCGAGAGACAGAAAACGCAGTAGGATTACAACCACTTCCATAAATTACATCACAAAGCTGCGGCAGCAATTCCTTTCACTAAAGTGGGAACCGGTAAGCACTGAACCAGCTCAAAATTGAGTGATAGGGGAGAAAGAGGGAAAGAACCTTCCGCACGATAGCTCACTTCGCTCGGAAGCTTCGAGACAAGGCAAGCGGATGCGACCGCACTGTGAGTCGGAAGCAGAGAACTCAGCTCCCTCCTAACCAACCTAACCATTACCATCATCATCAGCAGGACCACAACAAACCCAAATCCCAAAAAAAAAACCCTCAGAGTTTTCGACAGGGAATTGCGCTTACCTCGAGGACGCGATTCGACCATGATAACCGGCGGGCCTAAAAACTCCGGCCATTCTGACAGGACTAGCCGTTCTGGCAGCCGCAGCAGTGTTCGCCACCGCCACCGCCATTGCCATTGCACGCATAAAAGCGCACCGTCCGGCAACCGTCGAAGCCATCCGCAACCGAACAACCAGCCGCAGGTGCCTCCCACCGGCCGCCGTTGCTCCGCCTGTACCGTTGATCCGGCCTTTATCCCTAAGACCACAAACCCCTTGCTAAAACCATCTCCCTGCCGCAAGGGCCTGCTCTTTACCAACGTCTCAGAGTCCAAGTGCGGCCTTCCCATAAGGCCCATTAATCCAATTATACTTGGATTGGGCCCTAAGCCCATTACAGAATCCACACCCTCAGGGCCCAGTTAACTACTAACCCCAAAGCACGGAATGACACGATTTAAATGGTTTCAATCATGTCATGAGTTAGAATTCGGGTTTTAAAATTAGACACAGTTTGATATAATAACAAAAATTAATATAATTTGAATTATTTTTATTTTAGGTTAAATATTTTATGTATAAGTAATGCATTCAAAGAGAAGAATTATTATAATTATTAATTTTTAAGCTTAATTCTATTTTAATTATTCTAGTTGTGTTTTCATATTTTAAATGTTGTTACAATTTTTTTATAATTTGGAACAATCATTCCTAATAATTTGCTTAAGTAATTTTCAAACGGTTAACTTAAATAGAGTTGTGCCGTTAACGGGAACATCATATACCTGTTAAATTAGCATATAAATCAAGCTCAACTCAAATACTTCTTAATGAAATTTAATAAAAGAGAGTATAATCAGGGATCACAAACTCATTGCTACCTCAGATGATATATATATAGCCCATCGAAACTCCCCCCAATCCCCAAGAAAAGGAAGACATAACATGCAAAAACAGCAAAGGAATCTAGGGCGAAATTGTGGGTCATTCTTCCATGAGCCTGTTGTCCTCCTCAGATTGCTGTTGAAAGGCATCGACTTTGATCGGCATAGTATCTGGACCATTAACCAGCAATTCGTCTGGTGCTTGGATGAGTCTGATGCCTTGGTCCAACTCCTTCTTCGCCTCCTTGTACTCCTTCGCCTTCTTTCCCTTGAACCTGTCAGTAAGATGCCAGACGCAGACATTAGCACGACACGCCTTGTAATCAGAAAACAATCTGTAGAAGGTGCCAACTGAAAGAGCACGTGAGACTAACCTCTTCTCGATGTGTCTCGCCTCCCTTGTAGTCCTGACTTTATCAATCTTCTTAATGGCTTTGAGAGTACTCTCCGCAAGATTCCTATCGTATCTTTCGGGTCGATTCCTCTTCCTCTCAAACTCAAAGGTCGAGTCCTGAACATGATAATAATTGCAAAGGGCATAAATAACAGCACACCGGACAACATTTACATCCACAACACCAATGGAGCCGTCAATACATGCAACGCTCCGACTATTTCAGTCTTTCTTGTCCTCACCTCGGTCATATCCTTTCCATGGAGCCGCCTATACGCCTTCGTCCATTTGACCTTACGAGGATTCCTCTTCATCTTGAAGTTTTTATGGCATTTCGACCGACAGAACCTAAATATCTGCGCACATAAAACAAGTCAGGAGTTTTCGAGATTACGAACGCCACTGCCGCTAAAATCACAAAAGATGTTCCTCTTCAGTCCAATTTAGATCAACCGCACGAGGCACAAGAACAGTAATCGAACAATTCAATGCGACCCGAGAGGAGAAGGACCTCACCCTCGCATCGTTGCGGACGAACTGAATCCCGTGGCCTGGGTATATAGTCGATGAACAGAACCAACACTTCTCCAACCTCATAGCGACCCGATTTCACCGACAAACCCCTGTCAATCAACAAAGGGGACCAAACGCCCCCGCATCAACATCTAACAACCGACCATATCACACCACAGATCGACTAGAATCTAACGAAATCGAGCGCCAGATATGGGGGTGATAAATCAAAGGTCGAAGAAGAAGTACACGAACCTCGGGTGGGGAAACCGAATGAGGTCGGCTAGGGTTTTCGTCAAAAATTCCAGAGGGAGGGTTTATTAATCTTCTTGGGCCGGGCAGTTAGCCAGTACAGCACTTGAGACCCACTCACTAAAATTTTAATTAGTTTTACAAAAATAGAAAAAAGATGGACTATATATATATATATGTTATAATTACTTTTTTGCCCAAACGTACCGTTACGTGGAAATGTTATTTGAAATGATATTTAGAGGGAGCCCGATAATCATGCTTACGTGGGAAGGGTCCTCCTAAAAACATCCTAAATCCTTAGGTTGTAATAGGAGGCCCCGCCAGCTGTAACCTCTTCTTTCTCCTAACAAAGACGACAACGTACCTTTTCCCTCTGCTTCCACTCACTACACTCTGCTGCTCTGTCCCAGGAGGCACTCCCCTCCTCCCCCAAGTCACGTTATCCCCCTTCCTCTGCCCATTTCTTCCCCTCCCCTCGCGTTCCGGCCTCTTTCGCCGACGCCCATTTCTGCTGCGCCGTTTTCCTCCTTCCTAGATCTGCCGCGTTCGATCCATGTCCTAAATGGCAATGTGCGGCGGCAGCTGCTGCTTCCTTTGTTGATCCCCCCCAACCCTCCATGCCCACCTCCGACTCCAAACCCCGGCCCAAGCCCGGATCATGGCCTACCCCGTCACAGCCGGAGGCTTCCCCCATTCCTCCGTCCTCCTGGGCGAAACGCACCGGATTCCTCCCCAAGTTCTCCGGCGAGACCACCGCCTCCGACTCCGGCCAGATTTCCCTCCCTCCTCCGCCTGCGAGGGTGGCGAAGGAGCCCGAGAGGACTCCTCCTGCAGCTGCTGTGAATGCCAACGGGGGGAGTGATCACAAGACGGAGAGCCGGGAGCCTGATCTGGAGGCCGGGAAAGTGTTGGCCCAGCAGAAGGCGATGCCAGTGGCTAATGGGAAGACCGGGCAGGAGCAGGCTGTTAAGAGGAGGAGGGATTCGGATGGCGTTGGGGGGCCGGTGAAGGGAACGAGCCCTGGTGGGAACAGGCGCTCTGTTTCTGGAGGGCAGGGGGATGGGATGAGGCGAGCACCGGGCAGGTCGGACGAGGCGGAAATGGTGGGGGAGGATGACGGCTTCTTAGGGAGGCATGCGCACATGAAGTATGAGCTCAGAGATTCGCCTGGACTGGGTTAGTAATTCTCTTCTTTAGTCGTTTAGATTCCAATGGTCCAATTCGTTATGGCTATCTTCGTCCTTCTGGTTGTCGTTAGTATGCTGCAGAATTATTAGCGTCGAGATGTTAATGAATGGGATTAAGACTGATATCGACACTCTCGAATATGCTCTCAGATTGATTCCATGCGTAATTGTCCTGATGTTGCCACCGGCAAGTGGCAATTTGTTTGTAAGCTTGTCTTTTTGTCGTGAACGCAATTCAAATGAGATAGAGCACGCAATGGCCGATGTTACACAAGGTGAAGGTAGTGAACTAGACTCGAAGATGTCGAATCAACATGCAAAGACGATGTTTACCTTTGTAACTATCTAGGTGCTATGTTTTGGGAGCCAGGGGTTGGCATGCCTAGAATTGAATAGGCGTCTTGGCCATGATTGTTATTGCATTGTCCGGAAGGTTGCTCTTGCATCCCATCAAATAAAAATTACATGATGGAACAATTTTAGTGAGAGAGGGATATTAGACAGTTGGTATGGGCGGCTAGCTACATTTTTTCTTTTGAGAAAATCACGTCTCTTTTGGTAGGTGGTTTTATCAATTTAAAGGTTGGGTTCACTACTTTGGGTTGATTGTCTGGTTGGTTGATTCAGTTCATTCGAATGGTAATTGCAGTACCAATTGGATTCTATGGATTCCAGCACTTCCTTTCGATGTTGGGCTCTTTGATTCTAATTCCTCTTGTTATAGTTCCCGCAATGGGCGGCTCACATGTAAGTAATCATCTTGAAAATATCTCATTTCAATTCTCCTTGTACCTGAATAAAGTACTTATTTACTTCTGCTTCTCATAATCTAGGAGGATGCGGCTGCGGTGGTTTCAACTGTGCTCTTTGTCTCCGGCGTGATCACGCTATTGCATACATCTGTTGGGTCAAGGCTGCCCCTTGTTCAAGGTCCATCCTTCATCTATTTGGCTCCAGCTTTGGCAGTAATTAACTCGCCGGAATTCCTAGGTCTGAATGGCAACGTAAGTCATCTATCGTAGCCATATACATCTTATTATACTACTTGATGGGTTGCTAGCATGAACTCATTTTCAATGCGATATGCATTGTCCGGTCTCTTCTTCTCGCACGTTTATTTCTATTCCACCATTCGGGAGTATCAGTGATTTATACTGCAGAGAACTGGGATTACAAGTTCTTTTATTTTTCTCCCTCTTTTTTGCTTTTCATGGGAGGAGAATAGGTTTGAAGTTTTTGCTTGCTCCCTATCCTTTCGTAGGAGAGAGCAGTCCAAAGGATTCCTATTATTTTATAAAGTATGCGCATGAGAGTGTCTCGGGCCAATAAATTTGGGAACTCTGACATAGAAGTCGTGCATTGTGACAGAATTTTAAACACATTATGAAAGAGCTGCAAGGTGCTATCATCATTGCTTCTGCTTTTCAGACGATACTGGGATACAGCGGTTTGATGTCGCTGCTATTGAGGTGAGAGTTGGGACTAAGATGAGCAACCCCCCCCCCCCCCCAACTTGTCCTCTTCGAATGCTGTAATTGATTCTGGGTGGTTGTTTAAATTCTACTGTTTCCCTGCAAACTGTTTCTTCAACGTCAGTCATAAATAGAGCATATGTATTTTTGTTGTGAGGCTTACATGGGGTGAATCTGCCAACCCTTGGTGCACTAATCTTTTGGCTGGATCCTCTTAGGTTGATTAATCCTGTGGTGGTGGCCCCTACAATCGCCTCTGTCGGGCTTTCGTTTTACAGTTATGGCTTTCCAGTTGTTGGGAACTGCCTCGAGATTAGTGCTGCACAGATCCTATTGGTCGTCATGTTTTCTCTTGTAAGTTTAAACTACCGTCTAACACCTTCTGTTATTCTTTTCAGTTACGTTTTATGCCGTTCAACTAATTGGTCCTTACGTTTGCGCAGTATCTTCGGAAGATATCAATTTTTGGTCATCGTGTCTTTTTGATTTATGCAGTGAGTTGCTGCTAGATTCTTGTTCTTCTTTCTTTAGCACTTCTTCTTTTGTTTGCGGGCGGTCCAGTTGATCTATGTAATCGACATGCCTTTCAGGTTCCTTTAGGCCTTGCCATCTCATGGGCAGTTGCATTTCTCTTGACCGAGACCGGACTGTACACATATAAAGGTTGTGACCCGAATATTCCGGCTTCAAACATAATATCTGAGTATTGCCGGAAGCATATTACTAAAATGAAGTATTGTCGAGTTGACACTTCACATGCACTGAGGTCATCCCCATGGTTTAGATTCCCTTATCCGCTGCAGTGGGGAACTCCTGTGTTCCACTGGAAAATGGCAGTCGTCATGTGTTTCGTGTCAATAATAGCATCAGTGGACTCGGTAAGTCTTGCATCTCCTTTATGAGACAGTCTGGCAAATTGCACTGAATGATCACTTATTTGTCTCCTCGTTGAATACTTCTGGTTTCTGTCTTCCTCAGGTTGGTTCCTATCATGCGTCTTCACTGTTGGTGGCGTCACGACCACCTACCCCTGGTGTTCTAAGTCGAGGGATTGGCCTAGAGGGCCTTTCTAGCGTCTTGGCTGGTTTATGGGGCACAGGGACAGGGTCTTCGACACTAACTGAGAATGTGCACACCATCGCTGTTACCAAGATGGGTAGCCGCAGGGCAGTCGAAGTCGGAGCATGCATTGTTATCATTTTGTCTTTTGTGGGTAGGGATTTACGAGAACCCTCTTCCAAACGTGGTTCTTCAAATGCTTTTGCCAAGATGCATGGCGTTAACTTCTTCTCTTTTGCAGGTAAAGTCGGTGCGTTCATTGCTTCGATCCCATTTGTCATGGTTGCTGCGCTTCTTTGCTACATGTGGGCAATGCTTGCGGCTTTAGGCCTGTCAAATTTACGATACAGCGAGGCTGGAAGCTCAAGAAACATCATCATAGTCGGGTTATCTCTATTCTTCGCCCTTTCTATACCTGCCTACTTTCAGCAATACGGCATCTCCCCGAATAGCAATGTCTTGGTCCCGAGCTACTATCAACCTTATACTGTAGCCTCCCACGGTCCCTTCCGCACCCCAAATCCCGGGGTAAGCTACCTGGGGATGTCTCATCTGTTTAGAACCCTCAAATAGTGTCTGTGACAACCATCTTCCTCTGACCCGGGACGGGATGTCCTTGCCAGGTGAACTACGTGATGAACACATTGCTGTCAATGAACATGTTTGTGGCATTTGTCATGGCCATCATTCTGGACAATACGGTCCCGGGCAGCAAGCAAGAGCGCGGGGTGTACGTGTGGTCCGAAGCCGAGGCAGCCAGGAGAGAACCTGCCGTCACCAAGGACTACGAGCTCCCTTTCAGGGTAGGCAAGTTCTTCAGATGGGTGAAATGGGTGGGGCTATGACGACTGCCCTTAAAACAATCTCCGGCTTCTCGAATATCCACCACCCCTTGCATACCATACCAGCAGAGGACATCTCCGGCAAGTGTTGTAATGTTGTTCAACGGCAAGAGAGAGAAGTAATCCGCCTCCGTTCTGATCACGCGGGCAATGGTGTATAGTGTTTCTGTGTTTTTTGGTTTACCGCGTCGGTTAAACTTTGTATTCGGACAACACGCCCCCGGTCCATGGCGAGTTCCTTCCCTCCCTCCCTATTGGGTGAGTAGAGTTTTTGTACATCAAAGTCTAGAAACATCAAGAAACGGCATTCCTCCCATCGTCGTCATCTCCTCACCTTTTTTTAATAGAAGAAATTCGAATCCAAGAGTACACACCAAGTAGACACGCTGACCAACTAAAACTTCCCGCTTTTTATCCGCCTCGTATCATCTTTCTTTTGGTCTTCCTGTACTTACACAACAAGACAGTTTGCATACACGGATGATTTACAACAGAGTATGTCCTTACAGACACTATGAATTCACGAAAAGTAAAAGAACGACAAACGGGGATGGCTGGAAACTGCGGGCTGCAGCACAGGCTATGGGAACCTCCTCTGCTGGAAGTTGCCTTCAACAGAGTGGACGGACGGACGACGGGGAAGCTTTTTGGACACCTTGAGACAACACCAAGGAAATAGGATGAAGAGAGCACAGTGCAGGAACGATTAACTACCTTTTGGACATATGGTTGTATTGTAACAATGTATTAATTAAATCCAAGGATCGTCATTTGATTTTATCATGGTATCAAGAGTAATGTTTGATCATGTGCCACAAAACTCGCCGTTAATATAGTTCAGCATCAATGGTTCGATTGCCGTTAAATATATCCCGCCACGTGATGAGAAGGCTGATATTTTTACCAAGATCCTCGACTGGCGTTAATTTGTTGATCAATGCAACAATCTCTTACTCTTTCTCAGTATTAGATGTAATAATCCGACCATTGATCTACTGTTCCTTTTATCGAATGTCTAAATGTGTTGTGTATGTTTTCTTCCTCCATTCCGGAGAAAGTGGTAAAGTGTGAAATGGTCCTCAAATCGAATGGGGATGTTGATTTCGAAAATGATTTGTTACAAAACGTTCGAATGGAGCAACACGATCTCGGAATTCAAACAGATTGACAAAAAATGGGTGTGGTTTAGTTATAGGATGGCCTTGAAGGCCTGGCATCCATGGAAACCCAAGTGGTTGCAGGAGACAATGCCGGTCCAGCATTTGTTGCTCATGGGGCCAAGACCCGGTTCCCTCGGGATGGTCAGCGGCCTGCTTGACCTGAATAATAGGAACGGTGGAGCTGCCTTTTAGGGGATTCAATCTTCTGGCCAGATTAAGAAGTAACAACGTTAAGAAGTGAGTGTTCTTGCCTCTGGGGTAAGAAGGGCCTGTCAAATAGAGGCATGAGTTGTGCTCTGGGAATCATTTCCTTTCTCAGCATCCTGACCTCTTCCTCTTCTAACATCTGCAGACCGAAACAATCCTTGTCACTCTTTATTTTCCACGCGAAAAATGCTCTCAAAGGAAGGTTACCTTCCGCAATTTCTCCTCCCGCTTCTTCTGTTGTTCCATGAGGAATATCTTGGTGGCCACCTGCACTCACCGTTTGCCATGCGTGCTTAACAGTTGCAAGGACATGCTTTTTACAGGTTACTATGAGTACTAGTGATGGGTATGTGAGAGACTTGCCGTGTAGTTGAAGATCGCCCTCTTTGCCGCTCGCTGTTGCGTGTGAAGCTTGACGTCAACCGGTTTGGTGTTCTCTTTCGTCAAAGGCTTCTGGGATCGAGGCTTTGGTCCAAGATCTCTTACTTCCTCCTTGGCCTGTAAACAATGGAACGTTAACTAACTTGTCAGATAATGTTCACACTCGAGAGCTTGACAGCTACGACCATTTTGATGCTTCATGATCGATGATCCGTCAACTAACATACGTAAACATTCTCATGCATAGGAACATCAGACTCCGGAGTGAGATTCCAACTACTTAAGTTTGCAAATATTGTCTGCGAAAACGCGCGTTGAAAAGCGGCCCTACGTATTGCGAGGTCAAGACCTTGGGAGGGGACTTTGGCAGTGTCCTCTCCGGGGACTTTGGGGGGGACTTCGGCAGTGTCCTTTCCATGCCGTTCTCTAAACTGGGTGCAACAGTGAGCGTGTATTAGGGAGTGTGCCGAGGTGTGAGCTTCAGACAAGGGTTGCCTTCTGTATATATAGGTTGGAAGTGCGAAGTTTGGAGACTTGTAGCCATCCTTATTCATTTGTTGGCATATCACAGGCATGACCCTTTTTTACCAAACTGTCTATGATTATAACTCTAATTCACATTTGGATCCACCCAATTCAAAGCTGTCACTATATTCTGAGCCCCACTTCTTTGCTGATTGAATTACTTACCAAACGCCATTCATGTTATTTATCTGTAGGACACTTGAGCAAGAACAGGTTAACATCATTGCGCCATGAGTTCCTTGTTGAAGTTGTTACCTAACGAGCTAGTTGAACAAGATCGACGGAGGAGGAAGACCTAATATGACAGCGACATGCGTCGAAATGGAAAAATGCAGCCAGTCAGATAAGTATTTATGATTGATTTTTATTACTTGCACATTACGATTTTGATTTTGGTTCAGAGTGACTCTAGTCATCCATTTGTGCTATAGGAAACTTTTTCCATTACAAGGAACTGATCTAGATGACCAACCCGAATCCCGTCCAAGAAATTGGATTGAGCAACTGACCTCGATAGCGCCGGCAAGTTGCTTATGCTCTAGCGGTCTTGTTGTCCCTGAATATACATCACATGTCCAATTTCGGTCCCAACTTGATGACTTCTACACAAGGCACAAACTACCTTTGATAATGCAGCAGGCCAAATCTTATAGTGACATCACTCTGTAAAGTTGAACAACTGACTGTGATCAAACTTGGGAAAGAGTTTGGCTTCACCATATAGGGGTTGTTCTCATCCCATTCAAGTCTCTATGCTAAACAATATGTGCAGGGCTTTACCTCTCTTCAACCGATCTCCTCTTCAATCCCCTCATGCATGTGCTCGAGGAAGTGAGCCAACTCTTATCATCAGATAAATCAATTCAGGTACTTGAAGTGCAAAGCCAACATCATATTCGTTGTTTCAATCTCTGCCGCCTGAACTAAAAAAAAATTATAACCAATGTGTAAGTCATTCAGCCACCTGGACTTTAAAAAATGCATAGGACAGAATTATGTTATTTATTTCAACCATTCTAGGATCAGACTAAAACTAGGGATCAATGTGAAAGAAAACCTGCAAAAGGAAAACATTGCTATATAGTTAACCCTTTAGGGAAAAATCCATGAACGAAGATATTGACACTCATTGGCACCGCAATCTGCTCTCAGGAAGGAGATGCTGCTCTTTGAAGCAGAAGCGTTGAATTTTTTGATCTTTTAAAATTGAAGGACACAACAGACAAGACATTGTTTCAGCAAACATTACTACCGTTGTCCGTAACACCAGCAAATTTGGGCTTTCTATCAGCTCAGTCAATCAGTTACTATCTACCTTCATGGGAGTGACATTATATGTGGAAACTCCAGTTACTGGCGTAGAGCTCTTGTTTTCTGCAGTGTAAAATGTAAGAGCACTTTCTCCGGGGATGACTCCTCCCAGACCAAACAAGCCAGGGATACCGCTTCATAAGATTATGTGACCAAATCATTCTCAAAGGTGGAGAGGAAGCACTAGAACCACTCTTTGTGTGGGAGTGAATCTCCATGGAATTTCATCCGGCATTAAACTGAACAGTAACTTCCCTGAAGTTACATAGCCAGGATTAAATATTACTTACAAGAAAACATATACCTGCGAGTAACAAACAAATAGACACACCTCGAGGTAACAGTTGCATCTTTAGCATCCGAGCAATCTTTTCTTCAAAGCTCTACAATGCACAAGTTCTTGTAATGACTACACGGATCATTCTACTAGGAAGTTCATCTAATAAAATGAGAATAAAGTCGAGCAAGAGTTATTGACTACATAACCTCCCTTACCTCACACCGATGCACAGTACATCCGTACCCTGTAGCTTGACAGAATCTCCTATACAGCGGGACGGCAGCATAACTGCTCCCAACCATCGGTACAACCAAAGCACTCAGATACCAGACAATCTTTCGCGAGCTCTTCTCCGAGGGAGCAACACGCCTTGGCATAACCACGGCTCGTAGCTACAAATACAGGGCTGTAGTCCCCACGGCTGCAAGATATCCGGGGACGTTCATTCAGCTTGTTAAACGACAGGCTGCTAAATACACATTCCAGAATCCTACCGGCCCGATGGCCAACAAGCTTCTCTCCATAACTCGAGTCAGGCGAAACGCCCTTCCACCTAGAAAATCCGCCGCCAGCAATAAACGCAAATCAAGGTAAAGAAAAGACAAATCAGCCCTAGATGAGGATGATGCCAAGGGTTACCCCCACAAAAAGGAAGTCCGTCGAGGAGGAGGCAAAGGTGGTCGTCGGAGGGGAGAGGGCGGGGGGCGGCGGTGAAGCGAGAAAGGACGAGGACGACACGCCCGACGATCAGCTCAGCTCAGCTCAGGTCAGGTCAGGAGGATGATTGTTTGGGCCTGTGCTGAGGACCAATGGGCTTGTTATTATTTGGGCCCAAAATTACGGCCCACTTAAGGTAAATATAATAATGGTGTTTTTTTTTTTGGGGGTGTCGGCTCTGGTTCCAAAATAACTTTCGGCCGGAATGGAAATATTTTCCTGCTGGAACAGGGGAATGCAAACCGGGAGAGCAAAAGCTACGTCAGTCTACATCACTCTCGACTTGTATTTATTGATTGGGTGGGGTGCGCGTGTGGAGGATAAGAATTTTTGGGAGTTGGTCCATCAATTCAGAAGGAACGTAGAATTTTGGGTGGGGGATGCAACCAACCCCAGAGCAAAATAACAAACCAGGGAAAAGGAAACAAGACATACATAGAATTGCCTCCAAATTCATGAACCTTCCCCCCTTATTATTTTCCTACGTTTAAATTCGTAAAATATTTTGTTGATTGATGCAGTAAGTTGGTGTTTGTACTCCGAAAAAAAATTAAAAAAAATTTTAGTATGGCATTAATTAAGTAAATATAAATTTGGACGAATTTATCGCGAGCTAACCTTTATTAAAGAACGAAAAAACTATTATCTCCTCTTAAATCATTTTAAGTGAGAAGAATCGTTTGTGCGGTGGTCATGTATTCTGCCGACGTGTCGTAAATTGTTTTATTTCGTATTATTTGAAATCTGAAATGTATAATGCTTTTTTAATTGATTTATACAAACCCCCCATATGCATAACAATAATAATAATAATAATAATAATAATGATAATGATAGGACTTCCTCCTGAATTGCCACCATTGGAATTTGTCGGGTGGGTGGGTGGGTGGGTTTGGCCTTTTGGTTTTGGTTGCTTGTTCCTATCCCCTCTACAAAATATCTACAAAATAAGCCGACTCCAATACCTACTCCCTTTTTATTATAATAAAATTTCAAAAAAAAAAAACCCATATACCTGAAATTTGTGCACGCTTTTTTTTTTTTATTAAGGTTAGGAGGAGAGGAGTAGGACGACGACATGGGGAAACCTCCACATGTCCCCCGCCAAATTTCCTCTTTATTCTTTATTTCACTCTTGGACGACCGTCACGTCCAATAATAATCCAAATGCTTCAGCTAAGATACTCTCAGTCAGTGTGACTTCACCTGCAACCGGCTACTACCCCTCCCCCCGGTTACCCTCACGAGAAAAACCAAACCTCCGCTTATAAATGAGGGGAGTGACCGACCTCCACCGCCAAAACGGCCTTTCCCTCCTCTTCTCCCATGAGCCTCCCTCCTCTTCTCCCCTGCCCTCTCCGTTTCCACCGCTCCGTCACGTGATCTGCTATGTTATCGGCGGGGAACTCCACTGCCTAAGCTACCCTCGCCACCCCCACTTGACTCCCCCTCACTTTTAACTGCTCCGAGTTTTGGCCACTTCCTACGGGATGCCGAACTCGAAGAGCAATCACGGCGGTAACTGGAGGATGGGATCGGTTGAGGAGAAAGGCGGGAACCGTGGCGACGGCGGCGGCGGCAGGGCCAGCTTGATCGGCGGTAAATTGTCGTCGTTCAACGGCCGGAGCGTGGCTGAGGGAGCGATGGCTGCGGCAACACGGTTGCAGAGGCCGAAGACTGTCGACAACCTTAGGAGAGTTGTAGGGGAGAGGCAGGAGGGCACGGACGAGAGGCCTCGGCTGCTGACGAAGCTACTAATGAACGTGACTATCCAGGGAAGCCTGGGGGCCGTGCACGTGGTCATGAAACCTGAGTCGACAGCCGAAGATCTGATCGCGACGGCTGTGGCCCAGTACGTGAAGGAGGGACGAAGGCCCGTGCCGCCAGCGAAGGATCCGGCTGTGTTCGACCTCCATTACTCGCAGTTCAGCCTAGAAAGTACGTCTATCGGACTTCCTCTTCCGACCAAGAAGAACTTTTGGGACAGAATATAATGGTGGTGTTGTGGTGGATTGGATCAGGTATCGTGCGGGAGGAGAAGCTGATGAACTTGGGATCGAGGAACTTTTTCCTCTGCAAGAAGCGGAACACCGACGGGGGCTTGACATGCTTGCCTGAGAGTCGCGGCAGCCGGGGTTCAGGATGGGGGGAAGAGGAGAATCCGGAGAAGGCGGTGTTCGACTGGCTGAGGTTCATGGAGTTGTTGCTGTGAGTGATGGATAGGAACTAAGGAGTGAAGATAAGATAAATATCTTCCCTGTATGTAATTTGTCCATAATCAATATCCATAGTTATAGTTGTTTATAACGAGTGATCCTGGAATGTGATAATGTGCTTATTTCAGCCTCCAGTCCTTTGCTTCTTTTTGTGTTATTAAAAAAACTTCATATTTACAAATGCTAATAATTATATTTATAAGTAAACATGGGCTTCTGCTTCTGGTCCATAAGTGGGGAGGAAAATTGTGTTTTCAAAACACTTCAAATATCATTTATAAGTCGACGTTTTAAATTGTAATTGAGTAAATTTATCGAAGTCTTTTAAATTATTATCGTGTCAAACGCTGATTATTTAAATCAACGAATTTTTTATAAAAATTAGAAACCGTTGCTTCAAATTAAGAATTAGAGGCTCTGAATTTTGATTAGTATATAACTTTTTTTTTTTTAGCGTAAACCTGTCCGAAATCCAAACTCCAACGATTTCATTCAACGTCAATATCACAACCTCATCTTCATCCTAATTACTCGGGTCGCATCCATCCATTCATTTATTACGCACACAAATGCCACTCCCTTATTCTTGGGTCGAGTAATGTAGGCCCAAAAGAAGGTCCGGCCCGAAAATGAGGCCCATAAGGAAGAAAACCCTACCCGGAGATACGACGACCCTCCTTAATATAAATACCCGCCGGGGCCTTAAACCCTCGATCAGTGATTGCCCTTTGGGTTTTGAAGCTTCCACCCATTTGGAAACCCTAGTTCTCCTCGACCCGATGGCCCTTCCCATGGAGTTTTGGGGTAACATCTCGTTTTTCGCCTTGTCCACGGAGTACCCGTCTCTCCTTTTCCTGTTCTCGTTTTGGTGTTTTGCTGTTCGGTCGATGGTTTCTTTCTGGAAGTTTTTGGTTGATAAATTGTGCGCCGGGTTTCCTTTCTGGAAGTATTCGAGCATTTCTTCTTTTGCTGTCGCTGTCGTAGATCGTAGTGTTTTTTGTGTTTCGACCTTTGGGAATGTGCATATTTCCGATTAAACTCGCTTGGATGATACACTCCCTGATCTTCGTTGATGTTGACTTATATTTCCCGTTTACAGGTGTCGAGGTGAAGGCTGGGCAGCCTCTCAAGGTTGACACCGGCGGAAAACTTCTGCACCTCTCTCAGGTCTGATTCCTTTGCATTTTGCTTGACTTTTCCTTTACTGGATATGCCTTTCTTGTTTACTATGGCCTTAGAGAGAAATCTGGAATTCTTTTGTTTTTTTTTTTAAACTTATTCTCTTCTTCGCTGTCTTTTTGAACACTCCTCAGGCATCCCTTGGAGAGTCCAAGAGTGGTAAAGGAAGTGGTTTTGCGCCCCTTCATGTGAAGTTTGGTGATAAGAAGCTTGTGCTCGGGACACTCTCTCCTGAGACCATCCCTCAGCTTTCTTTCGATTTGGTGTTCGAAAAGGAGTTTGAGCTGTCGCACAACTGGAAAAATGGGAGCGTTTACTTCTGTGGGTACACGTCCATTGTGCAGGATGAATATCCTTTTGCTGTTGTTTCTTTATTTTATTTATAATTGCTTGTTGTTTTTTGTTTCTTTTCTATCATGTTTGTTTCCTTAATTCTGATTTGTTCCTCTTGGCACTGAAGAATTCTCTGACGATGGTGAGTATTATGAGTTTCTCTGTTGATCTTCCTTTTACTCTCAGGTCTCTGGTTCTGATGTCCAGTATTCCGTTTTCGTGCAGAATCTGATGGTGAGGAAGAAGCAAAACTTCCCGTGTCTGCTTCAGAAAATGGTATTTACCTTTGGGGAAGCGTAGTTGTTTTATGGAATCAACTCACCCGCCTCACATTTTTGTGCTGTGTGCATGTGGAATAATTTTTTGTAGGACTTGTTAAGTCCAAGCCTGAGGCAGCTGCTGCTAAGCCAAACCAGCAACCGAAGCCTAAAGTGAGCATTGTGGAGCCAATTAAGACTGATGAGGATGCAAGTGATGAAGACGATGACGAGGATGATTCTTCTGATGAGGTATTGATCAAGTTGCCTTAATTTTTTGAAGTTTGTTACCGATGACAGTGATTTTTGTTAATTTTTTAGTAAAGGGACTGTCAGATGTGACTGTTCAAAACTGCTTTGTTTGTGTGAAATTTCATTTCTGTTTTTTATTTTCCCTGTGTACGTGGATGTTTTCTGCAGTAGATTAATTAATTCATCATTTTGCTTAATTTTTTCATTGATTGCAATATGGGACATCATAGTGTTTAAGCTATGCTTTGCCCTTGAGAACAAAACTTGGATTTTTGGCAAAAAGATTTTGGATTGTTTTGCCTGAGGACGGTCTAAATTTTCTGAAGGTGCCATGATGATGAGATCATATTTATATCTCGTTAATCTGAAGATGTCATGAGGAAAATCTCTCATCCATTCATTTTCTAATCTGAGCACCTAAAACTAAAATTTTTGTGGGGAGGGATAAATTTTTCTTGTCATCTTTCCCTGTAACCAGGACAGGATGCCTGTCTTGTAGCTTTATTTTTTGTTTTAAAAACATTATTTCTTGTTCTTTCTCTATTATGTTACAGTTGTGATACAGTATTTTACTATAGCAAGTTCTCTCCTTTTTAATCTTTCTGGGCCATATTTGTTACCCTTCAGTATTATTGTTATTGTTTGTCCAAGCTTTTTCTAATTACGTTGGCTGGCGTAGGGCGATGATAGCGAAGCTGATTCTGATGACGATGACGATGATGATGATGAGAGCGATGAGGACGAGGAGACTCCCAAGAAGGTAATGGTTAAATGATTATTGCATGGTTGCCTGCTTTGTCTGTTTCTTCAGTTCTTAATTTAGGTGAGATTTTCCTTTAGGTGGAGCCTGAGAAGAAAAGACCTGCAGAAGCTGCTGCCAAGACTCCAACGCCAAGCAAGAAGGCGAAGGTATCTACACCACAAAAGACAGGTGATTATTCTCAAGTCCTTGCCAAGAAAGCCTCAATTTATTAATAGGGTCAAGATATGTGGTCTTCATATCAAGCCGCCTGGGATCATTCTTCTTAAATTACCCAATTGTGTGTGGTGTTTTTTTTTTGTCTTGTCTGATTTTGTCATGGCACTTTAGATGGCAAGAAAGGTGTACATACAGCAACTCCTCACCCTGCGAAGCAGGCTGGCAAAGCCAAGGAGCAACCCCAGAAATCTGCTGGCCAATTCCAATGCAAGACATGCAGCAAGTAGGGTTGCTGGCACTACTACCTCCTCGCCCTCTGCTTATCTTTCAAATATTATTTTAACGTGCCATCGTTCTGTCCGGACAGGACATTCAACTCGGACAATGCGCTGAAGTCCCACTCTGCTGCCAAGCACAGCGCCAAGTAGAAGACTTGTCCGGGTTGAGGTGATGGTGTGATGGAGGTGGGGATGGGTTTTGGGTTCTCTTGGAGGGGGAGGGGATGTATTGCTGTCTATCATAGGCTCCGTGGATTTGTTAAAAAAGAGTTCCCGTGAGAACTTTGGTTTTTTCTTTTGTATTTCCCTAATCGGGCAGTTGCTGCCTTATCGCCACGGCACAATCAAATCTAATGGGATTATATAACATATGGAAAGTAAATGTGCTTCTGATAGGTGAACCCCCCTTTTTTCTTATGTTTGTATGGTCGTAAGTTGCGTGGTTAATCATAGTGTGATAAAAAAAACAGCAAGCACATCGTATAGATGCTATATATATTTGCGTTTGCCGGGAGTCGAACCCGGGTCTATTGCTTGGAAGGCAATTATCCTAACCGTTGGACTACAAACGCTGTCGTTTTGGATGGAATAATGTAATTATTAAAATCTTTAAGGGGGGGGGGGGGGATCTTCCTATCTTAGTTTCCATTAGATGCGGTCTGTCTTCTTAAGTTTTTACGGACAACAATGTAATGAAACCCAAGTGATAAAACCAACAAATTTTGTTAACGATACGAGGACGATTACTCCGAATCATTCTTTGAAAGTTCATCCATATATGGTAGAATTGCAAGCATAGAATATGGGGCAAAATGACACAATTACCCAAAGCACCATAATTTTCTACAAGAACGGTAAATGAAAGAAAAAACAAACAGTTTTTTGTTTCAATCCCTTGCCAGCATCAACGAACTTTATACCATATTAGAGTTCCTTCGAAAATATTTTTCATTACCCCTTTCGAAATTCCTAAAATAATATCTCGAATTGGATTTTGTAAAATCCGAGTTCACATTCCCTAGGCGAAAAATGGAGTTCCTTAAGGAAAATGAACGGAAACTAAAAGAAAATATGAGTTTGTCCGAGTTATTTCACAAATTATTTTACAAATTAAAGTCATTAAAAAACAAAACTTGAAAATATTGAGGTATGAATGAAAACTTTAGCAACGTTTGAGATGAAAGAACACATAGGTTTGGATAAAAGTAAATTTGTAACGCTACTATTTAGCAACGCTAAATAGTACAACTCTAAAAATTTGTATATAGTGTCGTACGCGTTTTGTAAACACAGAGTTGGAAAACTTGACTAAAAAAATCGAGTTATCAAACTCGGCTCTTTATACACCGTTGTTGGGCATTATTTATCCAAAATAAAAAATTACTGAAAATATATTTTTCTGACTAACATCAATTTGAAACAAAGCTCGCGCACCATATCAACCTCTTCGACTTCAAGTGGATCGTTATCGTTGATTTTAGATCTCCAAAATCCAGTTCGAATTGGATCAACCAACTAAAACTCCCATATCCCCCAATTGTGTCGACTGTACATCATGAAGTAAGTGTCCCTCGGATGCGTGTTAAATCGGGTTTGACCTTCCAACCATTTTGTCCACTTTGCATCAACAAGAGCCTGCTGACAATTCCATGTCGCAGCGAGGCTATGCCGGCCGGTTTTACCGAGGGGTGAGTGCCGATAATGCATTTGGAACTACATCCTACAGCTAACTCGTAATGCTCTATATTTCCCCGCATGATCAAAGCCAGGACATAACCTCCTCTGTAATCATGGAACATTAAGTTGACGACGAGACGAGCGTGATAGGTCGCACAAAACTAATGATATGAAATACAAGTTTTCCTACAGGTATATAATTGCCAATAACACTCGGAGAGGCATATGCATTCATTAACTAAAGTATAACTATCATCAACCTGTTTAGTAATTTAGCCTATGCTTTATCGAAAGTATGTTTGTAGACCTGATTCAGCCAGGATCCTTGAAATCCTCGGCGGCGGCGGGGCTTGACTTAGGATGCGATTGCTTCTGACATGGTCTTCTTGATGGCTTCGCCATACGTTCTGTGTTGATATGTAAGGGTTGACTCGAGCAAGTCCCAGAGGGATGTCTTGGGGTTCCAACCTTCAGGAGACAAACATAGAAGAACATCACACGTAGAAGAACATCACACGACAATCCGGAATGAACGCCAAAAGGGATGTCGAATGAAATCAGGCGCAACCTACCCAGTTGCTTGTTAATTATGGTCATGTCAGGGATTCTCTTGTCGCTATCGTCATATCCCATGCCGTAGAATTCTTTTGAGCTGACATCAACAGTAGGAACATCCAGAGGCGGCTCCTCTGACACCTTAGAGTACACCTGGAAAGAGCATTTTGCAAAATCTGGAAAAGTATGTGGACAGATGTAAGGGAATTGCATTGACCAAAGTAACCAACCTCAGTCATCATTTCTGCAAGCTGACGGACTGTAACTTCGTTGTTCGGATTGCCAACGTTGAAAATATGGCCATTTGCCCGAGCTGGATTTTCCTGTGAAGAGAGATTGCATCATTCAACATCAAACAGAATCAGCCTTAACAATCCCATGGAGAAAAATGATGAAATGGCAAAACGCACAATCATCAGAAGAACAGCTTCAATAGCATCCTTGATGTAAATGAAAGTTCTCTGAGATTCACCACCATCCACAAGCTTGAGTTGTTGACGGCGAAGCAAGGCCTGCAGGAAAGCAGATAGAGAACGGTGACAACGTGTTCACCTAGGAAAAGGGTTAGATAAAATAAAAAAAAATTAAGAAGAATTGGACTAACATTACTGAAGCATGCCAAAACCCTCGGAACTCCCTCACTGGGGCCATCAATGCCAGGTATAAAGTCCATCCGAGGTCCGATCCAGTTGAAGGGTCTCACAATGGTGAACTCAAGGCCATTTTCTGCTCCCTCGGCTGAAAAAAGAAATGCATCAAATAGAGAAGTCAGTCAAGTCAATCATGCAATTAAAATGACAAGAAACAAAACTTGAGGATAGATATGTAAATTGGGTTACCATATATTAGCCTTTCGATCAACTGCTTTGCACACGCATATGACCATCTCTGCTTTTCAATTGAGCCAAAGATGCAGGGAGATGCATCTTCCTTGAGAATATAATATGATGGATCCTATCATTATGAAATGAAAACAATCATTCCCTCCCGTGTCTTGCACTTTCAGACTGGCAAAGACATTCAAAAGAATTGGCGAGAACATAACACCAAAATAAAGAGAAGATGAGTGCAATCTAAATTGTGTGTGTCTGGTTTATTCGTACTCAATGTGAAATAATCATCTTCAGTAAATATGCAGATACATCAAGAATATGAAGAAACATTGCCATCATTTTCAGTTTCTCACGACTTTGATAGATACATAAAGCAAAAAGCATTACTTGGCAAGCCGAGTTTCACCTGACGAAGGGGGTGATCTTTAGGCAGGAAGCTTCCAATGGTTTTCCCGTAAACTTCGCATGTGGAGAAATGGATAAGTCTTTTCCCATTCTCCGAACAGTACTTCACCTGATTCCATCACAATCATACATTCAAATCAAGTCCTGATTTGTTCCAGAAATAAACAGAGAATCTCCCAAGACAGTAATGCTAAAGACATTGACATCAAGAACTTTTTCTGTCCACCGACAAACCAAAAGGAAAGCCACAAACAATGTCGTTTACCACAGGAAGCGCGTCAATGAAATTGCTGTAAATCGTGTCAAGAGGCCGGGTGTTGTAATCGGCCGGAGTACAGATCGCAGCCAGATTTATCACCTGCAAGGAGCATAAGCACCCCGCGAATCATCTCAAAATCGCATCAAATTTAATGAAAAGCAACAACATTACCAACCCAAACCACGATCAAGGTTTTCTATGATAAACAAGAACAAACCAGTCATGCACACGAGTTGCAAATCACACGAATACGAGTTCACATTCTCGACATTGCATGAACAGGCAAAAATTAACCCAGAAAAAGAAAATCACCCGAAAAGGCAAGATAAAGCTGGGTAATACCAGATCCGACATCTTGATGAGACCCTCGAGGCGGGAATCGTGCTTGATGTTAAGCTTGTGGAACTGAATCCTGTCACCCCAGGAGAGAACGGTGCCATCCCCGGGCTGGAGCAAATGCTTGATCTTGTCGCTGTAGACGTCGAGTCCGAGGACCCGGTGAGGGGTGTCGTTCATGAGCTTCTCGCAGAGGTGGGAGCCGATGAACCCTCCGGCTCCTATCATGCAGATCGTCAGCGGCTTAATCGGGTTCCCATCAAGATCGATCCTTGAAACCATTTTCACGACCAAGTTCGCAACTTTTTTCTGGAGGAATATCGAGCGTCGCGTCGGTTTTGGAGGGAAAGAAGAAGAAGAAGAAGAAGAAGAATATTGCAACAAAGGAAAAGAGATGGAAAAGAAGAGGGAGAGTTTGGCGACTCTTGATGGATGGACGTTATCGTCTGATTGTCTTAAATGTGTGTGGTTTTTCTGTTCTTTCCCTCCCTCTTTTGTCTCCTCTCCTGTCGATGATGGTTTGGTTTTACAAATATTCTCAACCTTCTCCCCTCGGGTTTTCTATAAACACCACACCAACACCCCTTTTTTCAATGGCAATTATCAGTATGTTTCTTGTTTCCTCTTATTAGAGAGAGAGAGAGAGGCACAGATCACCCGACACTTCAAAAATGAAATCAACATCATCACATTTTCTTTTTTTTTTTTGGGGGTGACATTAAATGTCAATTAATGTGCCGACACTTACTCTTATCACGGGAAAAGATGTCAGATGCCATTGGCTTGGCGGCCCCTTTTGCCTTTTTAACTCAAGTGGGGGACTTGTCTTCATTGGATGCTGTTAGGACACTTGGGAATGGAAGCCCATAAGCTTTTGTAATGGGAGATTGTAGACTCAGTCATCCTCTCATTTCCTGCCAGGATTAGACCAGAGCGATTCGTCGACCACGGCTGCATTTTGTCAATCTACTCGTTTTCATGTAGTGAGAAGCGGGTTCGTTACCTTCATGTGTCTCTCGCAACAGTCGAGTAATCTGACAACAGATCTGTCATCAGCATTACCTTCATGCGGACTACTGTCGCGAGAAAGAAAGAGTAATTAAGAGAATTAGAAGGAAGGCGTTGGTAGAGAGATGAGAACGGGGACACTACGAGAAGAACAGTAAAGACAATCGACGTCTCAACTCTAATGCAGGATGCAGCAGTAACGACAGCATTTGAACTTGCAGAAGTAGATGCGATCTCGTGTTCTGGGCCGGCAGTGCGACCCAAAAGAACATCCTCGTAGTATCAGACTTGTCTACCAGCACAGATACGTACTGAAGCAAAGTTGAAGGCAACTCGGTGTCACGCATTTATTTTGTTTATTTCCTGCAGGAGCTTGTTTTTGGAGAAGTTTCAGCTGTGGAAAGTGTTTCCTATTAGTTGCTTGCGCTGGATTTTCCAGTCCCCACCTGGTTCCGATTTGCATGCGATGATAAACAACGACTTAGAAGCACCTTAGCGCACCTATCAGTCAGCACCTCTAGAGCAGCAATGTTGTACCCTTTCCCCGTTCTCGAGTTATACTCTGTTGGATTGTCTTCTCTTTGTCCAATTTTGAAAGTTTAACTTCTATTTTTAGTTATGTAAACTGTACTTGAATGAGAAGGAATTATTGATGATCTCTTCCTGAAATAATCCATACCCTCGCTGGGCCTGTTACTGGAAAGCATGAGAAAACAAGAACCAGACAAGTTCAAGGATGTCATGCACTTCATTCTTCTGGGAGTGAGCGGTATCCTTCTTGCTTAACCAATTGATTTTCCTTTTTAGTTTTGTTTTCCTTCTGCTAGGTAGGCTGGAAAGTCCTGATCATTTGGTTTGGAAGATGGCGAGCAGAATTGCTTTGGCATTTTCAATTGTAGCTCCATTTGCGAGATTTCGACTGGGAATTTGGCTTGGCTGTCACCAAAAAGTCTCACACTGTAGTTCAGTCAAAAGAGTTAAGCAGCACGGCAGATCATCCTCATTTGGCACAATTAGGAAATGAAGTAGTCAGCGGTGAAGGTGATGGCAATTTAAGTGTGCTCTCGGACGACTCTGCTGATTCTTCCTTGCAGCCATTTGTTAAAAGAATCTCAAGAATATCAGTGACCTCCTTCTCTGTATGATGGTGCTTTACAAAGCTGTGGCTGCAGCATAATCCTAATGAAACGACGCGTAAAACCTACACCTAAACCTGGCCAAAATAGATACAAGGGAGAATCCTCCCGTGTGTGAACGAGAAATGCTGCCTCCCGATGGGAAATCGCAATGACAATACACCAAGAGGAGGATGATGAATCTAGATCTCGCTAACGCTGCTATGAGAATGCAGTGGCCCATAGAACTGAGAAAAGGATGGCGCCTGCGATTACAGAGAGCCGTGTCGATGCCCCATGCATGGCACTTTTGTTGTCACCCGACCGCCCCGTGTTGACATAGTTGTTTCTCCCGGTATTAATAGTGGTGGAGACATTCACCGACTTGGAACCTGATCGACGTCAAAGCAACAGTCGAACATTAGGGTAATCGACGATTCATAACTTGCCAAAGATACGACTCGGCGTAACTTACAGTTGTATTTTGCCCATCCGATCCTTTGATTGGCGAGATCGTAGATGATTATCTTATCCTTCAGAACAAGATCTGCAGTAAAATAAGCCAAATATTTAACCTTTCAAACTACAAATACAAAAGAAACCGATTGTACGAACAATTATTTAAGTCTTTGTTCTGCAAACCATACCTCCTAAGATTGTCATATCTTGTCCTGAGATTTTAGAAATTCCCATGCACCATACTTGAACTCCTCCCTGAAAGATTTACACCATGAAGATCATTAGTCGGAAACTGGAAATTTCTTCCGTGGAAAAAATGACAAATAATGGTGATTAACCGGAATTCTTACAACTGAATCCTGCTGCAGAAGGTAGTCCTGAGGACCTAGCATCATCGTAGCCCCCTCGAAATTCAAGCTAATTTGAGGGAAGACCTCCGCCACACTGCAAAAGTTTAGGGTGGCCGTGATCGCGTTAACATACAAATGGGAAGACAGTTCGAGGACAAGGAGAGGGGACAGGCGAAACGAGCTGGAAACCTGGACGTGATCATGTAGCATTGGGATCCCTGGGAAGAAAACACTCGAGCAGACCCCGAAACTGATTCAGTAATCTGATTAAGCAGATGAATGGACAGTTCAGACTAATTGATTACAGCGAGATATCTTCTCATTGATTGATGTCAATGGGGTGACTTACGGCTGTGACAAAAGGACTGTACGCTGCTTCGGCTAAGTATGCTAAGGTGGTCCCTGAATCGATTATAGTCCCTTTGCCGTTCGATGTGGAGAACACAGTAGAATCGATCGCCAGCTTCTGACCGCCCACTGAAATGCTCTGCAGATTCAAGTTATAATGAGGCCTACAGAAGTTAGAGAGGCAATTTATCAGTAAAGTGGAATCCGGTCGACATCTGTTTAAGCGTGGAAAACTGCCTGAGTCTGCTTTTAAGTACGTACTGTGATGGGACCAATGGGCTGTACACAATGTTCGGCTCAACAATCTCGCCGAGAACTAGGATTCCTCCACCTTTACCATCTCCTCTCAAACAATGCGAGAATACATTAGGTGTTACTCCCTGCGAGGCCAACTGAGATACGACCGACATGCTTTGCCGCCCCAGTCCGAAAATCCCAGAGACAGCCCTATCCGACTTGGTCAACTCTCCTGTGACTGTCATACCACATCCAAAGACGATGGAAGCAGAGGAATTCGCATACTGGGAATTCCCCCCTGGGATTGTGTCAAAGTGCATCTTATCTGATACGTAATATCCTGTTGCGCCACTCCCATCCCCATACTGGAACGAGAAGCTGCAGCCCGAACCTGAACAGGTTGAGTCCGACGACACGAGCCCATCCGTGCATATCTGGCTGGAACAAGACACCACAGAGGCAGAACTTGATCTCGAAGGATTGAACTGATTGATTGAAATCTGAAGAACAGGGGATAGGTACGGTCAAACAACGTCCGCTACAAACATTGAACAAAGAATTGAGGGGGTATCTCACAGGTAATCCGCTCTTCCCGGGGCAACCACTGCAGGAATCGCAATTGACCCACAACACATCGCTTCCGGTATCAATCTGGACGTAAAAGTCCCTGGAAGGATTCCCCAATTGCACTTTCGTGTAATAAAGCCTGTTCAAGAAACAAACCACAATCCACATCAATCCTGCAGCCATGGAAATCGAAATCGCGCCGACTCGCCATCAGAAGAAAGATGGAATTGGGAGAGGATCGAGACTTATCCATACTGACCCAACGGTGAAAGGATCATAAGATCCCTCGATGGGGAAATCAACGGCCTCCAACGACGACAGCATCCTCCCGTGCCTCGCCCTGTCGCGAGCCATCATCTTCCTCAACTCGATCCTGGTACTACCCTTAACGGGAAAAACCCTTCCCAGCGTAAGGCTGGCAGGGAATGCCCCGTAAACCTTCGTGTCAGACGAAACCAAAGCCAAAACAAAAGCCACTGCTGCCATTAAGGCCGTGATCCTCGCCGCCATTATTACCCGAACACTCCCCTCCCCTGTATTTCCCAAAAACAGAGCAAGCAAACCTCAAGGGACGAGACAGCTGGAATCCCGATGAAGAAAAGGGAATTCCGGCAGGTTTTGGATTTCGGTAGGGTTGCTGCTGATGGGGAAGGAAGAGGAGAAGCGGGATTTGATTGTTGTTGTTTAACTGGATTTGGTTTCTCGGTTCGTTTTGGTCGTTCAGACACAAGGCATTTGGAGAAACAGGGGATATTCGTTTTCTTCCTTGTTGGGTGAACCAATACATTCAAAAATAAAGAAAGCGTGAAATCGTGACATCTTCCTCAAAATTTTCTGAACGATTCAATTCAATCCTGGACAAAGTCTCCGATCCATTCACTTATTTCATTCTCGGATAAAATTAGCCCATTTCATTTTCAGTATGGAAATTCTGAATGAATAAAATGAAAAAGAGAAAAAATATAAATATTAAAAAATGAATTACTTAAGAAAATAACGTGTGTTTAGTTATAAAATGAAAATAAGAAGGGAAATGAAATAAAAAAAAAGATGTTCTCTTCATTTTAAACTAAAAGTATCATTTTATTTTTTTTTCTTCCTATTCTATTGGTTCGGAATTCTATCTTGAAAACCAAATGTACGATGAGCTTATTTCAATCCAAACCTGACCTTTTCACCACATCAAAGTTTCATTGCTTTCGTCATCTCGGATGTTTAGTTCACCTACAGACAGATACAGCCCCCACCAACGCGTCTGAACGACCAAATATTTATTTACTATATTGATACACGTCATTCATTACAACAGTTACAAGCATGTAAGAGAGAGATTGCTCGTTAACTTGGTAATCAGACTTTGGGGAATCCATGGCAGCCTTCCCCAACCCGAGGACTTTGGGGTCGCCCCTTTCTTAATCTATACGCTCATTTCAATTGTCTTGACTGTCCTAAGGTATCTCTCACTTAAGACATGCACTTTCCTAATAGTCACTCCCTTCAAAGGGTGGACGTTGCCCTCTCAAAGGACACGTCTGTCCATGGATGCTCCTTCACCAACGGATGTGCCCAAGGCCTCTCATACCTTTGCGACCAAGACCATTCACGAACCATACAACTCTAGGTCCATGTACATTCGTGCCTCTTCACGAACACCGCTCATGAGACCGCCCACGAGCATCTCTCAAGCTTCCGCGCCTGAGTATCCTGGTCACGCTGTGCCTTGTGCCCAGCTTCATTGTCCGAACACCGACTCGGACCTCACTTGATCCGTCGAGTGTCAACGAACGCACCTATGTTCGCTGTTGTCCATACACTCCGACCCATGGACACTGTCCAAGCAGCCTCGCTCAAACTTCTGTAGACGACGGGCACCGACCCTCGTCTTGTCCCCGTGACAGCTGTCCACCAAGCCGTCCGTGCATTTTTAGCACGTGCACATGTGCCCACACCTGCAACAAACGAGAGATGTCCTGTATCGGGAATGGAAGGTTAGGAAATAAGCCATAATGGAGAGGAAGAGGTCTTGACCTGTACAACAACGAATCGATGTTTTTCTCACAGCAGATACAACAGAGACCTTTCCTCACGTGATCCCAGTTGGATTGTTGTTCTCTGCAGCCACTGTCACACGCCCCTGCAGAAAAACCGTCTGCCTCATTCTATCACATTGAAAGCGTGATCTTATAGGTCTTCTTTCTTTTCTTTTAGTGTTGGGATGGACGAGATCAGCTGACCTTGAGAAATGGCCGAGCGATTTAGAGCCGCATATACTTCTTGTCGAATAGACCGCTGCAACTCAAGCTGCATGTCCATACAGGCCCCTAGCATCCTCTGCATGTTATTCATCCTCTGTTGGAACCGAGCCATGTCAACCCTCAAGTCGTTGATGATGTCCCAGTCTTGCTGTTGAATTGCAAGAAGAACTCTTGTCAGGAGCCAGAGCATAGATTGAAGAAATAAAATCTGGGCAGGTTCCTGCAAACGTGAAAGACTGTCCGTACAATTCCCAGGCGTTGACGGAAGTTCCGTGGGGACCAACAATCATGGTGTAAACCGTGATCCCAGCGAGGGTAAATTGAAATTTGGGGCTCGTCAACGACATTGAACTGTGGCTCATCATCACCAGTTAGCTGCTCTAGCTCCAGTTCTGCAGTTTCGGGGGTAGGAGCATTTCCATGAAGCTCCCCCTCACTGGACATTTGACCTTGTCTTTCGACATATGACAGTAACAATTGGTCGAGGTTCTCCCGGAACCCACTGTGAAGAATATCAGATACGCTATTTCTGCAAAAGTGCAACAGAATACTGTTTTCAATCTTCATAAGCTTTCAAAAAGAGAGGGGAAAAACTTTACCTGCTCAGTAGCTCCCTCAGTTCCCCCACTGTATACATTATCATCTTCTGGCATATTAAATGAACCGAATCTTCCATTTGGAGCAGACGGCCGATAGGAAGGCACATCTATCTGATCCAGCAATGGGTGCGAAATATTCTCATCCTCCAAGATCACATCGTCACCTTCAACTTCTTCGATTGTGGTTGGCCCTTGAAGCCCTCCATTGGCCTCCCTGCCGGATGAATACTCAGTAATATCGACAACGGCATCACCTGGGGAAGGGTGGGCAACTCCAGGTAATTCTCTGACTTTGACAGGGTATGAATTTTCTTGGGAAGGATTATGAACTCCAAAAGTAGAATCTTCAGGTTGCGTAGTTTCATCCACATATCGAGAAACATCTAAATGTTCTGTTCCTCCCGGATCCAAATGATCAGAAGCAACTCCTGCTCCCTGAACCAAATGTGTTCCTTCAGATTCAACACCAAGGATTTCATTCGAGCCTGCTCCACCACTATGTACAGGCGTTATTGTATCTCCCTCGCGGACCTCACCAGAAGAGTCAAAGTTATCTGAGCTGTTCTGTTCTTGTCTGACCCTCAAGTCATTCTGCACGCAGTCACCAGATCGCTCTCCTGCAGATGAAGCAGATATTCTATCTTCTGATACCTCAGCAATGGTTCTTGAGTTAGTGGTACTGTCTAATAATTCAGTACTGCCCTCTACTGAGTTATTGAATTCCATCCGGCCAAAATTACGCTCCGATGCAGGTGTATCAACCAGGTCCTGGTGCTCGGTCTGATTATCATTGAGGTTATCACCATTAGAGGAGGAATAAAATTGGTCACTGCCTGCTTGGCTGGATGTCGAGCTATCCATTCTAGATAAAAATTCTTCCCTGTATTAAGATCCATATAAAAAAATCAGACATTCCAAAAAAGAAAAAATAATGTCGAAACTGTTGCAGCATGATGAAATGAATATAAAATCCGAAGGGCGTGTACCAGAAGCTGATCCACATGCCCTTTCGCTCATGCATGGGCGTTCATTGCCCAAGAACCTACCTCTCAGCAGTGACTGAAAGTGAAGATGAATTAGTTGGGAACAGACATGGGCCTCTAGGAAGGGAAAAACAACACTACTAACTGGCAGACTCAACCGCAGGATGATACAGCGTAGCTCCAGATCGACGGATGTCAAGTTAAGGTAAAACGTATTCACAGACAGCAGAACGCAAAGAGGCAAAACTCCCCTGGTTCCTGTGCCATCATTCTCAACTCACAGTAATTAAATAGACCAAAATACCTTGTATAAACGAGGTTCAAGAATTACTCCATGCTATGATGCATTCAAGGCTCAGATAACTATGCTAATTAATCGGCCACAAAACAACCAGCAGGAAAAAAAAAGAATGCTTTAGGCAAAGTAACAGCGTAGCACTAAATAAAAATAACATAAAATGTATTGTGTTCCCCCAGGTACCTGAATGCGGTTGCGATGAGCAAACTGTGAAACTGGCCGCTTAGCCATCAACCCCTCACTGTCATGTTGTCTTTCAACTTCGGCTCACTTCAGCATATCTACCAGAAATTGCCTGCCACATACTTTGCGGATGGCCCTTCGTGAACTTTCAGCTCCCGTGTCATTCTGATTTATTACAGACACATCAAGAACACGTTCAATTTGAGCAGCTTGGTCTTCTTGGTCTTCACCAAGAGGAGTTCCCTGGCTTGTTTTCCGCACCCACTCCCTTATTATCCTAAACCTCCCTTGTTCATTCTGACCAAGCCATTCGGACCTCAAGCTACCATTCACATTTGAATTATCTGTGTGCGCTCCTTTGAGCCACTGCTCATCCATTCGCGGGAAATCTGCCTCACTCTTTCTCTCTCACTTTCCCCCAAATTAGAGTAACTCTCCTGATCAAGGCCATTGCCATGTTCAGAGCTTACTCCTCGCGACATGGATTCTTGGCCATGACCCGATCCCATTGCATCCCCAGTCAACTCACCCGTCGAACTCACTTGGTCTTCAGCTCGACCATCAGAAGTATCGTTGCTCAAAGAGTCAATACTCGACCCATTACTCACTTGTCGTTAGAATCTATCCCCAACCCCATCTTCCTGACTCGCCCCTGCATGCTCATCCTCGAGTTCCCGCCGCATCTGCAGAATAACAGGCGCCTGGCCACTCTCCCTTCCGTGATTTACCCTACCCCTTGGTAAGGAAGAATCAATCACCGAAACATTCTGTACTCCAGCAACAGCCATGCTCCTAACTAACAATCAGACCCTCAACCCATCAATCTTCAGGGAATCCACAAAAAAACAGAGGCGACCAAGAATCTGCATCACTCTGCATCAGCCAACAAGCTTCATTTATCATCATCAACTACAAATCCAACAGTGACTCCCAGAAAAGATCCAGTCAAATCATCCGAATCCGCAGCCAAATGAATAACCAGAAAATCCCAAACTGGATCCGGCGGGGGGGGGGGGGGAGATTTTTGTTTAGGACCTGCTGAATTGGGAGGGAAAAGGGAGGAGGCCGGGTTGGGGGGAAAATTGCCCGCGGGGATGTGAACGGGGAAAGGGCAAGGACAAGGAGGGAGGGAGGAAGGAAGGGAATACCGAATCTGAACAATGGAAAAAGGTCCACCACCCGGCCTTAACACTGACGTCTAGGAACAAACTATGAACGCAGTTGATGACCAATCACGGGTAGACGCGTGTCCATGACTGTGATCCCCCGGACGGCAAACTCCAAACGACACCGTTGTTCCGTTCCGGGGGTTTGATTTGGAGGTGGGTGGGAGTTGTAGTCACGTGAGTTGCACGTGCCCCGCTATAGGATTACATGTCGGTCACGTTACGTTTCGGCTGGATTAACGGATCGATCATTCGGTCGCCGCTACCTGTTCCTCGTACTCCACTCTGACCTGTAACATAACTCCGGGTTATCAACCATCTAAGGCATTACGCCGTCAATTAAATCAGGAAAATAAAGGTTAAATGTACCAAAGTAGTACACCGACACCCTCCGGATCGGGTTGTGCGCTAGCACGTGAAAGTTGTAGCTGGCATTGATGTGTTTCCCAGAGAGGTGGTAGTCGGTGATGTAGGCGTCCTCGATCAAGTACACCAACTTCTTCGGGCGAGCCAGACAAAGAGAACCACACCAATCATGCTACGACTATGAGCCCCACTAAAGACCATCGCGGCCAACCTCAGGAGCCGTGACAGAGCCGATTGCGGCTGCGAGAGGTACTGTCGCCCCTTAGCCATGGGATTCAGGAAGCCCCGACGAATTCGGCTCCTGACTGGTGTGGCGTGTATGATGAACCGGAGATTTAGAATTTATTGCGGTGGGAAAAAGTCTAGTGATCGAAGCATGTGGGGATCATTACACTTTGTCTTTACGTTGTAAGCATTAGATTGAAATAATATTTGATTTTTCTTCCCTCTTTTGAGTTTCTTGAATAATCCCAGGAAAGGATTGGAGCAACCCCACAATATTTAATTAATTCATATTCCAAATTAGCCTAAATAATATAATACTGATAATAATGATAGACAAAATGAAATAATATCATTGAGATGCATGTGTGGATGAAATAACGAGATAAAACAAAGAATTTATAAAAAGTTTAGTGCATGGTGAGGAACCCCGGACAAAAGAATATGCGAGCACTCTAGATGTCCCAGGAGTGGACGATAATAAACAATACACAGAGAAAAAAAAGATGAAAATATTTGAAAGTTAGGTGACACCATGTGTATTGGTAACCTCCTGCTAAACATAAACATCATCATAATCACACTAATATTTTTTTATCGTTAATTAGTTTTTGGGTTGTCCTCCGGAGTTGTCGTAAAACACATTATTTTAAATTCCATCCTACTCGTCCATATGAAAGAAAGATGATGACTATGTTATTATTCAAGTGGGCTGAACGTGGACAACTTAAAATGTTATTTTTTTTTGTCTGGATTTACATTCTTTTGGAAAAGAGAATAATTCAATGGTTGTAACAGTGACAAATATTTTAAAATCGCAGTATGAAACAGTAACCTTTGGTTCTTATGATTTTGAAAAAAAAAATTATTTTTTAAAAAATATTGAAAAACCTTAAGTTAGGAATTTCCTAATTTTTTTCAAACTAACCAACCCTAAGACGGTAAAATCCCATGTGAATCGATCAAAAAATTGTTTAGGTAAGTCATACAAGTTCAATAATCACGATCTATATACGCGTGTGTGTGTGTATATAATATAATCTCCTGGGACATGAAGAATTGCCTCGCACGTTCCTAGGGCTAAATGGCGGTGGGCATACAGTACAGGGGGAAATAAAACAGTAAGAGAAAAAGCACATACGATTGGATTGGACCTATTTTTTGTTTTGTTTTTTTTTTTAAAGACTTCAAAAAGAAACGAAAGATGGAATTTTTAAATAAAATGTGAAAGTGAGAGTGCAAAAATGCATTGTTCGTTCGTACTCTCTCTCTCTCCAACCCCCAAAAATGAATAATACCAGGAAAGTGCTCACGGGCATATCCCATGGAAGATCCTTAATTATATACTCTCTTTACCCTCACTTCCTCCTCCCCCCCTTTTCAAAAAAAAAAAAAAAGAAGAACACGCATCCCTCCTTTCTCCCCTATTTATAGAGACATCATCAGCCAACAACCACGGAGCCTCAGTCTCAGATGAAGCAGAGGGGACGGCAAGTCTCTGGTCAGGACCGGCCGCGGTGGCCATCTCTCCTGCCGTTCTCGTTGGGCATGATGGGCGGTGGCTGCGGGGCATGATTGGCATCAGCTGGGCAGCCTGGTTTCTCAACACACAGGGCAACTTATATCCTTTGGCATTTTCATTCATTTTCCTTCCCTTGGAATCAAATCCCTTCCCAAAATAAAAAAAAAAAGAAGAAATTAGTTGTATGGTTGTCGTATGGGTCGGTCATATGGGCGGTAGAATAATAATAACGTGAAATCTCTCCTCTCTGGCTGTAAGGAAAAGTTCATGGGTTATTTTCAGATTACATGTAATATTTCGACTGGGAGTCCCAGGTGAATAACCGAGTTTTTTGATTTGGGCTAAAACCTTTTTGCGGGACAGATGACGACTAAGTTTTACATCTATCTAATTAAGCCGACTCAAGTAACCAAGGGAGCCGGTTTTGAAACACGTGCGAATATCCGCCCTTTATGTGGTCCTGGTGATCGTCCCTTGTGAATTTACATCTACGTCCCCGAGGAGGGCTTTATTCGGCTCAGTCCCACCGTGAAATACCCGAATACTCCTCCCCCCACGAGAGAGTCGACGACACCCTTCAACCTTACATAAGAAAATCCAACGTACAAACCAGTCCAGGAATCAAAGCGTACACCTTCCGGATCAATCTTTCCCTTCGGTTAACCGCCCCTTGGATTGGCGTTGGATCTTGATTTTCAGGGACTACCTTTTTTATTAAATCCGCAGTTTTTTTTTGTTTTGAGGAAACGAGGATGGGCTGAGAAGTTCTCCGACACTTGCAAGTATCGGTTAGTATTCCCGTTGATCTAGGTTTGACGGTTTGATTTCGCGTTTGTCGTGTCGGGCGACAATTGACCTTTCCCAGGATTGTTTCTTGCGGCAGGCATGTCGTGCTTCCCTCCTGAAGTTGCCGAAGATCATGTCCCCTGAAGTTCTCGTTGGTTTTCCCCCAGTCCGTGTGTCCTTTTGTTAGGATTAAGGCTCGGTGTTATTGATTTGTTAGTGAATGATGGATGTATGATTTACGTAAATGGCGTTAAAAAGCGAAATGAGGTATGTTGCAGAATTGAGTGGCGCTGAATTGGAGTCCAGCAGAGTCTGCAGATGGGCACACCACGCCCTCCGTCACCCTGAGCCACACATCATGCTCTACAGGCAGCCCCTGAACTACAAACAGCCCCAATAAGAACCATGGATGGGCACCCAAAGATTTAGGGCAAATGAATTTTATCTAGTACAATGTTCTGGCGTTTCGTGTTTCTGGACACCACATTACAACATTCTTGCACTTCTGCTGAGTATTATATGAGTGGTCGGTTCTTCCTGATTCGAAACACGACTTTTACAACAACTACAGATCAAAAAGCATGCGTTCAGTTAACCATGCACACACCACAAGACCGTCATCACATTACACAAACCCCGCCACCGAGGCCCAAAAAGGACGAGCCCTAACCGCACTTCCATCATCAAGAGCTAGTCAACTTGGTGACGACCTTCGTCCCTTCGGAGACCGCATGCTTGGCTTACTCCCCCGGGAGGACCAACCTCACAGCAGTCTGTACCTCCCTGGAAGTGATCATCGGCTTCTTGTTGTACCTAGCCAGCTTGGAACCTTTCTGCGCAAGCTTCTCAAAGATGTCGTTAATGAAGCTGTTCATTATGCTCATGGCCTTGCTCGAGATCCCGATGTCCGGATGAACCTGCTTCAGCACCTTGAAGATGTACATCTTGTAGGTCTCGGCGTTATGCTTCGCCTTCTTCTTCCTCTTGTCGGGTGCCACCGCCTTCTTGGGTAGCTTCTTCTTGTTAGTTTTCTTATCACTAGATTCATCCAAAATAACCTTCCTTCTGTTTTGATCTTGAACAAACAATTTATCCACACTCTATCAACGATTAATAAAATAATATAAGCTTATTAATTAAGATAAAATAACTTTCTACATATACCTGAGTTGTTTATACCTGATGCGGAAGACATCTTGATCTAGAGAGAACACGTCTATAAATTGGTTTCTCCCTCTTTGCCCTTTCCTTGATTTACAGAGAAAACGTCCGGAGAACTCTCGCCTTTTTTGAAGCTATAAAACTGTAACCATAATAGGTAGAGGGATGACCAATTTATATATCTGAACTTTTAATCCGATACGTCCATCAAGTCACGTTAAGATTTGCTCAAATATTAATTAATATTATTAAGGCTACATGGGCTCGAATGTTCTGGCCCATTGGGCCGAAGGCTTTATTTCCTAATAGTTGGGTCTCACAAATAGTCTCGGAAGAATTTATAAGTTCACATCGTAAAAAAAAGTGATCAATACGAAATCTCGAATTACAATGTTGTAAAAGATTTAGTCGAGAAAGGCATCCACCGTTCTAGATTACAAATCGTCCGAGTTTCTCTGAAAAAAAATAAATTACGCGACATATTATATACTTTTTATTTTGAATGGTATAGTGGATGTAGTATGATATTTCATGTGTTGTTTCTAATACTATCGGGATTGTTACACTAAGAGGGGGTGAATTAATGTTAAAGTCCATTTAAGGATTGTTAACTCATTTTCGACAAACCTCGCAACAGAAAAAAGCTTCTGTAAAACATAAGCTTACGAACAGGCTTTGGTAAGACAGAACGTACGAATATGATTGTGATTCGATTTGATGGACGCAAAGATATTTATAGTGGTTCGACAAGCTTTGCCTACATCCACTCTCACCCAGAATTTAGATGGTTATCAATAAAACGAAACGTAGTAGCGATACAGAAGGCGATGCGTGATCAGCCTTCTATAACACAGACCAGAAGCTTCTGCACCAAAGGTAACTATACTGCACGTATCAGAAGTTTCTGTACCAAAGGTGACTCGGTGCACGCGTGAACGCGAGTAACAAATAGTAACCGGCTGTTGGACGTTTCCTTCGGGCGGTCTCCTCGCCTGCATAGCAATCCGCTACGAATTTCTTCGAGACTTTTCACTCCGGCAGCGTCTCCACCTGCACAGCAACCCGCTGCGACTTTCACATGACTTTTTACTCCGGTGGCGTCTCCACCTGCACAACAACCCGCTGCGACTTCCCTTACGCGATCCCTCGAGACAGCGACTAAGCAGATACAAAATCCCTGCCTAAGGTTCTCCTGCGTGGTCCCTCAAGACTACGGCTAAGCAGACACAGAACCCCCGCCCAAGGTTATCCTGCACACACAGAATATTACACCACAGAAGCTGGTCAGTCTCTCACCTTCTGTGCTCCTGGGGTATATTCCCTTCTTTCCGGCCCATTACACGTTGGCCACGCCAGCAACCTGCCGCACACCTCTACCAACGTCTCCGACAGCTTCCAACCAAGAGTTCCTCGTGCCCCCCAGGTCACTCTCCCAGAAGACTTCACCAACGATGCAGTCTTCTGCAGTTCACGTCCTTCGTGTGTGACTAACAAGACTCAAACGAACAAAAACGAAAAGATCACAAGTTCACGGTACAATCCCTCTAGAGTTTACACTATGATACACATCCTAAAATGTGACCGAATGGCCTCCTATTTATACAACTTTATAAAACGCTAAGCATAGAAGGTAGAATTGACTAATATAGCTTCTACACTTAAATGGAAAACGAATAAATCATTGATAATAATTTCATTAATATGCAAATGACGTCTCCCATTGGTAAGTATCCATTGGGGGATGGGATCTCATTAAAAATAATTAATTTAATCACATTCCCATGGATAAAAGTTGCAGAAGGTTGCTGTTACGAATAACCTTCTATGAATGGAAATAATTAAAATCAATTTCCTCAAGTTATTTCGTTAGATTCATTAGTTTATTTTGATGAATCTGGACAAATAACATGTTTTTGTTATTCAAAGAAAAATTATTAATGGAAGATATCATTCATATGATAAATAATCAATCATATAGAACATTCCATAAATTTGATAATTTATTTCATTCAATTGGAAATATATTATTCTTTTTATTTTTTTGGTAACCAAATCATTGATTTCGATCAGATAACTATCCTAATCAATTTGGATAATTCTCATGGAATAATCACATTTGATTTCGTAATTATATATTAATTACAAAAATATTTCCTTACATAAGGTTCTCATGAGGAGTAGCTTCTGTCGTGTAGAGGGTTGACTTCTGTTTCGCAGAAGGTCAATGCTCATCATCAAAACCACTTCAACAGGGATCCATTGAATCTCCCCACATGGACATATTATATCAGTCATACGTCTCCCTGATTCATGCTGATCTCGTCGGCAGTCGGTGCGTGCCCAACGAATAAGCTCACGTGGCCCATGAGCTTGTCCTTACGGGAGAATACGGTCCCATAGGTGCACCTCCACTTTATCGTATCCCCGGAGTGCTTCTCGTGAGTCCTGAGGTCGGACAACATCGCAAACTGCTTCCCGTGACACCTCCTGCAGGCATAGATCCTTGGGCAGTGGCTCCTCTTGTAGTCTTCACACATATCATCGACTTGACTGGCTAGAACTTGAAATGGTGTTTATACGATAAAATTTTAGGTTGGGTCTACTAAGAGTGTAAGCCCAATAGTCTCAACACGTTGATCCCTGATAGATGGCTTCCATTCCATCCGCACCCTTTGTAGATCCCCAAATTGTGAGTTACATGATACATGTATTTGGTGGATTCTCAAAGCTGAAACGGTCGACAAAATCAATTAATTTCGCGACGATACTAATCGACATTTATTAAGTTTTAATCGACGCTCGTTAGACTAATTCTAACGAACGTTACACATGTTTATGATGTTGGTGGTATCGGGTCTAAATCGATTTTAATGTTCACCGAACACTAACGGTGGCACTTTATAAACCAAGCTTATTTTGCATTCATTTGTTGATTGATTAGAATTAATCCTTTGTCTTTTTTTTTTATGAACCCACAAGGAGGTTTATCCTTTGTTTAGCGCAAATAGAGCCACAAACTTATAAAAATCATTCCTCGAGGGGGTGATTCGAACTTATCCGCTCCTTCGTCAACAACGACGACCATAGCACCTCTTTTTTCGATCCTCCCACAGCATAGCAACTTCGACAAAGAGGAAAGAGGCATAGAATGACGATCCCACACACACACAGCAACTCTGGGGAATGGAAATTGTCAGAAAAATAGACCTGCTATATTACTCGTGTCCGAACCAGCTCAAACCTGACATCCAACGGCAACAACGGAAGGCAATGGGCTGGTGGCCAGTTCAACCGCAACTCACCTCGGCAACGACTACAACTATCATCTCCGACGGTTGCAGCGGAAGCTTTGGCGAAGCAGTGGTCCCTCCCCACCCGAGAAGCACCAGATTGGGTTTGGATCTTGCTCTTGGCAAAAGAGCAGAGGATGTCGACACCCGCGGCGTCGGTTCGCTTCAACGGTAGCCCTGACTTCGGGAGCACACCCCACGACCGATCTCCTCTCAGTGGGTCTCCGGATGAAGGAACTCCCATGACCCACGCTGGATTTTTGAAGATTAAGGATTCCCTTCCTTTCAATCGCTTCAATTCCAGCGGTAAATCCTGACCCCCGTTACTTATTGTGGATTATCAGGTTTATTATCACGCTTCTATATTTGAAATTAATCGGTGCACGGTGCTTTATTTTATTTTATTTCTAGATGTTTGGAATTGCTTTCACCGATTGCTATTGAGGTGTGTATGAATTGAAACTTGAAATATTTTGCCTTCTCAAAGTAAAAATGTTTTGATCAAATTGAATAGTATTTTCGTCGGGACATGACTTATAACACTTAACATGCTGTTTCGATTTTTACTCATGGCCAAAAATATTCTTACTGATGTAGCATTCTTAGCATATTAGTTGACGTCAACGATTCTTGTTATTCAATTCTGATGTTGGAGTTGTTTCGCACCGTGGCTTTTGTTCCGTCACAGTGTTCTTATTATTATAATGTCTTTCGATGCTTTATCAGCTTTCCCGCTTGCCTATTTTTTGCATGAAAAAAATAATAATAATACAACGAGGATCACATTCGGGAAATTGGCGTTCCAATCCATACATCCCGACCAACAAGTTAACACGGATCAACAAAAATCGCGACCAAGGACTTTTCTCCCGCATCATGGAAGATCGACATCAACGGGATTTATAATGCCTCGTAAGTCTTACTCCGACTTACATATTAAATTTTAATTGTTTCAAATATTTAATTAGAATTTTCTGAACACCGCTTTCTGGTTTGATTTGCATGAAAATCAACCGACTTTCACGGGAATTCGACAAGACAAATTTCGAAGACAGAAGGCTCAAAGGCGCGTGTAACAAATCACCCTTGATTGGATCTACCGCGGCATAAAAAAACCATCGGTCTGAAGTAAAGCGGCCCCAACCGACATTTCAGGTACATAGGGGAGATGTGAGCTTCCCCAAACCAAATTACATATCCACCTGTAACGGGCTGCGGGTCCAAGTGCATAGGCTCGCAGTCACCATCTTTCCCCGCTCCCTTTTATCTCAATAATTGTTTGTGTTTGTACGCATGTCGTTAGTCAACTTAGGTTTATTACCGCATCTTGGTGTAAATCAACAAAACATAAATTTGGGTCCAACGCCTGAATCAGGTCCAACGCCCGTAAAACAGTGACATGAGTTCGGAGTCATGCCCGGATCGGGTCCAACGCCCATTAACTGAAGCAAACTTTTGAAGCAAACACCACATCTTCGCATGTTTAGATGTAACAGCTAGTAAATAGGGATCTCCGTACCATCTGTTTTTTTCAACTTAAACAATCTTTAAAATAAGTTTGTGGCGACTCCGTATAGTTTACCTAGGTTAAACAATAACCATTTTTATGGAGCCATCATGTATGAGGGAAGGCGACACGAACGAGGCCTTGACACAGCCGTGCCCGTCGCCTTCAAAGAACTGGAGACGGTTGGCGAAATATCCCGCAGACTCATTCGGGAACCAAGGGCGTGCCCAACCCGATTCCCTCAGACGTTCGAGTCATGACGCCAACCGGATTGGGTTTTGGGGGAGCGGACACGGATCTTCGGGTCGTCCGAACCGTAGCGTGTGTGCTAGGCCGGAGGGCGCGCGTACACCTTTTCAGCGCGCACGGGTACTTCCCAAACACGCCTTTATTGTCTCCGTTGCTTTTCACGGGCTTACTTAGGATGGCACTGCTCTTGTACTTATCCCCGTGAGCCTGCATATGCATTCTAAAGTTGGCATCCCGGTGGAATCCATTCCCGCAGACATGGCAAAAATGAGTATACTTCGCTAGCAAGTCCGACACATCCAACTATATTATCTCGAAGTTATCCATAATCCTGTTATCACTTCTCACATTCCTCGGTGCAGTGTGCCCGGAACCCAACGATCCCTTGCCGGGTTAAAGTCGTCGCCGTACACATTATCAATACTATTATGACATAAACCTAGTTGACTATTTCGACGAAGCTCATATTCATTGCCGACGATATTATCGTTAACATGATTAGCGGAATTCGTGACGACGGCGGCAATACCTGATGGACCTCGGCCGAGGTTCAGCTTCTCCCAGTAAAACCTCATGGAAGTCGCCGTCCCTTTTATATTCTAGATGAGACTTCCCATCATCGCCACAGCTAGGGTGAGAGTTCTATTGTTGTGTTTTTTTTAAAGAAAAAAACTGTCTTCTCACGAAAATAATTATCGAAAAATTAAATATTTATTTATATCTTCAACATTTTTATTGAAAAGTTTAAAATATGATAATAACGTATAAGAAGTCATTAGCTTTAATTTTCATAAATAAAATTATAATATTTTATTAATTAAATATGAGTAGGCTTGTTAAATATTTTCGTAAATAAATAATATCAACTAAACTCTAAAAGTAATTGTTCCATGCCTTATGAATTATTATTTTATTTTATCAATCTCTCCACTGACCCACCCTCTTCATCCTCCTTTCTCTTTAAGCTTAATAGTAATTTCTTTTAGCCTTCTTACAAGTTAGTTTCCAGTCTCTAGGTGTAACAATGACACTAAAAGGAGGTGAATTAGTGTAATAACTTTTTTAGCCTTTTTACAACTAATTGAATTCAGCAGCGGAAGGTTAGGTTTCTGTAAGTTACAGAACCCTTATACACAGCAGATCCCGAAGTGAACTACTTGATTGAGAATGACCAGCCTAAGTCTGATCTAAGATATGATTATGTAGTCCTGAGAATGTTTTTACAATAGCAGAAGGTTGATGCTTCTGCTATTAAGGTTCTACAGATCTGACCACCTTAAGTGTGTCAACAATGTCTACTCCAAGATCTGGAAGATACTTGTAGTAACAAAAGGTTGTCACAGAACCTTGTAGGTTTCTGCACTACCAGGAAATGATCAACGAAAACTAAATAGTTGGAAAACAACTCCAGAACCTGATCGGTTTATGTAACATACGATGTTTGATGCATGACCTTTGGAGTCTCTGCTCAGACGTTCGCGTTGTCGCAGAAAGTAAATGAGACACGGAAGGTTTATAGTGGTTCGGTAATTACCTGCTCCACTCTTCACTCTTATAGGATGGAATTCACTATTGAATACTTATAGCGAATACAAGACTGACAGAAGAAATAAAACACTCCTGCAGAGGGTATTGTAGATAGCCCTTCGGCTTTTCCATAAAGGATGTACTAGCATAAGGTACTAAGATACTTCTGTAGTGTAAAAGGTGATGCAGATAGCCCTTCGGCTTTTCTACTCACAGAAATCAGATGGGTTTTGATCAGTAACCCTTTGGGTCGTGCACAGAGATCTGGAGTCCCAAAAACTCTTTGGTTGAGATTCTGCACTAAAGACAATGACTAACTCCATAATCCCTGTGGTTGGGGTTCTGTAGAACGTAGCAGCTCTACACAAGCACATAGCAGCCCTACGCAGGCAGACAACCTGTCTGTCCACGGGTGGATTTTTCCTCTGGCGGTTCCACAACTTGCTTGGCTCCTCACCAAGGCTTCCCCGATACTTGGCTCTTCGCCAAGAGTTCCAAAAGCAGATAGCACCCGTGGGGCTTCTCCTAACCCTGCAGCAGGTACTTCCCTTCTATAGAAACACAAATGTCAGTGCCTCATCGTGAATCTCCCAGACGCGGCCTTTCTTTTGCTCACTGCCCTGGCAAGTATACACCCCGACTTCTCCCTAAGCCTGATGCACGTCCGCCACGCCACAATGTAGCCAGATCTTTCACGACCTCACTCACGCCTGGCACAGCTTACACCATGGACACCTGCTTTCTGCACACACGAGCAAACCGGTTGCAAAACAACCGATACCAGTACCTCACCAGATTCCTCCAGATGCGGCCCTTCTTCTGCTTGCCCTGGCACATATACACCCCACCCAGACTTCTCTATAAGCCTGATGCACGTCCACCATGCCACAGTGCAGCCAGATCCTTCGCAGCCTCACTCACGTCCGGTCTAGCTTGTACCTTGGACACCAACCTTCTGCAACCGAATGCTCAACCCCAAAGAGAACGAAAACTCACAAGTCTCTCAGGCTACAATACACTCACTCTACACGTAAGTCCTATAATATTCTTTCTAACTAATGACCCTATCTTATACAAAATAGAAATTACATATTTACAGAAGGTACAGTGGCCGACGGAAGTCTCTGCAAGTCATGAAAACAAAATATCAGCCACATAAAACATTCCCCCGTTGGGAGATATGCTCTATATCACTTGAAGATCAATTACGCCATCTGGTCATGATTGTGTTCATGATCTTAAGGGATAGAGCTTACATCAGATTTAGAGAGATAAACCAAGCTTCTGTAAATGAAAATCAGATAATCTTGATTTACAAAATTGATTGGCAGACCTTTTGGATACAGACACGTATGGAAAGCGTCCATATTCAGATGAGTTGTCTTTTGTCATGATTCATAAAGGATCTAGACGTGTTTAAATGCCAGAGGAAGGATTAATTGACCGTTGATAGTTCCAGATCAATCAGCAGAACCTTGCTGATATAGAGTGATTTCTTCCCTAGAATAAATCGTATTCAAAATGATTTATATTCATTTTAATTAATATAAAATACCATATGAACGTATTTAAATAATTAGATGATTAATTTAAATAATTCGTGGTAATGATTAGGTGACAGAAGGTACAAAACAAACTGTCCCTGTAGTTTAACCTTCTGCAATGTAGTAGAAGCTTACCTTCTGGATGGCATCATCAAAACCATACTAACACAGTCTTACTATTACGGCGTAAGGAATTGCGTTCGAGAAGATAATAAAGGTAAATGTCATAACTTAATTTGATTTACATCACCTGTACGATTCATTAGCCTGGATTCTCTTTAAGTTTTCAACTGCTATAGTTTCTAATGACGTTGAGGAAATTATGAGGTTTCTTGATGTGAAAGAGATATTTCAATCGGAATGCTTCTAAATACTGCTTACTACCAATGCCTTGTTTGTCTTGTCACCTTTGTGTAAAGAGGAACTCATAAGGCCTTGTTTATATGGAAGGTGTATATGGTGTTTTTCTCCTTGCTTGTTATGGCAGTAACAATGAGGAGTCAAGATCATATGCAAAACTGGTGAGGGAAAAACGATTTTAAATCATGTGATTTCATCTGCGTCGAACTACGGTCAACGTTATCTATTTATGGTTTGTGATACAGGCACGGGTTTTTCCGAAACAATGCTTGAAGACGATTCTTCCAGTCTGAGGTTGTTGATATGGTTTTGATAATGTGTCATACAGCAGGTTTGACCTCCTATGACTTTACAGAAGCCTTAACCTCCTGTAACGATGTTATGCTTCCTAATAAAGGAAAAATATAATGAAAATATTTTCTTTATCCTTCAATGATCATTTCAGATTAAATGGCGTGATTAAAAAATATTTTCATAATTAGATATTTTAATAATTAATTAATTATTGATTATCTTAATTATTTTGTTAATTAAAATGAGGAATATTCTTAGGAATATTATTTAAATTAATATTAAATAGTTATTTGGAAACACAAATTATTTGATGTCAAAAATAAAATATTTTTCCTAATCAAATGAAATTATTTTGTTATTTTTTGAAATTTCTATCAAACCTTCGTTAACGGATAATGTTATTTAGAAAACACTTTCAAATAAACTTTTCAGATAAATTTCGTCCAGATACAATGTCAAACCTATATGAAACGAATTATCTCATTTTGGAAATAAATGATCGATTATTTCCATCAATAGAAGGTTGTCTCTCTATTCTGGCCGAATTTCTATATGGGGATTAAAACATCAAATTAAAACGAAATTAATTTTGAAAGTCCATAATGGATAAATGCACGAGCCTATAATCAAAATTATTAGGTTGGAATTAAAATATTTTTTCTTTCAAACTATAGAAGATTGTTGACAAAATTTGGCTCCAACCTTCTGTAACGCAATATCTGGTGATTGGATAATTTGATTGTTGCGAAATCAAATGGAATTTGTTCCCAATTATTTTATGCATCAAAGGAATAAATATGGTCGCAATTTGCTTTTAGAAAAATAAGTTTCCTTAATAACAGAAGAACGGAACCACTGTAAAAGAAAAACACAAAAACAATTCATTTAGGGTTTTAACTGAGCGTGGTAATTCTTGGCAATTCCTACAACGTTATTGTGGTGCTTTAACGTGTGTGTGAGTACGCAGGACGGATTCTCCGGGCGAGCGTTCTCGCAAGAGGTGACTACAACGGGTTGAAGCCGCTTCGGGGACGCCGGTAGTTATAGATTCGAGGGACTTGACAGAACACTGTCCCTAACGTCGGACTGCGTGCAATAGGGCCTGGGGAGAAGGGTTGCTGGTTGGCAAGTCGGCATACAGTGTTGGTCGGAGAGAAGGAGTCCGTAGTAGGCTTAACCTTCTGTAGTATGTTATCTGTTTGTCTATTTGTTTGCAGCAGATGTGCATTGGTGAAGCCACTACGTAGGCGTTGGTGGCTACGAAACTGAAGCACTTGGCCCGGGAAGCTGTCCGTAGCGCCGGGTGGGCGTACAACAGGTCCAAGAGAAGGTTTATGTAGCAGCCGCAAGTGGTGAGGGACTGCAACCTTCCGTAGACTGTTATTCTCTTTGTTTTACAGATTATATCAAAAATACAAAAAGAGAAGTCCATCCTAAGACGTCCGAACACGTGGTGGAAGCGTCATCAAGTCTGATCACAGATCCATAGAAGGGACAACCTGCTACTACGTCATAGAAGGCTGAAGCTTCCAGCCAAGGTTCTGTGCTCGCCAAGTCCGGTTGATTTCCTTGTGATTCGACCTAGACTCATCACAAACTTAGCAAGAGAATTTCTTGCATTGGTTAGGCTAGTCTTACCACCCCATGGTTAAAGAATTATTTTCTTGTACCACAGAAGGTTTTACCTTCTACATCTGTAATCACTATTTATAAGTATTAGTGAAAGCGATCAAAATTGGATGTAGGTGTGTTCACTGAACCACTATGAAACATTGTGACCAATTTGCCTTTAAGTTTTTATAAATCAATAGAAGCTAAGTCTTCCGCTGTGAGGGTTAAGTGAGTTTGTTGAGAAAGTTCTATTCGAGCTAAAGACTAATTCACCCCCTCTCTTCGTCACAATCAAAGGGCCATCAATTGGTATTAGAGCAGGTATCAACAGAAGCTTAACCGCTCATTGAGATCTTATAGCAGCTTGAACCTTCTGTAAGCTCTTTGATTATCACCACTTTGTTGTTTTCCACAGAAGCTTTGTTCTCTGTTTGAATCCAACAATTGGTACTAGAGCGGACTCCAACGAAAGCTTTACAGCTTGTTGAGATCCTATAGAAGGTTGTACCTTCTATTGCGCTCAGTTCATACTCTATAGAAACTTACGCTCTGTAACTGTCTCAAATTTGTTTTATTCTACAGAAGCTCTATGCTTTGTTAGAATCCAACAATTTGTATCAAAACGGATTCCAACGAAAGCTTTACAGCTTGTTGAGATCCTATAGCAGCTCGTACCTTCTACGCGCTCGATTCCTACTATACAAAAGCTTATGCTCTATTGTTATCACAAATTGGTTTCTTTCTATAGTACTCATAGCTCTGCTAGAATTCAACCATTTGTATTAAAATAGGATTCTACAAAAGCTTGAGTGCTCAGTTATATCCTACAGAAGGCGATACCTGTTATACGCTTAAAATCGCTATTGTGTTATTTTCTTCTGCTGAAACTTCAAGGTTTTTGTGGAATTAGACAATATGGTATTCTTGCTTTATTTTATAGTGATTTGATTATCAGACAACGCCACTTTCAATCCTACAGAAGCTTTTGAGTATTGAGATTCACTTCTAAGGTTCTATTGGTCTTTATAGAAGCCTGAACCTTCTGTAGGTTGAAAAATGGGTGACAACTATTACGTACCGAAACCACATATTGGGAATCCTCCCATATTTGATGGTAAGAATTTTTCCTATTGGAAAATTAGAATGACTGCATTTGTTGATGTAATCGATAATGATTTGTGGTCCTTCATAGAAGATGCTCCACCTTCTATACCGATTGAACTACAAATTGGTCCTGATGGTCGTCCTACACGGGAGTGCCTTAGGATCAAACGATTCACTAAGACGGCTAAGTACTTAATGTTTAGTGCTATGTTAGAAAGTGAATTCGTTAAAGTCTCCACTTGCACTTCGGGCAAGGAAATTTGGGATAAACTTGTCACCATGTATGTCGGGACAAACCAGATTAGATAAACTAAGATGAATTTCTTAATTCATCAATATGAGAACTTTACCATGAAAGGCGAAGAATCTGTAGAACAAATATTCCAGAGACTCAACCTCCTGGTAGATGTCTTAACTCATTTAGCAAACACTATACTAATTCCGAATTAGTAAGAAAGGTTCTACGCACTCTACCCAAATCTTGGGAAGCCAAGAAAACGGCTATAGAGGAAGCCAATGATCTTTCTACTCTTCGATTAGATCAATTAATGAGTTCTCTAATGTCGTATGAGATGGAAAGAACCTCTCACCTAGACATAAAAAGAGCCTTGGTAGCTTTCAAAGCATCAGAAGAACCAGCAGAAGGTTCTGATAATGAGGCACAAGCTGATTCGGATGATGAACTCGCTATTATTGCTAAACGCCTTCTGCGGTTCGCCTCCAAAAGACATTGCAATAAAAGAAATCAGAAACGTGAAAATCAACCTGATCCTAAGATGATCAGATGCTATGAATGCAATAAGAGAGGACATATCAAATCTGAATGTCCTTTACTTAAGGAGAAGGAAAAAGCTTATGTACAAACGAAACCCAAGAAAGCTATGATTGCTTGGGCAGATATTGAAGATTCTGATAATGAGGAAGAACAAGCACTAATGTGCGTAACTACTCACACAGAAACTCAAAACTCTATAAAAGGTCAATTCTGTCTTCGAACAGAAGCTACATAAAGTGAATGGTATCTAGACAGTGGCTGCTCAAGACACATGGCCGGAGATCCATCCAAATTTTCTAAGCTGACTTTACAGAACGATGGTTCTGTTAAATTCGGTAACAATAACAAAGGCTCTGTCATCGGAACAGGAACTATTGGAAGTCCTGACTCTATGGTTATAGAAGAGGTTCTATTGGTTACAGAACTTAAACATAACTTGCTGAGCATTAGCCAGCTTTGTGATAAAGGCTATACTATAACCTTTTATCCAGATAAATGTTCTGGTATCCTAAACAATGAAGTTCACTTCATTGGAAATCGAAAAAAGAACATCTACACATTAACACGTGAGAGCTTCTGTGCTACATAAAGTTGTCTTCTGTTTGTCAAAGACGAAACTCATCTTTGGCATAGAAGGTTAGGACATTTCAACCGTCAATTGCTATCTAAGCTTGCTAGAAAAGAATTGGTAAAAGGCTTGCATAATATCAAATTCGAGCAAGACAACTTCTATGAAGCTTGTTCACTTGGTAAGCAAACTAAATCTTCATTCAAGTCTAAGTATGAGATTTCTACTACTCAACCTTTGAAACTTCAACATATGGATCTATTTGGTCCTACTAGAGTTCAAAGTATTGGTGGTAGAAGTACTGTCTAGTAGAAGTGGATGACTACTCTAGATACACCTGGGACAAGTTTTTGACTCATAAAAGCGATGCATTTGAATCTTTCATAAAGCTCGCTAAGCAATTACAGAATGAAAATAGATCTTCTGTAAAAGCTATACGAACGGATCATGGTACAGAGTTTGAAAACCATGAATTCGCTACCTTCTGTGATGAACAATGTATCGATCACAACTTCTCTGCTCCTTATACTCCTCAACAGAATGGAGTCGCAGAAAGGAATAATCGAACTCTTATAGACATAGCAAGAACCATGATTTGTGATAGCAATGTTCCACAGAACCTTTGGGCAGAAGCTGTAAATGCAGCCTGAGATATCTCTAATAAGGTACTACTAAGACCCAAATTAGAGAAAACTCCCTATCAACTATATAGGGGGAGAATACCGAATATTTCCTATTTTCATGCCTTTGAAAGTTCATGTTTTATACTGAGACCTTCTAAGGATAATCTCGGGAAATTTGATGCTAAATCAGATGAAGGTATCTTTTTAAGATACTCACTGTCTAGCAAAGCCTATAGAGTCCTTAACAAAAGGACTTCTACCATAGAAGAGTCAATTAATGTAAAAATTAATGACTCACCAATAGAAGATAATACAAATCAAGTAATATCTTTTGAACCTATAGAAAGCTCTATACAAACCTTCTTAGGCAGGAAGAGAAGGTAACGGACCTTCTGTTCACGATTCTTGAAGAGAACATGAACAAACTGTCGATATCTTCTCAGAATAATCAACAAAATGATATAAGAGCACCTGCTCTATATCAAAAACAACATCCTATTGACCAGGTAATAGGAGACTTTGATAGAGGCATTCAGACGAGACGTTCTGTAAATGCCTAGTATGAACATTCTGCATTTCTTTCGCAGAAAGAACCAGATGGAATAGATGAACTCTTGATGATCCAGATTGGATTCTCGCAATGCAAGATGAGCTTAATCAATTCGAAATGAACAAAGTGTGGACACTTGTCCCTAAACCAGATAACCGTTCCATTATTTGAATTAAATGGGTATTCAGGAATAAACTCAATGAATCAGGTACTATTGTAAGAAACACGGCACGACTTGTTGCCAAAGGGTACTCTCAAGAAAAACAGAAAAACAATTCATTTAGGTTTTTAACTGAGCATGGCAAGTCTTGACAATTCCTATAACGTTATTGTGGTGCTTTAACGTGTGTGTGAGTGTGCATGACGAATTCTCCAAGCGAGCGTTCTCACATGAGGTGACGACAGAGGGTTGAAGCTGCTTCGGGGACGCCGGTGGTCTGGGGAGACCGAAACACTGTCCGTAACGTCGAACTGCGTACAACAGGGAGTGGGGAGAAGGGTTACTGGTTGGCGAGTCGACGACAGAGTTGGTCGGAGAGAAGGAGTCCGTAGCAGGTTTAACCTTCTATAGTCTGTTATCTGTTTGTCTATTTGTTTGCAGCAGTTGTGCATTGGTAGCTACGAAGCTGAAGGACTTGGCCCGGGAAGCTGTTCGTAACAGCGGGTGGGCGTACAACAGGTCCAAGAGAAGGTTTCTGTAGTAGGCGCAAGTGGTGAGGGACTGTAACCTTCTGTAGACTGTTATTCTCTTTGTTTTGCAGATTATATTAAAAATACAAAAAGAGAAGTCCATCCTACGACGTCCGAACACGTGGTGAAAGCGTCATCAAGTCTGATCGCAGATCCACAAAAGGGACAGCCGGCTACTGTGTCACAGAAGACTGAATCTTTCTGCCAAGGTTCTGTGCTCGCCAAGTCTGGTTGATTTCACTGTGATTTGACATAGACTCATCTCAAACTCAGCAAGAGAGTTTCTTGCATTGGTTAGGCTAGTTTTACCGCCCCGTGGTTAAAGAAATTATTTTCTTGTATCACAGAAGGGTTTACCTTCTACAATTATAATCACTATTTACAAGTATTAGTGAAAGCGACCGAAAGTGGATGTAAGTGTATTCACCGAACCACTATAAAATATTGTGTTCCAATTTGCCTACAAGTTTCTGTAGATCAACAGAAGCTAAGTCTTTCGCTGTGAGGGTTTTGTGAATTTTTCAATAAAGTTCTATTCAACCTAAAAAGACTAATTCACCCCCTCTTCGTCACAATCAACGGACAACAGAGGTTGAAAGTTATTTCAAAGCCCAGGGTTGGCCTCTCTGTCTCTGTCTCTGATGTGCATATTCAAGGGAAAGTTTTCCCACATGCCGGCTAACAACGCAGATATTTGGCTACAACTTATTCCTTGTCCCTTTCAGTCGTATTACAGATACTCGGAGTCATTCAGTCCCGACGTGTGGTTTCAGCCCACTGAGGTAATTGTGTTATTTTTTTATTTCTTTTGTTCAGAGGCTTTATGTGTCCTCTTTTACCTTGTAGCCTCTGCTTGATCTTATCCCCATACAGGAAGTTAGTGACCATATGCATGTTTATTACAGGTTTGGGAGGTCGAAGCTGCAGATTTAACCATAAGTCCAGTTCATTGTGCTGGCAATGGGCGTAGTGGATGCTGACAAGGTTAAGCACATTCCATTGCTTCGAAGAAGCTGCTTTATTTCTAAAGACCTGTTGCTGTTCTTGTTCTCGACTTTTGATAGAAAAATGTAATTATATCATCACATCATAAGCTCTTGTTTGAAGGGTATCTCACTGCGATTCCCCCGATTAATTCGCATCTGTGAGGATAAAGCGCCTGAACAGGCCACATCAGCGGAGGAGGTGACCTCTCAGCCTTCTTAAACTAATATATTGAGCATACATTTTTATGGGGCTAATTGAGACAGTAGCATGCATGTTGGTGAATTCTCTAATTAAAGGTTGAACTTGGCTAATTTGATTTTCTGTATGTCATTGTCCGATTTCAGATTGCGGAGCTGGACAGTGCACAAAAACATAATCACCAGAACAATGAAGATGAAGTGGAGGACGATCGAGAATCAATGGCTCTTCATTATTGTCATATAGGATAGCAGCTCTCATTATGCTCTGTAGGAATTAACTATGGAAGGGCAAGCTGATTCTCCAGATGAATTTTGATTCCGAGAACTGTGCTTTAGTATGGATACATTCCTTGTTTGTAGTAGTTCTGCCATTCACTGATTTCAGGAACATAGGTTACTATTTTTCCCAGTTGATGTGGGGGGAGTTTTGTTTTTCTGGATAACCGGAAAATCAAATCTCGGATAACTTATTTATGTATCTTAATCATTCCATGTGTAATTATTGCACCAATTCAAGAGATTTCGCAATGCCCTTTCTTCCCAGTTCAGTTTTTTTTATCTTTTGCAGTGTTGAATGCTTGCCTTCAAAAGAGCTAACAAGTCTGTGAATGCACATCATTCAAAGTTTTGAGTGTGTAAATTATTCTACCCTGCTCGAGTTGTTAGCGTCATGTTAGGAAATCGAGAGGGCTTGGGGATTCATATGAACCTTTAAAAATGTTACAGAGGAACAAGAGTCTTCCATTCACGAATGAGAAATTTAACTTCAGCTACTGAGGATAAAGGAGCTAGAATGTTGTCTTCTGCCATTCCATTATCTCTATAACCCCAGTCAGCCACCTCTCTGGGCTTTGCTTCTTTTATATTCTTCCATTAAGCACATTTGGCTGCTGAAAATTGCCTTCCCCTTCGTGATGTCTGCTGGTTAGTGGAGAACAACTCTTACGGTACTTTCCTTCTCTTGTGTAGGTGCTGGTGGGTGTAGCAGAGTGCTCTTTTTCCTGTTGCTGCAGTGTAGTCTTCAATGATTTTGCAGGTGGCACTACTTGTGTTAATAATTATGTCTTTTAGGATAAATTCAGTGGGCGGTGCTAGTGCTCGTGGCAATGAAGGCATTCTTGCCGGTGGGATATCAGTTGACGTGAGTGGCGGGGGCGGGCGTCTCCATTGAGGAAGTGGCCCAGCTAGTAGAAGGGTCTGGAGTAACGGACCAGCTTTCAACACTGCTTGCAAAAGCTTACCCTTTTCTGGCAAAGGCTTTGTTCGCACTAACCCTGTCGAGTCTGTCTCGCAAGTTTGAGCTGCCGGAAACTGCGGATGAACTGTGTGAATTCCTGGGCAGGACACTGTGCTTTCTTCACAATCAGACAATGAGAAGGGATTTCTCGGATCAATTCCTCTTCTCGATCCATCCTCTATTTCTGAAATTCCTGTTGTAGGGCCTGCTGCTGCTAGTTGCTGCATGAGGAACCTTTCTAGAAATAGCTTCCTGCTCTTGTTCTCGGCTTCATTCCTCTCCGAAACGGTTTTATCCAGCAATCCTTTCAGGGTGGTTAGTCGCTCGTCTCTTTTCCTTAGTTCTTCTCGAACTGCTTGCCTTGTATTCTTCAGCTCCAGATCAACACAAAACAGAGAATGTTGTAACCCTTCCACGCTCTGAAATGACGATGGCAGGAAAATGCACCATGAGATATTCCAACGAGCTTTTAGCTTAAACAAGGGATATGTAGGCGAGAGAAGTAACCGATTCTAGTGTCGCACTCTGGATAAATTAAGAACTGTACTAGTATGGTCAGACTGACATTTACCTTCCGTTGGCCATGGTAAGTCTGGTTGGGAAGCGAGAGTGGCCCATCCTCCATGTTGCTTAAACTGGAGAGGCACGAGGAAAGATGGACGAGGGAATTGGTGGTATGGGATTCTTTGGGGAGATTTCACATAGAAGGTTTGGGTTTAATTTCCAAGGGGACGAAAGAAGAAAGATGAGAAAAAGGCCAAATTGTGACCCCAACGTCTCCTTGCTCTCTAAATGTATATATGATGAGTCTGGCCGTCCATCTGTCTGTCTGTCTGTCAGCCACTGAAGCTGTTTGGGTCTCTATGCACAGGATTGACGCAGGAATTATGCGCTAAAACCGGGAGAAGCGAAGTGGCCTTCCTCTTAAAATTACCTCAGGGCTGTGGCGTGGCTGCTACTAGTGCTGGCAGTTGAAAGAGGGATGTCTGAATTTATCATTCATTCATTAGGTAATTTTTCCAAATGACTACCTGGAGGTAATCATTTTTTTGCTACTAAAAGCTGTATGAAATGCTACAGCCCAGCCGAAGGGAGACCACTCGCCTCGGACGGCAGGAGATAAAAAAGGCACATGGATGAGAAAGGTTTAGACGGTGCCATTCCATTCTGCTCTGTCCGGCACTTGTGTTCGCTTAAGAAGTGATGCTGTAAAAGTAAAACATTGTGTTCGCTTAAGAAGTGATGCTGTAAAAGTAAAACCCGTGTAGTAGTAGTAGCAGCTCAATCATATCATCAGCCGAAAGAAGAGGTACACTTGTCATTTTATATACTAGATGAAGTGGAAGTGGGTGGTAGTAGTAAATTGAATTTCTAGGAACCAAACATTCTCATGAGCACACATTTGGTTGGACTAAATTGTTCATTGTAGGCATTTTATTACCTTTCCTTTGGTTCATATCCAATGGCTGTCAACGAGATGGTTATTGTTTTGTCAACAAAAGGGAGCTGAGCTGGTTGGTCGACTCCTCCTCCCAAGCGAACTTCGCGCCCCGTTGCCTAGGACACCCTTTTTCATACACTCGGAATTTGTTATCGCATCCCCTGCTTGACTGATGCGAGACCTGACAAACTTTTGAGTCGTTTTTTCTTTTTATGAATCGAAACATCCTGTTTCCGAATAGGTAGATCTTGGGGGTGCAGCACATTCTCAGATACGTTTCTATCCATTTCTTTGCTTATTTTAGTTGGTATAAAGCTTGAACAGGGTGGACCTGCAATAAAATATGGATTGCCAAGTCGATGTTTTGACGAACTTCATTTGGTGGGTGTGTAGGCGAGCGTGTTACATCACAGTAGTGCAAATTCAATCCCTATCGGAAAGAGAGAAGAGTCAAGCGTATAAAGCCTAGCGGACTACTTCCTCCACAAATAATTAGTTTTAGAACGGAATTTCGTCGAACTTGTATACTGAACTCGGCATAAGTATCGACCCGATATTACTAACAGAATGAGCTACTGGGCTTTTGTCCCTGAATAAGCCTAGCCAAGCCAAGCCAGCCTTGTGGTTGTGCCTGTTTTGGGATTCATCCATAGAGAAGGCTGACTGAAATCATGGGTGAGTAATGATTACTAGGGATGGCAATTTTGAACGCGACCCGTAATTTTAGCGCGTGGATCTAGCCTTAACGGGTATAACAGGTGTCTTCCCAAATCAATATTCATCCCCTTCTACGTAAGTTCCCATGTAATTTCTTCACTTCCCTTGTAGTATAATTTGATAGTTTATGTAAGACCTCGTGTGTCGCCTCATTTTCTGACAAATAATTTATAATTTTATTTTCTAATATATGAGTACAAATTTTTTGCAGGAAGTGGAAATCAGATGCACTATCATAATATACATTTAAATTTATTTTTGTTATATTAACTTGAACAACAAATTATTTATGTTCATAATTTTATTGGAATTTTTTATTGATTTATTTTAGTCTTTATTCATTGAATTGTCATGTAATTCGAATATTATGTCCTATTTTATACTAAATTATTTCGTGTCTAACAGGTTGTTTCGTGTTTATCTGTTATAAAATGGTTCGTATTTGAATCTACTTTGATAATAGAAAAACCTTAACGGGTCGTATTTTGGATAAATGTATTTCATACCATGTCTTATTGTATTTGGACACGAACCCGATCCGTTTATCCGTTTTGCCACCCCTTAAATTCACGAGGGATGAAGCCACGCGGGTTTTCATCTAGTGGCAAGTCAAAGTCATTCCTGGCCAAAGAGGTTTAATGGGCCTTGGCCTTAATAAGAACTTTTATATTAGTTCTTGAATTTTAATCAAATTCAATGCAACACACCCCAAACATTTATCAAGCCATTATTCAGACTGTTGCAATGCATCATGCACAATTCACACGTGGTCATAAATTAATATTCCTCACATTGTATGCGTTAAGTCTAGATTCGATTCATGATGGGTCATGATTTCTGTACGTGGTCATTGTAACCCACGACGAATTAATGTTCCGAGGTTTGGAATATGATCTCGTAAATACAAACAAGGCAATTAATTTGAATGTTAAATTATACTCTCTCACTATATGTATGTGTATATATATATATATATATTGTCACAGAACATAATAGTCATAATCCACTCTAAAGGTCTAATAGCAATCAAGCCATGGCATCTCCTTCAACCTTCCCCGCCTTGCTCCTCCTTTCTCTGCTCCTTGTGCTGTCCACTCCGTTCCCGTCGGCTGCTATACGTGGCATCGGTCATGTCAAGACCCCGGCCCCTCCTCGTTTCTCCACGCAAGGACGGGCCTACATGCTCATCAGATCCCTAAACCTGTTCCCCAAGGAGACCGTCGGGATTCTGGCTGCGGATCCCTTGTCGTTCGAGTCGGGCATCGTAGAGAAGCAGATTGATTTGTTGTTTTCCGGGGACTCGGGTTCTTCCATCAAGGATCTCGGTCACCATGCAGGTTACTTCAGTCTCCCCCACACCAAAGGCGCCAGGTAACGGACTACCACGAAGACCCCCAATTTTTGTTTTGTACGAGAGGAAGTGCATTGCATCAACAGTTCATTTGGTGATTATTTTGGCAGGATGTTCTACTTCTTCTTCGAATCTAGGAACAGCAAGCAAGACCCTGTTGTGATATGGCTAACCGGTGGTCCAGGTTGTAGCAGCGAACTGGCCTTGTTCTATGAGAACGGACCATTTAAAATTGCAGACGACTTGACTCTCGCGTGGAATGCTTACGGCTGGGATAAGGTACAAGTATTTGTTGCAAGAATACGCTCTTCACCGTTGTTGTTTCGATTAAATCTGTTTCATGTTGATGGTTCACGGGGCTTGCAGGTGTCGAACATAATATTCGTTGACCAACCCACCGGGACGGGATTCAGCTACTCTACCAGCGAAGACGACATTCGCCATGATGAGACCGGAGTCAGTAACGACTTGTATGATTTCTTACAGGTAAAGTAATTTGTAACCTCAGGAGTTCTTCCATTATCATCAGGACTTCACCAAGTTGTTGGAATTTAAAAGTAATTTGTAACCTCAGGAGTTCTTCAAGAAACACCCGGACTACGCGAAGAACGAGTTCTTCATTGCTGGGGAATCGTATGCTGGACACTATATTCCCGCTCTTGCCTCTCGTGTTCATAAGGGAAACACGGCAAAGGAAGGGATCCACATCAATCTGAAGGTACAGAAGAAGAATGAATCCATGTGACGAGATCTCTTTATTGATAGTCAACATTTTCAGGGATTCGCTATTGGGAACGGCCTGACCAACCCTGCAATCCAGTACGCCGCGTATGCTGACTATGCATTGGACATGAAATTGATTGACCAGTCGACTCATGACGAGATCAATAGGACAATGGTTCCGGAATGCCAGAAATCCATAGACTCTTGCGGTAATATCTTCGTGCTGTTTTGTCAATTTCCTTCCATTCCGGGTAGCTAGCCAGTATATTATGTGATGGTGTGATCTAAGTTTGACTCGTGATTCCTGAGATGCAGATACCAAAGGCGGAGATGCTTGTGATGTGTCCAAGGAAATCTGCAACCAAATCTTCAGCGAAATCGTCAGCCTTCAAGGTGGCATCAATGTAAGAACCCTCGGCAACTTTTCTCTCATCATTCGTAACGGTCGCAAATATGAACCTCTCTTCTTTCGTGTGGCAGTATTACGACATCAGGAAGCAGTGCGAGGGCTCCTTGTGCTACGACTTCTCGAACCTCGAGAGGTTCCTCGACTCGAGGACCGTGAAGGAAGCCCTAGGAGTCGGGGACATTGATTTCATTTCCTGCAGCTCCGCTGTATACTCCGCCATGTCAAACGACTGGATGCGTAACCTGGAGGTGGGGATCCCGGCCCTCCTGGAGGCCGGAGTCGACGTCCTGATATATGCAGGAGAGTATGACCTCATCTGCAACTGGCTCGGTAAGTCTTCGTTCAACCTCGTTTCAAAAAACCCTTCTGCGAATCGACTCGCATAATGAAGCGGAAACCGGGAACCATTCGTACCGGAAAAACTGAAACCAGGGAACTCGAGGTGGGTCAACGCAATGGAGTGGTCAGGACAGAAGGGGTTCGTCGGGGTGGCTACGGTTCCGTTCAATGTAGATGGCAAAGAGGCAGGAATTCTTAAGAATCATGGTCCGCTCTCCTTCTTAAAGGTACTTATACATACACATACATATATATGCAGGATCTCCATCTCCTCGGATACATGTTAATGCTATCAAATCAAAATGCTGTGATACGCAGGTTCATGATGCTGGACATATGGTTCCAATGGACCAACCCAAAGCTTCACTGGAGATGCTCAACCGCTGGCTGACTGGGAAACTTGTTATTGCTGCTTAAAACATTTTGTAACTTTCTCTATCATTCTAATCGGAGATTTACCTTTTGGTTCTGTTGGTTCCGTGAAAAAGGAAGGAAGAAACAACACAAACAAAAATCATTTCATAACAAAACGCAAGTCATTGTCGGAGGGTACAAAATGTTGGGCCTAATTATTCACACTCATCTCCACAGGCCCGATAAGTTGAACGGCCCGGCCCATGTTCAAGCCCGGGCAGATACACGAGCCCAAAGTTCGGCCCCGCAAGCGTCACCTTTCTTCTTCTTCTTCTCCTCCTTCTATTATTACTACTAAATAATAGTAATAATAATGATGATGATAAAACTTTGTTTATATTTATAACGCGGTAATAAAAATTTCCTTTTTTTTTTTTACTTTTTGTTAAAAAAAATGGAATGATGTTTGGCTAAGGGTAATGAACGAAATTGGGGGGGGGGGGTTAGTGAAGAGTTGATTAAGCACATGGACCATCAAAATAATGTTCTTTTGGATTTTGATGCCCGCCCGACAAGTATGAGTGGGTGTGGGTGGATTCCTTTTTCTTTTTCTTTCCTGTTTGTTCACATTGATCCAGTAAAAAGAAAATTAAAAAAAAAGGGGCGATTAGCATAAAAAGTAAACAGAGAGATTGACAATTATAGTTTCCTAACCACACCCCACCCCACCCTCTAATTATAGAGTTTTTCTTTCCTTGGGGCGTTTACCTTGTTTACTTACACACGCACTAAACATTACAGGAGGTCTTTTTTGGTCCGAGGCCTCTGCGTGCGTGTGGAAGCACTTTTATGTGTCCGAAAATCACACTACCCATGATTCCTCGGTTACAAGTAAAACCCAAATTCAATCCACCCATTAAACTTCTTTGCGTGTCAGACGGTATCAAATATATACATATATAAACAGCACTGAGCCAAAGGCTCGCTCCTCTTCTTTTGTCCAAATTCACACACAATGACATCTTCCTCCTCCCTCTTCCTCCTTCCCCTCCTCCTCCTCCTCCTCTCCTTAGCTACCCCTCACCTCTCCTCCGCCGCCAGAATCCTCGGGACTCGCCCCTACTCTGGCCGGGCGGAGACCCTCATCCAGGCTCTAAACCTCTTCCCCGAGGAAGCCGTCAACGTCGTCCGGCCGACGTCTGTCCCCAACCCATCCCTCGCCGAATCCAGCCTTGTCGAGAAGAGGCTCCAGTTGGCTTTGCTCGGGGACTCGGGCTCCTCGGTCGCTGACCTCGGACACCATGCCGGGTACTTCCGGCTGCCCAACACCAAAGCCGCGAGGTACATAAACAGCCAAAACAAAAACAGTGGAGTAAAAGCACCCTTATGGATGATGATACGTAGTACTAATTACTCCTCGGGGAATCGCTTTCGTGGTTTTGTGTTGGAAGGATGTTCTACTTCTTCTTCGAGTCTAGGAACAGCAAGAAAGACCCAGTGGTGATATGGCTGACGGGAGGGCCGGGTTGCAGCAGTGAGTTGGCATTGTTCTACGAGAATGGCCCCTTCCACATCACCAACAACTTGTCTCTGGCATGGAACGATTTCGGATGGGACAAGGTAAATTCTCCTTTCTCATCATCCTCCCGTTTCATTACCCCAGTCGAGGTGTTCTCGACACATTCAATCCATTGAACTGGAGTCAAACATCTCTCTTACCAGAGGGAGGGTTTGTTTAAGTCAATATCATTCCCTTTTTGTTCTCTTCCTTCACGACATTATTGCCCATGAATGGATGTAATAAGAAAATAAAGTTGCGATAAAATATCTCACCCTTCACGGCATGTTTTTGTAATTTTCGCCGAAGTTTTTTCTTCTCCATTCCTTGACGATAACCCTCCCGACTTGTCCGACACTCTTTCTAAGAACCAATCCAACCAAAAGTTTTGACGTATTTGGTAAGCTGTCTTGACCCACCCTTGATTTGTTAGCATATGACGACGTCGTACTTCTTCTAGATAGATTTCTTGTGTCATGTGTGAAAAATGTATCTCGTTTCTATGTCGTAGGTATCGAATATTATCTACGTCGACCAACCCACCGGAACCGGGTTCAGCTACACGACAGATCAGGGCGACCTCCGCCACAATGAGACTGGTGTCAGCGAGGACTTGTTTAACTTCTTGCAGGCGTTCTTCAAGCAGCACCCCGATTATGTGGGAAATGACTTCTTCATCACCGGGGAATCGTATGCCGGGCACTATATTCCTGCATTCGCGGATCGAGTTAACCGGGGAAACAAGGCGAAGGAAGGCATTCATGTTAACTTGAAGGTGTCAGGGGATCGTGCTTCCGTGGTATCTGATCCGGGCTTGTGGTATTTAACTAAAGAAGTCGTTTTGAAATGGTTGTTTGCAGGGGTTTGCGATCGGGAACGGGCTGACGGATCCTGAAATCCAGTACGGGGCGTACACGGACTATGCTTTGGGCATGAATTTGATCACGCAGACGGATTACAACAGTATCAATCAGTTGCTCCCGGGCTGCAGACAGTCCATACAGCTTTGCAGTGAGTTTCTTCATGGTTTGCCATTTCTTGCCGGACTTGGTTTGAGTTTCTCACGAATAGGCGATTTTCCATCGCAGGCAGTGAGGGAGGAGATGCTTGTCAGTCTGCCTTCGGAGAGTGTAATGCCATATTCAGCAAGATCATAAACATTGCCGGCAACATCAATGTAAGACATTGCTCTAACTGCTTTCCCTGTCGGAAATCCTCGATAAGATTGCCAAATTCATCGTCGTCACCTAATTCTTCATGTTTCTTCAGTATTACGACATCAGGAAGCAGTGCGAGGGTCAATTATGTTATGACCTTTCGAACCTGGAGAAGTTCCTGAACCAGCAATATGTCAGGAATGCTTTGGGAGTAGGGAACATTCGGTTTGTGTCCTGTAGCAGTGCAGTGTACGATGCGATGTTGACCGATTGGATGCAGAACCTTGAAGTAGGGATCCCGGCTCTACTTGAGCAGGGAATCAATACGCTCATATACGCCGGAGAATACGACCTTATCTGCAACTGGCTTGGTAATTTGCCACCATCTCTGCCAGATGGATTTTCTATCAAAACTGAAAACTAACATATCATTCCTCCCTCTGACAGGGAACTCGAGGTGGGTTCATGCAATGGGATGGTCGGGCCAGAAGGATTTTGAACAAGCTGCTAATGTTTCGTTCGTGATCGATGGCACAGAAGCAGGAGTTCTCAAGAATCACGGACCGCTCACTTTCTTGAAGGTCTTTTATCACAAACCCGACAATCCATCACCGTTCTTAACCTCCAAAAAAAGAACTCCATGACAATGACTCTTGTCGTCATCGTTGTTGTTGGTGGTGAACGTACAAACAGGTTCATGATGCGGGGCACATGGTCCCCATGGACAAGCCGAAAGCTTCCCTCGAGATGCTGAGCAGCTGGATGAAAGGAATCGGCGTGTTCTCGAGTCAGAAGCACCTCCAGAAGATCACTCCGGAAAGAGCATGACAGATGACTCCATACTTAAAATTTGGATATCGATTGTTTGTCTGCAGTATGCTGCTTCGAAAAGCAGGAAGAAATTCAACATGTAAATGTTTTTTACCAACATTTTTACTGGTTTGAATAGAAAATCATTTGCTGCAGAGAATTGAGACAGTGATCGATCTTTCCGCCATAGTGTAGCACGAATATGCAAGCAAAACACTTGCATCCAAAGAAAGAGGAAAGAGAATCGGGAAAGGTAATGTTGATTACATTTGATTAGTTATTCATAATCTCAACTGACAAGCAAACAAAAGAAATGACATCCCCTAGAGGACGGTGGATGAAACAATAATCCCTGTCTGGTGGTCAATCGTTGCCCGGCAGATTTCGATCTTCGTCTAGATGAACCGAAATATTTCCAGCCCTTTATCTAGAGAAGCCTAGAGCGAAGATCCAGGTGATCAACAGGCGAGAGACCCTTTAAGCTTTGCGGGGTTTGAGGGTCTTGACCGTCTCCCATGTGAAATCAGGGTCATCGCGGCCAAAATGTCCATACGCGGCTGTCTTCTGGAACCTCATGTTGCCTCCCCTCTTCAGGTCGAGGTTGATCGATATCATCCCGGGCCTGAAGTCAAAGTTCTCCTTTATCAGAGCCAGGATGTCTTTTTCCGGTATCTTCCCTGTCTTGTACGTGTCCACGAAGACAGAGAGTGGTTCGGGAACGCCTATTGCATAGGAAACCTGCACGATGCAGCGGCGTGCGAGTCCTGAAGCAACTACACTCTTTGCAGCCTGCCTAACAATGTAGGCCCCACTTCGGTCCACCTTGGTCGGGTCCTTCCCAGAGAAGGCACCGCCACCATGAGCACCCCAACCACCGTATGTGTCGATGATGATCTTCCTACCTGTGAGACCAGCGTCCCCGTGTGGGCCACCAATGACGAACCGGCCAGAAGGATTCAAGTGAAAGATCGTCTTTTCATCGAGGTACTTGGCGGGAATCACCGGCTTGATCACGTGTTCCTTCAAATCCTGGGCGATTTTCTCATTCGTGACGGTCTCGTCATGCTGGGTCGAGATCAGAACAGTGTGGACCCTCAACGGGACCATGGCGCCCCCATCGTTCCGATACTCCACGGTCACCTGGGTCTTCCCATCGGGCCTAAGCCACGGGCAGGTTTTGTTCTTCCTTACCTCCGTAAGCTTCGCCCCGAGCTTCGTAGCCAGGACATGCGTCAACGGCATCAGCTCAGGGGTCTCATCGGTGGCATAACCAAACATATGACCCTGGTCCCCCGCCCCAATCTCCTCAGGCTTCTTGGTGAGGTGTCCATGCACGCCCTGCGCTATATCAGGGCTCTGCTCTTCAATATTAACAAGGACCTTGCAGTTATCCGCGTCCAGCCCCACGTCGGCAGATGTAAAACCAATCCCCCGGCAGGTGTCGCGGACGATCTTCTCGTAATTGACCTTAGCCTTGGTGGTGATCTCCCCGAAGACCATGACCATGTTGGTCTTGGTACAGGTCTCGCAGGCGACCTTACTCTCGGGGTCCTGCTCAAGACAAGCGTCGAGGACGGCGTCGGAGACCTGGTCGCAGATCTTGTCGGGGTGGCCTTCGTTGACGGACTCAGAGGTGAAGAGGAAGGTGTCCATTGCTGTCGTCTGATGAAGAGTCCTCTGCACGTCCCCCTCCCAAATGAAAAACCTTAACCCGACAAATGAATCACAACACCAGAAACACCACAGTTGGGAATAAAAGACGAGGTTTTGTTTGTTTTTTGTTTTTTGGGAGTGTGTGGAAGGGGGAAGTTGTTGGGCGGGTCCTAAAATGGCGGGTCGGTTGGGTTTGTTGCAGAGGACGTGGATTTGGACTATTTCCTCGTACAATTTCATCCCATGTCGGCGATTCCATCGGTCCTGAAACCACCCCGATGAATTGAGTTAAGCAGTAATGGACAACGAAACCGGGGATTTTGGGCTTCGCCCAATTCATATAAAAATGGGCTGGACTGAGCCCAAACATGGGCCTGTCCCAATACTTGGATGAAAGATTGTCGAAAGAGCGAAATCCTCTAGAGGTTTGTTTTGTTTGGAGAGGGACAATACGGTGGAAGAATGTTTACATTGCGACGGAACGACCCGGTGAGCTTGGCCACCCACTTCCACACAGTGCTCTCCACCGTCGAATATTGATGTGCGCAGCTCGTGGAATTCCTGGAGGGATGTGATGTCTTCCTCCGAGATAAGTACCGAAGAGTGTGGAGGAATGTTTAGTAGCAAGTGACTGTTCCTGCCTAGAGACTTGAAGTATATGTCGAGGCTTGTCTTCCAGACTTGGGGGACTCAGATGCGTGCCTAAACCGGCCAGGCCTGACGGATACATCACATTCGGGTGCCACCCAGTCCTCGACAGCGGCGTCCCTGCTCTTCATGCATCTGCAGCAGACGCAACATAAGATCGAGATAGGGCAAGAACACCATCTGTGGATATAATAACAATTTTAAAAGGCTTACTAATAATTCGTTCCACCGTTCGTGACAGCACTGCCGTTGATCATAGACCAGGAGGTTGAACCAGCAACACCGGCCTCGTCCCCAACCTGCCGAGCGTCGGGACCATGTCAGAAAAGATGGCCGGCCCCGACTCGGCATCTCCAGCGAATTCTTATCCCGTTGTTCCCGACAGAAGATCAACTGAATCAACACGCGAGCTAACAAAAAGGCATTCACCTGGTGAGAAACTGCCCTCATCTGCCCCATGTTGAACTAACTCATAGTACTCCCCCGTCTTCCCATAAGTCGCCGCATGCCGATCCCATGGGGAGAGGTGAATCCTGAGCTCCACCCCCTCCTCGCGTGCCGCCCGCGTACTCAGCTGGGCCAGAGGCAGAACCCGTCGTGGTGCTTGTCCTTCCCGCTCCCTAATTAAAGGCTACCTTAATAACAACACGTTGGCGCACGCGGAAGCCCTCGGTAGCGTGTTGAATCGGATCCAGTCGTCGATCGAAAGTTAACGAAAAATAAAGAGACAAAGAATTTACGTGCTTCGGTCAATCGACCTACGTGCACGGACGGAGAAGAAGATTTCACTATGTTCAATGGAGTACAAACTCTAGGTTGAGACCCTCTTCCATGTTGTCCCACGCATACCCTTTCTTTACCGCTGCACTCTTTGTACTCATGTATTCCTCTTCTATGCTCTCAGGATTTGCTTTCCCTCGTCTTTTCATTCGCTTTGTATGCTGACACCTATTTATAATAGAGCGCCCCACGTATATCGGAAATCTGGAAGGTAAATATATTCGTGATATAATCAAATATCATCCAATATATCTCCCTCAAGATATATTCTATCACCTTCCGTATATTTCACGAGCAAATATAATATACTCCAAATCGCAATATATCTAACTTCGGGCCACAAAATACTAACTAACTCCACCTTAAGCCGAAGTTCACAGAACATCTGAGGAATTGTCACTCCATGTACTAGTCTCCCCCGAGATTCACCGTAAATATCTCCCTTATTCTCCTCCAGGCTCCAACGAGCCTAGTCAACGGAATATCCAAGCCAATCCACGACGGACTTGACTACCCACATCTTCTTGCTTCTCCGCGCTCGCGACCTATTACCCCGTTTTTCCGATGACTGATTACTCCTCTTGAAAGGTTCATGACGCCTTCCAGAAGACCCAACAATGGTAATAGCAACGACACCTCTCATAACATACAAGCCCTTCAATCGACTTCCAGTCATCCACAACCACCTTCCTTGGCGAACATTGAGGGCTCCACCTGAAGCAGAAAATTCGTACCCTTTGGCTTCTAAAATACTCACGGAAATAATATTTCTCATGATGTCAGGTACATGTCGGACCCATGCCAACTCTCTCACAGCTCCATCCTTCATTATGAGTCGAGCCGTTCCCACACCTGCAACCTTACACTTGTGACCATTGCCCAAGCGTACCTCTCCACCTGCAGTGGAACAGTATGCAGTGAACATTGCCCTATGAGGACTCATGTGAAAAGTACTCCCTAAGTCGAGAATCCAATCCTCTTCTGATGGTCTCTCCGACTCGGTTTCAGCAGTCTGCACCTCGCTAGCCATGAGTACATCTTGCAGTTTTTCTTTATGTGTCCCTTTTTACCATAATGGAAGCATCTTACATCGCCGCTACCTTTGGATCCGGTCCTGCTTATTATTAATGCCTCCACCATCGATCGCCCTGCTTCATTCGTCAATTCTTTATCAATCAAATCGTTTGATAAAAGGGTAACCGTATCTCATCAACTGTGAGAACACTTCTCCCATACAAGATTGTCTCCCTGAAGCTCTGGTATGAAGCGGGCAGTGAACATGAAAACAACATCGCCTGGATCTCCTCATTGTTCTTGTTGCCGATCCTCTCCAAATCCAAAGATTCCTTCCGTCATTCTGAGCATGAGGAACCTTTGCTTGAGAAGAGTTTGTTGCTCAGAGTCCTTGTCATGTACAAACTCTCCAGCCTACTCCAAAGCCTGGCCGCTGTCGTCTCCTTGAGCACATTTGTCAGAACCTCGTTAGACAGACACAGCTAAATCGCCGATAACGCTCTAGCATCTTTCTCCTCCCACTGATTAGAAGTCAACTTCGAAGCGCTCTTCGACTGATCTATAATAGCCTTCTTCAATCCACCCTGTACCAATAGCGCCCTCATCTTGACTTGCCACAAGTCGAAATTCACGCTCCTATCCAACTTCTCAATCTCAAACTTGCCACCAGCCATGGATCTCGAATCTGCACAACCGAGCTCTAATACCAATTGTTGACGCACGCGAAATCCCTCAGTAGCGTGTTGAACCAGATCTAGTTCGTCGATCGAAAGTTAATGAAAAATAAGGAGACAAAGAATTTACGTGGTTCGATCAATCGACCTACGTCCACGGGCGAAGAAGAAGATTTCACTATATTCAATGAAGTATAAACTTTAGGTTGAGACCCTCTCTAACCCCCTCAACCTATCCGAATATAAAATCCCGCTTTCCCAGTAAGAAATAACCCCGAAATGTTTCCGTGTTTCTCCAACACATACCCTTTCTTTACCGCCGCACTCTTTGCACTCGTGTATCCTCTTCTATGCTATCAGGATTTGCTCTCTCTCTTCTTTTTATTCGCTTTGTATGTTGGCACCTATTTATAGTAGATGGCCCACGTATATCGGAAATCTGGCAGGTAAATATATTCGTGATATAATCAAATATCATCCAATATATCTACCTCAAGAGATATATTATCTTATCTTCCGTATATTTCACGAGCGAATCTAATATACTCCAAATCGCAATATATCTGACTTCAGGCTACAAAATCTTAACACAATACATACTGAAGTTGCCAAATACGGTTACATGTTCAATCAATTCGGACACTTTATAATATGTCCCGATTGCAGTTCCCAAACCTCGACATTTTCCTGGGAAAGTTATGTTGTGGTTGATAATCATGTCATTGACGTCCCGAGGAGTATCGAGGTTTCCCACCAAGATACTGAACAATTAAAAAAAAATCTAACTATATCCTAGTTCTCGATTTAGGAGTGTTTTAAGAACGAGTCAGAAAACTATCTCGAGGGGAGTTGTTATATCCGTTATCAAAATACAACCTTTAATGCATTCAAATGGTGGAAAACTTTGATTGGATTTTCGACCGCTTTTCTTGAATCTTGTGATCATTGTACATGGTGTTCTAAGCAATATGGTAGCTGAAAAATGGCGTGAGGTAGAGTTTTTCACATCACCAATACATTCATTCTTTGTTCGGATATAATCATATAAGGGCAAATTACTTTAAAGCAAGCAACATCTTTCATTAAACATATTTCTTTTCAAAAGAAAGATTGGTGTTTCAATCGATTAAATTATTAGTGCAGGCATCATTTGATGATTTTAGAATCATTATGAAAACGAAATAAAACTTGAATGATTATGCTAGACTAAGCATTATCTTAGTCACGAAGAATTGACATCAATAAATGAATTTTGTACATGACCATATGCCCCCAACATATCATGTCGCAAAATTATTCTTTTTACTTTTTGGTTTTTACTCTTGGGGCAGTTCCAACCATCCCTAACCAATAACTTTCGTTACACATCAAATCAATCTTTCCGGGCTGCAAAAATTCAAAGCCCCCCCTATCTAAATTATTAATTGCATCGACTTACTCGTTTCTTTCAACAGGGACCAGAGACTTTTTTTCCCCTAATGTGAAAAGTCGAGGGGGGAAACACACTTGGAAAGTAAGAAGCAGATGCAATGTCTAGGCATAGGCAATTATTATTATAATTTTTTGTCTCTCTTTTGACTTGTCACAGCACAATGGAAACGTGTTCAGAAAATGTCGATATTTTTATATGCGGACGAAACTCATCGTTTATTCAAATGTTTCAAGAGATGCCGAGACTTTTGTGATTGTTTGTATCTATCTATAAATGTGTTCGCGCACGAAACGGATCACGTTGGAAATATTTGGCAAAGGACTCACAGTAGTTATATTGTGGTCGCCAGTAAGAAGATGCACTAATTTATACAGAAATAATGCAAGTCTTACAATCTTTAGGGAATTAAAAGAAAAGAGCTTACAGCCATTAAAAGGAAAAAAGGGAAACGGTGGTGACGATGCGGGATCTTGTAGCGGCGGAGAACACGTGACGGAGGCCTTGGAAGCTCACTCCGTCTGTGGTGGTTGCTGGCGGGAGGTCGTGACGAAGGCCTTGAAAGCTCGCTTCGTCGGAGGTGGTCGCTGGCGGAGAGTTGTGACGAAGGCCCTACGAGCTCACTTCGTCGGTGGAGTCGCTGGCGGAGGATTGGCGGCAAAGGCCCTACGAGCTCACTCTGTCGGTGGAAGGATAGTTGACCTCTAAGCCGGGTCAGGGCATCTAATTCCTAAGGTTGACGAACAAACTTCAGAGTTTTGGCTGTGTATGGTCGTCACTTGTCTTGAAAAATTCCTCTGCTATTTATAGAGGACTTGTACGTGTTTAACACGTAACAGATAGATCGTGTTATAGATCGTGATCCCTAATGTCGTGGGAGTGTCTCAACAACCCCCTTGATACGTGGGATCACGTTCCTGGATATTTAAGATCAGTTACGATCCTTAACAAACGTGATTGAAAATGAATAAATCTATTTCAACCTCGTCGACTTGACTGATCTGTACGGGCTGCGATCGACTTGGTCGACTTTATCCAGGACTCCGTCGACTTGACCCTACTAGTAGACCTAGCTACTGTTGAGTCATCTTGGTTGGCTTTGATCATCATATTCCTTCATCGTGAGTCGACCTAGTCGACCCCGTTTATAAGTTGACCTCGTCATAAATCGACCTAGTCGACTTCGTCGTGAGTCGGCCTAGACGACTACATCTTGGGCCGACTCGGAGTGTGACTTGAGGGATTACTGGGTTTCTGTTCTAAACCTAGGCCCAAAATTAATTGCCATGTCAACATAAGCCCCCCTTTTGTGCTGGGTTGGCTATGCCGACTCAGCAGAAATCATACTCCATATAAAGGAGAGTCATCGTCCTTTTCCCGCACTTTTCTTCCTTGCCCAACACTTCTCCATCTTCTTCAAGAAACCAGAAACCCTCGCTTCTCAGAAAACTCTTCGTCTCCCTCCTCAAAACTCTCCCGATCCTTAAAAAGATGTCGACTTTTAAGGCTTTCGAGTTCCATAATCAGCGTGCGGGGCCAACCGGACCCGTTCCGGTCGTGGAGGAGCAGGGGTCGGGCGTCACTCTCGGACCTATCCTGCCGGAGCGTCTTTTCCCGGGGACGGTGCCGCTCAACTATCTCGTCACTGAGAAGCCCATCCCGATTTGCCATCCCAACTTCGTCGACCCCCTCAACTGGGAAGGTCAGGGATCCTTCCTGTGTTTTCCTTCTGCATCCAAATCCGAGATGGTGGAATGGCTCGAGATGTGGGAGGAGCACTTCACAGAGAGGTTTAGAAGTCAGAAGATCTTGAGGTTCTTTAGGATGTCTGTGGCAGACAAGAACTGTGATCCTAGGGTTTGTTCGGCCATGTTGCCTTTCTGGAACTCGGCCGTCAACTGCTTCTATTTCCCGGAGGGTCCCATGTCTGTTACCTTGGCAGATGTGAAGATTTTGACCAGGTGCAAAATCAATGGCCTCCCTGTTCGACAATACTCTCAAGCAGGTGATATTAACCCCAAGGGCGCCCTTCAGTACATGGAGGTGGTGAACAGGCACCTAAAAATGGCCTCAGCAGGCAAGGAGCCAGATGAGAAGTTGTCGACTGAAGGTTTTGGCGCCCGGGAAGAGGTCGAGTTTCTCAGCATCTGGTTAAGCAAATTTGTTTATTGCTTCCCTGGGAAGAAGGTCAGCCACACTTCTTATGCAGTGGCCAACTTTCTGAGGGAGACCAATGAAGAAATCTCTTGGGGCCCCTTCATTTTGGGTCTTCTTTACCATGATCTGGACAGAGCGACGACTCAGATCAAGCCATTTCCAAAACATCCAGCAGGAGGGTTGCTCTGGCTAGTTCACCTCTGGTCGGCTATGTGGATGCCAGGATTGACTGGATTCAAGAGCCCTTCGTCGCCCCTCGAGTCTGCCTATTATGGGGAGACCATTTTGGAGCAGTGCTGTCAGCGGAAGGATCAATGGCTTATGACATCGATCACTGGCCACATGAAGCACATCGTCGACTCTGGCAGGGCAGATCGACGCAACTGGACACCCTTTCCAGGCGGCAAGACATTTGCTCAGGAAATTAAGCTTCAAATTGCTCGGGGCTTCTGGAATGGGGTATTGACCCGCAGGGACCTACCAGTTATCTTCGACGGCTACCTGACCTTTGAAGCCTATAATCCTCAGCTGTGTGCAAGGCAGTTTGGGTTCATCCAGGGTGTAGCAGTTCCACTTGCCGACCCTACCGGTGGCTTGTGCGGGGACAGGATGAAGAGAATTGTGTGCAAGCCGATCGCCCCGAAGACCCTCGACTTGCTCAACAGCAAGGCGCAGCTCTCCCAGATGGAGTTCCCATCTGATTCTTCTGCCTGTTTCGCCACGCAGTTCTTCACTGTGCTGTGGTCGACTACCTATGAATATCTGCGGGCTTTGATGCATTTTTTGGAGGTCTCCAAGGAGCCTGATTTTTACCTAGGCGACGCACATATCAAAGCAAAAGGTAAAGACTTAACTTTACTTTAAGAGTATTGGGTTCTTAGTATTAATCGTGAGTTTTCTCCTTTTCAGGATCAATGGTGCCTCAGGGCTCTGGAAAATCCAAGCCCAAAGCTCCCCTTGCCCCCGCTCCTTCTAGACTCAAGTCGACTGGCAGGGGGAAAGCTAAGGTGGCGAGCCCCAGGGAGACAGTCGCAGGTGATCCTTCTAAGGCTCGACCTAAAAACGCTCCAAAGCGCAAGGCGGTCGCGACAGGAGATTTTGAAGAGATGCCTCTATCCCAGAAGAGGAGACTGGTGAAGGTATCATCTTCAGTGGCGGCTCCTCTTCCCAAGTCGCCGACTACCGCAGCGGCGACTTCTTCTTCGAAGTCGCCAGCAGCGGTGGCCCCACTCAGATCACCAATGAGTTCATCATCTGCTGCGGTGCCTGCGACCTTAGCGACGGTCGATATCGCTCGAGGAGCGACTACAGAGGTATGACTCTACTGATTCTAATTCATCTTGAACTTCTGTATCTAACCCGCACTATATTGCCTAGGGCGAAGCGTCAACCGGAGGTGGTGACCTGCCTACTCCGATCGCGTTCGAGACAGGTGCAACGGCTTCGATCGCCGAGGTGAGCTCGACTCCCTGCTAAGATATATTACTCTAGTTCATATATGAACCTTGGTTTTATTACACTCTACTCTAGGAAGAGCAGGCTCCTGAAGTCTTGCTACAAGAAGGAACCACTATGGTTCTAGTCGATCCTTCAATTCGGTCGACGCGAGAGGGGGCACCACCTCAGCCGATGCGAGAGGAGGAAGAACAAGGCGTTCCTTCTTCTTCAGTCCCCACTCCTGCACCACCAATGGTATGTGTTCTTCTTTCACACGAGGCATGGCGTTGTTATCGCGATTCTAACCGCGACACTTCACAGGCTCGTCCGAAGAGAGTGAAGACGACTGCTGGTCGCAAGAAGGCTCCTACTCCCTCCACTTCTTCGGGCGAAAGTTCTGAGTATTTACTACCTTCAGAGGTAAGTATTCGATTGCATGGAGGTGTTGACTGTTCGGGATATTGTGTCTTAGCAACATTTCATTTCTTATTCTGTAGGGTCCTGCTGCAGCGACCTCGACTAGCGACCCATGGGTGAAGCTCCACCAGGACATTGAAGAATTCTGCCAACTTCTGCTCATTGACCCCTTAAACGTCGACGAGTTTAGGAGGATGCAGAAGCTGCTGAAGGAGATCGAGACATCCCCTCGGGTTACGGACGAAATACTGGGGGCCTGCAAGAGTTTCAGGTCGACGTATTGGACCCGCTGGAGGGATTACTACGCCGACCTGCTCGCCTACGACTTGACCGACTCGAAGATTCAGTCGATCAATGAAGCTCGAGGGCAGGCCTCTAAAGCTGCACAGGACGCCCGCCAACATTTGGTCGATGTGCAAGAGAAGCTGACCGAGGCAGAGAGACAGATAGAGTTCTATACGAACCTGAAGAATGACCTGACTCGGCAGCTTGCGTCGATCAATACTCAAGAAATCGAGGAGCTGGAGGCCAACGCTGAGAAGGATAGAGAGAAGGTCGTCGACCTTTATGCCCAGCGAAACAAGGTGAACGCGAAGCGACGAGCTCGTAAATCCCTTGTCCTCGATTTTAGAGAAGTTGGCGGGTTATGGAGTCTAGACTTGTAACCAAAGAACAACGCAATTCGATTATTTTTTGCTTTACTGAACAAATCAAATATCTTATGTCTCGAATGAACTTCTGCCCATTACGCTCGATTCATTCTTCCAGACAGCGTATTTTCTTAGGAATTAAGCGTTTCCCAAATTAACGGAGTCCTTCGTCTTAGGATTTTATGGTGAGCTTCCCAGATAGTTGCGCGATAGGGTTTGAGATATTTACCATTAACCTTGAATGGATGTCTGACCCCACTTCTCGTCATAAGCCTATAGCTATTAGATGAGTATGTTTCACATACTTCATATGGACCCTCCCAATTAGGAGACCACTTACCCAGGACTTGGTCCTTCGATTTAAGAGGTAGGACCATCTTCCATACTAAGTCGCCGACTTTGAAGCGCTTATGGACAACCTTTTTATTATAGTGCCTAGCAATTCTTTGCTTATGTACCTCGAGTCGGTCTATTACGTCGAGTCGCTTCTTTTCCAATTCTTCTAAAGCGAGGTACATTGCCTCGTCTTGCAAGTCAGGATGAGCTACCCTGAGCGACTTGTATCGAATTTCAATAGGTAGGACGGCATCTTGCCCATATACCAGCGAAAAAGGGGCTTCTCTTGTGCTGTCTCTCTTGGTGACTCTCAGAGCCCACAAGGTGTCTTGTAATAGTTTGTGCCATTCTCTTGGATTTGCACCAACCATTTTCTGAATGTTATTCTTTATGAGCTTATTAGTAGCTTCAGCTTGTCCATTCGACTGGGGGTAATAAGGTGTCGAATTAGTAATTGAAAAGCTGAACTCGGCAGCGAATTCACGTACCCTCTCATTATTGAATACGGTGCCATTGTCTACTACAATATTCTGGGGAATCCCAAATCTATAAATGATGGAAGATCTGAGAAAGTCGATCACCTCTTTGTGGTCAATTTTTTTATATACTTGGGCCTCGACCCACTTGGTAAAGTAGTCAGTAGCGACTAGAATGTAGGCATCGCCTTTACTCGAGTGTGGGTGAATCTCTCCAATTATATCCAGGGCCCAAGTCCTAAATGGCCAAGGCTTGATGACTGAGACTAAGTCGGACGCTGGGGCCCTTGTCACCGGACCATGTTTTTGACACTCTTGGCACCCCCTAGCCATTTCTATGCAGTTCTTTAGCATTGATGGCCAGTAAAAACCATGTCTTTGGATAGTCCAAGACATTTTGGTGCCAGATTGGTGAGACCCGCATAAACCCTGGTGAGTTTCCAACATAATTGGGGTCGCTTCGTCTAAGTCGACGCACCTTAGTAGGACTCCTTCTTTGGTCTTTCTGTAAAGTACCTCATCTATAAGGGTGTATGACAAAGCCTGAGTCTTGATTCTTTGGCTCGCCTTTTGTGTTGGGTCGGAGAGGAAGCCGGTGATTGGCCTCCTCCAATCTTTATCGCTTGTCATTATGTTCAGAGTGAACGCGTCGCCTTGAGGAGCTAGGTGGGAAGCTATTTCTGGGATACAATCGTTTCCTCTTTGAGCCTTGTATCCTGAAGCCTTTTGGGCTAAGTCGTTAGCGATTGTGTTTTCCTCCCGGCCCACGAAGAGGAAAGTAATTGCTTCGAACCGCTTGACTAGCCTTCGAGCGACTTGATGATAGGGTGCGAGTTTCTTTTGACATAGAGAGTCGCCGTTCATCTGGTTAATAACCAGTTGAGAGTCTCCCATTACTCTGGCTTTCCTAGCTCCCAAGGCTAATAATTCCTTCAAAAGCGTGATCAACGCTTCATATTCGGTCGCATTGTTTGTATGAGTCGCCGACAAACGATATGCTAGGCGAACGTCCTTTCCTAGTGGCGAAAGTATGTGGAGGCCTATGCCTACGCCGGATTTCGCCGAAGATCCATCAAACCAAGCTTGCCAGACATCCTCAAGGGATTCCTCTTGATCGATTAATGTAGATGGATCGTGGTTTACTAAGAAGTCGGCTAAAGCCTGCCCTTTCACCGACTGTTGAGGTTTGTAACGCAGATCGTATGCGGATAGGACCAAGCTCCATTTACTAATTCTTCCGGTCAATAGGGGACTTTCGAAAAAATATTTTATGACTGGAGACTTGGCAATAACATGAACCTCTTGGGATCCGATATAATGTCTCAGCTTCTTAACAGCATAAAAGACTGACAGGCATAACTTCTCCTTAATTGTATAGCGCTTTTCTGTAGCAGTCAGTTGTCTTGACAAATAGTAGACTGCTCTCTCAGTTTTGTCCTCCGCCTCTTGGGCTAACATGGCACCGATGACTGATTCAGTCGCTGCCACGTAAAGCAGATAGGGTTTTCCGATCCGAGGAGGGGCAAGCACAGGCGACTTCATTAAGTACTCCTTTAAGCCTTCAAATGCTTTTTGGTGTTCGTCACTCCACACAAAAGTTCCTTTCGCCTTTAGTAAAGTCGAGAAAACTTCTGTCCGTCCAGCAATGTTACCAATAAATCGTCTTAGATAATTGACCCTTCCTAAGAAAGCCTGTAACTGCTTCTTATTACTCGGAGGGTTTAATCTTTGAATGGCATTCGCTTTGTTCTGGTCGACTTCTATGCCACGTTGATGAACTAGGAACCCTAGGAAATGTCCTGCTCTGACTCCGAAGGCACATTTGAGAGGGTTTAGTTTGAGCTGATGCTTTCTCATTTGAATGAAAGCATTTCTAAGGTCATTAACATGTGACTTCTCATCTTGCGACTTGACCACTATATCGTCTATGTATACTTTGACCGTTTTGCTAATCAAGGCATCAAATATAGCGTTCATGGCTCGTTGGTAGGTTGCCCCGGCATTTTTGAGTCCGAATGGCATGACTACCCATTCAAAAATGCCTAAGGGACACCTGAACGCAGTTTTATGGATATCCTCCTCAGCTAGGAAGATTTGGTTGTATCGTGAGAAACCATCCATGAAGGACATAATCTGGTGCCCTGCAGTTTTGTCGACTAAGTCGTCTGCGATAGGCATGGGATACTCATCCTTTGGGGTGGCACGATTCAAGTCTCTGAAGTCGATGCAAACTCTAATCTTACCATTCTTCTTAATGACAGGAACTATACTGGATATCCACTCGGTGTACCTCGATGTCCTTATATATCCAGCTTTAAAGAGCTTCTTGACTTCCTCGAATACTGCTTGAGTGACTTCATGAGTCATTCTCCTCGGCGCCTGTTGGACTGGTTTAAATCCCGTCTTGATTGGTAACTTGTGTTCCACAAGTCGGCGATCTAGGCCAGGCATCTCAGTGTAATCCCAAGCGAAACAGTCTTTAAACTCTTCTAGAGTAGCTTTGATAGAATTGAAAAGTTCTTTATTCATTGAGGAACTGATGAAAACAATTCGAGGGCTTGATGCCTCGCCTAAATTGACGCCTACGAGTGAGTCACATGGCATCATCAGTGACTCACGACTCTGGACACCACCTAAATCGGTGTCAACGTTATTACATGACCTAGCTTCGAAATTGATGTTGCCTATTTGGCATCCTACTTGCCTAGACATCCTAACATGGTTTTGAAGTCGCTTTAGGATATCAGCGACTGCATGACCTTTCTCCTCATTGTCCATACATCCCTTCGTGCAGGAGTCTATCGGGCTCCAGCTCCGTCGCAGTGCTCTCTTGGCTCTTAGGCGCTTCTCCCTTGTTGCCGCTTGGGCTGTTGTTCGTCTCGCCTCCGTCCTTGGTCGTGACTACCTCCTGCAGGACCTCGTCTATGTCTTTGTCTGTGAAGTCAGGCCCCCATCCTGTTGGCACAATCGGTCCTTCGTCAGGCTTGGGGTGAGAGGTGCCATAGCTCACGATGAAGTCGAACTTCCCAGAAGGTTCACCTAAGGGTCCGACTGTGGGGTCTCCCAGCTTGTAGCGCTGGTCCAGAGTAAGGTCCTTGACTGTCTTACACGTCTCTGCATGCAAAATACCCTTGTCACAACAGGAGTATTCATCAGCCTTAACAATTTCTATTTCGGAGTCAAGCCATAGGATTAACTCCCTATGCAAAGTAGATGGAATCGCGGCGGCCTTATGAAGCCAATCGCGTCCTAAAAGCACGTTAAATGAAGGGGCTATATCGATTACAAAGAAAGCGGTTTCCTGCTCGTGTCTCCCGACGCCTAGGCGCACGGAGCATATGCCCAGGCATTCGGATTTTCTCCCATTAAAGCCACTTACAGCTACGTCGGTTCGCACCAACTCACTAGGCTTGTACCCAAGTAATCTAAACTTGGCAAGGGGAAGAACATTGACAGTGGCGCCATTGTCTATTAAGACTCGGCCCACTAAGACACCATCAAAGGTGGCTGAGATGTACAGCGAATGCATATGCTGTTTCATGCGATCTGATGGTTTCCTCAACCAGTGCAGAGGGAAGCCAGAAGGAAATGTAGTGACTTTAGAGTCGAGAGTTTTACCTTCCGGTGCCTCCGACTTGTTGTTGCAGGCGAACTCCGCAGGGAGGGTAAGAATGTTACAGCCCACGAGGGGCCCTTGCTCCGCATCGAAGTCGCAGGGCTTATCTCCTCGTAGAGGAGTGTAGTCGAAACTCGAGCCTGGGTCTTCCGAGTAATCAGTAGACTCGACCCGCTCGGGCTCTGCGACTTGTTTCCCTGTGGCGTGGTTCCCGCCAAAGGATGGCATCACAGGGGTCATTCTTGGCTTTTTCTGGGCGTGACTTAGACGCCTTTCTTTTCTCTTTTGAGCCCTCACGGGAAGCGTAATCTTTCTTTCCGCCTTCTGCCATTGAGACGAAGGGTTAAGCGCTTTGACAAATCTTGGTTTCTTAGAACCAAAGGGAAGTCGACTTACCTCCACAAACCTTCCGTCGGCTGGGTCATATCCTACCTGCACAGGGTTATCTGCTGGCCTATTCGAGGGCTTGTTAAGGTTCGAGTTACCTGAGCCCTCAGGACGGACTGCCTTCACGAGCATCTCCCCTTTTGCGGATAAGTCGACGAGCCGCAAGAAGTAGCTAACGCGGCATGCTGTGCAGAGCTGGGTAATGAGTATGCGGTTGTGAGCGATCAGCTTGCACTTTTGGCACAGCAGCTTTTCGTCTAGGAATTGGGCGATGGGTGGCCCCCTCCGTAGTTCTTGAGGATCGACCGTCTGCGACGCATAACGGGGCCTGCGATTCATGGCCTGCTGAGGTTGGTCCGCTCCCTTATGTTCCGCTACCGGCCTGATCTCCTTGACAGGGGTAGTTCTAGTGTACCCCTGTTTGATGACCCTTTGGCCAGACGATTCTATGAACTCCAGTCGTCGTGCCGGGCGTTCTGTTCCCCGGGCGACTGCCTCTCCATTGCCCTTGTGACCCTGGGGGCCTCCTCTTCCACCTCGCGAGGCTAATTGGCGATCTGCGCTAGGAGGGCTTCTGAAGGCGTGAGAAGATCCTTGGGGAGTATTGAGCGACATTGCTGCTTCTTCGAACGGGGTCAAGTCGTACCACTCCTCCGTTTTGCTGTCCAGTAGATACTTCTTGAACGTGTGGCACCGATCCGTAGTGTGAGTGTCGTTCAAGTGCCAGTGGCATAGCCACTTCTCCCTTCCTTTGGGCAGAATGAAGACCCCACGCTCAGCTAGTCGCTTCATGAGGGCATTAGCCACCAAAGTCTCGCCGGTTGCTTGTACGTCCTGCGAGGGTACAGCAGAGTCGTTAATAACTTCTAAGAGATTAACCTCAGCGTCAAATATGTCAAACGTATGAATAGCGACTTCATCCCCGAATGGATTATTATCCACCACGGCGACTTCGTCAACTTCGGGAAAACGGAGCTCTTTAGACTCTATTAAATCCTGTATGATATTTCTAAAGGACAAACAGTCCTTGGTAGCATGGGTGAAAGACCCATGCCACTTGCAGTAATTCCTATTCTTTTCCCTCTCTGTCTGGGGAACTCGATGGCCGGGCTTAAGCCTAATCCTTTTCCTTTGATGAAGCCAGTCGAATATAGCGTCGACTTTATCTGTGTCGAAAGAATATTTTCTTTCTTCGGCATTCTTTTGGGATGCCTTAGCTTTGGAATTCTTCTTAGCCAGGGGGTCGCATATAGTCGACTCCCCCTTGACAAATTCCGCCACGTCGACTTCATAAGTGTCGACTTGGTAGGCTCGAGTCAGCTGGGCTTCCTCTGTAAGGAGCTGATAATACTCAGTAGCCCTCCTTGCTAAGTCATACAGGTCAGCAAAGCGCTCGCCCTGCAGCTTTTTCCGGAACGGAATAGTCAACGCATTTAATGCGAGAAGTAATTGATCCTTCTCCGGTATGGGGGGGCTACACCGTAGTAGGGCCTTCCTGAGTTTCATTAGAAACTGCCCTGGGTGTTCTCCGTTAGCCTGCTTAAGGCGCATTACCTCAAACATCGACATGGGGGTGTCCAGTCGAGCAAAGGTCTTAACGAACATAGATTGCATCTGAGTCCACGAGGCTATTGCCCCTGGCGGCAAACTCGCATACCACGTAAAGGCATCTCCTGTTAACGAGTTAGGGAAGAGCTTCAGTTTCCAAAAGTCGTTCCCAGCCGCCTCACCAAGTTGGTGAGTGAAGCGAGCGACATGCTCGAGTGGGGTCATTTCATCTTCACCCGAAAAACGAGTAAAGTCGGGCACCTTATAACCTCTAGGTAAAGGGAAATCCCTGTCGACATACGCAGGATAGGGAGACCTGTACAAACAGGCGTCGTCTCGCCGAGCTATTCCGGGGACGACTTGCTCTATAACCTGAGTTATGGCCTCCCTCAAATCTGGGGGTACCCCACCTACTGGGGCCTGCGCTGTAGGTCGAGTCGACCTTATCGGGCTGTACGGAGATCTTTCCCCCATTGTCTGATTCGTTGGATTCCTCATGTAGAAGGAAGGCTCCTCCCGAAAATTTCCACCTCGGGATCCAAGCTCATAGGGGTCTCCAGTCGCGTCGATTACAGGTTCTTTTCCAGGGCGGTGAGACGGAATAAAATCCTCCCCTCGATCTGTTTCCTCTGGAAAGTCCTCTGCCTCATTCCAATACGTATTCGTTGGTCGATTACGTGAAGAAGAGGGTCGACTAGGGGGGACCAGATTCCCGGGTTCAAAAAGGGCATTTGTCCTTATCTCAGATGGCTCAAAAGTCACGTTACGTGGCCCTTGAGCAGTTCGTCGAGCGTCCGTCATGAACGTAGACTCCCTAAAGGGGGTTTCTCTCATACGAGGTCTTACTCTTTCCTCATTTCTCGGGCCAGAAAGACGCCCCATTAGAGTTTGGACGTCCATTAGAATATCCTTCATATCAGTCAACTCCTGACGCACATCCCCCAGTTCCTTGTGGAACTCCAGTCTTGAAATAAATTCGGACGGGGTATGTGAATCAAAGGTGGACTGGTTTGTAGCGGCCTGGCCTCCTAGGGCCGGCGCCGGCAAGTTCATTCCCGGAGGAAGTTCTGACTGGTTTGTGGCTGCCTGGCCTCCTAGGGCCGGCGCTTGCAAGCTCATTCCCGGAGGAAGTTCTGACTGGTTTTCCCCATCTAGGGGATTGTGAGTTTCATGGGCGGTAGTACTTCGAGTATTTCTCGGCATGTTCTCCTACTCCCACTGTGGTCGCCAAAAACGTGTTCGCGCACGAAACGGATCACGTTGGAAATATTTGGCAAAGGACTCACAGTAGTTATATTGTGGTCGCCAGTAAGAAGATGCACTAATTTATACAGAAATAATGCAAGTCTTACAATCTTTAGGGAATTAAAAGAAAAGAGCTTACAGCCATTAAAAGGAAAAAAGGGAAACGGTGGTGACGATGCAGGATCTTGTAGCGGCGGAGAACACGTGACGGAGGCCTTGGAAGCTCACTCCGTCTGTGGTGGTTGCTGGCGGGAGGTCGTGACGAAGGCCTTGGGAGCTCGCTTCGTCGGAGGTGGTCGCTGGCGGAGAGTTGTGACGAAGGCCCTACGAGCTCACTTCGTCGGTGGAGTCGCTGGCGGAGGATTGGCGGCAAAGGCCCTACGAGCTCACTCTGTCGGTGGAAGGATAGTTGACCTCTAAGCCGGGTCAGGGCATCTAATTCCTAAGGTTGACGAACAAACTTCAGAGTTTTGGCTGTGTATGGTCGTCACTTGTCTTGAAAAATTCCTCTGCTATTTATAGAGGACTTGTACGTGTTTAACACGTAACAGATAGATCGTGTTATAGATCGTGATCCCTAATGTCGTGGGAGTGTCTCAACAACCCCCTTGATACGTGGGATCACGTTCCTGGATATTTAAGATCAGTTACGATCCTTAACAAACGTGATTGAAAATGAATAAATCTATTTCAACCTCGTCGACTTGACTGATCTGTACGGGCTGCGATCGACTTGGTCGACTTTATCCAGGACTCCGTCGACTTGACCCTACTAGTAGACCTAGCTACTGTTGAGTCATCTTGATTGGCTTTGATCATCATATTCCTTCATCGTGAGTCGACCTAGTCGACCCCGTTTATAAGTTGACCTCGTCGACTTCGTCATAAATCGACCTAGTCGACTTCGTCGTGAGTCGGCCTAGACGACTACATCTTGGGCCGACTCGGAGTGTGACTTGAGGGATTACTGGGTTTCTGTTCTAAACCTAGGCCCAAAATTAATTGCCATGTCAACAGAATGGACCTGCATTAGGACAATAACATGTTGACCCCATGGAACAGCAGAACTTCCCCATTCGACTGGGAGAGAGAAAAAGAGAGGAATTATATTCTAGGAGGTCATGGGAAGAGCGCCGTGCTGCGACAAGGCGAACGTGAAGAGGGGTCCGTGGTCGCCGGAGGAGGACGCCAAGCTCAGGGACTACATCGAGAGCCACGGCACAGGTGGGAATTGGATCGCCCTCCCCCAGAAAGCCAGTGAGTCTTCGAGAAGATGAGGTGAGCTAGTGGTTGTCGACCGTGTGCTTGGAAGACTGAACTGTGGGATCGTTGGCAGGTTTGAGCAGATGCGGCAAGAGCTGCCGGCTCCGATGGCTGAACTACCTCAGGCCGGACATCAAGCATGGGGAATTCTCCGACGAGGAGGACAGGATCATCTTCAACCTCTTTGTCGCCATCGGTAGCAGGTAAAACAATAACTGAAGCTCCCTCTTACATTCACAACTAGTACCCCAAAGGTAAGCTTACCTCAATTGGAGCATCGCCATTTGACTCGAACGACCTCATGGATACCTAAAAAGTTGTCATGGTTTTTACAATGCCTTAAATGTGGGATTAGGTGGTCAATCATAGCGGCACAGCTGCCCGGCCGAACCGATAATGACATCAAGAACTACTGGAACACCAAGCTGAAGAAGAAGCTCAAGGGATTGCTCCCCAACTCCCTCAGGAAGCCGCAACCCCCGGCATCGCCCCCGCCTCCTCCACGACCTCATTTGGCTACTCCAGCTCCATCCTCCCAACAACTACTACTACAACCTCAGTTGCTGTCCCCATGTTCCAAGGTCTACTCTCACCATGCCTACGTTAGCAACTACAGCATAAGCGCAGCGGCCTCCTCTTCGGTCGGCACGGTCAACTCTGTCGGGAACACGCGGTACAAACCCTTCACCATCAAAGATGAAATGTTTCTTGATTTTGGGCCCGACCCGGGAAGCTTCAACAGCCACGAGAACCAGCAGATGGTGATGAAGATCAAGGAGGAGGAGAAAGCTGTTCATCCTCATCAAGATGATGGGCTTTACTTTGACCAGGGCATTTACCAGTGGGCAGAGGCAACATGCAACGAGGTTTGTTTCGGGTCGCAGTACGATTTGATCGTCGGTTAATCATCGTCACGATCACGATCACTGGGTCATGGGATCAATAAGATTAGGGGACGGGGGTTTGTAATCGCACGCACTGACTTTACTTTCTGTCGACTATTATGATCTCTATATATGTATATACTATTAACGTGAGATATAATCCATCCATCCATCCATCCATCCCTTAGGATTTGGATCAGATAAGTTTGATTGGATTGGTGGCAGAAGGGCGATTATGTTTTGTTTTCTTTCAGTCAGTGAGTTGTGTGGGTGGGATCGAGAACTTGAAAGCCCCCGACATGCACCATTTCCAATGGCAAACATCATCAGTATATCATTTTACGTATGGACTAATTTATCATTTTTTAAAAAGACGAGCAAACGAGGAAAGTAAAATGTTCTTTAATAAATGTTGCAAGTGTTGACAAGATTTTGATGATGAGTCGAATAGCAGGTTTGACCTGCTATGACTTTACAGAAGCTATAACCTTCTGTAACGAAGATATGTTTCGTAATAAAGGAAACAAATCACGAAAATATTTTCTTCACCCTTCAATGATCTTATCAGATCAAGAGACGTGATTAGAGAATAATTCTATAATAAGATATTTCAATAATTAATTAATTATTGATTATCTTAATTATATTATTAATTAAAAAAAGGGAATATTCTTAAGAATATTACTTGAATTAATATTTATCTGATAAACAAATGTTTAAAAGTCAAAAATCAAAAATTTCCTAATCAAGGAAATTATTTTGTTATTTTTGGCAACTTCTATCTAACCTCTGTAAAATATTAGGTTATATAGAAACCGTTCTCAAATTTTCAGGCCAATTTCGTCCAGATACAATGAAAATCTTATCTGGAACAAATTATGTCAATTTGGAAATAATTGATTGATTATTTCCTTGTATAGAAGGATAACTTGCTCTGACGAGCTGAACCTTCTATCATGTAATATCTGGGGAATAAAACGTCTGATTAATACAAAATTAATTATGGACGATTCCAACAGATAAATAAATGTGTCCATTATCAGATTTCTCAAGTTGGAAATAAAATATTCTTTCTTTCCAACTATAGAAGGTTGCTGACCGAATTAGGCTATAACCTTCTGTAAGATGAGATCTTACGATTGGATGATCTGATTGATCTGATATCAATCAGAGATTGTCTCCAAATAATTTATATACATTGGGGATGAATCTGGTCAAATTTCGTATTTGGTAAAATAAGTTTCCTTCTTCATAGGAGGATGGAACATCTATATAAGAGAAAAACCTAAAAACAATTTAAAATATATACATCAGAGCGTAAGTCTTGACATTTGGCAACGTTATTGGTTGTTTAACGTATGTGTGAGTGTGCAGGACGAGTTCTCCAGGCGAGAGTTCTCGCAGGAGGTAACTACAGCGGGGGGAAGCCGCTCCGGTGACTTCGTTGCGTATGGATCTGAGGGACTCGACCGGAACTTTGTCTGTGACGTCGGACTGCGTGCACTAGGTCCTGGGGAAGGGTTCGTTGGTGGCGAGTAGGCGAGAGTTGGTCGGAGAGAAGGAGTCCGTAGCAGGGGTTCAGTGGTAAGGGACCACCAACCTTCTGTAGTTGGTTATTTTGTTGTTTGTATGTTTGCAGCAGGTGTGTATTGGTGAAGCCACTCCGTAGGCGTCGTTGGCTGTGAATGCGAAGGATTTGACCGGGGAAGCTGTCCGTGACGTCGGACTGCATGCATCAGGACCTGGGCAAGGGTTCGTTGGTGGCGGATAGGCGTACAGCAGGTCTAAGAGAAGGTTCTACAGCAGGCGTAAGTGGTGAGGGACTGCAACCTACTGTAGACAGTTTATCTTTATTTATTTTGCATATTAAACAAAAAATGCAAAAAGAGAAGCACATCAGAGACGTCCAAACACTTGGAGAAGGTGTCGTTGAATCTGTTCGCTGATCCACAGAAGTGACAGTCCGCTATAACGTCACAGAAGGCTGAAGCTTCAAGCCAAGGTTCTGTGCTTATACAAGTTTGGTTGATTTCCTTGTGATTCGACCTAGACTCATCCTAAACCCAGCAAGAGAGTTTCTTGCACTGGTTAAGCTAGTCTAACCGCACCGTGGTTAAAGAAACTATTTTCTTATACCACAGAAGGTTCAACCTTCTACACTGTAATCACTATTTCAAAGTATTAGTGAAAACGACCGAAAGTGGATGTAGGTGCATTCCCCGAACCACTACAAAATCTCTTGTGTTCTTCGATTCATTTTGAAGTCTATTTCACAAGTTCTGTGTTACAGCAACTTGCTTCCGCTATGTGGGTTGTGAAAAAGCGTTTAAGAATTCCTTAATTGGACTTAACACTAATTCACCCCCGTCTTAGTATAATCTTTGGGCCAACAGTAAGACTAAAAGTGAAAAAACGAGATCAGCTGGAAATGAAAAAGAAACAGGGCAAGAGTTCTTTTTTATTCACAGACAGTGAATTGACATACGTAGAGAAGAATCGAAGAGCTCATCACTGTGGATAAATGGTTGATTATTTTCTTATCGATGGACGAAGGATTTATCAACGTAATCATGTCATAACGACATTCATATTCAACACCTATACATGCATTTTGAAGGAGCAGCTGTGAAAAGAGCCGGTGATTTCATATGCTACAGTTTGTCTGACTTTCTTCTGATAAATAAAAGAAGCTACTACTAAATTTACACACATATTTGTCCTTTGTTTTTTCGTGGGTTGGGTGTCATGGGACCAGAAGAAACAATTCGAATCAATTTATTAATAGAGAAAAAAGAAAAACACAACGTGATATAATGGAAACGCGCCTTCCCCAGAACAATCGTCAACTTCGTAGCGCACTCGTTATTCAAACACACCGGGGATGCTCGAATACACTAGAAAGGACCTTAAGATGGATCCGCAACCGGACCGTGCTCAACTGGAGAAGCAATCAACTCGGGGGAGCCACTTACATTATCATAATCTTCTGACGAAACCCTATGTATGAAAATGTGTGAGAGAAGACACGAGAACGAGGATTGGAAGACACATTTTCATAAACAAAAGGAAAATGATAGCGCTGATTGATGCATAAATATGATTTCCGGTGTGTCTTATTACAAGACGACTTCCAGTACAGCCTAAACCTATTTCTTCCACAGGGGGTGGTGCAGATTCTTTCTTTCTTTTTTCTTTTCATATTTTTCTGCCTGGACAATGTAAGTCCAAATAAATCAATAGAAACGATTGATTTGATGTCCGCTTTTAAGGCGGTTTACCACACGTGTGGTCATTTCGAGACCCCGAAAACCAAAAACTGATGAATTGCTGTAATCCAAATTAAGTGATCAAAAATAATCACCGACACATTTGACCAAAAGCCTCCATTGATTAAAAGAAGAAGAAGAAAAAAAAAACAAGCAAGAGAGGCTTTGATTATAATATAGCCACGGCATCCCGACAAGAGGGCCCGAAATTGAGTTTCTCACCCGATAAGACGATGGGCCTATTCATTCTGACCTGGGCCTAAACATGTTGGGACGGATGCATCGGCCCAGGACCAAAATGTCTCCTAGGGAACTCCTCTCCCTATTAAAGAATAAATTCAAAATAATGTAAGTATCCCAAGTAAGTCCACCACCAAAACCAAGTAACATCCTAACGGGGAGTTTGCTTTACGGAACAAATGTAACAAAGCTTGCATTCCATATGATTTTTTATTAACAAAATTATGATACTGGAAACGGAATGAATATGTTCCATCGTATTAATTATGATATAAAAGTGTCATTCTATTCCTCCATTTTTTTCCGTAACCAAACGTGAAATCTGTTTTGCATTTTTGGACGATAATGACAGTAAAATCTGTTTTTAGTCTAATGCAATCAGTGTTTGTTTCATAATTCATGCGTTTTTCATTTATTTTCTGGTGACCACGTTATATATTGTGTCAATAATTCCCACACTCTGTTGAATACTCCGACAACCCGCGATTTCGCGTGTGAAACGCTACGGCTCTCCAAATGAGAACCCTTACAATCACTATTCGGCGCTTGGGTAAGATCGGCCTCCGGACATTTCTTCTAGGAGCTTTTTCTTAGGAAAAACACGATTATTTCGACTCAGGTTTTTCTCTTTAGGTATTATACCTTCTGGACCTTTTCCTCCACTTCCTTCGAGGATTGAAGTGAAAGGTAAAAACCCAAGTGGTAATAAATCGACATTCCAAACTCTTCACAGAGAAAGCAGAAGGTTCTAAACCTTCAGCGAGACACATAACCTCTAGATCCTCCAGTCCAGAGACAGACTCAGGTCAGTTTCCCCATACCCAGCAATTGATGATTAAGATGGAACATCTTAGTGTACCTCCGAAGGTGTCAACCCCAAAATGGGTAACTTCGACAATCCCTACACTGTCAACAACATCATCTGATAGTGCTTCAGAAAACTATACTGATTCAGACGGATACAAAGATGATTCTGTTGAAAAGTATTTTCAGAATGCACCTCCGCTTGTACCGTCACAAATTTTGATGACAACAGAGCCTGGAAAGTCTGAGGAGTCAGACAAGTCATCATAACAGACTTCATCAGATGAAAGCACCACAGAAACTACATAAGATTCTACATGAGAGACATCCGGAGACTCTATAGTGCCAGAAGATGCACCCCAAATCTTCATGGCAGACAGAGATGACCAAGAACCTATGGCTAAAGAACAATCATCAGAAGAAGCCAACGAAAGGCCCCAGCCTACCAACAGAAGTAGTGAAGGGATCAACAACATCAAGTTCACCTTTGATGACATCCCTTACGCCAAATGGCCACAACGCATACAAGACTTTTATGCGTGGTGTTTGCATAAGAGATTGACTGTTTATAACAATGCTGATATTCTTGCAGACATGACGTCCAGATTCACAGGAACCCTCCTAGTTTGGTGGACGTTGTTTCCAGAACAAACTCAGATACAAATGTTGAGTGTTCCTCTGCAGGAATTTATGTTCAATCTCCATGCCCCTGGAAGAGAAACGTACAGAGTTCTTCCAGCGTAAGTGTTGTTCTTACGAGGTCAGAGATTTAGACAAGCACTACCAGAGGCTATTGCATTTATTCATTCATTTGGGTGGTAATGATTCTTTAAAACCAGTATTTTTATCATCCATACCATCCCCAATATCAGCTATGGTAGAAAGAGTCTGACCAGTAAACAGTTGAGAGTTACTGATTTGACAGTTGGACAGATCTAGAAGGAAATTCATTTAGGAGTCAGTGAACTCTGTCAAAGGAAGGAAATAATCCAATGATTCCTAAAATAGGATAAGAGGCTTGATCAGGTTTGCAGGACCAAGAAAAACAGGTACAAGATTAAATGTACCTCTAAAGATTTATGTTCTTGTGCTCCAGGGACCAAACCCTCTAAGCCAAAATTCAGAAGGAAGGATCGTCATAGGTTTGAGAGAAATCCAAATAAACCACGACGGGCTCCTAGAAAATTGAAAAGATTCCTCCGTTTCAAGAGAAAAAGAAATCCTCAAACAAAGACGACCAGATGCTTTATTTGCAATAAGCAGGGACACTTTGCAAGGAATTGTCCTAAAGGACAAAAGAAGTTGGTCGCCCAGATAGAAAAATATTCTGGGACTTCTTTGAAAGATGATTTTGAATCAATTTTCTCCTTAGAAGATGAACCGTCCTCACATACCATTTGCTGTCTTGAAGGATACTATACAGATTACAGCACAGAAGACACCCAATCTTATTCATCTGAAGGACAACACGTGAGGATTTGCACCATTAGTGCTTATCCTAGCCCAGAGCAAATAAGGGAGAATTTTCCTATCCTACCCTCAAGGAGAGTCCCTTCAGAAGAATCCAACATAGGAGAAGTACAAATCGAAAATGCAGAGAGCTCTGAAAATGAAGAAACCTCTCAACCACTCAAGGACAAGGAAATTCCGCTCATAGCCGCAACACATGTTGCCCCACATATAAAGGTGCAGGTATACTTTTCAAAGTATCACAGACCGGTAACTGCGATTGCCTTTATTGACACAGGTGCTGCAGAAAGTATGATCAACCCAGCAATTGTACCTCAAGAATTCCTTGTTCCCCACCAAAAGTCATTCATTGCTGCATCGGGTGATTTGTTCTATACTCACTATAAGACTAAAAGTCTGAAGATCATGATTTTTCCTAATTGCACCATTAAGGCTTCGTTATATGCCACTGATCTTCCTGAAAGAGACATAGTGCTAGGATGGAATTTAATGCAACAGCTGCCAAAGCTAAACATCTTGACTACAGGACTCAAGTATCAGGGAAACTTCAAACCATACACGACACTTACCCGAATGTTTTCCATTGAGCCTGCAAAACAAGCAAGACAACTGTTTAGCTCATCTTTTGCAGAAAATCACACTGAGTTTTTGCAGAAATGCCCACATCCTTTATGGAAAAACCAAGAGTTTTTTGTGAGTCTACCTTTCAAACAGAATGAGGATATCAACCCTACTAAGGCAAGTCATTCTGGTATGAAACCTGATGATGCTAGCCTAGCTCGAGAAGAATGTTTCTCTTTGATGCAACAGGGTTTGATAGAGCATTCGAACTCATCATGGGCATGCGAAACGTTCTATGTTAACAAGCGTTCAGAACAGATCGGAGATAAGAAAAGGTTAGTCATCAACTACCAACCTCTGAATCACTTCCTTCAAGATGACAATTTCCCCTTGCCAAATAGAACAACATTATTTGCTTCACTAGCCAAGGCAAAACTATTCTCAAAGTTTGACCTTAAAAGTGGTTTCTGACAACTTGGCATTCACCCTGAGGAAAGATGGAAAACGGGATTCTGTATCCTGGGCGGACATTACGAATGGACGGTACTACCTTTTGGACTTAAGACTGCCCCATCTTTATTCCAGAAAGCCATGACTAAGATATTTTGGCCTATTCAGGACTCAGCCTTGATTTACATTGATGACATCTTATTATTCAGTCCTGACAGACATTCACATGAACTTTTGCTAAGACAATTTGCAGACCTTGTGCAAAAATATGGACTAATGCTTTCTCAGAAGAAGGTGCAATTGTTTGAAACTACCATTGAATTCTTGGGAATGAGACTTTCAGATGGACAATACCATCCAGGACCACACATAGCCCAAGAATTGTTAAAATTCCCGGACTCAAATCTAACCATGAAACAAGTCCAGCAATTTTTGGGAATTGTTAACTATTTGAGAGATTTTGTGCCCAACATTAGCAGGTACACTAGCCCATTGGAAGCGCAGTTAAAGAAAGGATCTCAACCCTGGGGAGAAGCCCAGACGGAAGCAGTCAGGTACTTGAAAGCCCAATTACAATTGCTTCCTCCTTTGCAGATTCCTTCAGATGGAGTAAGGATACTCCAAACAGATGCTAGTGATCAGTTTTGGGCCGCAATCCTGATTGAGGAAAAAGAAGGAAAAAAGCACATCTGTGCATATAAATCTGGTAAGTTCAATCAGGCTGAGCAACATTATCACTCAACCATTAAGGAAATTTTGGCAGTAAAATATGGAATTAAGAAATTCGAATTCCATTTGGTTGGGTACCATTTCATTGTGGAAAGCGATATGTCTTCTTTCACTTCTATGCTTAAGTTCAGGCAGAAGTAGATACCGAACGCTCAGTTGCTCAGATTGTCAGAATGGTTTTCCCAATACTCATTCACAGTAAGGCATATCAAAGGTACCAATAATGTAGTAGCAGACTTTCTGTCCAGACCCTTTGATATTGCAAACCCAGTGTTACAGGAAAGCCCGAGGTTACAGGCAATGATCTCTACTTATGTGCCAAAACAGAGAGAGCTACCTAGATTCCTCCTTCCTGAATTCACCAGTTATGATCAGGCACATGTTGAATCAGTCCTGTCTCAATCTATCCAGATGATGCAAAAGTATCTTGAAAGAATATTATGCAAATATGGCCAATTAATGTTTCCACAGGAAGGATTACATCCATCCTATCCATTCCTAAAAGCCATACCCATTGATCCCATGCAGATATTCCCAGAAGAACTAAAGTGGTTCTTTTGGTATTTGTTTCACAGTTATACTATGGCACTTGAGTTCCCCACAGAGGAACTTCTTAAGTACTTTGATCAGCTTGGAGAACTTCACACGTACACTCCATACAGAAGACCTCAAGCTCACTTAGCAGAGATACTCTCTTGGTTCGCCCCATTAAGTCAATGGCGAACATGGATCGAGCTCCACCAAGACAAATACTTCAAGTTCGGAGGACTAACCCCTTATTCAGTTTATTTGTTTCGCAGGCACTGGCATTTTGACCCCAGCTTATAGGCGATGGTGGCCATCAACAATTCTGAAGAATTTTCCGGTCTTCCTTATTCCCTCACACATTATGAAAACATGACTTTTTCAGATAGGGAAATGGCGATCACGGACAACGAGTTTCTGAAACAGAAACTCTGTATAGAAAATGGAGTCCACTACCTTGACTCTGATGAAGTGACTCAGGCCAAAATCCAATACACAGACCCCAATCATGTTTACAGGCTCTTATGTGCACTTCACCAACACAGCCAAGATGGCATACACTGGGATGAAATAGCCCAGAACTTTCTAACGAAAGTGAACCTAGGCCCAGGATCACCAAGTTTAAGCTCAGGCCCAGGATCGTCACATGCGGGACCATCTTCCACTCACAAAAGGACGAAAGAATACTCACAAGACTCCCGGGGGAAAAGACCAAAGGAATAGCCGCCCATGTGAAGATAAGATTTTCAAGATAAGGTCGGCGAGCCAAGACAAATAACTTTTTGACAAAGTTGGCAAGCCAGGCCAAAAGACTTTTTGGCAAACGTGCCACAAGATTCCTTGAAGATAAGGCCGGCACAAGATGACACGCTAACTTTAGCTTTAGTCATTTTCATCTTTAGTCTTTTTGACTAGAAATAGTTTAAGGCCCCGTGGCTTAACCACAGCCAAGCCTTTTTAGCTTAGCTTGTATTATAAATAGCCACTCCCATTCATGGAGTTGGGCAGAGCGAATTACAACAACACACAAAGAAAAACCATTTGAGTTTTTCAATCCATGGCTTTCTAAGTTTCTCAAAGGTGTTATCCAGGGTAGTGGTCTCTTAGGCTTCAAACTCTCATGAATCCCCTCGTTTTCGAAAAATCCAAAAACATTCAGAAAATTTCAAAACTCCAAAAACATTCCAAAAGCTCAGAAAATCCAAAAACTTCATGTTTGTTCACCTTCACCATTTAGGTGATATTCTTGCATTTTAGGTGATACTCGTGCATTTTTAGGTGATATTCTTGCATCTTTGCATGCCTTTCTTGCACCTTTCTTAGTCATCCCCAGTCTTATCTACTTATTCATGCCCAACTTCTTTAGGTGATTCCTCATAAAACTCCTTAGGTAACTCCCCTTCCGAAAGATTGATCCAGTTATAAACTCCTTATATTCCTCCGTTTTCTTGTTAAGGTTTCTTGTATTAGAAAGCAGTTTTCTTGGAATAGTAACATCCTGTGAATTGTAAGGCTATCTATTTCGCCCTAGAGGACCACTTGCCGCTAAAGCCAGGAGGGCTGTCAGGCACCGGTCGAGGCTTGAAGCTGATAGCATAAGAAGGGATGAGACTTCCTCCAAGACGACGCTGTCTATGCAGGCCACCTTTCCCAGCCAATTGGAGGCTATATAATCATTTTATCACTAGGATCATTGAATTCGAAAGGGAAGAACCTTCTTGGAAATGCCCCAGACACCTAAAGCACATCCATTTCTACATCCAGTGGCTGAATAGGTATATCCAAGATAAGATTGTTAAGTGTATACTTAAAAGGGTCCAGGCACATCTTGCCTATGATGGATCAGATGACCCCGATAGAAATTGGTACATCTATCCTTATGATGAACCTCGTATGCGCTGCCTTATTAAGCTTAAAGCTCATATTCAAACATATTATTTTTTAAGACGGGTGAGGGGGGAGGTGTTTGCTTTCGTTCCGTCACGTGATGGTTCCCCAATGCACGTGGTCCTGCACGTTCTTACCCAATAACGAGGTCCCACGTATCGTCAGGCCCCAGATACTTTATTATGGGGCCTCTGAGCTCGGTTTAAGCCCAATATTAAGCCCGTAAGGAAGGCCTTTATGGGATTTTGACGTAACTACCCTTCAACGCAATTGCAGTGCGGTTGGCAGCTCCATCTTTCCGTCCTTCTTCTTCCTCCTCTTCTTCCCTGTTATAAAGTGCTAAACTGCTGGCATATCCTCAAAACGAACGACCTCTTGGACTCGCGGGTTCACTCGATTTTAGCCTACCCAAGAGTTGTAGCCCGAACACATGGGCGCAGTGAGTCGCGCTTTGCGGTTTCTTCTTCATTCGTTTCCTTCTTGCAGTTTGTGACCCGTTTGTCTGACTGCCGCAGAAGAAGAACAAGGGGGAAGGGAGGAATGACGACGACAACAAGAAGAAGGACGCGGGGAGCGGAAGAGGAAAGGGAGATGGGAAGAAGGAAGACAAGAAGAAGGAAGGGATGGTTGTTGTCCTGAAGATGGAAATGCACTGCGAGGGTTGTGCCAACAAGATCCTCAAATATGCCAAGTCCATCGACGGTATTGATATTGATTTTCTGGGTTTTTCTTTTTTCTATTGATAGTTTAGTGGGGTCTTGTTTGATGGGTGGAATAGTATCAGTTTTACCGTTGTTGTTGATGCATTCGAAGTACTCGGTTCTGGGATTTGTTCTAGTGTTTTAATTTTTGATAGTTGCTCTGTTTTTTCTTTTTTTCGTTTTTTTTTGTTCAAAAGGAGTCGAGAAGGCGAAGGTTGAGTGGGAGTCGAACAAGCTGACCGTGTTGGGGGAGGTCGACCCGTTAGAGATCAGGGAGGACTTGCAGGAGAAGACGAAGAAGAAAGTGGAGCTCATTTCGCCTCAGTTGCCCAGCAAGAATGAGAAGGAGAAAGCCGAGGAAGGCGGTGGTAAGAAGGCCGGTGGCGATGTCGAAGGCGGCAAAAAGTCCCAGGAAAAGAAGGCCGAGGAGCCCAAGAAACCAAAAGAGGTTTAGTTTGAACAAAGTTCACCAACAGTTAGGGGGCAGTGTCGGCCGCGTGGTCTTATCCCGTGTCCTTGTCACAGATTCCAGCAATCACAGCCGTGTTCAAGGTGAAGCTGCACTGCAGTGGCTGCATTGAGAAGATTCAGAGGATAGTCTCCAAAACCAAAGGTTTGATGATTAATACCAAGTTAGTTTCTGTAATTAATCCAATTAATCCGTCGTCTAATTACAAAATCCCATGAAACGTATTAGGGGTGGAGAGGGTTGCTTTCGACAGGGACAAGGATTTGGTCACGGTGACCGGCAGGTTCGATGCAGGGGAGCTGGGTGGTGTCCTGTCGGAAAGGATGAAGAGGCCGGTCCAGGTGATTTCTCCAAAGAAGAGCAACGAGGATGACGGGAAGGGCGTGGGAGGTGGAGGTGGGGGAGAAAAGAAGGATGAGAAGAAAGGCAGTTCGAAAGTCGCGGAGGAAGAGGACGACGATGATTACGATGACGACGACGAGGATTATGATGATTATGATGATGATGAGGAGGACTACGGATATGCCGGGTTCGGAGGAGGAGGCGGCGGTTTCATGGAAGGGAGGAGGGTGGAGTACGGCGGGGCTGGGCCGGGGGGATACGGCGGATATCCTCCTCCCATGCCTATTCCTCCTGCCAATTACGGGCTGTTGTACGGACATTCTCTGCATGCCCCTCAGATGTTCAGCGACGAGAATCCTAATGCTTGCTCCATAATGTGAAATACACATATAATCACTATTACTACTAGTGAATTGTAATCATGGAGTTAATTAGGTTTACATTGAGATTGGAATTGTATAAAATAACGTAATATTTTGGATGTAACATTTTCGATAAAACTTCGAGGTGGGGGATAATTTATTACTATTGGAAGTTGGGACAGAAGTAACTTTGAGGCTGTCGGGAAGTTGACACGTTACATGGATGTCCAACTCATATGCTTCCATGACAACCTACCTAAAAATGCAGCTTCCAGTTTTGTACTGTAATAATAAAGAAAAAAAAAACCATCCTGATGGAATTTTGAGGGATAATAAAATAAAATAAAAAAGTGGCAAAGCCCACATTATCTGGGGGGAAGATTGTCGTATCTACACCCCCCACCACCACCACCACTTTCGTCCAAATTTATTCACTATTCCTGTTTTTTTTTTTTTGGGACCTAACCCAGAAAAGGTTGTCTCCACCGCAACTAGCTCATGTGTTTTAATCCATGTTTATCGTTTCGACTAAACATGATTAAGGGTTGGGAAATCAAGGAGCTGGTTCCTTGACTTATACGTCGTCGTTTTTGGGTTGTGACTTGGGTTTGGTGTGGGGACGTGGCAAATTGCTAAATTATTGGGATCGTCGATTGAACTGACCCCGACCAACACGTAACTCGAGCCCTATTCAATTTCTCCGTTATTTCCTTCGAATTTTGGCTTGAATTATTTCAAACTCTGGGAGTCCAATCAATCCAACAGTCCACGGCATGCATGAATCGACTCATTGATGACATGAGTTAAACGATCATAGTCCCGATACAACTCATCCAAATGATGAATCGGGCTTTATGGTAAATCCGCCTTTAAGTTCGCCCCGAAATTGGTGGGGGAACCTTCCAGACAAGGCAATTTCCATGGGGGAGGACTTGCGTGGTTAATGGGACAGACAGACAGGCTCACGTGAACCCTCGTCCTTCCTTATCCCCTGCCATTGCATTGCTCCTCCCACTTGATCCCCCCCGCAAAGATGCTGCCGGTCATTTCTAATCATTAAACTACGCGAGTAAGATGGGGAGCGACCTATTTTTGGAGGTCCCAACACCGCAATTTGGACCCCCACCCAAGAGGTGGAGAGAGTGTCTCTGTGTGGTTTGCATTGAGATGTTTTAGGTAGGAAATAATAATAATTGGGGTGTACGACTCGGCTCGGTTAACATATTTTCGTACCCCCATGACCACCCGTAGGACAATGTACTAGGGTCGGCACAGGACGATAGGAGTTTGGTACTAGGATTTGGAGACCATCATACTACTGGTATGTGCGCGGTTAGGGTTTTGGGCATACACTGGGGTCATTTGGCAGGGAACTCGTGACATGCAACGTGATGCTGCTTGGCTGTAAGAAAATTTGCTGCTCTTTTTTTTTTTTTTTTCTTTTTGTACAGGAGGAAAGAGACAGAAAAGAAGGAAGAGGGAAATAAAGTCCAAAGTGAAGTTGGTGTGTGTGAGAATGAGGACACCGTTTTCCCCCTCCCATATTTCTTTCTCACTTGTCTTCCTCTCTTTCAGCATTCGGGTCCTAATAGATTTTCTTACCTTCTGTCAAATAACGCAAACACGAACGCACAACCACACGCCCGCGCACCTACCATTTGAACTAAGACCAAGGCTTCAGACAACAGGGTCATTGATAAAAGGCTAATGGTTTTTCAGGGTCAACGAGTATTGCCTGTAGATGGGGGCTTTCACCATGAATCAAAACAAAATCTTATTAGATTTTAATCATTCGAGTTCAGAATATAATTATAGTTTTAACAAAAAAAAAAGAGAGGAGAATCGGACAAGGAGAGGAACGAGGGATCCAATCAAAGGTCATGGTCGATCAAACTTTGAACTCCTATCCCCTAGCCATGTGACACGTGGTGCCTTTTGTCTTGTTTTTCTTTTCTTTTGGGCGTGTTTCAAGCTCTCAATAAACGTGTTTAGCCAAAGACCCATGCTAAAAGTAACTTTTCTTTGAGAGAAAAAAAAAAGGAATTATAAAGAGGGAACTATTCCTTTTATTATTATTATCATTATTTTGCCTTTTAACTTTAGTTTCAGCTTCGTCTTCGGTGGTAAAAGGAATTAAAAGAAAAGGCCCACCCATCTCTCGTCTCCATGATTACTCTCGTTCGGGCAAGAAGGCATCTGCAATGCCAAAAGCCCATTGAGTCATAAAGCCCAACTTGGCAGAAAATACCAAGAAGGCCCAAATAGTATGCCCTTACATCCACACGAGGCGCCAGATGAAAAGACTAGAATACCCTCGGCCAGTTTTTTTTTTTTTTTTGGGAAATGACCTCTGCCAGTTTACCCCCAGCACGTGGAAGTGGAACCCTCCGTTCCTAACCCTTATAAATATCGCCGACGCGTTCGCTCCAATCTCCCCTTCCATCCACCTGAATACCAACGTTGGACTAAGTCAAGCCACCGACCGCCGGCCAGCCCGTCGCCGATTCTCGTTCCGCTGCAGTTGCCTCTTGTGGCACGAGGTTTTCAATTTTCCGGGATGCGTTTTCGATTTTTGTTCGATTTCCTAGGGCTGATTGATTTTGCGATTTGTGTTGGGTGGTTAGGTTTCTTTCTTTTATCCCCTTTCATTGAGGATGGTGTCGGACGCGAGCAAGAAGAAGGCCGCTCAGAAAAAGGCTGCCGCTGCTGCAAAGAGAGGGGGGAAGGCGGCTGCAGCTGCGGCTTCGTCCAAGGCGGCTGCTGCTGCTGGAGAGAGTAATGGAGGCGTTGAGTCGCTGACAAATGGGGTTGACAATATGCAGATTTCTGATCGGACGTGTACGGGCGTTCTTTGCTCTCATCCTCTTTCCAGGGATGTTAGGGTTGGTAATCTGCTGTTAGTTATTTGTTCCCTTAATTAGTTTTATCTCCGGTTCTGCTGGATTTTGGGAATTATCCATCTCTACATCGATTCGAATTGTTTCTCAAGTCTAGGTTTGATCTTTATGATTGGTATTGTCCGTACATTCTACCTTTTCTTGATTGGAAACATGAGGACTTTGAAGCCTCATGCTGAAGTTAGTTTCTGTCGATGTTAGCATCTACTGTATGGTAGATTACTTCTCTGATGTGTTGTGGCTTGTTGCAGATAGAGTCGTTGTCAGTGACCTTCCATGGTCACGACCTTATTGTTGATTCGGAGCTGGAACTCAATTATGGACGGTTAGTGTTTCTTTTTAAATTATAGAAAATCAGCGCCAGTCTATATGGTCGTATGTTACCTAGGTGTCTCCTTTTATCCGCAGGCGATATGGTTTGCTTGGACTCAATGGGTGTGGCAAGTCCACTCTTCTTACTGCCATCGGCTGTCGAGAGCTTCCTATTCCGGACCATATGGATATCTATCACTTAACAAGGGAGATTGAAGCTTCTGACATGTCTGCTCTTGAGGCTGTCATTAGCTGTGACGAGGAGAGGCTAAAACTCGAGAAGGAAGCAGAAGCCCTGGCAGCACAGGTTTGTAGATGGGGCTTTCATTAGTTGAACAACTGTGTTCTGGATCAGCGACTGGTTTTCATTAATTTCTCCGTCTCACTCTAGGATGATGGTGGTGGAGAAGCTCTTGACCGTGTATATGAGCGGCTTGAAGCAATGGATGCATCTACTGCCGAGAAACGTGCGGCTGAGATTCTGTTTGGTCTTGGATTCAACAAGAAGATGCAGGAAAAGAAAACTCGGGATTTTTCTGGTGGTTGGAGGATGAGGATCGCTTTGGCCCGAGCGCTGTTCATGAATCCCACTATTTTGCTTCTTGATGAGCCTACTAATCACCTTGGTAAGGGTTATTTCATCTCATAGCGGTTTTTCGTATTTGCTTTTGGACGCTTGCTCAGTTTGGGTAACTTATCTTAGTCAGGTTTGGAATTTGACTTCAGGTTAAGTTTCTAATTGTAGTCGGGTCCCATTTCACCATCTTCAGTAGTCTTTTTGCTTGCAACTTCTCCTTGTTTGAATTTTTTTCACCTTAATTAAATATGTCATTCTGTCAATATTTCATTTTTATGTGAGCTTTTTCTCTTGATTCTGACAGATCTGGAGGCATGTGTGTGGCTGGAGGAGACTTTGAAGAATTTTGATCGCATCCTTGTGGTTGTGTCGCATTCACAGGATTTTCTTAATGGAGTGTGCACAAATATAATCCACATGCAAAATAAGAAACTGAAGTTGTACACGGGCAACTATGACCAGTATGTTCAGACTCGATCTGAGCTGGACGAAAATCAAATGAAACAGTACAAGTGGGAGCAGGAACAGATTGCTTCCATGAAGGAATACATTGCCCGTTTTGGGCATGGGTCAGCAAAACTTGCTCGTCAGGCCCAGAGTAAGGAGAAGACACTAGCCAAGATGGAGCGGGGTGGACTCACTGAAAAGGTTGTGAAGGATAAAGTTCTTGTTTTCAGATTTTACGATGTCGGAAAACTTCCCCCGCCTGTGCTCCAGTTTGTAGAGGTAACATTTGGCTACACACCGGAAAATCTGATTTACAAAAATATCGACTTTGGGGTGGATTTGGATTCCCGAATCGCTCTGGTTGGCCCTAATGGAGCAGGGAAGAGTACTTTGCTGAAGCTGATGACAGGGGACTTGGTACCTCTTGACGGCATGGTCCGGCGCCACAATCATTTGAGGATAGCGCAGTTCCATCAGCACCTTGCCGAGAAACTTGACCTGGAACTATCTGCCCTGCTTTTTATGATGAAAGAGTACCCGGGAAATGAGGAAGAGAAGATGAGGGCAGCAATTGGGAAGTTTGGACTGACGGGCAAGGCTCAGATAATGCCGATGAAGAACTTGTCAGACGGGCAAAGGAGCAGAGTGATCTTCGCGTGGCTAGCATGGAGGCAGCCTCACATGCTTTTACTCGATGAGCCAACTAATCATTTGGATATTGAGACGATCGACTCCTTGGCTGAGGCTTTGAATGAGTGGGACGGGGGCTTGGTTCTCGTAAGCCACGACTTCAGGCTTATCAACCAGGTGGCACACGAGATCTGGGTGTGTGAAAATCAAGCGGTGACCAGGTGGGAAGGCGACATTATGGACTTCAAGGAGCATCTTAAGAGCAAGGCGGGCTTGTCTGATTAAACTTTGTGCCTGATATTCCACTCTGTCGAGACTTATTCGTCACGTCATCACCACAGGCAGGGAGGAAGCTAGTAGTAGAGAAGGATGGGTTCTGCTGGTCGTGGCTTGCGTATTCGTCGAGCCTCCCGACATCCACATCCCACCCTCACTTTTCAAAAAATTTTGGGCATTCTGATTTTCCTTAGTAGCAGCTATACGCATATGTTTGTGTGTGTGTGTGTGGGGGGGGGGGGGGGGATCCGGATGCGATTACCACACATCCAGGTCCAACCCCAAGGAAAAGAAACCCTCAGATGAAGAGTTAACTCTGCATCATCCAGATTGTATGGAGGAATGCGTGTTCATTTAGCATCGATGGTTGTGCTTTTGTGACTCTTAAGGTTCTTCACGTCCCGTGTATGGAAGAATGCGAGTAGGAATGTGCCAGTTGAAGATGAGCCAGCATATGTTTCCTGACTTACAAAAAAAAAACAAAAGAATATCTCCCCATAAATGCGATCGTCCGATCCACTTAGCTGCTTTCTCCAGCCCGACAAAAGTTACACCTTGAGCCTGCGTATTTTTAACCATCCTCGGAGATGCAAAGACCCGCCCTTTTCAAGGCGGCGAATCCTTTGTTTCAGGGGAGCACCTGGTAGGCGAGCCTGGAGGCTCGGAGTTCTCGAACTTGCTTGGTGCGGAAGTATGCCTGAACCCCTTGGGCAGGCAGCTCTTTACCTCCCTCCCCGCCGAAAATCTCGCGCGGTTTGTTGTCTGATCCATCATAACGAAGCCTTGCGAAATGTTGTGTGTTTGTAGCTCGACTGGGAGCCTCACTGTGCTCAGCACTCTGTATGACACAGGCCCTCATGCTGCGAGAACAGCTCTTTGGGGAGAGGATGCAATAAAAGGAGTTGGAGGACTATAACCATTTTGATTATAGCTATGGAGGTGTGGGGCTTTTTACTGCTTCCTCATAATCCCGATAAAGGAAGACTTCATCATATTTGAGAGCTGGCTTCGGTTTATTTGATCCTTGGAAGCGTCGAATTGGTTTATTAGTGCCCATGTTCAAGTTTGGAATCCCAAGGTTGAAGGGATTCACACGCTTGCGACCGAGCGCTTACCTTGAGTCTGACTGAAGTTCCATGGGACACGAAGGTCCGAGAATGGCTGGCCTTTACATGCATTTCCGGGGATCAATGATTCAAGGCAGCAATGCTAGACTAGACTTCACCACGATCCAGGATGGAATCAGATGATTTGTCATGGCAGAGTCACTAGTCAATACCTGCTCAACACAAAATGCGCTAAGATGGACTTCATGCCTACCCCTTGTGCCAGGATCCCGCGAAATTTGTATTCAGACAGCAGCGGCAGTAAACTGCTATGAGGTCAAGATGTTGAACTTTTAGGACAAGTAGGATTGATCTTGGCCTAGTTTTGAGACACGGCCGGCAGAAAGCTCCTCTATCTGATGTAATTACTCGACCATTCGGCCATCATTATAGGGGATTCACATCAATGCCGGTGCTCCAAGTGATGCCTCGGCTTGAATTCTTACCTTTGGTGCGTATTGATGATTTGTTCGATACACCGCACGGTTTTGTCAGACTCAAATCCGGAGGCACACTGACGATACGGACAACAAAAACAACCCCATTGATAACATCATCTTCTTACATGTTCCAAACCCTAAAGTAGTATTTCACTCACAAAAGGCGAAGAAAGGAACGACAAGGGGCAGCAAATGCAGCGCAATGTCTTAGCATATCGGGATCGGGGTGCCATCCCAGTTTTTGAGACAATCAAGCATCGGATCGATCAGCCTCCCCTCACAGATAGCCGTGAACACCTTGTCAAAGTCCTCCCCAGGCGACCTCACCTTCTCGCCCGTCAACAGCTCCGTCTCAAGGTCCTCCCTCACGAATTTGTACAGAGGATACGATCTGCAATCCTGGATCCTGTTTGGGATACCTGGGTGGCCGCCCTCATATGCGCACCTTGCATTCTCGACTTCCTTGGGAAGAACGCACTTCAGCTCTTCCTCGAAGGTGCTTATCTTCAGGAATATGGTTGCATTGGCATTCTTTGTGTCGCCGTCATTGGCCAAGGCATGATCCACCAGCACCTGCCTCAGTTTCTGCATGAGCGGGTAGGTTGCACTGCAGGGGTCATCAATGTAGGTGAAAACATGCTCGCGGTCAACAACCTTCAGGAGGTCCTTTTCGCAGAATCTCGATGGGTGGAGTTCTCCATTTGCCCCGATCGTTAAGACTTTCTTCGCCACTTGGCTCACCGTGCTCTTCACTGCACTCCTAAGGTTCTCCTCGAGGTGCCTCAGGTCGATTGCCTGGCACAGCGTGACCAAGTAAGCCGATGACATGAGCTTCAGTATGTCGATGGCCTCTGCCGTTTTCCTGGCCGAGATCAGCCCAAGAGAGTTCACGTCCTGATTATGCTGCTCGGCGCTCTGCACGTGATTTGTGACTGGATTGGCTAGAAACTGTAGCTCAGAGCAGTACGCGGCCATTGAGATCTCCGCACCCTTGAACCCGTAGTCCAGGCTCGGGTTCCGCCCCCCTGACAGGTTTGAGGGCAACCCGTTGTTGTAGAAATCATTTACGAGCTCTGAGAACTGAGCGAACATGAGCTTCCCGATCGAAGCGATAGCTAGCCGGGTGTTATCCATCGAGACTCCAATTGGGGTACCCTGGAAGTTCCCCCCGTGCAAGGCCTTGTTTCTAGAGACGTCAATGAGGGGGTTGTCATTCACAGAATTGATCTCCCTCTCGATAGACTTTGTCGCAAAGCGGATGACCTCGATTTGAGGGCCCAACCACTGTGGCGAAGTCCTCAGGGCATATCGGTCCTGTTTCGGCTTCTGAAGAGGGTCCATCTCGTGCAACTTCTTTGCCGCCTTGATGTATGAACTCCCATCTAGGATGTGCTCCATTATGGCAGCGGCCTCGATCTGACCAGGGTGATGCTTCAACTTGTGCGTCAGGTGGTCGGTGAACTCAGGCTTGCCCTGCATCACCTCTGCGAAAATGGCCGACAAAACCTCCGAGAATACCGCTAGGACATTGGCTTCAAAGAGAACGATTGAGGCAAGTGCGGATCCCACCCCGGTCCCATTAACGAGTGCAAGTCCCTCCTTGGGTTGGAGCTCGAAGAACCCTGTGTTGATGCCAGCACGTTCAAATGCCTCGGCGGCTGTGAGGGTTTCCCCTGCAGGCCCCTTGGCTTTTGAATTGGGGCGGCCCGTGAGTAGTCCTGCAATGTAAGAAAATGGAACTAGATCGCCAGAGGCAGTGATTGTGCCGCGCAGCGGCAGGCACGGGGTGATGCCGTGGTTGATCAGCTTGGTCAGGGCCTCGAGGATCTCAAACCGTATCCCTGAGTAGCCCTGAAGGAGGGTGTTGACCCTAACCAGCATCGCGGCCTTGGTCGTGGACTGCGGCAGCGTGTGGCAGGATTCCGTCCCATTGCCAAATATGCCCGCGTTCAAGAACCTGTTTCAGGGAACCGGGTTCAGTTTCATGCTACAAGTACAAGAATCATTCAATCCCTAATCCTTCGGGTCATCGTCTTCACCGCGTTAGCTAATCTTGACCTCAGGGAATCTCTACTCGAACAATACTCGGGTTAATTATCAATTACCTAATGAGCTCTTTCTGGAGCGCGCCGCCCTGCTTGGTCCTCCTGTGCGACGTAGCCCCAAACCCCGTGGTCACCCCATAACTATCCGTCCCCTTGTTCATGCTCTCCATGATCCAGTCACTACTCGCCTGGACTCCCGCACGTGCAGACTCAGACAGCTCGACCACGACATGCCCCCGGGAAGCGACCGCGGCAACCTGCGCGACCGTCAGGGTCTCCCCGCCGAGACACAGGTCTGGCTTCCTATACTCCTCCACCATCCGCCTCACCTCATCGAGGTGACTCCCCTTCATGGACTCGGCGGCGACCCCCCAATTCAACGGATCCCCCAACGGCCCCCCTCCTTTAACGCGACCCTTGAGGCAGAAGCCATTGTCCTCAGAGGACTTGGCGTGGTGGCCGTTGCCGTTCTGGTAGGCGACCTCCATGGCGTCTGGGACCAGAACAGGCCGCCAAAAGGGAAGGAGATGAGGTGGGGTGTGTGTTTCTTACAACCTCCGAGGTGGTATTAATGGAGGGTGGCAGATCTGGGGTTGGGGGTGTTAGTTGAAGGGTGGGAAAGGAAGGTTGAGTTGAGGGACAGTGTTGTTGCATGGCAGACGCATGATGTTTTTCCCCCTTTTGTTTTTGTATGTTTGTCAAGTTGGTGCGTGCGTGCTCGTTGCTTCTCGCCTTGTTCTCTCCATTTACCCGTCAAACTATTTGGGTAAACAAGTCGTTGGTTAGTCCGTGGTTGGCTCTTGGGGGAAGTTGTGATGTTAGAGGAGCTGAGGAGGAGGTTGGTGGAGAAATTACATACATACATAATGAATTGTTTGAATGTCTCTTTGCTTGGTTTGGTTGGTGGTGTCCATTGGTCCTTAGCCTGACCACGTTTGCTCATTCACTGCCATATCCAAGTGGAAAAAAAGCATGCCTTATACATATAAAAAAAAAAAAGAATTACATTATCACAAACGTGGTGCTTTAATTTCATTATTTGATAATGTCCAAGTTGCATGAATATGCTTCTTCTCGTTAAGCTGCTAGCTAGCTAACATCCTCTACCTTCAAAGTTGATGAAGTGAAAATCAATCCTGTCCTGTCCAACTTTTTCTTGTTTGTGTCATATCCCGTTTTAACGGGGGCTTGAAAATGCTCGACAACGAAGACGTAAGAACAGTCAGAAGAATTTCCGGGACCACGGTCTAATTTTGTTGTCCCATGACTGATGTTATTACCCGACCGGCCTTCCTTGTGTAAAGAATGCCGTTGCTGTCCGTGGCACTTGGCCTACACATTGTTTGACCTCCGGGATTGTGTATGGCTCATCGTGAACCGCAGGGGAGCGTGAATAACACCGCCACCGGAACTAGTGGACGAACCCATGCGGAAAAATGTGTCGTCTTTTCGTCCGGCGGAGTTTCCATCAATGAGAGTAGTATTAAAGAAGGTTCTTCGAAGAAGCCGGGGGGGGATCCTATCGTTAGGGAAGTTCGTCTTATTTCATGTTAGGCGCCCAGAACAATGTAGATGTTTTATGCCTTCTCATACTGTCGTTGTTTATATAACCAGCACCGAAAAGCAAACGCAAAAGCTGTCTGACTCCCGAGTTACATCGAAAAAGACACGCAAAAACTGGAAAGGGAAGGGGAAAAATAACAAAGAATGATGTCCTCGAAACTTGTAGGGGGGGAAAGAGGGAATGTCAGGAAAAAATTCTTTTGGCGTTAATCTCATAACGTGTCGGAACATCCGATCGAGTGGCTTGTCTCAGAGAGGCATGTGTTTGTTTCTAATTATAACATGGCTTTGTTAATTATTCAAAAGAATGATGGCCTGGTGAAGTAACCGTGGGAGACGTTGAGATTGAGGGTTAGGTTTAAAACAGAAAGGAAGGGTTTAAGTGGTAGATACCCTGAGAAACCAACGAGTCAGTCCTAATGTTCTTTCTACTTCCCATTTTTTCACTCTACCCCCCCGGGAACTGGGCATCGATTCAATGGTGAAGAAGAGTAAGGTTGGTAGAGGAGACGATGGGAAGAAGACCGATGAGCACGAGCCCCTCCTCCAACCAACCCCTGACTGTCACGTTTTCCTCAACACCCACCACCCCCACCCCCACCCCATTTCCCACCTGTCCCCTCCTCGTCATAAGGGCCTCCATGGTAAGAACGATTTCATTCCCTCCATTACTTACACACGTGCCTTGTCTTACTTGGAGCCCACGTGCTTATTCATGTTTGTCTATTGGGCTTTTAGGCCCAATTACTCTGCTACTGGGCCGCTCTGCCCGTTTTAGTTTCAGTTTTGTCTGATGTAGGTACGACTTTTTTATTTGTTTGTTTATTTATTTTAATTGATTCGATTTTCCATTCGTTCCAGGGGAAACGAAAGCGGGGCTTTGCTTTGAAGAGTGGACATATATATATATATATAGAAGGAGACTTCCCCCGATACGTGTCTGTTTTCCTTTGAGCCGGTCTTCTGTGGGATTGGTTTGGAGGATCATTGAAGGTCGTCGCGTTGCGCTGCTTCGATCGGACGGAAAGGATCGGAAAATGGTGTTCGGGTTTGGTAGTGGATCAAGGCTCAAAAGGTCTCTCTGTCGAATTCCATCTTCGGTGATTGCTACTCCAGTTTTTCTTTCTTTTTTGATGGATCTTAGCTTCTTGACCTGGGGCCTGATGCAGAGTCGGAGATGATAGTCAGCTCCCGGAAGCGCTCCCGGAGGTCAAAAAACCGAGCCCGAGGGCCATGCTGCAGGGGACCAATGCCTTCCTCCCCCCGCCAAGGCCTGGCTCGGCACGATTCAGTCAGCCCAGAAAGAGGAATCAAGGGACGAGATCATTCAAGGAGCATGTCATGTGCCGTGTTTTCTCGGAGGACTTTGATGCTGGGGAAAGCGGCGTATTGGATCCGAGGGGTGTGACCATCCGGAGATGGTGCCGGGTTTTCTTCACAGCAAGCCTGATGTCTTTGTTCGTCGATCCTGTGTTCTGCTACATACCGCAGGTCAACGACAGCGATCAAGTCTGCATGGAGGAAGACAACACGGCGAAGGTCGTGTTGACGGTTACGAGGTCCTTGCTGGATATCTTTTACTTTGTTCAGATCTTCGTCCGGTTCCACACGGCTTATATCTCGCCGTCGTCCCGCGTGTTCGGGAGAGGTGAACTAATCATAGACTCAAAGAAGATAGCTTTGAGGTACTTGTCCGGAGAATTCTGGATAGACCTGTTCGCTGCGCTGCCCCTTCCTCAGGTACACTGATTCTCTTGAGTACTTTTTGGATTGTGCTGGATTCAACGTCGCTGATACTGATTTCTCACCGATCCTGCTGACCTCTAGTTGCTGAGCTGGCTTATAATCCCGAACGTCAGCGGGTCTGCATCGACCAACTTGAAGAATTACTTCTGGTTCTTACTCTTCTTCCAGTACATCCCAAGGTTCATCCTCATATTCCCACTGCGGTCACAAATTGTTGAGGCGAGCGGGGGATTAGCCGACACGGCATGGACTGCTGCGGCATACAACTTGCTGCTGTTCGTTCTGGGAAGCCATGTAAGTTCGATCGACCCTTATTCTTTTTTTGTTTCCCATACTTCGCAGCAGTCACAAGTTCCTCTGCCTTGAATCGAACATAAATACAGGTATCAGGAGCCTGCTTTTACCTCCTACTGATCGGACGAGAAACGGCATGCTGGAGAAGTGTGTGCCTATTGGAACAGCCTCAGTGCAATTTCTCCTACCTCGACTGCCGCACCTTGTCTGACCCCGGAAGAACCACCTGGTCCGCGTCGACGAACGTTACGGATAACTGCACCCCAACCAACAGCTTCTACAGTTGGGGCATATTTGGTACTCCTGCTGTCACCGCACTTGTCCCGAGCAGCCCGTTCCTCACCAAGTTTATCTTTTGCTACTGGTGGGGCATGAATAACATTAGGTAATTCACATCACGAATCCGGATTCTCCGAGGGAAAATACTTTTGTTCACAGCTATTGTCTTCCACTTTTTCCAGTTGCTTTGGCCAGAATATCGCACAAATAACGGACACCAATGTCGGCGAAGTGATATTTGAAACCATCGTCGGGACTCTGGGACTGGTCTTGTTTGCATTGCTAATTGGAAATATGGCAGTAAGTTTAATCTGTTCGAGAATTGTTTCCTATGGCATCAGTGAAGTTTCAACCTTTTATACACTTGATGAATGCATTTGGCATATTTGTGTCAACAGCGGTACGTCCAATCCACTTTCCTTCGCCAGGAGCAGTGGTGGCTCCTGAGGACGGATACCGAACAGTGGATGCATCACAGGCATCTACCTCCAGATCTCAGGGATTCTGTCCGGATGTATGAGCAGTGCAAGTGGACGGCAACTCGGGGTGTTGATGAAGTCGACATTCTCGAAAACCTTCCGGATGACCTCCGTCGGTCGATCAAACGACACCTTTCCCTCGATCTAATTCGAAGAGTAAGCTAGTGTGACCCTGATGATCAGCTCTCATTTTGTGTTTCAAATCCATGAAATCCCAAATGCCAACAGGTTCCGTTGTTTAATCGAATGGATGATGGGATGCTGGATGCCATATGTGAGAGGCTGAAGCCAGTATTGTGCACGGAGAACATGTTCCTACTTCGTGAAGGCGATCCTGTCAGGGAGATGCTCTTCATAGTACGTGGCAAGCTCGAGTCATGGACAACCAACGGCGGCCGTGTGGGTTTCTTTGACTCGTGCAGTGTAGGCATGGGCGACTTCTGTGGCGAGGAGCTTCTAACCTGGGCACTGGATCCCCGTATGGGGATTGTACTCCCGCTCTCCACTCGGACAGTTAAAGCCATCGAGGAAGTGGATGCATTTGCTCTCGAGGCTGAGGACTTGAGGTTCGTGGCTTCACAATTCCGAAGGATGCACAGCAAAGAGCTGAGGCAAAAGTTCCGGTTCTACTCACACCAGTGGCGGACATGGGCGGCGTGCTTCATCCAATCTGCTTGGCGCAGGTATAAGAAACTGAAGGACGAGAACGCATCGAGATGGGCAGCAGACAACCATTTGGTTTCTCCAGGCCTTAGACAATCAGTTTCGTTTTGGGATGCATACGCTACACAACTAATAGAGAGCACGAGAAGAAACGATAAAAACAAGACGGAGTTCGCAGAAGAGACGGCGAGCTCTCCACAAAAACCAGTTGACCTGGACTTTTCTGCAGATTAAAACCTCAAACGTGATCGCTGCTACAATACCGCCCTACAAAATGTGTGTTACTCATTTTTACAGTTGCATTTTAACGAACATTCCCCGTAAAGTTGTCGTTAATCGTTGACACATGAATTCAGGCCCTGTTTCAAGTTTCAATTTCGAAGCAAGCCGGGACAGGCACGAATATCTTCTCGAAATAAGACTCAAAAGATTCTTAAAAAAGAGTATCCCAAGATACTATATGAGAAATACTTATAAAGTTATGCCCAGAATGTTGAATCCGAACGTAGTATACCTAGTTAATTGGATGGCTAAATTGTAAGATTCTTCGACCACCATCTAACTTATGGAGATTTGCAAGGGGAATATTGGAGATGGGAATGACGAATGATTGGAGAGAGAAGATTAACAAGCTACTTATTACACTAAGAGGGGGTGAATTAGTGTTAAATTCCAATTGAATATTTTTAACTTTTTTTCAACTAGCCCCGCAGCGGAAGGAAGCTTCTGTAAAACAGCACCGTAGAGACAGGTTTCTGTAAGACAGAACGTACGAATGTGATTGCACGATTAGTTTTATGCACATAAGTCTTTTTATAGTGGTTCAGCAACTTGCTTACGTCTACTCTTCACCCAGAATTTGGATGGTTTTCACTCAGACTAAACTTCGTAACAATTGCAGAATGTGATCAACAATAGACCTTTTATAGCACAGACTAGAAGGTTCTATAACACAAAGACTGAACGGCAAAGCACAGACTAGAAGGTTCTGTACCAAATGTGTCAACCCTCTATAGCACAAATCAAAAGATTATGTACCAAATGTGTCAACCCTCTATAGCACAGACCTAAGAGGTTCTGTACGAGAGATGACTTGGTTTCAAAGCACAGACCGTAAGGTTATGTACCAAAGATGTCAACTTACTATAGACCAGAAGGTTCTGTAGCAGAGATGACTAATGTCACAGCACAGACCGTAAGGTTTTGTACCAAAGATATCAACGTTCTACAGCACATACAGTAAGGTTCTATACAACAGTTGACTGGATTTTCAAAGCACACACTGTAAGGTTCTGTACTACAGTGACTGAGTGCACACGTTTGTGTGACTAACAAAGGTAACCAATGCGCAATCCCCTCAAGGACAACGACTTCGTGGTGTATCCCACGCAAGCACATAGCGAACCCTACGCAAGCAGACATCGTCCCCTGTCCAAGGATGGATTTTCCTTTCGGTGGATCCACACGACCTGCACGATCTCCTCAAGATAAGAACTACGTAGCGAACACGTAGCATACCCTACGCAAACACGCAGCAAACCCTGCGCAAGAACGTGGCAAACCCTACTCAAGCAGACAACAGCCTATGTCCTAGGTTCCTGCACACAGAACGCTACACCACAGAAGCCGGTTAGTCCCTCACCTTTTGTGCTCCCAGGGTTCTGCCCTTCTCTCCGGTCCACTACACATTGGTCACGCCAGCCTCCAGCCGCACGCCTCCACCAACGTCTCCTGCAGCTTCCAATCGAGTCCCTCGTAGCCCTCGAGTCACTCTCCCAGAAAACTTCACCAACGATGCAGCCTTCTGTAGCTAGCGCTCCTTGTGTGACTAACTCAAAAACGAACGAAAGAATACAAGCTCACAGCTCACGCTCTCTGGAAAATAATACACAAGGATTAATTCTAAGTTCTTAAGAAGTGTGGTCGAATGTCCCTATTTATATAAAATAGTCTAGGCTTAATCATAGAAGGTAATTTGAACTATCAGCCTTCTGCAAACATGGAAAAACAAAGAATCAGATTATAATATAATAAATAATTAACAAATTCCTCACTCCATAGCATATATTCATTTAGGTAATCATATCAAATAGGATCAAGATATGATATAATTCCCATGAATACTGCGTTACAGAAAGTTCTGGCTGAATCTGGTCATCAACCTTCTGTAAATGAAAATAATCAAATATTAACTTCCAAAGTGACAAAGATCGATGCCATCTGTTCAAGTCACTAAAATAAATGTATCTAGACATATGGTAATGATTGACATCCCAAATAACGGTCATATGGTGGTTGTATAGCACCACATAAGGTTGTAGACAAGCTTACAGAACATTCCCATAAATAGAATATTATATTTCCTTCTATGGATAATATAATCCATAATGGGGTTATTTGGATACGTAATCTTTTTAATTTGATCAGACTAATATCTTGATCAAATCATTTTTATTTCGTAATTAAACAATCATTTAATTACAAAAATATTTCTTACAACAAGTCCCCAACATGAGAAGTTTCTATAGAGTAGATGTTTGACTTTTGTTACACAGAAGGTCAAGGCTCATCATCAAAACCTATATTCAACGGTACTTTTTTTTTTTTACTTTCGGAAGGTTGATTACAAATGGATGGGATGACCCCATTTTAGGGGATGGACGGTGGGTCCTCGACATCTCCATAAATTTATATCATCTACTGTAAATTCTAGCCATGAATCCATCCTTCCCGAGATATCGGAAAGATTTCTAAATTAATTTCCAGAAAGCTCTAGAGCTAACGAGAAGAGAGAGGGGCTTGGGAGGTGTTGTCATTTTTAATACAGAAAACCAAAACAATGTCTGATCTCGAGATCGAAATTATTGTATTCTATTTTTCGACTTTGGACAGACCATTATGTGTCCAAGACGACCTCAAATCGAAAAGCACAAAACATAAAGATTATAGCTTCAGAAGAAAGCAAACTAACTCAACTTTTCTCGAGTTAATCCGAACTATCTAAAATAAGTTATGATCAAAATACCAAGAGAGTATTCTGATCTCGATATCAGAACAATGGCGAACTCGATCGGTCATAACTTGTCTACGATGACCTCGAATCGAAAAGTATAAAACATAAAAAACTCGAGTTAATATGATCTCTGAATCAAAAGATATGCTCAAAAAATCGAATGAGTCTTCGAATCTCGATATCAGAAAAGTTGCGACTGCGACCAGCCATAACACGCTCAAGATGCCCCCGAATGAAAAACCTCAAAACATCAAAGTTCTAGAGAAACTAGAAAGGAAACTATCTCAAGTAATCTCGAGTTAATTCGATCTTTTTAGCCAAAGTTATGATGAAAATACTGGAAGAGTGTTGTTGTTCTCCATACTAGATCTTGATAATGGAGGAGTTCCGAATTTGACTTATCAAAAATCGACCTAGATTGTCTTGAATATAAAAACTCAAAACATAAAATTTATAGAAGAGTCAGAGCGGGAACAATCCCAACTAATCTCGAGCAAATTGAGGGTTTTTTGCCAGAGTTATGCTCAGTAGACTGAAACGACATTGCAGCTCGAGTACATAAGCATTGTCTTCCATATTTTAACTATATCATGGGCTACACGCGCTCGATTCAGACGCACAACCTATCCACACAACTGGAAAAGAATAAGAAAGAGGATGGAAGATAATGCCTTCTGGAGTGAATTGCCGATGCCTCGCTTCATCCTCCCGGCCTTCGGTAGTCCCGAACTCACGGGTAAGTGTATATTCATGCATATTCACACCCAAGAAAATAGGAAAATCTTGGGATACCCACGATCTATGGTAGTTAACATCATTTGCCCACATCTTTTGGTAGTTTTCATGTGTTTCCCACTATCTTGGGTAGTTACCCACAATGTCTCAATAAATTTATTATAAATAGGTAGTATCGAAGGAGACACCGAACATAATTCAGAAACATAACTCATATTTTTCTCTTCTTTTTTTCAGCATCCTAAAAACTTCCTTAAACCAGCGTCCCGAAACCACCTTCGCCTTCACTACATCCGGTCATAATCCACCAAGGTATATTCCACTAAAGGGATCGGTCGCAGCTGCCGTTCGTCTATCGTTGTCCGTTTGAAGCGTTCCGTTGCCGTATTCTAGTTTCTTTTGTTATATTTTCACTTCACGTCATGTCAATAAGTGTTGTCCTGTAAATCAGTACTGTTTGATCAATTCAAGTAATGTATTTCCCTTTCAAATTGCGTTCATTTACTTTACGACAACCATACAAATTATTGTAAAATTCGATGTGTTATAGGGAACATAATTCCGCGAAACATTAATTCAGATCGTGTATCAGAACTATACCATGATTTGCACCTAATGGGATGTGATACGTCGACTTCGGACAAAGTCAAGAGGATGCTTTTACGAGATGCTGACATGTGAACGCGAATTCCCCATCTCGTTTGGCCTGCCTGGTAAAAGGAAAGGTTCCTTTCCGAACTTACATCATTTCTGGCCAAGAGTGATCTGGGGATTCAAGCAACGTCATCTGGTATGATGACACGGGCAGGCAAATAAGCCACCAGTTGACTTCAGACAAACACTCTCTCACGTAGGATTGAATCCGAGGTTAAATTAAGGTTTCAAGTCTTCGGGGAAGGCCCGGCGCAGTCTATCCCTGGTGAACATCTTTTTTGACAGGTCCCCGTGCTGCATTCGATGACTCTATCCTGTCGTCGGAATATATTATTCCGGAGCCGGGATGACATGAATTCGGCTGACGCAGGGGCACACATGATCCTGAATGGAACGTGTGTTAATGCCTATAGTTTAGTACATTGCAAGAAATTAAACTGAATACGATCATTAAAGAATTGCAGGTCAACTGCATCTTGTAAGGACGAAAGGCTGTCATTCTTCTTAGTTTTATGCACGCCACATTATGAACCAAGTAGAACCTTTCTTTATCTGGTTTCAAGTAATTATTGGCTTTATTACTATATAACTAGGATTTTGAGCGATGGGGTTGACTTTTATTAGTTCGAAAATGAAAGGTTTGCTACACATGAAAGTTTCCATCTGCCTTTGCTGATTAAATAAGTGTATTCAAGTTTTCTTCTTCTTCTTCTTCTTCTTCTTCTTCTTCTTCTTCTTCTTCTTCTTCTTCTTCTTCTTCTTCTTCTTCTTCTTCTTCTTCTTTTATTGAAGTTCCTTCGGTCACAAGGCGAGCGAAACAAGCAAATAGGACTGGGCCTGATGTGTTTCCTCGGAGGACCAAAAGGAGTCGTTCTCTGGCGATAAGTCGAGGCATCACCCTGCCGGATGCTTGAGTCCTGCGATGCTCTGATGGGCAGATCCAGGGCAAGGTCGGGACGGGCAAAGTTTGGTCTTGCCTTTGTGATTCATGGGCAGATTCCGTTATCGAAAGATTTGGAGTTGTTTCCTGATTTGCTTTTAAAAGGAATTGCAGGGTCAAAGATGACTCTCTGTTGGCAGAAATGCCGGCGGTGAAGGAAGAAGGAACAGGGCCAAAGGATTCGCTGAAAACGCGAGTGCTGCGCCGGGTATTTTCGGAGAACCGTGAGAGGGCGAAGTGGGACGGAGTTTGGGATCCGAGAGGACAAAAGTACCGAAGATGGAGCAGAGTCTTTCATGGGGCATGCTTGGTATCGCTGTTCGTGGATCCACTCTTCTTTTTCATCCCGCAGATCAAAATGGGTGACCAAGTCTGCATGGAGGACGGCCAGGCTACCAAGATTGCATTGACTGTCATAAGATCATTTACAGACGCATTCTACATAGCACACATCGTTGTCCGGTTTAATACCGCATACGTTGCACCTTCCTCCCGAGTGTCGGGACGGGGTGAACTCGTGACTGATCGGAAGAAGATCGTGTCAAGGTATACATCTCAAAAGGCCTTCTGGATGGATCTTTGGGCTGCACTCCCGATTCCTCAGGTAGTACAATTTCGAAGGGTAGCACTCTTTACTTCAAACCCGGGTAGCACTCTTGTAATCTCGAACAATTTCCCGTGCAGTTGATTGCTTGGGCCATAATTCCGATCACTGGAGATTCAGCTACTGCAGACTTGAAGACCGCCCTCTGGTCTATCATCCTCTTCCAGTACGTTCCAAGGGTGTTCCTCATGCTTCCACTGAGGTCCCAGCTGGTTGATGCAAGCGGTGGACTGGCAGAGTCGGCATGGGCAGCTGCAGCGTACAACCTGTTTCTCTACTTTGTTGGGAGCCACGTAAGAACACCATGAAATCATCGAGAATTCCCTGGCCTTCGAACGGAACTTAACTGTAGCTACCATTGGTTAGGTTTCGGGAGCTTGCTTCTACATCCTCAATATCGCGAGACAAGACGCGTGCTGGAGAGCTGCTTGTGACCTAGAAGCGCCCTCATGCCAGTACTCCTATCTCAATTGCCACAGCTTGGGAGACCTCGGCAGGGCTTCCTGGTTGAGCGTAACCAGCGTCACGGCAAAATGTGTCCCATCAGCGAACTTCTATCCGTTTGGAATATATGCGGCCCCGACCACGTATTCTGTCGGCAGCAGCTCGTTCTTCTGCAAGTACTTCTACTGTTTCTGGTGGGGCCTTAACAACTTGAGGTAAAGCTCATAAACCGATGTTAATCAATCTATTGGATTTTGTTTTACTATGTCAAAAACATAAGACGGTCTCATCATTTGTCCAATCAGTTGTTTTGCGCAGAATCTTGCGGCGATCACGAGCTTATACATTCGAGAAATGCTGTTCGAGATCTGGATATGCACCCTCGGGCTTGTCTTGTTCGCGTTGCTCCTCGGGAACATGGCCGTGAGTCCTCTAAACACGCTATTCCAGTAACTTTTCGGAATATGTCAAATGTGATGTGATATTCTGAGCTATTTGTAACGCAGAGATACCTCCAATCGACCACGAAACGGTTAGACGAATGGAGGCTCCGGTGGAGGGACATGGAACAATGGATGCACCACAGGCACCTGCCCCCGAACCTGAAGCAGTCTGTTCGGACCTACGAGCAGTTCAAGTGGGTGGCCACACGTGGTGTCGATGAGGAATTTCTTCTGAGAAACCTTCCACCAGACCTCCGCAGAAACATAAAGCGATACCTGTCGCTTGAATTGGTTCGAAGGGTGAGCGGTTAGAAGTCATCACTCTCCCAGGAATCTGCCGCTGCAGTCTTGTTTTCATAACTGAGGATTGGTTGCCGTATAAACAGGTTCCATTGTTCAACAAAATGGACGACAGGATGCTCGACGCGATATGCGAGAGGCTGAAGCCCGTGTTATTCACAGAAAAGATGTTGCTCGTGCGCGAAGGCGACCCTGTAAAGGAAATGTTCTTCCTCATCCGAGGCCACCTGGATTCCTGGACAACAGGGGGCGGACGGACAGGGTTCTTCAACTCAATCTGCCTTAGCCCTGGCGACTTCTGCGGCGACGAGCTGCTGACCTGGGCGCTCGACCCCCGAACAAGCATCGTCCTTCCGTCATCGACCCGAACGGTCAAGGCAGTGAAGGACGTCGAGGCATTTGCCCTCGCGGCGGACGACCTCAAGTTCGTGGCCTCGCAGTACAGGAGGCTTCACAGCAAGGAGCTGCGACACAAATTCCGGTTCTACTCGCACCAGTGGAGGACGTGGGCAGCGTGCTTCATCCAGGCGGCGTGGCGGAGGCGCAAGAAACTAAAGGAGGAAGGGAAGCTCTGTGCAAGTGAGGAAAATGCGACAGGGCCGAGGGTGACGATATCCCCAGGTTCGTTCTGGGACGTGTACGCGCAGCAGCTGCTGGAGAGCACGAGGAGGGACGAGGGGAGGCAGGCGGTGGCGGGGGGATCGTCATCGCAGTCCTTGATTTTGGAGGAGGACGAGATGAAGAGCCCGTTGGAGAAGCCTATGGACTTGGACTTCACCGAAGACTAGCAATATCTTTACAAACATGCCTACATCACTAATGGACTAAACTACAGCTAAAAGTACATGCCATTGTGAATGTAGTAGCGTCGGTGACAGACATAATATCAGGGAATAACACGTTAACCCCAAAATTTGTCCTTAAAAGTTTTGTTTGTGTGTTTTTAATAATTGCGAAAATATTTCACGTAATACGTGTATATCGATTTTATTTAAAAATTAAAATATTTAGAACATTATACATAATTTTTAAAATATAATTATTGTTTCAAACATCGACTCAAGAAATAAATTTAGTATTTCAAATACTAATTCATAAATATTAGTGATGAGATTCTAAAATAAAAAAACATAGTTCACGAAATAATTTAAGGATTAAGTAACCTTCCTAGAAAAGGTCTCGAGCTGCTCCAAAAGCTTGGTGGTCGAGCGACCACCTGACCGGAATAAATAACATGATTGCTTGGCATTTGTATGAACGGAGAGTGCATATTGTTGGATATATTGGGTATGAATATATATAAGTAAAAAAAAAAGCATATTTTTATTAAAGAGATATATATTTATAATCTAAGAGGTTCTAAATCAAATCTTTTAAAAATCCTATAAAATATTATTTTTAATCAAAAATATAAATTAAATAATGATAGCAAAATATCGTTCCTTCTAAAAGATGACTCGTGGATCAAAAGGTTTTAGAGAGTAGACGTGGTGGACCCAAAGACTTGGGGACTTCCCCTCTCCCTTGGCCTTCCTTGGATCAACCCAAATCCCCCTCTTTCCTTTAATTTTTATCACGTAAAATTCGACATCAACAAACAATAGCTTTGCAGGCCGATCAGATCAATTCAGCGGGTTCAATAACAGAGGAGAGAAGGGGGGAAAAAGTAAAATTGCCAGACACAGACATTGTCATTCAATGGGTCAAATGACTTGGGCCACGGCCGAAATGTACAAATCAATCTCCTTTGTCTGTCATCGTAATTAGAAATTTCCCTTGATTGCAAAAGTAAAAAACTATATGGAAATAGGAATATTTCTTTTCTTTTGTTATTACGCAATGTTTTCCTAGATAGTTGAACGGGTCGGGTCATAATATTTGGGCCTTCCTCTTTCTCTTTTACCGTTTTTTTTTTTTTGTTTTAATGTAATGAAAGACCGGTTCGTCAGTTTCCAAAGGTGTCCAATGGGAAAGCGATGAAAAAGAGAGAGTGAAACTCCCCTGTTCTCTATTCTCTCCTCCTCCTCTTCTGTTCTCTCTTGCCCCTGTTTTGTCCGTCGAGAAGTTTTCTCTCTTCTTCCCTTTGTTTTGTTTTGGGTGGGGACGATTCGGACAAGTTTCTCTGTTCCTCTCCCACTAGAGGAACCTTGTACTCCCATAAACTGCTTTCCCGAGGGCTTCTTTTATGATCTGGGGCACTGCAGAGTACAGCTACGCGACATTGTTTCCCTTTCGTCTGGATTCAGCCGCTCGTTTCGTTCCATTTATGGCACGTCGCGGCGGTCGTTACGAGGAGCCGAAGATAGAGATAAATCGATTGAAGTGATTGTGCCGCGAAAGTAAATGGGTTACTGCCTTCCGAAGCACAAGTCGTCGAGGTTGTCAGGCAATTCCGATTCTCTGGCTCGCATTAACTTTGTTTCTGTGCTTCTCATCGTCGTTTTCTTGACAGGATAAGGGACGGTTTCGACTTTTCGAGGTCCCGTCAGAATGCCACTGAGAACTTACCCTCTAGTCGATGGTCCAGGAGTGATGGGGAGAAATATTACGGAGAGGGTCGCAAGGATGTCGAGGGAAAGGCGTTCATGAGAAGTACAGTGGGTGTGTTAAAGGCCAAGGTGTTGAAGAGGGTTTTCTCGGAGGATTACGATAGGGGTGAGAGGATGGTACTGGATCCTCGTGGCACGACCATCCGGCGTTGGAACAAGATTTTCCTCGTGGCATGTCTGGTTTCGCTGTTTGTGGACCCTCTCTTCTTTTACTTGCAGATGGTGTGGGAGGAACAGTGCCTGGATATAGGTGTGCCACTTGAAGTGGTCCTTACGGCCATTAGGTCGGGAGCTGATGCCTTCTACATTATACATATTGTAGTCTGGTTCCGTACTGCCTATGTCGCTCGTTCTTCCCGCGTCTTTGGGAGAGGGGAACTCGTGATAGACCCGTCAAAGATTGCACAGAGATACCTGCATAATGACTTTTGGCTTGACTTGCTCACCGCTCTTCCCTTGCCACAGGTATGGCATGGCATTACCTTTAGAAAAACCTTGTTTGGGACGTTGTATTGTTGTTATATTCAGTTTCTAACTTATGCCGATACGGCTGCAGGTGTTGATATGGGTTATTATCCCTAATCTCAATGGTTCGGTGATCACCAACACCAAGAATGTCCTTCGCTTTATTATCATCTTCCAATACCTGCCGAGGCTGTACCTCATAGTTCCTCTGTCAACGCAAATCGTGAAGGCCGCTGGAGTTGTCACAGAAACCGCCTGGGCTGGAGCTGCTTACAACCTCGTATTGTTCTTGTTAGCAAGCCATGTGAGTCCATTGGGAAACCCATCTTCTTTATCTCAGCTAAAACTTATGTGCAGACTGTTTCGCACTTACATAAGCTTTCTTGTGGATTTTAGGTTCTTGGGGCTTGTTGGTACCTCCAGTCGATCGAACGACAGGAAGCATGCTGGAAAAAGGTGTGCAGTCAAGAGAACTCTGCCTGTAACTATGGGTATTTCGACTGTCACAAGGTCCACGAACCGGGAAGGGTGGCCTGGTTTCAGACTAGCAATGTCACTGAACTATGCCGGCCGAGTACCGACTTTTACAATTTCGGGATATACACCCATGCGTAGACGCTCGTCTTGAAAACTTCCCCTTTCATGAACAAGTACTACTACTGCCTTTGGTGGGGCTTAAAGAACCTGAGGTTCACCTAATATTTAATCCGGCTTGGATCGTTAGTTTTGCCTGATTTTTTTAAAAAAATTGACGAATTCCTTTACAATGAACACTGGCAGCTCCTTGGGACAAGGTCTGGAGACAAGCATGTTCATCGGCGAAAATGTTTTCGCGATAATCATTGCTATTCTCGGTCTTGTCCTCTTTGCTCTGCTCATTGGAAACATGCAGGCGTGTAATTGAACTGTCTTAAGTGAATACTCTCTCCTTGATAGCAGTTGGATGTCTTTGTATTTACTCTGGTTTCGGTTGCAGAGATACCTCCATTCGACGACGGTCCGTTTAGAGGAATGGCGGCTGAGGAAGAATGATACAGAATTATGGATGCGTCACAGGCAACTTCCTACTGAGCTAAGGGATTCCATTAGGAAGTACGATCAGTACAAGTGGGTCGCAACGAGAGGGGTGGATGAAGAAGCCATCCTGAAAGACCTCCCGATGGACCTAAGGAGGGACATCAAGCGGCGCCTTTGCCTCGATCTAGTCCGCCGTGTGAGTTGGCCAATGTCTCCAACTAGTGCAAACTTGTAGTAACAGATTTTCCAAACCAATTCTAATCCCGTAATTCTGGTTGTCTACAAGTACATCTGTTTGATCAAATGGATGACAGAATGCTTGACGCAATCTGCGAACGGTTGAAGCCTGCATTGTGCACCATGGGCACCTACTTAGTACGTGAAGGGGATCCCATCAATGAGATGCAGTTCATAATTAGAGGGCATCTCGACTCTTACACGACCGGCGGAGGCAGATCTGGGTTTTTCAACTCCTGCAGAATCGGCCCCGGTGATTTCTGCGGTGAGGAATTGCTAACCTGGGCCCTGGACCCCAGTCCCAGCATCATTCTCCCATCATCAACTCGCACTGTGAAAGTGATTACGGAAGTGGAGGCATTTTTCCTTCGAGCAGATGACCTAAAGTTCGTCGCTGCTCAGTTCAGGAGGCTCCACAGCAAGCAGCTAAGACACAAGTTCAAGTTCTACTCCCACCATTGGAGAACATGGGCCGCGTGCTTTATCCAGGCTGCATGGCATCGCCACAGACGACGAATGGAATTGGCAGAGCTCACGGCTAGAGAGAACTCTGACTACTACGACGAGGATTTCCCAACATCTGGATCCAAAATGCTCGTATATGCCACAGCACACACTGCATCTTCTAGCACAGAAAGCGGCCGCCACAGGCACTCCGACTCGGGTTCTGGTATCTTGAGCATGTTGCAAAAATCGATCGAGCCCGATTTTTCAACAGAAACAGATTGAATTCCCAACTCTGGAATAGTTCTTTTGTTCAGAAAAATGGCCTCTTTATATATAAGTAGCATTACGCGCGAAACTCCCTCGACGCAGTTATGTTCTTCAACATGAAACATATGCGGCATCCTGTGACTTCGCGGGAGGACTCGATCGAGGATTTCACAAAAATGGTCCAGGGAGTGGTCAGTTTCGATCTCGGAGAGTGGTGTGGCCTGGATGGCGCTGAGTGATGCATCCGTCCGAGCGCTTTTAGACGAGGGTGAAAATTGGGGGACCGAATTGGCAAATAATTTCCGTGGGATGTAGTTGTGGGTCGGTAGAAGGTGGCCATTCGAAACGAAAGGTTCGAGCATTATTGGAGGCGTGGGAGCGTAACCTCGTACGACCGACGGGCATCCTGTCGGAACTTCAACACCGACGTCGTCGAGTCAAGTCCGTTTAAGCATGGTGGTCGGCGTCCTTTCCCTTCAGGGTTCTTTCAACGAGCACATAGCCGGTGAGAATCGATCCTTGGTCTCCTCCGGTTTGGGTCTCCGCGGTGTCCCTCTTGCGCCGAGTGATGTGGTCGTTGATTGATGGGTCTTGATTTTTGTTTGGTGGGTGTTAGCGCTAAGGAGGGTAGGGGTAAAGGGGATTGAAGTGAGGAAGGCAGAGCAACTGGAGAAGGTGTCCTCCCTCATCATTCCTGGCGGGGAAAGCACCACCATGGCTAAGCTCGCTCAGGACCACAACCTGGTCCTGATTTCCCGTCTGATTTTTGATGGATTGGATTGCTCTCAGTTGGCTGGATAAATATTCTATTCTATTCCATGCATTTTGTAAATGATGTCATTGTATTCTTGGTCATGGCTACAAAAATGTGGTGCTCTATCGGGTTTATATGGCATGCGACTGCAATGAGCTGCTTGTTTTGTTGATTATAACTTGAGAAACTAGATTGTGCTTACAGTTTCCAGCATTGCGGGAATTCGTTAGGCTTGGGAAGCCGGTGTGGGGAACCTGTGCTGGACTGATTTTCTTGGCTGACAAAGCAGTCGCGTAAAATCATGAGAAAATGTGAATTTGACAAAATAGGCAACGTTTGTTTTCAGGACAGAAGGAAGGTGAATGCTGGACGTAAATCAGTTTCTACACAAATTTTGTTTGAATTTCATTTGTTTTTCTCTTTTCAGCGAATGATTTGTGGGCTGGTTGCGCCTTCCTCATGAATGTTGTCTTATCTCGTTCACAGTTGCAAAGCTTTGAAGCATCTCTTTCAGTGGCAGAACTTTCATCAAAGGAAGGAGGCCCTGAAAAATTCCGTGGAGTTTTTATATGTGCTCCTGCTGTCCTTGAAGCAGGTCCAGAAGTCAAAGTACTAGCCGAGTATCTCGCTTCATCTGAGAAGGTGTAATAACAAGTTACCTTTAGTTTGAAAAAATGGTTTTCCTTTCTGTGGGTTTTTAATAACAAGATAATGACTTCAAATGGCTACTTAAACTAATTATTATCCTAATTTCAAGATTTGCGTGCACGATGGGTGCTTGCTTAGTCATATTATGCCGAAAAACTATAAATGCATGCCTTGAGGTTTAGAAGGAAAAATAAGTATGTAGCCGTAGCATTGATTCATGAATAGTGAGAAGTCTAATTTAGTTGTCTCTTTTCCTTATTGCATCTATCAGGAAGGCGGACAAGGCGGTCAGAAAGTAATTGTGGCAGTCAGGCAGGGGAATTTGCTCGGGACTGCCTTCCATCCTGAATTGACTTCGGACTCTCGATGGTACACTTGACTTCTGTTATTGTGATTATCGTAGATTGCCGAACAAAGATCTCACAGATCTTATCCTTTGGCAGGCATAGTTACTTCTTGAAAATGGCAGGGGATGTTGAAGAAGGCACCTCAAATAGCATTGTTACGATCGCATCGTCTTCTGACCTTAGCTTACCTGTCAATGAGCACGCCGTGAATGATCGATCTCCCCATCTTTGAATAAACATTGTAATACAACAAGTTTGTTAGCATTTTCATTTCATGATCTGCATTTTTTGGACAAATGGAATAAAAAGTTGAAGTATATTTTTCTTAGGCTCGGATCGTCCAGAGCGGAAATGTACAGATAGTTGCAAATATTTTTATCTAAATAATCTCTCCTGTGAACAGAACACTCAAGTCTGGTTTTCACAAGGAGAATGGCCACTTTCTGCTTTCTGTATTGAGGAGTCTGATGGAACTCATTTCTTGTTGAAAGTTCAGGATTGTGTTGGTAACAAAGAAAGGCTGATTGACGACTCTACTTTCAGCAAATATAGTCTTTAGTATTGCCATCCAGACTCGGGGTTGTTTGAATTTGAAGCAGTGGTTGATTACTCAGCATTGCATGATGCTTAAGTAACTGTCTTTCACGAATTGCAGAGCTGTTCCCTGATTCTGTTCCCTCGATGCCTATGTCTATTCTGCATCATTATTCAGAGTTATTTGCACTGATCACGCTATTATGTGTGATAATGTGATGCCCGTGATATCAAAGGCAGCCGGCTAAGGCCATGATCAGTTTCAGGTTCATCCTGGCCTCAAAGGGCTGCATCAACTGGGAACATTGTTTCTGAAGCTTACAAACTCCAACAGACGGTTTTCTGGCAAGTGGGTCATCTCTGTGAGGATCAAGTCAGTGGAACCAGTCCTTGTTGCTTGAAAATGATTTGTTTTCTTGAATTGGGTGGACCCTCCTCTTTTTGCTTGATCTGGAAACTGGAATTCTGCAGAGTACAATCAATTAATTGTAGTCTTTGTTCGTGAGGAAGAAGCAGGGAGTGAAATGGAGTTTGCTTCGAAGCCAACTTATTGGGGGTCATTCATGTAGACTTTTTTAGGCACCTTTGATAGGGAAGGACAATAAATTTACAACCAAGAAAAAATAAAAAAAAATAGCCATGAAATAAATTAGGGGACAGTGATAGATTGCAGAACTGTCCCATGCCGTTAATTTGTTCATAAAAGTATTAAAAAATAAATTATATTCCTGCCTGGTCAATCTTTTTAGATTTTAATTTATACAATGTTATTACTATAATTGTGTATTTGTACATTGTACTAATTTTTGTTAGTACAATTGTAGTAATTACAAATGTATTAATGTGTACAAAAATTTTTACGGTGCCGGTTTGTATAATGTACAAATGTTGTACTAGTACACGTTTGTACATTGTACTAATTTTTATTAGTATATTTGTAATAATTATAAAATGTATTAATTTCGTTTTTACATTTATTATTCTAATTAGTACTAAATTAGGGTTTTCAAGAGTCGCTACGCACTTCGTATTAATTTTTTTGAATTTTTTCGTGCATTGTACAAATATAATTGTACAGTTTATAATTAATATAAAATTAGTACATATGATGTTATACTGTGACGTTGTGGAAGAAAATATTAGTAGTTTTGGGACGCGGCTAACGTTCGGGGGACGTCCCCCACTATACTAATTTCGGGCGTAATTAGTACAATGTACGAACTAAATTAGGACGAAGTGCGTAACGACTCCCGGTATTAGTACAATGTCCCCCCACCGTCGCAGGCCTCGTCATCCGTTGTGTTGTTCATCTGATATCACACACTCCTGCAGACATACAGGAAGACAGGCAACCAGAGTTTATAACCATGTCGCCATCTGATAACCTCAAACTTAAATTTTCGAGGTTGGGTGGTCATCGTAGCTTTTTACAGCATTTTGAGCCTCGTAGTTGTTATTCGCAAAGCATGAATGGATCACCGCCAAGGACAACACTTCGAGGGGTGATAGTTTATCATGCCTGCTGAGCATTTCTCGCCAAAATTCATCGGAGGAAAGAGCATGTAATGAGGTTTAGTTTTGTTCTTTTCTAGGCCACAATGCTATGAAAGAATTTCCTCCTACCACTCGCAGAGACTTTGTTAAAGGGCGCAAAAAGGCTAAATATTCAGTCACAATAGCTGCAGCGGCGGCAGCCGCATCGGAAGGTCTGTTATTGACTGAGATCTTTATAAAACCTCCTTAAGATTGTTTGTGTAAGCATAACAGACATCCAGTATGTCCTTTCAGTTCATCGGTTGTGCGCGCCAGCACAGGTTCCGAGCCGCCAGCAAAGGCAGCTGCAAGTCCGTTGAGCACCTGTGCTTAGCAAGACCCATTTCATCTTGACACGCTCACAAAACTTTAAACGAATATGTGGTTTATCGCGTGGGGCACCATCGATTGTCTTTGGCCACCATTTCCAGCACTAGCACATGGAATGTGCAGTATCGTCGTTGAACTAATCCTCCTGCCGCAACTTCATGTCCTTACTGTTCTTTGGTGAGGGTGGCTCCTCTATTACTATCATCTCCTCCTCGGGTCCGGATTCAATCGTTACATTGCCATCTGTGATGGTCAGTGTCAAAGATCCATCTTGTTGCATAGATTCTTCTGAAAGCTTCCAGTCAACATCTCCGATGTCAAAAGGGTTCTCCATTGTCCAAGTTCCTTTTACTTCTTCCGAACTTGCATCATTGGATGAAGATGAGCATAAAGAGAAGCGTCGAATAAGGCCTTGGAGGAAGTCTAATTCATTGTGGCCAGAAGCAGAATTAGGACCCTCTGCGAATCCAGAGCTTGTTTCTCCTTTTTCATTGGAGGAACTGGACGTGAAGAAACGAGAGGGATTCAATTTGGAAGTCGATGCCCTGCTGTGGGTATGCTTCCTTGACTCATCACCTTCATCTTCAGCTCCTTTCAAATTTAACGCTGCTATTAACTCCGTAGGGAGGAAGTGTGCCTCATCCCAATTTTGATGTTTTACGTCGGAAAACCAGTTGGCATTTGCAAACAGGCTGCGGAAGATAGAAATTGAAATCAATGTCCAGGCTAATACAGTCGTATCCACGTAAAACCTTCGCAATGCCTGGAGTTGTAGCTGTAAACACATGCATGTAAATGCAACACAACATCGCCTAGTAAGCCCGCACCTTTTTTGTTGTTTATTATCACCAAGCCTCAAGGATGTCGTGAATGCTTCAGACGGCTCATCATCAATAGATCCATCCTGCACATGAAAGTAGATGATCACGTTCATTACTAAGTGTACCTGATGCTCGTACTCTTACAGTGACATCTTTGAACCTCTTCTGAGAAGAAATAGATATCCTTGAAGCAATGGGGCTACCTTGTCTTCCTCTTGGTCCGGAACAACCAGAGCTGCAGGTGCAATTAGCCGGTTGTCCTCATCATGTGTTGCCTCGCCACCTCTTTGGATCACATTGTCATTCTTGCGATGACCTGCCGGCAGGCTGGAAGAGATGCGTATTAATGGGAACAAATAATCAGTGTGAAGTATGGCCTAGACAGCAAAGAGATGCAAGTGGAACAGCAATCATGGAGCATCCGTAGAAATCTATTTGCCTAAGTAATCTCGGAACATTGGCGATGTATCATGATCCAAAAGCAAAAATGAGCATCGCCATAAAAATCACGCGTAATATATGTTGTTGCTGCAGTACTTTTTCAGGAGGCTTCAGATAGCAGATTACCCGCAAGCCCATCCATGGGAATTTTCGACATCATTACGCTGCTTCAAGATATTGGCTTGCCAGTTGCTCCATTCACTGTTTTCCTTTTAACATCATATAAAGGAGAATGAAGGCATCAAAATAAATTCGACACAGAGTTTGCAATGAAAAAATCCATAAGACTCAACTTGCAGCTGAAAAAATGAACAACCTACCTGTAGAAGTGTCTGAACCAGAATATTGTTGCGGCTGGACCAAACTAACCAATTGGCCATGGTTGTGATGTGTCCAATATTTCCATCTCGAGGTGGCATTCTCCCAGCAGAAGATATAGTTGGCTGCATTTTAAAAATAGACTTTATGGATCGTGCTTTCAGCTTCAAATGGAAAACACCGTTCTCGTTTACCACATTTACAGCAAGAACAAAAAAATGCCTTCAAAAAACATAAATCTGTAACGGACATGAAATCATTCACAGCCATAAAATATGACTCCACCTGGTCAACAATGTCAGAAATGTTGATATTCCTTTCCGCATGGAGAATCTTTCCAACCAAGTTACAATCATGTAACAGGTTATCAATAAGAGCGTGTCTTTTGCCGATCAAACATGAGGATACTATACTCTCTACATGATGATGCAAGAAATTGTTGAATGGGTACCTGCATCATTAAAAGGACGAATCTCAGTTAAGGGTGAAGGTGGAAATATAATGAAATTCAAGGATGCAACGGATAACCATTTTGTGAACAGACAACTCACTCGAAGAAAAGATCAACAATCCTCCGCATAATACCTGAGCCAACCAACTCTCTCTCGACCGCATCGCTGTCAGTATGCACTAGAACTGCAATGAGCTCCACAATCTGCGAATGGAAAAGATCAAAGAATGATAATGCCAAATTCCTTGAAGCACTCTGAAGCCAGCAAAAATCAACTGGAAATTGTTGCAGCTCAGACAGCAATGGTTATAATGGCAATCCCTTACCTTAACACGATGCCTCCCAAGAGGTGGCTTCAACTCACCAAATGTTGTCGGCAATATATTTACATTGCTTGAAGAGTTTAACTCGCTGAGCAGATCACCTGGAACCGAAGTATGAACAGATGACTCATTCTGTAAGCAGAAGCTGTCGGAGCAAGGGGTTTACATGCAGACCGAGTTTTGGCAGCATTGCATTGATAATCTCTGGATTTGCCAGGATGAAGTCGTCATTGGTGTCTTCACTTTGGAAAGACCCTGACAACGGCGAGTAAGTAGCCGCTCTTTTTGGATCCAGCAATGTAATGCAAACAGAGAGGGAATGAGTGAGGCTGGACTTTGAAGCAGAATCTTGTAAGGCATGACCAAACATCATTTCTATGAATCTGCTTGAGAAACAACAGAATATGTACATGAGAACTCTACCAAGACGAGGGTAAACCTAAAGAGGTGTTGCATTGAATCTGTTCGAATATTTTCAATTGGGTCAACATATGACACCTGGGGCTAGAAAGCTTTCTGGCAAGCGGAGATCCAACATTGCCAGCGACAGCACATAGTATTTCTGATGCATTTGAATGGACTGTAGGAGCATTCTGTTGCAATGTACATACGTAGCTGTCAGTTTTTCTGTTTGACTCATGCTCCCAGCATGCAAAAGTTAAAGGTAAATAGAGGCCACATTATAATTCACTTACGTGGGGGTCCAGTTTATCCACTATCATTTCTAAAAAATTGCTATTAGCCAACCACTGTACCACATCCAAGTGATCCGGACAGACATATTCATTATCATCATCCCCAAGCAGCTGAATCAGTAACTGTGCCAACAAAAGGACAGGAAAATGGGAACGTTACTGGACAAAAAGCTTGAGTTGAAAATTTAGAAGACTATAAAGAAAAAGAGCACCAAGATTCACCTTCGTGATGGCAGAGACACCATTTAGATCGACAAGCTTGCGAAATACATCCTTATGCCCCCCCTGTAAAAGTTTGAAATACATGTATGGACTTCATCAAACAAGAAAGTTAACAAACATTGCTTCTAAAGACATAGTGTCATGATACAACCAGTCCAAAACTAAATCAAACAAAGAGGTAGCCGAAGAAAATAGATCCAAGGGTCAATCCCGGCAGTTGTCAAAATTATCTCCACAAGATATCTCTATTGCAAACAGAACCTAACCTCGATGTAAATCATGAAGTGCAAAGTCTTTCTGTGAATGAGGTGTAGTACAACCTGAAATACCACCTCAGGTAATATCATGTGTCAAGTGCTTCGCTAATGGAAAAAGCTTCCAGATAACAATAATCTATGAGCTGAACATACCTTACGGAAGTACTCGGCAAGCTGGGCTTTATGATCACGGTTTGGTTCCAAAAAGGAAAAAAGAAAATCCATCAACTGTGCACATATAACCATATAAACTCAGAAGCAAGAACTGGGATGTTAAATGGATAAAGGCATGCAGAAAGGAATTATGTTATCTCACCTGATCATCCTCCAACAGAGTATTTAAAATTGCATCTATGTTGCTGGTGAGTATCTCACAAGAAATATATGAGAACCTGAAAGACACGAAAAACGTTGCCAAACTCAAGATAAACAAAGTACCATCAAACAACTCACTTCACGGTACGAATACACGTACTTTGTATCTGAACCTTCTGGAGGTTCTCCAACTATGTATTGCAGCAGCTGCTTGACCTGTTCTTTACCAGACAGACTACAAAGGAGACAATATGAGCAGCACGAACAAAATTCTGGACCAAAAAAGCTTTCCACAGAACATGATTTGCATGATTAACTGGTGCAACTGAACTCAAGTTCAAGTGGCAGTCAATGGAACTCGTGAATATGATAAAAAGGTCCACTTCCATACTCTGAATTTCTTTTTTTCCTTTTGACAATACATCTATTATGCCAATAACATTTTCTGTTCAGACCAAATTTTTCAAATGGAGGAGATGCAAAACGAATGACTCATTACAAATTAATCAGTCGACTATTCAATGCTTCTAATTCCAACTTGAGTTCCTCCTCCTGTAAAAGCTCTTCCAATGTAAAATTTTCCTTGTCAAGTATAGCATCAACCTGAAAAAGAATGGGGCATGTTACAATAGAAAAGTATACAAGGGAAAAGCAACCCCAAATTCTTTAACCGCCGATATAATTCTCTGTCTGTCAAATTTCCACGGACATCATCTCGACAAGATTAACGATGGGAACTTCTGAAGAGTGTCAGGATCTTGATTCAGTGAAAATCAGAAACCCACACGAGATGAAGCAGAATGAAAATGATCTTGCCACAAGTATTTTTTATCGTCATCGTGTAATCATCAGAACCGGTCCTTCCCATTGTCATCAGAACCAGTCCTTCCCATTGTGGTGTGCAAAGAACAAGAAATGGTACGATGACATAACCAAAAACAGAAAAAAAGGCATCGTGACATTCTTGGCGTTGCCGAATAAAAATTGTCCCTTTCGATACCAGTCAAATACCCAACCAGAACGGACTAATCCTAGCAAGATCAGCATTGGAGAACCTCTCAAGATCACTAGTACCAAGCTAGAAGCAAAATGATCAACAGAGTAAGGGTATTGAATCGGACAGAGTAGTCCAACCATCGTCACAACAACGATCAACGCCAGAAAGATGCTCAAGAACGACCGAATCGAACAAAGTGAAACCATAAGATTTAGCCAGAGAGCCAGAATCGACCAGAACCGGCGGCTCAAATCGGCCGGAAATCGAAGAAGACTCACGGGAGTTGAAGAAGCAGGGATAGGCTGTTCCCACAACATCTTCCTACAACGATTGAAGAAGCTGAGAGTGGGAAGTTCTCGAAAACTCCCCGGGGGGGGGGGGGAGAGGGGTGGAAATCGGTTACGAGGTGAGCGGGAGATGGAACGGAGGAATGTGACGTTAAATGGAAGCAACAGAAAAAGGAAATGGAGGGAAGATAATTCGTTGGTTTAAATAAGAAGGAAAGCCGACTGTGTTAATGGGCCGGGTCTAAGCCAAATGGGCCTCGGATCGCGAAATGGGGAACAACATGTGATGCTGCCACGTGTCGACTCCCGGGGAGTTGGAAAACTGCTCTTTTTGGAACTGAAGACATTCTGTTGTACCTCCGATTGATCCCATCTCCATTTTCGCACTCCCAATTTCTCGACGATTTAGGGTTTTACCCAGTTCGACGCCTTCGAAAGACTCGAGGTGTGAATTTTTATCTGCTTTAGGGTGGAATCCTTCCATAGCTAGCTGCTTGTTTTGACTAGATGTCCCCGTTTTTGGTTTAGTTATGCAATGTGTTCCTGTTTGCATCGGGTGGGGAAGGGGGATGATTTGAGGGCTATCGAGATTTTTGGGGTGAGGGCGATGAACATAAGCCATGCATCGGTTCACCCGTTGGAAGATCCGGGGACGGCCGAAGCTGCCCAAGCTCCGAGGCCTCGGATGAAGGACTACCAAGGCATGCCCGCTACGTTCGGGGGGCTTTCCCTGCGGTTGTTTCAGTTTCTTTTTTCTGCGTCCGCCCTTTGTGTCATGGCGACCACGGGCGATTTCCCATCCGTGACAGCATTCCGGTACTAGTTGGCCTAGTTTTTTTTCGTCAGGCGTTTCATTTTCATTATGTTGCTCCGGGTAAGAGTCATTCTGTCCCTTGCATTAATATGCATTTCACCTTTGGTTGCGGCAGCTATCTTGTGGCGGCTGCTGGCTTGCAGTGCTTGTGGAGTCTCTCCTTGGCCATCACGGATGCGTATGCTCTTTTAGTGAGGCGTTCTTTACAAAATTGTCGGCTAGTGACAATGTTCGCAGTTTGTGACGGGGTATGATTCTTGTGAGATGTCAATTTCAGATGCAAATATTGCACATCTTCTTCCTGTGACATTTATGTTTTTATCCTGTACACATTCATGTTGCAACTATATTGATGGTTCATTTTTTCTCTTATTATGCCCTCTTGTGGTAGGTTCATTATGTCATGTGGTCTCTTCATTCTTAGTTTGTAGCGTAGATGCCGGCTCGGCCTTTTTCTTTCTCCTATGTACTTACCTTGCTGCCTTATAGATGATTGTACTGTGACGACTCATAATGGTCTTTGATGATTTCTGGCAATTGTCAATTTTAATGAGAACTGTGGATGAGTGAGAAGTAATACGAGCTTGATTCTTAAGACAGATAGCATGCTCTGCGGATAAGTGGACTTATGAGGTACTGTGTGAATTTGAAAATCTGCTTCTTGGAGCGAGGTCTGTTTCTCTGTTCTTGTGCCAACAAGGACTTAAGTTAAATAAGTAACGACTTAATTGATCACTGCTTCACCAGTTTGCTGGATTTTGAAAAAGAAAATTGTTTCATTGCAGATCACTTCTACCCTGACGTTTGCTGCAGCATGTGCTTCGGCTGGAATCACTGTCCTTATCGACAGTGATCTCGGAAACTGTGGACAGAACCATTGCACACAGTTTGAAGCTGCCACAGCATTGGCTTTTGCTAGTTGGTTTGTGGCCTTGCCATCTTTTCTTTTTAACTACTGGTCTTTGGCGATCCGATGACAGTTTCTGAAAGGAGCTGAGAGCTAAAACTAGTACAGAGATTGCTAGTCTAGTCTAGATCTCTGTTAAAGTGTTTGCTTTTGTTGCAGAGTGTTGAGATTTGTATAATCGGGTAGTCTGCAAATGGCCATTTTAGTGTGGTATGATGCATCCCGATTACCTTGAATTGCCTTTTGGCATCGATCTTCTCTGTTTTAGCCCCTTGGATTGGTAAATGCAGCGCCAAGACATCGTACGACAGGATATATTTGAAAAATTACTAACATTTCCTTAGTTTTTGTTGGTGAAGTGAAAGATGGGGAGTGGTGGATGCTTTTTTTCTTTTACTAAATCAAAATGGATGTAAGAAAACAAAAGCGTTTTGGGCTGTTTTTTTATTAGGCCTTGGTTGGGCCAGATCTGTAGTCTTATGAACACGGAATTACTTTTTTGTATAGTAATTTACTATTCACACTTTTCGAAATATTTTTCGTAATTGACTGGATTATTTCGTAATGGGTTTGTATAGTTTTACGGGCTTTTACGAAATTTCATTAATATACTTCCTACAAATGTAGGAAGCATAATAGTGAATCGTTTATAAAGTACGAATCAGCTTAGTACAAATGTACGAAACGTGATAGTAAACGAAATTTTTTATAATGGGTCAAAAAGTTTCATGAAAAGTCCGTACAAATATACGAACCCGAAAAGTTTCATGAAAAGTTCGTACAAATATACGAACCCGAAAAGTTTCATGAAAAGTCCGTACAAATATACGAACCAATTATTAAAAATGTCGGCTCATTACAAAAAAATTTCTTAAATTTTTATTGCTTTGTATTTTATGAACGATTAACTGTTATTTTTCGTATAATTATATGAGGTCCACTAAGAAAATTTCATAAAAATCCGTACAATTATATGGACTCATTAATAAATATTTCGGCCCATTATGAAAAAAAATTTGTAAAATCTAAATAGTAAAATATTATTTTGTGTACGAAATAATAGTTATGCATTCGTAAAGCGACGGATGTACTCATTCACGCGCAACTAACCTCGCTCGTACAAATCACGACATCTTTCACGTTCATGTCGTGAAAATGACAAGCCCGAGTGGTCGTTTGTGTGTGACGGACCGACTGGCGTGGAATATTTTCGTGCTTAAAGTTTGGTGGGCAGTGGAGTGGGGTGGAATTTCTTCGGACAGGGACACGTGTCGGCGTTATCCGACCTCGGCACGTTGGGCATGCGAAACGGAAGAATATGCTGATCTTTTTCTTTTTTGTTTTCGACGAATCGAAATCAAAACAGAAATCGAAGCGCTCTAAAATCAAATATTATCCAGTCAAAAAAGATCAAATTATCAATTAGTCTTGGAAGCCGATCTTAGCCCAAATGGCGTTCCTAACCCTGCTAAGGTCCCTCCCTTTGAGGCTCCTTCCTGACAGGGACACCGACGCAGCCCTCGTCCTAGCCAGGAACTCGTGAGGCGGCAGCCGTTCGCAGCATTCCTCCTCCCCCTCGTCGTCGTAGCAGCACTCGTCCCTCCCCATGTCCTCCTCCCTCGGTATCTTCGACCAGTCGGGGATATTCACCGGCAACGAAGACGTCACCTTTTTATCGATCCCGTCACGGGGCACAGAAGGATCCTCCGCCAGCTTTACGACAGGCTTCCTTCGCCTTTGGGGTTCTGGGGACGGCCACGGGGAGTCGTAGATATCGGACTCGTGGAGCTCGAAAGCGGGTTGGTGGTCGTGAACTGCCATGGCCGAGCCCAGGTCAAGGAACCGATAACTCTTGTGGCTAGCCTCCATTGGAGAATAGAAAACCAACCTTTTTTTTATTATTTTTGTAAAAAGGTTTGGTTCTATCGAAGGAGGGTGGGGAATTGATTCTGCGACTTCATCGTACCGGGTGGTGCTTTTATAATGTCAGTTTGGGTTTCGTCCGGGGAAAGTGTGGATAAGGTTTGGTGTTTAGTTTGGTTGGGGGGGAGAACTGAAGCGGACACTTAAATAAAAATAATTTAAATGACTTTTTTTACATGTAGTAGTATTATCACGATTTTTTTAAAAAAAATTGATAAGATAATGAATAATGTAATTATACTTACTCTAACAGAGTTGATTTAACAATGACTGAAAATAAAAGATGTCTTAAATTATATTTAGGTGTATGCGATTTTGGTGTTATCGTATCGTTTATGTCCTAGTGATTGTAAATTTGATGTTGCACAGGCTAGAAGCATACAAGTACTGTAATGTGCCTCCCCATGAGTATCTGGTAACCATATGTAAGGGTATGATCGGTAATTTAACTGCAAAAGCAATTATACTTGTTACTGTACGAATCAGCAATTCGCTTGACCGTTATAGTTACGGCCGCCGTTCACCAGGGCTTCGGTCGCCGGATCCCCTGTCATCAGGTCAGGGATTCCAATGGACGTCTTTGGTTTTGGATTCCGAAGAATCCAACTTCAAAAAGCGCGACGGGTCAAAATCGAGTTGGTTTTGTTTTAATGGGGACAAAAAAAGATGGATTAGATAGTAATAAGCCTACCCCAAGATGAGTGCTCTCCTATTCTGACTTCCTCGGAGAAACTATTCGTGTATATATTTTACAGAAACGTGAAATCAAAGTAGGTGATAAGGTAGCTGGAAGACATGGGAATAAAGGGATAACGGAATGTAACGACGTAGGGATCCATATGTAAACATAGTATCTATTTAGATACGCTCGAATGACCCCTTTTCACAATGAGAATGTATATAACCCTATTCCGGTCCGGTATGGAATGAACGGCAAACTTAAACCTAACTCAACTAAAAAGAGGTTTGGACAACTTTATTACACCTACCCTCGTTCCTTCCCATAAAGGAAAGGAACTAAAAAAGGATGCAAAATAAAGTGTGATACCTTATCGAAAATGAATCCTAAACGTGAGGGATCAGTTCCCCCCGGAGGAATATGTGTTTCTAAAAGATCTTTTATACTGTGGCCAATCCCGAAGTTGGTTCTATACATATGACCCGCGACAAGAAAAAGAAATGCAATAGCTAAATGATGATGAGCATATTCACGAGTTCCAATAATGTATGTATATTTGACTTTTTAAGACAATTATAGAACTTGTGCATTAGACGCAGCAGTAGAGAGGATAGTGGGTGATTCCGACTGGATATTCGGGAATAAAAAACGCGTTAATTTTTTCATTTAAAAAACAATGAAAATTGATCTTTCCTATCTCCATCCTTTCCTACCTCCTGTTGGGGGGGCTGAAAGGGGGGTTTCACTAAATCAAAGAATGAAATAAATTCAAAAGCAACGTTTGTAAAAAGAATCAGAATGAGAAGAAACGAATTCCAATTATCAATTGTTTGAATCGAGAATGGCAATAGTGTGCCCAATCATTGTAGGTATAATGGTAGATGCCCGCGACCAAGTTACGTCTTCCACAATGGAATCTGATAAGTGAGATTTCGAGTAAGTGTTTCCATAATCTTCTTCTGTCCAAAGAAATGATTCGTCGAAATAATAAGTCACCATTGATAGTGAAATGATTCGTCGAAATAATGAGTCACCATTATAGTGACACATCTGAGAATAGGCTTTTCTGATTTTCGTTTGAGCTATTTCATAGTTATCCAACTTGAGTTTAGTTCCATGAGAAGTTTCAACTAACTAATTTCTTTTAACTTACTTAAGGATATTAACTCCTCTATACTAAGAGTATATATGGAACGAAGGGAGGGAGACATAGAGATCAAATAACCTTCATTATTAAGACAGTCAGCTAATCTCTGATTTTGTTTTCTTCAAGACGGACGCCGGAGCCTTGGGACGCGTTGGGCGAACAGATTGAGCGGTGCGTGCGTGGGGACAAATTGGAACCAGCGTGACCACCCAAAGCAGCAAACACAAGGAGGAGGACAACAATATATATATGTTAATTGGTGGATGGATGGATTTGATTGTGAGAGTGGCCGTCCATGGGATGAGATGATGATGATTCATCATCCTATCATGTCTTTATCTGTTCTCTTTTTTTTTTAATCTTTTTTATTTTGGCCATCGGAGTGAAAACACGTCATCATTGCCCGTCGATTTTATCGATTAGGAAAGGCATTCTATGGTCATATATTTCATACAAATTTTATTATCGGGGACGCGAGAGGAGGTAACGTGGGCTTTTTTAGGGATGTCCAAAAGGAAAAGCCCTATTACCCGGCCCTTGTACTAACATCCCAATTACGATAATGTCGGTGGATTGATTGTGTGGATGGATGACATGCTGAGAATATTGAGATCTCGGGATTGGAGACCAAAAAATAAATAAATAAATCTCGGATCTCTTGGAAAAAGAGTCGTGTCTGCGTCTGTCTTGAGGTCCAACCCCTTTCCTTCGTAACCGACTGCATCTAACCGCCTTCCCACTCCCTCAGATCTCACGCCGACGCCATGCCGATGCCATCCCCCTTGTCGTCGTCGCCGCTCCTTTCAGCTCTCGTCTTCCTAGCCCTCCTCCACGTCGCTTCGTCCCTACACTCCCTTTCCCCTTCCCCTTCCCCTTCCCCTGGCCCGGCTGCCGCTGACGCCTCCCCCGTCTCGTCCCCTCCTTCTCCGCCTCCGTCCATGACGCCTTCCCCTGCCCCGGCCCCGTCGGAGTCCCCCGCCCCCACGCCTGATAGATCCTCCGCGGATCTCAGCCACACAGGAGTGCTGGACGAAAATGCCAGCGCGGGAGACAAGTCTGAAGGGCTGAATGGAGGGAGTAAGGCTGGGGTTGTGCTCGCGGTAGTAGTGTGCGCGGCACTCGTGGTTGTCGGCGGGATTGTTTACAGGAAGAGGCGGGAGAACATTCGCCGCCAGCAGTACGCATACTCCGGCCGGGGGGAGATCCAGCTCTGAGGATAGGATCCAAACAGGGAGAACAAGTGTTTTATTACAGTCAGATTTGCTTACTTCATTCGGCTTATTGTGATGACGATTATTCGGTGTAATTAGTTCAGGATTGGGATTCGTACGATCATTATTGCATTGATTGGTTTTGCAAGGTTTGTCTGGATTCGGATCTGGTTTTCAATTTAGTGACTGCAATCCAGCTGGTTGACAAATTCGATAGTGTTGTTGTATGAGTGTTCACACTCATTTCTCCGCGGCTTTGGGACTTACACGCTCATTGCTGCACTGAAGCCAACTAACGTCGCTAAAAGCAGTGACAGGACCAGGCCACGAGAGCCTGAAGATGGTCTTACGCAGGCGCACGGTTAGTTATTTGAGAAGGTTAGACTACCTGGGAGAAGAAAATCATCAAAGCGAACTGTGGCGTCACATGTTTTCTCTTAAGTTCGACACTTATTGCTCTACTTAGCAGAAGCAAAACAGTGTGCCGACTATGACGAAACAGTACGTCAACCTGAAAGCTAGCTGTCACAGCTGTTCTCCAACCTGAACGCCTCATCCCCTTCTCATCATTCGACCGGGGAGATCCAGTAATAGCTTTATCTTCTGGTATGTCCTCGCTCTGAGGCTACACGGATAACATGAAAGCTAAGCCCAGGCAAACGGCCTTCCATGGACAGCAGGCTCCTCAACATGGAAGAACCCAGCTGTGGTGTCCCGACCACCCAAGCCGATATTACAGCAATATAAGATCTAGACTGAGTGGATTGGATAGGAAGAAGCAAGAGAGTGCGAGGCAGTTCATCTGTGGCTGAATTTCTTGGAAAGGCACCATCATCCAAAATTATTAATTTTGCCAAAAGATAGTCACGGGGTCATCTTCTTTGCCAGGATTTTTATGAATTACAAACAAGCCAATCCCATACATAAAAGTATAAGCAAACATTCCCTGCAGAAAAAAAAAAATCTTCCCCACCCTTGGGTGGAAAGCAGCTCCAATCCTGGAGCTTGCGATGCACAGATGAAGACAAAGTTGTTTCATGAAACAGTCGCTGGGTTGCCTTCATCTGCAGCCGACTGCCCGGATTCATTCGCCCCGGCCCCATTGCTCACCTTGATTTCAAGGAGACGCTCCACGGGTTGCCGGCAGATAGGACATCGGTTCGACTGATACCGGAGCACCTTGGCACACCCGCTGCACATGCACTGCAACCACAGAAATGCTGATTGTGAATTTAAAAAACCTTGCAGCAAAGGCCCAAAACACCAGCAATTCCAGCAGCAGAAAGCATCTCCCAGCTTCAAAATCAAGTATCAGATGGAAAATGGCAAACATTTATCCAACTTGAAATAAGCAGTACCATATGTCTGCAGGGAAGAACCGTGGTCTCTCGCGGCTCTGACATACAGATAACACATTCCTTTCCGGGATCATTTCCATCGGTATCCCCATCAACCACATTCCCAATGCCATAAATCTCCTGCAGCTCATACCTCGTGCTATTCACCCAAAGAATCAGCTTAACCACACGTGCTCTGTACTCGCCCTTTTCCTTTTCAATCACCGCTTGAATGATCTGAGAGTTGTTGTTCTTGCCTCCATCAGCATCAGGAGAGTTCACAGGATGCGCCTCGGCCTTCACCACAAGTGGATAAACATCAACATCCCGGTCCTTTTGTAGATTCATGTCCCCAAACATTGAGGACTCCACTCCCGTCCCTGGAGGTTGCCTGAACTTTTGCGCCAGACCTTGCTCGAATGACACTGTGATGGGTTTGAATAGGTCCTCTCTAGTTGCAACAATCTGGCAATCCTCCGTCTCTTCAGCAAAGAAGATGATTGTGATGCTGTTGCATCGAAATGAAAGACGGTCAAAATCTAAGACAAGCATAACCTTGATGTCAAATGACAAACATCACTAGGACCAGCATTTGCCCAGCGAACCCACTAAACGAAGTAAGCCAGCAATCAGCAAAGAAAGACTCGATGTCTACCCCAGACAACCTAGACTTATCCGAGCGTTGTATCGTCTCTAACATCACTAAAGGCCTCACCTTCCGGGAGCAGTCGCGTCAAACGTGAAGGAAACAAGGAACTTCCCAGGATCAGTGTCGTCCGGCTCAATCCTAAAAGACTCCTTATTAATGTTAACATCATTCCTTATAGTCACAGCCTTCTGGTGCTCCACATAAGGGGTTACCGACACAGGAACAGCCCCACACGGGTACTGACCTCCGACCCAATTCCCGTGGGGCTGCCCGTAAGGTCCTGCAACGGGTGGCGGCGGCGGATAATAACCCGGGTACTGAGGGTAATAACCAGGCTGCTGTGGGTTCGTGTATTGACCTGGGTATGGCGTCGCCGCTGCAAACACATACCGGTTACCTGGTATTTCCGGCTGAGGAGGCGGCATAGGAGGCGATGGTGGTTGCGGTTGCGGTGCAGACGGTTGGCCACGCCGCCTCCGCCGACCAGAACCTGCGCTAGCCGCGTTTCCCATGTACCTTTTCCTTCAGAAACCTGAGGAAGGAAAGCGACCAAAAGAAAACCAACAGCAAAAACCCAAACCGATCAAAACCCAATTCCTTTACTCTTGCCAATAACGCAAGAACAGCATGAAGACGCAAACTTTATGATGATCCCGCGATCAACCCACCCCTGAAATAATCACAAGAACTCGAAAAAGGGAAGGAAAAAAAAAAGCAACAAAAATACCAATAAACCACCTCGGAAACCGACGTTATTCGACGTCAACGATCGAAGATTTGCAACAACACGCAACCCACGAAGGAATCAAGGGAAGCACGGAAGGATGAAGAGGAAAGGCAGAGAATTTGGGGTTATTCGTTCATGTAATGATTATCAATCCTTCCTCCTTTTTAATCTTCTGCCGAGGGTTATTGCCATTGGAGGAGGCCCCCCGCACCCACCACCACTCCCCCACCCCTCCCCCTCACCCCACTACATCTGCCTTTTTCCTTTTTGTTCTTTACACCCCCCACAACCCCACCCCATTATCCAAACCCAAACTCCATTCTTAAAACTAAATGCATAAATAATAATATTGTATTAACATTTTATTAAATAGACTTGATGGATGACTTTATTACACTCGTTAATTGTCCTTGATTGTTCGGGTATATTGCCATATTATATGCATATAAATGGTGGGCAAATCTGGGGTCGCCGTTATGAATCCCATTAACTAGGAGTCAATGATCTTGTTGAATTGCGTTTTGATGCTTTGTGACATTTTTATTACAAAAAGAGACTGTCATTCACTGTCTATTAGGGAATGTCATCACCGTTCATGTCATAATGCACAAGAAGCCTCGACTGTTAAGTTCCTGATAACGATTCCACAGGGCTGGGGCTCCCCAAATGTATCACCCCTGGCTTCATGAAGGTTCCGGAGGGAGTGCCCAAGCCCGCAGACTTTATGGACGAGATCCCGTAGATCGGGTCTCGGGCAGCGGAAGGATAGTACTGGCGTGGGCCTCGTTCCGGTTTCTGTGGTTTTGGTCCATGTTTCCATCTGGGGAATGTGTGACTCGCTTATGTGGTTGCAAACGCTTGTTACCCTTCTCGGGGCGAAGGTAAGTTGAGTTGGGTCACCACCGGCCTCCTTGAACAGTACAAGGGCGTTCCTGCTCGATTGGAACCGCGAGCGCGACATGTGGTACCTGGTCGGGAAAGGAGGTAAGATTATTCAGAAAGATATCTGTGAGGATTCTCAACGGCTCTTCATTCTCACACTTTTTGCGATGGTTTCCCAGAGTCTTTTATGCATTTGGCCGAGCTGTAAGATCCCCTGTAGTCGCATGGCTGGACACAAACAGAACTGGGTGCAAGGTTCGTCGGCCAGTAACGGCCAATGCTTTGTCCATTCACCCAAGATCAAAATCAGCAAAGAACCGTAAGATAACACCTCTACAGGTTGGTTTACCCAGTTCAGAACCGTTACCTTGAACCATTTTAAGGGATGATTCTTCAGCAGGTTCGGTTGCGTTTTCCAGGAGGAAGATTTGCCACTTGACAAATCATCATCTTCGCCTTTCAATATGATCTACAAAGGGGCAGAAGCAATGAATTGATCTACAATGTGTTTCGATTCAGTTGTCTAAAAGACTAGAACTTCGCCTGTACCTGGGACAGGATTATAGGCCTACCTTGGGATGCATAAAGCCTCTCACGCTTCACCATCTCCACAATCTTTGCCATGAATCACTCCATTCCTGCCTGAAAACATGGATTAAACTTAGCTGACCGGAACCCAAACAACGGGTACTAATCAACCACGGATGATTGAGACCAACCTTGTGATGTAAATCGCCACAGGTCGCAATCAAATAGCGAACTCATTGGGTTCAAGAAGAAATAGAAAAAATAGAGAGGGAGGAAAGGAAAATTTTCATTGAACACCTAAACATATTACACATAGATTTTCTAAAGATCTCTTATAATTTTCTACCCTAAAACTAAGACAAAGTGTCTTTTTTCTGTATCGTGATTATCTTTTAATCTTGGCTTCAATTCTATTTACAGAGAATACGATTAGATTTTATTATTAGATTCTTCGGTTAATGATGAGATTTTACGATCGACCTATTTAACAAATTATATTTCCTTCATTGGACTTACTTATTTTATCCGTCGACTATGTTCTACTCAACACAATCAATGGCCAGAAATCCTCTGGCGTAAACACCTTGAACTCCGGGTTAGCCACCGTCTTCACGAACTTATCCAGGTCTTTCCTTCCTTCAAAGTCGTACTGTAAGATAAAAGTGAAAAGAAGAGAAAGTAACAATTATGAGTAACTCTGTTTTGGCCGTGCAACTAAGGCCGGGACAGGTATACCTGGTTCCGAAAGGGTTCGTGTATGTTCCAGAAAACATAAGTCTCGATGACGTCGAGGCTGCCATCCTTCGGCTTCTGAATGAGATCAGGTCACATCCGCATAATTCCAATTGCTTCAGGAGCAAAATAGAAAGAACAAGCAAAAGAAAGGGAAGAGCAACCAAAATGCCGCCGAAACGAACCTCGGGAGTGCTATGAGGATAGTGGATGGAGCCCAAGAACCAGCACCCTCCTCTTCCCGTCAACAACTAATGCCCAGTGGTCGTGTGAAACGTTGGGTCCGACCACGGTTGCGGCCGCACCCAGAACGAGAAGAACCACCACCAATGACAACTCTGACTGGAATCGTCTCCACATAGCTAACGGTTGCTGCCCTCTTATTACAATTCCACAATCGACAGTTCAGCCCGGGATTTCTTCGAAGATTAAGGGTTTAAGTACATACCAGCAAACTTGGTGGGAGGGGGGGGGGGTATACTGGATACGTGATACAGTAAATATCATTTAAATATTTAGTTCTTAGACAATCGAGTGTGAGGTTGTAATAAGGCCTTCCATTTTCTTCTGGGTTACTTCCAATTTGTCACACCCAATCTGATGGTTTTTGGGCCAACTAATCTAGGGGACTTCCTGATGAAAGATGGTACAAGATTAAGGAAAGAAAAAACACCCATTTTTGAGGAGGTGGGTTCCATTCCAATCCAACCTAAAACTGATAAAAAGAACAATCTCCAACAGAAGACAATGTCTTCTCCACCTACAATATCATTACGCCTCACCATGCAAAACCCTGTCAAGTTGCTTTCTCTATATCACTTCCCTGTCTTCAAAAGATCGTCGTTCATCCTCGCCTCGATAAATTGCAGTCCCTTTGTTGTTCCCTCACGAAACAAGTCAAGGAACCAAGATTGCCCTAATCAAGAAAGGCATTATCGAGAATGGCTTTTAATGGCGCCCTTCTCGTCCTCCTGCTGCTGGTACCCTCGAGGAGTAGTTCTGCACAGGACGCCCTGCCCAACCTCGTCAAGATCCTCCAGGATGCAGGGCATTTCTCGAATTTCCTCCGCCTGCTCAAGGTCACTCACATGACCGGCCAGATCAATACAGAGCTCGCCAACACTGACGATGGCCTGACGATCCTGGCCCCGACCGATGCCGCGTTCTCCATCCTCAAGCCCGGTGCCCTCAGCTCCCTGTCTCCAAAGGACGAGGTGGAGCTGATACAGTTCCATGTCATCACCCAGTTCCTCTCCAAGACTCTGTTCCTAACAGTGAGCAATCCCCTGAGGACCCTTGCCGACGGAACCAACGACGGCCGGTTCCCACTTAACATCACAATCCAAGGCAATGACCTCAGGTTATCAACTGGAATTGACGAGGCCGCGATTGGTGACTCGTTATATTCAGCAAACCAAATGGCCGTGTATGAGGTGGATCGTGTCCTGCTTCCCCTGTCTGTATTCCCTCCAACAGCAGCACCGGCTCCAGAGAAGGCCAAGGATAAGCACACTGATATAGCCCCTGCCGCCGATGATATTAGCCAGGCTTCTAGAACCATGGCAGGACAGGCCGTAGTTTATGCCATGATTTTGTGCATAGCGGCCAGCATCACACGTTCAACCTTATGAGGACGAAACTTCAAACTTGTCCCATTCCCAAGGAAGCCGAATTGTTGGCGCGTAAAAGTTATTCCCAGCAACAAGTGTCAAATTTTACATTGAAATGTGATCGCCGTTAAAGAGAAAGTAAACGCAATACAAAAGTACTGAATTTACTGCGTTTGATGTTGTACACCGCGAAGTGAATGAATAAAAATATAACAAGTAAACAACAATATCGGAACTCAATACAATGATACCGAGCTTACAGCGTTACACTTACAGATATGACTCGAACGGAAAAACAATAAGAAAAGCCTGAAGACTTTTCACGACGGTCGGGGGCGGACGAGAGGCGGTCGAGGCGAACTCCTTTCGTGGAATTCACCTTGTGGAACGAAGGTGGCGACGGGTGTGGACATTAAGGGCTTGAGGCTCACCCTAGTGGTAGGTCGAAGGCGAGATTTGATCGTCAAGGGCCGGAGGCTCACTCTGACGATGGAAGGATGTGAAGGGCCGGAGGCTCACCTTGGGAAGGTAAAAGCAAAAAGGTAAAAGACGTAGAGTCTGTGTTTGTGTTTGTTGTTGTTGTTGTTGTGTTGTCTGTTGCGATTCTTTTATAGTTCAGGATCTTTTGATTGCAGTTACTCAACAGGTTCAGGATCTTCTTGGATCGTGTGCACGATCTCCCTCCTATTTTGTAGGAAACATGCGCAGCGTATCTCAATCCTCCCCTCCGAACTTGCCACATGTCCCTTTCCTTGATTGTGGCTCAATTGTGTGCTTGGAAGTGCTCTTAGGTCGTGGCTCAGCAAGACTCGATTTTAACTCTCGAGCTTAGCAACTACTTCTCGAGCAGCCTATTCTCGAGCGCTCAGGAACTGTTTCTCGAGCAGGACACTTCCCAGTACTCGGGCGGCTTCTCGAGTATCACCTTTCTGGGCTTCGTTGTTTTGGCCCACTTGGGACAAAGCCAGAAATTCATATGTGTCAACATTAAGCCCCCTCTTGTTAAACATAATGTGAGAACTTTATGTTTATCTCGAAACGGTCGCGTTTTACTACGAATCTTGTCGAGTAAGTCTCTTTTCCCGCTCTTTTCATTCATCACGTTTGGAAAGCCAACCGTTTCGTGTTCCTTCAAAATCCTCGTCTCTTTTCGACTTCTGAGGCCGTTTCTTCGCCCAAGTTCAATCCTTTTCGTATCCGAACTGCGTCTCTTGTTAGTCCTTCTTACAGAACATCACATTTCCCTTGATCGGAGTACAGCTTGTGAGCAATGGCTCCTCGAAAAGAATCCGACCATGTTCGCTTCGGCCGATACTACGGGCTTGCTAACCAAAGAGTGGTCATTGCCCTCCCGGGTTATGAATCGCCTGTCTTGGATCTGGGTCCTTTGCTTCCATCGTCCGCCTCCAAGGATCACGACATCCCTCAAACTTACCAGTTAGCCAAGTCACCCATCCCTGGATGTCATCCCAACTTCTGTGCTCCTGTCTCATGGTTTAAGGCAAAGGAGCATGTTGATTTTCCCCCAACTAATGCCACTACTGAGCAATGGTTCAGTTTGTGGGAGGAGAAGTTGGATCAGAAACTACGTCGTTTGGGCTTGAGGGACTTGGTGTCTCTCTCGAGGAGGATGAAGAACAGTGATCTTAAAGTCTGTTCTAGTCTGATCTCCTTTTGAAATTCTAGATTGAATGTTTTCTTCCTTCCCGAGGGGCCCATGACCGTAACCATTGAAGATGTATGCTCACTGACAGGTTGTTCTGCTTTGGATGTTACTGTATGTCTTCACAGAGTAAAAGGAGATCAGTTTCAGAATAAGGAGCACAAAATCCGTAAGACAGTTGGTGCTCAAATGAAATTGTTTCGTGAGGCGGGGAATACAACTGTTCTATGGCAAGAAGAGCAGGAATTTGACTTCTTCCTCGAATGGCTCAGCAAATATGTCTTCTGCTGCTCAGGGAAACAGGCCGCCATTTACATGTCTTGGATCATTAACTTCTTAGTTCAGACTGATGATACCGTGGCTTTTGCGCCTTTCCTCCTTTAACTGTTACATAGGAGCCTTCGAGCTGCCTCCTTTGTGACTAAGGATAAGGGATTTCCACATCACCCATTTGGGGGTCTAATGTGGCTGTTGCACTTGTGGGCGCTTATCTGGTTTCCCCAAGTGTTTTCCTTCAACGTATCAATGATTCAAAGTGGCGAAAATTTTGGACTCGAGATCGCCCGTTATGCCTTTAGCGACTCAAGTACTTGGTCTTCCATGCCCTTCATTGCCTTGATGTGAAAACTGGCCGACCCTCAGAAGGCACTAGTATGGAAACCGTACCCACCTAACAAGCTCAATGCTCTTCGAAAGAACTCATCGAAGGGTCCTATTGGGACAATGTTCTAACTCCTTAAGATCTTGTGGGTGTTTGTCTGGGGGACAAGTTTGTGTTCGAGATATACAACCCACAGTTATGTGCTAGACAGCTTGGTTTCTTTCAGGACGTGAGTGTTCCCTTCTCTAAATCGTATAACACTTTTATGCGCGGAAAGACTACATCTGTAGGGTTCCAGCATGTCAAACAAGTACAAGCTCGAACTGCTGTACATCCGATTGAACTTTATTTTTCTGAGAATAGTCAGGTCGCTGCATCCGACCTTTTTCAAGTTTATTGGGTCATGACTTGGTCTGAATTACGAGGAAGTATGACCATCTTGAACAATGATCGGGGTGATCTCTATGTGCCCACTCTTCAGGGTGAGTTTTTGAATTTATTCCCAACTGTTGTCGTTCAATTGGGCGAGTATAATTTTGTTATCTTTTCCTGCAGATGAAGACGTCGCGACCTCGCCTGAGGCGGTCTCCGATGAAGAGCCTTTACTACGCAGGAGAAAGCGTAAACTTTGGACCGTACGGTCCCTTGAGGCAGAAGGTGGTATCAAAGAAGAGCGCTCCAAAGTTTGTCATGATCGTCCCTCCAGGCCTCGAGATGGGGAAGAAATTGAGGAGGGACCAACTTCTACGCGGGTTAAGCGTGTCTTTCGGCGACGAGTGAAGCCTGTGCTCGAGGAACCCGACGTCCAAGTTTTGGACCAAAGTTCAGAGGAAGAAAGGTCTGTTCCTTCCATTGGTGAGGCCCCGCCTGCCGGGGTTGACGAGCCAACTCTCAGGGATGAGGTACTTTTTTACCCATCTAGTTTTGGAATTGGCTTTCTTTAGAAATACTTATCTTCGAAAACAATGCAGGTCAGTCTTCTCGACTAGTTCATCGAAGAAGACCCCGAGGATGTAAACGAGTTTGCCTCCTCTCCCCCTCGAGATGATGTAGGTCTTCAGGAGAGTCCTCCTCTCGAGGGTACAGAAATGTCTCGAGAGGACGCCCCAATTAGATAGGATGCTCGAGATGGAGCTCGAGAACTGTCGCTCTCGGAGGACACCGGAGATTTCAACGATCCACCTGTTGAAGTGGACACCGAGGGGGTTCCTCATGGGGACATGGCTCCAGAAAATATTACTCGGCCTAGTGTAAGCAAATGCCTTCTCTTTCTGCCGTTCGAGCCTGCATATTTTTGCTCTGACATTTGTTTCTTTTAAGCAGGAGCTAGCTGGAGACCTTCTCGAGGATGTCATTGATGAAGTCCCCACCAACACTGATTCCGCAGAAAAGGTGGTTTATGAGGGTCCATTGAGCGAGGAGGACCAGTTTCGTGCTGATTTCCAATGCGTAATCAGCTTCCTTTCTGCCGACATTGCTCACACAGAGGCGAGTTTTAACCAATATCGACTGCTATAAAAGGCGTTATTCGTTCTCCTCTATCATCAGCGGACCTGATTTTTGCTTGCAGGCTCGCCAACCAACAATATTGGTTGGCGTACGGGGATTATGAAACATTCCAATATGCTAAACGGACAGCTCAGAATTTCGAAGAACAACTCGAGCTCGCAAAGGCTCAAGGCCGTCGTGAAATTGAGCTCTTGGACGAGAAGATCGGACACACAGAACAGCGCCTCGAGGCTTTTCAGAAGAAAATGAGAAAACTCTCGGGGTCTCTCTCCAAACTTCAGAATGAAAGAGCTTCGTGGCTGGCCGATATAGAGTCTAGATCCTCAACTAGAGATAGTGTGTTGGCTCGAGCTGTCCCGCTACAAGAGGAGTTTCGCGAGAGGCAGCGCATATAATTAATTGAGCGTCTGATTAAGTGTCGTCCTAGGTCGTCATGATTTTCTCTTGATAACATTAAATGTTTTTATTACTTTATCTGAAATGTTTTCAGCTTTTCCGAGACGTTTCATGATAGCATGCAATCTTCGTTTTCCTTCTGTACAGCTTTAATACTGCATTTAAGGCTGCGAAGATTCCCAAAAGATAAGACTCTCAAAATCTTCACGATTTCCTACTGCTACGTTACGAAGTTCATGAACAGTCGCTCCTGTTTACCCTTGTTTCCTGCTAAAAATATCATCGTTCCCTTTTCGTGAAGGTTCACCAAACCACACCAAACATGTCTTGCCGTGATGTTGTTCTTCTTCTTTCTTCCTTCTCGAGATTTCCAAAAGCCTAAGTTCACAATCTCACACCCCTTGAAAGCCTAGGTCCACAACCTCAGGCGGTCATGTTGCTCACCTGTAGCGCATGGCTCCTGTAAGCTACCGGAACCTTTGACGGGGTTTCCAACCTTTATTCTACCTTCAGGGATCGACTTTTTATCGATACCCTTTCTGAAGGTCTTTTTACTTTGAAGTTAGTTGGACCCATGAGCCAGGGGGCATCCGAGTCTGATCATGTGGGTGTCACGGATGGCTCTGGCGGTGACCCAACTTGTCTCCTCTTTCCAGACTATGAAGAATAAATTGTGACAAGTATTGCGCATCGGGAAATTGGCATACCAAATAGCTTGTTCGGTAGAGGACTTATGTGCTTCCTTCTCTTCCAACCCTGGGGGTCAGTAGAACTCGGTCCTATGGTTGGATCTCTTTGTAGAAGAAAAACTGCTCGAAGAAATGTATTTTTGTTCTCTCATGAACTGTAGCAATGTAATGGATTTTGTCTCCAATAAGAGTCTTCTTATTCTAGTTGTAACCATAAACTCATAAACATCTTCTTTAAGGTCTCTTTATGGGTTTCCCAAATGGTTAGTTTGTAAGACTTCAAATATTTTCCATTAATCTTTAATTCATGAGAACATCCTTTGAGACTTGCTAGACGATATATGTTCTTGGAGTAAGCATCCTTTACTCTGAATGGACTTTCCCAGTTAGGTGACCATTTCCCAAGAAAGCAGTCTAGAGTTCCTATGGGGAGAACCATCTTCCATACTAATTCTCCTTCTTTGAAGCCTTTTGAATGGACCTTTCTGTTGTAATGCCTCATCATCCGCTTCTTCTGTACTTCAATCCTATTTGCTGCTTTCATGCGCAACTCCTCGAGACACTTGCTATCTCAAGGGACTTCGTCTTCCAGATCCCTCATTTGGTATGTTTGGTTGACTCAAAGGGACTTGTATTTTATCTCGATAGGGACAATGGCTTCTTGCTCGTACACTAAGTTATATGGAACTTCCCCAGTGCTGTCCCTTTTAGTGACCCTTAAACCCCATAGCATCTCGAGAAGCACTTCATGCCACCTCCTGGGGTCATCCTCGATCATCTTTTGGACGACATTCTTTATGAGTTTGTTGGTGGACTCTGCCTGTCCATTCGACTGTGGATAATAAGGAGTTGAATTGTTAATGATGAACTCGAACTCTCTCGAGAACTCCTGCATTTGCTCCCCATTAAATGCAGTTCCATTATCTACTACTATGTTGTGTGAGAGTCCAAAACGAAAGATAATATTCGTCTTAATGAACTCAATAATTTCTTTTTGGTCGATCTTTTGATAAGTCTTGGCATCTACCCACTTAGTAAAATAATCCGTAGCTACCAATATGTAGGCGTCTCCCTTACTCGAGTGGGGTCGGATTTCCCCAATTATGTCTGGGGCCCAAGACTTGAAAGGCCATCGCCGAGTCATCGGACTCAACTCCATGGCTGGAGCCCGAGTTATAGGTCCGAACTTTTGGCATTTCCTGCAACCTTTAGCCATCTCGATGCAATTCTTTTTCATGGACGGCCAATAGAATCCATGTCTTTGGATCATCCAATACATCTTTACTCCTGATTGATGAGTTCCACATAGACCTTCATGGGTCTCCAACATGATCGGCGTTGCCTCGTCGAGATCGACGCATCTCAACAGTACTCCTTTAGTCTTTCTATAGAGAAGATCATATAGTATTACATACTGTCTTGCCACTAATTTGATCTTTCTCTCGACCTGTGAATTTGGGTCCCTTAGGAACTCAATGTACGGTGATCGCCAATCTCCTTCCGCCTTCATGATGTCTACCTTGCAAACAGAGGTAGAATAATTTTCTCGCTGTTCGGTGATGGGCGGACTGATCTCGGGAACTGTCCCGCCTATTTCTTTTCGTAAGGCGGCATTCGACTTGTATCCTGACGCTAATTGGGCCAGCGAGTTAGCTATGACATTGTCTTCTCGAGATATGTGCTCGAGAGTAACTTGTTGGAATTTTTTGATTAACTTTTGGGTTAGAGTTAAGTATCTTCTCAATTCTTGAGTATGACAGAGACTTAACCCATTTACCTGGTTTACCACCATTTGTGAGACGCCTTTAATTACTGCAACATTTGCACCGCCCGCGAGTAGAGTTTGTAATGCTACAATGAGTGCATTATACTCTGTAGGGTTGTTGGTCGCGTTTTTGGTCAACTTAAAGGCTAACTTAGTTTCGAAGCCTGTTGGCGACTTTACTACGACTCCAATTCCAGCTTTAGACCTTGTTGAGGATCCGTCAAACCAGGCTTCCCAAGGTTCTTGCGGTTCTTCCTCTTCCTTATCCACTGAGGCCTCGCTCGAGTATTCTGCGAAGAAATCGGCTAGAACCTGCTCTTTAACCGCTTTTTGAGGTTTGAACTTTAAGTCATATGTCGAAAGTACCAAGCTCCACTTGCTGACTCTTCCGGTAAGCAGGGGACTCTCGCTTGGGACTATATAGAGATGCCAGGACTTGATAGGTGCGTGGTAGAGCATAAACTCCCGATTCGAGAAAATTACAAACCCGTCCAACATGCTTCTCAAAGGATGGTTGGCGAGGTAAGCAACCTTGTGTACGAAGAAGTAAGAAAACTCTTTCAGACCGGTTATATCAGAATGTCTAGGTACAGGGAATGGATCTCGAGTATCCTACCCGTAGTAAAGAAAAATGGTAAAATCCGAGTATGTATAGACTTTCGAGACCTGAACAAGGCAACTCCAAAAGATGAATATCATATGCCAATAGCCGACGAATTAATTGACAAAATAGCAGGGAATGTCATTTTTTCATTCATGGACGGTTATTCAGGTATAACCAATTCTTAGTAGCCTTTAGATGCCCAATTGGCATATTCGAGTGGGTAGTTATGCCATTCGGTATAAAGAATTCCGGGGCCACATATCAAAAGGCTATGAATGCAATTTTCGATCCCTTGTTAGGAAAAACTGTAGAGGTTTACATCGATGACATAGTAATAAAGTTGAGGAAGAAACATCTGCATGTCGAAGACCTTCGAGCGGCATTTCTTCAGATGAGAAAACATCATTTGAAGTTGAATACTTTGAAGTGTGCATTCGGGGTACAAGCCGGGCAATTCCTTGGATTTTTAGTACATCAAAAAGGTATCCAGAATGATCCGGGAAAAATCAAGGTTATAAAAGAATTGCAACCCCCGATGAATAAAAAGGAATTACAAGCTTTCCTTGGGCGAGTGAATTACCTGAGAAGATTCATCGGGAATCTGGCTGGAAAGGTGGAAGCCTTCTCCATACTATTGAGAGGAAGAAACAAATACACTTGGACGAAGGAACATGAACATGTCTTTGAAAATATCAAGAATTACCTGATGAAACCTCCAGTCCTGACTTCTCCTCAACTCGAGAAACCTTTTGTCCTCTATGTGGCTGCCACTGCTACTACAATAAGCGCATTGTTGGCACAAGAGGATGAACAGAAGAGAGAAAGAGTTGTATTTTATTTATCTCGACTTCTGAACCCTGCCGAGAAGAGATATACAGCTTCAGAAAGGCTATGCCTCTCAGTATACTACGCGGTGACAAAGCTAAGATACTACATAGAAAGTAGTGAACTCCACATAGTCTCGAAAGCCCAAGTCCTAAGAACATCTCGGAACTCATTTAAGAGTTTTTTTAGAGATATCGATAATTCATTATCTAGGATTGCGCTCATGTAAGTAAGACGAGGATTTTCATCAGTACCAAGGTTCACACTGATCAATGGATATGAATTTGAAAACAAAGTCTCTCGACTGTAACCGTCGAGTTGTAAAGAACAAACACCTAATGATGGCCTAGAACTGAGTGAAGAAAATGCTGGTGCGGTGCAATGCACTTTTTGGGAATCAGAAAGAATAAAAGGATGTGTTTCTCGGTACACATCAGCTATTTCCTCGACTTCCTCAATCTTCATACGTGCCTTCGTGCAGGAGTCTATCGGGCCCCAACTCCGCGCGATCATTCTGTTCTCGAGAATCATCCATACCAGCGCCTTGCGGTTAGACGGTTTCGGCATTATTACCTCATTCTCGAGCCACTTGCCTAGCACGATACTCCACATCAGTGAACTCTGTGTCACCAACTCTGATTCCAGCTTGAGTTAGCACAATATCGTCTTCTAGCATGCCTTGGGGTCTTTCACCAAACCAAGTGATGGGTTTTCCTTCTTCAGGCACCAGCATACCTGGGTTGTTCATGAGCTCTTCATCGTCCGAACCCTCTATGACGAAGCTGAACAGAGGGGCAAAACCTCTCTCTTGAGGGACATTATCATCCTCATCGCTTCCCCAGCCACTCGGGACCATGGGTGGTTCCACCCTCGGGACCTCAGATTGGCGAATGACGACTTTCTCGACCTCTGGCTTCAATGACTTGTCTCCTTGGTCAGCCTCCTCCTCGAGTTTCTATTCCTCGAGTTCTGCAATGGAACATAGAGACTTAGTTTCACAAGAACAAAAGTTTTTGTCAGCTCGTATGAGTTCTATTTCATCATCAAGCCATATCATCAACTCCTTATGTAGAGTCGACGGTATAGCAGCAGCTTTATGCAGCCAGTCTCGACCCAGGAGGGCGTTAAAGGCCGACGTGATGTCTAGCACAAATAAAGAGGTCTCCATCTTGTGTCTTCTGACTCGGAGGTTTACTGAGAATACTTCCATGCATTCGGATTTCCTTCCGTTGAAAGCGGTGATTGCCATCCTTGTATCGGTTAATTGCCATCTTTCCTTGCCCATCATTAGGAAAGTTTCGAAAGGAAGGATGTTAACTGTGGCTCCATTGTCTACCAGCACTTTGTTCACTCTCACCCCATCGAATTCCGCTGTGATGAACATGGAATGGATGTGTTGCCTCATAGTGGAGGTAGGTTTTTGAAACTAATGGAGTGGGGACCTTCTCGAGAACCTTGCACTCGCTTTAGAGACTTTACGTATTACATCGTTAGTGAGCTTTTGCCTTCTTACCTTCCCTCGAGAAGCAGATAGGCAACTCAACCGCATTACAAGAGACCACCATAGGATCTTCGTCCTCCTGATGTCCCTCGGGAGTTCCCTCTTGTAGAGGTTTGTAATTGATGTGATCATCATAGGCCGCACCTCTTCTCGTCCTCTACTTGTGGTTCTTTTCTCGAACTCCGTCCGTTTCTTTTGGTGAAACGTTGCGACTTTATTTAGCTTCTCTTTGAGTCAGTCTCAGGATTCTCTTGTGAGCTTTTTTTGAAATTATTATTTTCTTGTAGACTCGATGCCACTCTGATTGTGGATCCCTCTAGTTCTCTCCTACAATTTGCCCAAAATTTTTAACAGGGCGTTTGACGTAAGCAAAATCTCTCTTTATGGGTTCATAGCCCCGAACTTCCTGCATGTTAGTTACATGCATCACTTTATCGATGAAGTTGGTGGTGAAATTACATGTATTCTCATTCTTGAGTTTGATCTCGATATCTTCATTCGTCGACATCTGGATGAGTTTTAGGAAGTACACCTCACAACATTTAGTGCACATTTGTGGGATGAGAAATATGTTCGAGGCGATTAGTTTGCACTTGTCACAGAGCATCTCCTCCTCGAGAAAGCGGGCAATCTGCAGGCCTTCTTGCATCAGTCTTGGATTGATCTGAAGTACCTCCTTCCCTTTCTCAGGTACAACCCTTTCATTTTTTACCGACACTAGATCAGGGCTATCGGGGTTTTCAGGTTCAGTCTTTCGAGCATTTCGTCCAGTCCTGCCTCGACCGTTCAAACGCTCATGTACAGAAGGCCTAGTCGCTTGTTCTAATCCCTCGACCTGTCTCTGTCGAGGTTCACGGCCTCCTGATCCAGATGAAGAACTGCCCGAAGGATGTTTCTGCCCAAAGCGGGAGTACGACAGTCCTACTCCCATAGCCACCTCCTCGAGTTGGGTTAAATCATACCACATGCTTTCCTTGTTGATCTACAGATACATGCGAAAGTTGCGGCATTTGTCCGTGGTATGGAAAGCGTCCATATGCCAGTGACAATGCTCCTCTTTAATTTATCGAGCCGGGCAACTCACTACCTGCCTTTCGACCAGGCTCTTGAAGAGCCTATTGGCTACAGTGGTTTCGCCAGACACCTTGATTCCCTGCGATGCATAAGTATGAGTCTCGAGATAAAAAGCAGACGCGTCGTCATCAATGCATTTAGAACTTTTATTTTCATTCTCGAGAGAATACATATGTATTATGGGTTCTTCTCCGAAAGGATTCTCATCTATTGCACTCGACTCATTTACTTCAGCAAACTTTAATTCCTTTGACTCGATCAAGTCCTAGATCAAGTTCTTAAAATGCACACACTCTTGAGTGGAGTGAGTGAACGTCCCATGCCATTTGCAATTACCAGGCAGCTTATGACCTGGCCTAAGCTTCTCTCGATCGTTTTGCGGCAGCTTATGGTACAACTTATGACCAGGCCTGAGCTTTTTTTCGCTTATGGTACAGCTTATGGTATACACTTTTTTCGCTTCTCTCGATCGTTTTGCGGCAGCTTATGACCAGGCCTGAGCTTTATACGCCCCTTCTGGTGCAGCCAATCAAAGATCTGATCTATCTGCTCTACGTCAAAAGAGAATTTTCTCTCCTCCTCAGATTTTAGAGAAGCTCGAGCCTTAGAATTCTTCTTTACTAGAGGCTCACAAACAGTTGGTTCTCCTTTCACAAATTCGGCCAAATCGATTTCTGCCCACTCGATATGACAGTTTCTCGAGGAAGGGAACTCTTCTAATAAAAGGTTGTGGTACTCAGTGGCTCGTCTCGAGATTTCATAGAAGTCTCGAAAACGTTCTCCCTGAAGTTTCTTCCTTATTGCTAAAGTTAAGGCGCTTTGTGCAATCTCGAGCTTATCTCTTTTAGCCAAAATCATTGTACATTTTAACAAGTTCTTCCTAAACTTCGCCAGGAACAAAGAAGGACTTTCACCAGGAAGTTGTTTCATTTTCAAGATTTCTCCTATAGTAACCCCTGAATCTAGCTTATCGAATGCTTTTAGAAACTGGGTCTACATCTCGATCCAGCTCGCTATTGAATTTGGGAGAAGCTTCGAATACCAACCAAAAGCATCTCCCGTCAGAGAATTATGGAACAACTTGAGTTTTAACAAGTCATTGCTCGACATTTCCCCCATTTGATAAGTGAACCTAGCTACGTGTTCTACAGGAGTCATTTCATCTTCCCCCAAGAACAAGGTAAAACTAGGAATCTTATACCCTCAAGGTATCTCTATCCTCTGTACTATATAATCGGGGATCGGACTTCTATACAGGCACACCTCTTCGGTCTTCGCACCTGGCACCGTTTGGGCTACAACTTGAGCGATTTGTCCACTCAAGTCAATAATAGGATTAGGATTGGCTTTCAAACTGGATTCATTCTCCCTGGGTTTGTAGTAAAAACTCTCATTTTCTTTTTACTGACTTACAGGAGGATAAATTGGGCAGGCATTTTGCCCGAGATCTACAATTGTAGGATTTACATTCGCGTTCTTGTCAAGCGTCGGACTTCTCGAGCTGACATTGGCATTTACATTAGGTACTGAGCTTCTCGATTTACCTACGCCTAACTCGTTAAAAACCCTAGAATGTAGTTCGACCTGCTCTTTAGGCGGGTTTCCACTATCGCCTTTTGTTTTCCAGCAGTCCTAGCGTCTGCCATAAAGGACTTTTCCTTTACAGTATCCTTTTCCTTAGGCCTATCATCCTAAGGGAGTTAAAGGCATCTAATATTTCCTGGACCTTTTGATCCATTCGTACTTGCATTTCTCTATGATTTTCATCCATATCCAATCTTAGCTTAATCACAATATCACTAAATTCTTGTCTGCCTATAAAAGCATCAAGCGAATTTTCTCGCCTAAGATAAAAGCATCAGTGGGCCCTATAAGAGGGACCTCCGGATCCTTGCTTTGATCCTCAGTGGGATCGACCTCTTTGGGATCAACTTCCTTGGGATCCACTTCTTTGGGATCCTTAGGACTCTCATTTGCACTCCTAGAGCGAACCATTTTTAAAAGGTTCTTTGTAGATTTTTTTTTATTCTGACTCCCACTGTGGTCGTCAAAAGCGTGTTGACGTGGAAAAGTTACTCCCCGCAACACGTGTCGAATTTTACGGTGAAATATGGTCGCCGTTAAAGAGAAAGTAAACACAATACAAAAGTACTGAATTTACAGCGTTTGGTGTTGTACACCGCGAAGTGAATGAATACAAATATAACAAGTAAACAACAATATCGGAATTTAATACAACGATACCAAGCTTACAACGTTATACTTACATACATGACTCGAACGGAAAAACAACAAGAAAGGCCTGGTGACGCTTCACGACGGTCGGACGATAGGCGGTCGAGGCGAACTTCTTTTGTGGAATTCACCTTGTGGAACGAAGGTGGCAACGGGTGTGGACACTAAGGGCCTGAGGCTCACCCTAGTGGTGGTTCGAAGGCGGGATTTGATCGTCAAGGGTCGGAGGCTCACCCTGACGGTGGAGTGATGCGGGATTCAATCGTCATGGGCCGGAGGCTCACCTTGACGTAGAGTGAAGGAGAATTTTGGTGTCAAGGGCCGAAGGCTCACCCTGACGGTGAAAGGATGCCAAGGGCCGAAGGCTCACCCTGGAAAGGTACAAGCAAAAAGGTAAAAAACTTAGAGTCTGTGTTTGTGTTTGTCGTTATTGTTGTTGTGTTGTTTGTTGCGATCCTTTTATAGTTCAGGATCATTTGGCTGCAGTTACTCAACAGGTTCAGGATCTTCTTGGATCGTGTGCACGATCTCCCTCCTATTTTGTAGGAGGCATGCGCAGCGTATCTCAATCCTCCCCTCCGAACTTGTCACGTGTCATTTTCCTTGATCGTGGCTTAGTTGTATGCTTGGAAGTGCTCTTAGGTCGTGGCTCAGCGAGACTCTCGAGCATGGTCGATGTTAACTCTTAAGCTTAGCAACTGCTTCTCGAGCAGCCTATTCTCGTGCGCTCGAGAACTGTTTCTCGAGCAGGACATTTTCCAGTACTCGGGCGGCTTCTCGAGTATCACCTTTCAGGGGTTCGTTGTTTTGGCCCACTTGGGACAAAGCCCGAAATTCATATGTGTAGACGCGAATCCAACGACACATAACAAAACCATCGAGCAATGCCGGGGCCCTTTCTTTCAATGCTTGTTGCAAGAAGTCCGCTGGCGATCCCATTTGATTAATGTAATTTGTATCCCACCAAAGAAAACAAGAACTTTTCCTTCCTTACCTTCATTCATTCACAGGTAATATCATGAAAGCATCTGGTCATGCATACGGGGGAACCAACCCTCACCACGCCGAAGCAGCTCATGGATCATGCTCATCCCTGCTCATATGCGCCGAGAAGGGCCGCGGGCTATATTCGCGAATATGCTACAAGGCAAATCAAGAATTGCCGGAAACCAGATCTTCATAACAAATTAAAGGCACCACCAAATAATGGTATCAAGTCATTTTCAATCCAGAAAATTGATGTGATCAATCCATCCCTCCTCATCTGCAATTCACAAGCACACTGATTTCACTGAACTATATCAATCATCTGCGAAAAATAGTTATCCCTCAAAAACAAACACCCCCAGTAATCTCCGCCATAACAATGAACCGTGGTTTGGAGGGTTGATTTTGCTCACCGGGGTTCGGAAAGAAGAGAGCTCAACTTCGCCGGGACGAATGACGCATTCAAAATGTTTGTTAAAAATAAGGCGGCTTGTCTTTGGCGCCAAAGGCTGTTGGTCAGAGTTAGAAATTAATTTCGAAACACTCGTTCGAGGTGAAAACCAGAGATGTAAATATTTTTGTTTAGCGAACTCATAAGGTTATGTTATATGCTAATAAAACACACATTTAGAGAACATTCTATATCATATGAGAAATGACAGATATCATTTAAATAATTTCACTAGATCGACTCCAACAGTGTTCTTGGCAGAAGTTCGAAAGACAAATAAACAATCGTCCCGGGAGAGTACATGTATGTGATTGGTACATGAATTTTTCCGAAAAGAAATCCAGTGTAGTCTCCAATTTCGGCATCTAAAGTAATATCCTAAATTCGCATACCACGGAAAAGATGTGGAGTTTGCACATTTCCTGCGTTGTCCGGGTGATTGATGTGGCGTTATATAGTATAAGAACGGAGTCAGAGTCTTGAGCTGTTGCGAACATGTCCATTCTTCAAATGAGAATTTCAAAAAGGATTATTTTTTCCCCTTCTCGGGTAAGTCTTGAATCAAGGTTCAAGAACGTTGAAACAAGAAAAAAGATTTCTGCAGATGGCGCAAATTTTCTCGAAATACTAAGCTTCCCCACAGCCGTCAATACCAAAGAATACAGGATGACGATATCGTCTTGAAGAAACAGAGTCTTATACTTGTGATGTACAGACAATTTTGTGCATCTTACGATAATACCATCTCACCAGGGAACAAAAGGCGAATGTCTTGGTATCGGCCATCAACAACGCCATCAATCGGCATGTAGATCGTAACATCTCGTTACTGTAGGCAGTATCTCTACAGTAGCAGAAGCCGAGGTTAATGAAATATTCTCTTGGTGACCATAACTAAAGTTGGTATAGATTAGTTTAGTAGTTAACGTGTGGAGTCCTCGAGATCATCCTACATCCGCTCTGAGGAAAGTCGGGGGCATATCTTTGGATCTTTAAACTAAACCGTCTAGGGTTGCAGGCGGGAATAAAATACAATCCACCGAGGGGTGGGTGGTGTGGGCGGAATGCCGCTGTTAGAAAATAGTGAACACTTAAACCTTTTATGCTTAATCTGGGTCACCTGACCACCGATCACTTTACACCAGATTTCTATCGTAAAAACCCAAGTGCATTTCCAAATTACAATGACCATCAAAAGGGACAATGAATGTGACTGGCCAAGTGAAACTCCCATGTTTATTTGACCTTGCCGAGGTCGGAGATGGTGGTGGTTTCGACAGGATTTGACGTTGTAAAGGATAAGAGTTTCTCAGTGGTAGGATATGTAAGATCAATATCTAGCGTCGTCCTATCTGTTGTTACTAATATCTGTCTGCAATTATCCAATCTCAAGACAAGCAAGAATTGTAAGCGAATCTGATCGCTAACCCAAGATCACCGTATCGATTTGGGACACAAAAAAAAAAAAACGGGGAAAATGGAGGCGTACCTGATTGCGCCATAATCTCCAATATAAAAGCGGAAGCCAAGATCCGTGAGTACGAACTACAAGAACAATCAGGAAAGTGCCCTAGGTCTTCCCCTCCCTCCTGACGAGACGGCCGATGGAACTATCTGATTAATTCATCAGTGGGAGAGGGGACCTAGCGCTATTATAAACGTGACAGGCCCTTCCATCACGGGCTTATGTCAACATTAGGCCTACACCGAGTTGCCGTCTAGCCCACATCATACAATAACCGAGATGTTGTAAAAGTCCATAACAAAGATCACCGAACCTCAATGGACTATCATGCATTGTCCCGTAATCAACATACAACCCGGTTTTTCAAGATAGACAAAATATAATTAATTATAGCCCAAAGGAATTTTATAAACAAAACAAAAGAAAGAAAACAAATGTTCAATAAAATTCCAACATTCTCCCACTGGGCTATGATTAATTTCAAAAGTTCAAAACCTTTAGTTTTAAAACGACTCTCGGGCTGTACACAGATATGGCCATATCATAGAAAACGATATACGGGACAACATCTCAAAACAACCTCGGCCATCAAAAGTCGCTAACACCGAACCATGGCCGTCGTCACATCATTTACCGACATTAGACAACCATGATCACAAGCATCCACAACTCTAACGCCAATAGGTCAATGTGGCGGTGTAGCCGAAAATAACATTCCTCAATGGTGATCACAATGATGTTATTTCCGATCGGTCCTATAAATTTTCCTGTAACCTTTATACTTCATCGAAGTCAGGAAAATCCCTCTGTAACCTTTATATTTCACTGAAGTCAGAGAAAAACTTCTGTAACCTGCATACTTCAGCGAAATCAGAGTACCCATCCGTAACCTTAATGCTTCAGAGAAGCCGGATGAAATAAACTGGCACTAATGCCACCATATGTCTCAAAAATAAAACTCGCGAGAACCTCAATGGTATCATCAGAGACATGCTAATTTGACAAAACCGTCATGCTCAAGATAAACACCAGATCTTGAGACTTTCAAACGTGTGCACATGTAACATTCAATAAAATGAATAACAGATGATCATCGTATAACATTAAAACCATCAAATGTCTCAAGTCATACATCAACATCCAACACAAACTCCCACTAACCAAGTACATCAAAAGACTCTACCACCCCCATACTGGTAACATGAACCTGAAAAACACCAGGTGGTAATCCCTTGGTTAACGGGTCTGCAATCATCGCGTCAGTGCGGATGTGCTCAATCTCAACATCCCCTTTCTTTACATGATCCCTGACAGCGAGATATTTGATCTCTATATGTTTCGAACCACTCGAACTCTTATTGTTCTTCGAGAACATCACAGCTGCGCTGTTATCACAAAATATCCTAAGTGGCCTACATATAGAATCAACAACTACAAGCCCCAATATAAAGTTTCTTAGCCAAATAGCGTGTGTCACTGCCCCATAACATGCCACAAACTCTGCCAGAGTTTGCTTCACACTTTTCCAAGAAACTGCTCCACCGGCCATCATGAATATGTATCCTGAAGTAGATTTCCTATCATCTGGGCATGTCCCAAAGTCAGAATCAGTATAACCCACTACTTCAAGACTATCTGAGCGCCTGTACACAAGCATATAATCACGTGTCCCCTTTAGATACCTCATAACTTTCTTGGCAGCCATCCAGTGATCAGGACCTGGATTAGACTGATATCTCCCAAGAACACTCACTGCAAATGCAATGTCCGGCCTAGTGCAAACCTGAGCATACATCAAACTCCCAACAGCACTAGCATAAGGTATACTCACCATCGACTTCTTTTCAAAGTCATTCTTAGGACACTGATTTTTACTGAATTTGTCCCCCTTTTGTACAGGTGCAACACTAGGTTTACAACCCTCCATCTCAAAACGTTTCAATACTCTATCAATATATGCCCTTTGAGAGAGTCCCAATAGCCCACGAGATCTATCTCGACGTATATCTATGCCAAGAACAAAAGATGCCTCCCCAAGGTCTTTCATATCAAAAGACTTTGTCAACATTATTTTGGTTTCACAGAGCAACCCAAGATCACTACTAGCAAGGAGGATATCATCAACATACAAGACCAGAAAAATATACTTACTCCCACTGGTCTTTAGGTAGATGCAATGATCTACTTTATTTTCAACGAATCCAAAAGAAGTCACTACTTCATCAAATTTTAAGTACCACTGACGAGATGCCTGTTTCAGACCATAGATAGACTTCTTAAGCTTACAAACCATGTTCTCCTTACCAATTTCCTCAAATCCCTCAGGTTGTTCTATATATACATCTTCTTCAAGACTACCGTTTAGAAAAGCAGTCTTAACATCCATCTGATGCAGTTCAAGATCAAAATGTGCAACCAAAGCCATGATAATACGAAAGCCATCCTTAGAGGAGACGGGAGAAAAGGTCTCGGTATAATCAATACCTGGTTGTTGTGTAAACCCTTTCGCCACTAACCTTGCCTTATAGCGATCCACCTTTCCATTGGCATCCCTCTTAGTTTTGAACACCCATTTACACCCAACTGGTCGATGACCATCGGGTAAATTCACAAGCTCCCACACATCATTCTGTGACATCGAAGTCATTTCCTCTCGCATAGCATTAAGCCACATACTACTATGGGGAACAGAAACAGCCTCCCGATAGCTCAAAGGATCTGTCAAACTAACATCAGATTCACCAAGATAAACTATATAATCATCACTGATAGCAGGTCGTCTTTGTCTAACAGACCTCCTGACAGGAGCCTCTTGAGAAGAAGACTCAGGCTGTGTGAAAAAATCATCAACAATGGGCTGTTCAGTAACATCACTGGGTACAATCGGCACGTCACTATGTGGGATTGAAAGAGGAAAGAATACTTTCTCATTCTGCTCGAAAGTGTCTGAAACATCAACTCCAGTACTAACCTCATCAGCAACATCAAACTCCAAGAACCTTGCATTCATGGAGTCAATCACAGTCCTCCCACGACTAGGACAATAGAACCTGTACCCTTTAGACCTATCATGATATCCAATAAAAAAGCAACGAGAAGTCCTTGACTCGATTTTACTCATATGGGGATTGAAGATTTTAACCTCAGCAGGACACCCCCACACACGAAGATGATTAAGGCTAGGTTTACGACCAGTCCAAATTTCGAAAGGAGTTTTGGGAACAGATTTTGAAGGAACACGGTTAAGGATATACAAAGCAGATCTAAGCGCTTCACCCCATAGAAAACAAGGTAGGTTAGACCTACTCATCATGCTTCTCATCATGTCCATAAGGGTGCGATTCCGCCTTTCGGCCACACCATTTTGTTCGGGCGTATAAGGCATGGTATATTGTGGAACAATTCCACATTCCTGTAAGTACTTAGCAAACGGTCCCATTTGTTGTCCAGAACCATCATGTCTACCATAGTACTCACCACCACGATCAGACCGTACTACCTTAATCAATTTCTCTAACTGCTTCTCGACTTCAGTCTTAAAGACTTTAAATTTGTCGAGAGCTTCTGACTTCTCTTTAATGAAATAGAGATAGCCATACCGAGAAAAGTCATCTATAAATGTTATAAAATACTTGTTTCCACACAAAGTAGTAGGATAAGGTCCAGAGATGTCAGTGTGGATGATTTCTAAAAGCTCTGAGCTACGAGTAGCTCCTTTCTTCTTAGACTTGGTGAATGTGCCTTTAATGCAATCTACACAAGTTTCTAGATCACTGAAATCAAGAGAAGGTAAAATTTCATTTTTGACTAATCTTTGAATCCTTTCTCTCGATATGTGGCCTAAACGTTTATGCCACAACAGACAAGAATTTTCAACGGATAAAGGTCTCTTGGAGGTACTCGACTCAACCGAGAAATTTTGAAAAGGAGTAGGAGTCAAAAGCAATTGAAATAATCCATTATTTAGAATTCCAGAACCAACAATCTGAGAATTCAAAGACAATCGAACTGAACCTCGTTAAAAAAGAAAAGAGTATCCACTAGAGTTCAAAGCTGAAATAGAAATCAAGTTTCTTCTAATAGTGGGAACGTAAAAGACATTTCTCAACATGAGAACATGATTTGACTCTAGAACAAGACGAACAACTCCTATGGACTCGACTTGGACTTCAACATCGTTCCCCACTTTAAGCTTTGACTCCGTTTCACTTGGTTTCCTTATGCTCTTGAACCCCTGTAATGTCATAGTAACATGCACAGAAACTCCACTATCAATCCACCAAGAACTAGGTGAGACATCAACTAGATTCGGTTCAAAACATACTAGAACAGAAGAGTTACCTCCAGACTTATTTTGCTCAAGTCGAGCCTTAAGCTTAAAACAATCCTTCTTCATATGTCCTAACTTTTGGCAATAGAAACATTTGATATCCTTTTTAGAGACAACCTTTGAACCTCCCTCACTCTGATCGTGACCATGCCTCTTAAAGCCCGTATTCTTAGAAGCACCGGGGTGAAAACGCTTAGAGTGCTTCTTACCCTTCAAAAAGGAAGGTCTAGAAGAAGACACAAGAAAGGCACTCTCACTCTTCTCCCTCTTAAGTTTCTCCTCCTCCGCCATACACTTACTAATGAGATCATTGATAGTCCAACTCTCGTCTTGGGAAATAAAGGCAGATTTGATCTGAGAGAAATTCAGAGGCAAGGAATTGAGAGCATGAAGAATGATGAACTTATCTGGGAGAGGAATCTCAAGGCTTTTTAGTTTGGACTGGAGGGAAATCATTTTCAGAATATAGTCTCTCACTCCTCCCACATTGTCATAAGACATCCTCGTCAGCTTTTTCAATAGGACACTAGATTCAGCCATATCGGGTACAAGGTACCTATCTCCAAGAGCAGTGAGCAACTCCTTAGCAGTGGAAGCCTCAGGTAACCCACTCAACAGATGTTCTGAAATTGATCTCCTCATGGCTAGAAGACTCATATAGTGCGAATGCTCCCACTTGCTAAAGTACTCCCTTTCCATTGGGGTACTAGCCTCAGTTAGCGGAGCAGGGCGATCCACTCGCAAGGCTAAATCCAGATTTACAAATCCCAGGGCATACAGAAGCTCATCCTTCCACTTATTGAAATTAGATCCATTTAGGACCTCAACTACACCAACACCAGCATTGTTCAAAGCAAGTGTGACTGAAAACAAAAGGAACAAATACATGAGTGAACATAACAGCAATAGTCATTTACATAGACTATCAAACAGAGAGCCTCAAACAACGCCAAATGCAGTGAATCCAACACCTTTGGGCAGAAGGACCCCACACCAGCAAAGTCAAGACACTCTAGCAACCCTCAACAAGTCCGAGAAAATCTCACCTGTCACTTTGAGTGAGCCGCTTTGGCAGCCAAGCACTCAAAGCACAAATATGAGATAACTCACTTGCTGAGAACACGCGCGATTGTAAGAAAACCCGATTGTCACTCAGGTCGAGTCGCTTTGGCAACCAAACGACCAGAGCACAAATCCAAAAGCCGCTTACCCTTAATGCACATGCCCGTCAGATGACCTACCTGTCACTGTAAACGAGCCACTTTGGCAGCCAAACGCTTACAGCACAAATGTGAAAACACCGACAAGTTCACTCACAAAAATCACATGTTCCCTCAGTCACATATGTACGCTCAATAATAAATTTTTTTTTTTGAACTCCACAGCTGCGGAATGATCCGCCGCAGCTGCGGCGCGCGGTAGCAGAATGTTCCGCAGCTGCGGCGCGCGGTAGCAGAATGTTCCGCAGCTGCGGAATGATCCGTCGCAGCTGCGGAATGACGTCTGTTCGTCTTCTCTAAACCTAATTTCGCGAAAACCGATCCTAATCACCAGAATCGATCCCAAATCGCGAAATCTTTTCAGAAATACATAATCAAACATCGTGCGGATCCCAAATCGACAAACGGTCGCTCTGATACCACATGTAAGCGAATCCGATCGCTAACCCAAGATCACCGTATCGATTTGGGACACAAAAAAAAAAACGGGGAAAACGGAGGCGTACCTGATTGCGCCATAATCTCCAATACAAAAGCGGAAGCCAAGATCCGTGAGTACGAACTACAAGAACAATCAGGAAAGTGCCCTAGGTCTTCCCCTCCCTCCTGACGAGACGGCCGATGGAACTATCTGATTAATTCATCAGTGGGAGAGGGGACCTAGCGCTATTATAAACGTGACAGGCCCTTCCATCACGGGCTTATGTCAACATTAGGCCTACACCGAGTTGCCGTCTAGCCCACATCATACAATAACCGAGATGTCGCAAAAGTCCATAACAAAGATCACCGAACCTCAATGGACTATCATGCATTGTCCCGTAATCAACATACAACCCGGTTTTTCAAGATAGACAAAATATAATTAATTATAGCCCAAAGGAATTTTATAAACAAAACAAAAGAAAGAAAACAAATGTTCAATAAAATTCCAACAAGAATGACCAAAAATATTATAGTGGATCGGCTAGACCTACCCCTCCTTCATCGTACTTAGGCCGTTCCTCATATGGGGTCGAAATCCGAAACGATAATTTATAATTCATTTCACCTGGAATGCGGAGTGTGGCATATCTCCCGTTCGAACATATCATAGAGCCTCGCGAGTGAATGTTGATTGAACAAGGTTTCAAGCCCTGAGTTAAGCATTCATGAAACAGAAAAAAAAGAAGAGGCTCTTCTTATTAGTAAAAGAAAGAAGTTTGAGTCACTAATCTTGAATTAGCACATGCTACCGATGTACACAAAAATTGAATAGTAACAATGATGATAACGACTGCGATCACGTATTGTGAGGAGGGGAAAAACGATCCGAAGCATGGGATCATATTCTTCTGCCGGCACCTCCCGGCGGCCGCGGCTGAGGAGCCACGCAGTGCCACGACGCCGGGGCGGGAGGCGGAGAGCATGCTTGATGGTATCAGCGGTAGAGAGAGATGGAATTCGTTGCACGGAATCAGATCAAAGAGACTAAGATGAGAGGAAACGAGGAGAACTGGAGAAGGGGTAGGATTGGAATATCGTTCCCCCGGGGTGTGGTAATTTGGGTAAAGATTTCCTTTTATTGCGCAGTCGGTCCCCGTAGTTTTAGAAGAATCATTTGAATCCCCACATTTTTCTCACCACTCAAAGATTTACAAGAAACATCCGATTCTTTCAGCAAAGCGATATACCCAAAAAGATCGTCGGTCTCGACGGGAAGCCGACGAAGAGGCATTCAGGGGTCGTCTCCTTGATCTATCCCCACTCCGTATAAGTAACGGGCGACCGGTATTGACACGATGAGGATCCCCAGGCATGCCACGGTGTAACAGCCACGGGCCACCTTGGCCAGCAACCGCTGTAGTTGAAGCAAGCCTTCCATCTCCCTCTGAATCTTTTCCTCCCTTCTCCCTCTGCGAAGAATTCTAGCGTTTCTGTACATATATTTAAACAAAAGGGACACTAAGTAGTAGTAGTGGTGGTGCTCTAAGGAGACGAAAAACAATGGGAGAGTTGATAGCCCACAGAAGACGAAAACGGTAGGAGGTGATGTATTTATATAATTATTATTCAATTCACGTTCCTCCCCACCAACACCCACGAGGGAGGGGAGTGGATTTCTCGATAAAAGTTCATTGAAAAGAGTGATTCCCAAGAGAGAAAAGAAAAAATGTTCTTGATAAAAGATGTCTCTTTATAGGTTTCTTGTCGTTTTGCTGTTGGGGTTAGGGGGGGATGAGAACACGTACCATGGCCATCTCTCACGGCCCAATATATGGGCCTAAATATTCGGTCCATACGGGCTGCCGTCCCACCCAGTGGCGCCAATTCATGTCGAAGGTTTCAAAACAGGAAACAATCCGCCCCCGTCTGTCAGAACTCCAGCAACCGCACCGCAAGGAACCGACCGTGGAAACTGCCGCCGTTTCCCAGACGCTTTCTCTTGTGTTTTTTACTCAACCGTAAGGAATTTCAGAGATCAACGAATGGAACCGCTTGGTGCCGCTGCGGTCACTGCTTTCCCTGGTATGTTGCATTGATTCAGCTTGCTTTTTTCGACTTGGATGAACGCGTAAAGCCTGCTGGTTTCAGGTAAATCCAGGAAAGGGAAGATTGAATTCACCGGGAAACCGGTGATTGGCACCCCAGATGCCCATCCTATGGATCCTCCCTCCCCCCGTTAACCTCTCTTGGTTTTTTCTTTCATGATTCCCGTCTTTTTGCCGTTGGTCGACGGGTGATTAAATGATCCTATAAGTTGGAATCATTAGTCGTTGGATGTGTAAATTGTTCACACTATTTTGTGGAAGGCAAAGGAGGGTGTTTGGCACGTCGCGATGTAGGAACATATTATTGTGTGCATTTATGTGACAAGACACTTTATTATATTTCTGGATAAATAATTAATAAAAACGAATATTTGTCATTGATTATTTTTCTTTTCTGTACGTAAAATTATTAATGATAAAGTCTCACAGATAATGAGTATATTAATATGAAATAGTCCCTGATTGGATAGATCTTTAGAGGGGACATGAACATCTAGATCCTTGCTAAGTATAACTGATGTCAAGAAAGACCGAATGATAGTGTATCTAAGTTATACTTAGGGGTACCCTGAGATTAGGGATACTGAACACGACATGTTTAAGAAGATACCACATATAGAACATCATTGGTCAATCCTCTTTAAGGATGAGCGTAACTGATCTTTTGACTTGAGACCTTCATTTATTTTATGTGTGGAGTTTGTACACTTTGACGTCGTTAAACCAATCTTTAACCGGATGGTGAGTAATATGATTGTTGGGTGTGTGACAAAGCGTAGAGAGAATAGTACTGAGTCAATATATGATTCATCGCTCTTTCGGATTAAAGAGTTGACATTTAGGCCACTTGATAGAGATATTAGTTACTCTAAAATCTATGGCCAAGAGAAGAATGTTTTACATTCAAGTGAGTCTATTATATCTTGGTAATCGAGTAAAACAATTAATTTAAGCATAATGTATTTTGCGTCAAATTAATTAGGGTGTCGGTTAGGTGAAGAGATTGAATTACACAGTAATCAGTTCATAGTGGTATATGATTTATGATCATTATCCTAACACTGCCTTCGTGTATAGGACATAAAGGGTCGCACGCATAGCACGTCGACACGAACATTGTATTATTGATTATTTTAGTGGATACTAAAATTAATCATTTTATTATTTCAGAATTAGAATTAATTGGATTATTAATTTATTCTGAAATATCGAAAGCAAAATTTAGACGAATCTCGAATATGGAGTTATTCGGGTGTGTTTATATTAGATAAAGGATATGAAATAAGTATTTAATATTTATTTATAGTTTATATCCTATATATATTTTATTTGAGAAAATCAATTTTTGATTTAATTTTACTTATGGTTAAATTTGAATATTTCTTAATTGTTTCAAAAATTGTTGAAACAAACAAATAAATGTAAAACTTAATTTTAACTTGGTGTCGGTTTCAAATGATTTATTACCAAAATTAAAAAGGATAGAATCTTAAAAGGAATGCAATTTAATGGGATTGAAGTTCTTGGTTCTTAATCTGATATGGGAACACAAAGGTGATTTTGAGAAAAATAAAAAGAGAGGGCAGACGATTAGGTGAACATAACCACCCAAAAAGAGAGGAGTGTGTAATTTCCGAGTTTTGCTTCCAAAAAATATATTTTGGTGCTCAAAGATACTTGCACCTGGGGGATCGTCGAGAGGTTCGTCATCGCGTGTGCGTGGTTACCGCTAGAGGAGTCACACTTGGGGCTTTTGATTTCGCGACTTTGTTTTGGATTTACCGGGATTTCGAAGTACGTTTCTGGACAAGTATGGCTCGTTTTAATAATATTTTGGGCGAAAGATTTATTTACTTTTCTGGCTTCCGCTGCGCCCGAAATCCAACAGAACGTACCCACAGATGTTCCTCCTCATGAGCCATTCATCAAGACGAGGACCATCCTCGTGAGCACGGACTTCTCGGGGAAAACACTGAGGAATCCGTCAGCGTGGTGGTTCGGCAAACTCCCATAACTTTCTCACCTGGTGGCACGGCCAATGCTGGGGTCAATAATCTGAAGCCGAAACAGAAGGGCAGTCCCCCCTCTTCAGCACCAAAGACATCTTCCCAGAAAACTTGTCAGGTCGATCCTAAGCCACAGAAGAGCGCGTTCACCCTTGAGAAGTCGCCAAGTAATCCGAAGGAAAACTGCATTGTAGCATCACAAACTCCTGTCTCTTCTGCCAATCGGAGTACTGCCAAACATTGGGCGTGTAGTCTGAATCTGAAACTAAATGATGGCACACGCGCCCTTTCTGCGGCTGACAAGAAGTTTTATCCCGAGAAAGCTACCAACCTTGATCCAAAGCCGAAGATGAAAGGCATCTGCTTGCCAGGGACGTTAATGGGGAAACTAATGGAGGATGATGAGGCGGTGCCACAAACTCCCGTTGCTTCCTTCCCCCAAAGCCAAAACTCTGCAGCCCCCTTCGCCACAGAGAAACCTTCAACCATTGAGAAAACAGGGGAGATCAATCAGAAGCTGAAGGACGAGATCAAGAATTCGAGTGACGATGACATTGTAATGCTGCCGACTCCAGCCGTTTCTTATTTCGAGAACCTTCCCCTGATGATAAAACGAGCGGTCTTGGGCTGAACCCGAAGAAGAAGAAGAAGAGTGTCTGCTTCCAGGAGAAGTCACCCCGAGGTCAGATGACGAAGCAAACCCACAAACGCCCACGGCTTCTGTGCTGGGCGGAGCAGTCAAGCCTAGGATGTCGGGCACATCCTACCGCACTGCTGAGAGCAGCAGGGGTTGCAGGATGGATTGGCTCGAGGCTGCGTCCTACTGGCTTGCCCAAAATCAAAATTGCCGAGTCATCTACAAAGCACTTTTGTGCCGGCCGCATTTTTTCGCCTCGCCATCGAGTCTAAAGCCGAGGTAAAGGGGGTTTCGATATCCGGCAAATCCTCCCTTCTCTCTACCTATCTATCTTTCTTTCTTTCGTTTTAGCCTGTGAGGAAACTGCCAGCTGAGTTGAGGCGATACCTGGCACGGCATCCTCATCTATCCAAACTCTCGCTTTCGAGGGACATCGGCCTGATCCAAGGAGAATCGAGGGAGGGCTAACTAGACTGACTACATGACATGGAAGAACCCATGACACTAGTGTCGTATGTATTGTACGTAATGTGGAGGGCATCGCATGATAAGTCGATGCCCAACATGGTGGACAGGAGGGTTAAGATGTGGACTAGACCAAGCCATGCAAACCAAAAGACACCATGTGTTGTGTGGTCTCCAATCTCCATTTAACCCCAATCAGGTTTAATTTAGCTACGGAGGTACGTCGTGTCATGTCAATGTTAATTGAAAATAAACTTTACGATGTTGTGGGTCGGCAAGGGTTTACAAAATTCCCTTCTGGCCGGTCCTGTCCTGTCCTAGCTTTCTCCTTTTGGTTAATAAAATGGTCGCGGTCCGACCGGGCTGTCCGGTCCGAATCCTCGGCTGTTGTATTATTATTACACACAGCAGCCAAAAAAAAAAAGAAAAGAAAGAAAAACATCATTGAACAGACCAAAATCTCTCGGGGGAATTCTGAAAGGAAAAAAGAGAAGATGCAGAGCCTGAGCGGCAGCTGCGGACTCCCTCTCTGCATTTCCGGGATCACCCGCTCCATCCCTTTCCCCAAACAGTTGGAGCTTTGATCCTCCCCCCATCTCCTTTGTGCTCGTATCGTCCTCCCACTTCTTCATCTCTTATACTCTCCTCTGGTGGATTTAGGATTGCAGATCATGATAGGAGAAGGAAGGCGGTGATGAGGAGGATAAGGTCGGGATCGCGTGGCGCAGAGGCGAACAGGGTCTCCGTCGCCGCATCTTCGAGGAGGGAGGCAGAGGGCGGGGGTGATCTTTCGGGTTTGATCCACGATCTGTGTGAGGGCGTTACCAAACCTTGTATCGCCAAAGCGGCATAGCAGACTCATAATAAGAAGGAAAGGATGAGGTTTTTAGCCTTTAGAGTATCACTCCTTTCGTTATTGTCCCGTGTATTAGTTGAATCCGGAGCAAGGAAGAAGAAGAAGAAGGATGTGTTCTTTTGGTATTTTTTTAATTGTTTTTTTTTTGGGAGGGGGGGTTGAGTGACTTCGTCCTTATCTGGTTCCCCATCGCATTTAATTCCCCACATTAAAGTGGCTGGCTGAATCAGGGAAGAACTTTTTCCACCCCTAGACGAATAATTGCCCCCTCCAATGAAGGCAACAAGAGAACAAAATAAAATAAAATAAAAATGGAAATGAGGTTAACCCCCCTAAAGTTAAAAGGCCTAAACGAATTTCCTTACGGGGGGAGGGATTAGGATGCGGACATGCACCTGTCATCTCATTGTCGGACCCACCAATCCAAGTTTTGTCCGAAAATTCGGTTGTTGCCTAAACTTAAGTTGTTATAAGATTACGAGGCCGAAAATTCACGATGAACATACGTGTTTTTAAGGATCTGACGAAAAGTCCAGGTCAGCAGGCTTCCCTCCCCCAAATCTCAGAAATTAGTGGGGAGCGGCTGACGCCCCGTGCAATGTACTAATTTCGATCCTGATTTAGTACATTGTACTAACAAAAATTAGTACACTTGTTATTACTAACAATGTACTAACTACAGTGTTAGTACATTGTACTAATGGGTACTGTTTTTGTACTAGTACAGTTAGTACATTATACTAATGGTCACTGTTTTTGTACTAGTACAGTAAGTACATTGTACTAATGGTCACTGTTTTTGTACTAGTACAGTTAGTACAATGTACAAGACTTTTTTAGTACATTTTTAGTACATTACAGGTGTACTAATTGGTACGAAACAGTAACAGTGTTTTTTAGTACAATGTACTAATAGGTACTGTTTGTGTACTAGTATTGGTTTGTACAATGTACAAAATTTGTTAGTACATTGTTAGTACATTACAGGTTTACTAATTGGTACAAAACAGTAACAGTGTTTTTTAGTACATTGTACTAATTGTACTAGTGTACATAAACAGTAACCATTAGTACATTCGCAGTAGCCTAACTCCTAGCCTAACTCCAACCCTGCCTTGGGGGTGATATTACCATTTTGCCCAATAAAAGTGAGTTTGTGCGTTCCCAGCTCAGCTAGTGTAGATACTTGCGGCCAGTGACGGGCACGTTATTGGCCGGGAAACCGATCCTCAGCTTGTGTAGATACTTGCGGCCAGTGACGGGCACCCACGCATTTGCGATTCGAAGCCTGCGATATAGGGAGATCGCGGTGAGGACGAGTTGCTGAGGCAGGTAAGAAAGTTGGGGTAACGGTGACATGGAAGTTGGTGAAAGGGGGTCAGGAATTGTAGGAAACCAAGTCGAATTACAGGTTATGTTCTCCCGAGGACACCGCGAAGTCCACGGCAATATTAAAGGGGATTACACAATTCCGACGTTCATAATGGATATTACAACGCAAAAGCACACAGAGGATGCGAGGTGCCCAAAAATTGTTGGCCGCAATGTTATGATGCGGCTTGGAACCCCGCCAGGGCATTGACATACCGTAGTCACACACGTTCTACAAAAGGGAATTACGTCTAGCACGAAGAGTCCTTAATTTGACAAGTCGGAGAAGAGGTTCCTTGGGTAGTCCTGCGTAGACATACATACAATGCAGATGTGTTACGAGCGTATGAAGGTCGAATGGAAAGTTATTTGGGTTGAGTAGGCGTACACGTACCATAACGATAGCACTCGCCGTTGCGACCATCTCCTTGAAGAAATGAATGTTGATCCGTTGGCGTCGCCACAGGACGAGGGCGCCGCCCTGCCAAGATTGCAGAACGTGATGGTCGCTGAATGGAAACTGCTCACATAAGCTGGCTGCATCGTTCAGTGCGGTGGGCGGGATATTAGCGACCACCGCCATGCACGTGTTCTGGACGGTGAAGAGTTCAACTGCAGCGTTGACGAAAGAGTATTCGTTACGGTAGTTTGGGCAGTTCCAAACGAGGACGAACATCTCCTTTTTCATGTCCGAATCACCGACGCCCTGTGCAAGCGCCAGGTCGACCGTCCCTCGGGTGTCATTTAACATGAACTCCCACACCGGTGAGTCGTCGTACAGTTCGAGCTGGAGACGCAGTTGAAATATTTTGTTCTCGGATAACGCGGTTGCTACACGAAGGGACGGCCTGTTTAGCTGGAGTTGTATCCTATTAGTCCCCGGACGCAGAAGGTTGAGTAGTGGCAGGTGCAAGAACCGGAGCAGACCTTCCATGGTGGGCGCACAGTTGTTTTCGTCAATTTGAGGCTCCATACCCAGCATTTGCAGCAAAGTAACACGCAGATCACGCACCCACCCTCCGTTACCCTGTTCAAGCTGGAGGTTTGTGTGTAGATGGACATCGAAAGTAACCTCGTAGCCAGCGCGGCCCGGCGATACGCCAGTTCCGGACCATAACTGTACCCTGATCCGACATGCTTTCTCACAGGGGTACGGTCGGAAGGAGCTTACCTGGATGTGCAAGTTGGACGATGGCCTGCTGCCGTTCGCCATGGTTGATTCGGCTTGTGGCTGTTAAAATGGCGGAGTGGTAGTAGGGGTAAAACAATTTGTAAACTGCCACCTGAATTTATTAGTAAATGCGAGCAGTGATTAGGTTCCCTGTCAGTTCGAAATTAATGATGTGCTGCGGTTGTTGAAAGTAAGGGTTTCTCTCGTAAGGTAGGCAATGCATTCGTCCCCACATGCATTCGTTCTCCATCGAGTTGTAGTTTGTGTCCATGAAACAGTAGGATTACAGTTCGTCTAGTAAACAACAAGGGTCTGAATTTGCCCGGGGACCATCGTATGCAGCGTACACGGCAGGGAGTCTCGAAGTTGGCGTAAGGGGTTAGAGACGACGAACAATCATACTGCTGGAGAACGCATATAATGGGAGCAAGAAAGGGCATCAGCGAAGTTTTACGGTAGGGTTTACAGTACAGAATGTTTTCCCCATCAGCGTTTACCGGACAAGAGCTAAATTTTGCAGCGTAAGTTGGGTCAGGAAATGGGACCGATGGCCTATTAAAACAAAAATTATCGCGTCCACCGTCCGTGAGGACCGCTCCAGTCGAAGAGAAATATGCATATGCATCTTCGCGACATAGACCCGGGGTGCTAAACGTCCGATAACAGGTTCCTTGGGTAGTCCTACGTGGAAAGTAAGATGCATATGATGAATGTGCATGCGAAAGTTGATGAGAAATTAGTCCAGGTATTTATACGAGCACGTACCACAACAAGTGCACTGGCCGATCCGCTCTGCTCCTCGAAGAAGTGGATGCTCACCTCCTCCCGCCTCCACAGGATGAAGACGCCCCCACGCCAAGAATTGACATAGTGAAGGCTGCCTAATGGAAAGGCCGCGCATATGCTCCTTGGGTCGTTCATCGCGGACTCAGGGGGACCGATGACCAGTGCAATGGAGGTCTTCTGGTGGGAGAAGAGGTCCAGCGCCGCGGAGACGAAGGAGCCGTTGTTGGCGAAGGGCGGGCATCTCCATATGAGGAAGGACAGCTCGTTGTGCATATCCATATCGTGGATGCCCTCCGCCAGTGCCAGGTCGACGACACCCCGAGTGTCCTTCAAGATGAACTCCCATGCATATATGTTGTCGTACACCTCAAGTTTCAGTCGCATCTGGAATATCCTGTTTTCGGATAACATGGTCGCTAAACGTAGTGAAACCCTGAAGCCTCACGATCAGCTTGTTCGTGCCCGGACGCAACAGTTTCAGTATCGGCAGGTGGATGGTATGGAAGAAACGTTCAAAGGTGGCATCGCAGTTTGTTTCACTTAAATGGGGCTATCTATCCAGCAGGTGCAGCAGTGTAGCACGCAGATCACGTACCCACTGTCCGTTGCCATACTGAGCGTGGAAGTTGGTCTGCAAACGGACGTCGAAAGTAACGTCGTAGCTCGGGCGGTCTTGCAGTGTACGCGTACCATGCCATATCTCCAATCTCACACGACATGCTTTTTCACATGGCATGGGTCGGACGGAGCATACCTGAATGTCGTAGTTCCGCAGAGGCGTAGTGTCGTTTGTTGTGCTGCCCTGCCACTGAGTGCCGTTCATCTGGGGAGGCTTAAGGGTTTGGTTACCGCGTCTGTGTTTCGGTGGAAGTGGCTTAGTGGGCGCGTTCCCGTAGGGTGAGTGGGATAGAAGAAATCGGTGTTACAATTGGAGTTGGCTGATGGAAATTAATGGGAGCAGTATCGACGGTTCCATGTCGCTTCGAGTTCTCTGAGCGTGGTTGGTGGATTATTAATGTTCAGTCGGATAAGTCCTGCACACAGATCAAACCGGCGGCTTTGCAAGCAATGACGACCAATGAATTAAATGCCTTCTACTTCCACGTTGGTAGGTTATTCGTTTTTTATTTTGTTATATTAATATCATGTTGGATCACCTGAGCGAGAATGCATAGAATAAAATAAGTGGGAGTTTAACGAGGTTTTCTTTTACTGCTTTCCGCAGGTCCATGAAACTTCAAGTATTTTGCTGAATCCCCATACCCAACTGTGAGCTCGGAAGGGTTTGATCGTTATTTCTTCGCAGTGTGAGTGAGCACTGCGCTTCTGGGTAGGAAACTATGGCGGCTGGGGACACAGCCGATTGTCTGATGATCGTGTCGGGACTGTCGGAGGAGAAGATGATGGAGATGACTTTTGCTTTAGCAGATGAGGTTGGTCAACTTTTCAGGATGTACGGACTGGTACACGGATTCTCTACGAGGAAAAATGACATACGACGTCGCCGTGGCGGCGAGCCCGTAATGCATAGTTGGGTATGCTCGCGAGAAGGCCATCCGAGGAGAAGATCCGCCGTTGACGGGTCATCGCGAATGAGGCCGTCCATGAGGTCAGGCTGTCACTGCGAGGTTAGAACCGCAAAGGACACCAACGGTCGTTGGTATATCACAGTAGCGAATTTATCTCACAATCACGCGTTGGTGCCTGGCCCTCTATCGTGTTTCATGTGCGAAAGGCGAGCAGTGACTGATGAGGACATGGCAGCCGTAAATCGAATGTTAAGCGTAGGTTTCAGGCAATGCGACATTATGCGTCTGTTGGTTTACGCTTCTGGAGGGCACGAACGGGTGGGCTTCTTAATGAAAGACATGAACAATCGCAAGCTGAAGGATGAAAGATCTGGAAGTTGCTCGATGTTTGATGCTGGATGTGCATATCTACTGTCCAGACAAGGTTGCGATCAAGGCATGTCATTGGTGACAGCCATTGAGGACGGCGAAGTCGTCCGTATGTATTGGTCAGACACAAAATCTAAGTTGGATTACAACGCATTCGGAGACGTTGTCGCTTTAGATTCAACCTTCAAGACGAATGCATATGGTATGCAAATGGTTGTCATCGTCGGAGTCAACAACCATCACCAGACCATTGTCTTCGGGGCCGCCTTAATGGCTTATGAGTCAGTAGAGGATTACACTTGGCTTTTAAGTACGCATGCCGAGGTTATGGGGTCCAAAGTACCTATCAGCGTTGTCACCGATGCAGATAGATCGATGATCGCCGCCGTACGAGAAACGTGGCCAACAGCCAGACACCGTCTTTGCCTTTGGCACATGAGTCGCAATATTGTCCGTAGGGTACATGATCCGACGCTGAGACGATGCATGTCTGCCTTCATGTACAATTCGAAGTCCATCGATGAGGTAGAGCAAGAGTGGGAGGATATGATGAAAAATACTGGGTCGGTTAACATTCGCTGGCTACAACAGTTGTATGATAGCAGACGAATGTGGTGGATGACGTATTGTCAAGGACATTTCTGGGCTACTCTTAGGAGCACGCAGCGTTGCGAAGGGATGCACGCATTCATGAAAATGTACCTGAAGACGAAGCACAAAGTGCATGAATTTTTACATCACTACGAGCGAGCCGTCGCAGACCTTCGCCATAAGGAAAGTATGGCGGATTACAATTCGACATGACAGGCATATCAATTGCGAACCATGTTGCGCAGCCTCGAGGCGGACGCAAGTCGGATTTACACTCTAGCATCGTTTCGTAAGGTTTATTTGCAGATCCACAAGGAAGCATTGTTCTTCGTTGAAGGTATGATAGATGGAAATATTAATCGAGTATATCGGCTGGGAAGTTACGAGGAGGAATCACTGGGGGTTGAAGTATATTCAGCCAAACATCGTCCGTCGTTGACCTGTAGTTGCGTACATTTCGAAACGTACGGACTGCCTTGCGCACATATGTTCCACGTTATGAAGATCGAAGGCATCAAGTCCATCCCACCGCCGCTCGTGCTGCAACGTTGGACAAAGGGAGCACGATTATCATATTCTTCAATCGCAGGCGGCTCCGGGCACGACGCGACTACTGCCGAGGTTAGACAAGGTATTCTTATGACGGCTTGCCGTCATTTATGTTTTCTTGGAGGCAAAACTGAAGCCGCCTACGTGCAAGTCCGCAAGTCCATACAAGAATTGACGGTAGCTCTTCAAAGTGTGGAGATGTCTGACGGCAAGGCAAGTCCGTCCCCAGGTGACAAGGGTAAACGAAAGAAGGCGCTTCTGGGGTGCGAATCACTGCCGACTATGTCAAGGTTTAATCAATGTGGTATTTGAAATATGGAAACTGATAAATTAAACACAGTTTCAGAGTTCACTGCAACTGCGATGCAAGAAGGCAGTCTGGAGGAGGGAAAGTCCGTTGTGGGCCAGATGAATATATAATAAGCCCCAGGTATTTACAATGTCTGCCGTACAGTGTGCTAAACGACCAAAAATATTTTGTGGTACTGATATCTGGGATCCTATTACGGAACAGTACTAACAAAACCTGTCGGACATCCCACCTTTTTGTGGCAGCAGTCCGTTACTTACAGAATGTTACAATGTACACCACTGCCAGTGACAGATATTAGCTAGCTTTTCTTGGTTGGGGTAATCCTTTCGCTACGCGTGCCCTCTGCTTTCGGCGATCCTTCAACTTATCCAGCACCATGCTCTTCAGTCCGTTTCTCGGCCACTTGATCAGACTTATCGCAAGACGAAACCTGTCAAAATCGCGCACACGCTGCAAGCCGCAATAGCAATGGTTCTCATCAGATGCTTATACATGAAGTCCCTATTATACAATTATTTTTCCCGCTGCGTTTGCTCACCACGTCTGCAAGACCCTTTGTTGGGTCCGACATGGACATGAACTTCATGACGAAAATTCCGCAATCAGCGCTAAAAAAAGTACAAAGAAATTGGTGTTTTCATGTCTCTAATTCATTTTTGTGGGTTAACAGTACTTACGCGTTGCCCAACATGAACTGTTGGGGGACGTAAGTCGGGCAACGAACGGGCCATGAACATATGTCCGGAACGGTGCGCGCACTCGATTGCTGGGCATTCTCGTCCAAAATAACCTTCAGCAGGGTCAGCACTCGAACATGCAGGTCCATTCTCCCATGGATGTTCGATGCTCCCTTATTCATCGTGTCAAGTACTAGTACTTCGCCTGCGCGAAAGTTCACCACCTGTAGGCACCAGTGTGACTCCGATAGACACACCGGTATGTATATCTGTAAATAAAATTATAAGCAAATCTATATGTACAAATGCTATGAATGATCAATTTGGTGGTACATCATGAAAACATTTAAGTTACCAACTGGACGCAATCATTGGATCCGATGTTGGGCTTGAACAATTTTAGAAGATTCTGTCGATCGTCGATAGTGATCACTGGCATCTTTGCGGCGCTATAATTACGGGATGCAAGGTTCTGCTCAATGACGATAACTTCAGATTCAATTTGTCAATGATCGTAATTTGTATGTTACAATGATTAGGACATACCCCCAACCAGCTAGAGAGATACCATCGCGTGGGTCCGTCGTCCGGTTGGGCGCTGCTCAACATGACCCCGTGGTAGTCGATGATCTGCAATACAGATCATTGCTATGAATGTCGTTGCAAGGGACAATTAGTAAAGCATTGCATTTCCTGGTGAAGCACATCCGTACGTCGTTCTGTATCCACCTATTCGGTTTCAGAGTTAGCATTCCGTGCCTTGAAATGCTGACAGAATGTCCCAAACAAAGCAGTTCGCTGCAACAACGTAAATATCATAGCATGATGAAATCACAGTGCAGACGGAATAACAAACCCCTACACTCTCGAGCACATAATAAAATACAAGCAATAACAAGAAAATCCAACCTGGGATCGAGCAGTTCATTCCAAGCATAGGACAACAAATTCCAATCTCCCACGTTGAAAGATTTCAACTCTCCTAAATCAACATCTTCCGGAATTAGTTTATCAATGTCCTATAAATTAACATATTAACAAACTACTGTAAGACTAGTTGGTTAATATCGCTGAATGCTACGCCGACACCGTACACCTACGGGTGAAGAGTGATGCTATACCTCCGGAATATTCTCACGAAGTCTCTTCGATCGCCGGGGCCCTGCCTTATCCGTAACGAAGGGAGAAGTCGCGTAGACGGACGGCTTACGCGCGGAAGCACGACGGGTCTGAACTTTATCTGGATTCTTCACCTGATTGGTGGAAGAAAAACTCTCCTATGACAACCGTATTAAACAATAACACGTCAATATAAAGAAACCGGATTAACCGGGTTTAACAATTAACGAAGTACATCGACGAAACTGAAATGCTGTGTGATCTGACCTTGTTAACGGCGTGGTGTTGCGCAGGTGGTGATGCGTGTATGTCATCGATCCTGTCTTCAATGCGATGCAGCTCCTCGGGTGACACCACCCTCTGTAACACGTCGACTGCCTGTGGCTGTGACAAGCAATCGACGATATCGTTCCCTGCCCCAGGATTGACTTGCGACTGTCCTAGTAGTAGGGTCATTTTGTCGAGAACAGCCATCACCCTTCTTTCCATTGCTTCTGAGCCTTCATTAGATTTTGGTGAATGCTGCCCGATATCAGGTGTGGGCTGGGAATCGTCGAAGCCCTGGGATTGCAGCAGTGACCCGACTTCGACTACTACCTTCTTCATGTTAACAGCAGAAGGGCCTGCTTCATGGAGTGGGTCCTGCTGTTCATTGTCCTCACATGGCAAAGCTCGGTCCACCTCTGCCGTGGTTTTGAAGAATTGACCTGGGGCCGCGACATCTTCCATCGGCGATTTCTCGTTACGTGCGGCTCCACGGGTAGTTATGGCGTCTGCCAGGCCACGAACAATGCTCCGGACCTCTCTGACTTCAAGTAACAGTGTGCGTACTTGCCGCTTTAGGCCATCCATGCCGTGCTCCACAAATCGTACACGGAAATCAACAGCCTTCAGCAATATCAACGTTTGGGGCTTAACATGTTCCTGAATCATTGTCAACTTAATCGGTTGGAGCTTAGTTTATGTTTTACCTTTACGTTCTGTAGCAGCGTCTGAATGTCGTCGACCTCATCCGGCACTGCGCGAGCATCAGCGTTACCCGGCTGAGAACACCCCTCAACCTGGTTCTGTACGAATAATATAGGTATTGTTCGTAGCTGGCAGTGGCAAAAAGAAAGTTCAATAAGCCACATCATACCTTCTCAAGGTAAATTTCGTCGGACATTTTCAAACATGCGTGCAACCGGGCATCATCCCACTCAGCACATAACGGGGTCGTCCGACCAGATATTGAAAGCGGTGATCCTGGTTTACTGACCTTGCAGGCAAAAAATACCTGCAAACATTGTTGTGAAAAACATCTTGACATGACGCAGCGATAAAAAACGTTGATCGCAAATTTTGCCATTCCTATGTATTTGGAGGGAAATGCATTACAAACAGAAGTACTTACGATTAGGAAGTGTACGCATCCGCCTATGTAACGTGCGGCCTTTCTCAATTTCCACGTCCTCACATAATCGCACAGTGTATCCAACACGTGACTCGCCCAATCGAAATTCACAATCGATCCCGCGTCACTTGTTGACAGTAGATATCCCCTTGGGATGTCTAACGCAGTGCCTGGACAGAGGTAGCACCCCAGGATGAATAGCACCAGCTCGGCCTTGAATAGTTCATCCGCCGCTTGCCGATCGCGCAACTTCTCCTCGACAGACTTCATTGATATCCGCCCAAGTTTTATGTGCTCCCGTAACTCGGGTCGAACACATTCGAGTGAGCCTTTCATTGGAACGGGAGATCCCATACAAGTCAGACCCAGAATCGCTTCTACGTCTGCAGGTCTCAACTTGTGTTCCACGTCGTCTATGACAATCACTCGTCTCGTTGGGTCGAACATCCTCAAGCAGAGCCTCAACGCTCTGTGGTTCATGTTGTGGCTGGCCATGTGCAGTAGCCCCCCGAACCCAACTATCCTCGTCGAATGAATTGAAAAGCGCCAACAACTTCTTCGGGCTACACCGTGTGTATATGTAATCCTACCACAATACCAAATGGAGTTAGCATAAAACCTTATTGCTCCAACTTCTTCGGACGCAGGACGGACGACCGGGAATTCACCTTCTCAAGGCCAGATGACTTGGTCCGTTTACTGCCTGACCGATCCGCCGGATCTTCTCTGAAATCTTCCATCTCTTGGTCTTCACGAATGTTGATGTCCTCCATATCCATGATTGATATACCTAACCAATCGAGGGTATCAATCAATACTCTAATCCGTCCCGACGGCGAACACACCCACACATAAGCAACAACATAATAACAAACCCACGCGAACGAAACCACACCAATCCATTCCAACTATCAAAGAATGGGATTAATCGCTGCCCCCCCAAATACGCCCAAGCGAACATCCACAATACCCACGGCACCCACAGTGTACGATTAAACCCTAAACACCCAAAGCCCCGAAGGAACGACCGTGCCCTAATTACCCACGTCCACGGGAAACCACTTCACCGACCACTTCACCCGTACGAACCCACGACGATCCCGCACCTGACGATACCCACAGCCACCGCCCCGACGAATCAGCACACCCCACGCAACCACGGCCCGACAGATCGGTAAACCGTAATTTACCCCATTGGAAGCCCCATCCATCCCGTACCTACCCATGAACGTACCTTCGTTGTCTGGCCTGATTTCCTGAAGTAGCATCAAAGGGAGGTAACGCGGTCGAGGAGAACAAACTAAAACGCGAAGAGAAGAATCTGACCTTCCGGGGGAAACTCACCTGGGAATAAGACCAACACTCAGACGAAGTATTTTGGGGAACGGGGGTTTGTCCAAAATTGTAATTTCACCTTAACGCCGGGTTCGGATTTAGGCTCGGTTTTGTTAGTAATATACTAAAAACGTACACAATGAAATTAGTTCCGTCAAATATTTAGCGTTTTGTTATTACTAACATTGTACTTACTACAGTGTTAGTACAATGTACTAAATGTTACTGTTTTTCTACTAGTACAGTTAGTACAATGTACTAATGGTTACTGTTTTCGTACTAGTACAGTTAGTACATTGTACTAATGGTTACTGTTTTTGTACTAGTACAGTTAGTACATTGTACTAACTGTACTAGTACAAAAACAGTAACCATTAGTACATTGTACTAACTGTACTAGTACAAAAACAGTGACCATTAGTACATTGTACTAACTGTACTAGTACAAAAACAGTGACCATTAGTACATTGTACTAACTGTACTAGTACAAAAACAGTATCATTAGTACATTGTACTAAAAAACACTGTTACTGTTTTGTACCAATTAGTAAACCTCTAATGTACTAACAATGTACTAACAAATTTTATACATTGTACTAACCATTACTAGTACAAAAACAGTATCATTAGTACATTGTACTAAAAAACACTGTTACTGTTTCGTACCAATTAGTACACCTGTAATATACTAAAAATGTACTAAAAAATTTAGTACATTGTACTAACTGTACTAGTACAAAAACAATACAATTAGTACAATGTACTAACTGTACTAGTACAAAAATAGTGATTATTAGTACGTTGTACTAACTGTACTAGTAAAAAAATAGTACCCATTACTTCAATGTACTAACACTGTAGTTAGTACATTGTTAGTAATAACAAGTGTACTAATTTTTGTTAGTACAATGTACTAAATCAGGGTCGAAATTAGTACATTGCACGGGATTTCCCACACACGGGACGTTAGCCGCTCCCAAATTAGTGCCAGTCGAAAGATGATCGGCCCACCCCCCCAATTTCATTTCTTTTGGCATCTCATCCCTTCGTTTTGGGCGAATGGCCAAGTACAGGTAGGGCGACTACCATTAAATCGTGGAGGAAAACGACAGGCACTAGGGTTGATATTGATACCTACCGCCTCTCGATCAAAATTAATACAAAAAATAAACTTCTTTTGCTAAATATTAATTTGAAGACGGTATGAATAAGAAAGAGGCCAAAAATTGGGTTGTTAACAATAAGCATATATAAAATTTAAGTGTAAATAAGAAACAGTTTCCCCGTAGTTGAGGCCATAAATATTCTGGCTGACTTCTTGGGTTCTCTTTTTCTTTTCTTTTTCTTTTAAATCTCCTCGGACAGATTCTGAGAATGAATGTCTTGAACAACCCACTAGGGACATCTTTATCCTCCTTGGACCCAGGCCAGGCCTGGCACTCCCTTGACTACTTCTTCACAAACTCTAAGGTAAACAAGGATCAACAGATGCGAGGGGATCCTCCTTTTCAAAGGATCAATGCTACAAACATATCCTCAGGCTGTTGCAGAATTTGGCCATCAGAGAGTGTTTGCTTAGGAAGAGGCGAATGAAAAACTTTGTTGCTTAGATGTTGAAGTTGAAGAAGAAGCAAAGGATATGCTAAAAATTCAACGACTGAGGAGAAGAAGCATGCCTTGCAGTCAGTCACAAGTCTTGCTCATTCCCGAATTTTGCCTTTCCAGCTGCCTTATCCCCCTCTTCCAACAAGGATGCTGTCGGCAATTCTACCTGACCCAACAAATTCATAGTTTCAAGGAGAACTAGATTGACCCCCTACATATACAGTCTTTCCACTTAGCCAAAAATAAAAAAAAACACCTATTTCTCTACACTTAGGGCAAGAAGCTCCGGCGGCAATAGAAGCTGAAACAGGTTAGATATTGTCCAAGACCAGATATAGACCTCTAAAGCCAGTGAATCAACAAGAGAAGAAATCTGGAGGGATTAATGACATCAACCCATGCTAAAAAAATTTTCTAATGCCTCTCAAGTCGACCAAAACATGGAAATTCCTTAGCTCAGTAACAGCAACGCTCATAATCAAGAAGTCCATTTCTGTCAATGGGAAATACAACCACAGTAAACACCATCCCATGCTACTAAATTTGGAAGGACATCCCCTGACGAAGCAAGGGGAGTAAGAATAATTAACACTATGATTCCCCATCTACTTCTCTCGACTTCAGAAACAGACACTCATTCGCCCGGCATCACGAACCATGGATAAAGGAATGCCTCCAGTCTCTGATGTAGCTAACGACAAATCGGACATATAACAGTTACCTTAATACTTTGCGGCCTCTTCACCGTTGTAGAAAACCGGCATCCGAGCAATCCGGCTTAGTTGCTGATGCGGGGTCTGGCAAGGAATAGATGATTCCAATACCAAAATGATGAGGACGTCACTAAGGATGCGGAATGGAGTGACATGGGAATGGTCGGAAGGATAGAAAATGAAGCGGATGGCTGAATGGATGGTATGAAGGATAGGTTGAGATCAACCTCCACGGATATAGATACACCACCGTGAAAGAAGACTCGGATAGAACTCGCTTGTCACACGGAAATAGACGCACAACCGTGAACAATAACGAGGGCGAGGAACAACATGGAGGATACAGGCACACCACCACCGGTTGATACAATCTACTCAATCTATACTTGGAATCCACCAAATGAAGAACGAGGTCGAAAGAGAATCCACTCCTTTGGATACAAAAAACAAAAGTTTAATCTAGATTTAAAAGTCTGCATTCATCTGTAACTCTTACAATGTAAGGGCTTATATAGGCTGTCCATGGAATGACAATAAAGTTGGGCTGCTCGTCGCCTGGTTGCCTTTTACTGCCTGAGAGTCGTGCCGCTCGGTGCTCCTCTTGTCGCCTCGCTTATTCGATGACCAGCAAGTTGAGGCCTCCAGTAGGTGACGTTAGTTGAGATGCGGGCGAAGCGAAAGATGTGGGCGAAACGACGATCGTCCTTGTATTATCGTCCCCTTATCGAAGAGAGTTTGTCCTCAAACTCGTTGGATCATCGTCTTCGAACGGAATGAGATCCTTTACATTGAAAGTAGCAGAAACTCCATACTTTCTAGGAAGATCAACCTTGTAGGCGTTGTCGTCGATGCGCTCGATGATCTTGAAAGGTTCATCGGCTCGAGGCATCAACTTGTTCTTCCTCTTTGCGGGAAATCACTCATTCCTCAGGTGAATCCATACTAAGTCTCCTAACTGAAAAACCTTCGCTCTCCTCCCGCGATTTGCTCTCTCCTGATATCGAAGATTATTTTTCTCGATCTGAGCACGAATCTTCTCATGAAGCAATCTTATCTCCTTAGCGCGCTCTTCGGCATCTCGGTTGACTGTCTTCACACTTGATAATGGCATTAGATGGACAGGAATTATAGGGTTGAGGCCATAGACTTCCTCAAAGGGTGAGAACTTGGTTGTTGAGCTCGGGACTCTGTTGTAGGCGAACTCAGCATGAGCAAGCTTCACATCCCACTCCTTCTGATTCTTCGAGATCAAAGTTCGAAGAATTACAGTCATGGTTCGATTAACAACCCCTGTCTGTCTGTCGGTCTGCGGATGATACGTCGTGTTAAAAACGAGCTTAGTTCGTAACTTGTGCCACAACGCCTTTTAGAAATAGCTTAGAAACTTCACGTCGCGATCTGATACGATCGACTTGGGTACTCCATGCAGCCTTAGCACTTCTTGAAAATATAAATCCGCTATGTTGGTTGCATCATCCTTTTTCTGGCATGGAATGAAGTGTGCCATCTTCGAGAATCTATCGACCACAACCATGATCGAATCCTTCCTTCGCTGCATCCTGGGTAAACCCAACACAAAATTCATACTCACATGTTCCCATGGTCACTCAGGGACTGAAAGTGGAGTATACAATCCTTGAGGTTGGACTCGGATCTTCCCTTGGAGGCAGATAGCACATCTCGAGATAAGACTTCTCACTTGCTTCTCCATATGAGGCCAATAGAAATTCTTCTAAAGCATCAACAATATTTTGTCAACTCTGTACGCGCGCCCTCCGGCCTAGCACGCACGCGGCGGTTCGGGCAACCCGAGGATCCGGGCTCGCTCCCCCGATGCCCAATCCGGTCGACGTCATGGCTCGAACGCCGGACGCAGCGGAAGGGAATCGGGTTGGGCCTTCCCTTGATTCACGAACGGATCTGCGAAATATTTCGCCAACCATCTTCAGTTCCCTGAAGGTGACGGGCGAAAGACTGCGTAAGACCTCGCTCGTGAATTTTAGGGAAGGCTCAAGGAGCGGCTCGTATTGTCGCCACCCATCCTAAATGGCTCCGAAAAAAGGGCGTGGTTTAACTTAGGTAAACTGTTCAGAGTCGCCACCGACTTAATTTTTAAAAGTATGATTTAAGTCGGAAAAATCAGAGTAGGGTTCGGGGATTCATATTTACTAACTTTTACATTATTAAACATGCGAAAAAGGTGGTGATTTGTCCAAAAAATTTGACTTTTGATTGACGGGTGTTGGGCCCGATCCGGGAGTAGGCCGGACTCTTATCGACATTTTACGGGCGTTGGACCCGAATTTAGGTTTGTTTGATTAAAATTCAATCATGCGACGTCAATCCTAAAGCCTAAGCAAACGCACAATCACAGGCAAGTATTGAGACAAAAGGGGCGGGGAAGGGCGATGATTGCGGACCTATACACTTGGGCCAGCAATCCGTTACAAGTGGGCTTAAATTTTAATTCGGGGAAGCCTGCACCTCCCCTTTGTACCTTTGATTGAGGTTGAGGCCGCTTTAAGTCTTCGGACCGGCGGTTTTTAGGCCGTGGTAAATCCACGCGGTTTGATGCACGTGCCTTCGAGTTAATCTTCGAAAAAGAGTTGAAGTTGATCCTTCCGAGATTAAATACTCGGTGTACATGCAAAGAAAAATACGAGTGTGCTTAGTATTGTTAAACTTGAATAAAATTCGATCGAATTGAGAAGAGTAAGGCTTGTCTTACCGTTCTGACCGGAGATGTTCAATTGGCATATATGATCGTAAACATTCTCGAAATTCCACCGTGTTTTACATGCAAAACAAAAAGAAAGACGGAGGTTAATAATATTCGAAACATATTAATTTTATGTAGGTAAACAAGAATGAAGTCATACTAAGTTCATAAGAATTTAAAATTTTGACAAACAAAGGACACAAGAAAATAAACGCATTTAACCAAAATCCTAAATAAATTGTCTAGCGATTGTTGAAGGTTGAAATGTCAAATATGAACAATCTTTGGAAGAATAAGTGAACTATCGTAAAAGTTATAGATTTAGCATAGGATCATTCGGATTGAATAAAATAACGATGATAATAAATAAATGAAAAAAATTACCTTTCAATAGCTGTCGAAACTTTGTCAGATAAACCCATGATTCAGACGAAGTAGCGACCCAATTCCTTCCATGCGGCCTCGGTCGGAGCGGGCATTGGAGAAGACCCGCCTGCTCAAAGAAGACTCCGGAGATGGGCTCGTCTTGGGATGGCGATGATGGTCGACTGGTCGAGGTACGCGGGCGACATCCTTGGAACCCAGACTCGGAATGGCACCGGGGTTTGCCAGAGGAGGGAGGTGGGTTGCTGGGCCGGATTTGGGTGGATAGCGGCCACCAAAGTCAAGATCTGGGGGGGTTCCGTCGTCGGGGGGGCCCAACTACGTTGCCGAGCTTGGGAACGCCGGGGAGGAGGGTTGTCTGCTTGCCGCCGGTTGCTGGGCCGGATCTGAAGATGACGGCGAGGAAGGATCGCTGCCGTGTTGTCTGAGGGGCACCGGAGGAAACGGGGAAGTCCATCGTTGCGAGATCTGGATGGGTCGTCGCCAGAGGAGGTCTGCTGCAAGAGGGCTCGGTTGGGCGGCCGATCTCTAGACAGGTCGTGTTCGCGCACGAAACGGATCACGTCGGAAATATTTGGCAATGGACTCACAGTAATTGTATTGTGGTCGCCAGTAAGAAGATGCACAATTTTATTGAAATTAAATACAAGTCTTACAATCTTAATGAGTAAAGGAAACAGGGCTTACAGCCATTGAAAAACGGAAAACAAGTGCAAGTATTGACAACGTCGTGGAAATCCGTGACGGTGGGGAACTTGTGACGAAGGCCTTGGAAGCTCGCTCCGTCGGTGGTGGTTGCTGGCGGGAGGCTGTGACGAAGGCCCTACGAGCTCACTCCGTCGGTGGTGTCGCTGGCGGGGAGATGACGGCAAAGGCCCTACGAGCTCACTCTGCTGGTGGAAAGGGGGGTTGACCGATGAACCGGGTCAAGGTGTCTAATTTCCTAAGGTTGACGAACAAACTTCAGTGTTTTGGCTGGGTGTATCCGTCCCCTGTTTTGGAAAATCCCTCTGCTATTTATAGAGGATTTGTACGCGTAACAGATAAATCTTTTATAGACGGTGTTACAGATCGTGATCCCTAATGTCGTGGGAGTGTATCAACACCCCCCTTGTTATATGGGATCACGTTCCTGGATATTTAAGATCAGTTACGATCTTTAGCAAACGTGATTAAAAATGAATAAATTTATTCCAACCTCGTCGACTTGACCGACCTGTACGGACTGCGATCGACTTGGTCGACTTTATCCAGGATTCCGTCGATTCGACTCTACTAGTAGACCTAACTACTGTTAAGTCATCTTGATTGGCTTTGATCACCATGTTCCTTCATCGTGAGTCGACTTAGTCGACCCCGTTTATTAGTCGACCTAGTCGACTTTGTCATAAATCGACCGAGTCGATTTCATCGTGAGTCGGCCTAGACGATTACGTCTTGGGCTCGAAGTATTACTTGAGGGAGTACTGGGTTCCTGTTCTAAACCCAGGCCCAAAATTAATTGCCATGTCAACATAAGCCCCCCTTTTTATGCTGGGTTGGCTATGCCGACTCAGCAAAAATCATACCCTATATAAAGGAGAATCGTCGTCCTTTTCCCGCACTTTCCTTCCTTGCTCAACACTTCTCCATCTTCTCCAAGAAACCAGAAACCCTCATTTCTGAGAAAACTCTTCGTCTCCCTCCTTAAAAATACTCCGATCCTTGAAAAGATGTCGACTTTTGAGTCTTTCGAGCTCCATAATCAGCGTGCGGGACCAGCCGGACCCATTCCGGTCGCGGAGGAACAAGGATCTGGCGTCGCTCTCGGACCTATCCTGCCGGAGCATCTTTTCCCGGGGACGGTGCCGCTCAACTATCTCATCACTGAGAAGCCCATCCCGATTTGCCATCCCAACTTTGTCGATCCCCTCAAATGGGAAGGTCAGGGATCCTTCTTGTGTTTTCCTTCTGCGTCTAAATCTGAGATGGTGGAATGGCTCGAGATGTGGGAGGAGCACTTCACAGAAAAGTTTAGGAATCAGAAGATCCTGAGGTTCTTTAGGATGTCCGTAGCAGATAAGAGCTGTGATCCTAGAGTTTGCTCGGCAATGTTGCCTTTCTGGAATTCTGCCGTCAATTGCTTCTATTTCCCGGAGGGTCCCATGTCTGTTACATTGGCAGATGTGAAGATTTTGACCAGGTGCAAAGTCAATAGCCTCCCTGTTCGTCAATATTCTCAGGCAGGCGATATTAATCCCAAGGGCGCCCTCCAGTACATGGAGGTGGTAAACAGGCACTTAAAAATGGCCTCAGTAGGCAAAGGGCCAGATGAAAAGCTGTCGACTGAGCGTTTTGGCGCCCGGGAGGAGGTCGAGTTCCTCAGCACCTGGTTAAGCAAGTTTGTCTATTGCTTCCCAGGGAAGAAGGTCAGCCACACTGCTTATCCAGTGGCCAACTTTCTGAGGGAGACTAATGAAGACATCTCTTGGGGCCCCTTCATTCTGGGTCTTCTTTACCACGATCTGGACAGAGCGACGACTCAGATCAAGCCGTTTCCAAAACATCCAGCAGGAGGGTTGCTCTGGTTAGTTCACCTCTGGTCGGCTATGTGGATGCCAGGATTGACTGGGTTCAAGGGCCCTTCGACGCCCCTCGAGTCTGCTTATTATGGGGAGACTATCTTAGAGCAGTGCTGTCAGCGGAGGGATCAATGGCTTATGACATCGATCACCGGCCACATGAAGCACATCGTCGACCTCGGCAGGGCAGATCGACGCAGCTGGGCACCATGCGGCAAGACGTTTGCTCAGGAAGTTAAACTTCAAACTGCTTATGGTTTCTGGGATGGGGTATTGACCCGCAGGGACTTACCAGTTATCTTCGACGGCTTCCTAACCTTTGAAGCTTATAATCCTCAGCTGTGTGCAAGGCAGTTTGGGTTCATCCAGGGTGCAGCAGTTCCACTTGCCGACCCTACCGGTGGCTTGTGCGGGGACAGAATGAAGAGAATTGTGTGCAAGCCGATCTCCCCGAAGACCCTCGACTTGCTCAACAGAAAGGCGCAGCTCTCCCATATAGAATTCCCGTCTGGTACCTCCGCCTGTTTCGCCACACAATTCTTCACCGTGCTGTGGTCGACTACTTATGAAGCGCTGCGGGCTTTGATGCATTTCTTGGAGGTCTCCAAAGAGCCTGATTTTTACCTCAGCGACGCGCATATCAAAGCGAGAGGTAAAGGCTTTTAGCTTTACTTTAAGAGTATTGGGTTCTTAGTAGTAATCGCGAGCTTTCTTCTTTTCAGGATCGACGATGCCTCAGGGCTCTGGAAAGTCCAAGCCTAAGGCTCCCCTTGCTCCTGCTCCTTCTAGGCCTAAGTCGACTGGCAAGGGGAAAGCTAAGGTGGCGAGCCCCGGGGAGACAGCTGTAGGTGAACCCTCTAAGGCTCGACCCAAAAGCGCTCCAAAGCGCAAGGCGATCGAGGCAGGAGATCTCGAAGAGATGCCTTTATCCCAGAGGAGGAAATTGGTGAAGGTACCAGCCTCAGTGGCGGCCCCTCTTCCCAAGTCGCCGACTATCGTAGCAGCGACTTCTCCTTCGAGATCGCCAGCAGCGGCGGCCCCAGTGAGTTCACCATCTGCTGCGGTGCCTGCGACCTTAATGACGGTCGGTGTCGCTCGAGGCGCGACTACAGAGGTATGACTCTACTGGTTCTACTTCATCTTGAACTTTTGTATCTAACCCGCACTATATTGCTTAGGGCGAAGCGTCCACCGGAGGTGATGACCAGCCTACTCCGGTTGTAGTCGAGACGGGTGCAACGACCTCAAATGTCGAGGTGAGCTCGACTTCCTGCTAGGATATATTACTCTAGTTCATATATGAACTTTGGTTTTATTACACTCTACCCCAGGAGGAGCAGGTTCCTGAGGCCCTGCTACAAGAAGGAACTACTACAGTTGTAGTCGATCCTTCAATTCGGTCGACGCGAGAGGGAGCGCCCCCTCCGTCGATGCGAGAGGAGGAAGAGCAGAGCGTTCCTTCTTCTTCAGTCCCCACTCCTGTGCCACCAATGGTACGTGTTCTTCTTTTACCCAAGGCATGGGGTTGTTATCGCGGTTCTAACCGCGACACTTCACAGGCTCGTCCGAAGAGAGTGAAGGCGACTGCTGGTCGCAAAAAGGCTCCTACTCCCCCCACTTCTTCGGGCGAGAGTTCCGAGGATTCACTACCTTCAGAAGTAAGTATTCGATTGTATGGAGGTGTTGACTGTTCGGGGATATTGTGCCTTAGCAACATTTCATTTCTTGTTCTGCAGGCTCCTGCTGCAGCGACCTCGACTGTCGACCCATGGATGAAGCTTCACCAAGACATTGAGGAATTCTGCCAGCTTCTGCTCACTGACCCCTTAAACGTCGACGAGTTTGAGAAGATGCAGAAGCTGCTGAAGGAGATCGAGACATCCCCTCGGGTCACAGACGAAATATTAGGGGCCTGCAAGAACTTCAGGTCGACGTATTGGACCCATTGGAAGGATTACTACGCCGACCTGCTCACCTACGACTTGACCGACTCGAATATTCGATCGATCAATGACGCTCGAGAGCAGGCCTCTAAAGCTGCACAGGACGCCCGCCAACGTTTGGTTGATGTGCAAGAGAAGCTGACCGAGGCAGAGAGACAGATAGAGTTCTACACGAACCTAAAGAATGACCTGACTCGGCAGCTTGCATCGATCAATACCCAAGAAATCGAGGAGCTGGAGGCCAGCGCGGAGAAGGACAGAGAGAAGGTCGTCGACCTGTATGCCCAGCGAAACAGGGTGAACGCGAAGCGACGAGCTCGTAAATCCCTCGCCCGCGATTTTAGAGACGTTGGCGGGTTATGGAGGCTAAACTTGGACTAAGAACGACGCAATTCGGTTATTTTTGCTTTACTGAATAAATCGAATATCTTGTTTCTCGAATGAATTTCTGCCCACTATGCTAAATTCATTCTTCCAAACAGCGTTACTGAAGCCTAGCACGATTTTCTTAGAAATTAAGCGCTTCCCAAATTAATGGAGTCCTTTGTCTTAGGATTTTATGATGAGCTTCCCAGATAGTCGTGCGGTAGGGTTTAAGGTATTTACCATTGACCTTCAATGGGTGCCTATCCCCTTCTCTGGTCATGAGTCGATACGTATTAGATGAGTATGTTTCGCACACTTCATATGGGCCCTCCCAATTAGGAGACCACTTTCCCAGGACTTGGTCCTTTGATTTGAGAGGTAGGATCATCTTCCATACTAAGTCGCCCACTTTGAAGCGCTTATGGACAACTTTTTTATTATAATGCCTAGCAATTCTCTGCTTGTGTACCTCGAGTCTATCTATTACGTCGAGTCGCTTCTTTTCCAATTCTTCTAAAGCGAGGTACATTGCCTCGTCTTGCAAATCAGGATGAGCTACCCTGAGCGACTTGTATCGAATCTCAATAGGTAGGACAGCATCTTGCCCATATACTAGCGAAAAAGGGGCTTCTCCTGTGCTGCCTCTCTTGGTGACTCTTAGAGCCCACAAGGTGTCTTGTAATAGTTTGTGCCATTCTCTTGGATGTGCACCAACCATTTTCTGAATGTTATTCTTTATGAGCTTATTAGTAGCTTCGGCTTGTCCATTCGACTGGGGGTAATAAGGTGTCGAATTAGTGATTGAAAAGTTGAACTCGGCAGCGAATTCACGCACCTTCTCATTATTGAAAACGGTGGCATTGTCTACTACAATATTCTGGGGAATCCCAAACCTGTAAATGATGGAAGATCTGAGAAAGTCGATCACCTCTTTGTGGTCAATTTTCTTATATACTTGAGCCTCAACCCACTTAGTAAAGTAGTCAGTGGCGACTAGAATGTAGGCATCGCCTTTACTCGAGTGTGGGTGAATTTCTCCGATTATATCCAGGGCCCAAGTTCTAAATGGCCAAGGTTTTATGACTGGGACTAAGTTGGACGCTGGGGCCCTTGTCACCGGACCATGTTTTTGACACTCTTGGCATCCCCTAGCCATTTCTATGCAGTTCTTTAGCATTGATGGCCAGTAAAAACCATGTCTTTGGATGGTCCAAGACATTTTGGTGCCAGATTGGTGAGACCCGCATAAACCCTGGTGAGTCTCCAACATAATTGGGGTCGCTTCGTCTAAGTCGACGCACCTTAGTAGGACTCCTTCTTTGGTCTTTCTGTAAAGTACCCCATCCATAAGGGTATACGACAAGGCCTGAGTTTTGATTCTTTGGCTCGCCTTTTGCGTTGGGTTGGATAGGAAGTCGGTGATTGGCCTCCTCCAATCTTTATCGTTTGTCATTATGTTCAGAGTGAACGCGTCGCCTTGGGGAGCTAGGTGGGAAGCTATTTCTGGGATACAATCGCTTCCTCCTCTAGGCTTGTACCCTGAAGCTTTTTGGGCTAAGTCGTTAGCGATTGTGTTCTCCTCCCGGCCTACAAAGAGGAAAGTAATTGCTTCGAACCGCTTAACCAACCTTTGAGCGACTTGATGATAGGGTGCGAGTTTCTCCTGACATAGAGAGTCGCCGTTCACCTGGTTAATAACCAGTTGAGAGTCTCCCATTACTCTGGCTTTCCTGGCTCCCAAGGCTAACAATTCCTTCAAGAGCGTGATCAACGCCTCATACTCGGTCGCGTTGTTTGTATGAGTCGCCGACAAACGATATGCTAGGCGAACGTCCTTTCCTAATGGCGAAAGTATATGGAGGCCTATACCTACGCCGGATTTTGCCGAAGATCCATCAAACCAAGCTTGCCAGACATCCTCAAGGGATTCCTCTTGATCGATTAATGTAGATGGATCGTGATTTACTAAGAAGTCGGCTAAGGCCTGCCCTTTCACCGACTGTTGAGGTTTGAAACGCAGATCGTATGCGGACAGGACCAAGCTCCATTTACTAATTCTTCCAGTCAATAGGGGACTTTCGAAAAAGTATTTTATGATTGGAGACTTGGCAATAACATGAACCTCTTGGGTTCCGATATAATGTCTCAGCTTCTTAACAGCATAAAAGACTGACAGGCACAACTTCTCCTTAATTGTATAGCGCTTTTCTGTAGCAGTCAGTTGTCTTGACAGATAGTAGACTGCTCTCTCAGTTTTGTCCTCTGCCTCTTGGGCTAACATGGCGCCGATGACTGATTCGGTCGCTGCCACGTAAAGCAGATAGGGCTTTCCTATCCGAGGAGGGGCAAGCACAGGCGGTTTCATTAAGTACTCCTTTAAGCCTTCAAATGCTTTTTGGTGTTCGTTGCTCCATACAAAATTTCCCTTCGCCTTTAATAAAGTCGAGAAAATTTTTGTCCGTCCAGCGACGTTACCAATAAATCGCCTTAGGTAATTGACCCTTCCTAAGAAAGCCTGTAACTGTTTCTTATTACTCGGAGGGTTCAATCTTTGAATGGCGTTCACTTTGTTCTGGTCGACTTCTATGCCACGTTGATGAACTAAGAAACCTAGGAAATGTCCTGCTCTGACTCCGAAGGCACATTTGAGAGGATTTAGTTTGAGCTGGTGCTTTCTCATTTGAATGAAAGCATTTCTAAGGTCATTAACATGTGACTTCTCGTCTTGTGACTTGACCACTATATCGTCTATGTATACTTCGACCGTTTTGCTAATCAAGGCATCAAATATAGCGTTCATGGCCCGTTGGTAGGTTGCCCCAGCATTTTTGAGTCCGAATGGCATGACTACCCATTCAAAAATGCCTAAAGGACATCTGAACGCAGTTTTATGGATATCCTCTTCGGCTAGGAAGATTTGGTTATATCCTGAGAAACCATCCATGAAGGACATAATTTGGTGCCCTGCAGTCTTGTCGACTAAATCATCTGCGATGGGCATAGGATACTCATCCTTCGGAGTGGCACGATTCAGGTCCCTAAAGTCGATGCAAACCCTAATCTTGCCATTCTTCTTAATAACAGGAACTATACTGGATATCCATTCAGTGTACCTCGATGTCCTTATATATCCGGCTTTAAAGAGCTTTTTGACTTCCTCGAATACTGCTTGAGTGACCTCATGAGTCATTCTCCTTGGCGCCTGTTGGACTGGTTTAAATCCTGTTTTGATTGGTAACTTGTGTTCCACAAGTCGGCGATCTAGGCCAGGCATCTCAGTGTAATCCCAAGCGAAACAATCTTTAAACTCTTCTAGAGTAGCTTTAACAGAATGGAAAAGTTCTTTATTCATCGAAGAACTGATTAAAACAATTCGAGGGCTCAATGCCTCGCCTAAATTGACGCCTACGAGTGAGTCACATGGCATCATCAGTGACTCACGACTCTGGACACCACCTAAATCGGTGTCCACGTTATTACATGGCCTAATTTCGAAATCGATGTTGCCTATCTGGCATCCTACTTTCCTAGTCATCCCAACATGCTTCTGAAGTCGCTGTAGGATATCAGAGATCACATGACTTTCCTCACTGTCCATACATCCCTTCGTGCAGGAGTCTATCGGGCTCCAACTCCGTCGCAGTGCTCTCTTGGCTCTTAGGCGCTTCTCCCTTGTTGCCGCTCGGGCTGTTGTTCATCTCGCCCCCATCTTTGGCCGTGACTACCTCCTGGAGGACCTCGTCCATGTCTTTGTCTGTGAAGTCGGGCCCCCATCCTGTTGGCACAATCGGTCCTTCGTCCGGCTTGGGATGAGAGGTGCCGTAGCTCACGATGAAGTCGAACTTCCCAGAAGGTTCACCTAAGGGTCCGACTGTGGGGTCTCCCAGCTTGTAGCGCTGGTCCAGAGTAAGGTCCTTGACTGTCTTACACGTTTCTGCATGCAAAATACCCTTGTCACAACAGGCGTATTCATCGGCTTTAACGATTTCTATTTCGGAGTCAAGCCATAAGATCAACTCCCTATGCAAAGTAGATGGAATCGCAGCGGCCTTATGAAGCCAATCGCGTCCTAAAAGCGCATTAAATGAGGGGGCTATATCGATTACAAAGAAAGCAGTTTCCTGCTCGTGTCTCCCGACGCCTAGGCGCACGGAGCATATGCCCAGGCACTCGGATTTTCTCCCATTAAAGCCACTTACAGCTACGTCGGTTCGCACCAACTCGCTAGGCTTGTACCCAAGTAATCTAAACTTGGCAAGGGGAAGAACATTAACAGTGGCGCCGTTGTCTATTAAGACTCGGCCTACTAAGACACCATCAAAGGTGGCTGAGATGTACAGCGAATGCATATGCTGTTTCATGCGATCTGATGGTTTCCTCAACCAGTGTAGAGGGAAGCCAGAAGGAAATGTAGTGACTTTAGAGTCGAGAGTTTTACCTTCCGGTGTCTCCAATTTGTTGTTGCGGGCGAATTCCGCAGGGAGGGTGAGAGCGTTACAGCTCACAAGGGGCCCTTGTTCTGCATTGAAGTCGCAGGGCTTATCTCCTCGTAGAGGGGTGTAATCGAAGTTCGAGCCTGGGTCTTCCGAGTAGTCAGTAGACTCGACCCGCTCGGGTTCTGCGACTTGTTTCCCCGTGGCGTGGTTCCCGCCCACGGGTGGCATCACAGAGGTCATTCTTGGCTTCTTCTGGGCGTGACTTAGACGCCTTTCTTTTCTCTTTTGAGCCCTTATGGGAAGCGTAACCTTCCTTTCTGCCTTCTGCCATTGAGACGAGGGGTTAAGCGCTTTGACAAACCTTGGTTTCTTAGAACCAGAAGGAAGTCGACTTACCTCCACAAACCTTCCGTCGGCTGGGTCATATCCTACCTGCACAGGGTTATCTGCCGGCCTATTCAAAGAGGGCTTGTTAGGGTTCGAGTTACCTGAACCCTCAGGACGGACTGGCTTTACCAGCATTTCCCCTTTTGCGGATAAGTCGACGAGGCGCAAGAAGTAGCTAACGCAGCATGCTGTGCAGAGCTGGGTGATGAGTATGCGGTTATGAGCGATCAACTTGCACTTTTGGCACAGCAGCTTTTCGTCCAGGAATTGGGCGATAGGTGGCCCCCTCCGCAGTTCCTGAGGGTCAACCGTCTGCGACGCGTAGCGGGGCCTGCGATTCATGGCCTGCTGAGGTTGGTCCGCTCCCTTGTGTTCCTCTACCGGCCTGATCTCCTTGACAGGGGTAGTTCTAGTGTACCCCTGTTTGATGACCCTTTGGCCAGATGAGTCTACGAACTCCAGTCGTCGTGCCGGGCGTTCTGTTCTCCGGGCGGCTGTTTCTCCATTCCCCTTATGACCCTGGGGGCCCCCTCTTCCTCCTCGTAAGGCTACTCGGCGATCTGCGCTAGGAGGGCTTTTGAGGGCGTGAGAAGATCCTTGGGGAGTGTTCAGCGACATTGCTGCTTCCTCGAATGGGGTCAAGTCGTACCACTCCTCTGCCCTGCTGTCCAGCAGGTACTTCTTGAACGTGTGGCACCGATCTGTAGTGTGAGAGTCGTTCAGGTGCCAGTGGCATATCCACTTCTCCCTACCTTTGGGCAGAATAAAGACCCCTCGTTCAGCCAGTCGCTTCATGAGGGCATTAGCCACCAAAGTCTCGCCGGTTGCTTGTACGTCCTGCGAGGGTACAGCAGAGTCGTTAATAACTTCTAAGAGATTAACCTCAGCGTCAAATATGTCAAACGTATGAATAGCGACTTCATCCCCGAATGGATTATTATCCACCACGGCGACTTCGTCGACTTCTGGAAAACGGAGCTCTTTAGACTCTATTAAATCCTGTATGATATTCCTAAAGGACAAACAGTCCTTGGTGGCATGGGTGAAAGACCCATGCCACTTGCAGTAATTCCTAGTCTTTTCCCTCTCTGTCTGAGGGGCTCGATGGCCGGGCTTAAGTCTAATCCTTTTCCTTTGATGAAGCCAGTCGAATATAGCGTCGACTTTATCTGTGTCGAAAGAGTATTTTCTTTCTTCGGCATTCCTTTGAGATGCCTTAGCTTTGGAATTCTTCTTAGTCAGGGGGTCGCATATAGTCGACTCTCCCTTGACAAATTCCGCCACATCGACTTCATAAGTGTCGACTTGGTAGGCTCGGGTCAAGTGGGCTTCCTCTGTAAGGAGCTGATGATACTCAGTAGCCCTCCTCGCTAAGTCATATAGGTCAGCGAAGCGCTCGCCCTGCAGCTTTTTCCGGAACGGGATAGTCAACGCATTTAATGCGAGAAGCGATTGATCCTTCTCCGGTATGGGGGGACTACACCGTAGTAGGGCTTTCCTGAGTTTCATTAGAAACTGCCCTGGGTGTTCTCCGTTAGCCTGCTTAAGGCGCATTACCTCAAACATCGACATGGGGGTGTCCAGTCGAGCAAAGGTCTTAACGAACATAGATTGCATCTGAGTCCACGAGGCTATTGACCCTGGCGGCAAACTCGCATACCACGTAAAGGCATCTCCTGTTAACGAGTTAGGGAAGAGCTTCAGTTTCCAAAAGTCGTTTCCAGCCGCCTCGCCAAGCTGGTGAGTGAAGCGAGCGACATGCTCGAGTGGGGTCATTTCGTCTTCACCCGAAAAACGAGTAAAGTCGGGCACTTTATAACCTCTAGGTAAAGGGAAATCCCTGTCGACATACGCAGGATAGGGAGACCTGTACAAACAAGCATCGTCTCGCCGAGCTATTCCGGGGACGACTTGCTCTATAACCTGAGTTATGGCCTCCCTCAAATCTGGGGGTACACCGCCTACTGGGGCCTGTGCTGGAGGTCGAGTCGACCTTATCGGGCTATACGGAGATCTATCCCTCATTGCCTGATTCGCTGGATTCCTCATGTAGAAAGAAGGCTCCTCCCGGAAATTTCCACCTCGGGATCCGAGCTCATAAGGGTCTCCAGTCGCGTCGATTACAGGTTCTTTGCCAGGGCGATGAGTCGGGATAAAATCCTCCCCTTGATCTGTTTCCTCTGGAAAGTCCCCTGCCTCATTCCAATGCGTATTCGTTGGTCGATTACGTGAAGAAGAGGGTCGACTAGGGGGAACCAGATTCCCAGGTTCAAAAAGGGCATTTGTCCTTATCTCAGATTGCTCAAAAGTCACGTTACGTGGCCCTTGAGCAGTTCGTCGAGCGTCCGTCATGAACGTAGACTCCCTAAAGGGGGTTTCTCTCATACGAGGTCTTACTCTTTCCTCATTTCTCGGGCCAGAAAGACGCCCCATTAGAGTTTGGACGTCCATTAGAATATCCTTCATATCAGTCAACTCCTGACGCATATCCCCCAGTTCCTTGTGGAACTCCAGTCTCGAAATAAATTCGGACGGGGTATGCGAATCAAAGGTGGACTGGTTTGTAGCGGCCTGGCCTCCTAGGGCCGGCGCTGGCAAGTTCATTCCCGGAGGAAGTTCTGACTGGTTTGTGGCTGCCTGGCCTCCTAAGGCCGGCGCTTGCAAGCTCATTCCCGGAGGAAGTTCTGACTGGTTTTCCCCATCTAAGGGATTGTGAGACTCATGGGTAGTAGTACTTCGAGTATTCCTCGGCATGTGCTCCCACTGTGGTCGCCAAAAACGTGTTCGCGCACGAAACGGATCACGTCGGAAATATTTGGCAATGGACTCACAGTAATTGTATTGTGGTCGCCAGTAAGAAGATGTACAATTTTATTGAAATTAAATACAAGTCTTACAATCTTAATGAGTAAAGGAAACAGGGCTTACAGCCATTGAAAAACGGAAAACAAGTGCAAGTATTGACAACGTCGTGGAAATCCGTGACGGTGGGGAACTTGTGACGAAGGCCTTGGAAGCTCGCTCCGTCGGTGGTGGTTGCTGGCGGGAGGCTGTGACGAAGGCCCTACGAGCTCACTCCGTCGGTGGTGTCGCTGGCGGGGAGATGACGGCAAAGGCCCTACGAGCTCACTCTGCTGGTGGAAAGGGGGGTTGACCGATGAACCGGGTCAAGGTGTCTAATTTCCTAAGGTTGACGAACAAACTTCAGTGTTTTGGCTGGGTGTATCCGTCCCCTGTTTTGGAAAATCCCTCTGCTATTTATAGAGGATTTGTACGCGTAACAGATAAATCTTTTATAGATGGTGTTACAGATCGTGATCCCTAATGTCGTGGGAGTGTCTCAACAACCCCCTTGTTATATGGGATCACGTTCCTGGATATTTAAGATCAGTTACGATCTTTAGCAAACGTGATTAAAAATGAATAAATTTATTCCAACCTCGTCGACTTGACCGACCTGTACGGACTGCGATCGACTTGGTCGACTTTATCCAGGATTCCGTCGATTCGACTCTACTAGTAGACCTAACTACTGTTAAGTCATCTTGATTGGCTTTGATCACCATGTTCCTTCATCGTGAGTCGACTTAGTCGACCCCGTTTATTAGTCGACCTAGTCGACTTTGTCATAAATCGACCTAGTCGATTTCATCGTGAGTCGGCCTAGACGATTACGTCTTGGGCTCGAAGTATTACTTGAGGGAGTACTGGGTTCCTGTTCTAAACCCAGGCCCAAAATTAATTGCCATGTCAACAGGTCGCCCCCATCAGTCACGGCCAAGGCAAACCGTCACCGCTGCCGGTTTTTGAGGAGGGAGGCTGCGAACTTCGAAGCCGCCGGGGGATGCGTTGCCGCTGGTGGGTGAAGGAGGCACGGCCGTTGAAGCTGAGAACGCTGAGGAGAGACGCCGTGGGTTGCAACGTGACTAGGGTGCTTGAAGGGGACAGATTCTCAGGGATGCCCTCTGGAATCGAAGGATCCGCCACGAGAATCGGTGTACAAGAGCCTTCCTTGGTTCCTCCGCCGGATGTCGTTGGCCTTTTCCATGATGTAATCGAAGTAGGAATCGAGCACCAGGGGGGGGGGGCTTGTCCTTCTTCCTTGCAGAGAGTGGAGCCGCACTTCTCTTCGGGGAGGGATCACCAGGAGAAGGACTGAGGCTGGCGCTGAGTGACGACGTGTTCCCGTCGGAGATGGAGTTGTTGCTAGAGACCATGGCGAGGGTGTCGAAGGTGCTGAGAAGAGAGGATGTTCGCCGCTGTGAAAGAAATCAACCGCCCGGCAACTCCTTGGATACGTCTCCAACTTTGTGCTCACGGGGCTCCTAAGCTGGATTAATTGGAGGCTGATGTTTGGGTTAGCTGAGATCCCTGCGGTTGTTGTCGAGGGGCCACTGCAGACTGGAGCAAGTTGGTGTCGGCCGCCCGGGGATATCGCGGTCGGATGAACTAAGGAGTGCTTCTGAAGGCCTGATCTAAGCGAGCCGAGACCGATGCAGTGCCGGGAGAGGAGACCGCAAACTACTCGTCGACTGCGTCGCAGTACTTGGCTTATCAGATCCGGATATGTCCTGGGCGTAGATCGGCGGTTTGATTTTGGTGTTGTTCGTGAGGCTTTGTTACTGGAATTAGAGGTCATCTGAGAACCTGCGTAGGTAAAAGAAATACATTAGTGATAAAGGAGCCCTCTCTTTGAAGCCAAGAGACTTCGGGAGGTATCTTCTAGAGATCCCCTGTTCTCCGGAGGTGGATGGACACGGATCATCCTAGAGGCAGCCGCTGGGAAGGGAGAAGGAGCACGCCGAAGTTTCGTTGAGTCGTCGTTGTTTCTTCCTGGCTGCCACTGATGCCTTCGTCACTCATGCCGAGGTAGGTTGAAGGTGAGTAGACCGCCAGTATCGTCCTCTTCTATTGTTGATGCTGAGTTTGGGCCGTCGTGGGGAAGTTCTACATTGTTGACCCCTCTTACCTTGGCTAGTAGTTGTTGAAGAATCCCTGGTGGTGAAGACAGCCGAAGAAAGGTGAGAAAACTGGAGAGTCTCGAAGGGGAGGAGCTGTGGGAAAGAAGCTGGCTCTGGAGAATCCTCTCCGCTCTCAGGAAGATGGTCCAAGTTGATGAAGGCCCTCTTCCTTCAGGTAATTTTTCTTATCTCCCCCTCCTCCACCGGCCAACTATCTGGTTTGCCTTTTTTTTCTTTGAAATTCTTCTGATTCTCTCAATTTCGTTCGCATCCTCCTTTGATTTAGTTGGCTTCTGGTTGATTTCTGGTTAGGGTACCCAAACCGTTAGGGGACACAATCGTCCTTGGACATCCGAAATCTTCTTTCTTTCGAAGACAGACAGGGGCCAAGGATTAAGGGGGAAGTTTCAGCCTGCAACCGTCAGAGGGGGGGAATCGGCATTGAAATCGTCCTTTGGCAAGATCCTTGTCGGGGAATCAGAAAAAATGCATTTGGGCTTGGGCTCTATCAAAGAATGAGCTTTGGGCTCGAATTTTGGGTTGCACCATGGGCCTATGATCAGCAGAATACATGGCTTCCAGGGGCCTGTGATATGAGATGCATTTGCTGGATTTGCTATGTTTTCTATCATCTGGAGCAGGAGGCCTCTTGATTGTCGCTGATGCGAAACAATGGCCAGAGAGGGCGCTGCGTGTGAAGTTGCCAAAATCACTTGATGCTCAAAATTTCCAACATTCGGCAGAGAGGAAACAGCAGAAATAGGTTTACTCAAGATCCCCCCAAGCATAGGAGATGGAGCCGGTGGAGTGCCTGGAGTGGATGAGGAGAAGACGATGGAAATAAAGACTGGTTTCCATTGTTGATGGGGATAATTCATACACTGGTTTGCAGGATGAACACCCAAACCTGGTCTCATTTTATGGTTATTTCCATCACTCATCTGATGCAGTGATACCCTTTTGATGTGCCATCAATTGTGCAGGAAGCAGCTGCTTCTGGATTTGCTTAGTTTCCTGCTGTTTCTATTGCTGCACATGCAACTGCCGTTGCTTAGTTTCCTGCAACTGCCTATACTGAATCTGGTGTTTGTCCTGATGCATCTGCATCTGCTTTGTGGCCGCTGCTACTGCTATAGTAGTTGAAACTGTTGAGGCTGCGATTGTTGAGGGGGCTGGAACAACGACTGCTGCTGCTGTTGCTGAGGCCAAAAGGGACTGCTTTGCTACTGCTGTGGTTGGGCAAACAGAGATGAGGTTTGCTGCAGAGTGGAGAAAAGGGAAAAAGCCATTGACAGTTGGGGGGATTATGGAGAATTCAATTGGGTCATTTTGAATTGTGGAGGGCCTGCCATCGATGCTGCTCGATTTGGGCGAGGAGGGGATAATTGTAACCAGAAAAGACAATGTATTGTACTTTTTAAGAGTTGCAATTCATAGCCTATTTGAGGTATTACAAACTCCAAAATGTTCGATCATTCCTCTTCCATAGACTTCTCGAATGAGTAGCTCTCGCGTCGAACTCCTGGAAATGCACAATTTAGAGTCGCGAAAGAGAAATCCATTCACCTAGTGGAATCAGTCAATCGCCTGGGTAGTGCATTGGGCGAATACTCCTCCAAAATCTCCGTCGCCCTTATATAGATCCTTCAGGTACTCGAAACCAATGAGCTTGGTCTCCATTACAGAAAACAAAACCATCTTCCTTGAAAGGGCATCCGCAACCATGTTCTTCTTTCCGGGCTTATGCTTGAGCACAAAAATGAAAGATTGAAGGAACTCTACCCATTTGGCATGTCGCCGGCTGAGCTTGTGCTGACCATTGATGTATTTGAGAGCTTCACGGTCGGTGTGTAGCACGAACTCTCTAGGCAGCAGGTAGTGGCTCCACATTTCCAATACTAGAACGATAGCTAGGAACTCCTAGTCGTACGTCAAGTAGTTGAGTTTCACTCCACTGAGCTTCTCGCTAATGTAAGCGATGGGTCTCCCTTCCTGCATCAGCACTCCTCCTAGTCCAACTCCGGATGCGTCGCATTCGACTTCGAACATCCTCGCAAAGTCGGGTAAGGCGAGAACGGGTGCTTCGCTTAAACACTCTTTCAGTCGCTCGAAGCTAGCTTGTGCGGCTGAAGTCCATTCAAATTTCTCTCCTTTAAGACACTCAGTGAGAGGGGCTCTGATCAAGCTAAAACCACGGATGAATCTCCTGTAGAACGACGCTAAGCCATGGAAGCTACGAACGTCGTGGAAACTCCTTGGTACTGGCCATTCCTTGATCGCTTCGATCTTGTTTTCATCAACCTTGATTCCTTCGCTTGACACTACAAAATCAAGGAATACTACACTGGGTTGGAAGAACTCACACTTCTTGAGATTCCCATATAGCTTCTCATCGCGAAGCGTGTGAAACACTGTGCGAAGGTGCTCAACATGCTCGTCGAGACTGCAGCTGTAGATGAGGATGTCGTCGAAGTAGACAACCACGAACTTCCCCATGAATGGTCGCAAGACATGGGTCATTAGTCGCATGAACGTGCTGGGCGCGTTCGACAATCCAAAGGGCATCACCAACCATTCGTACAGCCCGCACTTGGTTTTGAAGGCCGTCTTCTACTCGTCACCTTCCTTCATTCGGATCTGGTGGTAGCCACTTCACGAGTCTACTTTTGAAAATACCTGCGCTCCATGCAACTCATCTAACATGTCATCTGGGCAAGAAATAGGAAAACGATACTTCACCGTTATCTTGTTGATCGCTCGATTGTCCATGCACATCCTCCATGTGCCATCCTTCTTTGGTACCAATATAGCTGGAACTGAGCAATGGCTTAGGCTCTCTCGTACCAAACCCTTATCAAGTAACTCATCGACCTGCCTTTCAAGTTCTTTCTCTTCCTCGGTCGATAAGCTGGTCGGTTGGGTGAGGAAGCTCCTGGAACCAAATCAATCTGGTGTTGGATACTTCGCAATGGTGGTAGTTCGACCAGTAACTCCTCCGGGAACACATCCTTGATCAAAGCTTCCGCACGTGGATGCTCCAAAAAGAACCAAAAAGTAAACATCCTCGCTTTTGCTCATCGCCCGAATCAACTCCATTCGCTTGATCACTTGAGCGGGCGACTGGTTGATAGGAGTTTCGCCTGGCTGGGCGGATAAAGGCATCAGGGTAATTTTTTTCTCGTCGATGCTGATGGAATAGGTATTACGGTACCCATCATGTTGTGCGTGTCGATTGAATTGCCATGGTCTTCCTATGGGCAAATGGCACGCATCCATCGGAATCACATCGCAAACGACTTCATCCTTGTAGCTTTTCTCAATCGAGAAGGGGACTCGCGCTTGTTGTGTCACATGAACATCACTGTCCTTGCTGAGCCATTGTAGGCGATAAGGATGAGGATATGGTGCTACGGGCAACTTGAGCTTTTCTATCACGGTTCTAGAGACCGCTTTGGTGCAACTTCCGCTGTCTACAATCACCAAATAAATTTTATCCTTAACGGTACACCTGGTATGAAAGATGCACTCACGTTGGTTTTCCTCACGAATTGGTGTTGCATTCAAGGCCTTATGGACGACTAGCAACTCTCCTTCGTTCGGATACTCCTTAGTTTCCTCTTGATCCCAAATAGGATCGACGTTCTCATCAAACTCTTCTCCTTCATCAGACAACTCTTTGATGACAACATTTCTCCTTGAGGGACACTCCGACACCATGTGTCCTATCCCTTGGCATTTGAAACAACAACGAACAGGGTCACGCTCGTTCGTTTTGACTTCAGGTCTGGCAGTCGACGATGGGGTTCTTCTTGGCGTAGTCGACGGGGGTTTCGCCTGGGAACTACTCCCCATGTTGAAAGGCGTAGCCTTCATAAATGGGCGGGTACTAGATCTCTTCGCTTGTTGCTGCTCAACCTTATGGGCAAGCGCTCGAACGTCATCGAAAGTCCAATACTGCTGAAGTTCTATAGCATTCGTAATATGAGGCTTAAGTTCTCGAAGATACCTAGCAATGGTTTGCTCGGGGGGCTTCTTTGACATCGCACTGTAGTAAGAGTCTTTCAAACTCCCTAGTGTACTCCGACACCGTAGAAAGCTGTTGAAGCGACTGTAACTTTAGGTAGAGATCTCGCCGATAGTGCTCAGGGAAAAATCTCATAGTCATAACCCTTTTCATTTTTGACCACGTCCGGATCTTATCACATCCTTCTCTGCGGCGATGATTATTGGTGTTCTCCCACCATAGGCTGGCATACTTTTTCAACCGTAACATTGCCATCTTAACTTTTCAATCCTCCGGCACCTCCTCGTAATCGAAGATGCGTTCGACCGTATACATCCAATCGATGAATTCCTTGGGGTCAAGGTTTCCCTCAAACTCCGAAATCTAGACACTGATCATTTGGGCTCTCCTTTTGGGTCGCCGGTTTTCTGGTGACGATCCTCGTTGAGAAACATCACGGCATGGATTCTCTTCTTCGTCGCTGTCTAATCGACTGCGGGAAGGCGATCCATTATGGGTTCGCAACGATTGAAGTTGTTGCTGAAGATCAGCGATTTGCTGCTCAAGCCAAGCAACATGTGCATCGTCAAGAATCATACCACGTTTGAATCTTCCGGCCATTGACAACCGTGGATTGTACAGCAACCTTGTGTGATACGGGTATGGCACTGTGCGCACAAAGTAAAAAACCTTTCGCTCTGATACCAAGAGGATGCGGGGTCTGGCAAGGAATAGATGATCCAATACCAAAACGATGGGGACATCACTAAGGATGCGGAATAGAGTGACGTTGGAATGGTCGGAAGGGTAGAAGATGAAGCGAGATGGCTGAATAGATAAGGATAGGTTGAGATCAACCTCCATGGATACAGATACACCACCGTGAAAGAAGACTCGGATAGAACTCGCCTATCACATGAACACAGACACACCACCGTGAACAAGAACGAGGGCGAGGAACAACACGGAGGATACAGGCACACCACCACCGGTTTATACAATCTACTCAATCTACACTTGGAATCCACTAAATGAAGAACGAGGTCGAAAGAGAATCCACTCCTTCGAATAGAAAAATAAAAGTCTAATTTGGATTTAAAAGTCTGCATTCATCTGTAACTCTTACAATGCAAGGGCTTATATAGGCCACACATGGAAAGACAATAAAGGAAACGAAATAAAAGATAAGGGAAATAAAATAAAGGATATCGAGGAAAGGAAATATATTATTTCCTTCTGACAAGATCTGAAAAGATAATGGAGCAGGCTAATGGAGTAGGCGCGACTCTTGGGGTGCAAGTTGTTAGACTTGAGCCGTCAGATCGTAACCGTCCTTTGGGCTTTGTAAAAATATCTACACGATTATTTTCGGTTCAAGCTCGAGGAGCATGGTACCAACTTAGGAGAAAAGTCTTAGATGAACGGGCAGTTCAATTCTGTGATATCAACCAGCCAATTGCTTCTTTTCCTCTGGGAAGGTCGAATCAACTTGAAACCTGCCATCGACTTGGCTTTACTATGCTGTCAAGGACTTGTCTGCTCGTCGCCTGGTTGCCTTTTGTCGCCTGAGTGCTCCTCTCGTCGCCTCGCTTATTCGATGACCAGCAAGTTGAGGCCTCCAGTAGGTGATGTTAGTTGAGATGCGAGCGAAGTGAAAGATGTGGGCGAACCAACGACCGTGCTTGTATCGGTCGCCCCGCGATCAACTTCCCCAATCTCTGTGTCGTCTAAAAGCCTTCCATCTCTCTCCCAAGCCCTCCCATAACGACCTCAAATTCTTACTAGAAACCATGACAGCCTTACGCCCCGTAAAACTGGTTCTCGACAATTGCACGATAATCAATTTCCACTCACCATTGATTATGCCACGGGACACAGAATCAACTTCACGATCCACGCAGTATCCCTCTCCTTCACCTACAAGCAACACGATCATATCCAGAGAAAAAGACCCCGCAATTAGGGTTCCGGCGGGGCCGTTTTACCTTGCCAGAGAAGGTGTCCTCGGTCAAGGCGATGACCTTAGGATCGACGGACCGAGGCAAGAGCACCAGGCAGATCGGACGAAAAGAATTCCTCTTCATGGCCTGAAGGATGGCCCCTAGGGTTTCCTGTCTTCGGATTCGATTCGATCGCGTCGACAAATGTGGGAGAAATTTGTCAAAGTCGAGTAATAACCCAAATGATGAGAGTTCCTTGACAATTTCCTAGTGGAGTTTCTGTAACTGTACATTGAGGATCCGGAGCAAAAGAATGTTCATGTCCTCAGGATTTTGGCTGCGGCCGCGCTTTACACACTTCCTCGCTTCAAACTCCTTGCTTTCGTGGTGTCTAGGCCGTTCCATTCTGCTTGCCAGACACCGCCGCGTGATCCCCCTCGCCGTTGCTCTTCTCGTCTTTCGTCAAGTCCTTGTGTTCTCCATGTACACTTCCATTCGCTTCGGGCCTCGCCTTTTTTGGTTCTGATTTTTTCCCAGTAGGAGAAGTGCTGGCACTGCAACTCTGCTCGCTGGATGGATGTTGTTCGGGGGAAGACGGATTGCCAGGGCCCTGAGGTGGAAGAAACACGCCAGTACCTGGGCCGGCAAGGTGAGGCGGGGCTGGATGCCGGGGAGGCACCGCCGACCATCCAGTTGGGGCAGCTGGGATGGCAACTGCAGCCGAGAATGGCAGTGAAGGTACAAAAAGCGGCGCCATGCTGTTCGCCGCTGATATTTGAGGGTGAAGGGGCAGTGCCGGTTGAGAACTGGTTGTTCCTGGAACTGGCAAAAATTGCTTAGATACATGAGGGGGAACTTGGTTGAGAGGACGAGATGACCCTGGGCCCCAATGAGGAGTATGGGCTATGGGAGGAGAGGAGAGGCGGGCATCTACGGGCATAATTTTTTTCGGTTGGCATTTCGTGAATGTGACGAGTATCCGCTGCTTGCTTATATGAGGAATCGCGTGCTTGGAAGAATCCGCAACTGGTTCTTGCATCACCAGTAGCGACCTGCCAGCATCATGACCAAGTCAAACAAAACATAAGAAACTGCAAGCAGTGCAACGTTTAAGCCTAACAATTCCACTGAGATGCCAGAGAATCGAGATTATCAAAGTTTACCCAGGCAGAAGGGAGAGGTTGAGAGCCCCTCTGAATTCTCCGGGATGGCTGTTGGTGAAGAAGGTCTTGCCGAAGCTCATATCACAGTCTGTCAAAAATAGCACACAGATGGGACGCCCATACCAACGTGGCCAGGAACGAGGGCGGGAATGGTCACCCTACAAAGAGCAGCATGATTTAGACAACCGCACAAACATGCAACAGGATTCAAAAATAAGAGGTAAGTTGGTGGTTGAGACCTCGTAATAGAAGTCAATAGTGCACGAATCAGGCTTGACAGGCGTGATTTGCATTCTCACTAGACGATCTATGACGACATCTTGCAGTAAGGCGGGTATAGGTTCTACCTTATTGTCTGCACGAATTTGCAAAATGGACATGGATTAAAGGCATGCCAAACAAGACATTGAAGATACTTCTATGAGAAGCACGAGGGAATGAGAACCTGCCTTTATGAATCCCGAGGCTTTCAACTTCAGCTGGCAAATCGGCTACAGCAACACCCAACTGGATTATTTCCCGTCCATGTCCCCTCATGGGTCGTTTTGAAGTTACATACGTTTGACCTGTTTTAGTCACCAAAAAGTTCGAGAACAAATGTGAGACAGAAAACATGCACAGCATTAAGAATACGCGAGCGTGGTCCTGAAATGTGAAGTATTTAACTGGCTTCAAATCTCTGAATCAATTCATCAGCTCACTAAGATGTGAAAGCTGTAGTCTTTGGCTTATTAGGGTATGATGCTCTTTTGATATTGTACAAACTTTTTCAGGAGGTAGATATTATTAATTCTATATAAAAAAATCCTCTATTACTTCGATACAGGGCGAGAGGATGTAAAGGTTGTCTATTGTTCATGAACAAGAATATGCGTCCATTCGTTGTAGCAAGTCATTGACAACATTAGATCATGAAGTGAGTAATTATTCTAAACTTGCCTGGAAATTCGCCGTTTTTCCCAGCTGTCCTCAAATCTTTCACCAGAGAGAGAAGCTTTCTCACTTCAGCATCATCCAACAGATCATATAACTTGAGGCCATCCGCTGAATTAACCTGCACATTATTTTTTGAAGTTTAGGGTCGAACTAAAATAAACTTCATCCCTTAAAAGATCAATGGGAATTTGATCAAAAGGGCTCCCGAGGGAGCTACCATTGTTCCTTCAACCAACTCATTTGCAACGAATGTTTTCGGAATTCCACCTGCTCTCTGCTTCATTTCGTGATTTTTCTCTGTACACATAAAGAAATGACCATTCCCATGGACTCATGCAGTCAGCGTATGGAACAATGTAGGCCGTTTGGAGGGAGAAGCAAGATACAGGAATAAAAAATGGTAAATGGACATTATTACATTGAGCCATCTCAAGTAAAGGAATTTCCTAATCTAAAACGAAAACAGTGCAAAATAAGAATAAACAATAAAAGCACCTTTGGGATTTGGTGTGCATGCCTCGCCTTTATCAGATTCGGACTTTCCGTTATCATGAACAGTTTCCTCTACAGCATCTGCATTCTTCAATGTAAGATCTGCAAGCAGTTTTGAGACTCCACCTGCCCGAGAAAGTTACAAGCACATATGCAATCAGAAAAGCCAACCCCGCTTCCCCTCCATGAAGAACCTCTCTGAGATAAGAGTATTTCCAAACTTTCCAAGAAACAAAGAACAAAAGATCTACATGCTTAATTAATTTACTACACAGAAAACTGATGTTCCATCGAGAACATCATCCGTTCATCCATATGCCAGGTACTCAGCCGTAAAGTAGTCCAGCCATCAAGTCCAACAATATAACACGATGACAAGACACGAGCACAGACAATTTTGTCTGCTGTTCTTGACCAAAGAATCCAGCATACATAATCTATTGTTCTTGGGCAAAGAATTTGGCCAAGTTTCATATTAGAATCTAATCATTCAGATTCCAAAGGGATGAAATAAGAATTTACCGCATATAAGGAAGGAAATCTTGCAAATACAACATGTTTAAGCAACACCCAAGTATTTACTCCAAACGGTAGACAATCATTGCATTAATCCCATCTTTATCTCAAAACTACCTGATAATGCATTCTTCTCACCACATAATCACAAGTAATTCAAGAATCAAGCTTTGGCAGCAAAACAAGCGAACCCAAAACGAAAAACGAAGACTCATATTACCTTTTTCCGCTTCTCCCGTGCCATCGACATTACATCCCTTGGCATCCTCGTCCCTTCTGAGGGCCTCGCCCCATTTCTCCCCGGAGTTCGTTCTCCCACTCTCCTTAACCCTACCCGAACCTAAACTATTACTACCACAGCTAGAACTGTCATTGCTATTGTGACTGTGATTGTAATTATGGGCTTGATTAAAGTTCCATCTCCTGTACTCCTTCCTACCACTATTCCCGGGTCGCATTTGCTGCTGCGGCCGCTGCTGCCGCCGCAAAGCTGCCCGCTTCAACTCGCAAACCACATCAGAGATCGGGAAAAACTGCTGCATATACAAAACCGACGTCCAGTTGCACCTCCTCAAGTTAATGCTGGCGAGGACGCCATCGTACTCCCCGGGATCACCGGTCACCATGAGGTGGTGTGCTAGGGAGTCGATGATCGCATTGGCAGCCGCGAACTCCGCCCTCATCCAGGATATGAACCCGTCCCTCTCGTCGACGTAGTAAGGCTGTGGCAGGACGGGCCTCGGGTGGCCGAGGGGGCGCTGCGGGGGAGGATGTAGGGGGTACACGGCGGAGTTGTCGCCGGCATTTGGCCGCCCCGGCATTGACATCGACCCAGATAAAAGCAGATCGGGATCAAATTCAGCACCTTTGGGGTAAAGAACGCGTCAAGATCGGATCTTTACGTGATGGGTGGGGTCCGGAGGAGGAGGAGAGGTGGGAGGGGAAAGAAAGATGAAATCTTTGTGAAACAGCTGAGAAAGCAGATCAGAAGAAAACCCAACAAGAGATCATCATCTCTTCTTCTTCTTCTTCTCAAGATTGTTAAAGTCAGCTGGGTAGGGGAATCACATCCGCATTTGCCTTACTATTTGTAGTTAGGGACGATGGAGAGAGCCGGGGATTCGCGTTTCTTAGTGCCGCCCCAATCGACAGGTTTTTGGATTCCCCTCAGTTGTTTTGGGTGTTCAGCTGAGGAGTTGTTATTAGGATTTAGCCTTTTTTGTTGTTTCTGGAGCTGTTTGACAAAAATATATTGTTCCCATTAAAAAAAAAAAGGTCACGAGCGAAATTTCGCCGTGGGGTCAAACTAATACCGCGTTTTTTTTTTATAACTCTTAAAATGACACTAAAACATTAAACTATTTTTAAAAAGTCTTTGCTCCGAAATTATACACGTATAATGTAATAATTTGATGTCTTAAAATGACACTGACTAGTTTCGCTTAGATTATTGCATCGAAATATGTTGTTTGAATATGAGGCCTTCGAAAAGTGGATTCTCTGAACACTTAGGTCTTGTTTAGCGAGAGAAAATAAGAAATTTTGGTTTTTTACAAAAAAATAAGGAAATATTTATGTTATTAAAAAATAAAAAAATAGTTTTTTAGTTTTTAAAGTAAAAACAGTTTTTTTTTGCTCTTCTGTTTTTCAAAATAGGAAAAGAAAACAGAAAATGAATCATGTTTTGGTTACCAACGGGCCTTAACTTCGTGCTCTTTGTTCGCCCCCATCCCCATCTTTCGTTGGATTCGTGAATAGCGCCGTATAAATATGTCGTCGGAGAGGTTATGGATAACAGCGGTAGGATTCGGTGCATAAAGTCACAGCCATGGCTGCCGTGAAAGTAGGAGGATGATCAAGGCGTATACTCTGTCGCAGCAGACTCTACTATGGCAAAATTTTTTCCCCTCCCAAGTTTTCATTCGTATCCAAGGGATTAGTCCGTTTTGTTCATCGAATCTCACCTTTTGCATAACAGCTTTTGACATTGCTAATTGTCGCGGGCGAAAATTGAGGAGGGATCCTACTATTTGTTCTGCTCTGGGAGCTCAGTTGCGGGAATCATAGCTATCATGTGAATATATGTAGCTTCGCTGACGATTGCGAGTTGATCATATCCAGAGAGGTTCCCATGTGGACCCGATGCTGTTGTCAACGTCCCAATCGATAACATTTTCTGGAAAATCGCACACTTCATCAATGAGGTCGTCCACGTAACAACAGTCTTGTGGCATCTGGGGAGTCTGGTCACAGAGGAAGGCCACGAGGTTCGTGTTCTCGAGGTGGAGTTTAGCAAGCTCAGCCCTGGCATTGGCCAATTCCACCTGGAGAAGAGTAATCTGGGATTGTAGCTGGGAAGCAACCCCAGCGCAGCCATATACCGGGTCCCTGATCCTCATTCCTGCCTCATACACCATGCTGCTGACTGCATCGGCCCTCTTCGCTTCCGGAAGTTCCTGAAACAAACCATGGCGCAACTTCACATGACGAATTACTTTCCCCCAGGGTCCCAACCAATCCCATGCCCAAAGACAAAACGAAAACCTGTAAGAACTTGATGATGTTGCTGGCCCCGAAAACTCGATGAGCGGCGGCAAACATGGCAGGATCGGAAGGCGGGAAATATGGGGCGAGCATGCACTTCTCGCCGCATCTCCTTCTCAGAGACTTGCAAGCTGCGCAAGGGATGATGACGGCGCGCGGAGGAGGGGAAGAAGAAGATCCAGAAGGAGTAGGGGTCATGGTGTCGAAACCATCCATCGAGATCTCAGTTTCGACTACAGCTTTGATCACTTCAGGGCAAATGAGGAGAGGGTATATAAGTAGGCTTACACATAACACAGAGAGATGAATCAATCAGCTAAGCAAAGACTTTCCACCATAACTCCGAGCTTTTGTCAATTTGACCCAACGATGAAATGAGAGTGAGTGCATTAAATCCCCAAAAGTGGATACGAGCCCGGAGTGATACGGCATCATCGGTTTTTTTGTTGATCCAGAATTGACATCCGGACACATTTTTGACCCGGGAATTCTATTACTTGAATTGGAGGGAGGTCAAAGTAGCACCCAGAATTTGCAACCCCAAATTAAATGAGCGAATGTTACACTTGGAAACAGGGTTTGACCAATCCCAGAATGTAATTTTTTTTTTTTTTTTTTGGTTTGGTTTGGTTTCAACTTATGATCATAAGGCTGAGAGCCCAAACACCAGAAAACTGGACTGCTCCTCATGTTATCCAAACTTGCAGATCAAGGGGTATCCTTGGAATGGCCCAAATGGGGACACTTCTTGCTTAAAACTGAAGTTCTATTACAGAGCTTCACTTCCATCATCGCATCTACAGTCGGACAAATGCCCCCATTGCCTGGGATTTTACTACCTGGTGTCGATTCGGGCTTGCATATGCCCAGCTGTTGTTTATACCTTCTCTGCAGCTTCGCTCATTCTGAATTTTCTGCCGTTTTCTAGGAGAAAGTCCTGCTCCTTGCTTGGAGGCAAGTGTGAACTTTTATGGCGGTGTGTCTTAATCCTTTGTGCTGTTTTGACGACTCGCCAATCAGTAACGATATCCAAAATCATCTCTCTCTGGTTGAACAAGTTCTTCTCCTTCCTTCGTTGTTTCGATCAAGTCAACCACATACATTTCACTCATGCTCCCTGCACTTTGATGGAGGTAAAGTCTACACGTAAATTATTTTGGACCTGTTTGGGCTTGTAATTTCCGACTATGTTATGGGCTACAAGGGTCAGCCGAAGGATGTTAAACAGGAATCACAGTCGAACAAAGATGTTTTAGTCGAACGACTGCACAGTCGAGTGAAGTAGTCGGGAATGGTCCCGTCGAACGACAACGACAGTCGAGTGAAGCAGCCAGTAAAGTCAGGAATGGTCTAGTCGAACATAGCGGTTGGGAGAAGATGAGAACACGAGATGAAAAGCCGAGCGACGGGATTTTGATGGTTACTTCTTGTTCGTTTATATATAAGGATAGTTCAGGTTGTAATAAGACGGACAATCACTTTAGACCCTACGGACACTTGTTGTCACCTTTGGTTTAACTCAATAAGCATTCGATTGCAGTAAGTGTTTTGTTCTGTCGCATTGTTGTTTTCATTTAATATTTCGGTGGCCACCGTTCTTTTCTCATTTTCTGATATCGCACGTGTTAGATTTCTTTTATGCAGACGATGCCCGACTTGTCATTGTCATGATATAATGCATTTGCTCCATCATCGTTGTAGGCACGACAAAGTGATCATGGGGCTATCTGTTTTCGCCTATGCAACACGGCCTTCATCCTCCAAATAATCGAAAAGCCCCGGGCTATCTGTTCTACCACCACGACAGCTTCAAGATCACCCCGTTTTTGTCCGCCTCACCGATGGACGAGGACAACTGAGTTTCGCGGCCATTCCCTCTCGATTTCGCCCTTCCAGATTTCGGAACTGTAACAAAGGCAATAAGGAAATCTTAGGGTAGGGCCACCAGGCATTTGTATGTTTGCATCTAGAGTCAAAGGAATGGCGCAAGCCACGTCCCTTTTGTCTCAAGATGGTCCACCACATTTTGCTATCTGTTGGCCCAAAATATTATATTAGGAGAGGGGTGAATTAGTGTTAAGTCAAATTAAGGATTTCCTTAACGCTTTTTCACAACTCTTACGGCGGAAGAAAGTTGCTGTAAAACAGAATATTTAGTTCAGGCTTATGTAATTACAGAACGTGTGAAATAAACTTCGAAATAAATTCGGGGAACACAAAAGTTTTATAGTGGTTCGGCAAATACCCCTACGTCTATTTTCGGCTGTTTTCACTAATACTTTGACATAGTGATTACAGTGTAGAAGGTAAAACCTTCTGCGACGAAAGAAAACAATTTCTTTAACCACGGGACGGTAAGACTAACTTAACCAATGCAAGAAACTCTTTTACTGAGATTGAGATGCGTCTAAGTCGAATCACAAGGAAATCAACCAGACTTGGCGGGCACAGAACCCTGACTCGAAGCTTCAGCCTTCTGTCACTCAGTAGCGGGCTGTCCTTTCTATGGATTTACGATCAGACTAGATGCCCACGTGTTCAGACGTTGTCCGGTGGGCTTCTCTTTTCGAATTTTCGATATAACCTACAAAACAAAGAAATTACCGTCTACAGGAGGCTGCAGTCCATCACCACTTGCACTGATATGGATTCCTTTTCCTGGACCTACTGTACGCCAGCTCGATGTTACGGACAGCTTCCTCAGCCAAGTCCTTCAGATTTGCAGTCACCGACGCCTGCGGAATGGCTTCATCAATGCACACTTGCTGCGAACTAACATAAAACCAAATAACTAATTACAAAAGTTTGTTCTTTCCTAACCACTTACGCCTGCTACGGACTCCCTCTCTGACCAACTCTGTACACTGACTCGCCAACCAGCGACCCTTCTCCCCAGACCCTGTTGCACGTAGTCCGATGTTACGAACAATGTTCCGGTCGAGTCCCTCGGATCCGAAACAACCAGCGTCACCAAAGCGGCTTCACCAACGCTCAACCTGCTGTAGTCACCTCATACGAAAACGTTCGCCTGAAGAATCTGTCCTGCACACTCACACACACGTTAAAACACCATAATAACGTTGCAAGAATGTCAAAACTTACCACGGTTCACTTTTTTCAACCATTCAAATTATTTTTGAGTTTTTCTTTTATAAAACAGCTCTGACGTTCTGTTATTAAGGAAGTTTATTTTACCAAATTTAAATTGCGACCATATGCATTCCCATAGTAAAATCAATCGGACCATTCTCAAGATATCGCATTACTGAAGGTTGGAGCTAGATTCGATCAATAGCCTTCTATAGTTGGAAAGAAATAATATTTCATTCCCAACCTGAGAAATTTGATCATGGGCTAGTGCATATATCCGTTTGGGACTATCCAAAATTAATTTTATATTAATTGAATAATTTAATCCCACGATAGAGAACTACAGAAAGTTCGACCAGAATAGACAATCAACCTTCTATATAAGGAAATAATTAATTATTTATTTCCAAAATGAAAAAATAGTTTGTCTTGTATCTGGATGAAATTCATGTAAATTGTTTAATTGGAAGAGATTTCTGAATACCGTTCTCTCTCAGGTTAGATAGAAATTTCCAAAATTGATAAGATAATTTATTTGATTAGGAAAAATATTTTATTTTTGACTTTTAATGGTTTGTCTTACCAGGTAATTAGTTTAATATTAATTCAAATAGTATTCTCGTGAGTATTCTTCTTTTGAATTAATAAATTAATTAAGATAATTAATTATTAAAATATCTAATTACGAAAATATTTTCTAATCATATCATTTGATTTGAAATGATCGATGTAAAAAATATTTTCGTGATATTTTTCTTTTACTAGGAAGTATATAATTGTTACAAGAGGTTATATCTTCTATAAAGTCATAACAAGTTAATCTGCTCTACGATTCATCGTCAAAACTCTATCAACACCGTCTCTATTATTTCTTTGTCACGGGCCTTCTCTATCAGTGGTGATGATAATATGGAAGGTATGGCCAATTTAAAATAAAGGGTCACATTCAGTGTGGGGGGACACCTTGCATTTGCATCATCATTCAATGTCTACTGATGTTGTTGCATTGCAGCTCAATTATGAGGAGACACTTCCATCCCTTAAATGGGGTTGTCTAGAGATTATGGATTTCAATTGATCAAAATACAAATCTCTTCGACTTTTAGGCTTCCTGGACTTATTCCTACTTCTTTCCGTCCAGATTGGCACCGGACTCCGCAACCGCGTCATCGGCCTTCTCAGTGGACTTGTACAGACATGCACATGCTAGGAAATAACCAAAGTTTGTTAATCCTATGGCCGCGAGTACCCAGTACACGAGGTCCAGCCTCCCCTTGTCAAGATCCTGCGGCAGCCATGTCGTTCTTGTTCTGAACATGTCTACTGATCCTATGCTTACGTAATAAGCGATCCCTATTATGGCCCCGACTATTGCCGTCGCGCTGCTCTTCAGCGACTCGGGAAACTCGCGGTAGAAGAAGGATAACTGCCCTGGGAAGTGGAACGCCTCCCCAATGCCCACCAGGATTAGCTGCGGAAACAGCCATAGGACGGACATTGAGACGGTGGTGGAGTCAGGATTTGAGTGGCTTGATGTGTGGAGCCTCTTGGACTCCACCAGTGCTGACACGACCATCCCGAGTATGATGAAGACATGGCCGACCCCAACCCTCTGGAGGAACGTCGGGGGTGAGCCGGACAGTTTTTGGCAGGCGGGGAAAAGTAAACGGTCTATGAATGTGAGCCAGATGGTGGCCGAGAACATGATCAGTACAAGGACTGAACCAGCTGGGATCTCGAAACTGGATCCCAGTCGGCGGTTGACCGTCAGGGCCTGGAGGACAGTCATGCTGTTCTGAACCGCGATCGGGGTGCTCAGCAGAATACTGCTTAGCCACAGTGGTGATACTCCAATCAGCATCTTAAGATCTTCCACTTGCTGAACCGTGCATAGCCTCCATCTCTTTACTATCACGCCGTCAGAATTCACATCTCCCTCCATTTTTATGGCCGCGCGGTTCAAGAATCCAAACTTTTCCCGAGGAATCAGGGCAAGTTCCCCCTTGGACTTCTCTTGTATCCTGGAATAGTACGCATTACTGTCCGATGGAATCGGAAGCTTCCGTTTCCTCAGTGCAGCGACCAGAACACAGGCCAAGGATGTGAATGGGCTACCCTGCGGCTTGATGTGGCGATAGCAACGGTGTCCGATCAGGAAAACTGCGAAGCCAATGAGATTGGCCCCCGCGGACATCCAGAATCCAAGCCTCCAATTCACACTGTCCTCGATGTAGAGAAGCAGCGTGAGGCCTGTGGCAGTCCCCACGTACTGAGAAAAGAAGGACCAGTTGAAGAAGGCCCCCTGCTGTTTCTCGTCGTCGAATTGGTTTGCACCCAGAGTGGTCATTGTGAATCGTGCGCCGCCCACTCCTAGGACTGAAAGGGTTATTCCAAAGTAAAGGGTAGCAGACTGAATCTTTGATGGAGGATCGCATATGCTCGATCCAGCTGTGCACTGATGAGGCCTGAGGGAAACCAGGGTTGCGGTCAAGGATATGATCACTATTCCCTGCAAGATGCAACCGAACCCAACAAAACCTGAGATCGAGAAGCAAACCACTTAATCCAAGACACAAAAGACGATGATTACCAGGAAACTGATCAAGGAAGATACGGACGCGACAGGGAAGCAGCCGAAGTAGGAATCGGAGACTATGGCTGCTATTATAGGAAGAAAACACATGCAGCCGTTGACTACATTATAAATCTGGGCAGCAACGATGGGCTCGAAGTTGAACTCGTCGATCAGATAGACGATCAGGTTCGCCTGCCATCCGGACATTGCGAGCCCCATGAAGCCCACAACCACTGTCCAACTCAAAGAACAAAACAATCTCAAAAATTCATCCCCCCGGCCCCCCAAAGCAAGATGAAAGGAAAGTATAAGTACAGAAACACAGTACCGCAGATGAGTAGGAACGAAACCCGAGCACGGTCCCTCCGTCCGGGGAAGCATCTTCCTTCTTCTATGTTGCCGGCAACCAGCATCATCATCCTCAGATCGCAAACTTAGGAACGAAAACGAGGTAGTTCGAGTATATGGTGGTTCGACAAGCGAGCGAAGCCTGGTCTTTTTAAATAGAAACACGAGCATGGATACAGCACGGGAGAGATATTTAGGATTTGTTTAATGACTTAATAAGTGAGACTCTAAGACTGATCTTAGCTTTCGTGTGTGGGGGACTGCAAGTTGTGAACTAGGGTCGGGCATGATGATTCTTCCATCCTTTTATTACTGGTCCGACCTTTTGACTTTCCTTTGAAGATAGGGCAGGGTAATAGGAAAATTATGTTTGTGCTGGTGGTGGGAGAATTCATTGAAACTGGCCCAATTTGCCAATGTCAATGCACACGCATGAAGAACCTGCACGCACATTTGATGAAATCGCACGTATTAATAAAATTAGTTTGATAATTTGGAAATGTCCAAATCAAAACCTAATCGTTTTCGATACACAAAAAGCAGGACAGGTTTGGCCGGGAACCGAAGCTTATTCAATGACTGAATTTTTTACTTGTGGCAGTTGTCTAGCCAGAATAGAAAACGACCAAATGGACCACGATGTCTGTCGACGACACACAAATAAGCGAGTTAACGCACACGTTTTGTCGTGACGTGACAAAATCTTAATTACTTTACCGCAATGTCGGAGAAGGCGAAGTGATCCCCCTGCTGTGATAAGCCGGTGGCAGCGCAACCCTCCACTTCCTCAGCTCTGCGACCACCACGCGCACCAGGGACGTGAAGGGGCTCCCCTGCGGCCTGTCGAGAATTGGGAAGCTCTTGCTTTGTCACGGGACTCTTGAAGGCCATCCTCGACATTGTTTGTTGATATAATCTGGTTTTGATGATGACAAATGTTATGTATTGCTAATGTGTTATTTAAGTGTACAGAAGAACAGGTCTTCAGGTGTAGAAGCTTGTCTCTGTTATCTGTGCAATACGTAAAAGAGTTATGTGGAGAACTGCAATGGGGGAAACGATCTAGCCATCAGAAATAGTGTTCTGAGGACGATTTACTATCGAGTCCACTATCCCTATTACAGAGATGAGCATATGTGTCACGGTTTCTATAACTCTCCTTGTTGAAGTACTTACTACGGTTTACAGAACGGTATTTCTGTGAATAACGATTTCCTTAGTGGAGATTGTTCAATATGCGAACACGTGAGATATTTATCTCATACGTCCTTAAGTTAATTCTTATTAAATTAACTTTGGCATCACGTCCCGGTTCATTCCGTGGACCTTGAGTTGTTTTGGAAAGATTTATTTCCTTAACTACCGTGATCCCATAATTATGAAATTTGGCCACAATCGTATAAGGAAAAGTGTTGATTCTGCTGTCGCAGAAAACAGCTTCTGAGCAGAAGACATTATCTCTTATTGGGTGATTAATCTGGTTTATTATTATCTGATATTACTAAGGATAATGTTTTGTGTTCTTGGAAGTTTTCCCACAGGATCGTATCATGGAGAAAATGGCAAGTGGATCAACTAGCCATTGGTGATTGATTAGGAAACTTCATTCTGCGGACAAGCTTAAATGCAAGAGTGAAGCAACACTTCGAAATTGTCGTTCTACCTGAAAGCTTACCCGAATCCTTGTGCCTTCACCATTGCAAAAGCTGAGAGCGTCCGTCGTGCATTCACGGAGCCGATCACCTCTGAGAGATAGCGTCTTCTGTAGCTGTAAACTGTTGGTGTTGTAGTTGCTAATTCTGTTTTGTACAGGTTGTTAGTCACACAGGTTGTCTGCAGGGGCAGGTGGTAGCCGTCAAGCCACGGGCTCAGTGAGGAGCCGGAGTCAGACACGTTGCGTGCGGGTTGAGTTAGTCATGTGTGTACGTGCAATTTGTTAGTCACATTTCTGACAGAAGTGTGCATCTGTAAAGTCCCTTATTCTAAACATCGTGAATACGCCCTAATTAGGGTGATCGCTGGGAGAGTGGACGTATGCATTGTTTGCCGAACCACTATAAATCTTTGTGTCACACACATAAGATAATTCATCTCAGAACTAAGAATCTGTTCAGCAGATCCAATTTCTGCAATATGACAGAACCACGCTTCTGTGATCGAAAAAGTATTAAAACTCTTAAGACACTAATTCAACCCCTTCTTAGTGCAATCCTATACCAACATTGTTGCTTCACGCGAGTGGTGCTGCTGGTTTGGAGCTTCCCATGACTCTTGGGTGCTGGAATTGCAGGCTCTAGCGGATGAACCTATTCCTCATTTTATAGCGGAGTGGGCTTCACCTAGTGCTAGTCTTCTGTACAGTACATGCCATTATGCGCCCACATCTGGACGTAACATTGTTATTGTTCGGCTATAGGACCGCAACGAGCGAAATGCTTGGACTTGCGAAATGACCGAATTGGATTCAAACCTTATTAGATGGTTTTTAGAATCGAGTTGGAAGTATTGTATTCGACTGGAAAGCTTTTTTTTCCCCCTAAATGGCGATGCCCTCCACTCCCTGCTAAGCAGCTTAAGAATTTCTCGTCCGGATGTACGGAGTCCACTACTCGGAGATTCCAATTTTCGTGCAACGATGGTATCGTGCCATGTAATTCTCCTCATTTCTCAACCATCGAATGTGATTCTGGTGGCACTGTCTGCACTTTCCCCCACTTTCTCTTGTTCTGTCTTTGGTTCACATATGATTAGATCAACCCCATATTGTTTAGTTTACGATATGCTCAAGTTCTGTCAATGCCATCGTGCTTATTCCGAATTGAGCTCCAGACCCTACTGGTTTATCATATCCTTCATCTGTGATTCTTCGGAGCGCCGAGCGTCACGTTGTAGCCAATTAAAGTAAAAGTGAAGGGTCATGCCAACATATGTCATCCCAGTAAAACAGCGGAAGAATATACCTCGAACAAGTCCAACAAATTACTAAGGACGAATTACCGCATGAATTGTATTACGAATGTCGATCTGGTTGAGTCGCTTATCATAATTGTGACCACGCGTTATACGAACCACAATTAGGTTTCCATGATGTTACGCTCTCTTAAATCCGAGTGTTTAATGCATTTAGTGTTTTCTCTCAAAAGAGTGTCTCTTGGAAATAAGATCCTTAAGGAGTTGCGTCCGTTCATGACAAAACTCTTGGAAAAACTTCTTAGCTAAATGGTTATGTCCTTTCATGAGAAAACTCTAGGCCAAGGGATCGTGTCCTTTCACGATGCATCCTTTCAATTAAAGAAATAAATAATGTCGCTTATGGACATATTTTTCCAACAAAAAGAAAAGAAATGCATTCGTTTTTATTAAACAAACTTACACGAAAACAAAAACTACTGAAGTCACGAAATGGAGAAAGCTACCGCTCGTGAGGACAAAAGGCCAGAGTTGTGGATTTGTCTGTCCCTTTACAGGAAATAAAAACACCTATTTATATTAAAATAAACATAACCACCAAGGTTTCTCGGAGAACAATCGTCAATGATTATGGGAGAACTTGAGAAATCGTCACGAACGTGGGTTGAAAAATAATATGCCTAAATCGTTATCCTCGAACTCAACAAGATGAAAATGCCTCGATCACGATCTCGAGTTGCTGTGGAGCGTTAAAAACTTGATCTCGAAAGGTTGTAGAAGGCTAGAAACTCAGATATCGAAATGGTGTAGAACTCGATTGCTTGAGGGATTTTCCCACGTATTTTGATTACATTTTTTAACAGAATCCTTATTTATCTCCATGCTACATATTTTTCTTTCCTATAAAATTAAGATATTTCATTAATTCTCTTAAAATAATTAATTTATTAAAACATGATTGTCTTCGCTCCTCGACTAGTAATAAATAATCTCTCCTTTATCGAATCCATAATATCATCTCGATTGCCCAAAATTTCAACGCGTAAACAAGTGATTATAGGCACGGTTTCTTCTACACGGGTTTTTGACGAAAAGACGGGGTAAGTGAACTATTTTTGCTACCTCCGAGCCAGGTGCATCTAAACCACGCAATCTTTCCCAGGATACAAAGGCTTCCGATTCAAGAGCTCCATGTAAATGCATCCCACTGACCAGACATCGATTGCGACGGTGTCGTCGGAAGGGTTCAGCAATAACTCCGGAGCACTACACTGGTCACAACGTATTCCGTCATGAACTCGTTCTCTGCGATCGGACAAGCTAACACGAAGTCGCAAAACTTGAGATCACAGTCTGCATTGGCCTTGAGATTGCTCGGTTTCAAGTCTTGGTGGATGACATTCGCAGATTGTATATACTTCGGAACTCTTAGAATCTGATACAAGAAGTACTGCCAGAAAAGCCAAATTTAGATTCACTTTGTTGATTTAACTCCGAAAACTTTTAAAATGAACTGGTCCGATCAAAGGTTTGGCTTGAAATGACGATGTGGTGAAGATCAGTGTCCATGAGTTCGTAGCGACGTACCTGTAAGGAGTCCGCGGCATTAAAAATCTGGAAAACAGAGTCCAAACACAATGTTTTCTTGTTAGCGAGATGAGAATTGGGAAAAATTTGATAGAGATCACAAGGGTTGACTTGTGTCGCCAGGGGAACAATCAAAACGATAGCAAATTATCAATAAATTTAAGAGCTGATGTAAACACAGCAGGCAGGCGGGGTTCATGCCTTCCGTCTTTGGCAGAACAACAGTCATGTTTAAAGAGAAGAGACTGATAACGAGCAGGAGGCAATGTTCTATTCACTAAGATAAAAGCAACGATAGAACAGTACATGGCTCCAGGAATTCTCCAAATCCAGTTTCTAATCAAAAGGAGAGAGCCTAGAGAGGTTTCTGAAGATGGGTGACCCAAGCAGCCAACTCGAACTACAGTTCTTCCCACGACCATCTCCAGTTGCTCGCCTACAGTTACTCGTCCGCAAACCTGCATAAGATAGAATCCAGAAATGAAAGCATCTACTTGATGTTTCTGAAGACAACTAGGTGGCTCGAGAGAACTACCCGAGCTCAGAGAGCTTCAAATGGGCTTCGGCATAGTCTGCAAAGAAGGCATCTTCATCCTGGGGCATGTGCAGTGAAAAGCAGAAGATGAACATTTAGTCAGAATCTCTGACTGCAAATTTAGCTGAACAAGAACAAGGTAATGAAGTGTTTTTGTGCACGTACAGAAGCATATTTCTCCACAAGTGGCCGGAAAGCAGGGTCTGACAGCAGAGCCTTGTCAGTTGGGAGCTGGAGAAGCCCTTCCTTCTCTCCAGACAACAACTCACTACATCGTGGACAATCATGAAAATTAGAGAAGTTTCTACAATGACAGTTTCAAGAGTTGCTGAAACAGTAAAGTCAACACGTAGAGCAAGTGGCTAACGTGAAGTATGAGTTGTCAAATATGAGGGGGTTCTTGGTCCAGGGACCCTCGAATCCAGATCTCTCCTTGTGGCACCGTCCCTGTGAATTTATAAAGTTAAGTGCCTCAGGACTATTTTACATGATAGAATAAGTAGAATTCTGTTCTTAACTGGACTCTCGTGAAAGGTCTAATACACGATGAGTAGGCATCGTTACGATATTTCAAACGATCAAGTTGGACAATAAAATGTAGATCTGGAAGAATCTATACACACAATCCACTCCACAGATCCATGGGAAAATATTACTGTCCAAAGCGAGATTTTCAATGCAGAAATCCTTTGATTACGGAGAGCACTTACCAGGGTGTGCCCACCCGAGAGAGCAACAATATCCTTATCACTAAGACCCATCTGAACAGTGAACACATCCCTCAAGTGGTCACAGCCTAGAAACATAGCGAGATTGCAAAAACTAAAAGATGCATTCCAATAAGAAAGCAGCTGGAAAAAATGCCCAATTATGTTTCAAACAATAAAATCTGAGAATGCCATAAACTGACCTTTGGTGGCATCAGGAAGACGTCCCTCAGGAGGTGGATTGGGCTTGTCCTGTATTGCAAGTCAGCATGTAAGAACACAATACCAAAGCCAAATCCACCGGCAATAGCATGATCACCTTATTATACGTAGACACTCGGCAGGCAACAAATGCAAACATAGCCAGACGACATTAGTAATAACTTCTAAATCAACAGAAAAAGATGCAAGCCAACTCAGCGGGAAAATGACTTAGATGTTTAGAATGCCACGAACAAATCTCGCATGCCAAGCTGTAACAGGAGTCTCCAACTATAAAAATAAAAAGCAACACAGCTCCACTGACCTCTCTTCCTGGGTGAAAGGGAACTTCAGGTCCCCCAGTGACCTCAACAGCAACCACACCAGCTAGCTGCATTTGGAGATGAACACTCATTTCATCATTGACCTGGAAAGACGCCAGAAAACACCCTGCAAACCAGTATTATACCTGATAGAAATCAGCATAAGTGATAATTGGGAACTGATTCTTGATCGGCTGCAAGAGCCTGACAGCAATGTCGAGACCGCTGTTTGCGCCATGAGCCAGCTCTGAAGCATGTTTCATGGTCCCGAACGGACCTCCAGTCTTTGTCTTGACATCAAAAGTACCAGCCGAGTGCCAACTGCGCGTCATTAGTCAAGGTTAAACAATTTCATAAACATACCCGAAAGTAAGAATTTACGGATATACAGAAACTATTCTCAGTTACAAAAAGAAAATGTCAGTACAGCAGGCGATCTAGAATCATCTGAGGTCATAAACTACTAGCAGTAACAAGTACCAAGTAGCATGCCCACAACCATAAAATAGCTTATATGAACAAATAATTCAACCCAATTAATTACTTCTAAGGAGTCTACACAACGAGCATACGTAGCAATCGGACGGATCGGTCAACCCAAAATAGAATCATTTTGAAGTACAGGAACCGTACGCTATGCGAAGCATGATGGGAGCACAGTTCTTCTCGGCGATCAGGCCTCTGAGCTTCCTCTTGGCCTTCTCAATGGCCTTCCTATAGTCCTCGCTCACGGTAGGATACTTCTTCACCATGATTGCAACGACAACCTACACAACACACAAGTCCCACGTCCATGATCAGGACCACGACGACGGACCGTGGAGAAAAACGAGCGACGCGAACGGAGACGATCCATCGAGAGGGGCAGTGTTCGCGCACGAAACGGATCACGTCGGAAATATTTGGCAATGGACTCACAGTAATTGTATTGTGGTCGCCAGTAAGAAGATGTACAATTTTATTGAAATTAAATACAAGTCTTACAATCTTAATGAGTAAAGGAAACAGGGCTTACAGCCATTGAAAAACGGAAAACAAGTGCAAGTATTGACAACGTCGTGGAAATCCGTGACGGTGGGGAACTTGTGACGAAGGCCTTGGAAGCTCGCTCCGTCGGTGGTGGTTGCTGGCGGGAGGCTGTGACGAAGGCCCTACGAGCTCACTCCGTCGGTGGTGTCGCTGGCGGGGAGATGACGGCAAAGGCCCTACGAGCTCACTCTGCTGGTGGAAAGGGGGGTTGACCGATGAACCGGGTCAAGGTGTCTAATTTCCTAAGGTTGACGAACAAACTTCAGTGTTTTGGCTGGGTGTATTCGTCCCCTGTTTTGGAAAATCCCTCTGCTATTTATAGATGATTTGTACGCGTAACAGATAAATCTTTTATAGATGGTGTTACAGATCGTGATCCCTAATGTCGTGGGAGTGTCTCAACAACCCCCTTGTTATATGGGATCACGTTCCTGGATATTTAAGATCAGTTACGATCTTTAGCAAACGTGATTAAAAATGAATAAATTTATTCCAACCTCGTCGACTTGACCGACCTGTACGGACTGCGATCGACTTGGTCGACTTTATCCAGGATTCCGTCGATTCGACTCTACTAGTAGACCTAACTACTGTTAAGTCATCTTGATTGGCTTTGATCACCATGTTCCTTCATCGTGAGTCGACTTAGTCGACCCCGTTTATTAGTCGACCTAGTCGACTTTGTCATAAATCGACCTAGTCGATTTCATCGTGAGTCGGCCTAGACGATTACGTCTTGGGCTCGAAGTATTACTTGAGGGAGTACTGGGTTCCTGTTCTAAACCCAGGCCCAAAATTAATTGCCATGTCAACATAAGCCCCCCTTTTTATGCTGGGTTGGCTATGCCGACTCAGCAAAAATCATACCCTATATAAAGGAGAATCGTCGTCCTTTTCCCGCACTTTCCTTCCTTGCTCAACACTTCTCCATCTTCTCCACGAAACCAGAAACCCTCATTTCTGAGAAAACTCTTCGTCTCCCTCCTTAAAAATCCTCCGATCCTTGAAAAGATGTCGACTTTTGAGTCTTTCGAGCTCCATAATCAGCGTGCGGGACCAGCCGGACCCATTCCGGTCGCGGAGGAACAAGGATCTGGCGTCGCTCTCGGACCTATCCTGCCGGAGCATCTTTTCCCGGGGACGGTGCCGCTCAACTATCTCATCACTGAGAAGCCCATCCCGATTTGCCATCCCAACTTTGTCGATCCCCTCAACTGGGAAGGTCAGGGATCCTTCTTGTGTTTTCCTTCTGCGTCTAAATCTGAGATGGTGGAATGGCTCGAGATGTGGGAGGAGCACTTCACAGAAAAGTTTAGGAATCAGAAGATCCTGAGGTTCTTTAGGATGTCCGTAGCAGATAAGAGCTGTGATCCTAGAGTTTGCTCGGCAATGTTGCCTTTCTGGAATTCTGCCGTCAATTGCTTCTATTTCCCGGAGGGTCCCATGTCTGTTACATTGGCAGATGTGAAGATTTTGACCAGGTGCAAAGTCAATAGCCTCCCTGTTCGTCAATATTCTCAGGCAGGCGATATTAATCCCAAGGGCGCCCTCCAGTACATGGAGGTGGTAAACAGGCACTTAAAAATGGCCTCAGTAGGCAAAGGGCCAGATGAAAAGCTGTCGACTGAGCGTTTTGGCGCCCGGGAGGAGGTCGAGTTCCTCAGCACCTGGTTAAGCAAGTTTGTCTATTGCTTCCCAGGGAAGAAGGTCAGCCACACTGCTTATCCAGTGGCCAACTTTCTGAGGGAGACTAATGAAGACATCTCTTGGGGCCCCTTCATTCTGGGTCTTCTTTACCACGATCTGGACAGAGCGACGACTCAGATCAAGCCGTTTCCAAAACATCCAGCAGGAGGGTTGCTCTGGTTAGTTCACCTCTGGTCGGCTATGTGGATGCCAGGATTGACTGGGTTCAAGGGCCCTTCGACGCCCCTCGAGTCTGCTTATTATGGGGAGACTATCTTAGAGCAGTGCTGTCAGCGGAGGGATCAATGGCTTATGACATCGATCACCGGCCACATGAAGCACATCGTCGACCTCGGCAGGGCAGATCGACGCAGCTGGGCACCATGCGGCAAGACGTTTGCTCAGGAAGTTAAACTTCAAACTGCTTATGGTTTCTGGGATGGGGTATTGACCCGCAGGGACTTACCAGTTATCTTCGACGGCTTCCTAACCTTTGAAGCTTATAATCCTCAGCTGTGTGCAAGGCAGTTTGGGTTCATCCAGGGTGCAGCAGTTCCACTTGCCGACCCTACCGGTGGCTTGTGCGGGGACAGAATGAAGAGAATTGCGTGCAAGCCGATCTCCCCAAAGACCCTCGACTTGCTCAACAGAAAGGCGCAGCTCTCCCATATAGCATTCCAGTCTGGTACCTCCGCCTGTTTCGCCACACAATTCTTCACCGTGCTGTGGTCGACTACTTATGAAGAGCTGCGGGCTTTGATGCATTTCTTGGAGGTCTCCAAAGAGCCTGATTTTTACCTCAGCGACGCGCATATCAAAGCGAGAGGTAAAGGCTTTTAGCTTTACTTTAAGAGTATTGGGTTCTTAGTAGTAATCGCGAGCTTTCTTCTTTTCAGGATCGACGATGCCTCAGGGCTCTGGAAAGTCCAAGCCTAAGGCTCCCCTTGCTCCTGCTCCTTCTAGGCCTAAGTCGACTGGCAAGGGGAAAGCTAAGGTGGCGAGCCCCGGGGAGACAGCTGTAGGTGAACCCTCTAAGGCTCGACCCAAAAGCGCTCCAAAGCGCAAGGCGATCGAGGCAGGAGATCTCGAAGAGATGCCTTTATCCCAGAGGAGGAAATTGGTGAAGGTACCAGCCTCAGTGGCGGCCCCTCTTCCCAAGTCGCCGACTATCGTAGCAGCGACTTCTCCTTCGAGATCGCCAGCAGCGGCGGCCCCAGTGAGTTCACCATCTGCTGCGGTGCCTGCGACCTTAATGACGGTCGGTGTCGCTCGAGGAGCGACTACAGAGGTATGACTCTACTGGTTCTAATTCATCTTGAACTTCTGTATCTAACCCGCACTATATTGCTTAGGCCGCCGCGTCCACCGGCGGTGCTGACCAGCCTACTCCGGTTGTAGTCGAGACGGGTGCAACGACCTCAAATGTCGAGGTGAGCTCGACTTCCTGCTAGGATATATTACTCTAGTTCATATATGAACTTTGGTTTTATTACACTCTACCCCAGGAGGAGCAGGTTCCTGAGGCCCTGCTACAAGAAGGAACTACTACAGTTGTAGTCGATCCTTCAATTCGGTCGACGCGAGAGGGAGCGCCCCCTCCGTCGATGCGAGAGGAGGAAGAGCAGAGCGTTCCTTCTTCTTCAGTCCACACTCCTGTGCCACCAATGGTACGTGTTCTTCTTTTACCCAAGGCATGGGGTTGTTATCGCGGTTCTAACCGCGACACTTCACAGGCTCGTCCGAAGAGAGTGAAGGCGACTGCTGGTCGCAAAAAGGCTCCTACTCCCCCCACTTCTTCGGGCGAGAGTTCCGAGGATTCACTACCTTCAGAAGTAAGTATTCGATTGTATGGAGGTGTTGACTGTTCGGGGATATTGTGCCTTAGCAACATTTCATTTCTTGTTCTGCAGGCTCCTGCTGCAGCGACCTCGACTGTCGACCCATGGATGAAGCTTCACCAAGACATTGAAGAATTCTGCCAGCTTCTGCTCACTGACCCCTTAAACGTCGACGAGTTTGAGAAGATGCAGAAGCTGCTGAAGGAGATCGAGACATCCCCTCGGGTCACAGACGAAATATTAGGGGCCTGCAAGAACTTCAGGTCGACGTATTGGACCCATTGGAAGGATTACTACGCCGACCTGCTCACCTACGACTTGACCGACTCGAATATTCGATCGATCAATGACGCTCGAGAGCAGGCCTCTAAAGCTGCACAGGACGCCCGCCAACGTTTGGTTGATGTGCAAGAGAAGCTGACCGAGGCAGAGAGACAGATAGAGTTCTACACGAACCTAAAGAATGACCTGACTCGGCAGCTTGCATCGATCAATACCCAAGAAATCGAGGAGCTGGAGGCTAGCGCGGAGAAGGACAGAGAGAAGGTCGTCGACCTGTATGCCCAGCGAAACAGGGTGAACGCGAAGCGACGAGCTCGTAAATCCCTCGCCCTCGATTTTAGAGACGTTGGCGGGTTATGGAGGCTAAACTTGGACTAAGAACGACGCAATTCGGTTATTTTTGCTTTACTGAATAAATCGAATATCTTGTTTCTCGAATGAATTTCTGCCCACTATGCTAAATTCATTCTTCCAAACAGCGTTACTGAAGCCTAGCACGATTTTCTTAGAAATTAAGCGCTTCCCAAATTAATGGAGTCCTTTGTCTTAGGATTTTATGATGAGCTTCCCAGATAGTCGTGCGGTAGGGTTTAAGGTATTTACCATTGACCTTCAATGGGTGCCTATCCCCTTCTCTGGTCATGAGTCGATACGTATTAGATGAGTATGTTTCGCACACTTCATATGGGCCCTCCCAATTAGGAGACCACTTTCCCAGGACTTGGTCCTTTGATTTGAGGGGTAGGATCATCTTCCATACTAAGTCGCCCACTTTGAAGCGCTTATGGACAACTTTTTTATTATAATGCCTAGCAATTCTCTGCTTGTGTACCTCGAGTCTATCTATTACGTCGAGTCGCTTCTTTTCCAATTCTTCTAAAGCGAGGTACATTGCCTCGTCTTGCAAATCAGGATGAGCTACCCTGAGCGACTTGTATCGAATCTCAATAGGTAGGACAGCATCTTGCCCATATACTAGCGAAAAAGGGGCTTCTCCTGTGCTGCCTCTCTTGGTGACTCTTAGAGCCCACAAGGTGTCTTGTAATAGTTTGTGCCATTCTCTTGGATGTGCACCAACCATTTTCTGAATGTTATTCTTTATGAGCTTATTAGTAGCTTCGGCTTGTCCATTCGACTGGGGGTAATAAGGTGTCGAATTAGTGATTGAAAAGTTGAACTCGGCAGCGAATTCACGCACCTTCTCATTATTGAAAACGGTGGCATTGTCTACTACAATATTCTGGGGAATCCCAAACCTGTAAATGATGGAAGATCTGAGAAAGTCGATCACCTCTTTGTGGTCAATTTTCTTATATACTTGAGCCTCAACCCACTTAGTAAAGTAGTCAGTGGCGACTAGAATGTAGGCATCGCCTTTACTCGAGTGTGGGTGAATTTCTCCGATTATATCCAGGGCCCAAGTTCTAAATGGCCAAGGTTTTATGACTGGGACTAAGTTGGACGCTGGGGCCCTTGTCACCGGACCATGTTTTTGACACTCTTGGCATCCCCTAGCCATTTCTATGCAGTTCTTTAGCATTGATGGCCAGTAAAAACCATGTCTTTGGATGGTCCAAGACATTTTGGTGCCAGATTGGTGAGACCCGCATAAACCCTGGTGAGTCTCCAACATAATTGGGGTCGCTTCGTCTAAGTCGACGCACCTTAGTAGGACTCCTTCTTTGGTCTTTCTGTAAAGTACCCCATCCATAAGGGTATACGACAAGGCCTGAGTTTTGATTCTTTGGCTCGCCTTTTGCGTTGGGTTGGATAGGAAGTCGGTGATTGGCCTCCTCCAATCTTTATCGTTTGTCATTATGTTCAGAGTGAACGCGTCGCCTTGGGGAGCTAGGTGGGAAGCTATTTCTGGGATACAATCGCTTCCTCCTCTAGGCTTGTACCCTGAAGCTTTTTGGGCTAAGTCGTTAGCGATTGTGTTCTCCTCCCGGCCTACAAAGAGGAAAGTAATTGCTTCGAACCGCTTAACCAACCTTTGAGCGACTTGATGATAGGGTGCGAGTTTCTCCTGACATAGAGAGTCGCCGTTCACCTGGTTAATAACCAGTTGAGAGTCTCCCATTACTCTGGCTTTCCTGGCTCCCAAGGCTAACAATTCCTTCAAGAGCGTGATCAACGCCTCATACTCGGTCGCGTTGTTTGTATGAGTCGCCGACAAACGATATGCTAGGCGAACGTCCTTTCCTAATGGCGAAAGTATATGGAGGCCTATACCTACGCCGGATTTTGCCGAAGATCCATCAAACCAAGCTTGCCAGACATCCTCAAGGGATTCCTCTTGATCGATTAATGTAGATGGATCGTGATTTACTAAGAAGTCGGCTAAGGCCTGCCCTTTCACCGACTGTTGAGGTTTGAAACGCAGATCGTATGCGGACAGGACCAAGCTCCATTTACTAATTCTTCCAGTCAATAGGGGACTTTCGAAAAAGTATTTTATGATTGGAGACTTGGCAATAACATGAACCTCTTGGGATCCGATATAATGTCTCAGCTTCTTAACAGCATAAAAGACTGACAGGCACAACTTCTCATTAATTGTATAGCGCTTTTCTGTAGCAGTCAGTTGTCTTGACAGATAGTAGACTGCTCTCTCAGTTTTGTCCTCTGCCTCTTGGGCTAACATGGCGCCGATGACTGATTCGGTCGCTGCCACGTAAAGCAGATAGGGCTTTCCTATCCGAGGAGGGGCAAGCACAGGCGGTTTCATTAAGTACTCCTTTAAGCCTTCAAATGCTTTTTGGTGTTCGTTGCTCCATACAAAATTTCCCTTCGCCTTTAATAAAGTCGAGAAAATTTCTGTCCGTCCAGCGACGTTACCAATAAATCGCCTTAGGTAATTGACCCTTCCTAAGAAAGCCTGTAACTGTTTCTTATTACTCGGAGGGTTCAATCTTTGAATGGCGTTCACTTTGTTCTGGTCGACTTCTATGCCACGTTGATGAACTAAGAAACCTAGGAAATGTCCTGCTCTGACTCCGAAGGCACATTTGAGAGGATTTAGTTTGAGCTGATGCTTTCTCATTTGAATGAAAGCATTTCTAAGGTCATTAACATGTGACTTCTCGTCTTGTGACTTGACCACTATATCGTCTATGTATACTTCGACCGTTTTGCTAATCAAGGCATCAAATATAGCGTTCATGGCCCGTTGGTAGGTTGCCCCAGCATTTTTGAGTCCGAATGGCATGACTACCCATTCAAAAATGCCTAAAGGACATCTGAACGTAGTTCTATGGATATCCTCTTCGGCTAGGAAGATTTGGTTATATCCTGAGAAACCATCCATGAAGGACATAATTTGGTGCCCTGCAGTCTTGTCGACTAAATCATCTGCGATGGGCATAGGATACTCATCCTTCGGAGTGGCACGATTCAGGTCCCTAAAGTCGATGCAAACCCTAATCTTGCCATTCTTCTTAATAACAGGAACTATACTGGATATCCATTCAGTGTACCTCGATGTCCTTATATATCCGGCTTTAAAGAGCTTTTTGACTTCCTCGAATACTGCTTGAGTGACCTCATGAGTCATTCTCCTTGGCGCCTGTTGGACTGGTTTAAATCCTGTTTTGATTGGTAACTTGTGTTCCACAAGTCGGCGATCTAGGCCAGGCATCTCAGTGTAATCCCAAGCAAAACAATCTTTAAACTCTTCTAGAGTAGCTTTAATAGAATGGAAAAGTTCTTTATTCATCGAAGAACTGATTAAAACAATTCGAGGGCTCAATGCCTCGCCTAAATTGACGCCTACGAGTGAGTCACATGGCATCATCAGTGACTCACGACTCTGGACACCACCTAAATCGGTGTCCACGTTATTACATGGCCTAATTTCGAAATCGATGTTGCCTATCTGGCATCCTACTTTCCTAGTCATCCCAACATGCTTCTGAAGTCGCTGTAGGATATCAGAGATCGCATGACTTTCCTCACTGTCCATACATCCCTTCGTGCAGGAGTCTATCGGGCTCCAACTCCGTCGCAGTGCTCTCTTGGCTCTTAGGCGCTTCTCCCTTGTTGCCGCTCGGGCTGTTGTTCATCTCGCCCCCATCTTTGGCCGTGACTACCTCCTGGAGGACCTCGTCCATGTCTTTGTCTGTGAAGTCGGGCCCCCATCCTGTTGGCACAATCGGTCCTTCGTCCGGCTTGGGATGAGAGGTGCCGTAGCTCACGATGAAGTCGAACTTCCCAGAAGGTTCACCTAAGGGTCCGACTGTGGGGTCTCCCAGCTTGTAGCGCTGGTCCAGAGTAAGGTCCTTGACTGTCTTACACGTTTCTGCATGCAAAATACCCTTGTCACAACAGGCGTATTCATCGGCTTTAACGATTTCTATTTCGGAGTCAAGCCATAAGATCAACTCCCTATGCAAAGTAGATGGAATCGCAGCGGCCTTATGAAGCCAATCGCGTCCTAAAAGCGCATTAAATGAGGGGGCTATATCGATTACAAAGAAAGCAGTTTCCTGCTCGTGTCTCCCGACGCCTAGGCGCACGGAGCATATGCCCAGGCACTCGGATTTTCTCCCATTAAGCCACTTACAGCTACGTCGGTTTGCACCAACTCGCTAGGCTTGTACCCAAGTAATCTAAACTTGGCAAGGGGAAGAACATTAACAGTGGCGCCGTTGTCTATTAAGACTCGGCCTACTAAGACACCATCAAAGGTGGCTGAGATGTACAGCGAATGCATATGCTGTTTCATGCGATCTGATGGTTTCCTCAACCAGTGTAGAGGGAAGCCAGAAGGAAACGTGGTGACTTTAGAGTCGAGAGCTTTACCTTCCGGTGTCTCCGACTTGTTGTTGCGGGCGAATTCCGCAGGGAGGGTGAGAGCGTTACAGCTCACAAGGGGCCCTTGTTCTGCGTTGAAATCGCAGGGCTTATCTCCTCGTAGAGGGGTGTAATCGAAGCTCGAGCCTGGGTCTTCCGAGTAGTCAGTAGACTCGACCCGCTCGGGTTCTGCGACTTGTTTCCCCGTGGCGTGGTTCCCGCCCACGGGTGGCATCACAGAGGTCATTCTTGGCTTCTTCTGGGCGTGACTTAGACGCCTTTCTTTTCTCTTTTGAGCCCTTATGGGAAGCGTAACCTTCCTTTCTGCCTTCTGCCATTGAGACGAGGGGTTAAGCGCTTTGACAAACCTTGGTTTCTTAGAACCAGAAGGAAGTCGACTTACCTCCACAAACCTTCCGTCGGCTGGGTCATATCCTACCTGCACAGGGTTATCTGCCGGCCTATTCAAAGAGGGCTTGTTAGGGTTCGAGTTACCTGAACCCTCAGGACGGACTGGCTTTACCAGCATTTCCCCTTTTGCGGATAAGTCGACGAGGCGCAAGAAGTAGCTAACGCAGCATGCTGTGCAGAGCTGGGTGATGAGTATGCGGTTATGAGCGATCAACTTGCACTTTTGGCACAGCAGCTTTTCGTCCAGGAATTGGGCGATAGGTGGCCCCCTCCGCAGTTCCTGAGGGTCAACCGTCTGCGACGCGTAGCGGGGCCTGCGATTCATGGCCTGCTGAGGTTGGTCCGCTCCCTTGTGTTCCTCTACCGGCCTGATCTCCTTGACAGGGGTAGTTCTAGTGTACCCCTGTTTGATGACCCTTTGGCCAGATGAGTCTACGAACTCCAGTCGTCGTGCCGGGCGTTCTGTTCTCCGGGCGGCTGTTTCTCCATTCCCCTTATGACCCTGGGGGCCCCCTCTTCCTCCTCGTAAGGCTACTCGGCGATCTGCGCTAGGAGGGCTTTTGAGGGCGTGAGAAGATCCTTGGGGAGTGTTCAGCGACATTGCTGCTTCCTCGAATGGGGTCAAGTCGTACCACTCCTCTGCCCTGCTGTCCAGCAGGTACTTCTTGAACGTGTGGCACCGATCTGTAGTGTGAGAGTCGTTCAGGTGCCAGTGGCATAGCCACTTCTCCCTACCTTTGGGCAGAATAAAGACCCCTCGTTCAGCCAGTCGCTTCATGAGGGCATTAGCCACCAAAGTCTCGCCGGTTGCTTGTACGTCCTGCGAGGGTACAGCAGAGTCGTTAATAACTTCTAAGAGATTAACCTCAGCGTCAAATATGTCAAACGTATGAATAGCGACTTCATCCCCGAATGGATTATTATCCACCACGGCGACTTCGTCGACTTCTGGAAAACGGAGCGCTTTAGACTCTATTAAATCCTGTATGATATTCCTAAAGGACAAACAGTCCTTGGTGGCATGGGTGAAAGACCCATGCCACTTGCAGTAATTCCTAGTCTTTTCCCTCTCTGTCTGAGGGGCTCGATGGCCGGGCTTAAGTCTAATCCTTTTCCTTTGATGAAGCCAGTCGAATATAGCGTCGACTTTATCTGTGTCGAAAGAGTATTTTCTTTCTTCGGCATTCCTTTGAGATGCCTTAGCTTTGGAATTCTTCTTAGTCAGGGGGTCGCATATAGTCGACTCTCCCTTGACAAATTCCGCCACATCGACTTCATAAGTGTCGACTTGGTAGGCTCGGGTCAAGTGGGCTTCCTCTGTAAGGAGCTGATGATACTCAGTAGCCCTCCTCGCTAAGTCATATAGGTCAGCGAAGCGCTCGCCCTGCAGCTTTTTCCGGAACGGGATAGTCAACGCATTTAATGCGAGAAGCGATTGATCCTTCTCCGGTATGGGGGGACTACACCGTAGTAGGGCTTTCCTGAGTTTCATTAGAAACTGCCCTGGGTGTTCTCCGTTAGCCTGCTTAAGGCGCATTACCTCAAACATCGACATGGGGGTGTCCAGTCGAGCAAAGGTCTTAACGAACATAGATTGCATCTGAGTCCACGAGGCTATTGACCCTGGCGGCAAACTCGCATACCACGTAAAGGCATCTCCTGTTAACGAGTTAGGGAAGAGCTTCAGTTTCCAAAAGTCGTTTCCAGCCGCCTCGCCAAGCTGGTGAGTGAAGCGAGCGACATGCTCGAGTGGGGTCATTTCGTCTTCACCCGAAAAACGAGTAAAGTCGGGCACTTTATAACCTCTAGGTAAAGGGAAATCCCTGTCGACATACGCAGGATAGGGAGACCTGTACAAACAAGCATCGTCTCGCCGAGCTATTCCGGGGACGACTTGCTCTATAACCTGAGTTATGGCCTCCCTCAAATCTGGGGGTACACCGCCTACTGGGGCCTGTGCTGGAGGTCGAGTCGACCTTATCGGGCTATACGGAGATCTATCCCTCATTGCCTGATTCGCTGGATTCCTCATGTAGAAAGAAGGCTCCTCCCGGAAATTTCCACCTCGGGATCCGAGCTCATAAGGGTCTCCAGTCGCGTCGATTACAGGTTCTTTGCCAGGGCGATGAGTCGGGATAAAATCCTCCCCTTGATCTGTTTCCTCTGGAAAGTCCCCTGCCTCATTCCAATGCGTATTCGTTGGTCGATTACGTGAAGAAGAGGGTCGACTAGGGGGAACCAGATTCCCAGGTTCAAAAAGGGCATTTGTCCTTATCTCAGATTGCTCAAAAGTCACGTTACGTGGCCCTTGAGCAGTTCGTCGAGCGTCCGTCATGAACGTAGACTCCCTAAAGGGGGTTTCTCTCATACGAGGTCTTACTCTTTCCTCATTTCTCGGGCCAGAAAGACGCCCCATTAGAGTTTGGACGTCCATTAGAATATCCTTCATATCAGTCAACTCCTGACGCATATCCCCCAGTTCCTTGTGGAACTCCAGTCTCGAAATAAATTCGGACGGGGTATGCGAATCAAAGGTGGACTGGTTTGTAGCGGCCTGGCCTCCTAGGGCCGGCGCTGGCAAGTTCATTCCCGGAGGAAGTTCTGACTGGTTTGTGGCTGCCTGGCCTCCTAGGGCCGGCGCTTGCAAGCTCATTCCCGGAGGAAGTTCTGACTGGTTTTCCCCATCTAAGGGATTGTGAGACTCATGGGTAGTAGTACTTCGAGTATTCCTCGGCATGTGCTCCCACTGTGGTCGCCAAAAACGTGTTCGCGCACGAAACGGATCACGTCGGAAATATTTGGCAATGGACTCACAGTAATTGTATTGTGGTCGCCAGTAAGAAGATGTACAATTTTATTGAAATTAAATACAAGTCTTACAATCTTAATGAGTAAAGGAAACAGGGCTTACAGCCATTGAAAAACGGAAAACAAGTGCAAGTATTGACAACGTCGTGGAAATCCGTGACGGTGGGGAACTTGTGACGAAGGCCTTGGAAGCTCGCTCCGTCGGTGGTGGTTGCTGGCGGGAGGCTGTGACGAAGGCCCTACGAGCTCACTCCGTCGGTGGTGTCGCTGGTGGGGAGATGACGGCAAAGGCCCTACGAGCTCACTCTGCTGGTGGAAAGGGGGGTTGACCGATGAACCGGGTCAAGGTGTCTAATTTCCTAAGGTTGACGAACAAACTTCAGTGTTTTGGCTGGGTGTATCCGTCCCCTGTTTTGGAAAATCCCTCTGCTATTTATAGAGGATTTGTACGCGTAACAGATAAATCTTTTATAGACGGTGTTACAGATCGTGATCCCTAATGTCGTGGGAGTGTCTCAACAACCCCCTTGTTATATGGGATCACGTTCCTGGATATTTAAGATCAGTTACGATCTTTAGCAAACGTGATTAAAAATGAATAAATTTATTCCAACCTCGTCGACTTGACCGACCTGTACGGACTGCGATCGACTTGGTCGACTTTATCCAGGATTCCGTCGATTCGACTCTACTAGTAGACCTAACTACTGTTAAGTCATCTTGATTGGCTTTGATCACCATGTTCCTTCATCGTGAGTCGACTTAGTCGACCCCGTTTATTAGTCGACCTAGTCGACTTTGTCATAAATCGACCTAGTCGATTTCATCGTGAGTCGGCCTAGACGATTACGTCTTGGGCTCGAAGTATTACTTGAGGGAGTACTGGGTTCCTGTTCTAAACCCAGGCCCAAAATTAATTGCCATGTCAACAGGCAGCCAAGCGGCACCTGGAAGGAAATGGGAGGCGACGGGGAGTGCTGCTCTGCACTTGCCGGAGCTTTGGAGTGTTGTGACGGCCACACGCAGGGAGGGGAGAGTTTTCACATATAGGCGGGAGGTGAGGGAGAGACAGGGCGGGAGCTGATCTTAACCGTCCGACATCTCGTCAAATCGTGTGGTCAGCGTAGCCTTTCCTTGACAGACGGATGAGATGGGGGGACCGTGGGCGACGTGTAGGGTGGTGATCGTACCTCAGCGGGTGGTAGGAACGACTGGAATTACCCCCCCCCCCCCCCCCCCTCCGCCAATCGAAATTCTCGGGGCCTAATAAAGGCTTGACGATTCGGTTGAAATTTTATCATTTACTGCAAGAAGATGAAAAGTGGAATGACCGGATTGCCATCATCGGCTAAACAAACGTCAATTCAATCTGTCGTGTTTGTCAGAGACAAAGGGGGAGTTGATTGCATAAAATTTTTTAGATAAAGCAGGACCCAAATCCGTCATTTCCTAGGTGTGAACGCGATGGAACCTCGGAAGATTCTGTTCTTACACGATCGTTTTCGCCTTTTCCCCCCGTATTTTGTCTTTTTCGTGCGTTCGGACCTCGCCCCGTCCTTTTTAAGGTAATGATGAAATAACACCCCCCCCCCCCTCTCTCCCGAACCCAACAACTAGAAGGAGGAGAATGAATGAGAAAGCATTATTTATCTCTCCCGGGCCGGTCCAATTATCCTTCGCCTGGCCCAAAATAGGAAAAGAGAGACGAGGCCCATTTCCCAGCCGTTGGATCGACAAGCGCTTCCGAATTTCGTTCCTCGGATAAGCCACCCTGTATGCACCGGCCATCGTGGTAAGAACATAAAATAAAATAAAATATATTATAGCCAAATCAAAATGCAGAAGGAATAATGTGGTAGAAAATATATTTAGAATGATCTAGAACAAATGAAGAATGCTTCCATTCTTTTTTTTTTCTTAAGGAAATGTAATTCTCAATTCTACGGGGGCAAAACTCAGTTTAATCCGAATTCGTATTTTACTAAAATTCCGTCAACCAAACACGACATAAATTCTTCTAGGGTGAAAGGTCGTTTGCATTGCATGTGGCATCGTGAAAACGCAGCGTTTTTGAGGGGGGTAGGCTGGAAGGTCTGATTAATCGCGTGAGCGCTTTGCTGTTGGGTTGTGGTTCCGCCTGTTTTTTCCTTTTCCTCTCTGAATCTCAGCCACAAACAGATTTGCGCTCTTCCTCCTCCTCCTCCTCTTCGATCCCTAGCCAACAACACCTTCGTAAGTCTCCCTAACCCTGCCCTCCCGATCTCCAAACCCTGATCTCTCTCCCCCCTCCCCTCCGGTTGTTGTCGGTCCCTTCGTCGAGATCCGCGTCGTCTGTTATCGGGTTGTTTTGCGCATTTGACCCGCCGTCCTTCGCGATTGTGTTTGGTCTTCTGATCTGCGTTCCGTGATTTCGATGTGTCCGATTGGTTTCCCGGCGTTGCATGTTGGTCGTTGTCGTCGAGCAGTGAGGGCTCCGGGGTTTCCGTTGAGAGTTTGGCGGGGCTGCTGGTGTTTGTTGGATGATTGAGTGTCTGTTCTGTTTCTGGAACGGATGGGACTGGGTCGTGGTTTCAATCTCCCCATTGAAGTGATGGTCAGAATCGCTGATTAGTGAGTAGGGCATGTGGGGCGGCCTTGTTTGATTGATTCTGGAGTGATTGATGTCTAGTTGTGTTGCGTTTATCTTTTGATTGATCTGGAGTGTATTTTCAATTGCCTGATTTTGGAAGGCGTGTAGGGCTAGCTGTTCCCGTAGATCTACCATGGTTTGGAGGTCATGATAATGTTCTCGAATGGATCGTAATCATGTTGATGTAGATATCTGTGGGATAATAATTTCTGGGCTGTAAGTGGACTAAGATTTTGTTGGTTGACTCTCTTGACATTTTTTTCAGAAAAGCAACCATGAGTGATGAGGGTGAAAAAACTTGTCCTCTCTGTGCTGAGGAGATGGATCTCACCGATCAACAGCTGAGGCCATGCAAATGCGGCTACGAGGTTTTCTTCTTTTTTCCCTTCCTTTTGTAGTAACCTTGTAATGCAAGAGCTGCACCTGTCCCATTGTTTTTCATTTGAATGCCACTTGATTTTAGCATCTTCCTCGTACCTGTTTAATTTCCTTGCTCTTTACAGATCTGTGTGTGGTGCTGGCATCACATAATGGAAATGGCTGAGAAGAATGACAGCGAGGGACGTTGTCCAGCATGCCGTACTCCTTATGACAAAGAAAAGATTGTGGGAATGACTGCAAACTGTGAGAGGTGCTATTCAGTAACAGCCGCTAAACATTACTACAAGTGTGATTTCCACTAATATATATAAATGCTGCGGGTCCACATTATCCCTGTTGCTGGTACCACAGATTAATGGCCGAAGCAAATACAGAGAAGAAGAGCAAGTCCCAGAAGGCAAAGACAAAAGTAACTGAAGGGAGAAAACAGCTTACCAGTGTTCGAGTGATCCAGCGCAACCTTGTATATATAGTAGGGTTGCCGCTTCACATGGCTGATGAGGATGTCAGTACCACCTCTTCTGCTTTTACTTTTCAGCATTCAGTGTTACAAGAAGAATTGACTTGTCTTAGCGATGTACTTATGCAGCTTCTTCAGCGAAGAGACTATTTTGGCCAGTATGGTAAGGTTCTCAAGGTATCCATGTCTCGCACGTCGGCTGGTGTTATTCAACAATTTCCAAATAATACTTGTAGTGTGTAAGTTAACAACTTCTGTTTCTACTTTGTCATTGTTGCATGCTTGATGTTCCTTTGAGATATTGCCTTCCGACGAATCCCCGACAATGAGTAGTGTAAGGCATGCCTCCTCTCGGAAGATATTCTTGGGGAGCTACGGGAGTGATACACATTATCTTGTGCCTCTCAGGCTCTACTTGCAGTTTTCTGCCACTGATTTCTTTCGGCCTATTTTGCTGCTAGTTGTATGATGTTGCTTTTTGTGTGCGCTTTCTTTTCTTTTTTGAATGTCAGAGCATTTTATTGGTTCCATTTGCCCATGATTGCAGGTATATTACTTATTCAAGGGAGGAGGAAGCTGTTCGGTGCATTCAATCGGTGCATGGATATGTTTTGGAGGGTAAGCCACTAAGGTATGTTGACAGTCTTATCCATCTGTCCACGTGTTTGCTTAGTTCCTTGAATTTGGAGATGTTTCAACAACTTTTAATTTTCCAGAGCATGCTTTGGGACCACAAAGTACTGCCATGCATGGTTGAGGAATATGGTATGGCATGTCCACGTCTCTCTTGATTATGCACATTATTTTGCAGATTTTTACGGTAAATGTACTAACCATGTGTTCTGTTTAGTCATGTAACAATCCCGATTGCTTGTATTTACATGAAGTTGGCCCTCATGAGGATAGTTTCACAAAAGATGAAGTAATCTCAGCATATACAAGGTGTGCTTCTTTAACATGACTCTCTTCTGGGTTTATTGTATTCCAATTTTTCCTTTGATTGCTTTCTTTTTTCCTTTAAAATATAATATATCCACTGCATGAGAAAAGTTGGAGAATTGCACCCTTCCTTCGGGCTAGTGGGTGGCTTTTTATATGTGCAATGAGGAATGATGTTTGTTTCTCAGATTATATTTTATTCGTTAGATTATTTTTTTTTTTTAAGAAATGGATTCCTTTTCTAACTTGTGAGATGCATGCTGTGATGGCAATTATTGATTGTTTGGCAGTTGATTCCTATACAAGTAATTATGATCTTTCACAGGACCAGAGTACAGCAACTCACTGGCAATCCAATCTCACTGCAACGGCGTTGTGGCAATGCCTTACCTCCACCTTTTGATGATTATAGTGTTAACAGCTCTTCCGGAAAACCAACTGTGAAAAATACTCCATTTGTAAGTTTTTTCTTTCGGTAGTGGGGTAGGTGTATTGTCTGGAACTTTTCTGTTCATGCTTCGGCCTGTTTTAACTGGGAATATTCTGTCATGTTTAGCTGCTGTGTTATTATTCTTCTCATATCTTTCTCTGGGGCAGGCTGCAACGAGCATTGTCAAAGGTTCTTCAACATATGGAAGCAAACACATATCCCTACCTGCTGCAGCATCATGGTTAGCGGCTCTTCCCCCCCCACCACACACAAAAAAAAAATACATTCAAGTAGTCTGTCAGATTGTTGATGTGATTTTCTTTTTTCAATAAGTTACTGATATAATTATGTTTTGTGAATATAGGGGAACACGTGCCTCTAGCCTTCAATCTGTCTCTGCAATTTCAAATGGTCATACTAGGCAAAAATCAGATTCTATGGATAATGTTCTAAATGCTGTCTGCCCAACTTCAAGTGATGCTGTAAAGAAAACGCCAACTGAGGAGCCTTTACATTGGAGACATGCTAAAGGTGAATGGAAGTCTTCAAGTCATCCAAAGCAGCCCGTGGAAAGCTCCACTTCAGATAGAAGCGATATTTCAGATGGTATCCCTGATCCCTCTGAGGATACACGATCCTTTTCGTGTATACAATCCCAAGGGGATAGTACATCAAGTTTTGATGGGCTACTAGGGGGAAACCTATCTTCTGACCATACCTGGGAGTCGTACAGTTTTGATGAAGAAAAGGAAGGAAACAGAACAGATGATGTAGATCTCTCACATATGCCTTCTGCTCTGTATTCTGTCACACTTGATTCCAATTGTGCTCAGAGTGTTGGCGGATCTTATTCTGCTAATGCTAAAGGTACTTTGACTAAGTTGCCTAGCAGTGAAAATATGCAGCAGCAGAACATGAATATGAATGGAGAAATAGGGAGCGAGAAACCCATTCATTCAAATGACCAGCCTCATTTTCAGTTTGAGAAGCAAACAATACAAATTGAAGCACCGAATGTGCATAACGAAGTTGAAGACGACGTACTTACTTTTGATAATCGAAGACAAAAGGATCCTGAAGTGGTGCACTCTTCAGCTTTTATGTCCAAGGTGGGTAGTTTGTCCAGGTCTTCCAGTCACTTGACAATGACATCTCTGTCTTTCCTACATAATGAGACTTTCGGCAGGACAAGCCCAACTTCCGACCCTGTATTTGTAGATAGTAAGAATGGTCATAATCCTGCACAATCAATACCAAATAGTTCGAACATGTCTAATGGGTACTATGAGAGCTCATCGTATAATATTTCTGGTATAAATGCTGTTGCTACAAGCTCCATTCCCCCGTGCAAAGTGGAAAAGGGGTGGACTGGAGAGTGGCCTGCATCAGTTGCTGGCAGGAATGGTATTCTGGATGCAGGAGAGAGCACTATAATATCTAACATTTTGTCCTTGGATGTTGATGCTTTGGATGATTCCTTAACATCCCCTCATAACCTGGCTAAGTTGCTTGGGGAAACGGATGAGCAGCCTGGCCTGAGACAGTTGACTTCCCGGAAGATGCCAAACAGCAACCAGTCCAGATTCTCATTTGCTAGACAAGAAGAAACTGCCCCTGCAATTGATGGCAATGCTTCATTTTCTTTTCCTGGGAAACATGGAAGGATGAATTTGACTCCAGGTTTTCCCGAGAGTAGGGAACCATTATATGCAGGAAGTGGAAGCTCCAATGGTTTTTACTCCCTGAGTTTTAGTGGAGCTGAAAATTCTCCTGGCAATCAATTTGGTGTCTCTCCTGGGAGAAATTCAAGTAAGTTTATTCTTTTGAAAGCCCTTGATAACCGTAGCAACCTTCAACACCTTTGTGTGCCTTTTATGCTCCTTTTTTCGTTCTTTTCCTTTTCTTTTTGCATCAACTTCCTTCAGTTCGGGTCCTGTTATGCTAGTCTACCTATACAGTTTCCTTTTCTGCTTCTGTTGGCAGCAGAAAATTTTTGGGATTTGTATGTTTTCCGTTTGGCAGCATTGTTGAAAAGTTTGCTTCTGATTTTATGTTTTTTAAGCTTTCAAATTTCTGATTTCTTCTGTCTCCTTAAGCAGTGTCGAGATCTCAAATGGTCGCCCCACCTGGTTTTTCTGTGCCCAGCAAAGCTCCACCTCCAGGGTTCTCATCCAGGGATAAACCTGAAAATATTTTAGAGACATCCAGTGAGTCTATGGATACTATGCTCCTTTCACCTGTTCTCTGTTGCATGAGTTAGGTGTTTAGCTTTTGCACTGGTTTTTTGTCAGGAGGGGTGCGGAACACATCAACTTGGTTGTCAAATGCACAACCACCTCCACTTGGTGGGAATATTGGCCATTCTCCCGATATTGAATTTATGGATCCTGCTATACTGGCCGTCGGAAAGGGGTCATTCGAGGGTGGGTTCAGTAACTCGAGCTTTGACCTTAATAGTTCCTATGGCATCCAGTCTACTCATTTTGAGAGAGATTCTAGGCTCCAATCTATGATGCAAGGCTCTTTGCCAGCCCAACGAAACTTGAGTTACATTCCGAGTGACAACTATTCTTCCATGAATGGTAGTTTTGGTACGTCACAGAGAATCTTGGACAGATCTTCCATGGGCGAGCTACCTCCCTTTTCCTCATTCCCAATTCAACAGGGTATGAATGGGCTTGTTTCAAATGAATCTTGGGAGGGATGGAATGACATCCAAAGTGGGGATGGTTTGTCTATTTCTCAGCTCCTCAGATTGGATAATCGACTTGGATTGAACAAATACGGTGATGGTTTTGAGGATTCAAAGTTCTGGATGCCCATTTCAGGGGATTTATATAATAACAAGACATTTGGGGTATAATGCCTAGTTGGGCTGATTTGGTTGCTCGCTTAGATTGGCAGCGGAGGCACTGATTAAAAGCAAGAAGTACCGTGCAGTTCTTGGACCCAAAACTGGGTGGTGGTTGCAGACTTTTTGCTGATCCTAATGGGGGGAAGCTGGTTGATAATTGCACTCCCAATTCAATGGAGGTCGCAAATGCACAGCAGGTAAAATGTCCCATGTTCAACTGATGCTGCATGTTTCTTGGGTAGCGGCTCAGTGGTGTACCTTTGGTCTGTCTTTTCCCTTCTATCAGCATGTATTCTTGCAGGCAGTGGGATTCATGTGCTGTATGGAACTTGAACCCTTGAAGAGGCTGTGGAGACGATTCGTAGGAGGGCCATGGATCGTCCAGGGAGGGTAGGCATTGTTGCAGATTAAAGGACTAGAGTAAGAGAATGAAATCCGTCCTCTCCTTGAATGTGCCTGCCATGACTTGGAGGTAGTAACTAGACACCCCATTATGATGTATCTATCATATGCTGCAGCATGTGGTGCTTGATATGTCGGGTTCAGATCAGATAAGACGAGGACAGCAACCGAACCACGCATACCAGTTAATATGGGGGGTGGGGTAGGGGGTGAATTACTGCTTTTAATCTCCTTTCGCTCTCAAATAACCAGAGCAACTACTTTTTGGGTGGGATTAGTGCATGTGATGATGCTAGGAGGATATTATGCCATGCTTTAGGTAAGGAGTGTTTTGCTACAGCAAAGAAAAGCAAAGGCCAAGACAAGAGCGTGGTGGGAGAGGGGGGAGATGGAGAGAGTGGGACCCGACTCTTTAATTTGGTGGGCATTGTGCCTTGTGTTTTTACCCGGATTTACTATACTTGTGAAGGCCTTTTATACTTTAGAAATCTGGATAAGAATTGCTTTGGCTTGTGTGATGCTCCTCCTGGATATGTAAAGCCCTTTCTCTCCGTCAGCCCCTTTCTTATCTCTGTAAACTGAGAAAGTTGAGGACCGATGGTAAGAGTTTAGTTTCAAGGTTAGTTACTAAAATATCGATTTATTCATTTTTTTATTGGGTGAAATTAGTGTTTGAAACCTATATTTCCTTGAAACATCGATTCAGGGGTGCTAGAGGTGGCAAACGGGCGGGCTGGCTCGGCAGCCCGCCCGCTCGGCTCGTACTGTAGCGATCCGAGCTTCGGCTCGGCTCGCTACAGTAACGGGCTGGCTCGGCTCGGGAAATCGTCGACGAGCCGAGCCGAGCCAGCGAGATGGGCTCGCGAGCCCCGGGTTGGTGAGCCAGGCTCACCGGGCTAGCGAGCCGGCTCGCGAGCCTGTTATCGAGCCGGCTCGCGAGCCGGAATTAATTTTTTTTTTTAATTTTTTTTAATTTTTTTTTTATTTTTTTTATTTTTTTTTTTTAATTTTTTTTTTTAAATTTTTTATTGCAACAGTCATGACCGTTGGATTTTTTTAAATTTTTTTAAATTTTTTTAATTTTCTTTTGAACGGTCATTTGACCGTTAGGAGGCGTTAGAATTTTTTTTTTATTTTTTTTTATTTTTTTTTTTAACGGTCGTTTTGACCGTTGGATTATTTTAATTTTTTAAATTTTTTTTAATTTTTTTTTTGAACGGTACACTATCCGTCCGTTAGGGCCCCGGAGTTAGAATTTTTTTTTAATTTTTTTTTTTAACGGTAATGTTACCGTTTGATAGATTTTTTTTTATTTTTAATTTAAAAAAAAAAAATCCACTATAAATACCACCAAACTCATAAAATTTTTTACAAACAAACTCTTCCTCTCTTATTCTCTTCTTCTCTTGCTCTCAATCAATTAATCGTGATCTTGTGCTTTCCTCTCGATATCGGCAAGCGGCAACAAGCTATTGTTCATTAATTGGAGTTTCGGTGACGGTATCATTTATTTATTTGGAATTGTTTGTTATTGTTTGTTATTGTTTGTTATGGATCCACATAATTATAATATTAATGATGATGTTGACGAACTTAGGGAAATAAATGCTTCATTTTCAATAGGACAATCTTGTACACAAGCATCCGCATCCACCTCATCGCCTCAAAGAAAAAGAAATAAAACGTCAGAAGTATGGAAACATTTTAAAACGATAGAAATTAAAATTGGTGGAAAGATAGAATCTAGGGCTCAATGCAATTATTGTATTAAAAATTATTCTTATACTTCAGGTAGTTCAACGAGCACACTTGGTAGGCATTATGAAAAATGTCACTTAAACGAACAAAGTAAAGATCCTAGACAAAAAGTTTTAGATGCTAGTGGTAGTGGCATATTTTCTTATTCACAAGATAAAATGAGAGAAGGAATAGCTAAACTTGTAGCACAATGCGAGTTGCCTTTAGCCTTTATGGATAGTGTTGAATTTGAAAATTTTATGAAAGAATATGCCACTCCTAATTTTAAGCGTGTTCCTAGAAGTACAATTAGAAACGATATTATTAAAATGTTTAATAATATGAAGAATGAATTAATTTCATTTTTTGCAAGTGCTCCTGCAATGTCTATTTGTATCACCTCTGATTTATGGAGTGCACGCAATTCTATAGGTTATGTCGTAGTAACTTCTCATTTTATTAATGACTCTTGGCAATTAAATAAAAGAATTTTAGGATTTCGTAATTGTGAATATCCTCACACTGGTATTACTATTTATAAATATATTGTAACGATTTTACAAGAATATAATATTCAAGATAGAATATTTAGCATAACACTTGATAATGCTAGTGCTAAGGATGTTTTTGTTTCACATTTTAAAAACTATTTTCAATTAAATACTACATACGATTCTCTTTTTCATATGCGATGTGTTTGTCATATTTTAAATTTAGTTGTTAAAGATGGTATGACATTTGTTGCACCTCACATTGAATCAATTAGGACAGCAATTTCTTATATAATTGGGTCTAATTCCAGGCAACAAGAATATAGAGATTATTGTAAAGCTGCTCAACTAAAACCACGAAAATTAAAAACCGATGTAGAAAACAGATGGAATTCGACTTATTTAATGTTAGAAAATGCCCGACCATATTGGCAGATTATTTGTGCTTATATTAATGAGAAAACATCAAATATTAACCTTGATAAATCTATTTGCGATGTAGCTAATATATTTCTTGACTTTTTAAAACCGTTTTATGATGCTACAAATGAATGCTCGGGAGTTTATTATCCCACTTCTCATCTTGTTCTCCCAATTTTTATAAACTTAACTAGTAATTTTGCAAGATATCGACAAGTAGAAGAATTTAGAGAAATACTTAATAAAATGGAAACAAAATTTAAAAAATATTGGCTTGATATTCCTTCTATTTTTTGTTATGCATGCATTATGGATCCTAGATATAAATTAAGAGGAGTATGTCTTATGGTTAATAAAATTTCTCACAATTTACAAACTACTCCTAAAGTTTCTGATGATCAAATAACTAATGGTATTGCCAGTTTATTTTCTTCTTATGAATCTAAATATTCTGATGTTTCTCGTTTACATGTTGGTGTTTCATCACATGCTAGTTCAAGCAGTGGAGGTGGAAATACTATGCATTCACAATTTGGTATTGAAGATATTTGGAGTCAACTTGAAACAGATGTTCACTCTAGTTCTATGAGAAATGAACTAGACATTTATTTTGACACTCGATATCACTTTTCACGCGAACAAAACTTTGATATTTTAGATTGGTGGAAAACATTTTCCACCACGTATCCTATTCTTTCTATAATGGCACGTGATCTACTAACACCTCCGGTCTCTACCGTAGCATCGGAGTCTGCTTTTAGTGCAGGTGGACGTGTGTACGATGAACGCCGAGGACGACTAGCACCCGATCTCGTGGAAGCTCTCATTTGCATGAAAGATTGGAACAACGCCATTACGAGAAACCAACAACGAGAGGACGAAATACTTGAAGAATTTAAAAATTTGGATGTTGAAGATTAACATTGTAATTTTTTTGACATTTTGTACATGATTGACAATTACATGGGTGCCAACCTAGTTGGGATGTATGTAATTTGTAGTGATGCAAATGTCAAATTATTAGTTGTATACTTAAATTTATTTTCAGCTAAAAATTTGTATGTAATATACAATTTATAAAATTAATTTCATAATTATTATTTTTATAAAAAATAATTTTATTTGTGTCGGTTGAGCTCGTTAGGCTCGGCTCGTTAGGCTCGACTCGACTCGGCTCGACTCGGCTCGACTCGGCTCGTTCGGCTCGTGGCTCGCGAGCCGACTCGGGTTAAAAAAAATTTCGGATTGGCTCGTTAGGCTCGACTCGTTAAGCTCGTTAGGCTCGTTGAGCTCGGCTCGCTAAGCTCGACAGGCTCGATGAGTCAGGCCTTGATTGGCTCGGCTCGGCTCGGCTCGCTCGTTTGCCACCTCTAAGGGGTGCTAGTCAAGGAATTTTACAAAACAGTTTGCGGATCAACAGCCTCGAAAGCTTGCGCAATGAACTAAAAATCCGATCATCTATTTTCGAGTTTAATTTGGTTTTATAAAAATTTAAGATGTTCCCATTTGCTTAGAAGAAATGTTTGTTTCAATTCGCATATCTGTTTATAACATAAAATTTTGGGCAATAGTATGCCAAAGCAACTCCCCTTTGAGCGATGAAATATGAGCAACATAATGTGTTGAGCTTGTTCACGTCGGAAATATTTGGCAACAAGACTCACATGGATTTTGTAGATGTGGTCGCCAGTAAGTAATTGAAGAAATCGATTGAATGAAGTCTTACAATAGAAAATAAGAGCTTATAGTCATAGAAATAAAATAAGGACGGAAAGTCGTTGACTGGCTACAGTGCTTCGTAGACTTGGAGCGTCGTCGCAGACTTGACGGTGGAACGCTGCAGGCTGGCGTTCCTCTGGTGGCGGGAATTAGCCGCTGAGCTTAATGGACTGGGTACGGTCGGATGCTGAGGCGGACGTGAACGTCAAGGCTGTGGTGGTCTGTGTTGGTGGGAGTGTCGAAGGCGGAGATTCGTATTAGGACTATGGTGGCTCGTCCTAGCATTGAAGTCGAGGGCGGAGGATTGTTACTAGAGCTACGGTTGCTCACTCTGATGGTGGAAGTGAAGGCGGAGGGTTGTTACCAGAGCTACGGTTGCTCACTCTAATGGTGGAAGTGAAGGCGGAGGGTTGTTACTAGAGCTACGGTTGCTCACTCTGATCGTGGAAGTGAAGGCGGAGGGTTGTTACCAGAGCTACGGTTGCTCACTCTGATCGGGGAAGTGAAGGCGGAGGGTTGTTACCAGAGCTATAGTTGCTCACTCTGGTCGTGGAAGTGAAGGCGGAGGGTTGTTACCAGAGCTACGGTTGCTCACTCTGATGGTGGAAGTGAAGGCGGAGGGTTGTTACCAGAGCTACGGTTGCTCACTCTGATGGTGGAAGTGAAGGCGGAGGGTTGTTACCAGAGCTACGGTTGCTCACTCTGATCGTGGAAGTGAAGGCGGAGGGTTGTTACCAGAGCTACGGTTGCTCACTCTGATCGTGGAAGTGAAGACCAATGAAATTTTAAGGGTATCTCCCAGGTCGGGGAATCCTAACAACTACGCTAGGGGGCGACGAGCAAGACAAGCTTCTGTTGGCTGATTTGATCGTGATTTTCTCTGAGGGAGATCTCTTCCCTTTTATATTCAGTCTGTTACGACCTTCTGAAGATCTTCCAGAATCAACTCACCCCAAGAATCTCGGAGCTAACTGATTCCCACTCATTTAAACGTGGATCAGCTCTTCTGACTTCGGGTTTAATTGATTATCTTTAAGACGTGTGTTAGTGTTATGCATGGGTAACAAGTCCCAATTTTCTCAGGGCCATGGAACTGTTTTCCTTTGACACGTGTCCCTCACAGGCACAGGCCTATAGTCTTAATATCCTCTACAGGCACAAGCTTGTAGACTTTGTGTCGCAGGCATACGCCTGTAGACTTCGTGTCCCAGGCGCAGGCCTGTAGACGTGATGTCCACCGGATGCGCAGGCTTGTAGACTTCCCTTGATTACAAGGTTACTATATTACCTCTGTAAACTTCTCTCCACAGGCATAGGCCTGGTATATGGCTGTGGACTTTTGTGGGCTTTATCAAAATTAGGCCCAAGATAGCTTTCCCGTTAGTTGTTTGTCAACATAAGCCCCCTTTTTTGCTGAGGGGACTTACGTCGCCTGAGCACTTCTGACGTTGCGTGCTTCAGTAAATCAAATATTCGATCTTCTGCAGACAGGATATTGTCCCTGCGAAAAGATATTTTCTGTAAAAGTGTCTTTTCACCTCCCCTTTTTTCAAATACCGTTCGTCTTCTTTCCTTTCCCAAGATGAAGACTTTTCGCCTTCCTTCATCGAAACTTTTCACACTTACTCCTCACTCGGGCCGTTCCTTAAATCCCTTCGCAAACCTTCCAAGAATTTCTCATTTCTCATTTCTTAAACTTCTATGTTTTTTCGGTTCTTTTTTCAAACCTTGCTTTTCATCAGCCTTTCGCACCCATATCCCAGAGAAAGTCACTTTTCTTCTTATCAGAAACCTCTTTTTGAATCTTTTAACAAAAAGCAGTCTTCTTTGCCACCCTTCCGTGAGGAGACGAATGGCCCAAAACCACCTATGGGGGCATGAGGATGGCCATCTTCAGCCAACCAGGAACAAACGGCTGTTCATCTTTGCACTAAAACGCCTTCGTTCTACTAGATCTTTAAAAGAATGCGCTGCGACTGATCTCCTCTTCCCTTTGTTTGCCCTATTCTTTGGCGAAGAAGGGTCACTTCGTAACGTCATCCCTCCCCGTGAGATATGGCCTTCATGCGCAATCCAATGCCTGGACAACCTTAAAAGGTTGTTTAGCTAGTCATGTATTGTTGCAAATGGCCCAGTTCTCTTTCTGGAGCAAACGAAGCTTCCGGGGCTTCATCATCTTCACCGTCCGGTATTACAGCAGACTGACCTCACCAGGCAGAAAGCTGACGACGTTCGGGCTTGTGTTTTCTCTTGGCCAAGTGAGAGAGACCGTAGGTATTCACAAGCTTACTTACTTCTACCAAGCTCCAGGGAGGGTGAAGCATGAGTTAAGTAAGACAGACCGGAGGTATTCACTAGTTGCTCTACCTCCTGTCAGCTTCTTAGGCATGCAGAGGCGATTGCCCAATATGCCAAACCATAGGCATTCCTGGGATGACCTATTACTGCCTGACCCTCATAGCGAGCAGGCAGAAGGAAACAAGAAATGGAGGAAGAAGTGGAACCGGCTAAATCCACGGTGCGGGAATAGCTGAAAGGCTAACCAAGTGCGGAAAACAGCAGAAGTGGACTTTACTTAGAGCCTCTTCTTTTTCTCTCTTCTGTTCCTCTGTTTTCTTCCTTTTTATTTGGACGCATTACTGAGAACGTAGACTAAGACTAGGTTTTCCTATCGTCGACTTAACTACTATATCTTCGATGTAGACTTCTGCTGTCTTGCCAAGAGAGGCATCAAATATAGTATTCATCACTCGCTGATAAGTTGCGCCAGCATTCTTTAATCCAAATGGCATTACTACCCATCCGAAAATCCCTAAGGGACATCTAAATGCAGTCTTATGTATGTCTTTCTCTGCGATGAAGATTTGGTCGTAACCAGAAAATCCGTCCATAAAGGACATAATCTGATGCCCTGCTGTCTTGTCTACAAGGTTGTCTGCGATTGACATTGGGTATTCATCTTTTGGAGTGGCGCGATTGAGATCTCGAAAGTCTATGCAGACTCTGATTTTGCCATTCTTTTTAAGGACATGAACTATACTGGAAATCCATTCTGTATAGCGTGAAGTCCTAATATAACCTGCTCGAAAAAGTTTTTTAACTTCTTCAAAGACTAGTTGCGTGACTTCAGTAGTCATGTGCCTGGGCGCTTGTTGCACCGACTTAAAATCTTTTTTAATAGGAAGGGTGTGTTCTACAAGTCTACGGTCCAACCCAGGCATCTCGGTGTAATCCCAGGCGAAACAGTCTTTGAATTCCTCAAGCACTCCTCTAATCGCATTAAAAAGCTCTTTATTTAAAGAAGAACTAATGAAAAGAAGTCTAGGAGAGGACTTACTTCCTAGGTTAATGCTGACCAATGGGTCGCAAGGTGTCATCAAAGACTCGCGTTCCTCAGATCCACCTAAGTAGACAAGGGCTTATTACAAGCATTGAGCGCTTTAAGCGCTTCTGAGTTTATTGAAAACCAAGAGACGGGTTGACTACAGTAGCGATTTCCTTGGTAGACTTGAAGTCGTTGAAGGACATCGGCGACTGCTTCGGTTACTCTCTCATTCTGGTCCATAGGTCCCTTCCTTGAGGAGTCTATTGGGCTCCAACTCCGTAGTACCATTGTGCTGGTCTCTCGCCACTTCCTCTTCTCTTGGTTTGTCAGTCGCCACCGGGTTCTTCCCCGAGTTAACTTCTTGGAGAACCTCCTCAAAGTCTTGAGTAGCAGCTCGTCTCCCCAACCAGTTGGAACAATTGGCCCTGTCCACCGGGTTCTTCCCCGAGTTAACTTCTTGGAGAACCTTCTCAATGTCTTGAGTAGACAGCTCGTCTCCCCAATCAGTTGGAACAATTGGCCCTGTATCTGGCTTGGGGTTCGATGTCCCGTAGTCTACGATGTAATCGAACTTTCCGGACGGCTCGCCAAGGGGCCCTACTGTAGGGTCGCCAAGCTTATAGCGCTGGTCCAGTGTGAGGTTCTTGACCGTCTTGCTTATTTCTGCATGCAAGATACCCTTGTCACAACAGGAATATTCATCAGCTTTGATAATTTCAATTTCAGAGTCAACCCAAAGCAACAACTCTCTATACAACGTAGAAGGAATAGCAGCAGCTTTATGGAGCCAGTCGCGGCCCAATAGTGCATTAAAAGTGGGAATTATGTCTATCACGAAGAAGACAGTTTCTCTTTCCTGGCGACTTACTTCAAGGTGCATCGAGAATACCCCTTGGCATTCGGATTTCCTGCCATTAAACCCACTCACTGCGACATTTGTTTTAACCAAGTCGCAAGGCTTATATCCAAGCAATTTAAACCTGGATAGAGGGAGCACGTTTATAGTCGCTCCGTTGTCTACAAGGACTCGACTTACTACTGTACTGTCAAAGGTAGCAGTTATGTATAATGAATGCATGTGTTGTTTCATGCTGTCGGATGGCTTTTCTAACCAATTTAATGGAAAGCCTGTTGGGTAAAATGGAGAGCAAGGAAGAGGCACTTTACCTACTAGAGTCCTTGTGTCCCGCTTACAAGCGAAGTCTACAGGCAGGGTAAGAGAATTGCAGCTCACGACTGGCCTCATTTCCCCGTCGACATCACTTGGGATCTCGCTCCAGAGTGGGGTATAGTCAAAACTTGAGCCAGGTTCTTCTGAATGATCCGTAGACTCAAAGCGCTCTGCCTCAGCGCTAACTCCATTCGCAGGTGCTCTAGCCGGTGGGGCTGCTCCTGAGAGGGTAGGCCTGGGCCTTTTGGCAACGTGACTTAGACGTCTGTCCCTCCTCTTGCGCGCCCTTGGAGACGAAGTGGTCTTGCCCATTGCCTTCTACCAATATTTCGAAGGGTTAACTGCTCTAATTACCATTGATTTCTTAGAACCAAGGAAAATTTGACGTACCTCAACGTAGTCGCCAACGGATGGGTCATAACCTACTACCGTTCGCGTAGGACCTTGCTGCGTTTCCGAGCAAGTGCTGTTAGTTTCACAGTACCTGTAGCTGTAGAGCGCGCGGGTTTGACTACGATTTATCCATTTGAGGACAAGTCTACAAGCTTGAGGAAGTAGTCGACGCAGCAGGAAGTGCAGAGCTGAGTAATCAGGATCTTGTTTTGAGCTATGAGCTTGCATTTCTGACAGAGCATCTTTGCTTCCAAAAATTGAGCTATCGGTGGGCCTGTTCGGATCGCCTGTATGTCTACCTTAGCCATTCCCTGTTTAGGCTTGTTCATCATCTCTTGTGTTCGCTCAGGCCTCTGGGCTCTATTAGGATTATCTGCTTCTGCGCTTCCAGGGCGAGACTCGTCAAGATGGCCAGGCCTTTCTTGCCCTGACTTGGCACCTTGCTGGGACGAGGAGTCATTAAACTTCAGATGTCGCCTAGGACGTTCGGGCGCACGTGGCTGTGGCTCAGGCGCTCGGCCTCGGCCATGTGGACCACCTCTTCCCCCTCGGTTTGCCGGTTTGCGCTCTGCGCTTGGAGGGCTCTTAAAACCCCTTTGCGAGTTGTTGGAAGCGCTTCGCGAGCCCGAGTGTACTACTCCCATCGCTACCTCCTCAAGTGGGGTCATATCGTACCAGGTGTCGCTTTGATTGTTCTGGAAATACTTCCTGAATGTATTGCATCTATCGGTGGTGTGCGTCTCATCCATATGCCAGTAGCAAAAGCTAGGCGCAACCTCTTTGATCGGACAGATGACTACACCTTTATCAGCCAGTCGGCGAAAAAGGGCATTCGCCACCAAAGTCTCCCCGGGGATCTTTACGTCCTACAGGGAATGATGATCTATATTAGTTTCGATGAAATTGATGTCTACATCAGCAACATCAAACATATGGATTGTTATTTCATCATCAAAAGGTCTATCATCGACCATTGTCACTTCGTCGACCTCAGGGAAACATAATTCCTTGGACTCTATAAGGTCTTGGATTATATTCCAGAATGACAAGCAGTCTCTGGTCGTATGTGTAAATGACTCTTGCCATTTACAATAATTTCTAGTCTTTTCCCTCTCTGTCTGGGGAGCTCTATGACCCGGTTTAAGTTTAATGCGCTTCCGTTGGATGAGCCAATCGAAAATCGCATTCGCCTTGTCTACGTCGAACGAATACTTTTTTTCTTCATTGGACTTCTGGGATGCTTTGGCTTTGGAGTTTTTCCTTGCGAGGGGTTAAAAAACCGTCGCTTCGCCTTTCACAAATTCCGCCATATCCACCTCAAAGGTTTCGAGCTGAAAGGCATGCTTAGCCTGCGCCTCTTCCATCAGTAACTGATGGTACTCTGTTGCCCTTATGGCCAAGTCATATAGGTCATTAAACCTTTCTCCCTGCAGCTTTTTCTTGAAAGGCATAGACAACGCGTTTAATGCGATCATCAGCTGATCCCTTTCAAGAATCGCAGGTCTACAGTGCAGTAACGCGTTTCGCAGGCGCTTAAGTCGCATTACCTCAAAGATTGACATAGGCGTGTCTAACCGTGCGAATGCCTTCATAAAAGAAGACTGCATCTCTGCCCATGTTGTCACTGATCCAGGAGATAGACTTGCGTACCATGTAAAGGCATCTCCTGTGTAAGAGTTCGGGAAGAGCTTTAGCTTCCAAAAATCGTTTGCTGTAGCTTCTCCTGCCTGATGAGTGAACCGGGCCATATGCTCTACGGGCGTCATCTCATCTTCCCTCGAAAAACGGGTAAAGTCAGGCACCCTGTACCCCCTGGGAAGAGGATATTCTCTGTCAATATAGGCAGGGTAGGGACTCCTGTATAAACCAGGCTCCTCTTGCCTAACCGCTCCAGGTACCATCTGCTCCAAAACCTGACCGATCATCTCCCTCAGATTCGGTGGTGGTGGAAGAACGGGGTCGAACTGTTCTCGGGCGTATCCCACTTTATTTGGAGGATACGACACTCTCGGGGTTACTCGAGGTGGCTGAGGGTTCACTGAGACATTAGTGTAGAAGCTCTCTGCCCGTGGTAAATTTCCCATTATGGTCATTTCTCCTAAAGGAATCTCCTCAACAGGTTCTTTACCAGGTCGACGAGGGGGTATGGCACTCGCGTACATGTTCGTCTCGTCCTGAACCTCTACTTCATCATCTGCAGGATTCATTGCGTACACCGTATTCGCTCTCCAGGTAGGAGATCGGGAGGTCGTAGGCCTTGATGGGGAGATTCGGTCCCTGCTACCGATTTCTGCAGCACGTGGGTTAATACCACTCCAAGGCTCATCTCCCTGAAACGATACGTTGCGCCTCTCCACGCGCCGAGCGTCTCCCATTAGGGAATTTTCCCTGTCTACAGGAATGCCTGTTTTTGTCGCAGCGCTTGGCCTACTCAATGCACTGAGTTGCTCCAAAATCTGAGCCATATTATCTTGCAAACCAGTGATATGTCGGTCCATTAGGTTCCTCATATCATTGAATTCTTTATGGAATTCAATTCTGGAAATAAACTCAGAAGGAGTATGACCCTTGGAACCGGATTGATTCCCGGTTTCATGGCTTCTTAGAGCCGTGTCTTCGACATTTAAGTCGGCTGGTGGATTCTGCTCATCTCCATCTGATGGAGGGGGAGGAGGATCACGATTTAGTCCGCTCCGGGTGTTCTTTGCCATATGAAAACTTTAAGTTTCACGACTCCCACTGTGGTCGCCAAAAACGTGTTCGCGTCGGAAACGGATCACGTCGGAAATATTTGGCAATAAGAGTCACAGGGATTTTGTATATGTGGTCGCCAGTAAGTAATTGAAGAAATCGATTGAATGAAGTCTTACAATAGAAAATAAGAGCTTACAGTCATAGAAATAAAATAAGGACGGAAAGTTGTTGACTGGCTACAGTGCTTCGTAGACTTGGAGCGTTGTTGCAGACTTGACGGTAGAATGCTGCAGGCTGGCGTTCCTCTGGTGGCGGGACTTAGCTGCTGAGCTTGATGGACTGGGTACGGTCGGATGCTGAGGCGGACGTGAACGTCAAGGCTGTGGTGGTCTGTGTTGGCGGGAGTGTCAAAGGCGGAGATGCGTACCGGGACTACGGTGGCTCGTCCTGGCGTTGAAGTCGAGGGCGGAGGGTTGTTACCAGAGCTACGGTTGCTCACTCTGATGGTGGAAGTGAAGGCGGAGGGTTGTTACCAGAGCTACGGTGGCTCACACTGGTAGTGGAAGTAAAGGCGGAGGGTTGTTACTAGAGCTACGGTTGCTCACTCTGATGGTGAAAGTGAAGACCAATAAAACCTTAAGGGTCTCTCCCAGGTTGGGGAATCCTAACAACTACGCTAAGGGGTGACGAGCAAGATAAGCTTCTGTTGGCTGATTTGATCGTGATTTTCTCTGAGGGAGATCTCCTCCCTTTTATACTCAGTCTGTTACGACCTTCTGAAGATCTTCCAGACCCAACTCACCCCAAGAATCTCGGAGCTAACTGATTCCCACTCGTTTAAACGTGGATCAGCTCCTCTGACTTCGGGTTTAATTGATTATCTTTAAGACGTGTGTTGGTGTTATGCATGGGTAACAAGTCCCAATTGTCTCGGGGCCATGGAACCATTTTCCTTTGACACGTGTCCCTCGCAGGCACAGGCCTATAGTCTTAATATCCTCTACAGGCACAAGCCTGTAGACTTTGTGTCGCAGGCACAAGCATGTAGACTTCGTGTCCCAGGCACAGGCCCTCAGGCGCAGGCCTGTAGACGTGATGTCCACCGGAGGCGTAGGCTTGTAGACTTCCCTTGATTACAAGGTTACTATATTACCTCTGTAGACTTCTCTCCACAGGCACAGGCCTAGTATATGGCTATGGACTTTTGTGAGCTTTATCAAAATTAGGCCCAAGATAGCTTGCACGTTAGTTGCATGTCAACAGAGCCATGAAAGGAAAAAGATGTATCTTTGGAAGATATTGGCTGTTGGGCAATTTGTTAGCGATTTTTTAGGAATCAGTTTTTAGATTTTGTTTTTGTACGGTGACCACAGTTTCAACTCGAAATCCGGATTCCGTGTTCGAGCCAGATATTTTCAATGCGGAGAAATACTAGAGCTAGGGACGCACCGTCCAATGAAACGAACAATCCACTAGGGTCAGAAGATGCACCCGCTAATCAGCAGGGCATTGAAATAGGATCCCCGAAAGAAGTGCCTTCTTGTTCCGGGCTCAAAGCAGAGTTGTCTGTTATACGACAAAAATGTTGTAGCCGAAGAGAAAAGAAAAATTTGCTTTCGATCCGGGAGCGCTAGCTTCGAAGTCTCCCATACCTCATCTTCTTTGTCTTCACGGGATTACTCAAATTCCCCGAAGATTGGTGATGACAAAGAGAACGATGAACAAATAGAGGCCTTAAAAAGATACTTGAATAACACTCTCTCGATTGAGGAGCCTCGGTCGATTCAATTTAATACATCGTGCCACCGGCGAGACATTCCAAGGACGTCATCTTCACCATTAAAACACTCGTCCTTGACCGGAGCATCTCACCATCTCACAAACTAGATGTCAAACCCTTTACCAAAAGTGGCATCCCTACAATCAAGCAATGTTCATCTTAGTGAGAAAGGGGAGAGCTTTTTTTGTTCTTCTTTATTGATGAAAATCGATGAATTCATCGGACAATAATTTTTGGGCATGTCGAACAATCTCGAGGCATATTACCCATCAATTAAGTTGTTTATGATTTGCCGAAACGTGTTTTATTCTACGCTTGAATTTGAATAACGATTAAAGACCGCCTTGAAAATTAAGTAGCAAAGTATGATGGGCAACACTTAGATGGTTTCTTTTAAAAGTTAAAAAAAAAAAATTGATTGAGCAAAGGCATCGCGCAAATTGGCGTAAGAAAGAAAGTTTTTAATGGTCAATTATTTGATTAGATTGAACAAAACCTAAAAATCGCTCAATCTGATTTTTTTAATTAAAAAAAGAGGAAAATCTTATCGCCCATATTTGAGTGAAAGATAATATCAGATTTTAGTGTCAATCTTATCTTAGTAAGATTTGTGCGAAGGCTTATCGCTCAGTCATATTTGGGTGGTTTTATAGGCCAAATGATTTATCCTAAGTTTGTCAGTTTTTTTTCGATTTAGTCCAAACTTTTAAGAGTATCTGTATATATCCTAACGTTACTCCGTCAAATCGATTTTGCCCTCCGTTAGCCATCCCCGCTAACAGAGGCTTACGTGGCGCTGACATGGCTGTTAACTCCGTCTGCGCCATCGTTGGGATCAACATTTCTCAAATCAAAGGGTGTTCAGCCCTAATCACACCCTCCCCCAAATCCCACCCCAGACTCGATTTCCATTTCGCACTCGATTCCCAACCACCATTCCCATCGCGACCCCAACTTCTTTCCTCCACCCAGTCCCGACGCCTTACATCCCACCCTCAGTCCCATCTCCCTATTTCCACCCTTTGCCCCGACCTCGTAGCTCTACCCCAGCCCCGACGCCAGACTTCAGGCGCCCTAACTCCATCCCCTTTCCTGTCTGGATAGATGAGATTTTTTTTTTTGTGAAAGTTATTGTTTGTTCAAAGTTAGCGTGGTAGTATGATAGGTTGATCGATTTGTTTTCAGAAATGGAAGAGGACGTGGCAATCTCGTTGTCCACATTGGGAGAAAAATTCACTTTACGGACATAGTTTCGTATGTTGGTGGTAAGATCGTTAAGTATGATAACGTCGATGTTGATAATCTAGGCTATTTCACAATCAAAAGCTTAGCTAGATAGTGTGGATATGAGCCTAATAGGATGTGATTCGTGAAACCTGGGAAAATTTAGCTAAAGGTTTGATTGAGATATTAACTGATGCATGGGAATGTGGAAAAAATGTATGACCCTGACTGTGATCATAATGACTTGAAATTTGAGATTGGGTTGAGATTTGATTCCCTTGAATAGTTTAAAGAAGCTATTCAAGATTATGAGATTTTAAATGGAGTGAATTTGCGTTGGGTAAGGCATGATAATAGAATAATGAAAGCAGTATGTGAGGAAGGATGTCCTTGGCGAGTGATTGCTAGTTTCTTACAACGTGATCTCACGGTTGCTGTTAAGGCATGCAATTTAGAGCATAAATGTACTCGTGCTTTGAAAAATCGACAGGCAGCCGTTAAATGGCTGGCTCGCGAATTCATGAGAATGAACAAACCCCTTGATGCAATGAGAGCGAGGGATGTGATTGTTGATTTGATGTAGAAGTATTCTATTAATGTGAACAAGCTGCAAGTCTACAGGGCAAAATGACACGCCCAAAAAATTGTTAATGGGACCATTGAAGAGCACCATAAAAAGTTTAGATCTTATGAAGCTTATCTTGGAAAGAAATGTCCTGATAGTACATTCAAGCTAGAGATAGAAGTAAATCCTGGTTTAGGGCTTTTCAACACTTTCAAGAGGTTTTACGTTGGATTTAGTGAGCTGAGGAAAGGCTTGAGGCTTAGTTGTAGGAATGTGGTGGGCTTCGATGGCACTTTCTTGAAGACAAATGCTGGTGGAATATTATTTTCTGCCGTTGGTAGGGATGAGAACAATCATATGTTCCCCATAGCTTGGGTGGTGGTGGACAGTGAGAACACTCAATCTTGGATGTGGTTTATGTCTTTACTATTTCAAGATTTGGTTGTGAATGATAGACGTGGATCGACGTTCATCAGTGATAAGCAAAAGGTAATATGTTCATTCCTTCTTTACAGTTAACGTCACATATGTAGTCGATTTATTGTATGATGACATCTTATGTGACATGTAGGGACGGATACATGTTGTTGCTGATCTTGCGCCACTAGCTGAGAATCGCAATTGCGCGAGGCATGTTTATGCCAATTGAAAAATCGCGCACCGAGGGCAAATGTTAAAGAAATGTTTCTGGAGTGCTGTAAAAAGCACTCATGAGGCTGCATACAACAATGCAATGAAGAACATGAGTTTGTTGTCTCCCGAAGCAGCCCAAGACTTTAACAAACAAGGACCTCAACATTTTTGCAAGGTCGGCTGGTCTCTTTCTTATTGAACAGAACATTGATTTGGTTGTCCTATTATGCTTCATCATATATTCAAAAATTTCAAACAGGTGTTCCTTAACCCAACAGTCAAGTGCGATGTGACGAATACAATCTCTGCGTGACATTTAACAGTTACATCGCATTAGCTAGGACCAAACCAATTGTAAACATGTTGGATGATGTTAGAGCAATATTGATGGAGAGAATGTATCACAAGCATCGACTGTTTGAGGGTAGGGAGGATGAAATTTGTCCAAAACTAGGAAGAAGTTTGAAAAATTGAAAATTAGTGCTGGCTTATGGGAACCTAGACCTTCAATAAGTGATAAATTCGAGGTGGTTCGTAGGTAAGAGAAATTTGTGATGGACTTGTAGGCATGTACATGTAGTTGTAGAGAGTGAGATTTGACCGGCATCTCCTGTTGTCATGGTATAACGTGCATAAACTTCATGAAGCATGATGTTGATGCATATGTGCATGCATTTTTCAAGAAATCCTACTATTTGCTGGCATATAAGCATCCATTGATACCTATGGAGAGTGAGAGCACTTGGCCAGTAAACACGGGAGAGCCAATACAACCTCCATCTTTTAAGGTGCGGCCAGGAAGACCGAAAAAGAATAGGAAGAAAGGAATAGACGAGGAGCCAAAGAATGCAAGCAAGCTATCCAAAAAAGGAGGAGAAGTTAGGTGCAGCCGGTGCAAGGTCTATGGTCACAACAAAAGAGGTTGTAAAACCCCCACAACATTGGCAGCTGCTGCTGAAACACATAACGTTGCAACTGGTGGTCAGGTAAGTATGATTTAAGTAGTCAGTAAGTGTCTTGATGCTTGTCGTGACTAACACTTTTGTACATGGCAGGCAACATGATTTCGAGGAAGGGGAAGAGGAGGAAGGGGACGTGCAGGAAGGGGACGAGGAGGAAGGGGACGAGTATGCACAAGTGGAAGAGGGAACTTCAAGTCATGCTTAGAGCAGCTTCAATTTTGGGACATTCGGCACACAAGAATCTTCTGTTATGTGATCTAGCATGGAAGTTTCTACAATGTGCTTTGATGAGACTTTGTGGTTATGTATGGTTATATTCTGATTGTGACTTATGTACAAGGCGTGTAATTTCTTAGTCCGGAGTTGTGTTCTGGTTGTTGAATGTTGCAGACTGCTTTGTGATGTCGTTTTAGACTACTTTGTACCGGTTATGTTAAATGTTGCAAACTGACTAGACTACTTTGCAAACCATACTGGTTTTTATGATGCAACAATGTATTGTTCAATGCAGTTTTTTTCTTCACAGACTTGTTCTAACAGCTACTGTTAGAACTTCCATAATTGTGAAACTAGGCATTATGCCGACAACAGTAACAATACGGGTGCTGAATGAAACATTGATGTTACATTAATTACAATATCAGTCAGTTTTTCCTTGATGAAAATACACTAAACCACAACATAGAGCATCACTGAAAAAACACATAAGTAATAACAATTTGCTAGTTCAGCTTTCAGCATGTCGATCTTTTCTTCGGCTTTAGCCAATGTCATCTTCGCCTTCATTAACCGTGACTCAAAACTAGCATTCTTAGCCATTTCATTCACTTTAATAACGTACTTCTTTGAATCATGGCAGCCACAAACAGTAGAATCCAGCCACATAAAGAAACCGCAACCTCCATCATCCTTGTAACGAGAACATCCTAAAAACCTTCTACCATTGTTCTTTTGCGTTTGAGCTACCTTAACCCTACAATCAACTCCACAGTAGCACTTCACAGTGACATCTTTCTGCAGATAACTTGAGCTATCCGTATTGCTGCTGCTCCCATGGTTACGTCCACTGGACATACCTGTACATACACCACTAATACCTCTAATACAAAAAAATTCTTGCCACCTACCAAGTCAAAGATTTCTTAAAATGCCTAACGTCATACCTGTAGGACTGTTGTTTGAGTGTAATAAACTGAGATGGGAGGTCGGGGATCGGAGTGGGATGGGGGTCATGGATTCTGGTTTGCGTCTGGGCGGGGTCAGGAGACGAGGGTCGGGGTGGGATGGGGTCCATCGTGGCTGGGGTGGTAATTTTTAAGCAACTCTTACATCAGTGGGAGGTAGGTCGGGGAAAGGGGTAGAGGTGGTGCGTGGGTAGAGGAAAGAGGTTGGAGAAGGGTATGGGGGTGGTATGTCAGTGTTGGGTGGAGGAAAGGGTTCGGAAAAAGTTGTGGAGGCGGAGACAATTAGGGCAACGACAAGGAGGTTGGGTTTGATTAGGGGAAAGGGGGTCGTGTCTGAAAGAAGAAGGATTAAGTGATCCCAACAGTGGCGTTGATGGTGTTAACAGCTATGTCAGCGCCACGTAAACCTCCGTTAGTGGGGACGGCTAACGAAGGACAAAATCGATTATATATATATATTTAAAAGTTTGGGCTAAATCGAAAAAAAACCGACTATATCTTATAATTGGGCTTATATATAAATATTAGAGACTCTAATAAGAGTGAGAAAACCTATTTGAGAAAATGGGTTTTTGGGGGGCAAATATTCATAGCATAAAATTTTGGGTTGGGTCTACTGAAGCTGGGCCTGAATAGTATGCCAAAGCAACTCCCCTAAGTGATGTCAATTAAGCGATGATATTTAAAGTGGAAGATTTGAGTGATGGAATATGAACACATAATGTTTTGAGCGATAGAAGGAAAAAGATGGATCTACGGAAGATATTTTGAAGACAAAATGTAAGTAGAAACACAAAGACGTGAAAGAATCGAAGCACGTGGGGCAATTTATTAGCGATTTTGTAGGAATCGGTTTGGATTGTTAGGCCTGTAAATATTTTTTGGACAAAACAAACACATTCAACCTGAGACATCTCTAGCAATTAGTTTTCAAAGGCATCTGCAAGTTTTTAGTTTTTTGTCAACTTGTTTTTTGTTTTTTTACGACTACCATAGTTTCAATCCAAAATTCGAACTCCATAATCGAGCCAAATATTCTCTACGCGTTGGTCTTTTATATCAACATCGTCGGTCGCTCTTTTTTTAACATAAAATAAAAACAGAAAAGTAACATAAAATTTTCTTTGAATGGCGGATAAATTGTTAATGTAACTAATGTTATTTTCGTATGAGGAGCCCCGCGGCTGTAATATTTATTTCTTTTTAATTTTTTTGAATAAATAATTATAGTAAAAATTACTTTCCATTTTTGGACTAAAACAAAAGGCGGTGTCCCCCCCCCCCCCATCTCGCGTATACGCAGCGAACCTTTATCTGAGGGGGTAACAAGCCACGTGGCGACATGAGATCTAAAAGATGCATCCGACGAAGGGGGAAGGATCCAACGGCTGACGTGCAGCTGCGCTGAGGTTGAGCATTTGATTGACCCACCCTCCCACCCGTATCTAGCAGAGGGGGCCTTCAAAGCCCACTAAACCCACCCCCTCCCTTCACTCGTTCCACGTCATCGCTCCTCCCCTCCCCCTCCGAAAAATATCTCCACCCCATCTCCATCTCCTCCTCTCTTCCTGTATTCCCTTTCCTTTCCTCATCCCCTGCTTTTCCCGAGATCGAACTGCCAGCTCCCCTGCGCGTTTGTATCGCTGATTCCACCTCCCTAGAGCCGGTTTTTTTGTCTGCCTGTGTGCTTTCGAGCTGATCTACGCCGAGGGTACGTCGCTCGATGTCCGGATCAGTCTTCTGCCTTCAGCTGATAGTTTTCTTTTTGTGGTCGGAGGTGCGTACTTTGGATGTTGTACGTGTTTTTAATTTTTTGCTTGTGTTGATGAGATCCCGGCCAAGGTCAGGAGAGGTACAATACGGAGGCGGATAAGGCCGTCCTGGATTTGATTTGAATGTTTTGGAGTTGGCCTAGTTGAAGGTCCTGTTTTCTTTTGTCTTCTTTTTTGTGTTTAGACTGGTCTTACCATCGCGTTGCTGGTTTGGTTCGGTGATTATCTGTTTTCTCCGCCTTCATTCTCTTGAAATCAAGGAGAACCATTAGGGGTTGATTCCCTGAGGAGGAGCTATAAGGTGAGAACATTGTCTGCGATGTTTGTTAAAAGTCACGAGGACGGTGTTGTAAGGTGTTCTAGCTTATTTTCAATGCTTGAAAATGGGGAGAATTAAAAAAACCAATCAGACTGTTAGTTTCTGTGTTTCTTATGCAGGAAAGATCTCCCTGTGACTGAGACTGTTTTTATCAGGAACTTCTGTTTATCCGTTTTTAATTTGTCTACGTGTTGTTATGCAAGTATACAGGTGTACGATCCTAAGTGATAGGAGGCAGTTACTATTATTGGCAGACTGGATGTTGTCACTCGCCGTCGAGTCTCCGACTCCTATCTGCTCATCTGGTTCAGCATGTGGAATGTTATGTAGGTACGCAGAGTGATAAAAATGTTATCTGATTGACCTACAGGACCAGTTATGATATTTGGGTGCATGGTTCTAGTCGTGATGGCATTGTTCCTGCTTGAAAGGGAGCATCATCTAGCTTGAAATATTTGCTCTACATTTCTTCAGCTCTATTTGACATTGGTTCTTGTGGTTTGGTGTATGGGCAGGGCAGTTCATGGAGTGAATAAATGTGGTAGAGCTCGCAACTATTTCCTCCTATAAAATGCATATTTCTAGAATCCAACGTTCTTACGATTAGGAGGATTTGGATTGTTATGGTAATTAAGGTGTGACATTAAGTTTATGAAGTTAACAGGGCATTGAATGTGTTATTGATCCTCTCTTCTTCGTTCAGTTGTCATAACATAGATAGTATTATTACTGTGGTGTGGAATACCGTAATGTGTTGCTGCTGCAGATTACATCTAGGTAAAGATCACTTTGTGCATACAAAACCTTGAGGAGTTTCTGCACGGGAGTATCTCATGATTCACTGGAAATTCCTTCTCAATTACCCTATCTAGTCTGGTTGATGGGGGCTGTTTCAGTTGACAATAATGGCCAAGATGACGAAGGAGCTTCAGTGGGTGAAGGGTACCACGTTCGCCATGAGATACACGATATGACAAATGGAGTTTTGTCCAATGGACAGTGCCTTGGGTCGTCAGAAGAAGATGATTATAGGCCTAATGGGGTAGTTGAAGATGGAAATAGTGGTTCTGGTGCAGAAACTCATGGTTATAATGGATATCAAGCCCAACCCCAGCAGGGGTCCGTTATACTCTGGGAGAGGTTTCTTCCAGTGAAGTCTGTGAAGGTTCTCCTTGTCGAGAATGATGTATCTACCCGCCAGGTTCTTAGTGCATTGCTGCAAAATTGTGGTTATGAAGGTCAGCATGTCCATACACTTTCCTGCAATGAGAGATAAGCATATCGTATTAGCATATATTAGACAAATTTATTGGGTTCATATTAGACATACTTTACATCATCCTTGAAAAACTGCGTTCGGAAAAAGAGATTTAAACACTGTTTTCCTTTGGTCGGAAAAGGTTCTAGTTTTAGCAGATACTCATTGGTTTTCCTTTTCTGCAAATTCACTATCAATGTTTTTCGTTATTGGAAGAAGATATGGATGGACCCACTTAAGAAGGATCCTTGAATCGTTGACCTTACAACTTCAAGGAGTTTTACTGCATATACTGCATTCTGAAGGACACTTATTAATGTTTGCATTTTTTGTAGTTGTGGCAGTGGCAAATGGTCTCCAGGCCTGGAAATCTCTAGAAGATCTCTCAGATCATGTTGATCTTGTTCTAACTGAGGTGGTCATGCCACTGCTAACAGGAATTGGTCTGCTGTCCAAGATAATGAGCCATAAGACCTTTAGGAACATTCCCGTGATAAGTTAAGTGCTGGAGTACTTAAATCTGTTGGCACTAATCAAGCATGTTTTATTTTTTCTGCAAAGTTTCTCTTGTTTAGCAGGACTAACTCATTGAGTTTTCAGTGATGTCATCTCATGACTCTATGGGCATTGTCTTTAAATGCCTGTCAAAGGGTGCGGTTGATTTTTTGGTAAAACCTATCAGGAAGAATGAACTAAAGAACTTATGGCAGCACGTTTGGAGGAGATGTCATAGTGTGAGTTTCCTAGCTGTGATCTTGTGAATGTATGTCCTAAGTGGAAGTGGAGTCAGTTGCTTGTTCTTGCTTGAAATGTTCCTTTTACATGTGAAACGATCTCTCTCTAAAACTAGTATTTCTAAGTGGCCTTGCTTTCTTGTGCTGATTGTTAATCTAAATTACCATCTGTGATGGTGTGAACTTCTAATCTTGTTTGGCTGTTCTTTTTGCTTGATGAGTCAATCAGTTACAAAATATTGCAAACTTTGTCAGTCTAGTGGGAGTGGAAGTGAAAGTGGAACACAGACCAAGAGGTCCACGGAGTTGAGAAGCGGTGATGACTCAGCTGCCAATAGCAGCAGCGGCAGTGATGAGCATGATATTGGAAGCAATGCCTTGAGCATTCGGAATGGTAGTGACGATGGAAGTGGCACTCAGGTAATTAAGAACATCCCATCCCACTAGGATGCATTCCAGAAGGCCGAGAATTTGCAATCTGGGATGTGTACCTTTGAATTTAAAAAACCATAAGAAGTCATCTCTAGTGAGCTTTCTTTGTTAATCTAGAAAAAATTCTTTGGAAGTTGTTTCCCTGTGTTGCTTTTAGCTAACTTTTACAATTCTCACGACCATTCAATGTAACTTGCATTACATCCGCTTTTGCATAAACTTGAGTATTATTTTGTAGTATTTCTCTTCTAAATGGCGGGTGGCGGCTCTGCTGTCTATAATTTCCCTTAGTCATATAATCAAATGACTTTTTGTGATGCTATCAAACTAATACTTGGCAGTTTAATTTTCTACCACTGAATGTAAATTTTGTCTTCTTAGAGCTCATGGACTCGGAAGACAACAGCAATTGGCAGTCCTAAGCAAATCTCGGCTGGAAATGAATGGGGGGATGCCCCTGATAGCACTTGTGCACAGGTGGTACATACTGGACCAGATATCAGTAGCAAAACAGAGAAAGAGGAACCTGGTACACCTAACAAAAATGACATTTTGCTGTTCTTGTTTCTTGGTTCCCCTGTCAAATTTGTCATTACTTTTTTATTTTATGTGGACTGCTCAAAGACGGTTTAGTACATGCTACTGGTGAAGTTCAGCTGCCCCCATCAGATCATGGACTGCCTGAGGCAAATATGGACTCCCTTGGTGGAAAATCTGGAGATCCAGAGCCTCATGAAAATTGTGGTTCATCCACTTGCATTGTCCCCATCCCTGAAGAAGTTGAACCTGTCAATGGTCTCTCTGGAATATTTCATGTAAACAATAAGGAAAGTCATGATTCTGGGGAGCTTCCCTCACTCGAGCTTTCATTTAAAAAGCTAGAGAGCGAAGATGAGTCGGGAAATACTTCGCATGACAACCACAACAACTTGAGACATTCAGACCAATCAGCACTTTCCAAGTAATATTTGAACCTTTAAAAGTTGGCGTCCCCTGTTCGAAGTTGAAAAGTTGGTTATCTATTAATAGGATGCTTGAATTGGTTGTATGTAGGTTCAATACGACTTCATCTGTGAACCAGGTGATGAGCCCATTCTTTGAAATGGATACATTCTGTGTGGATTTATCTAGTTTTTGCATGAATGAAATTGTTTTGCAATGTCCCTTTTCTTATGATGAACTAGTAATCGTATGGCTCTCCAACCAGCTGACATCTTGCTTCATAGTGGTTGATTGTTGTAATTTTTATGCAGGGTTTGACAGCAAAAGCGGGAATTACTTCTGCATTTGATAACTGCTCCATGGCTATGAAAACAGAGAGAATTCCCAATGGTCCTTCCAACTCATTTGGATCTCCTACATATCAGTCGTCTAACACTAGTAGCGAGAACAATGTAATAGATACTATTTTCCAGTATGATGCTTCCAAGAAGCCTGAACCAATAGCTGCATTCAAATCTTCCAAGTCATCTGCATTTCAGCCCGTGCCTCAAGGTTTTGTTCGTTCGTCTTGGATGGAATCTGATGACAGGCCAGATAATTCACACCCCAATGATGTCCAGGCCCCATCAAAAGGATCACACCAGCACATTCACATCAAATACCACCATCATCACCATCACTACCATTATCATCGTCATCTTGATAACTCCCAGAAAAATCAAGAACAGAAGGATAATAGTGATATTGCTATGGCAGCTACGGCTCCGCCATGTGGATCGTCAAATGCCATTGAAGGTCGTGCTGATGGCAATGCTGGCAATAACAGTGGGAGTGGGAGTGGTAGTGCTTCTGGAAGTAACCTTGGGAGCAATGGTAACAATGGGAGCAATAACTTTCCTGTTGATGGTTCGGCAAAATTGGAAACTGATAATGGAGCTGCTGAAGACATTGGAGCTGGTGCACTCGGAGAAAAGCCTAACAGTGGAATTGATGAGGAACGAATTTCCCTGAGAGAAGCTGCCCTGTCAAAATTCCGTCAGAAGAGAAAGGAGAGGTGCTTCGAAAAGAGGGTAATATATTACAACTCTTGTTCTATATTTTGTGGAGTTTGCAAACAAAATAGAGAAATCCATTTAAGTTTTTCAACATGCAGGTGCGGTATGAAAGCAGGAAAAAACTTGCGGAGCTGCGACCGAGCGTACGAGGGCAATTTGTTCGCCAGATAGCGTAGGATACCATTCTATCTCTTCATCAATTTACTGTTTACATTTTAACAAAAAAAAAATGAAAGAACGTCTGAAGTGAGCTTACGGTTAGTTAGTTTAAGTAAAAGTGATCACTTTCGTGGTTGTCCCATTCTTATGGCGGAGATGAAAAGGAGGTGAGCAAAGAAGGATATCTCTGTAATTCGTCTTCAATTTTGATTTGTGATCCCATGAACAGGCAGGTATTGATTTGTTTCTGTTTGGGTGCCTTTTATTAGGTCTGACAGCAAAGTAGGAAATGACAGCCACGGCGACGACGATGTAATCTCAGAGGAAAATTCTTGCGACATCGCACAATGACAGGAAGCTTGGGTTTTAGCAAGGCTGGTTGAGTGCATGCCAAGGTGCTCACATGTCTTATCCAATGTCCAAATTTCTTTCCAACGTTGTTAATGTATCAATTAGAGTTAACCGTGCATGTGAAAATACTTCCTGGAGGCTGTTTCCCTTGGTTGTAACTTGTTAAGGTTTGGCAGGGGGTGCGTCCCAGACACGAGACATAATTCCTGTGAATGTTAGCAGACTATACTTATGTGATTTCCGTGGGCTCTCCGAGACCTGAGATGACGATTAGTTGATTTTATCCACTCTCGTCTGGGCTGTCCCGCCTTTATTTTGTAATCGTCCGAGGATAATGTCATTGTTTGCCCCGTGTGGATGATCTATGAGCGGAGGTGCATCCCGACGAATGTTCGTGCAGAGAAAGGTGGTGGTAAGACTGGTTCTCTGTTTTATCTTTTGCGCTGTTGTCGCAATGCCCTTTTATCTGGGATTAAGATTAAAAGGCAGGTGGGTGACGCAGGTTGTTTTCAGGTTCTGCAATAGGAGGGTTGTCCCTGCCACTTGATGGCGAGTCATCACATTCACGTCTTTAGAATCGGAGAGTGATTATGTTGTGGTTGGTTGGGGGGTTACCTTTCCCTGGGACACGAGGATCTGCCGCTTGGTAATGATAAACAGACATCATCTTCGGGAAGGTTAGTACGGAAATATCAATGATTTTTTTTTTTTTTAAAAAGTAGATTTGCATCACGCAGACCGTTGACATTTAACTTATAAAGAAAGTACGATTTATAATAAGATACTAGGTCGGGAGCGTCATAACATTCAAAGAAATGTCACATTCTCGAATAGCAACATTTAAAGTAATTCGAATAAATTTTATCTAAATAAATTAGCAGTCGAAGTGTTTGGGTTTGAGTGAACGGGAGTGATTCCCATAAACAAGTTAAAATTAGGGGTGTTAATGAGACGGGTTGGATTCGAACACTCTCTATTCGAATTCGAATATGCTAAAAAAGGTGTTAAATTCGAGCCCGAATTCGAACCTGATTGAGCTCTTGTAATTTAGCATGAGCCTGGCTAAAAAATTTTCGGCTGTAAGTTTTGTCCGAAATTCTCCCTTTCCTTTCTTTTTGACATAGATGCTTATTTTATATTTTAATTCTTTTTATCAAAAAATTTTATATTTATTTTAATTATTTAAATTTATCAAATCGGATCGGACGAGTTATTGGAACAGTAAGTTGATCCGACTGGACTATAAAACAATTAGACACGAATTCAGACTCGACCTGACAAAATTTAACTCTTAACGAGTCGAGTCTGGGCCGAACACGTCAACGGCCCTAGACAAGGCGACAAAGGGGGGATAGGGAGAATAGTAGTCGGTTTTTTTGTTGAAGTTTCTAGTCAAAAGAGAGAAAAACCCAAATGATGATGTCGTCGTCGTCGTCGTCGTCCTTACACCTGTCGGGTGGGATTTACCCGGGGGGAGTCCGTCTTTCTGGGTAAAATTTATTTGGTTTGGAGTCATACTTTGTCGTTCTGCCTCCAATTGTTTATTACCTGCACAAACACGTGTAAACTTTGGCGGCTGCGTTTGAAGCTTTAACGAACTCCTCCCCCGTTTGCGTTCGCCAGACATTACAGAAATTGAATTTGTCCACGCCATCACATAACTATCCCCTGCTTTGTCTCCGACACGTGTACGCAGACCTTGTTAATTTCAACTTGTGGACCGTCCGAACCAGTTAGGGTTGTTTTCTGTAATAGATTTGTCCTTTAGTGTAAAGACAATGACTTTGTAGGTATTTTTGTAAGTTTTTTTTTACTGTACATTTTTATGCGTGTTTCGTAATTCCATATACCTTTCTTTGTATGGAAAAGTGATTAATCAGTGCAAGTGATATAATTTGTTAACTTTTTGGCAAATATATATTTATGACGTGATCTTTCTAAACTTTTTTTTACAGTCTTAAAAATGAAACTTATACTTTTTGTGGCCTTATTGAAAGGGTAAGCAACGACCGTTATCAGAAAATCAAACACAATTAATTAAATAATATTTTATTATGTTTTAAACTTTTGTATTTTTAACCTTTTATACAAAATATATAATTTTGGCTCAAACTTTACGCCTAACCCTTTTTTTATGGCTTGATTTTTCAAGACTTTCTTTTATGACATTAAAATAAAAATGCATTTTTTAGGTGAGAATCGACAACTTCGTGATAACAAGAAACATTGCACTCAATACTATTCCATCGCAAACTACCAAACTGATCAAGAACATTATCAGCAGAGACCGGCGAGGAGGAGCAGGGACGGAGGAAGAGGAGGGAATGGGGAGTCAGGCGGAGGAAGATGAGGAGGGAAGGGGGAGTCGGGGGAGGAAGAGGATGAGGGAGGAGAGACAAATTAAGGGATGGGGAAGAAGAGGGAAGATACCTAATTGTGTTATACGGGGTTTTATTTAGGCAAAACAAAAGTTGTTTTTAAAATAGTTTAATAAATATTAATATTTTAAAAAATTTTAAAATTAATAAAATAGGAACGACATTTTGTTTTTCACAAATGGTACGTTATGGAAGGAATATAAGTTTCATAAGGTTATAAAAGAAAGTTTTGAATGATCATTAGGCTAAAGTTTGAGCCACAAATGTATATTTTGCCTAATTTTTTTTAATTCACTAGTAATGAAATTTTAGTAATAATTTTAATAATATACGAAATTATTATAAGTTTTTACTAAACTTATTTTAGGTTAATAAATTTATGTTGTCACCATAGAGCGTTCAATTTTTTCGAATAAAAGCATAAATAATTTGTAGTGAATGCTTGAAGTTTTTGTTACGTAAATTATGTCTGTACTGTTTTACAAGATAAATAGTACAAAGCGAAATTTTTGTTACAAACGATGAAATAACCTTAACAAGTACAAATTATTTGACTTTATCCATAGACTTGAAAAATATTTGTATACGTGTATAATTTAGTTTAATTTTGCAAGAAATGTTTAATAGTAAGTGGTGATGTATATGTAATAATGATACGAAAAAAAATAAAGTAAAGCACTACGACCATAAGTGGTCGCAAAAGCAAAAAAATGTTATCTCATAAATAAGTCATGGATTACACATTCTGAATCATCAAAATTCACTAATAAAACAATTATAATCCTCGACTGAACACCACGACTATCCTATTGTTCAAAGATGGATAATATGCTTGAACACTGGATAATATGCTTGTATTTTTTCCCGTGTGCATAAATTTTATAACTACATACAAAATTTTTGTAATTTATAAATAATTATTTGTTTAAAATAGAAAATTCGTACATGTGCCAAAAATAATTACATAATAATTACTAGTTTTACCCTACTTTTATTTTTACGAAAAAAAAATTATGTAAGTTTATGTATATATATATATATATATATAGTAATAAGAATTATTTTATAAATCTTAAAACGAAAAAAGCTACCAAATTTTGAAGAAACAAGAATTATTATTTTTTTTTATACATTCAACTTACATAAATTTTGTATGAAAAAATAGAATCGAATTTTGTATCTGATAAAATATCTTAAGCTTTTTTTTTTGTAAGAGACATTTATGAATTAATTTCTTTACGATAAATATATATATATTTTTTGTAAATAAACTTAAATAAATTTTCGTTCTAGGTAAAATTAACAATTATTATGTAATTGCACATATTTTCTCTTACTAAAAATATGTATATTTTTTTTTCTGTAAAATGAAGTAGCAAAGGTAAACTAAATATTTTGTATTATACAAGATTTAGGTACGTAGAAACTTTGTAAAGCAAATCAAGCATTTTGTATTTTAAGAAAAATTTACACTCAAACTTCTTTTCAAAAACTAAATAATAAATAATTAAAAAAAAACCGGCACGGTGGCGTAAGAGAAAAGGCAAAAGAGGATTTTTTTTTTAAAAAAAAAAACGGAGGCAAATAGAAAGCCAGCAGCTGTACCGGACGAAAAAGAGAAAGAAAAGAAAAAGAAAAGGTGAGTATTAAAACCGAAATGAAACAACCCCCCACGAAATCTTTAACAAAAAAAAAAAATAAAAGTTACACGTAGCCCTTCCTTTTTCCCATTTATCTTTGTTTTCATTTCTTTACTCCTTCCACTCCCTCCCTCCCTCCCTCTTCATCGCATCGCCCCTTCCCATGTTGTTGACTTCTGGTTGAAGGAGAAGCTTCGTCTTCGGAACTCCATGGGTTGTTTCCCATGCAGCAGGAGCCGGGGATGCCCCCGACGAGTTGAGAAGCAATCCCACGATCAGGGAGCATCCGGTATCTTGGAAGTATTCGGTTTATTTAGGGATAAATAGAAAGGGTTGATTCTTCTATTTCTTTCTTTTTTTTTTATATTTCTTTTGGCATTGATCGATCGTTGTCCGTCTCTTTGAACAGAGAGGCGGAAAGCCCGCGATGGTGAGAATGGGAATCGAGTAGATGAGGCCCCTAAGCATACCCAAATACTCATTGATGGGAAGGAGATTGATCTTGGGGGTGTTAGTGAGGATGGTGTCCCGGACGGAAGTACGGCGCGGAGGTTTACCTTTGCGGAACTCGTTGCCGCCACCGGCAACTTCAGGCCTGACTGCTTTTTGGGGGAAGGAGGTTTCGGCAAGGTTTACAAGGGGTGCTTGAGGGATGTTGGCCAGGTTGGTTTATTCAAATGTTTGGATTGAGCCCTGGGTTTTCGTATCGAGATTACTATACGATTGATGCGAGCTGTGGTGTTTTTTTTTTCCTTGATTGTTGCAGGAAGTCGCAATTAAGCAGCTCGATCCTAATGGACTTCAGGGCACGAAGGAGTTCATTGTTGAAGTGACAATGCTGAGCATGGTTGATGATCCAAATCTTGTTAAGCTTATAGGATTCTGCGCGGAGAGAGATCAGAAGCTTCTGGTTTACGAATACATGCCCCTACGCTCCTTGGAAGCTCATTTGCACGGTACCTGCAGCGGCCGAGTCATTTCCTGCTCCTTCATTGTTTAATAAAATGGAAAGCTAAATACTCTGTTCTTGTTATGACTAGGCAGATCTTCCCCAAAACAAGAAGGGGCTCGATTGGTGCACTCGAATGAAGATAGCGGCGGGAGCTGCCAAAGGTCTCGAGTACCTACACGACAAAGTGAATCCTCCCATCATATACCGTGACCTGAAATGCGCGAATATTCTGCTCGGTGAGGAATACCATCCAAAGTTATCCGATTTTGGATTAGCTAAGGTGGGTCCGATTGGGGAAAGAACGCACGTTTCAACCAGAGTCATGGGTACATACGGCTATTGTGCGCCAGAGTACGCCATGACAGGACAGTTGACCTTTAAGTCGGATATTTACAGCTTCGGAGTCGTGCTGCTTGAGCTTATTTCTGGAAAAAAGGCATTCGATCCTACTAAAGATACCAGGGAGCAAAACCTGGTCGCTTGGGTGAGAAACTATCCCTTCCTAATGTGATCGTACCCGTGTGTTCTTTCTTGGAGCTGAACACGACACTCTTTATTTTCATGGCTGCGCCACTATAATCCTCTAATGAAGCAAAACCTTCTTCATCCTCGAGCATGAACATTTATTTAATCCACATACGGCTAATACCCAAGTTGCTTCTCTCTGTTTTTCGAAATCTTTTAGGCACGCCCTCTGTTCCGTGATCGGAAAAAGTTTGTACTGATGGCCGACCCATCGCTTGAAAGAAGGTACCCAGTCAGAGGCTTATACCAAGCTCTTGCTATATCAGCGATGTGCGTTCACGAGCAACCTAGTGTGCGTCCCGCAATCAGTGAGGTGGTCACCGCGCTCACGTACCTTGCCTCTCGTGAATATGAGTACGGTCACCCAGCCCGAATCCCTGGTAACCCTTCTTCGTCATCCATGGCTAGGAAAGAGGACCAAGTGACTGCAGAGGATATTGCAGACGACATTGCAGACGACAAGGACGAAGGACAGAACCGTGGGGACTGAATATCGGAGGGGTTAGGTAGATAAATATTTTTGGCGGTGATATTTTCATACATGGCGAGATTGGGGGTATTTACCTAGTCCTAAACATTGAACTTATTACATAAAACTTTCATCCCCACATCCGATGTAACATGTTGAGAGATAAAAAGAGTTCTGAGAAGGAGAAACCTCTGTTGTCTGAAACCCTTTCCCCTTGCCAATTGTAGCTTGGGCTTGTTTCAGTGGGGATTTAGGATGGACACTCCCAAGACCCAACTCTCATGGGTCAGGTTGGGGCAAAAGGGCGCTTTTCTGGCTTTTCAATCTCCATATGCTTGCTTGCTTCTACTGTCCACGTGGCATTGTTGGCATGGCCAAATTTTGGGCCTAAGGCTTCAAAGCCCCTGATTGAGCCAAGTCAACAAAGTTAAGGCCAGCATGAGAGGTTAGACGAGCATATTCCATGAGGACATTAAGACGAGGTAAATAGTTTTAAGAGGTCATTATATCAAAAAGTTTATGATCAAGGTAAACGAATCAAATTCAGAAAAAGTTAAAAGGGATTACGAGATAGCAGGTGAGCAGATTTTTAAAAAGTTAAGCAAATATGAGGATATCAAGGGCAAGAGCAATAGTCAAGTGTTAGCAGAAGACTGCCAAAACCTTAATATAATGAAAATTGTTGAAGACCCACGAATGTTCACGTCCTTCCAACATTCCGCAAAACGCGGAAAATGTGACACATGATCTGAAGCATGTAATTTGGCAGTTACAAAGGAGTGTTATATTAAATATAACTCCAAAACGAGACAATCACTTTTAGAGTCTTAAAGACTTAGATTGACCATCCCTCTCTCTCCCCCCTCACTATTTTGTAGTATTATTATACTTCTTGTTTTGGCAAGCATTCGACGTTGTGAATTTTCGAGTTAGTGTTTTCTTTGTCATTTTAAAGTTTGTTCTATAAAAGTTTGACGAATACAGTCAGACGAAATCAAATACCTTCTTATCGTGAACAGATAGATATTCCAAATGCGGTTTTAACACTTATTATAGGATCAAATATGATCCAACCCAATAATCTTCTTTGTACCGTTGCTTATACCCTATCCATGATCACGACATGACCCCCATTATTGGGTGGTTTTTACGGTTCAAATAGAAACTCTCGCACACGGTTTAAGTGCACGGTTGTACCCCTACAATTTTATGATTTCAGATGTTGTTAAAAGTATTCCTCATTCCGCACCCACTCGCATTAGAGACATGTATCTCCGTGCGAATTTTAAAGTCGTTATTGTTTGCAGTAAAAAGTGGTCACCTAGTAGCAAATACTATAATGTTATTTTAAGTATTCGTGTGATAAAGGGAAGTGGTACTTCGAGCGATTATCAAACAATAGCGCGTAACCGTCCCACGTGGAACTGAGGGGGACTTCGTCACATGTCCGTACTGATCACCATAATCTTCCCGTCTCTTTTTGAATCTCATCTCGTCTGGCAAAACACTCCGGAGATTGGCCTGGCCGTCATGATCTCTTCTAAAAATAGGAGGAGAAAGAAACACGAGAAGAAGAAATGACATAATGAGCATTTATTTTGGTTCCCCCAATCACTACCTTTAAAAATTATCTCGTCCGAGAATTCCCGGGGGACTCTGTCCTAACACCTCCACCATTCATTGGACTGGACTGAACTGGACTGCTTTGTTCGTCATGCGAGTTCGTTTACCAACGGAAATTTTGGGCCACAAATCTCGGTAGCATATATGGATTAACAGTCCAAAATATATGCCCGAAGTACGAGAAGCACATTAAGGAGATAGATGTGAAAACGCACGAGGAGAAGGTTTGCGAGCGAAGCGGTTACCAAGCCACGGGGTTACCAGACGACGAGGATCAACAAGGTGATCAAGCGACAGTCAACTGAACGAGCGGAGAAACTCTACGGCGAAGGCTAGTGGGTGATCCGGTCGATGAGTAGCTGTTATGGGAAGACTCCGGACGGTCTAAGACATGGAAGGAAATTATTGGCAATATTGCTCAAATGGAAAGGAGATATTCCATGAAGGCTGGCAACAAGGACACGCAATGTATGTATAATATTTCATTTCCGTATATACATAGGTTTAACCTAGTATAAATGGTTGTTCCTAGGCATTGTACACAACCTCTACAGATGGACATATAATCTTTTTATCTTCAAGCATTCAGGCATTCAAGCATCCCGACGTTCTTGCGATCTTGTGCTCCTGCTTCCTTCCGAAGGCATCGTCAATGACATCCGTAAGTGCTTCTGCTTAAGAGTGTCTGTCTACTGCCTTCTTCTCTCTTTCTTCACTAATAAGTGACCACACAACGAACCTCCGAGTACCAGTTGCTTGTAGTTTCAGAGATATCCGACATGTTTGGATCTGGCTTGTCCAACGGTCACTTCCGGAGTGGACACGTCTTTGATGACCATAGTAGGAGATCTAGGTGTTAGTCCTGGTTTTGATGATGAACTTGAGAAGCTAGTTGCTGTAACACTTCGCTTATTCTTAGTGATGAGCTTGAGAAATGTGTTGCTGAACCACAACAAGTAACAATTACAGTTTCCTGCGTTACAGTAAAGTGTTACTGTGATTTTACGTATAAACACTGAAAATATGGAAACATATTTTCTAATATTCACATTTTATTTTGGGCTAATTCAGAACATTCTTCTGAGTGTCCAAGTTCATTTAATCTAGCTTAATGATCTCATTATAAATGTTTAGGCATCTAAATATTGCGAGATTAGCTTTCCAAGTTTAATTTTGGAAACAAAATATTTCTTGGATATCCTGCAGCAATGTTACGCTGCAACCTAAGCAATGTGTCGTTACACTTAAGAAAGACCTTGCTGCATTACAGCGAAACTATTCTGCGTTATTGCACTGACGAAGGAATAATTATTATTCCAGATTTGCTTATTGCAGTCTAATTATATTTAATGATTAAATATATTATCTGATTCTGATAATCACGTGTGAAAATTAGACAATGTCATTTGAGAAAGAGTTTGGAGAAGGAAACTCATTTTCCTATTTAAATCGTTAAGGGATTTAATTGTTCCATATTTACGTGATTAATGATATCAATAATCATTATTTAATCTGATAAAGTTTAGATCAGATTATACGTGCAACGAATATCATCATTGATTTCATTCCCTTCTTGGTCATTATGACCGTTGAGCATCCTGTTGCTGATCCACGATTACAGCTTCCTGTATTCTGATTTTAGGAAACAAATTATTCGTTTTTTAGAAACCGATTATTTGTTTCATTCCTTTTTATACCAGACCACCCTCACATAATCTCTTGACGTTTTCGAACGTTTTCTAAGTGGGCTGAGTGGCTGAGTGGTCTGAGTGGTCTAAGTGGTCGATGGAGAGCGGAAGGTGCTAAGTGTCTCCAGGTTCTTATTGCTCGCAAACTGCGTGCGAGGGTGTCAAGGGGCTGAGTTCAGATTCCTTGATGCGTTCAACGGTGCGTTCAACGAGCAGCCGACGAATCGTCTGAGGGAAGCTAAGTGAATACCTGTGCTGATTGCAGTAACCGGTTGCTGACCCATCGGCAAGAAGCCGTTCTTGTCGTGACTTTTCGCAGGGAAGTCTCGAGCCTACGGAGTTTGAGCAGTTAGACACGCACTTGCGGGTGCGCGCCAGAAGTCTTGTGCCTGCAGGGTAGAGCAGGAGTTGAGAACGCCGCCGGAGTGAAAAGAGGTCCTCCCGAGCACAGGGGTGCTGTGCAGAAGTCTTGAACGCCTGATACAGAGGGTTAGTAAAGCAGGTTGCGTGGAAGCCAACGGATCGGAAAATTCCACCCTAGGCATTAGGTGTGCAGTGCAGTGAGTCACGGCTATGGTAACCGTGCACGTCCGAACTGAGTATAGGGCGTATACCTTCTAAGTGGTCTTTGTGGTTTTCTTTGTGATTTTTGTGTGGTTTCTGTCTTTGTGGTTCAACTTTGTGGTTGTCTCTTAAGCAAGTGCAGATTTATCTTAAGGAGAGACAAGATCTTTGTGGAAATCATCTTCTGAGCAAACAAGTGCTGAAGCATTCATTTGCTGTGAATCAGAAACGACTGCTCTCCGAGAAGTCGTTCTTCACTGTAAGGAATTATCTGTGAGGATTTATATACTAACGCAACGTTGTCTTTGTGCTTTGATAGTTAGGCTTATATCTAGCGACAACGAGCTGTGTGCGAATCCTTTGAGCAATCAACTGCTGAGCATGAGCATCATTCTGCTGGACACGAGAAGACGTCCACTGTGTGAGGAGCTGACCGTTGCCAGGAGTGATCATCTATTGTACAGGATTCTAAATCTCACTTTGTGAGAGAAACATACGCCTAGTGCAAGGGCTCTTTGCACCCATTATTTTCAAATAGTGGAATCACCTCTACGGTGGAAAGTCGACGTAGGTCGATTAAGGCCGAACCACTATAAACTACTGTGTCCCTTACGATTGCGCAACACTCGTACGAGAATCCAACGATTAAGTCGTAACGGTTACAGCAAAGCAGTTCTCATTCTGAGAAATGTTCTGCTATGATACAGTACGCTTCCGCTGACACTGAGAAAGGGGGATAAAGTTATAAACACTAATTCACCCCCCTCTTAGTGTTCCTGAACGATCCAACAATTGGTATCAGAGCAGAACTTTCTGGAAAGCTTTCTGTGTGATTGCTAGTACAGAACTCTGTTGCTGAATCAAAACAGCTTGCTGCTGAAAGTCTTACATTAAGCACAGAAAGGTGCTGCTCAGTACTTGGCAGAATGTCAATGCTCTTGACTGATGGTCATTCGACCGAACGTCCACCGCTCTTTGCTGGATAACACTTCTCATATTGGAAAATGAGAATGAAATTGTTCATTGGAGCAAAAGAAGCCGATTGCTGGCAGATTATAATGGAAGGAGACCTTACGGTTTCTCCACCTAATCCCAACGACATTCAGTATGAGAATGAAAGAAAGAGAACTATCTCTCTCAATACTAAAGCAATGCACTATTTAGTGTGCGCTCTTGCTGGAAATGAATTCAATCGCGTCTCTACTTGTAAGACTGCGAAAGAAATGTGGGATAGACTTGCTTTGATCTATGATGGAACAGAACAAGTCAAGGAATCCAAAGTGAATGCATTAGAAACTCAATACGAAGCATTCAAGATGAAAAAGGATGAGTCAATTAATCAAATGTTTGATAGACTCACCGAAATCACTAATGCCATGGAATCTCTTGGCAAAACAATTTCTAATTCTGAGTTGGTCAGAAAGATACTTCGCTCTTTGCCTAAAACTTGGGAAGCCAAGAAAACGGCAATCGAAGAAGCAAAGGATTTAACGAGCTTAAGTCTTCAACAGCTACTTGGTTCTCTTGTCGCTTATGAGAATGAGAACAAGTTCACTGAAGAAAAGAAATCCAATGCTGTTGCATTTAAAGGCAATGTCGAAATGTCCGATGAATCTGAGGATGAATCTTCATCTGATTCTGAGGATGAAGTCTCCTTGATGGCAAGGAAATTCAAAAGGTATCTTCGCAAAAATCGCTTTAAGGGAAAGCGTGATATTGAAAAGAAGAATACTAAACCACACCAAAGTAAAGGTGGTGTATGCTATGAGTGCAACAAACCTGGTCATATGCGACCATATTGCCCACTTTTGAATAAGAAGGGCAAATCTTCAAAATACAAAAAAAATGCCATGATGGCATCTTGGAGTGATAGTGATGAGGAATCAGATCAGGATGACGAAACAGCAAACATCTGCTATATGGCGCAAACTGATGCTGAAACTGAGAAGGTAAATGCTTTCTCACCTTCTGATCTATCTGCTGAAGATATTGAGAATCTTTTCTCTGAACTCTATGATAAAATTGAGTCTTTATCCGCAAACAATAAAGCCCTTAAGAAGGAGAATAAATTCTTGAGTGCTGAGAACGCTTCTCTTAAGGAAGAGTTATCAGCAAAGGCTAAGAAAGCGATAAAGAAGGTTTCTGAATCCAAATCAAAGATTGAGGAACTGCAGCAGCAACTTGATGCTACAAACAGAAAAACGGATTTATGTATGCATAAGATGCATGATTCTGGAAATGAGAAACATTCACCTCATGGGAAATATTTTCCTCCGCATGTTAGGAATGGCGAGTCTCATTATATTATTAAAAGGCTACCTAGACTTTGCTACTACTGTAGAAGGCCAGATCATTTCATTAAAAATTGCCATGTGCGGCGAAATGATATGCGCGGCATTTCTTCTAAAGTTGATGGTTCTATTGTCAAATGGAAAGAACGACTTACTTAAGTTCTTTCTCTATTTCAGGGATGCTTCAAGTCCATCGCTAAGGACCATGTGTGGTACTTAGACAGTGGCTGTTCGAGGCACATGTCAGGAGATGTCTCCTTGGTTTTCCAGGATGGTGGTGCTGTCACTTTTGGTGATAATGGAAAAGGGATGGTTAAAGGAACAAGAACCATTTGTTGTTCTGACTCCCTCACCATTGAAGGAGTTCTCTATGTCAAAGGACTTCAGCACAATTTGATTAGTATTAGTCAATTGTGTGATAAGGGCTATCATGTTACCTTCAATGAGAAAACATGTACTGTTTCACGGGATGATGTTACGTGTTTCATTGGTGAACGCAAGAAGAACATCTATATCCTGTCTTTTAAGAACATCTCCGCTAGAGAAAATTGTCTCATGTCCATTAAAGACGAAGCAACTCTATGGCACCGAAGGTTGGGACATGCAAACTATGACTTGCTGTCCAAACTAGCCAGAAAAGATGTTATTAAGGGATTACCTAAAATCAAGTTTGACAATAACAAGATATGTAATGCTTGTGCTATTGGCAAACAAACAAAGGTATCTTTTAAAAGCAAGAATATGATTTCAAGCAAGACTTCGCTTGAATTACTTCATATGGACTTATTTGGTCCAACAAGGACTCAAAGTCTTGGAGGTAAACGTTATGGATTAGTTGTGGTAGATGACTTTTCCAGATTCACTTGGGTTAAATTCTTAGCTCACAAAAGTGATGCGTTTGCAACCTTTGAAACTTTAGTCAAACAACTTCAAAATGAGAAAGGTGTGTTTCTCTACGAAGCATAAGAACGGATCATGGTACTGAATTTGAGAATCATGACTTTGCTTCATTTTGTGATGAATATGGTATCAATCATAATTTCTCTGCTCCATACACTCCACAACAAAATGGAGTTGTAGAGTGAAAGAATCGAACCTTACAAGACATGGCGAGAACCATGTTGCTGGAAAGTGAAGTTGCTACATCTTCGGGCTGAAGCTGTAAGCACAACATGTTACATCTCAAATCGTATTCATTTGAGACACTCATTAGGTAAAACTCCTTATGAGTTATATAAAGGCAGAAAGCCTAATATCTCATACTTTCATCCATTTGGAAGTAAGTGCTATATCTTGAGACCCATCAAAGATGTGTCGGAAAGTTTGATGCTCGATCTGATGAGGGCATATTCTTAGGATACTCCCTTACGAGCAAAGCATATAGAGTTTTTAATAAAAGAACTCTAACTGTTGAAGAGTCCATTAATGTTAAGGTTGATGATTCTCTGACGCAGGAGGAAGTTGTTGTGGAAGTAGCAGCACAATCCTCAACAACAGTATCAAATGAAACATCTCAGCATATGTTTGCTGAAAATAATCCGAACGGAAATACTGTAGCAGATGTACAGCAAGTGCCTACTGTACACACTGAAAATGATTCTGGTGGTTTCCAAGATATACAGATAGAGGATCATATTTCTCCTTTATATAAGAAAAGACATCCTATTAACCAAGTAATAGGATCATTGCACACAGGAGTGCGAACCCGACATACCGCAGGTCTGTACTGTGAACACTCTGCTTTTATCTCTCAAGATGAACCTCAAGGCATTGATGATGCGCTTGATGATCCTAATTGGATTCTTGCAATGCAAGAAGAATTGAACCAATTTGAGAGAAACAAAGTTTGGAGTTTAGTACCTAGACCCAATAATCGTTCCATTATTGGAACAAAATGGGTTTATCGAAATAAACTTGATGAATCGGGAAATGTTATGAGAAACAAAGCTAGACTTGTAGCAAAAGGTTACTCACAAGAAGAAGGTATCAATTATGATGAGACGTTTGCTCCTGTAGCACGTCTTGAGGCAATACGTCTACTCTTAGCGTATGCTTGCTATAATGACTTCAAGCTTTTCCAAATGGATGTGAAAAGCGCATTCCTTAATGATGATCTAAAAGAGGAAGTGTATGTTGAACAACCTCCTGGATTCACCGATCCAAAGTATCGTAATCATGTTTATAAGCTCTCTAAAGCCTTGTATGGGCTTAAGCAAGCACCAAGAGCATGGTACGAAAAGCTTAGTTCTTTTCTCATTGAGAAAGGATATAAGCGTGGAAAAATAGACACAACCTTGTTTCACAAGAAACAGGATGCTGATCTTCTAGTTGCTCAAATATATGTTGACGACATTATAATTGGTTCAACTAATGAAAAATTATGTACCGAATTCTCTGATCTAATGAAAGGAGAATTTGAAATGAGTCTCATGGGAGAACTAACTTTCATTCTTGGACTTCAAATCAAACAAACCAAAGATGGAATTTTTATCCATCAAGAAAAATACAGCAAACAGTTGCTCAAGAAATTTAATCTTGAGAATGCTAAACCTCTGTTAACTCCAATTAGCAGTAATACCAAAATTGAGAAAGATGAGGATGGAAAGGAATGATTCCAAATCATATAGGAGCATGATAGGATCATTACTCTATCTTACTGTTTCGAGACCTGATATCATGTTTAGCGTATGCTTATGCGCTAAATATCAGTCTGCCCCAAAAGAGTCACATCTTACTGCAGTTAAAAGGATCTTTCGATACCTCGTAGGAACTGTTAGCTTAGGCCTGTGGTATCCCAGAGGATAATTGCTGGATCCTACAGGATATTCAGATGCTGACTACGCTGGATGTCGCATTGATAGAAAAAGCACATCCTTTACTTGTCAATTACTAGGAAATATGTTAATTTCCTAGTTCTCTAAAAAGCAGACATCTGTTGCTTTATCAACAGCAGAGGCTGAATATGTCGTAGCAGCAAGTTGCTGTGCTCAATTACTTTGGATGCGACAACAACTTGAAGATTACGATCTTCATTTTGATAGTATTCCAATAATGTGTGACAACACAAGTGCAATTAATTTATCATGAAATCCTGTCCATCACTCAAGATCTAAGCATATTGAGTTGAGACATCATTTTCTTCGTGACAATGTGCAAAATGGCAATGTGGATATTCAGTATATTAATACTGAGCAACAGCTTGCTGACATATTTACTAAACCACTTGATAAAGAGAGGTTTAATTATTTACGGGATGAGTTAGGAATTTGTAATCCTCACTCATAAGATAAAACGTAATAATATTTTCTCTCTTGGTAGAGAATTATTTGTTGCCAAAATTTGGGTGATTTACCTTCCATGTTCTCCACGTTCCCACTTTCTAAAATCAAAAGAAAACTTCCAAATATATTAACCGTTCTTCTTCACCATCATGTCACACCGAAACCTCCTCTTTACCCATTTTCTCTCAAAACCCTAAAATCTTTCGAACCTCTTTCGTCACCCATGGCTCCAAAATCGGCAATGTCCGGAAAGGGGAAGGCAACCCCCAAGAAACAGTCCAAGGCTGTGGCCGCAACTTCAAAGGTTTCTCGTTTTGAGGAACAACCCCCTGTTTCTGAGGGGGAGATGTCCGTTCAATCCATGGTTGCTTCGGCACCAACTGAGGTCGGCACCGCTGGTAAGGCTAAGACAACTCCTGTCAAAGTCTCCAAGGGTCCCTCCGCTGGCTTGAAGGTCAGCACCTCTGACAAAGTCTCTCCGACCAAGGCCGATGCTACTGTGTTTGAAAACTCGGTGGATGAGGAAACTCTCCCCGATGTTGAAAAATCGGAAGGAGGACTTTTGGAAGAAAATCAAAGAACTCCTGAAAAGGAGGACTCCTCGTCTACTAAGGTGGATGCTGTCTCTGAGGGTGACCAAACTTCGAGCAACAAGGATATGTCTCAGGATGAGGAGACAGAGTTGCCTAAGGAGAAGGATCTCTCTGAGGATGCTGGGGATGAGATTGAAGTTACTGATGTCCATCTCCCTGAGAAAGCACACTCTTATGTCACTGGTGTTGCTTCTCGCACAAGAGGAAAGCGTTCCTCATCAGGTGCTCCGAAATCTGATCCTACTGGATCTAAAAAGCAAAAGCTTGCTACGGACTCTGATGTTTTCCTGCCTGAGATCGACCAGTATATCTCTATGGCTGAAATTAATCGAATTCTTGCTGATGACTTGATGCCAAATAGAAATTTGGAAACAAGGAATGTTACCGCTTGTAAGAGAGTGGACTTTGATTGGCTTACTGCTCATCAGGTGACCATTGCTGAACTGTTTGAATGGCTTAGCTGGAAAACCTTCTGTGAGTTCAATGAGATAGGATCTATCTCAAAAGTGAAACAATTCTATGAGAATCTGACTTTTTACAAGGAGGATTCAAACATCAAGTTTATTAGGGCCATCGTTGATGGAAAAGTGTTTGTTTACTCTGTCTTTGACATATGCCGCATTTTTAATGCCAACCTTGTCAATAATCTGAGGGTGATCAATGAAGGAAAGATGGAAGCCTATCAGCTCATCAGTGATGGAGTTCCTATCACACCCTCTGGCTATTTACAGAACACCTCTTTGAGCTTCAGCAACAGAATGCTGCACAAAGTGGAGATGTCTTGTTTGACACCAAGGGTGGGAAGTGTTGATTCAGTCATGCCTCGTGATTGGAACTTGCTGGTCCATCTTAAGAAAGGCATTCCTGGAAATCTAGGAAGTATTATCTTCAGCCATATGGCTTCTTGCATCAAAGATGAGAACAGGGGCCTTCCTTTCACAAATGTGATCACGGCTCTTCTGAAACATTATGGACATGATGCTATTCCTCTGAACAAAATGGATACCTGGACTACTCAGGTTATTGGAGATGCCTCCATTGAAAGCATGGGATACCAGTTTGTTGATGGTACTTTCATTAAGAAGCCTTCCAAGCGAGAGATCACTGCTTCTATAAGCGGCAAAGCTGCTCCTGCTGAAAAGCAGAGGCATGTTAAACGCGAGAAGGCCACCACTGGTGCACAGGCTGATGTCTCTTACTCCAAGCTCATGGCCACAATCTGTGATGAGATCAACTTCACCAGGCGTTGTCTCCTGGAAAGGATGGACGGCTTTGGTGAAAGGCTGACTAAGCTGGAGAAAATGACTGAGGAGATGATGGCTGTTGTCAAGGAACTCTCGCGCGAGGATTGAGATGACTCTCTTTGTTGTGGTTTCTGATGTTGAGAACTCTAGTTCTTTATTTTGAATAACTTTGAAGTGGATTGAGTATCTCTCCACTATATTTCTTTTGAATGCATTTAAGATGTTCGAACTTGTTTGAGTGCTTTGCTATTTTTGCAGCACAAGTATATATGCAGTTTCCATTTTATCCTCCATTTCTTTTTGATATGACAAAAAGGGGGAGAAGTGTGTTGCTACTGCCTGTTTACTCTCAGGGGAGCTTGCTTAATTTCAGGGGGAGTTGAGTTTGTGTTTCAAGCTCTATGATCTATTCCCTATGCGCTTCATGTTTTGTCATCATCAAAAAGGGGAGAATGTTAGTCCTGGTTTTGATGATGAGCTTGAGAAGCTAGTCGCTGTAACACTTCGCTTATTCTTAGTGATGAGCTTGAGAAATGTATTGCTGAACCACAGCAAGTAACAATTACAGTTTGCTGCGCTATAGTAAAGTGTTACTGTGATTTTACGCATAAACACTGAAAATATGGAAACATATTTTCTAATATTCACATTTTATTTTGGGCTAATTCAGAACATTCGTCTGAGTGTCCAAGTTCATTTAATCTAGCTTAATGATCTCATTATAAATGTTTAGGCATCTAAATATTGCGAGATTAGCTTTCCAAGTTTAATTTTGGAAACAAAATATTTCTTGGATATCCTGCGGCAATGTTACGCTGCAACCTAAGCAATGTGTCGTTACACTTAAGAAAGACCTTGCTGCGTTACAGCGAAACTATTCTGCGTTATTGCGCTGACGAAGGAATAATTATTATTCCAGATTTGCTTATTGCAGTCTAATTATATTTAATGATTAAATATATTATCTGATTCTGATAATCACGTGTGAAAATCAGACAATGTCATTTGAGAAAGATTTTGGATAAGGAAACTCATTTTCCTATTTCAATCGTTAAGGGATTTAATTGTTCCATATTTACGTGATTAATGATATCAATAATCATTATTTAATCTGATAAAGTTTAGATCAGATTATACGTGCAAGGAATATCATCAATGATTTCCTTCCCTTCTTGGTCATTATGACTGTTGAGCATCCTGTTGCTGATCCACGATTACAGCTTCCTGTATTCTGATTTTAGGAAACAAATTATTCGTTTTTGGGAAACCGATTATTTGTTTCGTTCCTTTTTATACCAGACGACCCTCACATAATCTCTTGACGTTTTCGAACGTTTTCTAAGTGGGCTGAGTGGTCTGAGTGGTCTAAGTGGTCGATGGAGAGCGAAAGGTGCTAAGTGTCTCCTGGTTCTTATTGCTCGCAAACTGCGTGCGAGGGTGTCAAGGGGCTGAGTTCAGATTCCTTGATCGTCGTGAGAGGGACTAGGTGTCCTCGGTGCGTTCAACGAGCAGCCGGCGAATCGTCTGAGGGAAGCTAAGTGAATACCTGTGCTGATTGCAGTAACCGGTTGCTGACCCATCGGCAAGAAGCCGTTCTTGTCGTGTCTTTTCGCAGGGAAGTCTCGAGCCTACGGAGTTTGAGCAGTTAGACACACACTTGCGGGTGCACGCCAGAAGTCTCGTGCCTGCTGGGTAGAGTAGGAGTTGGGAACGCCGCCGGAGTGAAAAGAGGTCCTCCCGAGCACAGGGGTGCTGTGCAGAAGTCTTGAACGCCTGATACAGAGGGTTAGTAAAGCAGGTTGCGTGGAAGCCAACGGATCGGAAAATTCCACCCTAGGCACTGGGTGTGCAGTGCAGTGAGTCACGGCTGTGGTAACCGTGCACGTCCGAACTGAGTGTAGGACATATACCTTCTAAGTGGTCTTTGTGGTTTTCTTTGTGATTTTTGTGTGGTTTCTGTCTTTGTGGTTCAACTTTGTGGTTGTCTCTTAAGCAAGTGCAGATTTATCTTAAGGAGAGACAAGATCTTTGTGGAAATCCTCTTCTGAGCAAACAAGTGCTGAAGCATTCCTTTGCAGTGAATCAGAATGCTCTCCGAGAAGTCGTTCTTCACTGTAAGGAATTATCTGTGAGGATTTATATACTAACGCAACGTTGTCTTTGTGCTTTGATAGTCAGGCTTATATCAAGCGACAACGAGCTGTGTGCGAATCCTTTGAGCAATCAACTGCTGAGCGTGAGCATCATTCTGCTGGACACGAGAACACGTCCACTGTGTGAGGAGATGACCGTTGCCAGGAGTGATCATCTATTGTACAGGATTCTAAATCTCACTTTGTGAGAGAAGCATACACCTAGTGCAAGGGCTCTTTGCACCCATTATTTTCAAATAGTGGAATCACCTCTACGGTGGAAAGTGGACGTAGGTCGATTAAGGCCGAACCACTATAAACTACTGTGTCCCTTACGATTGCGCAACACTCGTACGAGAATCCAACGATTAAGTCGTAACGGTTACAGCAAAGCAGTTCTCATTCTGAGAAACGTTCTGCTGTGATACAATATGCTTCCGCTGACACTGAGAAAGGGCGAAAAAGTTATAAACACTAATTCACCCCCCTCTTAGTGTTCCTGAACGATCCCACACTAGGCCAACAATACTGAGAACTAGACATGGTACCCATTCAAACAACCTCGAAGATAATACTCTGATGGGGAAAACAACAGCGATGGAAACAACTCGAAACCAACCATCGCTGGAGAGCTGTCTGCCATCATGAGTACTCTCCAGGTCTTAATGGAGAGGGTCAGTGCTATCGATCAGAAGTACGAGCCTTCAAGGAGAAAATCGGCTCCAAGACAGATGTCGTCGTCTAGAACCTAGAAACCATATAATGGGTGCCCATAAACAGCGCTGATAAGGAGAAGGGTGAATCGGCCAACAAACACCAACTCGATTATGATGCTCATAGGGCGTCAATAGCCGAAGGAAAGAAAAAGACCGACTTGGGGGACGTCCCTATTATCTCCACAGTCCCCAAAGGGTTTACACACAACAATCCACTGCTTGTGAAAGACAAGGGTGGAACAACTGTATGGCAAGATCCTCAAGCTACTTATCGACCTCCGCTCCGAAGGAGGGAGGATGTCTATAGGTCGGTGGAGAGTGAGCCTTTTCGTCCTCTTGAGGATTACCAACACCCTGAGTACATTCCCCAACCCGTACGTGGAAGAGGGATGGCCATGTAAGAGGCGATGGCTCCACCAGGTCTCATGCTCGAAATATGGGATTATGTAGCCCGACTTGTTGAGCAGGCGATCCCTGGAGCGAACGATATGAATGAGGTTGAACTCTAACGAGCTCCTTACCCTAACAACATCGACCAGGACTATCCTTTTCCAAGGGGATATCGTGTGCCTGCATTTGCCCGTTTCTCGGGCGAAGAAGGCATTTCGCCCGTGGATCATGTCGCCTGCTTCACTCACCAGGCTGGAGAAGCCACTACTAATGGGTTCTGAAAACTTCACTTGTTTCCTTGCTCACTCACAGAAGCGGCCTTTACGTGATATGTGAACCTTTCCTCGAAATTAGTGAGAAATTGGGAGGATATGTAGGTCAAATTCACTCTGGCATTCGCTTAGATTGACCTAGCAGTGACACTACAAGACCTCACTCACATGAAGCAACTTGGGAACCCGTGGCAGTCTTCCTGAACAGACTTCGGAAGGCAAGGCTGAGATGCAAAACCTCTGCATCTGAAGCCGAGCTCATAGCCATAGCTCATGATTCCCTCCTTCTCCGGCTTAGGAAAAAGCTAAAGGGAGAAGTGTTCAGGGATTGGAATAAGTTAGCCAGAAGGGCAATTCGATATGAGAACATCCTCAGAGAGAAAACTCAGGCGAAAGAACATGACCCTTGGTAACCTACCAAGTGGAACTAGTTGTAGACGACGACGTCACAGAGTATGTAAAGGGCCAACCCCTGACCTGCGAAGAGTTGACTAAAAAGAACTTCGGAGCCAAAGCCTTTCCAAAGACACAGAAGGAAACGAAGTACTCCTTCGATGAGGCCAAGGCTGATGAAATCTTTGAATTCATGCTTAAAAATAGGCGAATTTGACTAAAAATAGGCCATTGACTTCCTCGCACTGATAGAGAGAAGTCTATAAACTTCTGTAATTGGCATGGGTCGTTCACCAGCACCATAGGGATTACATTACGTTTAGGAACTTGGTGCAAGATCTAATAGAGTCTAAAGAGTTACGCTTCCCAGATTTGGGGGACCAGGCATTAACATAGTCGCACCCGTTTGGCGACCTGGTTGATATAAACGCCTTCGATGTCAACTGCCTAATTGTCTCCCCTTTATTAATGCAGGGAGACCAAGACCAATCGATCGAAACTGGTTTGGCAATCATTGCCAACATGCTGTTCAAGTGGCTCATAAGCAAGAGAATACTCTAGTGCCCTGTTGATCTTAAGAGCATACGACATGATCTTTGTCGCTGACACATGGATGCTTCCCATACCACTGATCGGTGCCATACATTTAGGAAGTACTTGCTGAATGAAAGGATAGCAGAATGGTACGACCTTAACCGCCTTGAGGAGATGGCCATGGGAAGCAATAGTGGTCTAAGGGTGCATCAACGCACAGAGAAACATCAAGAACGAGGGCACCCACCAATTGGAACGAGGGAACTCTACACCCCTGAATAACTCATGAGACAGGGAATTATGGGTGAGAGTGAAGAAATTCGAAAAGAACCTCGCAACAAAAAACTCCACAGGTGACTCGTTATCGCTCGCTTTGGACCTCAACAAGCGAAGGAAAATACGAGGCAACAAGATCACCCTCGAGGCGACAAGAATGCAATGAGAGAAAGGACTTCGACAACCCAATTTCTAACAACCGACATGCTTTGTTACAGGTGCAAACCTATAGCAAATAAGGTACTCATCATCTAGATGTGCCAACTCTGCTGTAACCAGTACTTCCTACTACTGGCGGGCATGGCATCCGAAGGAAAGATCAAGGTGGAGACAGTCGACCCTCCATTAGGAAATTTGCCTGACTCTGAGTCTACCTATCTCTTGGAACCTCCGTTTGAGGGAAACTTCAAAAGGGGTTACGACTCACATAAGAGGGAGTTTGTTCAAGTTGATAATTGCCCGCAACCTCTCAAACACTCACGCTACATCAACGTTCCTGTCATCCCAGTTACGGATACATAGGACAAGGAGGGTACGGGAACACAACCCTAGATACCCACTGAGAGAACCAAAAGACGGAGAGAGAGAGAACAGCGCCGCCGCGGAAAGGCGCGCCAAACTGGTAGCCCCTAATACTAAAAAGACTAAGGAATCAAGTGAAATCGACATTGTGTCCAATATGCTGAACGACTACAACCTAGTCTAGTCCGAGACTCCACCCAAGGCGAATGGGACTAGTTGCAATGTTCTCATGCTACCGACCAAGTTTGCTAAGAAAGGAGACAGCCAGACAGAAGGTAGGTTGTTGTTCCCTTTCAATCACAATTCCATTACTGAAATACTGCGAAACTTCCCAAGTAGATGGCTAAAAGAGCCTCCAGCATCACTCCGAAAACATATGTTCCCGCTGCACATTCAAACGACGATCAATAACATGGCGTGCGCCATGTCCTTATTGATAAGGAGCAACTATCAACGTCCTCCCCCTTGAAGCATATAAGCGCTTAGGGGATGACATAGCCGAATTGGGAAAGGCTAACGTAAGGGACAGCGGATATAACAGGACTACCTCCTTTTGTCTAGGCGTGGTATCTGTTAGACTCCGAGTAGGCACACATGAAAAGAAGACGACTTTTTTTGCCGTCGACATAAATTCTTCCTTTAGTGCCCTACTCAGAAGAGATTGGTAGCACAAGGCCGGTGCTCTACCCTCTACTCTTTATCAAGAACTTCTACTATGGAGAAAACAGGTTAAGAGGTTATCATGGGAGAGGTGAGTAAGATTGCTAACATGCCCTATGTTTGCCCAGGGGCGGTAAAGCAAGTCAAGGACATGACACTAGAGCAAAGATATGCGTTGGAAGACCCAAACGTCGGGTCCTTAGGCTAAACATGCTACGAGTTCCTGGTTTCGTATGACGGACCACCTTTGGCACCACCTCAACACCCAATTGTCCCAACTGGATGGAGTGATAACTACAGCCCGACGTTGATAAAGACCTAACCCTGCTTGAGAAAGATATGCGCGAAGCCGGGATAGAAGACAATTGTGACACTCATCAGACGAAGACGTACTTGGAGCCCGATAAAGTTCTCAACCCGCCTTCGTCCAATAGAGAGTGAAACGCTCGATCCGATATCGGACGTCCTAGAAAGACTAGCTAGTTATAGGGTGTCCAAAATAAACGAAGCACGATGTAATGTGTTTTTTCTGGCACGCCAAGAGTGTCAATTAATTCAATGAATAAAGAAGTTTCTAATGCTTTTGTCATTCTATGTGATCTACTAAGTGAGATAAACTTAGGGACCGTTGATTACCACGTGTCATCTATCTCAACTCATTATTAAGCGTGGCTAAAGTAGGTGACATTAGCAAAGTGCTTCACACATACAAAGATTGTTTTGCCTGGGATTACATAGAGATGCCTGGCCTTAACTAAGACTTGGTCGAGCATCGATTCCTGATGTATAACAACTTTAAGCCTGTTGAACAAACTCCAAGGAGGATGTCACGAGAAGTAGGCCAAATGGTCTACGATGAAATTAAGAAGCTGTTCATAGGTGTTCAGGAAACGTTATGGGCACTCGGGGTCACAAAAGGAGAAAGCATAGGCGTCGTCCCGTTCAGCCTCGTGTACGGTTGGGATGTGATGCTTCCAATATAAGTGCGATAACGATCGCTTAGACTTCTTAAGCACCTTGGAGAAAACGAGGGATACGATGAAGACATGCATATTGAGTTAGAAGATCTGGAAACCACTAGAATCAATGTGATGAATCATCTGGAAGCTCATAAGAAAAACATCGCCCGCTACTATAACAAAAGAGTAGTACCTCGGTCATTTAGTAAGGGAGACCTAGTCTGGAATCCGAGACTGCCCGAGGGTGTTTGCAATTACTTTCAGGGAAAATAGACACCGAATTGGGAAGGCCCCTTCCATGTAATTGAAACCCACCTTGGGAATTGCTATCGCCTAAGGGGCTCAACAGATCGGTGCCCAATTTCAAGGTCAATGGCAAGTATTTGAAAAAATATAGGCCAACGATATGTGAAATGCACAAAAACATTATCTTAAAACGATTCCCCACAGTCTGGGGACAAATGCAAACGTAACAATTCAGTCAACAAGCAATGAAGACAATAGGTGTTTTGCCCGATCCAGCACTCTGGCTACCACAACCTCCTTTGCCTCAGCCTCCACAACCCTGTCCCAATCCCTCTTGAATGTCTCTCGCTCTTGGTCGATGGCCGCGCGCTCAGTTGCCTCTCCTGTCGTTCAGCTCACGAACACCAGAATGACTTCCGAAGAAGCGAGAGTATAACGCGCATCTCATGTAAATCAGCTCCTGCTCGTCCCAAGTCGTCCATTATAGACGACAAGGCAACAATGCCATTCTTAGCATTCACCCCACGCTTGAGGACGACAATGGAAGAGACAAATAGAAAGCGCAATGGCTGCCATGAATACGCTCAGGTCAGACAATGACTTAAGAGCGAATGACAAACAAAGCTTAAGATTCCTTATCGAGGTCAACTAGACTTGTGAGCCATGGGGGACTTGCATTGCTTCGCCCGGGAAGTTCAAGGCGACAGGAGTATCATCGACCAATGAAGCTCCGGCCCCATCCCTCAAAAGTGGGGTCGAGGTTTCAAGTGCAACCTCGCTGGGGGCTCCTCTCTACCCATACTCTTTGTTGGTTCTCGAAGCAGCTTTGGCTATCCAGCCAGGAGGCAATGGGCGTTTGGGAGGGGGGGGAGGGTTCTTCACCGTCAATAATCTCCACAGTTGGAAAAACACCAACGGTACCTTTACTAAGGAAGCTGGTGTTATTCAACGCAATCTTCCACCAGGAAACAAAGCTTGCGAAAAATGTGTTACTTGACACACCCATGACACTTCCTCAAGAATAGGGGACGCAGTGATATCTCGCGGCAATGGTGGAGGAGGAGGCCTACGAGACACTTTTTTTTTTCAAGCGGGCCCCTTGTGAAGATGAGCCTGTAGGAGAAGGCTTCGCCTTTGACCTCTTACCTGCTACATGAAAGAGGTAGCCCGTTACAAACAAGCGAAGCATAAGTAAACCATTGCTTAAACCGGTTCGACGTACCCGACGACGACGAGTCATCACCTGACGACCGTTTTTTCGAAGACCTCTCACTTGAACCAGGAAGGGCCATTGGAGAGGCTACGTTGTCCTCTTGGGTAAGCCTCTCCAAGTGTGAAGAGGCCTACATCATTCCCCATACTTCAAACCAGGTCTTGGAGAAAGCAGGAAAACGACCACCAAACGGTTTCGCCTGGAGCTGAACCATGGGAAGGTCTGACAACTGGAAATACTCGGCCAACCTAGGCTCCATGGTAGACGCAACACGCATGCCAAGTGGCTTGTTCCTGGACATGAACAAGGGAACCGCCAAGCGATGACAGAAGTCCAGTTGACGGGCACAGAGCTGAGGATTTTATACCTCAAAAATCAAGCCAGTCTGGCCTACCCCTACTAAATCTCGTGCGAAGAGCGTAGGTCGAAGGTACTCAACATCTTTTGAGCGAGATTCTTCCCACCTTTGGGAAAAAGGTCGCCAGGAAGAAACCACGCCTACAAAGCTTTCTGCGTGCCCATCCATCATAGCCTGGATATAACCAGCAATGCTGAAGGGAGACCAGTACTGGGTCGCGCTCGCTGAGATGACTACACTCCGCTCGAGCATCGCATGAGGAAGAACGGGTGACCCGAGAAGTACAGAATGATCCATAGGTAACCGATCCATAGAGGACCATCTGTTGGGCATATAGGGAAGCTAGCTGGATTAGCTGTTGCCTGGTACAGCCCACGATAGATCAAACTCAGCAGGAAAGGGGCGAAGGCCAGAGCTTCAGGCTTGTTCGCATTGGCAGCGTCAATGAGGCTGGTGGCCACCCCAATCATGAAGTGACAGGGATGCTTTCCCCGGTTGTAGAAGATATACATGGATAACCACTCCAAGTAGAACTCAAACTCCTCCTAGGTTCCCCATTCTGCATTAGGCAGAGACAGATGTCGGTCGATTATTGCGCCGATGTGTTATGAAGGGGACTTCAGAAAGATGACAACCAGCTAAGAAATAGACATCCTCTAGGGTGATCGTCATCGTTCCTCAAGGGAGGTAGAAACAGTTGACGACGGGATTCCAGAATGACAAGAACCCGACACAATCGGCAAGTTGGGCTCAATCGAGGAGCGAGACATGTTGATTAGGTTCTTGATCCCAATCGCAACCCATGTAGCGCCGCTTCTTGGTCATCCACTTGGAAATCCAAAGGTCATGCACCTCACTCCTTGAAGATGGAAAGCAATGGAGGTTTGTTTGTATGGACGGGCTCCATCCCGACGGCTTGAAATCACCAGGGGTGAGGAAGGTGGGCAACATACTAGTAAAAGGGAACGACCTTTCCATGTTGGAAAGAAGTTGGAACTTGACCTCAGGAATGAACGGACCCAACGTTTGTTGTTCCGACATTGGAGCGCCAAAGTCCGACTCAGCTTCGTGACAAGGGAAGACGTGAAACTTCGTGGCTTCAGCATAAACCCATTGAAAAACGGCTTCATCACCCTCTGTGTGGGCTTGGGCAGTAGGGTTTGCTGGGTTTGAAGCATCAGAAATCATGGAAGTCGTAACAAAACTAGGGTTTCTGGAAATAGGGGAAGAAGGAGATTAGTTTCTTGTTGCATGAGCGGGAAACCTTGACCCCCTGTTAGGCTTTATAATCAAGAAATCGACAAGATGGTTAAGGCCCAAAAAGAGCGTTGTTTCACTTGAAAATTGATGACGGTCCAAAAGTCAAAGATGGACAGGCGAAGGGGCTTAAGACGTGCATTCGCTTTCATTCAAATATGTGGTCCATTACATGAGTTTGTTTGGAGACAAATGTACAAAAGAAAACATAGATGACTCAGTATACAGCATTTCTGTTTCTTGAAGAAATGCTTTCTATTGAAAACACCTTGAGCTCTACGAGCTATTCAATGGTTTACTCACGGGAGACGAAGGTGGTTACACACAGTACCCGATTTTTCCCTCAGACGAAGAAGATCCATGGCTGCAACAAACAACTTCACCACATTATAGAGGCGTGGTTGTAGCGTGAATCTTTTAAACGAGAGGACCTTGGTCATCACATTTGATTCCACATTAGACCCACCAAGGGCCGTGGGATCGAAGGTTGACCTCCCCGGCAGTGGTCTCACCCGTGGTGTTCTTGGGCCGAAAGAGGGGTGCAGCAACCTCCGAACGACAAAAGTCAGTCCAATCAGGATGTGACTCGGGGCTTAAGACTAACCCACCGAGGCTTCACTCAAGTCCTCTACCCTTCCAGTCGAGATCCTTGTAAGGGAGGATGGAACTACATGGAGGGCGAGAAACCACTTGTGTAAAGTGGTGGACAAAGGCTCTCAAGCAAACTAAGGTGATGAACATAGGTCCTAGGTGGGAGATAGAAAGATGGAGACCTTATAACCTTACTATTTCCAAGGGTGATGGTTTGCGATCGGGAAGCTGATCCGAACATCGCTATTTATAGCGGGGTTATGAGAGATAAGAAATCTCTGACAGGAGATATTATGGCAGAAACCTCGCGATTTTGACAGACGCCCCGAAAATCTCAACTGATATACTTCGGGGATATCAACGGTTGGGGATTAATGATCGCCTGCACACGTTACCAGGTTGCGGGGAAATGATTACTTGGTCTTTTTCAAGGCGAGACGTATTACAGTATTTCCGTCTACCTTGAGGGGGGCTTATATGTTTAGCAACAGAAATTCTGGGCTATAGATCTCGGTGCCATCTGTGGATCAACGGTCCAGAATGGAGGCCCGAAGTACGAAAAGCCCAGTAAGGAGGTAGCTGTGGAAACACCACGAGAAGGCTTGCGGGCAAAGCAGTTACCAAGCGATGGGGCTACTAGACGACGAGGGTCAACGAGGTGATCAAGCGACGGTCAGCTGGACGAGCGGGAAAACTCTGTGGCGAAGGCTAGTGGGCTTTCTGATAGATGAGTAGTTATTATGGGAAGATTTCGGATTGTCTAAGACATGAAAGAAAATTGTTGCCAAGATTGCTCAAATGGGAAAGAGATATCCCATGTAGGTTGGCAACAAGGACACATAATGTATGTATAATATTTCATTTCCGTATATACATAGGTCTAGCCTAGTATAAATGGTCGTTCCTAGGCATTGTATACACACCTCTCTACAGACGGACATAGAGTCTTTTTATCTTCAAGCATTCAGGCATTCAAGCATCCCCACGTTCTTGCCATCTTGTGCTCCTGCTTTATTTCGAAGGCATTGTTGATGACATCCGTAAGTTCTTCCACTTAAGGGTGTCTGTCCGCTGCTTTCTCCTCTCTTTTTTCATTCATACGGCGACGACATAATGAACATCCGAATATCAATTACTCATAATGTCATAAATTTCTGACGTATTTGAATCCGACTTATACAACGGTTACTCTTGGATCGAATAAAGTTAAAAAAAAATATTCTTTTAGCCCGTTTGTCCATGTCCAGCAGTCGGTAAAACGTTCATGATTGCTTTGCATGACGACCACATTCATTCATTTCGTTGATTTTTTGTTTTGGATGTAGCGGGGGATGGAAAGTTGGTGTTGACAAGACTACAACAGAGGACAAAATATTTAGCTCGAACCCCAGAGCGGAGAGGAGGAAACATGAGGTGCTCACTCAATCCCCCCCCCCAAAAAAAACTTTTAGAAAGAAAAGCAGAAATGTAACGCCTAATCCTTGTTCTCTCGTTCACATGTCCACTCCCCCACACACTCAGTCACCCACAACAACTCCAAATTAAGCCTAATCTCTTTCTTGAAAGCGATGCTTACGAGTCGTCCACATCTCCCACCCCCACCCACTTTCTGTGTCTTCTTCGGTTATTTCTTTCTTGCATAAGCATTTGTGTCCTTACGGTCTTCCCTACTGTTTCATCCCACCCTCCCTCCCCTTCTTAGTCGTTGCTTGTTGCTGTTGTTATTGTGTTAGTAGTAGTAGTCGTAGGAGGAGGAAGAGTAGGAGGGGATGGAGTCCACATCTTCCTCGGATTGGAGGTCGAAGAAATCCCCCACCGCACTCCCCCAGCTTCCGAGGGACTCCCGGGGTTCGCTGGAAGTGTTCAACCCTTCTGATTACCCACTCAGGACCCCCATCCCTGCCTTTCTCCCTCCGCAACTGCAGCATACCCCGTGGCGGGACTGGTTCGAGGGACAGGGCGATGATGTTCCCAAGGGGGATCGTGTTCATGGGGTGCAACTATCCAGCAAAGGGGAAGAGATCCCCTCCTGGATGGCCCTCAAGGATGACGCTGCCCTTAACAGGGGCAAGGGCAAGGTCGTGGGGGAGGAGGAAGACTCGGAGGCAGGGAAGCGCGCTGCGGAGTGGGGGCTCGTCCTGAAGAGGGACGACGAGACTGGGAAGCTGCAGGGGGTGACGGTACGGACGTCGGGGGGTGGGGATGAGAGGCAGCGGATGAGCAGGAGCAGGAGCTCGAGGGAGACGGGGACGACAGAGGGAGAAGGGAGGGAGAGGGGGTTGCCGAGGGTGTCGGATGAATTAAAGGACGCGCTGTCGACGTTCCAGCAGACGTTTGTGGTGTCGGACGCGAGGAAGGAGGACCACCCGATAATGTATGCGAGCGAGGGGTTCTTCAAGATGACGGGGTACACGTCCAAGGAGGTGATAGGGAGGAACTGCAGGTTCCTTCAGGGCGAGGGGACGGACAAGGGGGAGGTGGGGAGGATTAGGGAGGCATTGAAGGGGGGGAGGAGCTTCTGCGGGAGGCTGCTCAACTACAAGAAGGACGGGACTCCGTTCTGGAACCTCCTAACGATCGCCCCGATCAAGGACGACTCTGGCAACCTCCTCAAGTTCATCGGGTACTTCCTCCTTACTCCCACCTTGTGCTTCTTGTTCTTACATTCAGGGATTACTGTCATGTGCTGCTGGTGTTGTTGTTCAGGATGCTGGTGGAAGTGAGCAGCCCTACGGACAACATCCTGCGACCCAATGGACTTCCCCAATCCCTCATTCGCTACCACGGTCTTATTCATTTCTCCCTCCTCGTTCCTTTCCTCTTCCCAATTACTGAAGTCACTCTCTATTAACTACCATCGTGCCTTTCATGTATTTAAAAAATAATATATTTATTTGTTTTATTACTTATACAACCTCTACATACACGAGAAATTTTAAAAATTGTTATAAATAAAAAAATAAAAAATAAAAGTCAATAGAACAACTGCAAGTCCAATTTCGTCAGACGGTTGCGTGAATTGTTAATGTCATGCCGTCGAGGCTTCCGAACTAAAAGACGGGAAGTTTAGTTTTGGAGGTTGTTGTCTTCCAGGTGTTCGACGATTTGCGTCGAAATCCCCCGACTAGAAAATTTATTGACGTGGAAGCAAACAAGGGGTTGATTCCTGAGATTGTCCTCTAAGGGATGATGATGATGATGATGATGTCTGTTGTGTCGGTGTGTATGATGTCCTTTTCCAGCCCGTCAGGAAGAATTGGCTGCCAGTTCTGTTACCGAACTAGTCCAGGCAGTGAAGAGGCCGAGGTCGCTTAGCCAGTCGAGTGACGGCCCTCTCAGGAGGAGGTCGGGGGCCGGCGGCAGTGGCAGTGGCAGCGTGAAAGACCAGCCCGATGGTGCTGCGGGAAGGAGGAACTCTGATAATATGGGGAGCAACCATACCTCGATGGATAAGATTAGCGATACACCGGAGAAGTGGAACAAGACGTTCACACGCCGCTCCCTCATGGGGTACAAACTGAATATGCTGCCTGGCCCACTGTGATTTTTACGGTGCGGTCGCGTCTTCGGCTGATTGTGTTGTATAATGTTGGCGCCAGGATGCTGAGGAAGAGTCAGTCGAGTTTTACTGCCTTTGACAGGAGGGAAGCCTCTGATGATGAAGACTGGGAAAACAACGACGATGAGGGGCCGGGCAGAGTGATTGACGTCATAAGACAGAAGCAGATGAGGAAAGGTATCGACTTAGCAACCACGCTCGAACGTATTGAGAAGAACTTCGTCATCACTGATCCTAGACTGCCCGACAACCCCATTGTAAGATTGCCTTTTGCCTCGTTTGAGGTTTTCTTTTTCCTGAATTTCCTGTTACCAAAATGTAACACGCGATACGTGCGGGCACTAAACTCATGATGGCTGAGATTTCAGATTTTCGCCTCTGACAGCTTCCTGGAGCTGACAGAATATAGCCGTGAAGAAATCTTGGGGAGGAATTGCAGGTTTTCCCGTTTTCGGTTCATTTCACAATTTGTCCAATAACTTTTTTATGCCATAGAAATTATCTTGTCTAGCATTTGCGGAAACAGACTAACGAACTCTAAATATGCCAATAGGCTGTCAATCATGGTGCAAAATACTGATAAACATGCTTCTGTTTGAATTTGGGTAGATTCCTCCAAGGACCTGAAACTGATCCATCCACAGTGAGGAAAATACGCGACGCCATTGATAACCAAAGAGAAGTGACTGTCCAGCTGATCAACTACACAAAAAGCGGTATGCCAATGTCGCTTCTCATCCAAATCAGCTGGATCTCTTTCTCTCGCCTCACTTTCATCTTTTTAAATGCTCGAATAGTCCAATCGGTTCCGCCATGAGGATATTGGGGAACGTTTCAGCAGATATGTCCCAGAGTCTTCATTAGGCCAATCAATCAGCATTTCTTTTTTATCTGAGGTCATGAAAGTTCCATTCAACTCTTTTTCTCGTGATAAATTGAAGCCCTCGATTTTGTATAGGTGAGAAGTTCTGGAACCTGTTCCACCTGCAGCCCATGCGTGATCAGAAGGTATTTCGGCCCAGAAAATTGCATCCTACCAATGGAACAACATGAGCATCTACAGGGGCTTAATTGTCTACTAATCACTCGCTGGTCATGGAATTAACAGGGAGAAGTACAATACTTCATTGGAGTTCAACTGGATGGGAGCGAACACGTTGACCCTCTACAAAATGCAATTCCTAAGGACGCTGCAAACGAAGGAGAAAAGCTGGTTTGCACTCTATCAGCATTCTGGATGTCATATCTTAGATTATCGATTAAATAATTCCTTGGCACTTCCGAGTTCCTCCTATGAATTAGATGAACGCTGGAAATGACCGACCATTGAAAAATCAAGACATCTGTTTTTTGATAGTATTGGTGTTCCTTTAGATTGGTAGCTCCTATACAATAACAAAGAGATGTTGATACCTTTGGCTAGTCCCATGCGTAGCTTTTAGTCGTATTCTTACTTGCTGTGCAATCAGGTGAAAACAACTGCTGAGAATGTCGATGAAGCTGTAAGAGAGCTTCCAGACGCCAACGAGGTAGCTTATTTACCCTGTTAAAACAGCAGGGGAAGAACATGAAACAGACTTGAGGTTTTCTTTGGCGTAGAAACCAGAAGATATATGGGCTAAACACTCAAAAAGGGTCATCCCCAAGCCGCATAGGAAGGATAGCCCTTCTTGGACGGCCATCCAAAAGGTGATTTTCTTATATGATCTTCACATTCTTCTTAGTATGGATGGAGGAGCTTATATAAGTGAGTCATGACGTTTGATATCCATAATCTTGCCAACAAGAAATGCATTAGACAGATCTTTTGGGTAAAAAAGAAATCTGAGTTTTGCTGCTATCAAGAGCAAATTATTAATTTTTCAACCTGTAAGGAATTGGGAAATGCAAAATTAAAAAACAGGTAAATGATAACAAGGTCAGCGTTGCTTTATAATTCAATTTCACCGAATCTTCAGTCCAATTTGTTTACTAAATTGTGATTCCCTTGGCTTGCAGTTATTGGATAGTGGAGAGCAGTTAGGTCTAAAGCATTTTAGGCCAGTTAAACCCCTTGGTTCTGGTGACACCGGCAGGTAGTTTCAGTGTGTATTCATTTGGACGAGGTTGTGTGCGAGTGGTGCAAATTTGCAAATTTTCTAGCTGTTCCCACACACTCTTCTAGTTAGATCACCTTGGCCCTTGCTTTGGTGGAACCTTAGTTAATGAATAAGACAGTTCACCACCACCGTAGCTTCGTTGTCCCTCATATAACAAACTCATTCTACTTTACTGCAATTATTGCAATTCTATCATTTCATCCTCGGTTTGATATTCATTGAACACAATTTAATGTACTCATTTCGTTGCAGTGTGCACTTGGTTGAGCTTTGTGAGACTGGGCAGTTTTTCGCCATGAAGGGAATGGATAAGAATGTAATGCTAAACCGCAACAAGGTAACATCACTTGTCCATCACCTGAAATCTGTGTTGTTTCAACACTGGAGTATGGTATTATTGAAATGAGTGCTGCATCTTCTATCACATTACTGGGAATGCATTTTCCGCTATATCCTTTTGCATCTGAATCTAGTTTGCTAAAGATGAATATTTTTCTTTTTCTTTCTGAAGGTGCACAGAGCCTGTGCTGAAAGAGAGATTCTGGACATGCTAGACCATCCCTTTCTCCCTGCTTTATATGCTTCCTTCCAGGTGCGGAACTTGTAGAACTGTAAAAATTAAAAAAAAAGGGTAAAGCTTTTGCATCCAAGTCTTCCAGCTTTTAGCTAGGGGAAATGTCAATTTGGTAGCCCAATCATTACAGTTTAATCAATCTAAAGAATATAAACTTTTCTTAAATGCATGGCCTGATCATATTCATTCTTTGAAGTTTATTTGTACCTTATGTGCAGACCAAAACCCACCTCTGTCTGATAACTGATTACTGTCCTGGTGGCGAGCTCTTCATGCTCTTGGACAGACAACCATTGAAGGTCCTCAAGGAAGATGCTGTCAGGTAACATCATTTGTGATGAAGTTCTGATGCAAAAATGCCGCACATGCCCATTAAATTGTGGTTTAAGCATATTGTTTGTAAGGATCTGCTTAGATTTGTTTGTCTCCTGAAGAAAGCTTGTGATTCTGATGAATATAATACAAGAAACTGATTAACAATAGCGAATTGAGTATTTTGATCCATTGTAGAAGTTTTTTTTTTGAAGTTGTTTTTCTCTGGTGTTAACCCAAGTATTGTTTACTTGGAAGGGAGATAGAATTGAAACATTATATCCAACGCCCCCCTTTTTGACATTTCAGAAGCAATTTATGGTAGTAGTAGGTTGTATCTGTTCTCCATATTATGCTGAACTCACAACAATCTGTCAATATTTGTAGATTCTATGCTGCAGAAGTAATAGTTGCATTGGAGTACCTTCACTGTCAAGGTATATGTCATCTTGCATTTTATGACCCTGTTTTTAAGCACATTACTGCATTAATAAGTCTAAAACTGGAGCACTCGACCTTATATCATTTTTTATGCCTTTTTCACTCCTCAGGGATAATTTACAGGGACTTGAAACCGGAAAACATCTTGCTGCAAAGTGATGGTCATATTTCTTTGACTGATTTTGACTTATCGTGCCTCACATCGTGTAGACCACAGGTGCGGACACACCACTGTTCCATCCTAATATTATGGTCCATCTGCAGAGAGGCTCCATGCATGCTCACAAATCTATCTTGCGTCTGTAGCTTTTGATCCCTGAGATCAACAAAAAGATGAGAAGGAAGAAACAGAGGCAAGAAATGCCAATATTTTTCGCTGAGCCAATGAGGGTATCTAATTCTTTTGTTGGTACTGAAGAGTACATAGCCCCGGTAAATTCCGTGCATTTGTTATTTATGTATATTTCCATGACGAGCAGGGTGAGGTTGTTTATAACAACTTCTTCCCATGTTTATCTGTTTTGTTCATGTCCTAGTTCTCTTTTGGCACAATTCTCGGGGTTTAATCCACAACGCTAGTCTGATGGCTTGTCGGCTTGCAGGAGATTATATCAGGCGTTGGCCATACCAGTGCAGTGGATTGGTGGGCTCTTGGTATGCTTCTGTTTTCGTCTCTGCTTTAAATAACCTCCTGCTGCTTTCTTCGGGTTACCAGATATGTAAATTCACATTTGTACTTGAGAGTGTAATTGCATCTCGGTGTACGATTAATCTCCTTGACTGCTGCAGGAATTCTTCTGTACGAAATGTTCTATGGATACACACCATTCAGGGGAAAGAGCAGACAAAAGACGTTTGCTAATGTCATTCACAAGGAGCTTAAGTTTCCCCGGAGTAAGTTGGTGAGGATTCTCTCCGTTCAAACTATTATTATATCACCAGACCTGTTGCACACCATGTCGATAGTAATTTGTCAGGAACTGTGTAATTATACCTATTAGATTTCAAATGTTCATCGAAGTCGATCAGTATGAAGTAGTACAATCCATGGCGGATTTTGTCTTGCTGTCATGTGAGCAAGCATCCATCTCATTTGTCCATTAACTTTGTCTGGCACAGATATCTCCACTAGCGAAGCAACTGATGTATCAGTTGCTACTTAAGGACCCGAAAACCAGATTAGGATCTCGCGACGGAGCAGAAGAAATCAAAAGGCACCCTTTCTTCAAGGGCATTAACTGGGCCTTAGTTCGATGCCAGGTAAACATATTTTCGACTATCATACTAGCAGCGTGGTCTATCTAACGCCAGCAGATATCTTAGTATGATTTTCGTTTTTAACATCCAGCAACCTCCCGAGCTCGAAACTCCCCTATTTGATTCGAAGGAAAGCAACGTCATGGATCCTGGGCTAAAAAATCTTCAAATAAACGTTTTCTAATTAGTCTAAATGCGCGATGTTCCTCCATGCAAAGTTGTCTTGATTCGAGCAGATCATTGTAGGAAATGTGAATTCTCGGGCCTGAATATGAGAGTTTTGTGCCTAAATAACGTTATATGCTGTTTGAAATATTGTTTTGTTAGGTATGAATATAAGGAACTAAGGCCGACTTCTCATGGTATAATTTTTTTAAGTTATTTTCAATGGAATCGGCTTTACAAAGACCGGCTTCATGCATGGGGTACCATTCGCATGAAGTCGGCCTTTGTAAGGCTGACTTCGCTTCGGGTAGGATGAAATCAGTCTTATAAAGGCCGACTTCTGATACGTGAAGATTTGAAGACAGCAGGGCGCGGGATGACAGAAGTAGCAAAACCAGCAGGAGGAAGGAGACAGTTTACTGTTAGAGTTGGGTCTTGGGTTAGTGGGCTGGGAAATAATAATGTGCGCGAACCCAACCCATGAGTCTGTTGGGAGATTTTCTGTTAAATGGTTGTAGGAACGGGAGCTCGGGTTAGTTAGAGAATTGTTAGAGGAGTTTGTTAGGAGGGGGAGTAGTAAGGGACGATGTTTTGTGTGCTTGGGCTATCGGGGGTCGACGGAGTATTCTGAACGTAATTATGGTGGAATTGTATTACTGAAGGAGTGTTCTAGAAGAGAGTTGCGTTTCTGTTGTGTTGTGTGCTTGTTCTGTGTTTCTGCTGTGTTTTTGATGTATTTGTGTGTTTGCTCAAATATCACCCATCAAGGGTATCTGAGCGTTCAACTCCGGCAACTATTGGCGAAACGAGGTTGTCTGAGTGGAAGAAGACCAAGATGCCACCAACGCTCTTATCAGCGGCTTAGTGGATCAGATGGAGAAGATGACGCAATAGTTGAAGGACTTACAGGCGCAATCAGACATGAAATGGGAGATTATGCCGAATTAGATGGTTACCCTAGCTAAGTCAGTTCAAGAGGGACAGAAAAGAGATACAGGGTTGGATGGGCATCGAGGAGAAGCAGGATCTGAGGTATCACGAAATGGGGGGTCATGGAGTAGGAACGATAGTGCGGGTGAGACATATTCAAGATCTTTGTCTAGTTTTCCATGCCTAAAATCGAATTTCCCGAGTTTGATGAAAGTAATCTAGACGATTGGTTGTATAAGTGTCAGCGATACTTCGAATTAAAGGGTGTTCTAGAGGAAACGAAGGTGAAAGTGGCGTCGTTATATATGTATGGGGGAGCTTTACAGTGGCATTATACATTTGTGAGGAACCGAGGCATGACTGAGACGTTGGGATGGGGAGAATATGTTTGTGCTATCACTAAGCGGGTTTGACGTGAGGTCCTTGAGGATCCTATGGGAAGAATGAAGAACCTTAGGCGGGAAGGACCTTACAGCAATTTGTATGCATACATGGAGGAGTTTGATGCCTGTTTGCGCAAAGTCTTAGAGAAAATCGATCTACCTGTTGATTTTAAGTTAGCTTATTCATTAATGGTCTAAAGGAAGAATACCGGAGCACACTATGATTGTTACGACTGACTGATTTATTGAGCGCACAGACGAGTGCTCGAATCCTGATCACGGATGAGCAGCCTATGGCGGGAGATACGAACAAACCTAGACCGAGGGTGTGGAGCCGAGGGTTAGTTCCTCAACAAGGAGTTGTGACTATGTGAGAAACAAAGAAATCATGTCTCCTGAGAATCCTCCTATTGGGGGCAACATCTATAAACCACCTAACAACAGGGGGGTAGCACCAATGATTAAGATGAGATTGAGTCAAGAAGAGATTGTGGAGCGAAGACTTAAAGGGCTATGTTTTGGGTACCCTTTAACCGAGATCACATGTGCTATAAGAAGTATGTTTTCTCATTGATAGTGGATGTTATGGAGGAAGGAGAGTTTGGGGAAGAAGATACTTGGGTTCCTCCCACACAAAATACTACTGAGGAGATTCAAGTAACCTTACATACGCTGAAAGGCGAGGAGAGGGAACTAGGGATGAAAACCATGAAAGTAGAAGGCAAATACAAGGGGAAGACTCCACAGATCCTCATAGACTCGGAAAGCACCCCCAATTTTGTGGACGTGAGTATAGTTAAAGGATTGGGAATTGCCACAACTATCATTCCCCCGGTGAAGGTGACAGTAGTGGATGGCAAGGTCATGCGTTTGAAGCGGATTTCTTTATAATTCCACTAGTGGGATGCGAGATGGTGCTTGGGGTGAAATGGCTGGCTCAATTGGGGGATATAGTGTGGAACTTCAAGTCGATTCTCATGAAATTTCAGCAAGGAAGTAAGACTATTCTGCTGAATGGGGGGTTGTGAGATCAAAACAAGAAGGTGTGGAAGGTGGCTAGTAAAAAAATGACAGCTAAGAGTGGGTTGCAGCAGTTATCCGCATTCTGTATTGGGCGTCAACCCAGAGAAGCGATTGGTTCCTTATGTCAGTTGGGTGGAGGGAATGTTCTCCATATAAAAGTTGAAGGTGTGTTAGAAGAATTCTCAGATTTATTCAAGGATCCTACTGGCTTACCCCCTTTCCGTGGTCACGAGCACTCAATTGTTCTTAAAGAGGGAACACATGGGATAAAAGTGCGACCTTATCGGTATTCTGCAACTCAGAAAGACATTTTAGAGAAAATGGTGAGTGAGTTGATGGAGAATAGAATCATACAACCTAGTAGGAGGGTTTTTTCATCATCGGTGGTTTTGGTAAAGAAGAAGGATGGAAGATGGTGCATATGTGTGGATTATAGGCATCTCAACCAGCAAAAGATGAAGGATAAGTACCCCATACCTATGATTGAAGAGTTGTTAGATGAGCTCCATGGCGTTGTCATATTCTCCAAGATAGACTTAAGGACAGGGTACCACCAGATTAGAATGGAACCCGTTGATGTGCACAAGATCGCCTTCCGAACGCATGATGACCACTACAAATTCCTAGTCATGCCCTTCGGTCTCACAAACGCCCCGTCTACGTTTCAAGGATTGATGAACTCCCTCTTCAGGCCCTATCTCAGGAAGTATATCTTGGTTTTTTTTTTACAATATCTTGGTGTTAAGCAAAACAGAAAGGGAACATGTTCTGCATTTAAGGACAATTTTGGCAGTGCTTCAACAAATGTTGTATGCTACACGATCCAAGTGTACATTTGGGAGTCCTTGAGTGGAGTATTTGGGTCACTATATCGACAATGAAGGGGTGTCGACCAATCCTAAAAAGGTGCAAGCGGTGCAAGATTGGCCGGTTGCTTCTAATGTTAAGCAACTATGGGGATTCCTAGGCCTGAGTGGATATTACCGGCGTTTCATCAGAGGTTATGGAGTGGTTAGCCGACCTCTCACCAATCTACTCAAGAAGGATTCATTTCAGTGGGATGTTGCAGCTCAATCTGCTTACGATGAACTCAAGGTATTGCTTACTACTGCACCGATACTTGGACTACTTGATTTTTCTTCGGAATTTATAGTGGAAACGGATGCATGTGGCACGGGCATTGGGGCGGTATTAATGAAACATCAATATCCAATTACTTATATCAGTAAATCCCTATCCAGTCAGTATAAGTCCCTATCTGTATATGTGTAAGTTCTCACGTTGCGGAAACAAACCTGCATCAATAGCAGAAACTATAACAGAATCGAAACAGAGAACAACAGAATCTTCTACAGACGCTAGCTTCTGTAGCGCAACCTTCTAATGACGAACCAAAAACCAAACAACTTTTGAGCAAAAGCTCTTTTCTGAATTTTGATCGATTAATTCATAAAGAAAACCATTACATCACGAAACTTAAATAGACAAAACAAAAGGAAAGACAACAAGGAAATGGACACCATTAAGGAAAATCTAAATTAGGAAGATCACGATATCCATCCTTCCTAATTTTTAGGGATATTTTCTATAAAAAAGATATTTTCTAGTAGGCTTGATCCAATCGCCAACAAACTCCTCCTTGGATCAAGTGCTATAGATACTCCAATATTCTCCCGAAGCCACTCAAATTTGCTCTGGTGAAAAGACTTGGTGAAGATATCAGCTAACTGACCTTCTGTAGTACAGTAGATCAATTCTATTTCTCCCATCTGCTGCGCTTCTCTAAGATAATAATACTTCACATTAAAGTGTTTTGTTTTACCGTGGAAACTGGATTCTTTGAGATCACCAGTGTAGCTTGGTTATCAACAGAAACTTTCGTTTCCTTCTCCATTATGTAACACATATCATTCAGAAGCTTCCTCAACCAAATAGCTTGATTCACAGCAGTTGTTGCCGCAACAAACTCAGCTTCTGCAGTCGATTGAGCTACAATTTCTTGTGTCTTCGAACACCATGAGAAACAAGCTGATCCTAGTGAGAAACAATATCCCAAAGTACTCTTCATATCATCTACAGAACCTGCCCAATCACTATTAAAAAATCCATAGAACTCAAACTTATTAGACCTTCTGTACCTCATTCCATAGGAACTCGTGCCCTTAAGATATCTAAGTACCCTCTTCGCTACTATCATATGCGCTTCACTAGCACAATGCATGAACCTTGAAAGTATACTAACAGGAAATAGGATGTCCTGCTGAGTTGCCGTTAAGTACATCATAAACCAAACTTCTGTAGAATGCATTGTCTGCAGGTGCAGAACCATCACTTCTGCTCAGTTTATCCTTCTATGTCATAGGGGTTGCTACACTCTTGCACTCCTCCATCCGGAATCTCTTTAAAATTTCTCTCACATACTTCTTCTGACAAATGAAGATCTCTCCTGGAATTTCATTTACTTCCATGCCAAGGAAGAATGTCATCTCTCCCAAATCTGTCATCTCAAACATCTGCATTAGATTCTGCTTCACCTTCTGTATGAGGTTCTGATCATTTCCTGTAACCAAAAGATCATCTACGTAGAAGGAAATGATAATTACACTCAGATCAACCTTCCTAACATACTGAGTATGCTCACTTCTACTTCTTTCAAAACCCAACTTAGTAAAATAATCATCAATCTTACTATACCAAGCTCTAGGAGCTTGCTTTAAGCCATACAGAGCCTTCTTCAACCTGTACACCTTTTGTTCAGGCTCTACAACACAGAACCCTTCTGGCTGCTCTACATAAATCTCCTCCTATGGAATACCATTAAGAAATGCATATTTTACATCAAGTTGGAATACCTTCCATTCATTTTCAGCTACAATTGCTAGTATCATCCTGACTGTATCTAATCTCGCCACAGAAGCAAAGGTCTCTGAATAATCTACTCCCCAAACTTGAGAGTACCCCTTCACAACAAGCCTAGCTTTATGCTTGTTCATAGAACCATCTAGGTTTAGCTTCGTTCTGTAAACCCATTTCACTCCAATGACCTTTCTGTCATGTGGTCTATTCACAAGTTCCCAAATTTCATTCTTCTCAATCATAGCTAGCTCCTCCTGCATTGCAGCTAGCCACCTTCTGTTTATCTTTGCATCCTCAAAACTAGCAGGTTCCAATACTACAACATTACATCTTTCATAAATATCAGTTAATGATCTTGTACCTCTTATTGGTGTATCATCAACATGTTGTTCAGAACTGAGTTGCTGCTCGACATTCTGCCCCTCAACATTCTCCTCCTCAGTATTCTATTCCTCCAAACTAGGCTTCTCTGACGTATGCCAAGTATGCTTATAGTCTGATTCCTTGTCCGACCAGATCCACTTCTCTTCTTCAAAGAACGTAACATCTCTGCTCATAATTACCTTCCCATTCTGCAGCTGATAAACTCTATGAGTCTTTGATTGCATGCTATAGCCAACGAAGATCCCAACTTCTGCCTTCTGATCCAACTTATCTCTTTTCATAGAAGAAACATGTGTATAACACACACATCCAAACACCTTTAGATTCTTCGTAATCGGTTTGACCCTATACCAAGCCTCATGAGGTGTCTTCATGCTCACTGACTTTGTAGGAAGTCTGTTCTGCAGAAAACTGCAGTATTCGCAGCTTCTGCCCAAAACTTCTTTGGCATATCCTTCTCCTGCATCATGCATCTTGCCATCTCCATGATACTTCTGTTCTTTCTCTCACTCACACCATTCTGCTGTGGGGAATAAGGTATAGTAAATTGATATTGCACTCCAGATTCTTCACAGATGGACCTAAAACTAGCAGAAGTATACTCCGTCCTATTGTCAAATCTCACAATTTGTATGGATCTACCACACTCATTTTCAACATGCTTCTTAAACTTCTCAAATATCTCTGTAACCTCAGACTTAGCCTTTAGGAAATAAATCCAGCACATCCGAGAGAAATCATCTATAAAAATGATAAAATACTTACAACCATTTAAAGAAACCTCCGACATAGGTCCTCAAACATCCGTGTGTGAATAAACTGTAGCTTCTCACTGGCTCTCCAGCTTGAACTCTCGAAAGGAAGCCTCGTCTGCTTTCCAAGCACACACTTTCTACAGTCAGATGTATCATCTACTATTGAATTGGAAATTCAACTGCCATATCATTATTCTGTAGAAACTCTATGCCCTTGCTGTGGAAATGCCCCAGCCTTTTGTGCCAAAGTTCTGCTTCGTTAACTTGGGCCGTCATAGCTTGATGACTCTGTGACACGGGATCAAATGAGAAACTCCTGTCTTTCATCTGAATCTTGAGTATCTCCTTCCCAGAAGAATCTGTTATCAAACAGAGCCTTTCTTCAAGCACACCTTGTACCCATTCTGTACAAGTTGACTAACACTCAAAAGATTCTGATCAATCTTAGGTACATACAATACATCAGTTATCAACTTTCTACCTTTTGGACCATCAACGACTACATCTCTTCTTCCTTCAACATCGATGTAATCACCATTTTCGATATTCACTTTAGCACAGAAGCTTCGATCTAAACTTGCAGATGACTTCTCATCATATGACATGTGGTGGGTGCATCCGCTATCAACCAACCAACTTCTACGAGTCATGCATGTAGCAAAACAAGATGCTGTAAACATCAACTCTACTTCATTATTTGCAGCACCTTATGTAGCAACTTGCCGAGAATATTTCTCCTGACAAAACCTTGCAATATGCCCAAACTTATGACAATTATTGCACTTCACGTCTGGCCTCCTCCAACACTTGAAATGTGGATGATTTGTGCCTCCACAGTGTTTGCAAAGATCAAACATTTCTCTCTGATAAGCAGAACCATTCTCAGAAAGATGCCTCTGTTCAGCAGGACCTCTGTTACTGCCTGAACCTTCTGCATTCTCTTTCTGTTAGTTCCATGGCTTCTTCTCTCTTCCAGAAGCTCTCATATGAGACCTCACCGGTAAGGCTCCTTCCATGGTTTCTGAATGAGCTTCCTTTCTCATCAACCTTCTTTGTTCTTGAGCTTCCAATGCACTCAACAACTCGCCAACCTTATATCGGACAGATCTTAGTGTTCTCCAGAGAGGCAATCGTAGCTTCAAACCTTTCTAGAATCGACACCAAAATCTTCTGCACGATCCGATCGTTTTTCATATCTGTACCTAGAACTCTGATTCTGTCAGCCATATTGATCAATCTATCCGAAAAATCCTTCACAGCCTCATTCTCCTTCATTTGTTGTCTCTCAAACTCCCTCATTAAATTCAAAGCCTTCATACCTCTTATCCTCTCATCACCTTCGTACTCAATCTTCAGAAAATCCCAAATCTCTTTTGCGGTTGGAAACTTCATGATTCTGTTGAATATAGAGGATGACACTGCAGCATAGAGGCACGACTTCACCTTCGCCTTCCTTTTGAATCTTTCATTGTGAAATCGTATTTGATTGATTGTAGGATTGTTGGGGAGTAGGGCCACTTCATAATCATCATCCACTGCTTCCCACAAATCATTACCCTCCATGAAAGCGCTCATCTTCACCGCCCACACTTGATAGTTCTCCCCATCAAACATAGGAGGCATCGTAGAAGAAAAACCGCTTCCGCTTGCTTCCATCTCCTTCTTCTGTCGGACAGAAACAGCCTTCCAAAAACTTCACAAGACTTCCATAGCTCCCGAAAGATCACTAAGTGCTCTGATACCAATTGTAAGTTCTCACGTTGCGGAAACAAACCTGCATCAATAGTAGAAACTACAACAGAATCGACATAGAGAACAACAGAACCTTTGCAGATGCTAGCTTCTGTAGCGCAACCTTCTAATGATGAACCAAAAACCAAACAACCATTGCGCAAATGCTCTTTTTTGAATTTTGATCGATCAATTCATAAAGAAAACCATTACATTACGAAACTTAAATAGACAAAACAAAAGGAAAGGCAACAAGGAAATGGACACCATTAAGGAATATCTAAATTAGGAAGATCACTATATCCATCCTTCCTAATTTCTAGGGATATTTTCTATAAAAAAGATATTTTCTATCAGGCTTGATCTAATCACCAACAATATGAGATGTAATCGATTGTCTACGCCGTCAAAAAGTGGCATCACTACCTCACAGGCCACCATTTTGTTATTTAGAGTGACCATAGAAGTCTCAAGTTCTTGTTGGAGCAACGGTTACAGACCGTGAGTCTGGAGAGGATGACTGAAAGAAATAGCTGCAGATCTTCGTGTCCTGCTATGTCTAAATGGAATTTAACTAATCCAGTCCTTGGCACAAAATTGGGATGCTCTGAAAAAGTTTCATGTTTCTCAAACTCAAATTTATGTTGTTGCTTCTTCAACTGGAGGGTGGTTGTTTTATTATGGTTATTTTTATTTTATAATGGCAGAGATGTGAAGCCATGGTTAAAGTATGGTTTAGATCCAATCTTTGTGGGTAAGACTATGGGAGAACACATGTTCAGATAGACTGCAGGCAATTCCCATCTGTTTTGGTGCATCAGAACACTTGTATCGTTGTATCTATTGAGGTCAAACAATTCGAGCTCTTGGGAAGAAAAGCTCCGCTTTTGGATGCTTAGCTCCTTGACTGTGTTTAAGAGTGGAACACTGCTGCTAGTATTCTTCACCAGACTGGCCGGGGATTGTTCTTTCTAGTATCAAAATCATGGTATGTAAAAAATAAACATCGGCTAGTAATTAATGGTTTGTCAGTTGATACATCTGAATTCTATATTTATCCTAATGTCTAGTTTCTTCTAAGCTCTTTGCACCTCATAGGAAAAGCAAATCTGCAAAGGCATGGATCTCATTGGTGCACACCTGGATGTTTGAATTGACCCCTTTGATGATTATAAGATTGAGGGTATCCCTTTTGTTACACTAAGAGGGGGGTGAATTAGTGTTAATCTCCAAATTCGGATTTTAACACTTTTTCGTTTTACCCCGCAGCGGAAGAAAGCTTCTGTTAAACAGAACCGTAGATAGGTTTCTGTACAACATAACGTTCAAGTGTGTTCGCAATTTGTCTGATTGGGCACAAGTATTTTTATAGTGGTTCAGCAAATTGCTTACATCCACTATTCACCCAGATATTTGGATGGTTTCCACTCAAATATATCTCTGTAAAAATTACACAAATGATTGCAACTGAAATCAGATCCAAAGGTTCTGTACAATAGAGGCTTGAGTGGCAGAGCACAGACCAGAAGGCTCCGTATCGTAGAAAGTTAGGCACAACACAGACCAGAGGTTCTGTATCGAAGAAGGTAAGACACAATACAGACCAGAAGGTTCTGTATCGAATGTGTTAACCTTCTATAGCACAGATCGAGTGATTATGTACTAAAGGTCAACCTTCTATAGAACAGATTCAAAGATTCTGTATCACAGAAGGTATAGCACAGACCGTAAGGTTCTGTACCAAGAGTGTCAATCTTTAACAAACCAAAATGGTTCGTATTAGAAATGACTTGGGTTATGTACAGACCGTAAGGTTCTGCACTAAAGTAGATTCAGACCTTAAGGTTCTGCTCTACAGAAGGTTATACAGATCCGAAGATTCTGCACAACAGTAGGTTGCACGCGTTAACGTGACTAACAAGGTAGCAATTGCGCAATCCCTCAAGGATAACGACTTCGTGGCGTACGCCACGCGAGTACGTAGCGAACCCTACGCAGGCAGACAACGTTCCCTTTGTCTTAGGGTGGACAACGTATCCTTTGTCCTAGGATGAACATCGTGCCCTCTGTCCTGGGGTGACAGCCTTCCTCCTGTCCTGAGGTTGAACAGCGTTCCCTCTCTTCTGGGGTGACAGCCTTCCATCTGTCCTAAGGTGACAGCCTTCCTTCTGTCCTAAGGTGACAACCTTCCTCTTGTCCTGAGGTTCCTGCACACAGAACTCTACACAACAGAAGCTGGTTAGTCCCTCACCTTCTGTGCTCCCGAGGTTCAGCCCTTCTCTCCGACCTGCTGCACGTTGATCACACGACCTCCAGCCATGCCTCCAGCCAACGTATCCTGCAGCTTCCAGTCGAGTCCCTCGAGCCCCCGAGTCACTCTCCCAAAAGGTTTCACCAACGATGCAGCTTCCGCCGGTAGTGCTCCTCGTGTGACTAACTTCGAACGAACAAAAGAATGAAGAAACTAAAGCTCACGCTCTCTTTCAGAATGAAAGAAGGGAAATTAAATGTTCTGTATATTTATTTAATCAGAGAGCGTGGCCCCTTTTTATACACAAAGTTCAAAGAAGAAAATACAAGAAGAAAAATATAAATGCGTAATCTGTAAAAGACGAAATTAAAAGTTAGTTCACAAAATAATTAAGATACAATAATATTACGTATGTGCATGTATTTAGTCTGAAAATGAATCAGAATTAGATCATGATATATTTTCCATGAATAGTGCACCACAGAAGGTATCGCAGAAGGTTCTGCTTGATAACCTTCTACAGATGGAAACAATCGTTGATTTGTTTCCAAATGACTTGAAGTCAATTCCATCCTGAGAAAAATACACGTGAGAGTGTATCTGGAGAGGTGGTGGTGATTTGCAATCGAATAATGTTCGTATTGATCAAGTAATCTTTCAGAAGCCTGTAGACCAAATAATAGAACCTTTCCATATATAGAAGATACATTTCCTTCTACAAGAAATATTATCTCCAATATGATTATTTGAAAATCAAATCATGGTAATCTGATTAGACGAATATCTTAATCAGATAATATATATTTCGTAATTAAATAATTGAGGACTAATTATTTAATTACAACAATGATTCTCACAAAAAAATCCTCATTATGAGAACCTTCTGTAGAATAGAATGTTCGACCTTCTGTAGTACAGAGGGTCCGGTTCATCATCAAAACCGTCCCAACAATCTCCCCCTTTTTTGATGATGACAAAACATTCATCGTTGAGGGAAATGTTTTCGCAAGAACTCCCCCTAACTCCCCCTAAATAGATGAGAGTAAGAGTCTCGCGTTTGTACAGAACCATAAGGTTTCTGTGAAACAGAGCATAGAAGCTTCTGTTATAAAGAAGGTTATTTACAGAGCACAAAGGCTTCTGTGATTTATACAGAGCGAGGAACTTCTGTATTTAGCCGAAAAAAATGATGGTATTTCATTTCTGCACTCCCAGCAATAGTGACCTTAAAAAGATCACGAATCGCATTCCCTGCAGAAGGTGTGATTATAAGCTGTATCAGTCTCATAAGCTTCTACACCATAGACGGTACAACCTTCTACGACCCATATAAGTTATAGAAAAATAAAGATTTTTCTGTAACTCATACGGAGCTAGGTATTCCCCCTCAACTCAATTTCTCCCCCTTTTTGTCACATCAAAAAGAAGATGAATGTAGGTTGAAAAAGAAGAGTAAGTTTCTTGCAGAAGGTATGACATAGTGTTCATGACCAACGTGCAGAGGGTAGTTTGAATTTTTGCAGAGGGTAGAACAGAGATTTCAAAGACCATGCAGAATGTGGTACAGAAGGTGTGACAGAAAGTTCAATACCATACTGCTGAAAGAAAATGTGTCCACCATGTGGCACTTATTACAATCTAGTAGACCACAGAAATCAATTTTTGGTCTAGCTAGAAATGCAGAAAAGAGAGAACATCAAGAGAGTTCATTTTTCCTTTTCCTCCTCAAAAGGGACTTCATTAAGATTATCAACCATTTCACGTAGGACGCGCATATCTTCCTCATTAGCCACAGCCTTCTGCTGGAGGTCCTTGAGGAGAGCAGTTTGTTCCAGGAGGATGGTCTTCTCATCAGAGGACTTGGGCTGTCCTGTTTTGAAGGAGCCTTTGCTGCAGAGGCAGAAGCAGAAGGTGCAGCAGCAGCCTTTCTGGACATTCTGGCAGACAGGGGCATATCCTCATTATCCTCAGTGGTGTCCTGTGACTTCCATTTGCGAGTCCAGGAGGAGCCCTTCCTTACATAATGCATGCTAGCTATAATCTGGTGCCCAAAGGTGCCAACCTTCCATTTCTCTTGGAAAGCAGATGATCAATAGAAACACGGGCAAGCTTAAGAAGGCTGGCAATTACCTGGCCATAAGGTAGAGCCTTTTCTGTGGTATTGCAACAACGTTTCATGTGCGAGAACACCAGCAAACCAAGGAAAGGGATTCCCTTCATGATGTGAGCCATCAGTGACGCATCAATTGAGGTGATGGTGTCAATGCTCCCGGTCCTTGGCAAGAGGCAGAATAGCACAACTCAGTGCAATACACGAGTCTTGAGTTCCAGCTTTGTGGACTTCAGGTATTTGTCCGACTGGACCCTTTCCCCCATGATGATGCTGTAGGATTCCTCCTTTCCAAGATCTAACAGTGGGTCATATTCCTCACAGCCAAACAATTGGTTAACATCATGTGCAGAAAAGACAAGCGGAACCCCTTCCATCACTGTTTTGATGAACTTGACATGAGGTCATTGTTCATGGAACGTAATGTTACCATAGAACTCTCTCAGGCGAGAGATGGCCACCTCTGCATATGTCTCACAGAAGGTTTTCAGACCAACTTTCTCAAGCAATGGAGCAATGTCAAGATCAATTGCCTTAAACCAATTAAAATCAATGCGCTTGAAGGCAGCGAACTGTCGACCAGCAGCATCACATTTGGGCAATTTGTTATCGGCAAGCACAGTTTCTATCTCCGTTCTAGAGACTAGAGGGTTTACCGGAAATATGAAGGTATCCAGCCCCTCAGCGAAGGTGTCCACGGAAACAGATTTCTCCGGGGACTTGGTTTTCTTTGCAGCCGCTTTGACAAGAGAGGTGCTGACAGTCTCAGGCTCTTTCCGTTTCAGCCTAGTCTGTGAGGATACACCTCCTGACTTGATGGCATCATGGAGAAGCTTTGTTCTAGAGGGTGCTGCAGGCTTCTGGGTAGCCTTCTTAGACGCAGAGGCAACGCCCTTCTGTTTGAGATCAGGGGAGACCGAGATAACAGGAGCAAGAGCTTCGTCATCTGGTTCCTCTGGTAGAAGAACCCTTGGCAGAGGGTTCAGGGACAGGGAGCTCCTCTGTCGCAGTGACCAGGGATCCCTCATGTTCTTTCTCTTCCACTTGGATTTGGGCCTTTTCAAGTCCCTTGTCCTTGGAGAGCGGTTGCATATCATCGTGAGTCTCGACAACAGCAGGGATGATTTGTTCCTTCGCAGGAGAAATGGGTTTCTCCGACGAGGAAGGGGGTGGAGACCTGTTCGAAGATGAAGCAGGCTTTTCCGAAGAAGAAGGACGCGCCTTTCTCTTTGCGGCCTTAGCCTTTTGCCTTTTTCCTGAGCGATTTTGCCTTGGGTGCCATGGATGGTGAAGGAAGAAGGTCTGGGAGTTTTAGGGCAAAACGAGAGAGAGAAAGCGGATGCGATGATCTGAGGATGGTGTAAAGAAGAAGGGGTGACGGTTATGGGTTTTTAAAATTGGCTCACAAAGGCGGTTTATGGGAATAAAATATTTTTCCCGCTCAAATGATCTTTGGAGATGTCATATCAAACTGACATGCATCAGAGACAAGGGGAAAAGAAAATTTCATTCCCTTGATTTGATCGTGTGAGGCGGTTGGCTATTTCAAAGCAAGTAAATCCTTCGTCACTTTCTGTTGAAGCTTCTTCTACACCGAAGAGCTAATATAATGGATAATTATATCCAAATATAACTTATTAGGATTTTAATATTTCTAATAAGATTGATTTCAAGCAGAAAATTTTATTCTCTTCTTAATATCATCAAAATCTTTTATTGGATGATATATCATATCTCCAGATTTAGTTTGAAAGTTACCTAATTTAGAGTTTAGGTAAGCATTTCGTAATAGCTTCTATAAGGTAGAGAGTTTAATTCAACTCTCTGTAATGAAGTGTACAGGCGATTGTGCCTTCTGTTTAATAGAGGATGAAATTCAACCTTCTATTATATAGAAAGTTTAATATCCTTCCTTCTATTGTGAAGTGTACGAACATGTACCTTCTGTAGTGTTGAAACAGATGGTTATACCTTCTGTATGACGTGTACAACTATGTTCCTTCTGTAGTAGGTTTTTTGGATTCCTACTTAACTTCTCTTTGTCTTATGAAAGACATTATAGAGGATGGCAGATTCCTAATTCACTTCTGAAAAAGAAAAATTTTCCTTTATCCAGAGGCTTAGTGAAGATATCAGCCAATTGGTGTTCAATGTTAATGTGTTCCACAGTAACAGAACCCTGTTGTACATTATCTCTCAGAAAGTGATGTCTGAGTTCGATATACTTCGATCGGGAGTGATATACTGGATTCTTAGCTAGGCTAATAGCACTAGTATTATCACATTTGATCGGTATTTTTGTAAATGAGTGACCGTTGTCCTCAAGTTGTTGTTTCATCCACAGGAGTTGCGCACAGCAGCGTGCAACTGCTATGTAATCGGCTTCTGCAGTGGAGAGGGCAACAGAAGTCTGCTTCTTGGAAAACCATGAAATCAACATGTTTCCCATGAGCTGACAAGTACCACTTGTACTTTTTCTGTCTACCTTACTTCCTGTGAAGTCTGCATCAGAATATCCATTCAGATCAAAGTTTGATTTCTTTGAATACCAGATGCCAAGGTTTACAGAACCCTGTAGATATCTAAAGATCCTCTTGACCGCAGTCATGTGAGATTCTTTAGGTGCTGATTGAAATCTAGCACAGCGGCACACACTAAATAGTATGTCTAGTCTAGAAGCTGTAAAGTACATAAGGGAGCCTATCATGCTTCTGTAGAGCTTACTATCCACTTCTTTACCGTTTTCGTCTTTGTCCAATTGAGTGTTTGTACCCATTGGTGTAGACAAAGGTTTCGTCCCTTCTAGGCCGAATTTCTTCAGAAGCTGCTTAGTGTACTTTTCTTGGTGTAAGAATGTACCTTCTGCAGTTTGTTAAATTTGTAAACAAAGGAAGAACGTGAGTTCTCCCATCATGCTCATCTCAAACTCACTTGTCATGAGTTTGGAGAATTCATCACAGAGCGTTTCATCAGTTGATCCAAAGATAATGTCATCGACATAGATCTGGACAACAATGAGATGATTGCTTCTGTGTTTGAGAAAGAGAGTGGTATCTACTCTTCCTCTATTGTAGCTCTTTTCGACTAGGAAGGAGCTAAGTTTCTCATACCATGCTCTAGGAGCCTGTTTAAGACCGTATAGAGCTTTGGAGAGTTTATAGACGTAGTTTCTGTGTTGCAGATCCTCGAAACCAGGAGGTTGACTTTCGTAGACCTCTTTTTTGACTTCTCCATTGAGGAATGCACTTTTTACGTCCATTTGATACAACTTAAAGTTGTTAAAGCAAGCATAGGCTAATAACATTCGTATTGCCTCAAGACGAGCTACGGGAGCAAATGTCTCATCAAAGTCGATACCCTCTTGTTGAGAATACCCTTTTGGAACGAGTCGAGCCTTATTCCTCACAATAATGTCGGACTCATTTAGTTTGTTCCTGAAATCCCATTTAGTTCCAATGATGGAACGGTTGTCAGGTTTAGGAATAAGCGTCCACACTTTGCTTCTTTCAAATTGATTAAGCTCCTCTTGTAGCAAGTATCCAATCTGGATCATTGAGAGCTTCATCGATATTCTCTGGCTCTTTCTGTGATAGAAAAGCCGAGTGTTCATAGAAAGCATTCACAGAACGTCTTGTCTGTATATGCCTCTGTTAAGATCTCCTATGACTTGGTCTATAGGATGTCGTCTTTGATAAAGAGCAGGTGCTCTAATATCACTTTGTTGATTATTCTGAGAATGTTCTTCAGAATTGTCATTTGTTTGTTCAAGATCATTTTTAGATTCATGAACAGAGGGTTCACCCTTCTCTTTCGTAGAGGGTGGAGGTTCTACAGCAGCTTCTGTAGGTTCTTGAGATATAACATCTCTTGTAATGATAGTAGGAAAGTCATTAATTTTTACATTAATAGACTCCTCTATAGTAGAAGTTCTTTTGTTTAGAACTCTGTAAGCTTTGCTAGACAAAGAGTATCCAAGAAAGATGCCCTCATCTGTCTTAGCTTCGAACTTTCCTAAATTGTCCTTAGAAGATGTCAAGATAAAACATGGACTTCCAAAGGAGTAGAAATAGGAGATGTTCGGTTTTCTCCCCCTGTATAGTTGATAGGGAGTTTTCTCAAGTATGGGTCTGAGTAGAACCCTATTTGATATGTAGCAGGCTGTATTAACAGCTTCTGCCCATAGGTTCTGTGGAGCAGAGCTCTCACACATCATGGTTCTAGCCATGTCTGTTAGAGTTTTATTTTTCCGTTCTGCTACTCCATTCTGTTGAGGAGTATAAGGAGCAGAAAAATTGTGATCGATACCATGTTCGTCACAGAAAGTAGCGAAGTCATGGTTTTCAAACTCAGTACCAGGATCCGTTCTTATAGCTTTTATAGAAGATCCAGTTTCATTCTGTAATTTCTTACCTAGCATAATGAAAGTTTCAAAAGCATCGCTTTTGTGAGTTAGAAATTTAACCCACGTGTATCTAGAGTAGTCATCAACTACAATTAGACAGTACCTTCTACCGCCGACACTCTGAACTCTAGTAGGCCCGAATAGATCCATATGTAGAAGTTCAAGAGGTTGAGAAGTAGAAACTTCATTCTTGGCTTTGAATGAAGATTTAGTTTGTTTTCCAAGTGAACATGCTTCACAGAAACTGTCATGCTCAAAACGGATATTGGGTATTCCCTTAACCAAATCCTTTTTCACAAGCCTGGATAACAATTTGAAGTTGGAGTGTCCCAACCTTTTATGCCATAGTAGGCTTTCATCTTTGACTGTCAGAAGGCAGTTTTCTGTAGTACAGAAGCTATTCTGAGTCAAGGTATAGATGTTCATCTTACGAGTCCCAATGAAGTGAACTTCATTGTTCAGGATTCCGGAACACTTGTCTTGATCAAAAGTTATTTTATAACCTTTGTCACAAAGCTGGCTAATGCTCAGCAAATTATGTTTGAGTTCTGTAACCAACAGAACCTCATCGATGACCATGGAGTCAGAACTTCCAATGGTACCTTTGCCGATGAAAGAGCCTTTGCTATTGTCACCGAATTTAACCGACCCTCCACGTTGTAGAGACAGTTGAGAAAATTTGGATGGATCTCCGGTCATGTGCCTGGAGCATCCACTATCCAGATACCATTCACTTTCAACAGTTTCTGTTTGAAAGCAGGTATTAAGTTCATTTTGAGCTTCTGTGTGAGCTGTGAGGCACATGAGTGCTTCCTCATCATCAGAATCATCAAGTTCTGCCCAAGTAGCTATTGCTTTCTTGAACTTGTGTTTAGGAGAAGGTTTCTCCTTTTCTTTAAGTAAAGGACATTTTATACTGTAATGCCCTTTCTTTTTGCATTTATAACATGTGACCGATTTTGGGTCCATGTGATTTTGGCTTTTCTTATTGAAGCGCTTTTTGGAGGCGAACCGCAAAAGACGTTTAGATATCATTGCGAGTTCATCATCCGAATAAGCTTCTGCTTCATCATCCGAACCTTCTGTAGGTTCTTCTGATGCTCTGAAAGCAATGGGTGCTCTCTTTATATCTGGTTGAGAGGATCTTTCCATCTCATACGAGATTAAGGAGCTCATCAACTGATCTAGTCGAAGAGTAGAGAGGTCTTTAGGTTCCTCTATAGCCGTTTTCTTGGCTTCCCATGATTTGGGTAGAGTGCGCAGAACCTTTCGAACTAGTTCAGAGTTTTGATAGGTTTTGCCCAAATGCGTTAGGGCATCAACAAGAAGATTGAGTCTTTGGAATATCTGTTCTACAGATTCATCAGCCTTCATAGTAAAATTTTCATATTGGTGAATTAAGAAATTCACCTTAGTTTCTCTTATCTGGTCTGTCACAATGTACATGGTGACAAGTTTATCCCAGATTTCCATGCCCGAAGTGCAAGTTGAAACTTTGACGAATTCACCTTCTGACATAGCATTGAACATCAAATACTTTGCCGTTTTAGTGAGTCGTCTGATCTTAAGGTATTCCCGTGTAGGATGACCTTCTCGATCAAATCGATGGTCCTCTAGTATAGAAGGTGGACCATCTTTTATATAAGACCATAAGTCTTCGTCAATAACATCAACGAATGCGTTCATTCGAATTTTCCAATAGGAAAAATTCTTACCATCGAAAATGGGAGGATTCCCAACATGTGGTTTAGGCACATTATAGTTTTCAGCCATTTGTTCGATTCGTATAGAGTATTACGCTTCTATAGAATAGAACGTTGACGAATAGAGTAAAGAACCTCAACAAAGAAGCAAGCTTCTGTTGGGTAGAAGTCAGTCGTCAAGTCAACAATCAGGTCTCTGTTAAACAGAGCATGAGTGTTAATATGACAAAATAAGAATCAGCTTTCAAGTAACAGTTATTGGATTCGCAGAGAAGCAGGCTTCTGTAGAAAATGCCAATTGTGATGTTTACAGAAAGTATGCTTCTGTAGAATGTACCGTAGGCTTCTACAAAGTAAAGCAACAAATCGTTTCTCACAGTACAAGGTGCTTCTGTGGAACAGGAGTTAAATTCGGATAGAGCGTAAGCTTTTACAGAATAGAACTATGTAGATATTCACAGAGCTTAAAGCTTCTGTGCAGTAGCGGGTTGATTCTGATAGAGCATAGGCTTCTACAGAATAGCAACAATCACAGAGCTAAGAGCTTCTGTGGAGAAGAACATGTAGCTGTTAAGAGCTTTTCAAGGATCTACAACAAGCTGTTAAGCCTCTGTTGACACCCGCTCTGATACCAATTATTACACTAAGAAGGGGGTGAATTAGTGTTAATCTCCAAATTCGGATTTTAAGGCTTTTTCGTTTTACCCCGCAGCGGAAGAAAGCTTCTGTTAAACAGAACCGTAGATAGGTTTCTGTACAACAGAACATTCAAGTGTGTTCGCAATTTGTCTGATTGGACACAAATATTTTTATAGTGGTTCACCAAATTGCTTACATCCACTCATCACCTAGATATTTGGATGGTTTCCACTCAAATATATCTCTGTACAAATTACACAAATGATTGCAACTGAAATCAGATCCAAAGGTTCTGTACAATAGAGGCTTGAGTGGCAGAGCACAGACCAGAAGGTTCCGTATCGTAGAAAGTTAGGCACAACACAGACCAGAGGTTCTGTGTCGAAGAAGGTAAGATACAATACAGACCAGAAGGTTCTGTATCGAATGTGTTAACCTTCTATAGCACAGATCGAGTGATTCTGTACTAAAGGTCAACCTTCTATAGAACAGATTCAAAGATTCTGTATCACAGAAGGTATAGCACAGACCGTAAGGTTCTTTACCAAGAGTGTCAATCTTTAACAAACCAAAATGGTTCGTATTAGAAATGACTTGAGTTATGTACAGACCGTAAGGTTCTGCACTAAAGTAGATTCAGACCTTAAGGTTCTGCTCTACAGAAGGTTATACAGATCCGAAGATTCTGCACAACAGTAGGTTGCACGCGTTAACATGACTAACAAGGTAGCAATTGCACAATCCCTCAAGGATAACGACTTCGTGGCGTACCCCAAGCGAGTACGTAGCGAACCCTACGCAGGCAGACAACGTTCCCTTTGTCTTAGGGTGGACAACGTATCATTTGTCCTAGGATGAACAGCGTGCCCTCTGTCCTGGGGTGACAGCCTTCCTCCTGTCCTGAGGTGACAGCCTTCCTCCTGTCCTGAGGTTGAACAGCATTCCCTCTGTTCTGGGGTGACAGCCTTCCTCCTGTCCTGAGGTGACAGCCTTCCTTCTGTCCTAAGGTGACAACCTTCCTTCTGTCCTAAGGTTCCTGCACACAGAGCTCTACACAACAAAAGCTGGTTAGTCCCTCACCTTCTGTACTCCCGAGGTTCAGCCCTTCTCTCCGACCCGCTGCACGTTGATCACACGACCTCCAGCCGTGCCTCCAGCCAACGTATCCTGTAGCTTCCAGTCGAGTCCCTTGAGCCCCCGAGTCACTCTCCCAAAAGGTTTCACCAACGATGCAACTTCCGCCGGTAGTGCTCCTCGTGTGACTAACTTCGAACGAACAAAAGAATTAAGAAACTAAAGCTCACGCTCTCTTTCAGAATGAAAGAAGGGAAATTAAATGTTCTGTATATTTATTTAATCAGAGAGCGTGGCCCCTTTTTATACACAAAGTTCAAAGAAGAAAATACAATAAGGAACATATAAATGCGTAATCTGTAAAAGAAGAAATTAAAAGTTAGTTCACAAAATAATTAAGATACAATAATATTACGTATGTGCATGTATTTAGTCAGAAAATGAATCAGAATTAGATCATGATATATTTTCCATGAATAGGGCACCACAGAAGGTATCGCAGAAGGTTCTGCTTGATAACCTTCTACAGATGGAAACAATCGTTGATTTGTTTCCAAATGACTTGAAGTCAATTCCATCCTGATAAAAACACACGTGAGAGTGTATCTGGACAGGTGGTGGTGATTTGCAATCAAATAATGTTCGTATGTTGATCAAGTAAGCTTACAAAAGCCTGTAGACCAAATAATAGAACCTTTCCATATATAGAAGATACATTTCCTTTTACAAGAAATATTATCTCAAATATGATTATTTGAAAATCAAATCATGGTAATCTGATTAGACGAATATCTTAATCAGATAATATATATTTCGTAATTAAATAATTGATAACTAATTATTTAATTACAACAATGATTCTTACAAAAAGATCCTCATTATGAGAAGCTTCTGTAGAATAGAATGTTCGACCTTCTGTAGTACAGATGGTCCGGTTCATCATCAAAACCGTCCCAACACCTTTCCATGGAATCAAGAATAATTTGTAATCTTCATTCCCCACCCACATATTATCGGACTTCCTGAAAATGGTTGGCCAGTGAAGGCATGTTTGTTTATCTTGGGTCTTTAGGTAATCTAATGGCTATTTCCATTACCTCTCCGAATCTCTACAAAAATTATTGCTGTAGTGTCTTCCATGTCAGAAAAATGTATCGTCTTTTTTCTTTGATTTTACCCAAATAGTTTGGAAAAGTGAATTTGTGGCCGTAGTTGGAGTCTCAAGTGCTTTGTAAACCATTTTCTGCTTCATTTTTGTGATGATCGGGGGCCTTTGCTGAACAAAAAAAACTTCAGTTCATTTGGGGTGTGATGATGTGTTAGGAAAAACATGGTGCAGTTAGGCTTAGTTTGCAACAAAGCTTCTTTACTGATCTTGTCGGTGTTGGACTTGCACTAAAAGGGAGCATGCACATAGATAACTCCTTTCGATTTTGTTAAAAAAATGACTTCGATTCAATTGAAAGTGTATTTTTACAAGGTGGTCAAGCATGCTCTTTTCTTTTTCCAACCATAGAAAATTACTTCGATTTGATTCCCAAGTAAAGATAAAAATGATGACAGACTGTGTCGACCTCTTTCACTGTCACTGACATGCCCTTTTTTGTCATGTCTTCCAGAAGAACAAAATTACTGGCATTCTTAATTTGTTTTATACAATTTCATAAGATGATATATATTCTATATTGTGCTCCTTTCGGTTTCATCTTTTAGGATTTTTGGAGTCATCTCTTTTTTAGGTCATCAATCAGTGGAGCCTTTTTCTGCTTAGCGTTGACTTGATGCCTACCATTGTGGGCGGGGGGACCCTTTATGTGGAAAAAAGACACAAAAGTTCGAATTGGAAAGTGGAAATTTATGTCATGGCAGTGGGAAAGAATGTGACAATTGGCTGAGTTGTTTCAACAACTTGCAATTTTAAGCGATGGATCACTATAATTTGCATGTGTAATTAGGAGAATGTGTCTATCTTTTTAAGGAGTGATGTGATGGACACAAGATAAACACTCGACGAGCACAACCCTGCTCGATTTGTTTTAGTGGAATTAGACAGTTCCTTTGTTTGAGAAACAAATTCATCTTACATCCCATCCAATAACTTCTTCTGGTTTAATTTTGATTCCTTTTGCAGGGACACAAGACTAGGGGACTTTGGTCGACTGAGACAGATCAGCATTGTTGAATTGTCATTTGTGAGTTCGTGTCTGCAATCTCTTCCTAACCCACTCTGCGACAGTGTAGCAGTCCATTTTCGGTATGTCATTATTTTGGTCGGTCTCGCATAAGTGTCATCAATCAGGTATTTTTTGTTCTTTAAACAACTCGAAAGTCAAACCCTTTCATGCCGAGGTTTTGTGTGTTGCTATTGTACCTTGAACCTAGCTTACATTTCGCAGTAGAGACTCCTCGGGCTGAACATAGAAAAACATAATAGCATCATATGATCTAGGAGGCCATTAGATATTGACCGCACGTTGATATAATGGAAGTACCAAGGACGTATAACTCGGCTATTGTTTTGGGTCTTTCTCTGCACTCCATATGTTGATATTAACATTTTACAATCGGTCTGATAAGTTTGGGGGCCCTTCAGTTCTCATGTTTCCATGTCTTCTGCAAGCTACTAGCAAAGCACTATGTGCTAAGTTGCAGGAATTTTATGGGCAATAGGCTTTCATTTTTTATTCCAACCTTTGTCATGTGGCCTTGGATGAAGGATGGTCCCCAGAATCGGTGATCTATGAGGGGACTCATGGATTTCTAATTCAGACCTCATTTTGCTTGAATTGAAAAGGACTACCTCGGCCACCCGGCAACAATGTTGAAGAACTCGGACACAGCCATGTCCATGATCCGATGTGAACGAGTATGATTTTAATGGGGCTCTGTTGATTGGTCAAAGATATTCTCGCATTACTCAGATTAGACGCATGAGTCCGATGGCCATGTTAGGGCCAATGTCCTATGTCCCTGCCATCCCGTGGTTCAGCAAGTCATTATAAGGACATCACACGATTATACTTCTCTGGGTGGTCGGAACTGTGTGGATAGCATTCTGCAGGGAAGACACCAAGGGGGATATCACATCCCATCAGTTCCTGATTGGCTCGCGGCAGGTACTTCCTCGCGGTGGACCAGCCGGGAAACGAAACGTTACTCCCACCCTGTAAATCCAATCCCTGTGGAACTCCTGTTTCGCAAACCGAGCTGGACCAACCAGCGATCGAAACGTTGGGAACAGGTACCCCTCCTCCCTTTGTTACATTTCAGCCTCATTCTCCCGACCTCTGTTACTTCTCATTCACAATCGATTTGTGTCATTGCCACACCAGATTTGCTTTCTTCCATCCCCCACCACAGCAAATGCTCCCCATCTGTGTCCCCCTCGTTTCTTTCCTACTGTAGAGGCTGTCTCCAGTTCTGATTCAACAAGGGAATCATGCCGAAGGGGATGCAATGCGATGCTATTTCCCTAATGAAAATGACCTCATCCCGCAATCTTCCCTTTATGTGTGAGCAATCTTCTGGTCCTCAGCTCAAGTTACAATGCACATTGCGTGTATATAAACAAACCAAAACATAATAATAATTATTATATTGATTTCATTCTTTCAAAATTTATTTTATAATATCTTTATGCTTGCGCGTCAACGTATCACTGGCGAATGCAGCCAGGTACAACAACCGTTTGGTTTTAACATTCCATGAAATGGAACTTATATTTCAAAGAATATGTGTGTATTCAGGTCCAAAGAATGACTAAGCAAGAAAAAGTATATTATAATAACATGAAATTATAACATATTGATATTATTAATCTGCATAGAAAAATTAGAAGAAATAGGCTTATTAAATGTATAAAAAAGAAAACATAAGAAAATATGGGTATTTTAGGAAAAGTATGAAGTTATCTTATTTGAATAGCCATGGAATGTGAATTAGAGGATGAATCTTTATTCCTCCGTTATTCTATTCCATATTATGTGGCTATTATGGCAAACTAAAAGAAGGATTGTATGGTATTACGGTTTGTTTTAAAAGAATTTACAAAACACTATTACAGTTTAGAAAATATCCCGAATCTACTTTTAAGTCGCAGTTTGAAATCGCGACTTTCATTTTATAAAGAAGTCGTGGTTAGTGGTTACTGTGAGATCGCCCCAAAATTATAATTTCAAATTATCTTAAATATTTTTGAAACTCAAACCGTATTTTGTAATTTTTTTTAAACCAACTTTAATTGCATGCAATCATCTAAGTACTTGCTTCTCCTCTTCAAATTGGGCGCGAAGTGCTCCCTTTTGAAAATAAGCATACCTTTTATTCATGATAAAAGATGCGTCTAACTTTCCATTTTGTGCCCCCGATTTCATGTCCTACGAAACGAAAGAGACAAAAAAATAGGCAAAAAGAGGGAATACGTCTGCACCCACGTCATCCCCCTCCTTTCCACGTCCTTAAGTAAACGCCCCCTCGACTCTCCCCTGTCCCCCTTTCATTCCTCCACCCCCTCCCCCTCTCCCTCCCCCCCCCCCCCCCCCCCCCCCCGACGCATTTCCAAAACACAAGCCAGCCAGCCAGCCATGTTCAACCCTGAGTTCGACACCCCCGACTACTCCCTCTCCCCGTCCCCTTTCTCCTCGACTCCATATCTTCCTCTCCTTGCCATTCCTGACCAACTTGGCCCTCGTTTTGTGTCTGGTTCCACAAGCGAGGCGACCAAGGCACTGATCTACCTCGAGACTCCCCACAACAACAGTGGGAGCAGCAGTGGTGGGAGCTGTATTAGCTCCCCGAGTTGCGGGAGCAACATCGTGGAATGCGGCTTCATGCAGAGGAGCTGCAGCACCCTTTCCCTGCTGAAGGATTCCGGGTACTCCCTCCCCTTCGGCTCCACCTTTGAGTTCGCCGACCCTGAGGACCCCCCCGTTAGGAGGGGCCGCAGCACAGTTGATCTGGACAGGATCGACGGAGGTTCCCGTAAGGGTCAGAGATCGAGAGGGAGTCAGCTGATGAGTGAGAGCAACGCGATCATCGAGGGGTTGAGCAGGACATCTCGATACAGTCCTGAGGAAAAGAAGGAAAGGATCGAGAGGTACCGAAGCAAGAGGACTCAAAGGAACTTCGACAAGAAGATCAAGGCACTGCTCTTTTGATCCCGTATAACTTCTCCCTTATACGGCACGGGCATAGAATGATGTGTCAGTCCCTTTTTCCTATTCTCCGCAGTATGCTTGTAGGAAAACATTGGCAGACAGCAGACCGCGCATCCGAGGCCGCTTCGCCAGGAACAATGAGATTGAGATGACCGAGCCACAACTTCCCTCGGGCCGTCTAACCGAACCGGGAGAAGAAGAAGAGGAGGAAGAAGAGCCCCACGACTACAACAACTGGGTCGTCGAATTCCTTGAAGATTGCGCCCTTGGCACGGAATCAAACTAGCTCGCTAGGGCGAGTCGATTATCAAGGGGATGAGAATAATGGGAAATCCCACCAAGCAAACAGGTCCCAATTTTGGTATTTGCGTTAAGTTGACCTCGTTTTTTTTTTAATTTTTATGGGTCATGTCAACTCTCACTTGCCACTGTTAAAAATGGGAATCTGCCCTTCGTGCAATTCCAAAATAATGAGAGAAATGGGATCGGATAAAATGGCTTGTCACTGCAAATCATGCGCAGATGAGTTAGGGACAAACCTTTGACAAATGTTTGGGTATCCAACAGCATGGAATTCCTAGGGATGGTAATCCGTGGAAACCAACCCAACGGATTCCCGTGAATCCAAACAGATCCTAGGGGCCCTCCCCTACAGTCACTTGAGATTTTTTGTTGTCAGCATTATTAAGACTGTCTTATAGGTGGTATTTTAAATCTCATACTGCCGGCCCATTTTACTGACAGGCCCAGTAACACACCTATATAAAAACTGCCCTAATCTCTCTCCGGTTTTTATCTCGTCCGCGTCGGTTACTTTCTCCGTTTTGTCCACATATATCAAGCTCACCATGCTCCGCGGCACAACGATCAAGCGGGTCAGCTTTGTGCTATCTTCACCTAGTACTGGATGATCAAGATATGTCGTGATCAATAATGCTGTGTTCTAGATGTGTTTTTCCGTGATATTATTTTTCATTTGGCCTGCAAATTGTTAAGGGAAGCCACTGTAGTATCATTGATTCTTGGATTCTTTTTATGTCTGTTGAATCATTTCTTGTTAGCAATTTGCTTCAAGAATATGCCATTCATTGTCATCACGACTTTCAGAGATACCTACCTTTTGGTCGAGATTATATCCCTGAAAATAGTCGCCCGTCCAAGTGCAGCATGGAAGTAGCAGATCATCAGCCAACTAATTTAGAGAGCGAACAAGCCAACATATTGCTGGAGGATAGTAACTTTTTGCTCCTCTCAAAGATGAGATTAATGGCAAAAATGTTATTGCCCCTGCATGCTTCAGCTCAGATATCCCGCCATGGAAGAAAACTGTCTCTGTTGGCCCAAAGATTACACTAAGAGGGGGTGAATTAGTGTTAAGTCCAATTAAGGAATTCTTAAACGTTTTTTCACAACCCTCACAGCGGAAGCAAGTTGCTGTAATACAGAACTTGTGAAATGGACTTCAAAATAAATCCGAAGAACACAAAGGATTTTATAGTGGTTCGGTGAATGCACCTACGTCCACTTTCGGCCGTTTTTACTAATACTTTGAAATAGTGATTACAGTGTAGAAGGTTGAACCTTCTGTGGTATAAGAAAATAGTTTCTTTAACCACGGGGTGGTTAGAATAGCTTAACCAATACAAGAAACTCTCTTGCTGAGTTTAGGATGAGTCAAGGTCGAATAACAAGGAAATCGACCAGACTCGTGTGAGCACAGAATCTTGGCCGGAAGCTTCAGCCTTCTGTGACGCTGTGGCGAACTGTCGCTTCTGTGGATCAGCGAACAGATTCAATGACGCTTTCTCCAAGTGTTTGGACATCTCTGATAAGCTTCTCTTTTTGTGTTTTTGATATAATCTGCAAAACAAATAAAAATAACCATCTACAGGAGGCTGCAGTCCCTCACCACTTACGCCTGCTGCAGAAACCTTCTCTTGGACCTGCTGTACGCCCACCTGGCGTTACGGACAGCTTTCCCGGCCAAGTCCTTCGGATTCACAGCCAACGATGCCTACGGAGTGGCTTCACCAATGCACACCTACTGCAAGCACACAGACAACAAAATAACCAACTACAGAAGGTTGGAGGTCCCTCACCACTGAACGCCTGCTACGGATTCCTTCTCTCCGACCAACTCTGTACGCCGACTCGCCAACCAACGAATCTTCTCCCTAGGCCCTGGTGTACGTAGTCCGACGTCACGGACAAAGTTTCGGTCGAGTCCCTCAGATCCGTACGCAACGACGTCACCGGAGCAGCTTCACCCACGCTCAATCCGCTGTAGTCACCTCCTACGAGAACGCTCGCCTGGAGAATCCGTCCTCACACACACTCACACACTTGCAACGCCAGGCTCGCAAGACCATCTTTCTCTTTCACCCCTTTTAGTCAGAATTTAATTGATTTGTTCAAAAAGTTTTTTTTAATGTATTAAATTGGAACAAGTTAAAATGAAAAAAAGAAGTTTATAAAATATGTAAAAGAGTAATTAATAAAAGAATGAGTCATGGAGAGTATATTAGGTTCCCATCAAGTCAAACAAAGTCTCCAAGTCAGAAATAAATGGCCGGTGATTGAGATGCCTTAACTTGCCGTGAATGATGGGGATGGTGGATGATGATGTTGTCAATGTAATAAGCACTTTATTTCATTATCAGAATTGAATATTCCAACCCCCTCCATTCATATTTAATCCATTACGTGAATCACGCTTCCGATGTTTTTCTCTGTTAAAATTTGCGAGAAGACACTCGTCTAGTCATAAGTTTTCTTTTCAAAGGTAAATTTTTTTAAAAAATAGCAGTGACTAATTTATAAAAAAAAATAACTAAAGCACGATACAATCTTCCCTCATTTTTTTTTCCCAAATTTTGTGACCATAACAAAATGAGGAACTCAGAAAGGACATACAGACAGTCTGCAAATACTCCGAGGGAGGAATTAGATGTTGCAAACTATTTCTTCATGAGCTAAACAAAAAATCATATCTTAATCTTTAATTTAGTTGTTACGAATGCTCAAATATTTAGAAACAAGTATAATGAGAACACGATGGAAATTAGTCTGTGGTAGAATTGATCATTTGGCATTAAAATTATAATCTGCAGGAGGCCAACATGCCAGTAATACGGTACAACACAATATATTTTTTAAAAATTATTTAAATTTTGATATAAGGGATTGCATCTTATTAGGAAGAGGACGACTAAACACGGATTCATCTATCGCCGTGTCTTTTAACCCTTCCAGGGGTCGTAACTCAGGTTAGAGGATGGCCATGCATGCAAACAAGGGCCGTCGAGATAAATCTCCCAGCGCATCCTTTGATACATGCTATACTTAAGCCCGTTGTAAATATCGTAATGGTGAAAGCTCCAGGGCCACCGGAAGCTACAGTAGAAAAGCGTGGTGAAAATCAAGCTCAGATGGAAGCAGAAACTCCATGTCTATCCTACCTTCACGTCGTAAAAGCCCAGGTCGTCGTCCTTAGATTTACAGTGGACGGTGAGCACCGGGTCGATACAGTTCTTCATCATCACCGTCACTTTGAACCAGAAAGCTTCTAGATCTCCTCTGCTCTCATTCGATGACTTTCTTTCCTTATCATGCTGCTCTTAAATGGAAGCAAAGATCTATGGTTTACCACCTGCCTCCACTCATTATCATTAGAACATGGATGATCGATTCTATGTCGATAAAAGCGATAATATTCAAGGTTTACCTGAACAAACTGTCCCTCTTGAGGATCATATCCCTCCAATTGCCCAACACCTTCCTTCTCAACAAAGACATGCATACAATACAATGGATTTGTGTCGAACATACCAAAAATCGCATCGTTGAAAAGGACGATATGGAACTTGTTCCTGGATGACATAACAATCGGCTTCTGTTGATAATTGTATCAGCAAATATGGCAGAGTTAAGAGATCAGGATCTTGCTCCTCAGGATTGGACTGCATCGACTGCATGTGTCAGATTTCTCAAGGAACCTTACAATAGGAGGTCCATCCTTGATAGTCTCCTCGTCAAGGTGAGGAGGAGGTCGAAGTCTGTCCCTAACATCGCCTTTCTTGACAGTTTCCTTCAAAAGACCACTTGATTTGGCGGAAGAATCTACATCATTTTTTGCAGTCAGCGGCACCAGCTGTGGTCGAGGCAACGAGACACTGCCATGGGCGCTTCTAAGCCACATGCCCCTTGTCGGGAAAAACATTGTGGGCTTTAGAAGAGGACCCTCTGCCTTTGGGGTGTCTATTGAATGCCTTCGGAGGCTCTTTGCGAGGAACTCCAATTGCAGCTCTTTTGAGTGAAGTCAATTCGAACCAATTCTCTATCTGATGAGACTGAGGAAACTTGATGAAAGTGAAGCACTTGTCGGCGGTGTGGGTTTCATCCATATGCCACCAGTTAACTTCATTCTTTAGCATTGAGGCAGTCACAGGGCAATAAATGACTCCAATGTCTAGAAGCCTTTTGAAGAGCTTGTTGGCTGCATAAATCTCTCCAGAAACATGGGATTTCTGAAAAGCACGTCGAACAAAATCAACTACGTTAATATGGAACTTACAAACCTCATAATCAGCAAAAGGTTTTTAATCGACAGGAGATGATTCTTCTGACTCTTTGAAACACAAAACTTTAGTTTCAATAAGATCCTGTATAAGATTTCTGAAAGTTAAGCAATCACGCGTGGCATGAGTGAAAGACCCATGCTATTTGCAATAACTCTTCTTCTCCCTATCAGTTTGGGGAAGTCGATGACCGGGTTTGAGTTTGATTTGATCTCGCTTATGGAGCCAGTCGAAGACTTCATCAGCCTTTTCAACATCGAACGAATATTTTCGTTCTTCGTTCGACTTCTAGGAGTGCCTTGGCTTTGAAGTTCTTCTTTGATAGGAGGTCGCAGACGGTACATTCTCCTTTTACAAATTCCGCCATGTCGACTTCCACGATCATAGGTTTGTCCTGATAAGTTGTTTGATCCCTCGACTCTTCTCGGAGCAGATTTTCATAATTGGCAGCTCTAAGAGAGAGTTTTTAGAGGTCTCTAAAATTTTCTCCCTGGATTTTCTTTTGGATACAAATATCCAAAGCATCCTGGGCTATGTTAAAGACCTCATCTTCGCTAACGGAAGTTTTGCACCTTAATCGAGCCTTCTGAAACCTCTGCAGGAACGCCGCTGCAAGTTCCCTAGGCTGCTATTGCATCTTAGTTAACTCAAGCAAAGAAATGATCGAATCAAGAGTGGCAAAGGCTTGCATGAATTGAGTTTGCATATCCTGCCAATTCTGCACTGAATTAGGCTGAAGATGAATATACCAGGTAAATGCTGGTCTAGTGAGCAAATTGGGGAAGAGTCGAAGCTTTCAATGGTCATTGTTCGATGCCTTTCCTATTTGGTGAGTGAATCGAGCTATATGCTCCATCGGTATCATCTCATCTTCACTAGAAAGACGTGTGAAATCGGGGATTTTATAACCCCTAGGATAAGGATAGTCTTGATCGATGAACTAAGGGTAAGGTGTCCTGTAAAGGTTAACCTCTTCCTTTCGTGTGGCCCCCAGGACCATCTGCTCTATCATTCGAGCAATCATATCCCTATAGTCAACTGCATCGACGGGCATCATGGGAACTCTGGGGACTTCCCTCTCCAAAGGATTCCTATCAACCTCTGATCGAAAATAGGTCTACTCCTAGGGACATCGCCAAAAAGGTTCCTCCTTGGGTTTGACCTTCATTTGGTGGTCCGCGAATGGGATTTTCGACTGTTGAACGTGTGCAATGACTCTCCCTTCAATGATTAAGAGGCGCGTAAGCCTGTGGCCTGTATTGATCCTGCACATCATCATCGAGATCGACAAAATTGTTATAACGGCAAGATCGATGAGGTGTGATAAAGTCAGTTCGATTATCAGGCATAGTACCCAACCTGTTCGATTTAGCCCTCGAAAGTCTTGAGTTACCTGGACAGGATCTTGGGCAGTTTCATGATAAAAACTCACCCTACGCTTTCCGTCAAGAATTGTAGGGGGAATATCCAGCGTCGATCCTGGCAGTCAACCCTTGAAGTTGTTTCTGCAAATCCATAAGATTATCCTGATACTTAGCCTGCATCTGGAGAAAAATGTCCAAAGGGACAGCCTCTGGCGCAGATGGCAAGACATTCGCTACAGGGGGCTTCCTCACTCCTACGTCTAGGCATTAGCAGTCACAAGAATAATACTAAATTTGGTCACTTCGTGAATTGGGGGGCTTGATGACTCGGTCCCAGGTGAAGGTAATGGCAGTCTTCCTGGATTACAGGTATGCCATGATTTATGATTGAATCTTACCCAGTATCTTGATTTAATACTATCATTTATGAACCACGATTATTGAATCTGACATTGCTTTCATTTGTTCTATTCAGCTTTGTGATTTGAATGAGAATGATTCTATATTTGATAAATTTGAATGTTGTCTAAGCGGTGATGGGATGAGAGTGGCTACCGATTCATACAAGTATTGGGTGCTCTAAGAGTAATGTCCATCAGTTTATTTAATTGAAGTTCTCTGGCCAGTTCATGAAACTTTTCTTTGTTTCCAACAATCGATTTCGCGTTTTTTGATTGTGTGAATGGAAGTTCAGAAGTAACAACATTAGAAGCCAGTAAAAATCCAATGAAGTGTGGTCAAAGTGTCCATTACCACCTCGAATCACTTGATTGGTTTAGATGCTAACTTTGAACAATTGCCTCAATGCATTATTTATTTCTGATAGGAGAGAAGTTCCTGCTCAGACAAGGCCTTCCAGATCTCTGAGCAATATTACAGGCGTTGTGAGACGAGGTCAGAAGGGAAGGTTCTTCATATATACTCCTTCCAAAAGGAAAGCTTCTTCATATATACTCCTTCCAAAAGGAAAGCTTCTTCATATAGTCGCTGCTTACTCAAGACAATATATGTCATGCGACGTAACTGGTTTACCCATTCCAAGTGTCTTCACGGCCATCTTTGAAATGATTTCATCCATTCTTTGTTTATTTGTGGTGATTTTCCTTTTCTGCAGACCTCAAATTATACATCCTTGGTACGATGTTTCCAGTTGGCATTATCCCTAAGGAGTATTTCTTTAGATGATGAGGGTTCGTACTTCTACTATTTTACAAGCGGAAGGTACGTACCCCTTGCAATAACACCTTTTTCCTACAAGTTGAATTTTTTCTGTTACACTGCTTTTGTTAAATATAAATACATAGAACCGGACGAAAAGTGGAGGAGAAGAGGGAATTGATTAATGTAAAATATATTGTTTTTATCATTTGAAGATATTGGAGAAGAATGAATGTCTTATTATTGGTTTTAGCACTAAAATAATAGATTTGATCAACTCTTTCTTCAAATCACGAACCTTTTAAATATGTTTTTGTCGTGGCTCCGTTACTTGTAGGAAAGAAAAGGTAAATGTAAGTACACGAAATACTCAAAACGACGGGAAACGTCACTGTTTCATTAAAAATTTCTAAAATTTTAGCACAAGTATCTTATCATGCTTGTTTGGTCTTGTTAGATTTGTATTTAAGATACGGATCGAATGTAACTTATTTCGTTCAATTCTGACAAGCGAGCAAAAAGTTAAACACGAAATACTCACCTCCACTCATCGATGTCGGTTTGTATTCGATTTAAGTCCAAACATTCTCAATCATGTTTGGAGAGGTATAAAACATGAAATGGAACAAGAACACACCTTACTTTCATGAAAAGGAATAATGACGCAGACAAATCATCTAAAAAATGAACTTATGAATGCCAAATGTAAGTGCATTATTAGACGTGTATGAAAGTAAATGTTAAATAATTAAAACATGGTAGGAATGATAATCCCAAAACTTAAATGTAGTAAACAAGATTCAAATCAAGGGAGTAGACAAGTTGAATTGAGAAATACAAACAAGACTTCAGTTTTAATACTTCAATGTAGTTAAGAATGAAATTCTCAGTAGATTTGCAACAACAACAAAATGCAAGATGTGAATTAAAAGGTGAATGTCGACACATGTATCCGACCAAACACAATGATAAAGAACGAAAACATGACAAAAACCACCAAATCACTCAAAAAAAGTATGCAACTTTCTAAATATCAACTTTTGAACTCCCATATGATAGGGTAACATACTATGACAAGTACTTAGTAAGTTCAAATTAGTTTGCAAGCGAAATGAGCAATGTGGGTATACGAATTACTCAAAACGATCGGAAACGTCACTGTTTTATTAAAAATTTCGAAAAGCACAAGTATCCAAATCATGCTTTGTTGGTCTCGTTAAATCTGTAATTAAGATGGGGATCTAATGCAAGTGGTTCCATTCAATTTGAACAAGCGAGCAAAAAGTCAAACATGAATTACTAAGGCCATCTTCGCTTGAACCTTGAGGAAGTATTGCCTTTATGGTCCGTTGCTTCCGATTTCTAGCTTCGGGATCTCCTATAACTTCGATGTGAGGTGACCTTTTGTCCCAGAGAGAGTAGTGTATGGAAACTTCAACTTTGGCTCAGAACGATGAACAATGGTCGATGTTATGTATTTGGGGCAGATAAAAAATGTTCGATTTCATCTCGGTTTGAGCATCTTTTGTCAAAGGTTTCATTGTCTGCTTGGACGTTTGTGTGTGAACCCTCATAATGTTTGCACTCATCTCCCTGGGTTACCATTTAGGAGTGGGTTTGTCTTCTCCTCTTCTCACTTAGAAGACTTTTAATGTAAGAATTAACGAGGACTTCATACAAATGGGCATGCGAATGCTTAAGAAATAAATACCTTTGAGTAAGCAAATCTCTTTGGAGATATTGTACTATGACAGTGTCCTTATGCGAACTCCGTGGGGAAAGTGCCTGTACTTTCATGCCCCGGGATATGTTTTACGGGGTTAGGCTCTAAATTTGTATGATACTGTGTGGATGTTCATGTACCTTCACAAAAGACTGAGAAGAATTAGCTCACATACTTCGACTCTTACTTTGGGAAATAATGATAAAATTAGGTTTCCGCTAGGGAGATGAGGTGGATATATCCGTTTCGATGATCATCGGGGAAGAATATGCTTGTATATTCAACTCCTGTTGGAGAATGCAATGTGTATTGCCGACTCTAGCTTGGGTTAAATGGAGTCATGACTCCAGCTAGGGAATGATGAGAAATTTTATTAGGGAATACTTTAGATGATACTCCTTTTTGGTATGGTCATCCTTAGTGATAACAAAGGCTATCTCGAAACTTTGGTTCGAAATTTTTCACCCGACCTCCCATGCCTTTGTCTGTAATGTAGGATGCTCATGTACCTACACTAGCCAAAGGATAGACAATAAGTAAGATAATGTAACTTGTTTCTTTTAAACTAAGAATGAAGTTCGCTCATGTAACTTCATTTATATGAAAGGCGAAGTAGAGTTTTGATAATTTCCTTTTCTATTTTTTTCGTCATTACACCTTCGTCCGTAGGAATCAAAGGATTGACAAACTTTTTACTCTTACCTGACGTCTCTTGTGTAAAGATGCTCTCGTACCTATCGAATAGATGGCGAAAAACAAGTGAGTTCATGCAAGATGTTTCCGTTAAAGTGAGAATAAAGTTTACTCATGTAACTCATTTTAGGAAAGGTGAAGTAGAGTTTTGATACTTCCCTTTTGAATGGATTCATCATTACGTATTCGTCCAATGGAATCGAAGGTTTGACGAAATTACTACAAGAATTTGGCTTCAAGCTTTGTCACCCTATCACCCTTGTTTTTTCCATAGGAGTTTGGTACCATTCGTGTGAAGAGTTCATGTCCATGTTCACGAGATAAAGGACGTACACGAAATTAGCTCATATAATTTCATCTCTTGATGAAGAGGGGAATGATCATTCAATTCTTCTTTTTCATGTGTATTGGCCATATTCTTCATCCGGGTGATTCCCTGGGGATATAAAGAAGTTTGCTGATGTAGATCGTTTCGAAATTATGTCTCAAACCTTTGACACCATTCAGGTGTAATAACGTCGGAGGGCATCTGCATTGATTGCTTGTGGCAGTTCTCCTCCATCAATCTTTGTTAGGATTGTTGATCCTCCCGAGAAGGCATGCTTAACAACGAATGGCCCTTCGTAATTCGAAGCAAATTTTCCTCGAGGATCTTTGACATTTGGTAGAATCCTTTTTAGGGCAAGGTCGCCTAGTTTGTATCTAATCGGCATTACCTTTTTGTTGAATGCCCTAGACATGCGTTGTTGGTCGAATTGCATATGGTGCACTGCGGCAAGTCGTTTCTCGTCAATGAAGTCTAGGTGAGCGAGCTGATGGTTGGCCCTTTCTTCTTCTGTCATATTGCTTTAGGATGAAATCCTAAGAGTCGGTACCTTGACTTCTACTAGAATGACTGCTTGGGTGCCGTAAACGAGTTTTAAAGGGGTTGGCCCAGTCGAAGTGCCCATCGTCGTTCGATAGACAAGTAATGCGAAAGGGAGCTTCTTGTGCCAGTCACAATATGTGCTTGTTGTCTTTTGAAGAATCTTCTTCACGTTTTTGTTGGCGGCTTCGACGACATCATTCATTTGTGGATAGTACGATGAAGAGTTGAGGTACTTGATTCGGATTTCCACTCAAAGGGATTTCATTACTTTGCTGTTGAAGTTTGAACCGTTATCAGTTACTAGCAGTTCTGGAACTCCTTTCCTGGTAGTAATATTTGCTCGCGTAAAACGTACGACGTTGTTTGCGGTGACTTTTTTGAGGGATTGTGGTTCAATCCATTTGGTGAAGTAATTCATTGCAACCAGTAGGAATCGATGCCCGTTGGATGCTTTGGGATTGAGTGGCCCAATTACATCCTTGCCCCACATTGAGAATGGTCATGGTTCGAATAATGGGTATAACCTTGTTGGGGTGCATGTACCTTGTCGGTGTAAATATGACACTTTTGACAAGTCCTGACATATTTGATGCAATCAGCCTCCATTATGAGTCAATAGTAGTCCTGACGCATTATCTTCTAGGCGAGAGCTTATCCATTCATGTGTGGTCTGCAAATGTGTGGTCTGCAATCAATCTGATGTCACGGACAAAGTTCCAGTCGAGTCTCTCAGATCCGTACGCAACGACGTCACCGGAACGGCTTCACTCACGCTCAACCCGCTGTAGTCACCTCCTGCGAGAACGCTCGCCTGGAGAATCCGTCCAGCACACTCACACACACATTAAACAACCACTAACGTTGCCAAATATCAAGACTTACCATGCTTAAAATCTCCTTTTTTATTTTTGTGTTTTCTCTCTTATATAGTAGTTCAGACATTCTATTATTAAGGAAATTTATTATTCTAAAAATAAACATTTGGGAACAATCTCCGATTGATTTCACATCAATTAGTAACCTTCTATAGTTGGAAAGAAAAAATATTTTATTTCCAATCTGAGAAATCCAATCATGGACTTGTGTATTTATCCGTTGGGGACTATCCAAAAATAATTTTGTATTAAATGGATGCTTTAACCCCGTGATATAACACTATAGAAGGTTCGGCCAGCATAGCGAATCAACCTTCTATATAAGGAAATAATCAATCAATTATTTCCAAATTGACATAATTCATCACAGATAAGATTTTCATTGTATCCGGACGAAATTGATTTGGAAACATTGTTTGAGAGTAGTTTCCAAATAACCTGATCTTTTAGAGAAGTTTAGATAGAAGTTGCCAAAAATAACAAAATTTCCTTGATTAGGAAATATTTTTTTTTTACATTTGTTTTATCAGATAACTATTTAATATTAATTCAAATAATATTCCTAAGAATATTCGCTTGGAAAATATTTTCTAATCACGCCATTTGATTCTAAAATGATCATTGGAGAAGTAGAAAATATTATCGTGATATTCTTCCTTTATTACGAAACATATCTTCGTTACAGGAGTTACAGCTTATGTAAAGTCATAGCAGGTCAAACCTGCTGTTTGACTCATTATCAAAATCTTATCAACAGTTTCACTCTTACTGACAATGGCATTCGCCGATGGCATATAATCCTCCCCAAGATACTGAGCCAGTAGCTCCACCTGTATAAATCCAGAATCTGCATCTGCACCTCCTTTGGTACTCCACAGAAAAATATCTCACTAATCCGTGCATTCATCTGCAAGCCAGACTGATCCTCAAATCTCGACAACGTCTCTAGAAGACAATGTATCGAAGGCAAGACTCCCACTAGAAAAGATCAAGAGGTCATCCGTAAAACATAAGCGAGACAAGTGTACCTTCTGACAGCGAGAATGAATATCGAAATCCGGAGACTCCGTAGCCTTGCTCAGCATGCCAGAACACACCTCCATGACTATCACAAACAAATACGACAACAGAGAACATCCCTGACGGAGTCTCCTAGAACTATTGAAAAATCCTTGTAGCTCCTCATTAATACTAATAGAAAACCTGGTCATGGTCACGCACTCCATAATGAGCTAGATGCATGAACCCGAAACTCGAAAAACTCCAACACCACCTGTAAGAAGTTTCATTCTACCAAATCGTATGCCTTCTAGATGTCAATCTTCAGCGCACACTTCGCGGGACTCATCTCCGTATTATAGCCCTTGATTAGCTCTTGTGCCACCATGATATTATCCACAATGCGATGTCCAAGTATGAACGACGACGGCTTCGGAGTTGTGAAACCAGGAAGCACCTTATAATACCTCAAAATTATTACATAGGCCATAAATTACCATTACTTAGCCCATCACATAGATCCGGTCTAAAATAACATAGTTTAAGCACATAGGTTGGCCGAACCTTCATTTTAAAACTAACAAAAGGGTAGTTGCCCACTTCATACTCATCCCCCATTTTTATTTCTATTTAATTACGAATTTTATTTTCAAAGTTTCAATCTTATTCCCTCCAACGGAGACAACTCATAGGGATTAAAGGGATGTACGACCTTCCCAAAATAGGCCACCTGGCAACCTCCGTTTGGTTGCCAACAATTCCCGTCTGTACATTGCGGCCTTGAGGGGGGCGGGGGGTATGGAATAATTCTCACCCCACGTCCTTATCAGGATGGTCCTTGGGGGTGAGGGAAATTAAAAATATAAAAAATAATAATGATAAAAAACGCATGAGAGAAGAGAAAGAAGACGATTTTTTACAAAATAAAAAAAGGAAACAATCAGGAGGGGGACGAAAAAAGAGTTTTGAGGGGGGCCAAAAATTTTCTTTACCATCTCCCAAGCTCACCGGAAAAGAACCTCCATGATCGTTTCCATCCTAAAACCATTCCCGACCTAGAAGCTTTCACAAAATTTTTGCCATCGATCTTCATCCTTTCTCCCGGCTCACCGACGAACTTGGACCTCCGTTCTTGCCTCTCGATCTTCCAAACCAAGGTAAGTAAAAGTCAGTAACGTGGTTTCCCCTCTCGAACCAGCTCAAACATGGCCGCGACAGCGGATGCAACAACATCGGTGGCCAGTTCGACCCCAACTCACCTTGACAATGACAAGGAAGACCACCTTCGGCGTTTACAGTGGAGCTCCCTAAATTTCCAGCCGCCGCAAGCCCGCTTCCTCGATGTTCCAGACGGCAGCGGCAACCACGAAGAAAAGACAACAGCCCTGTTGAAGCTCTGGCGTGTTCCCTTTCCCATTTCCAGCAACTACTTCCTGGAATAACCCGTGTCCAATCACCCCTGGAGAACAAGGAGCAACTAGAAATAACCTCCCGAAGCCTTTAGGCCTCACGGGAGGCCTCCTTTATTATTGATGCGTTCTTTCACTTGTGCAGGTCCTCTACATTCCTTTCCTTTATCGCCTCCCTCCGTGAAGCCCTTGCCTTGTAGCCACCTCCCGCAACAAACAACCAACAATGTTGAGCAACCTCACTTTCATTTTTGTGTGTGTTTATCCTTATACGATGGCACTCATCCTCCCTTTCCTCTTTTGCTCTCTGCGAGAAAATGACATCGACGAGGCGAGGAGCAATGGAGGAGTACGAGGCTCATATATTCTTGATTGGCCAGCCTCGACTTCGTATATTGCTCCATGAGACGTCATATGTATTCCCATCGCGAACACCTAGCGGATTCCCGACGCGCACACGAGTCTCCCATCGCGAGCGTGCGTGTTCGGGAGATGTGGGGTAGGCTTTAGTCTCCCATTGCGGGCGCTTACCCCCACAAACTCCTCCCAAAGCCATGTCGATTAGGCTTCATCCTCGGTGAGCCACTCTACCATATGTTCTCTCTTTGTTTTGCAGACCACTTAGACAAATCTAACCTCCTTTCTTGCGGTTGTTTGCATGAATACACATTGCGGTATCTTCGGAAATCTCGAAAAAACATCGGGATGTCATAATCGGAGCTAGCAAACTCGAAATCACACGAAATCTGGTCCATTCTCTCCCTATCTTTTATTGTTCTTTGTTGACCAGTTGTGCGTTAGTATTATGTGGGTACAACCTGAGCCGTGTTTGATTCTCCGGGGACATACGCATGCAAAAATATGTGTGCTCGTTGCTGCTGCGTATACTTGAGATTTTCTGTTGCAATTCTTTGCTCAATGCATGGATTAGGCTGTTTTATAACTCTTTAGCTTCCATTCTTAATGGAAAACAACTTCTCTGTTGAAATATTTTCCAAAAAAATGCATTTTGCTAGTGTTTTACCTCCTTGAAAATCGGAAAATGAATCTGCCCTGTTCCATGCATCCATTGAGCGTGCAGTTGCATTCCATCGAGTATATTTTAATCCATATAGCTCGGATTCATTTGAAATCACTTGGAATCATTTCTTCTTTGGCTCTGCTATAACTTTCGTGTTTAAAGCTTCTTCATTTGATACTTGCTTGGTCAGGTTTCCTTTGTTCGAAAAAAACTGCTTGGTTCTGTGTATGAGTGGAATAGCTGTCTCGATTTTTCGGACACAACTCGTACACCAAAGCTCCGTTCGATCTTAAATTGGTTGAAACGAATGCTTCTTTGAGTTCTCTAAAACTTTTGTGTTATGCACTTTTTCATTAAACCTACATATCCTGGTCCAATTACCAGTGGAGTGCAGACAGGTCAGAGATGTTACTGCATCTTATGACAGATCCATATTATTTTGCGGGAAAATTCATATTTCTTTCATCACACATATGAATTTTACGAAATTGATGTCTTTGAAACCGTGTTTAAGCCTTCTAAAAATTTTGTTCTTTGAGTTTTGGCTTTCGGATTCATCTGGTTAGTCCAAAAATTCAGGAAAGACAAAGACATCTAATGTCTTTTGCCCCTTTGCGGCAGCAAGAGTGTCTTGTGCACCAGATAACACAACTTACTCATTTGAGTTCTGAATGGAATGAAATTAAAACCTGAAGTTAGATTTCTTAATCTACTTCTATGTTTTACATTTCTTATTTTGAGCAAGTTTAACCTTTGGTTAATCATGGTCAAGCTTGTTCTACAATGCTAGTCGATTGAAACATGTTCTGTTCGAAAGTCCCAATTCTTTGTGATGCTGACAACAGATTACATGTCTATTTTTCTTAAGATTTAGCATGTTAAATCTTCGTTGAGTTATCAAGCTTCGGGTAAAGTTTCATAATTTTTTGATTAAAGAATATGAAGTTATGAAATTTCCTTTATCTGTACATAAATTGTCCAATTTTCATTGACAGCCACACTTTTTCCTTGATCTCCGGAGATTTCATTATTCGATGCGAATGAAATTTAACATAAAAATTCTCCCTTAAGATACGAACACATGGATTTGATTTCACTTAAATTGAACAATTCTAAGTGAAGTTATGCCTTCTTTTCAGACCAGCACACATTATGCTTCTTTTCTGCATATATGTCCAATTTCATTCTTGCATAACTTGTAATTCCATCGTTAGATTTGGTTGATATTTGACAAACATGCTTGTCATTGACTTATTTATTTAATGTGTGGTTGATCTTTATCATCACCCCTTCTTATTGACTTATGCTTATTTCTTCAATTCTGAAACAATTCTTTGATTTCGAGTTGGACATTAACTAATAATGTTTACATCTTCTTTGCATGGACACTAAACATGTGATGATGAGGACTCTCTTGAGATTTCTACAATCTCGAAGACGAAGATTTCTCGAAGACGCGTGTAACAAACCGCGTTAGGTTGAATCTACCGCGGCTTTAAAAAACGTCGGTCCAAAGATTTAAAGCTGCCTCAACCTTCATCAAAGGTACAAAGGGGAGGTGCGGCCTCCCCGAATCATTTTCTTAAACCCACCTACCTGTAAAGGACTGCGGGCCCAAGTGTGTAGGTCACCGCCCTTACCCGTCCCTTTGATTTCGATAATTATTTGTGATTGCTCGTGTGATTTAGGCTTTAAGATTTACGTCGTATGTTGGGTTTTAATCAAACAAACCTAAATTCGGGTCCAAGACCCGTAAAATGTCGATACGAGTCCGGCCTTACTCCCGGATCGGGTCCAACACCCGTTAATCTAAAGCAAACCTTTTTTGGATAATCGCCACCTTTTTCGCATCTTAGAATGTAAGAGTTAGTAAATAGGAATCTCCGAACTCACTCTGATTTTTCCGACTTAAGTCAGACTTTTAAACATCTTTTTCGGAGCCATTTTGGATGGGTAACGGCGACACGAGCCGCTCCCCGAGCCTTTCTTAAAATTCACGAACGAGGCCTTACGTAGCCTTTCGCTTGTTCCCGCCACTCCTCCCTCACTCGCGTCGCCAATATACGAGTGATGCACTTGTATACTATATTACAACACGAGATAGCCTAAAATCCATCAGTGCCGTCGGGTTCGACTTCTTCGGAATCCGTGATATGATCGGTCTGTTAACTTCTCGAGAAAGACAACCCCGAGCAAAAAATTCATGTATTACCTCAGTGACGACCCCCCCACAACCTCCATGATTTTCTGAAGAACTCTATCGTGTACCCATTCGATCTTTGTGCCTTATAGCGGCCTGGCTAAAATATCGCCGCCCTCACCTCCTCCACTAGAATCGATGCCACCAGGCCAAAAATCTGATCCGTCGTTACAGTTCCAGAGATAACAGTCATCACCATATTCCAATCAAACTACACTACCCTCAGAGCTGGAGTGAATAAGGAGCCGAAGTACTTGATTGTCTCATTCTGTACATCCGTCAGATCAGTCAGCACCATACCATCATCTCTCGTCAACAACAAAACTACGTTCTTGTTATTACACCTCTTCATTGTACTAAAGAAATATGACATGTTCCGGTCTTCAAGCTGGAGCCACCGGATATGCAACTTGTGGTAGATTATACTTTCATCCAATCTAGCCATGTAATTGAATCTAGTAGTAGCAGCCCTCTCTGAAAGCCACACCTCTTCACACGATCCTTGGTCCATCAACTTAGCCTGTAACTCCTCGAGGCACGTCCTAGCCTCACCAACCCGCGAAGACAACCCATCGAGCCCATCTCGGTTCAGCCTCTTCAGCATCCCCTTGAGCGTAGCCAGCTTCCTATAGTGTACACACATGGGTCTTCCATTGTGTCTCTTTAACCCTGCTTGTCGCACCAGGCCCTCGTAGTGTGAATGTTCCGTCCAGAAGTCAAAGAATTTGAACGGAACACATCGAACCACTCATCCCTGCACAATCGACACCAGACGCGGCATATGATCTGAACATCCAAGCTGCAAGAAGCACGATGCCGTGTCTGAATAATCACATGCCAGCTCAAACGAGTTAACCATCACCCTATACAGCTTCCTGAGAATGGCTTCATCCCTAAGGTCCACTCCGCATCCCGGATAACAGTATTAATCTCCTCATCAATCACATGCCAGCGCAAACGACGTTCACATCCTCAAGAACAGTCCATGGTTCATCCAAGTATCGACCAGATGCATCACGCAAGAATCGCCACAAGAAACGTTAGCCTACTGCCTCATTCCAACCATGGATGAAAGAAATCTAACATCTGACATGCATCTACTATCAGTTAATATCAACCACATCAACCTGGACATTGTTCAGGTCCTAACAACACAAATACTATCAGTCCCAGAAGACCATGTGCAATCACATACCTCCAAGATGACATAAACGCGGTTGACTCCTCATCTCAACCGAAGCACGTATCAGAGTCTCCAATAGAGCAACCAAAGATAGCCTATAGATGGAAATGAGCATGCGTACCTCGCTGACATGTAGTGGGTCGTTGAAGCGTGCAGATATCATGTTACGACCATCAGCATCATAATAAAGCATAAGAAATCATCCGGAAACCCCGGGGGGCCTCCCAAAAGGCACTGGTGGCTGCGCCTCCCGAACCTTCTTATAGCCTGTTCCTCATTCTTCTTCTCCTTCTTCGTTAACGTCAACGAAAAGCAAGAATTAGCATCAGTAACATCATTAGCATCAGAACGCATCTCTTCATAAAAACCGGTGCTCAAGGACAGCTCCCCAATGACTTAGAACACCCAGCCTGTACAGTAGGACGCTCCCCCTTATCAGAGAAAGCTCAGCAACATGCTCAGGTACATGCTCATCATCCGCTTGCACGTCGATATCCAAATCCATCTGTCTCTCATTCAAAACGACGACAAAGGTAGAGTCTCTAATTGCATCCACATCTCTAATGTCCTCAACCAGCCCTACCACATTACAACCTCCTTTCTAACCGTGGCATCAGGTCGTATCTCTTCCTCCTCATCAGCATTCTCCAATGCTTAGAACACATTCTCCGAACGCACAAACATTTTCGTACCTTAGCTATAGTAGTCTGCCCAGCTCGGGTCATCTCTACAGCACTCCTCCCTGCACAGGCCTTCTTAGGCCTCCTCTCCACCGGTCTAACAGTACGGGTAGTTGTCTCCAGGTTCTGAGGACAAAGCTCAAACCATGGCAAAAACCCCAATAAGACGAACACCGTGGCGGCCGAAACTCGTAATCAATCTAAATCTCCCTACTCTGCCCCTCAACATCAGAGATTCGCCGATGCGTCAAACTCAATCTGCATTCAAGCACTGCCCACATTGCATCGTGAAAATGACCTAGCATCGATGTGCAAAGGCATCCCCATGGATTTTACCGCTTGTGTAGTCATTTTGTGTCTTGACTGATCCGGTCGTGACATCAAACATAGGGGTTCAAGATCGAGTTTCCAACTCAGATTCGGATAGTTTCAAGATCGGATTCAGAATCAGACTTAGCAAAAATTTAAAGTTCGGATTCAGACTCGGGTTTGGATTTTGAAAGAATATTTCATATTATCCAGACTTTCGATTTATTAGTTTAATTAATTATTTAATTTACCTATCGTTCCTTTTCCTTTCCTTCCCAGTCCCCACTCCCACCCCATCACAGTTCACTTTAGGCTTTTCCTCCTTCGACTTCTTGTCCTCCATCGCCGCCCGCCCATCGCTCCTCCGTCATCGCCCACCCACCCGCTCGTCTATAACAATTGCATCGCTAGGTTTTTCGATAAGCTATCATTCATAAACCCTAGAACCCCATCTTTGGCCCCTCCTCTTCCACATATGTTTTGATTATCCTTCCTCTTCGATCTGTTTCTACCAACCCCAATCCCAAAGCGATTCGTCTTATGTTCCCCTAACTCCGGGAAAGGACTTGATCTGGAAACATGATTTTTAGGTTTTTTTGAACTGATCGCTTGTTTTGTAGTACGAGGTGTTATCAATAATTTTTGTGTTGCCCATTTTCTGCTGGTGTGAATAGATGATTTTAGATTGTTGCCATGTTTGAGACATTATTTGGGTATTGGGTACATGCTTGTGTGCAGATGGCTTTCTTTCTCAATTGCAACCCAACGGCTTGAGAAAACGAACAAAAATTTTGAGTCGTCGTTTGTCAACTTCTTCTAATTAGTCCATTCTCAGCTTACACTAGATCTAGTTGGGATCATTCTAATCGGTCCATTCTTAGCTTACACTAAATCCTTTTGGATTCCTTATTATGATATATTTTTCGTCTAATCTAATGTGAGTTTGCTTTCTATTTTAGGATTTTGTTACGGAGAGAGTGAAAGTTTCTTCACAAAATGATGCGGACTTGGTTTGACACTCCTATTAAATCTATGGCTTCTGGGAGTTTTACAAAGAAAAGAAAAAAAAAAATGAAATTCAGCCAATATCAGTACATTGGAAGCATTTCGACAGATTTTTAAAAGATGGTAAAGCCAAAGAAGGTGTCACAATTGTCGGAAGGAAATTCGAGTAAGGTCACAAATGGAACTGCATTGTTGAAGAATCATTTGACTAGTTGTTGAGGGAAGGCTTCTTCAGATGGAAAGCAACTAGAATTGATTTGTTTGAACTCTGGAACTAGTGAAAAAATTTTAGGTACATATAAGTTTGATTCTGATGCTGTAAGAAAAGCTTTGGTTTAGATGATAATATTGGATGAAGTGTCGTTCAAGTTTGTCATGGGATTAGGTTTTAAATCGTTCATGAAAGTTGCATATCCGAAGCTTCGGATTCCATCTCGTTGGACCATTCAACGAGATTGCTTTCAAATGTTTTACCAATGAGAAAGCTAAGTTGCTAGCATATTTTAGAAAGTATTCTCAAAGTTATTCTATCGCTTCGATGATTACATGAATCTCTAAAAGAAGTAGTTGAGCTTTGTTCATATTTTTTTCATAGAGGAATGATATTAGGAAGGATTTGGAAACATGTTTCCATGATTGAGGGATTGATAATTTGTTCGTACGATGGATAATGCAAATGTCAATGAAGTTGCTATGAATTATTTGAGAGACAAGCATAAGAGCAAGTTTATTTTAGATGGGAAGTATATTCACATGAGGTGTGTCGCTCACATATTAAACCTTATTGTTACCGATGACATTGGTATGCATGGTGTGTTTGATGCCACTAGAAGAGTTTAAGTAGTTGCTAAATACATTAAAAATTCATGTGAGCAGTATGCTTTATCCAAAAAAGCTATGAGTATTGAAGATGTGTCTTATAAAGGTTGGTTGAGTTCGAATGTACCCATTAAATAGAACTCTACTTCCAAGATGTTGGATGCAACTCAAAAGTTACAAAAGGCTTTTGTGATATACGAACAATTAGATTGTTTGATGAAGTTTTAGCATGATAACAGAAGTGAAGTACTGCCTACTCATGAAGATTGGGAGATTGTGGAAAGATTGGTAAATATTTTGAGGAGATTTTACAACTTGATAGTGAAAGTTAATGGACCTAAGTCTATGAGTGCCCATTCTTTCTTTCATGATATTGCAATTTTCATGTTCTCTTTAGAAAATGAAAAGAGAGTGGCGACATAGATTTGTCTATGATGGCATCACAAATGACAGCAAAGTATGAAAAATATTGAGGAGCATTAAAAAAAATGAAGATGTTGTATTTGGCAGTAGTTCTTGACCCGAGACAAAAGTTAAAATTTTTGAGATTTACTTTGATAGACATGTACAAAGCTTAAAAAGATGAGAAACTATTTGAAAATTTGAAGTGTGCACTTTATGAATAGTACAATGATCATAAATGCAAGTTTGTACCATTACATTCACAAACCATGACATCTGATGATGTTGATGAAGATGAAGACTCTGATGAAAACATGATGAGATGAAAAAGATATCGCTTCAAGAAGTTAGAACAAATATGTCGTGAAATTAACAAGTCCAAGCTAGATAAGCATTTTGTTATGTCAAAAAAGTTAGAGCTTTGATATTTTTTGTGTACTAACCTTACGTATTTTGAGTTACATATTTTGAAAAAATGGGTGAGAAAGCGTATTCAAGAACATTTCAAGAATTCGAGAATGAAGACGAATAGAAGATAGTTTTCAAGCATATCCACTTGCTCTTTTTTATGTAGTTTTGCAATTGTTATTGTTGTGACCCTTATCTCATAAGGGAATTGTTATCACTCTTATGTGGACTTGCAATTTTAGTTTAAATTAGTTTGAATTTTTTAAGCTTTGAATTCGAAATTTTCGAATTATTCGAATTCCGAGTTACGAATTATTTTTAAAATCGAAAATTTTCTAAAATCGAAATCGGACTAGTACTTAAAAAAAAAATTCGGGTCCCGTTCGGTTGCTTAACCCTAATAAAATATCATTATGATAAGATCAACTCACTCATAACCCTAGATGATTAACGTGTAATTTGTAGTCTATCGAACGCTAAAATTTATCGGTCCCGAAATCGAGTCGGCAAGAAATTGTAGTGAACTATTGATGCAATTAACGACCGGAGTAATGGTAGCCACACGACAGTCGTGAACAATTAAAAACCCAATGGAACAAAACCTAAAACCTAATACTAGGGCACAAAAAAGTCTGGCAATATTTCATGAACCAAAAACATCCTAATCCTATGAACCATTGGACGGTTGCTGGACTTACAGGATAGAAGACCCTCCAGCTTTTTTCTCCCTTCCTAGAAGCGATGTTGAATTTCCTACTCGCGGAATCTATTTCTGCCCAACCTACAGCAGAGAAGAATCATATCTGCGGCCAGTCAAACACGAAAAACATACCGATGCCAACCACGAGGATGGCATAATCCATATGCGATTAAAGAAAAAATCAATACCGGAGTGGAGGACATTGGAATGGAAGATCCGAAGTTCTTGAATTCCTGAATCCGTTCCCTGTCGAATGCAATAAACAGAACGACGATTACCAGGACGATAATCAGAACAAGAAAAGATTAAGAGAAAACGAAAAACAGGAATCAGGAGAGGAGGTTGAAACCGTGATCCGAAGTCCTTAATCCTGAAACCGCCCAGCAAGAAGCGGACCAACAATCACCTCTCAGAGGATGATCGAAATCGAGATCCATGGTCTCCTGAGTTCTTGAATTTCCTGTAACGGCTCCCTGAACTAACCCAGACGGAAGAACGGTTACTCCCCAAAATGATCGATCAAATCGCCCGCTTTCAAGAGTTTAAATAGTTCGTCAGTACATCGTCTTCATGGGCTTAATATTGGGCTTTTGAGCTAAGGCCAAATTTAACTTCGGCCCAATCAAAAAGCAATTCTAATTATATATTATGTGTAAGATAATATTCTAATCTAGTTTATCTAAGTGATTTTTTCATTCCCTAGCTCAATTGCCAGAACAGCTAAAAATGAAAGTGCATCACCAGACGGAAGGGCTGATATGTTCTATGTTCATCATAGTGCGTACATCCTTTTATAATCGGCATTCAGCATCTCGGTATCGAAAATGGCGACCGACACGGAGAACGACCGTGACCTGCTTCCCAGAGATGCCCTCCGGTTGCTCAAGTTAGATGTTTCTATCCGGTGCCTAATCACCCAGTAAATCATAATGCCCAAGGTGGTAGCCATTATCGTGGCCCCGATTACTGTTACCCCAATCGCCAGCCATGGCTCATCCCCGACAACGATGAACGACAGGGCAAGGAATGCCATGGATATGAGCACACAGGCCAGCCACATCAGCTTGTTGATCACAGCCATCATCTGTTTCTTCGCCTTGCTCTCAATCACCACCACAGAGGTCTGGACCACGACCACTGCCAAGGATATGAAGAGGGCCACCGAGTCAAATATGAAGAAGATTACGAATGGGACTTTAGGGGCAATGTTTGCCTCTCCGAGCGACATTCCCTTGGGGATGCTTGCAGGGTCATCCACGTACTGGCCTGGGACAGTGAAGATGGCAGCAAACGCGACGGTGGCGATCAGGACGGCGACGACTGTGGTCGAATTGATCGCGTTGTTCAGGCCCTCCGTGTGCATCTTGTTCAGACGCTTGGCAATGCCCTGAACACGCTTCCTGGTCTGGCGAGTGTGCTCAAGCTGGTCGTGGACCTAATGCTTGATGTCGCTGACTGTTTGCTTGAGCTTGCGGGCTTCGCGATGCCCTGTGGCTGGATGGTCCTTGCACTCTCCACACCGTGCTCCTGAAGGATGGCAACAACCTCAGGGTGTCCCATTTTCTCTGCCATGTGAATAGCCGTTTCACGAGAACGGTTGACTGCCCTCGTGTCTGTTTCTTTGTAACCCAGCAGCATCTTTTCTATCTGCAAAAATAATTTCTTTAGGCATCCCTTTCTACAATAATTCCTATTATCTGAATCTATTCAGAAACTAATTTACCTGAATTCTTCCCTTTCTAGAAGCTACGTGCAACGCCGAATTGCCCTTCGTGTCGACTATGTTTATAGTCGAAGGATCCGCCTTCATAAGTTCTTCGACCACCTCGGGGCTCTGCCCCTTGACTGCCATGTGCAAAGCCGTCTGCCCCTTCTTGTCCGTCCTGACTGTCGCGCCTGGATCGTTGGCTATCAGCGCCTTCACCACTTCCAAATGCCCGTTTCTTGCTGCAGAATGTAGTGCGGTGTTTCCGTTACTCTTTGCTATGGCTGAGAGACCACTTCTGGCGTCCATTAACAGGTTCACTATGTCTATGTACCCTTGCGCTGCGGCAGAGTGCAATGCTGTCGTGTTGGATATGTCGACCATCATCACCAGTTCCAGGTGCGCCTTGAGGAGAGTTATTACAATGACTGCCAAAAAGCAAAAACAACACCTCTCTTCAGGAAATGGATAGTAAAAGGACCTTGTAAAATAGCTAGTCTGTGATGTCCATTCGAAAACAAGTGATCATTGTAATGCCGACGAATTAAACAACAAACCAAGAGCAGGATCATTTTATCTGCACTGTACCTAAGTCCCCTTGTTTGGCAGCAATATGCAAAGCATCATAGCCGTTTCTGGCTTTAATGCTGGATTCTGGGAGGTCGTAGTACCTGATCAGTTCTCCTACCACGTCCACGTAACCGTACTCAGCCGCCACATATAATACCGTTTCGCCTTCCTGGTTTTGCTTCTCTAGAATTTCGTGCAGCTCAGCCCCCTCTTTTCTGCTTAAAATAGCGCTGACGAGAGCAAGATTGCCGGCTCTAGCAGCGGAATGTAAGGGTGTGTCCTCCCTCTTGCCGGTGAATTGTTTGGTGATCTTCTTCCAGTGGACGCTCGAATGCTCGTCTGGGTTATCCATCTCGTGATCCAAGCAAAGACTTCGCTATCTCACCTCAATCTGCATATTATCGGGGATGATTCCCATATCGAATCCAATTTCATCTCTCCTCCGACCCATATAGAAGAGCCCTGTTCACGAAACATCATCAAAACATGTCGGTGACCACAAAATATTTAATAAAAACACACGAAGAAAACTCCTCATCGGGAAAACCAGGAGAATTAGAAGGACGTAGTCATTCTTACATGGGGATAAGGACGACTTCTCATGTCGTATTGTCCTTCAGCCCCGATAACCCATCATTTCCAGCTCATTGGAGGATATTGGGAAACGCCTCCAGGGAGGGAGAGAGAAACATCCAGAGGAGGGGCAAAAAAACTGAAACGCAACCCCTTTTATAGGCGTTTCTTTATTTAGAAGGGGCAGATTTCTAAAACGTGGTTAGTCATTGAACCAATTGCAGATAAAGGAGAAAAAACAAGAGGGGAACCGCAGATGTATGCAACAAACATGAATGCAGAGGTTGTCTTTGGATCGCACCTTCTGAAAAAGACAAGTTTAATAAAATGGGGATGCTTTATAAAAAAAAAGGTGGTGATGGATGGCGACTAACGCAATAACCAACCGGGGTGATGAAGACGTCGTCAACGTCTATGGAGAGACAGGGGAGTCACTCGTAAGTCAAGAGTGGGTGAAAAACGTGACGAGGGGTTGTGACATGGACTGCAGTCCTAACAACTGGACTTTTGATCCACAACACGTCCCTCTTCTCTGTGATAAGTCATTCATCATGTCTTCGACTTTCAAATTGAGAGAGAATCCGTCTTGCCGTCTCCTTGCTTTTGCTTCTGTTACACTAAGAGGGGGGTGAATTAGTGTTAATCTCCAAATTCGGATTTTAACGCTTTTTCGTTTTACCCCGCAGTGGAAGAAAGCTTATGTTAAACAGAACCGTAGATAGGTTTCTGTACAACAGAACGTTCAAGTGTGTTCGCAATTTGTCTAATTGGACACAAGTATTTTTATAGTGGTTCAGCAAATTGCTTACATCCACTCTTCACCCAGATATTTGGATGGTTTCTACTCAAATGTATCTCTGTACAAATTACACAAATGATTGCAACTGAAATCAGATCCAAAGGTTCTGTACAATAGAGGCATGAGTGGCAGAGCACAGACCAGAAGGTTCTGTACCGTAGAGGCTCTTTATGTAGCACAAACCAGAAGGTTTTGTACTATAGTAACTTATGCTCAATACAGACCAGAAGGTTCTGTATCATAGTAAGTTCGGGACAACACAGACCAGAGAGTTCTGTGCCGAAGTAGCTTAGACACAACACAGACCGAAGGTTCTGTGTTGAAGAAGGTAAGGCACAATTCTGACCAGAAGGTTCTGTGTCAGACATGTTAACCTTCTATAACATAGATCAAGAGATTATGTACTGTAAGCGTCAACCTTCTATAGAATAGATCCAAGGATTCTGTATCACAGAAGGTATAACACAGACCGTAAGGTTCTGTACCAAGGATGTGTCAATCTTTAACAAACCAAAATGGTTCGTATTAGAAATGTCTTGAGTTATGTACAGACCGTAAGGTTCTGCACTAAAGTAGATTCAGACCTTAAGGTTCTGCTCTACAGGAGGTTGTACAGATTCGAAGATTCTGCACTACAGGAGGTTGCACGCGTTAACGTGACTAACAAGGTAGCAAATGCGCAATCCCTCAAGGATAACGACTTCGTGGCGTACCCCACGTGAGTACGTAGCGAACCCTACGCAGGCAGACAACGTTCCCTTTGTCTTAGGGTGGACAACGTATCCTTTGTCCTAGGATGAACAGCGTGCCCTTTGTCCTGGGGTGACAGCCTTCCTCCTATCCTGAGGTGACAGCCTTCCTCCTGTCCTGAGGTGACAACCTTCCTTTTGTCCTGAGGTTCCTGCACACAGAGCTCTACACAACAGAAGCTGGTTAGTCCCTCACATTCTGTGCTCCCGAGGTTCAGCCCTTCTCTCCGACCCGCTGCACGTTGATCACACGACCTCCAGCCGTGCCTCCAGCCAACGTATCCTGCAGCTTCCAGTCGAGTCCCTCGAGCCCCCGAGTCACTCTCCCAAAAGGTTTCACCAACGATGCAGCTTCCGCCGGTAGTACTCCTCGTGTGACTAACTCGAACGAATGAAAGAACTAAAGCTCAAGCACATGCTCTCTCTGATCAGAATGGGATAAGGGAAAATGAATGTTCTGTATTTTTTATCAGAGAGCGTGGCCCCTTTTTATACACAAGGTTCAAAGAAGAAAATGCAAGAAGGAAAATATAAATGCGTAATCTGTAAAAGAAGAAATTAAAAGTTAGTTCACAAAATAATTAATCTGCAATAATATCATACACGTGCAAGCATTCAGATAGAAAATAAATCAGAATAAGATTATGATATATTTTCCATGAATAGTGCACCACAGAAGGTATCGCAGAAGGTTCTGCTCGATAACATTTTCCAGATGGAAACAATCATTGATTTGCTTCCAAATGAATTAAAATCAATTCCATCCTGATAAAGAGACACGTGAGAGTGTATCTGGACAGGTGGTAGTGATAGGTATCCAAATAATGGTCATGTAGAGATCGTATGGCTTACAGAAGCCTGCAGATCAGTCAACAGAACCTTTCCATATATAGAAGATACATTTCCTTCTATGAGAAATAATATCTCCAATATGATTATTTGAAAATCAAATCATGGTAATCTGATTAGACTAATATCTAAATCAGATAATATATATTTCGTAATTAAATAATTGATAACTAATTATCTAATTACAACAATGATTCTTACAAAAAGATCCTCATTATGAGAAGCATCTGTAGAATAGAATGTTCGACCTTCTGTAGTACAGAGGGTCCGGTTCATCATCAAAATCGTCCCAACAATCTCCCCCTTTTTGATGATGACAAAACATTCATCGTTGAGGGAAATGTTTTCGCAAGTACTCCCCCTAACTCCCCCTAAATAGATGAGAGTAAGAGTCTCGCGTTTGTACAGAACCATAAGGTTTCTGTGAAACAGAGCATAGAAGCTTCTGTTATAAAGAAGGTTATTTACAGAGTACAAAGGCTTCTGTGATTTATACAGAGCGAGGAGCTTCTGTATTTAACCCGACAAAAATGATGGTATTTCATTTCTGCACTCCCAGCAATAGTGACTTTAAAAAGATCACGAATCGCATTCCCTGCAGAAGGTGTGATTATGAGCTGTATCAGTCTCATAAGCTTCTACACCGTAGACGGTATAGCCTTCTACGACCCATTGAGTTATAGAAAATCAAGGATTTTTCTATAACCAATACACAGCTAGGTGAGCTAGGTACTACTCCCCCTCAACACAATTTTCTCCCCCTTTTTGTCACATAAAAAAGAAGTTGAATGAAGGTTGAAAAAGAAGAGTAAGTTTCTTGCAGAAGGTATGACATAGTGTTCATGACCAACGTGCAGAGGGTAGTTTTAATTCTTGCAGAGGGTATAACAGAGAGTTCAAGAAACCATGTAGAATGTGGTGCAGAAGGTGTAACAGAAAGTTTAATACCATACTGCTGAAAGAAAATGTGTCCACCATGTGGCACTTATTACAATCTAGTAGACCATAAAAATCAATTTTTGGTCTAGCTAGAAATGCGAAAAAGAGAGAACATCAAGAGAGTTCATTTTTCCTCTTCATCCTCGGAAGGGATTTCATTAAGATTATCACGGATAACCTTTTCCTGGCGTTCCAGCTCGCGAGTCAGGTTCACAACCATTTCACGCAGGACGCACATATCTTCCTCATTGGCCACAGCCTTCTGCTGTAGGTTCTTGAGGAGAGCAGTTTGTTCCAGGAGGATGGTCATTTCATCAGAGGACTTGGGCTGTCTCTGTTTTGAAGGAGCCTTCGCTGCAGAGGCAGAAGCAGAAGGTGCAGCAGCAAGTTTTCTGGTCATTCTGGCAGACAGGGGCATATCCTCATTATCCTCAGTGGTGTCCTGTGACTTCCATTTGCGAGTCCAGGAGGAGCCCTTCCTTACATAATGCATGCTAGCTATAATCTGGTGCCCAAAGGTACCAACCTTCCATTTCTCTTGGAAAGCAGTTGCATCAGTAGAAACACGGGCAAGCTTAAGAAGGCCGACAATTACCTGGCCATAAGGCAGAGCCTTTCTTGTGGTATTGCAGCAACGTTTCATGTGCGAGAACACCAGCAAACCAAGGTTGAAAGGGATTCCCTTCATGATGTGAGCCATCAGTGATGCATCAATTGAAGTGATGGTGTCAATGCTCCCGGTCCTTGGCAAGAGGCAGAATAGCACAACTCGATGCAATACACGAGTCTTGAGTTCCAGCTTTGTGGACTCTAGGTATTTGTCCGACTGGACCCTTTCCCCCATGATGATGCTGTAGGATTCCTCCTTTCCAAGATCTGACAGTGGGTCATATTCCTCACAGCCAAACAATTGGTTAACATCATGTACAGAGAAGACAAGCGGAACCCCTTCGATCACTGTTTTGATGAACTTGACATGAGGTCCTTGTTCATGGAACGTAATGTTACCAAAAAACTCTCTCAGGCGAGAGACGACCACCTCTGCATATGTCTCACAGAAGGTTTCAGACCAACTTTCTCAAGCAATGGAGCAATGTCAAGATCATTTGCCTTAAACCAATTAAAATCAATGCGCTTGAAGGCAGCGAACTGTCGACCAGCAGCATCACATTTGGGCAATTTGTTATCGGCAAGCACAGTTTCTATCTCCGTTCTAGAGACTAGAGGGTTTACCGGAAATATGAAGGTATCCAGCCCCTCAGCGAAGGTGTCCACGGAAACAGATTTCTCCGGGGACTTGGTTTTCTTTGCAGCCGCTTTGACAAGAGAGGTGCTGACAGTCTCAGGCTCTTTCTTTTTTAGCCTAGTCCGTGAGGATACACCTCCTGACTTGATGGCATCATGGAGAAGCTTTGTTCCGGAGAGTGCTGCAGGCTTCTGGGTAGCCTTCTTAGACGCAGAGGCAACACCCTTCCGCTTGAGATCAGGGGAGACCGAGATAACAGGAGCAAGAGCTTCCTCATCTGGTTCCTCTGGTGCTTCATCGACAAGGGGAACTTCCACCTCCTCATCAGACGTAGCGTTCTCAGGAGTAGCGACCTTTGATGCATCAGTGTCATCAGCCGCAGAAGAACCCTTGGCAGAGGGTTCAGGGACAGGGAGCTCCTCTGTCGCAGCGACCGGGGATCCCTCATGTGCTTTCTCTTCCACTTGGATTTGGGCTTTTTCAAGTCCCTTGTCCTTGGAAATCGGTTGCATGTCATCGTGGGTCTCGACAATAGCAGGGATGATTTGTTCCTTCGCAGGAGAAATGGGTTTCTCCGACGAGGAAGGGGGTGGACACCTGTTCGAAGATGAAGCAGGCTTCTCCGAAGAAGAAGGACGAGCCTTTCTCTTTGCGGCCTTAGCCTTTTTCCTGAGCGATTTTGCCTTGGGTGCCATGGATGGTGAAGGACGAAGGTCTGGGAGTTTTAGGGCAAAACGAGAGAGAGAAAGGGGATGCGATGATCTGAGGATGGTGTAAAGAAGAAAGGGTGACGGTTATGGGTTTTTAAAACACAGAGGCTGTTTATGGGAATAAAATATTTTTCCCGCTCAAGTAATCCTTTGGAGATGTCATATAAAACTAACATGCATCCGAGACAAGGGGAAAAGAAGATTTCATTCCGTTGATTCGATCGTGTGAGGCGGTTGGCTATTTCAAGGCAAGTAAATCCTTCGTCACTTTCTATTGAAGCTTCTTATACACCGAAGAACTAAATATAATGGATAATTATATCAAAATATTATTTATTAGGATTTTAATATTCCTAATAAGGTTGATTTCAAGCAGAAAATTTTATTCTCTTCTTAATATCATCAAAATCTTTTATTGGATGATATATCATATCTCCAGATTTAGTTTGAAAGTTACCTAATTTAGATTTTAGGTAAGCATTTCGTAATACCTTCTATAAGGTAGAGAGTTTAATTCAACTCTCTGTAATGAAGTGTACAGGCGATTGTACCTTCTGTTTAATAGAGGATGAAATTCAACCTTCTATTGTGAAGTATACGAACATGTACCTTCTGTAGTATTGAAACAGATGGTTATACCTTCTGTGACGTGTACAACTATGTACCTTCTGTAGTAGGTTTTTAGGATTCCTACTTAACTTCTCTTTGTCTTATGAAAGACATTATAGAGGATGGCAGATTCCTAATTCACTTCTGAAAAAGAGAAATTTTCCTTTATTCAAAGGCTTAGTGAAGATATCAGCCAATTGGTGTTCAGTGTTAATGTGTTCCACAGTAACAGAACCCTGTTGTACATTATCTCTCAGAAAGTGATATCTGAGTTCGATATGCTTCGATCAGGAGTGATATACTGGATTCTTAGCTAGGCTAATAGCACTAGTATTATCACATTTGATCGGTATTTTTGTAAATGAGTGACCGTAGTCCTCAAGTTGTTGTTTCATCCACAGGAGTTGCGCACAGCAGCTTGCAGCTGCTATGTACTCGGCTTCTGCAGTGGAGAGGGCAACAGAAGTCTGCTTCTTGGAAAACCATGAAATCAACATATTTCCCATGAGCTGACAAGTACCACTTGTACTTTTTCTGTCTACCTTACTTCCTGCGAAGTCTGCATCAGAATATCCATTCAGATCAAAGTTTGATTTCTTTGAATACCGGATGCCAAGGTTTACAGAACCCTGTAGATATCTAAAGATCCTCTTGACCGCAGTCATGTGAGATTCTTTATGTGCTGATTGAAATCTAGCACAGAGGCACACTAAATAGTATGTCTGGTCTAGAAGCTGTAAGGTACAGAAGGGAACCTATCATGCTTCTGTAGAGCTTACTATCCACTTCTTTACCGTTTTCGTCTTTGTCCAATTGAGTGTTTGTACCCATTGGTGTAGACAAAGGTTTCGTGCCTTCTAGGCCGAATTTCTTCAGAAGCTACTTAGTGTACTTTTCTTGGTGTAAGAATGTACCTTCTCCAGTTTGCTGAATTTGTAAACCAAGAAAGAACGTGAGTTCTTCCATCATGCTCATCTCAAACTCACTTGTCATGAGTTTGGAGAATTCATCACAGAGTGTTTCATCAGTTGATCCAAAGATAATGTCATCGACATAGATCTGGACAACAATGAGATGATTGCTTCTCTGTTTAAGAAAGAGAGTGGTATCTACTCTTCCTCTATTGTAGCCCTTTTTGACAAGGAAGGAGCTAAGTTTCTCATACCATGCTCTAGGAGCCTGTTTAAGACCGTATAGAGCTTCGGAGAGTTTATAGACGTAGTTTCTGTGTTACAGATCCTCGAAACCAGGAGGTTGACTTACGTAGACCTCTTCTTTGATTTCCCCATTGAGGAATGCACTTTTTACGTCCATTTGATACAACTTAAAGTTGTTAAAGCAAGCATAGGCTAATAACATTCGTATTGCCTCGAGACGAGCTACAGGAGCAAATGTCTCATCAAAGTCGATACCCTATTTTTGAGAATACCCTTTTGCAACGAGTCGAGCCTTATTCCTCACAATAATGCCGAACTCATTTAGTTTGTTCCTGAAAACCCATTTAGTTCCAATGATGGAACGGTTGTCAGGTTTAGGAACAAGTGTCCACACTTTGCTTCTTTCAAATTGATTAAGCTCTTCTTGCATAGCAAGTATCTAATCTGGATCATTGAGAGCTTCATCGATATTCTCTGGCTCTTTCTGTGATAGAAAAGCCGAGTGTTCATAGAAAGCATTCACAGAACGTCTTGTCTGTATGCCTCTGTTAAGATCTCCTATGACTTGGTCTATAGGATGTCGTCTTTGATAAAGAACAGGTGCTATAATATCACTTTGTTGATTATTCTGAGAATGTTCTTCAGAATTGTCATTTGTTTGTTCAAGATCATTTTTAGATTCATGAACAGAGGGTTCACCATTCTCTTTCGTAGAGGGTAGAGGTTCTACAGCATCTTCTGTAGGTTCTTGAGATATAACATCTCTTGTAATGATGTAGGAAGGTCATTCATTTTTACATTAATAGACTCCTCTATAGTAAAAGTTCTTTTGTTCAGAGCTCTATAAGCTTTGCTAGACACAGAGTATCCAAGAAAGATGCCTTCATCCGTCTTAGCTTCAAACTTTCCTATATTGTCCTTAGAAGGTCTCAAGATGAAACATGGACTTCCAAAGGAGTGGAAATAGGAAATGTTCGGTTTTCTCCCCATGTATAGTTGATAGGGAGTTTTCTCAAGTATGGGTCTGAGTAGAACCCTATTTGATATGTAGCAGGCTGTATTAACAGCTTCTGCCCATAGGTTCTATGGAGTAGAGCTCTCACATCATGGTTCCAGCCATGTCTAGTAGAGTTCTATTTTTCCGTTCTGCTACTCCATTCTGTTGAGGAGTATAAGGAGCAGAAAAATTGTGATCGATACCATGTTCGTCACAGAAAGTAGCGAAGTCATGGTTTTCAAACTCAGTACCATGATCCGTTCTTATAGCTTTTACAGAAGATCCAGTTTCATTCTGTAATTTCTTAGTTAGCTTAATGAAAGTTTCAAAAGCATCGCTTTTGTGAGTTAGAAATTTAACCCACGTGTATCTAGAGTAGTCATCAACTACAACTAGACAGTACCTTCTACTGCCGACACTCTGAACTCTAGTAGGTCCGAATAGATCCATATGTAGAAGTTCAAGAGGTTGAGAAGTAGAAACTTCATTCTTGGCTTTGAATGAAGATTTAGTTTGTTTTCCAAGTGAACATGCTTCACAGAAGCTGTCATGCTCAAAACGGATATTGGGTAATCCCTTAACCAAATCCTTTTTCACAAGCTTGGATAACAATTTGAAGTTGGAGGGTCCCAACCTTCTATGCCATAGTAGGCTTTCATCTTTGACTGTCGGAAGGCAGTTTTCTGTAGTACAGAAGCTATTCTGAGTCAAGGTATAGATGTTCTTCTTACGAGTCCCAATGAAGCGAACTTCATTGTTCAGGATTCCGGAACACTTGTCTTGATCAAAAGTTATTTTATAACCTTTGTCACAAAGCTGGCTAATGCTCAGCAAATTATGTTTGAGTTTTGTAACCAACAGAACCTCATCGATGACCATGGAATCAGAGCCTTTGCCGATGACAGAGCCTTTGCTATTGTCACCGAATTTAACTGACCCTCCACATTGTAGAGTCAGTTGAGAAAATTTGGATGGATCCCCGGTCATGTGCCTAGAGCATCCACTATCCAGATACCATTCACTTTCAACAGTTTCTGTTTGAAAGTAGGTATTAAGTTCATTTTGAGTTTCTGTGTGAGTTGTGAGGCATATTTGTCCTTCCTCATCATCAGAATCATCAAGTTCTGCCCAAGTAGCTATTGCTTTCTTGAACTTGTGTTTAGGAGAAGGTTTCTCATTTTCTTTGAGTAAAGGACATTCTATATTGTAATGCCCTTTGTTTTTGCATTTATAACATGTGACCGATTTTGGGTCCATGTGATTTTGGCTTTTCTTATTGAAGCGCTTTTTGGAGGCGAACCGCAAAAGGCGTTTAGCTATCATTGCGAGTTCATCATCCGAATCAGCTTCTGCTTCATCATCCGAACCTTCTGTAGGTTCTTCTGATGCTCTGAAAGCAATGGGTGCTCTCTTTATATCTGGTTGAGAGGATCTTTCCATCTCATACGAGATTAAGGAGCTCATCAACTGATCTAGTCGAAGAGTAGAGAGGTCTTTAGATTCCTGTATAGCCGTTTTCTTGACTTCCCATGATTTGGGTAGAGTACGCAGAACCTTTCGAACTAGTTCAGAATTTTGATAGGTTCTGCCCAAATGAGTTAGGGCATCAACTAGAAGGTTGAGTCTCTGGAACATCTGTTCTACAGAATCATCAGCCTTCATAGTGAAGTTTTCGTATTGGTGAATTAAAAAATTCACCTTAGTTTCTCTTATTTGGCCTGTCCCAATGTACATGGTGACAAGTTTATCCCAGATTTCCTTGCCTGAAGTGCAAGTTGAAACTTTGACGAATTCACCTTCTGACATAGCATTGAACGTCAAATACTTTGCCGTTTTAGTGAGTCGTCTGATCTTAAGGTATTCCCATGTAGGATGACCTTCTCGATCAAATCGTTGGTTCTCTAGTATAGAAGGTGGACCATCTTCTATATAGGATCATAAGTCTTCGTCAATAGCATCAATAAATGCGCTCATTCGAATTTTCCAATAGGCAAAATTCTTACCATCGAAAATGGGAGGATTCCCAACATGTGGTTTAGGCACATTATAGTTTTCAGCCATGTGTTCGATTCGTATAGAGTATTACACTTCTATAGAACATAACGTTGACGAATAGAACCTCAACAAAGAAGCAAGCTTCTGTTGGGTAGAAATCAGTCGTCAAATCAACAATCAGACCTCTGTTAAACAGAGCACGAGTGTCAATATGACAAAACTGAGAATTTGCTTTCCGGTGGCAATTGTTGAATTCTCGCAGAGCAGCAAGCTTCTGCAGAACAGAAACAAAATGCCAAATGTGATATTCATAGAGCGTACGCTTCTGTTGAATAGATTCTGATAGAATGCATAGTTCTACAGAATATTACAATTTAATACTCACAGAGCTTGAAGCTTCTGGAGGATGGAAAAGTTTAGTTCAGTCTCTGTTGAGTAGAACACTTATTCCAGATGTTGTTTTCAAACAGAGCGCAAGCTTCTGTTGAACAGAAAGTAGCTTCTGATAGAGCGTAAGCTTCTACAGAATAGAACTATGTAGATATTCACAGAGCTTAAAGCTTTTGTGGAGTAGCGGGTTGATTCTGATAGAGCGTAGGCTTCTACAGAATAGCAACAATTACAGAGCTAAGAGCTTCTGTGGAGAAGAACGTGTAGCTGGTAAGAGCTTTTCAAGGATCTACAACAAGCTGTTAAGCCTCTGTTGATACCCGCTCTGATACCAATTGTTACACTAAGAGGGGGGTGAATTAGTGTTAATCTCCAAATTCGGATTTTAACGCTTTTTCGTTTTACCCCGCAGCGGAAGAAAACTTCTGTTAAACATAACCGTAGATAGGTTTCTGTACAACAGAACGTTCAAGTGTGTTCGCAATTTGTCAGATTGGACACAAGTATTTTTATAGTGGTTCAGCAAATTGCTTACATCCACTCTTCACCTAGATATTTGGATGGTTTCTACTCAAATGTATCTCTGTACAAATTACACAAATGATTGCAACTGAAATCAGATCCAAAGGTTCTGTACAATAGAGGCTTGAGTGGCAGAGCACAGACAAGAAGGTTCTGTACCATAGAGGCTCTTTATGTAGCACAAACCCGAAGGTTCTATACTATAGTAACTTAGGCTCAATACAGACCGGAAGGTTCTGTATCGTAGTAAGTTCGGCACAACACAGACCAGAGGGTTCTGTGTCGAACTAGCTTAGGCACAACACAGACCGAAGGTTCTGTGTTGAAGAAGGTAAGGCACAATACTGACCAGAAGGTTCTGTGTCAGACGTGTGGTCTATAGCACAGATCAAGAGATTCTGTACTGTAAGCGTCAACCTTCTATAGAATAGATCCAAGGATTCTGTATCACAGAAGGTATAGCACAGACCGTAAGGTTCTGTACCAAGAATGTGTCAATCTTTAACAAACCAAAATGGTTCGTATTAGAAATGACTTGAGTTATGTACAAACCGTAAGGTTCCACACTAAAGTAGATTCAGACCTTAAGGTTCTGCTCTACAGGAGGTTGTACAGATCCGAAGATTCTGCACTACAGGAGGTTGCACGCGTTAACGTGACTAACAAGGTAGCAAATGCGCAATCCCTCAAGGATAACGACTTCGTGGCGTACCCCATGCGAGTACGTAGCGAACCCTACGCAGGCAGACAACGTTCCCTTTGCCTTAGGGTGGACAACGTATCCTTTATCCTAGGATGAACAGTGTGCCCTCTGTCCTGGGGTGACAGCCTTCCTCCTGTCCTAAGGTGACAGCCTTCCTCCTGTCCTGAGGTTGAACAGCGTTCCCTCTATTCTGGGGTGACAGCCTTCCTCCTATCCTGAGGTGACAGCCTTCCTCCTGTCCTGAGGTGACAACCTTCCTCTTGTCCTGAGGTTCCTGCACACAGAGCTCTACACAACAGAAGCTGGTTAGTCCCTCACCTTCTGTGCTCCCGAGGTTCAGCCCTTCTCTCCGACCCGCTGCACGTTGATCACACGACCTCCAGCCGTGCCTCCAGCCAACGTATCTTGCAGCTTCCAGTCGAGTCCCTCGAGCCCCCGAGTCACTCTTCCAAAAGGTTTCACCAACGATGCAGCTTCCGCCGGTAGTACTCCTCGTGTGACTAACTCGAACGAATGAAAGAACTAACGCTCAAGCACACGCTCTCTCTGATCAGAATGGGATAAGGGAAAATGAATGTTCTGTATTTTTTATCAGAGAGCGTGGCCCCTTTTTATACACAAGGTTCAAAGAAGAAAATGCAAGAAGGAAAATATAAATGCGTAATCTGTAAAAGAAGAAATTAAAAGTTAGTTCACAAAATAATTAATCTGCAATAATACACGTGCAAGCTTTCAGATAGAAAATAAATTAGAATAAGATTATGATATATTTTCCATGAATAGTGCACCAAAGAAGGTATCGCAGAAGGTTCTGCTCGATAACCTTCTCCAGATGGAAACAATCATTGATTTGCTTCCAAATGAATTAAAATCAATTCCATCCTGATAAAGAGACACGTGAGAGTGTATCTGGACAGGTGGTAGTGATAGGTATCCAAATAATGGTCATGTAGAGATCGTATGGCTTACAGAAGCCTGCAGATCAGTCAACAGAACATTTCCATATATAGAAGATACATTTCCTTCTATGAGAAATAATATCTCCAATATGATTATTTGAAAATCAAATCATGGTAATCTGATTAGATGAATATCTTAATTAGATAATATATATTTCGTAATTAAATAATTGATAACTAATTATCTAATTACAACAATGATTCTTACAAAAAGATCCTCATTATGAGAAGCTTCTGTAGAATAGAATGTTCGACCTTCTATAGTACAGAGGGTCCGGTTCATCATCAAAACCGTCCCAACAGCTTCCCACAGGTCAAACCCAGTAGTGGATTTATCTGCCAGCAGTGCCTGCATTTGATTTCGATACTTCCATGATAAGGAAACGGCCCATAACGTCAAGGGAAAGAAAGGCAGCTTTTCGAGGGTAGGTGGAAACTGAATAAAAAGCACACCATTTCGCACTACTTTCCAACTAGTTCAGAAGTTTGAAGAAAAAAGTAGCCACTAATTAAGCTAGAAAAAAGATCCTTAACAAGTAGCGAAACGATGTAGAGTATTCCTACCTCCTAAACTACAAGGCCAATAGCATCTAAACATGAAGAATACCCAATAGGAGTATGCACACAAACATCATGCCAAAATACATGCACAATTTGAAATAAGAGGGAAACATTTGATACTAATATGAGCCCACAGTAGAGTTTTGCCGCAGGAAAGTACAAGTCGGTCATTGGAAACAAAATGGATGCCTGAATCCATTAAGTCTCCAACAAACAAAACATCAATACATTATATGCCTTTGACACGAATTCTTAGATATTGATTGAAAGCTTACAATATAGGCACACCGGAGTCGAGCACTCTGCCGTTAGTTTCATTTTTCAGGATTTGAAATTAGTGTCATCCATTCCCGCTGGATTGAAACATCAATTGATAGAGGGAAAAACCACCCTGATGGCATCCGAGCATTTTGGAGGCTAACTCAATCTGGGAAATGAGGACAGAACAGACCACTTGAAAGGTTCTAGACTTGGTTGAATTTTAAAAAAATTTCAATTCAACTCTCGTAGAACGAGAGTGTTCATTTCACCAATACTCGTACATTCGTTTGATTACATGCGCTCCTATTTGGTCTCCTACATTTCCCATGCGCCATGGCCTCCCGAGACCTTCATGCGTCTGAAAAAGAAATCACAAAAGCGCTTAGACCGACTGGACCATGATTATTGCCATGCATTGGCCTTACGGCCCGATCGGGTGCACTACCGCACCTTAACTTCTTTCCTTATGTACTCCATTGCCCTTAATTATTCCACCCCTTTTTTTTCACTCTTTTACATCCGTAACCCTTCTCGTTCAGGTCTCAACTTAAACATTCTAGTCCTCACCATCGATCCAGAATGGGGCATTAATCAATCCGTTCCCAATTCGTTCCGCACTCATCACTCGTTCTCCCCGAATTCGCTTGTTTTGGGTCTCTTGAGTCCCGACCCCCCTTTGTGGTTCGGTTTTCATCATGTCAGCCCCTTAACCATTTTGAACGCCAGTTCCAAGGCCATTCTATAATTCTTTCTGGGTGCCAACGTTGCACCGTAGACGGGGCAGCCAATGAATGTCACAAAGCTCCGTGATATCGCTTGCAACTCTCCTTTGCTGCACCATGTTAAAGCTATCCATGCCGAACTTGTTTCCGTTTGCTTTCGACTTCCAAGTGGACCCTTTTTTATGCTTAACACATCTAAGTTTGGCTCTTACTTCGCATTGAATAGCGCGGCCCACTCCCAGTTCCTAATTTGTATCATCGTTCATTTTGTATTTCCCGAATACTTCCGGTTAATCTCCTTTAGGTGCGCACCGTCCATGCCACACCTTTCTACCCTAGTTCAGCCTCTTCATAGTTGCCAAGCCTTTCGTTTTAAGTTGCGGTGTAAGCATTTCGGCTCTCATCTGAATCTAATAGGTCGGCTCACGCTTAGTGTCACGTCAGTATACAAAGCGGGATTACAAGGCGTTCGCGAATAATGCGGTGTGCCCACTGCCGCTACTTAGTCCTGCCTTGTTCGGCCCTCTTCCCCAACTTCTAGACCTCCCTTTTTAGGTTAGGCATTACGGGATTCGGCCCTTACAACAACCCGAAACGAGGCTGCCATGCATTGGCGATTCATTCGCATATAACTCATATCGCAAGGCATTCACATGCGGTTCGGGCATGTCCATTCCGGTCGTTGTTTCTGCCTTGTTTGGCCTTCTTTCGAGTTAGGTGTTTAGCATTTTCAAGTCTCATAATTACTCAAGACGGGACAGCCATAATCGGCTCCCTCATGCGCAACATTTTCGCTCGTATCACCGATACGACCGATTCGGTCTCACCTTCCATCCACCCCCGAGCGTATCATTCCCGTGCCTCATGTCGCACACGGGACAGTCTTTCTAGGCTAGGTTTCAGCCCCTAAACATTCACGCATTTCCAGCCATTCAGTCGTTTTGTGGTCCGAGACACTTGACTAGCGAATTCCGCTCTCCGAGCTCAATAACGAGTTCTACCTAGAGGGGGCTTCACGTTGCCTCACCCTCCTTGGTTCCCCTCTCTTTCCAGCCTCGAAGGCCGCACAAATTCCAAGTTTCATGACTTGCGATTACCGCTCTTGGCCGAGTACATTCCGAGACACACGTCTCGCGGGTTCCGCTCTACGAGCGCGATAACGGGTCTGATCTTGAGGGGGGGTCCACGATGCCTCACCCTCCTTAGATCCCCTCTTTTCCCACCTTTGTGTGATTGCCTTTTCCCCATTTTTGTAACGCATTCCGTCCCAAGACGTTCCGAGACGCACAACCGTTTAACCGTACTAACCGGGTCTCGAACGGCCTCCCCTTCTCACAGAGGTTCGGCTCCGCCCTTGACCCGCCCATTCTTGTATCTCTTGTCTCAAACGCATCAAAATCAGCCATCCACCCAACTAAAGTAAAGCGCAAGTGAAGCGTTGGGTTATACTTCTCGTTACTTTTCAAGCCACGCGGTTTCGCTCCCTCCGCCTTCGAGGGTTTCCGCACACCAAGGCTGCCCATCCGGCCCTCGTCCCTTGGCTGAAACGGCACCGGACTCTCCTCATCCGAGCCTCCAAGTTTGCGTCCTCCTCTCCTCCTTGCGCGCCACCCCACTCCGGCTCAATCCCCCTCTCTTCTTCACCTCGTTTCTCCTTCAAGCGCTAGGGATGGAACCATGTGTTCGGGGAGGGGGGAAAGGGGGGGAAGAATGAGGCGTCCATGGGTATGGAGAAATGGGGAGCTCCGGATCAAGATGGGGGTTGTGTCCCCAATCTCCCCTATTCTCTTTTTCTTTTATTCCCACCCCGATGGCCCTTCCATTCCAATGATACATATTTTATTCATTTTCCTCAACCACCACAATTAATGTCTTGTCATTTTCTCAATCAATTCCCCATCCCCTTAATTTAGGGGAGCATGTCTCCCTCTCACTCCCAACTCATCCAAGGGCCACCATTTATCCTTGCTCTCCAAGTCAAGATCCCATAGTTAGGAGGTGGTTTAGGTGGCACGCCATGTTACCATGGTTGCGGGTGAGAGGAATTTCCGGCTACCTAAGCGTAAGCGGCTTTTTCTCTCTTCACGGATTGCGATTTGGGCGGCCGAGGGTCAGTGGCCATCGCCCCCAGCTCAATCCGCGACGACCCTCACATACCCCTTCCGCGGCCCACTTCGGCCGCTGATAACTTTCAATCTAAACCTCATCTCCACAATCTAATCTCCACTAAACACCTTCTAATTACCTCGTTAAGGTTCCCAAAGTGTTTAATTTCGATTCTGGGTTGGGCCATTTTTCGGCCGAAACGACCCCCGGGGCTGCCCCCGTCGTGCCTCGGGCGTGCCCAGGAGCAGCGGCTATCACCCCTCCATCGCCCATGGGCAGCGAGGAGTCCAATTCCATCGCCCCCTGAGGGATGCCCGTGAGCGTGTTTCTCTCTCTTCACGGATGGCCACTTGGGCGTTTCTCTCTCTTCACGGATTGACATCTGAGCGTGTCGGGGTCAGCAGCTGTCGCCCCCTAGGCAGCGGCCGTCGCCCACAATCCCATCCGACACCGACCCCCATTCGGCCCAACCTAGGGCCGATCTCCGAATTCCGACACCCACTTTAGGCATTCATTTTCCATCTTCTACTATCCTATGCCAGCCTCGCGGCGATCCGAGGACTCTCATTTTTAGGCATCTGAAGCACCCATTACTTGACCTATCCGCGCACCACACCGCTCAACACCCACAAGCTTGTTCCCAATAATCCAAACATATCCAAAACTCGTTTCCCCTCAAAGGCACTCCCTTTTCATTAGTTTAAAATTCATGAAAACTCGGGTCGTTATAACTTTCCCCCTTAGGGAATTTTATCCCCGAAATTTTCTTTTTATCTCCGTAAGGAAAGACTACACTCCGTCATATGCACCCCAATCTCCCTCCGTGCCCTACGCTCGGTTGTCTCCTCCTCCACAAACACCACGTCACAATCACTCCTTTGCTCACCCGAGATCCAGCATGGTCCCCCATCCACGCCACGGGTCACTCGGTTCCCGCAGAACTTTTCATACGGATATATACTCCCGCGTGAAGCACTCCACCCTCGTCTCTCGTGATATGTTTCTCATGTGTTTGGGAATGACACCGGATCGCAAAAGTTTCTTACATTAAAAAGGGATAGCGGTTGTCCCCATACATTTTCCCCTTACTCGATCTTGCCTTACTAAGCTATGTACATGAAGGTGTTCGACCTTATTTATACGAATAGGAACGGCCGACCCATTTCCAAAATGAGGGGGCTTCACCGCTTCCGACTTACTCGTCCGCTCGTACTCTGTCACTGCCTCCACCCCTGGTATCCCGCCCAACAATACCAACGGGAGTGATCCGGGAAGCGGCATTGCTTACAAACCACATGGCGCCCTAGGCAAAGGGTTCCTTCGTGGTACTTCCCGCAATCCCAACAATTGGGCGGCCTAGGTTCACTCGTCGCCATCCGCTTGGGACGCGCCACTTCCTTCGGTTGTGGCTCGAGAGGAGGCAGTGCGTGTCCGGCCAACCACTCCTCAACATTTTCCATTTCTCCGACGTCGCCCTCGGATTTCCGAAGCTCATTCTCGAGCTCTCGGACGATGGTAATGATCTCCTTCCAGACTCCTTCTGTGCTCTGACGGGGTGTGCTAAACAAGGCCTTGTACTCCTTGGCCGTCATCTGCCGTATGGGTGAGGCGTTACCCTCACCGGAAGAGTTTCCGGAACTACTTGCCATGTTCACCCCCTCTCAACCTCCTTCCCCTACTTGTGCTTTTCCGAATGCTCCCCGCCCCTTTTCCTTTTTTCCTTGTTCACCCATTTATAGATGGGGTGGGAAGTGGGAGCTTCGAATAGGGAGGTAGGAGAAGGGCGCCAATCCTATCTCGAAAAAGAAACCCCTTCCCATTTCCATAATCACCATAGTCATCTCGGTCCCATCAACCCATCCGTCACCTCCCTTCCTCCTTGTTCCCCGAACCATCTTCAAGGTGTGCGGGGGAGTATGATCTCCCGGATGGGGTGGGTGGTGAAGTCAAACGCTCCTCTTGAATATCATTATTTATTTAGTCTTTTCTTACCATTCCTCTCATCATTAGTTTATGGCATCACATCCCTCCATTGACTTGTCCTTTCCTTCATAAATCTTCTATCCTTCTCCTCCCCTTCCCCTAATTCCTTCCGGCCGTATACTTGAGTAGGTGGAGAGGTGCACATGGGGTGGGGGTGAGATCGAAATTTCCCCCGGATCTCCCTTCCCTCTACTACCGGCTCACTATCCCTTCCTAAGTGTTGATTGGACAACTTACCTCTTTGTTACTAGTCTCGTCCTAGTGTATCTCGTTCCCTTGATGGTTGGACCATTTCGGTGATCCGAGGGTAGAGATTTCCTTTCTCCCTTCGTCCTTCCTTCCACGATCCTTGTTAATTCGGAAAGAGGCCATTCGATTACCTAAATGGCTGGCCATGTCACCAAAACCAAGGGCCAAGAGGGTTTCAAGGCCCACTCAAGCTGTCTAGGTGGGGGCCGCTTCCCTTCATCCGCATTTCCTTTCAATTCGAGGAAGGCCCCCCTCCCCTCCAACGCTTAGTGGGATCCACATAAAATCGGTCCGTTCGTTCCTTCCTAGTTACACTCGGGTTCAACTGCGTAGTTAACCGTCTCATCCCTATCTTGGATCTCATTTTCCAAAGTTCGCGCATCAAGTTTCGTGCGAAATTGCACAACAATTTTTTTTTCAACCATACTCGTGGCGATTCCATCCTCCATGGTTCCCGTTTTCGGGGCAACACGCATCTCGTTCCCGCCCTACATCCCCTTCATTGTTCCAATCCGTTTTGAGTCCCGTCCGTCTCATGGTCATATCACACAATTCATGCGCAAATCAGGGGAACCAATGTCATTTATAAATTTCTTTTTCCACACAAGGATGCGGCCAAGGTGTTCGAACATTGTTCTGGCACCCTTAACCCCATGCGCAGGCATCTATACTCGATTCTCCGACTCGAAAACCAACCCAAAACCCATCCTTATCACTCCAACATTAACCTCGCTTCTTTCCTTATGTACTCAATTGCCCTTAATTATTCCACCCCTTTTTTTCACTCTTTTACATCCGTAACCCTTCTCGTTCAGGTCCCAACTTGAACATTCTAGTCCTCACCATCGATCCAGAACGGGGCATTCATCAACCCGTTCCCAATTCATTCCGCACTCATCACTCGTTCTCCCCGAATTCGCTTGTTTTGGTCTCTTGAGTCCCGACCCCACCTTTGTGGTTCGGTTTTCATCATGTCAGCCCCTTAACCATTTCGAACGCCAGTTCCAAGGCCATTCTATAATTCTTTCTGGGTGCCAACGTTGCACCGTAGACGGGGCAGCCAATGAATGTCACAAAGCTCCGTGATATCCCTTGCAACTCTCTTTTGTTGCACCATGTTAAAGCTATCCATGCCGAACTTGTTTCCGTTTGCTTTCGACTTCCAAGTGGAACCTTTTTCATGCCTAACACATCTAAGTTTGGCTCTTACTTCGCATAGAATAGCGCGGCCCACTCCTAGTTCCTAACTTGTATCATCGTTCCGTTTGTATTTCGCGAATACTTCCGGTTAATCTCCTTTAGGTGCGCACCCTCCATGCCACACCTTTCCACCCTAGTTCAGCCTCCTCATAGTTGCCAATCCTTTCATTTTTAGTTGGGGTGTAAGCATTTCGGCTCTCATCCGAATCTAATAGGTCAGCTCACGCTTAGTGTCACATCAGTATACAACGCGGGATTACAAGGCGTTCGCACTTAATGCAGTGTGCCCACTGCCGCTACTTAGTCCTGCCTTGTTCGGCCCTCTTCCCCAACTTCTAGACCTCCCTTTTTAGGTTAGGCACGGGATTCGGCTCATACAACAACCTAAAACGAGCCTGCCATGCATTGGCGATTGATTCGCATATAACTCATATCGCAAGGCATTCACATGCGGTTCGGGCATGTCCATTCCGGTTGTTGTTTCTGCCTTGTTTGGCCTTCTTTCGAGTTAGGTGTTCAGCCCTTTAGAGTCTCATAAATACTCAAGACGGGATAGCCATCATCGGCTCCCTCATGCACAACATTTTCGCTCGTTTCACCGAATTCGACCGATTCGGTCACACCTCCCATCCACTCCCGAGCGTATCATTCCCGTGCCCCATGTCGCACACGGGACAGTCTTTCTAGGCTATGTTTCAGCCCCTAAACATTCACGCATTTCCAGCCCTTCGGTCGTTTTGCCGTCCGAGACACTTGTCTCGCGGATTTCGCTCTAGGAGCGCTATAACTGGTTCTACCTTGTGGGGGCTTCACGTTGCCTCACCCTCCGTGGTTCCCCTCTCTTTCCAGCCTCGAAGGCTGCACAAATACATTCCAGCCCTTTGCCGAATACATTCCGAGACACACGTCTCGGGGGTTCCGCTCTACGAGCGCGATAACGGGTCTGATCTTGAGGGGGGCTTCACGATGCCTCACCCTCCTTAGATCCCCTCTTTTCTAGCCCCTTGGCCGAGTTCCCCACCTTTCCGTGGTTGCCTTTTCCCCATTTTTGTAACACATTCCATCCCAAGACGTTCCGGGACGCACAACCGTTTAACCGTACCAACCGGGTCTCAGACGGCCTCCCCTGCTCACCGAGGTTCGGCTCCGCCCTTAACCCGCCCTTTCTCGTGTTTCTTGTCTCAAACGCATCAAAATCAGCCATCCACCCAACTAAAGTAAAGCGCAAGTGAAGGGTTGGGTTATACCTCTCGTTACTTCTCAAGCCACGCGGTTTCGCTCCCTCCACCTTCGAGAGTTTCTGCACGCCAAGGCTGCCCATCCGGCCCTCGTCCCTTGGCTGAAATGGCACTGGACTCTCCTCATCCGAGCCTCCAAGTTTGCGTCATCCTCTCCTCCTTGCGCGCCACCCCACTCTGGCCCAATCCCCTTATCTTCTTCCCCTCGTTTTTCCTTCAAGCGCGGGGGATGGAACCATGTGTTCGTCGGGGAGGAAGAATGGGTCGTCCATGGGTATGGAGAAATGGGGAGCTCCGGATCAAGATGGGGGTTGTGTCCCCCGTCTCTCCTCTTCTCTTTTTCTTTTATTCCCACCCCGAGGGCCCCTACCATTCCATGGATACATATTTTTTTCATTTTCCCCAACCACCACCATTAATGTCTTGTCCTTTTCTCAATCAATTCCCCATCCCCTTAATTTAGGGGAGCATGTCTCCCTCTCACTCCCAACTCATCCAAAGGCCACCATTTATCCTTGCTCTCCAAGTCAAGATCCCACGGTTAGGAGGTGGTTTAGGTGGCACACCATGTTACCATGGCTGCGGGTGAGAGGAATTTCCGGCCACCTAAGCGTCCATGTAAGCGGCCTTTCTCTCTCTTCACGGATTGCGATTTGGGTGGCCGAGGGTCAGCGGCCATCGCCCCCAGCTCAATCCGCGACGACCCTCACATACCCTTTCCGCGGCCCACTTCGGCCGCTAATAACTCTCAATCTATACTTCATCTCCATAATCTAATCCCCACTAAACACCTTCTAATGACCTCGTTAAGGTTCCCAAAGTGTTGAATTTCGGTTCCAGGTCGGGCCATTTTTCGGCCGAAACGACCCTTGGGGCTGCCTTCCGCCGTGCCTCGGGCGTGCCCAGGGACAGTGGCCATTGCCCATCGGCAGCGGGGAGTCCAATTCCATCGCCCCCTGAAGGATGCCCGTGAGCGTGTTTCTCTCTCTTCACGGATGGCCACTTGGGCGCTTCTCTCTCTTCACGGATTGACATCTGAGCATGCCGGGGTCGGCAGTCGTCGCCCACAACCCCATCCGGCACCGACCCCCATTCGACCCAACCTAAGGCCGATCTCCAAATTCCGACACCACTTTAGACCTTGATTTTCCATCCTCTACCATCCTATGCCAACCTCGCGGGGATCCGAAGACCCTAATAGGCATCCGAAGCACCCTTTACTTGACCTATCCGCGCACCACACCGCTCACGCATTCACAATCTTGTTCCCAATCATCCAAACGTACCCAAAACCCGTTTCCCCTCAAAGACACTCCCTTTTTATTAGTTTAAAATTCACGAAAACACAGGTCGTTACCCACTACCATGTAGTTAGGTAGGGGCAATCAATCCGTAGTGACAGGAATCAAGGACAGCGCTTCACTCCAACTATGGGCTATAGGCTACACCATGCGGCATGAAAAAGTTTGCTCATTCCCTTGAATTTGTAGGGATAGAAAGGGACGACTAGAGACCCTTATGTTAGTCACTTAGTTCAGGATCAGGATCGCCACCTTCCGATCTTTTGTCCAAAGAGGTTTCGTTGACCCAATATGCTGAACCAGCCCTCTTGTCTTAGGTATCATTCCTCTTTTGGAAAGAGAAATAGAAGGGGCCCCGCATCCTTCGCAGACTTTAAGAGAATCGCGCAGAAATAGGTTTGTACAATGGATGACGGAAGATGATGTTATCTCCAAGCTAGACTTAATAAAAATAATGACGATGGTTCTAGTGGACCCATCACACATAGCAAAAAGAATTATATATTTTCAGAACTCAATCCTTATGAAATCAATAATGACTAACCAAGGGTATGGAAAAGAGTTGTGTTGACTCGTATCCATCCTGTGCTGTTGAATTGGACTTTTGTACTTTATCCGAGAGAAGAGAGCATTTCATTAAGAAAAATGCAGTTGGTCTAACATTTAATTGCCGACGAGATACACCATTAAAAAATACATCCCCCTGCATAAGACAGAGAGGATTAGAGTCTGATTATCGTTACACTAGAAAATCACACATGTAATTATATTTGATCTCACCATATCTATTGTTCTTGAAAATAAACCAACTTTAATATTTCTTTCTCATTTTCCATTTAATTCAAAGGTTCTCCCACTATTCAATTATTGTGGAAGATTAAAAGCACTCAAACTACTGTCAAAGAGAGCCAAAACACTAAGATGAAAATCAATGGAGCTGTGACTTTTTGAAGATAAGCCTCACAGGATTCTACTTTACTAATACACATTATGTGAACAATTCTCATTGATAACAATTAGGCATGCTAAGATGTGCCATATGCAGTTTAAGAAAATCATATCAGTGTTGTTTGATGTATATATAAAAGAGTGCTAATGTGCATCGAAGCAGATACGTTACTCACAAGAGACATCTAAGGCACTCCAATCTCTTCTACCACTTCTCGAATAATGCTATCAAATATGTCATCGGCGAGATTTCTATTGGTCTTGAAGTTTCCCAAACTCTCTATTGGAGGATGGGAAGATATTCCAACTTCGTCAAGCTGTCAAATTCGATAAACTAAGAGAACTCTCAAATCAAGTAAAAGCGTTTACTTATTAGAAAGGGGATTGAATTAGCCAACGAATGGATACAAGAGTTCCACTCCACAAAGTACCATTTTGTACCTCTGGATGGCCTCCCGGAAACACATAGGGCCCTGCAAATTCCCCGACATTATTATTTCTTCTCAAGACGATAATCTTCTCGTCCAAGGTCTCCACAATCGCAACATTGCCTTAGGGACTGGAGGTGTCTTAACATCGTGTAACATCACCTAGATTAAGGCAACAAAAAGAAGTTTAATAGGAAATCGAGAGCGTCATTCAGAAAAGGGGCGAATCAAGTTGGCTATGTAAAGGTTCAGGGATGTGGAGATGGATGAATTCGATTCTCAACAATAGTAAAGACAATACCTTTCGAAGGAACTAATAATCTATCTCATAAAGGATTTAAGTTTGTCCCAACAGAGGTCCTGCATCCAAAGTTAATAGTGTTGAAACCTGAATCCGGAAGACATCAAATCATACAAGGATAATTAGATAATGGTTTATTACAACAAAATGGCAGCGCAATTCTACACAATCTGAAAGACTTACAGCAACAGACCTATAGTCGGTGAGACCGAGGTGCACGGTCACTCGAGAGACTTGATTGGAATCACTTCCTCCCGTTGTGCCGCGTAGCCTGCATATTATGGGAATCAAAACATAATTTACTAAATGTCGATCGCCTACAAATGGAAAAGCATAACAATTATTTATATTACATGAAAGCATAGGCAGACTTTAATATCCCGGACTTCTTCCTGTTGTAGAGGGATGGATTCCTCTGGACTTTCTGATCCCATATCTGCAACAACCAAAACATTACCCAACTATTTAGCCACTCGTATCTGGGAATGACCCGATCCAACTAAGCTATTTGAGATATAATACAAGACTAATAATCAAAGTCCATCAGATAAAACAGAAAACCTCGTCTTATCGATGTCTCCAGTACGACTTCGGGATGCTAAATCCTGTCACACGCCTCCCAGAAATCCACAGGGACATTCGAAACCGCAGCAGAAGGAAACAATGACACTGAAATTTAATATAACATCCTTCGAATTCATAATAGGAAAGGACGGAAGCAATTAGTAAGGATATGCGCGACCACCGACGTTGGAGAAAGAAGTCCGTGGAACGACAGCAGGAGCTCGAACGGCGTCGGAGGGACGTCGCCGATCACTTGCTCCGACGACATTTCCCCGATGAGTAAGGGAAGGAAGTTCGTGGGAGTTGAAGAGGCAGGTGTAAAGTCCAGCCCGTAATATGAAATGGGTCAGGCCCATTAATCGCATAATGGGCTTATAACAGTAGTTGTAATTGGGCCGGGCCCAAAATTAATCCAGCCATCCTCTTTGTACAAACATGAGCAAAAAAAAAAACTTTCTGGAATGAGGCGTGTGATCTCGTTTCACCGGCCAATGAGAGTACAATAAATGAGCATGTGTATGTGCCGACGGGTGGGCCTGTCATGCCTGAGGGTGAATTCAATGTCCGGTCATTGCAGATTGTTCGCTCCGGAAGTGACCACGGACAAGCCGAATCCAAACACGTCGGAAATCTCTTGCATTATGTGCAACTGGTGCCCGGAGGTTCGTTGAATGTGTGTGTGGTCGCCGTATGAAAAAGAAAAAGAGATGGAAGACAGCGGACAAATACCTTGAGCGGAAGTACTTACGGACGCCATTGACGATGCCTTCGGAGGGAAGCAGGAACGCATGAGCATGAAGAGAGCTTGAACGCTGGAATGTTTGAAGACAATAATGATAATATGTCCGTCTATAGAGAGGTGTGTCTATACAATGCCTAAGAACGACTATTTATACTAAGCTAGACCTACGTATGTATGATAACAAAATATTACATATATATTACGCTTCCTTTATCACCGATCTTTATGGAATATCTTCTTTCCACATGATTAAACTTGGTGATAATTCCCTTCCAAATCTTGAGATTGTCTAGAATCTTCCTTAACAGCCAATGATCGTCCGCATTGCCCATTGGCCTTCGCCGTAGAGTTTCCTCGTTCGCCCAATTGACTGTTGCTTTGTTGACCCCGTCGCCCATTGCCTGGTAATCCTGTCGTTCGCTTGATGATTGCTTCGCCTGGTGTGTTTCCGTTGTCACCTCCTTACTGGGTTTTCTTTGGGCCTATATTCTAGACTGTTGATCCACATATAGGGCTGAGATCTGTGGCCCAGAATTTCTGTTGCTAAACATATAAGCCCCCCTCAAGGCAAACTAAGTTATCTGTCTCGCCTTGAAAAAGACCATGTAATCATTCCCTACAATTAAGTAGCGTGTGCAGGCGAACATAAATTCTTGACCGTCGATATTCCCGAAATGCATCGGTTGAGATTTCTGGAAACACTGTTAGGATCCTCGAAATCTCTATCACAATATCTTTGGTCAGAGCATTGATTTTCCTCATAACCTCGCTACAAATAGCAATGCCCAGTTCGTCTTCCAAATCGCAAACCATCGCCTCTGAAAATAGCCAAGCCATGAGATTTTCTGTCCTTCAGTATTTTACCCAGGACCTATGTCCAACACCTTAGCTTGCTTGAGAGCCTATGCCCATCACCTTATGAGGGTGGTTTCCAAATTCTCCACCTCACCTCTCCTTGAAGGAGGGAAGGCATGTACAAGCCCTTGGCGTGGCGTCCCGGGTGGTGTTCGGTTGAGCCAGCCTTTGCCACTTCTGAGCAGCACCAAGCCCTTGGAATCGGTGAGAAACCACGAGGGAATGCTCCGTTCTTAGTACGTCAGCCTCACGGCTATTGGGAGACCCTTATTGGTATCCCTTGAAAAACTGGGGCCTCCTCATGCTGCTGCATTGGTGTGTCCTGAAGCTCGTCGCTTGGAGCTAAGGATCTTCTCCGGGCACACGTGTAACCACCTCCTCCGGATTAACCCTTGACTCTCTATGAAAGCTCGTAAGATCTACAATAGATAACATTTCGCTAAGAGTAGGAAACGTCGTCCACCGGACCTTTCGTTTCTTTCACATGTACATTCATCATCAGTCAAACCCATGTAATGAATATATTTGAATGAGAAATAAATGCGGATTTTAGAGTTTCCTCGCCTGTCTACTCATGAAAAATGTCATCAGTTTTCAAACGAAGCGATGCTCCTTTTTGGACCCTGGTCGTCAAGCGACGTTCTTCTTGGGCCTTAGTCGTCTTGTCGGTTTCTGAGAATATAAAGTCTTTTGGGATCAAGGTTTCCCGCTCACACCATCGACAAACCCTTCTCTTTCCTTTGCATTCTTAGAAACCTTCGTTCTCTTTCCAAAACTCCATGGACTCCGGTGCTTCATCCCCGTTGTCCCCGGCTCCTCCGAACCGTGAGGAGGGTGACATGGTTAACTTTCGACTGGCTTTCGCTGAGTCCCAGCAGTTTCACGTTTTTCCTTGCCATGAAGCGGAGTCCGATTATGGCACGTTGATGTCGGACTAACAAACCCTAGGTCCGTTTGTCCCTGATTCCAAGCATCTGGTCCTCTCTGATAAAGAAAGGTTTCTCCTTTCTACTAGCAAGTTACCCGTTGTGTTCTCTTCTGGCGAGTTTAATCCGTCTGGGTAGGGGCCGTCCGCAAGGACGCACCTTCGTTGCTTTCCTTCACCCAGAAGCGAGGCGCATAAGAATTGGATCTCTAAATGGATGGAGAGGAGAGGCGATGTATGGGAAGCGATGGGGATCAAGGTTTTGATCAATGTCTGTCGCTCCTTAGTCGAGCCCAACTTGCCCGTGTGCGCAGGGTTCCTGTCATTCTGGAACCCTATCGTGAACTGCTTCTATCTCTTTAAAGGGTCGATGTCGATCACCTTGGTAGATATCTGCTTCCTGATTCGTTACAGTCTTTCGAGAGCCATCCTTCGATTTGGTTACAGGCGCGAAAATTTGGTGTTTAATCCTTCCTCACGCATCAGTGAAGTGGCCGAGCGGCACGTTTTTTAGGACAGATGGAGACCAAAGGAGGAGTTTGAGTTCTGTTTGGAGTGGCTATCCAAGTATATCTTCTGCAATTAGGGAAAACACTCCAGTTCTTATATGGTTGGGTGGCCGCCAGCCTCGTCGACATTGCCAATGCGGATCAGCCGGAAGTTGTGGCCTTTGCCCCCTTTTTGTTAAATTTGATTTATCGCGGGCTTTACCAGGCGATGACTGACCTGGCCAACTTTCCTAGATGTCGGACAGGTGGCCCCTTGTGGATCGTGTACCTGTAGATCGCTTTGTATTTCCCGAGTTTCACCAGTTACCCTCGTGCCAGGCGCGCTCGGAGTCAAGTCGTCGTAGCAGGTTCCTACAAGTACTAGGCTCGATTTAGTGCTGCTGGCTGTGTGCGAGCCCTGAGGATGGGTATTCGAATGGTAGCCCGGGCATAGTTTTTTCCTGGCATCCTTTCCCTGAAGAGTGGGAAGAGCTTTGCCCGGAGATGGTTGAATATCTCCGTCCGACTCTCTTTGCTATGGGACTTGGTAGGAGGGGATTCTGGTGGCCTGAAGTTTGAGGCGTATAATCCTCAACTATGTGCCAGTCAGCTGGGCTTCACTTAGTGTTTGGTCGTCCCGTTCTTCGAGTCCAAGAATCAGTCGTTGTACTAGTGGACAACGTTTCCTTTGGGGTCTGGCCTGACTGAGCAGTCTCAACAGCCATACCTTCCCATGGCTCAGATCAGTCCGAAGCCGTCAAGTGACCGATCCCCATTCTTTTCCTTTGCCTGGTACCGAATCTGGGGAGTGCTGCAAGCCACTCCTCATCTAACAAGGCTGATTCATGAAGCAGATTCGGCCCCTCCACCAGTACTTCCCAGTTCGAATGGGAAATCTTCGAGGAAGCGGCTATCATGCGATGACATGTCCTCCTCGGGTATGTCAAATCAGTTCATCCTGATTTGGTTGATCTTGGACTGATAGACTGACTCTTTTGTGTTGCAAGCATCAGAAGGACTAGGCCTTCATCCGTAGGCTTATCTTCACAAGGAGCCTGTCAGGCTATGCAAGCATCTCCTATGTACGTTGCCCCATTGTTGTCAGGAGTTTCTATTGAACACCCCATTCCCGAACAAGTACCCTCCGGGAATGCATCATGTATTACACTCCTAGATGCCTTATTTCTTGGTAGGGAATTCCTCAGTGACATTACTTCGTTTGCCAAAAAGGTGCTTCTGGTGTCTATTCTGTCGTTGATGTTGACGATGTCCCTGATGATGTCTCTATTGCTTCCTGGCTAGGCGGCTGAAGCCATCTCGAGCAGCCAGTCAGGGTGGAGTCCCCAAGCGAGGTGGTACATGAAGTTCCGCCCCCACAATCAGAGGGTGGAGTCAAAAACTCCTTGGTCGATGATGTCGTTGTCGCCCAACATACATCGGCAGAGGTTTTCCAAAGTCGGGTGACAGGAGCCCCCCAAGAGCAAGCGACAGAGACCCCCTTAGGCGAAGCAAGGGATGTTCCCCAAAGCGGGGCGATGGAAGCCCCCCAAGGCCAGGCAACAGAAGCCCCCCAGAGTCTAGCAACGGAGGCTTCCCAAGCTCCACGAGCGCAGGCGCCTTCGATAAGATCCTTGTTAGACACCTATGCCTTACTCTAAAGTCGGCATCTGATTCAAATGTATCTCCGGCATCCCTTGCATTCTCTACTCGCCTCTTTCATTGTCACCCTAGAGCGCGAGGTTAACACTGAGGATGATTTCATCAAATTATCATCTGTGACAGACGAGCTTGGGCGAGTGGGCGCTAATCTGCAGGAGATGAGGGTGATGCTTTCTCTTTCTCGGAGATCCCTTTGGCGCTCATGGAGAGAACGGCAAAGAGGGTCTCGCGCTCAAGGTGAAGCTGGAGGAAAGTCCCAGCCGCTTCCATCTTCAGTTCGGGTACATGAGTTGTCTTTTGAGGAACCCAATCTCCTCAAGCGAAGGGAAGAGTTGTTGGTCACTCTCCAGCACCTCCAAGAGGACATGGACGCTACCAGTGCAGACCTGAGTGCTGCTGCTCAGGTCAACGAAGCAGTTGAGCATGCGACCGTCGACCAAGAGCGAGAGAATCTAGAGAGGGAGTGGGACGAAGCCTTGGATGTCGAGGCAAAGGAGATTATGGCGACCGGCTTGATGGGCCGAGCGAAGCTCCTATTGTATTCTTTGCCTCCTACTTGAAAAACTCGTTTGTATCTGGCCCCACATTGTGGGGAAACGTTTTGAAATGATGTTGTGCATTTCCCACATTGTTGGCTTATACATTTTTAAGTATTTGCCATTGAGCTCGTGAACGGATCCATCGAGCCCCCCCTAGGTGGTATGAATTCCCAAGGTGAGATTCAACTACTTGGAAAGGGCCTTCCCAATTTGGTGTCCACTTTCCATGAAAATAGTCGCAGACTCCTTCGGGTAGTCTCAGCTTCCAGACTAGATCGCCTTTGCTGAAGGATCTGGGGACCACCTTCTTGTTGTAATAACGGGCGATGTTCTTTTTATGAGCCTCTAGATGGTTTAACACATTGATCCTGATAGTTTCTAGATTTTCCAGTTCAATATGCATGTCCCCGTCGTACACCTCGTGCTCTATGAGGTGTTTAAGGAGTATAAGCAATCGATGTCGCACTTCTATTGGCAGCAACGCGTCGTGGCCGTACACAAGGTTGAATGGTGCAATGTTCATGCTTTCCCTCTTTGTAACTCGGAGCGCCCATAATGTCTCCTGAAGCAAAGTATGCCACGTGCGTGGGTTATCCCTGATCATCATCTGTCTAACCTGTTTTATTAGTTTGTTAGAGACCTTTGCTTGCCCATTTGACTGAGCGTAGTACGGGGTCGAATTGAGTATTTCAAACCCAAAATCTTCAGTGCACTCGTCCATGAGCTCGCCATTGAACACCCTTGCATTGTCTACCACTACGCATTGGGGAATTCCATATCAGTAGACAATGGAGTTCTTGATGAACTCAATTATTTCTTTCTGATTGATGGACTTGTATATTGCCGCCTCAACCCACTTAGTAAAGTAGTCCATGGCGACGAGTGTATAAGCATCTCTTCTACTCGAATGAGGGTAGGTTTCCCCATTATGTCTAGTGCCCATGTCCTAAACGGCCATGGTTTCACTTTGATGTTCATGTCAGTAGCCGGGGTTCGCTTTACTGGCCCCCATTGCTGGCAAGCCTGGCAGGCATTAGCCATCTCGATGCAGTTCTTGACCATTGATGGCCAGTAAAAGCAGTGGCATTTGATCGACCAACTCATTTTAATTCCTGCCCGATGTGCTCCATACAAGCCTTCATGTGTTTCCATCATGATTGGGATGGCTTCGTCTAGATCGATGCATCTTAAGAGGACATCGTCGTTGGTCTCTCTATAGAGGACCCCGTCGAGTAGCACATAGTGCCTAGCGATTACTCGGATCTTTCTTTCGACTTTCGCGTGAGTATTTTCGAGGAATCGTAGTATTGGTTCTCTTCAATCATCTTTCTGTTCGAATGGGTTGGCGGTATGAACCTCCTTATTTTCTATCTCGCCCTGTCGTGGACCTCTAGTCGTTTGCTTAAGAACAGGGTCATATCATCTTTTGGTGGGTCGTTTATTAGTCCAGAGGCCAATTGTGCCAAGTAGTTGGCGTCTTGGTTGTCACCTTTCTTCACATGTATGACCTCTGCTGTGTCTATTTTCACGAAGAGCTCTTTTGCTCTTCGCAGATATTGGCTGAGGTTAGGTGCGTAGCACTCGCTTTGATCTGAGAGTTGTTGGATCACCAACTGGGAATCACTGCATATTTTGACGTTTCCCAATTTCCAGTCCAGTGTGATTTGCAAGGTCAAGATCAGGGCCTCGTACTATGCTTCATTGTTAGTTACTTTCCCAATGAGGCGACAAGCCACTCAAGTTTCCTCTTTCTATGGTGTCTTAATGAAGACGGCCACACCAACTCCAAACTTGTCAAAGGACCCATCGAACCACCTGGTCCAATTTTCGCACGGGTGGACTTCCTCGTTTGAAGAATCGAGATTGCCTTCACAATAATGAGCGATGAATTCAGCCAAGGCGTGACCTTTAACTGAAGCTTGTATTTTGCGGTAAATATTGTAGGCTGAGAGTACCAAACTCCACTTGCCGATTCTTCTTGTGAGCAAAGGGTTGTCAAAGAATACCTTAGTCATAGGGATCTTAGAGATGACCTATACATCATTATATCCGATGTAGTGTCTGAGTTTTATCACTGAGTAGTATACTACAAGGCATACCTTCTCAGTTGGGGTATATCGCTGCTTCGTCTCCGTGAGAAGGCGAGATAGATAATAAATCACTCTTTCCACTCCATCTTGTTCCTAGGCTAGCATAGACCCGATAGCAAACTGGGATGCAGCCACATAAAGGATGTATGGCTCGTTGATGTCTGGTGGTGCTAGGATAGGGGGATTGACCAGATAACTCTTTAATTCCTGGAAAGCTCACTCATGTTGCGGTGTCCAGGTTATCTGTCCCTTTTCCTTCTCCTTCAGAATCGACGAGAAAGCGCTGGTTTTAGATGCCACATTGCCAATGAAGCGGCGTATATTGACTCTCCCGAGGAAGGCTTGAACTTCCTTCTTGCTTCGAGGAGCAGGGAGGTTCTGGATAGCACGAGTTTTTCAAGGATCCACTTCGATTCCCCATTGATGTACCAGGAATCCGAGGTATTGGCCCTTCTGTACTCCAAAAGCGCACTTTAACGGGGTGAGTTTGAGGTTGTGTGCTCGCATCCTTTCGAATGCTTCGCTTAGATGAACATGATGGTCATGTCTCTTTTTGGATTTTACCACCACATCATCAACGTATACCTCAACTGTTTTTCCTATCAAAGTAGCGAAGAGGTTCATTGCTATTTGATACGTGGCTCCAGCATTCTCTAATTTGAAAGGCATCACCACCCACTCGAATATCCCAATAGGGCATCTAAACGCTGTTTTGTGGCCATCCTCTTCGGCAATGAAGATTTGATTATATCCAGAGTATCCGTCTATAAAGGACATTAGTTCATGTCTAGCTGACTTATCTATGAGGTCGTCAGCGATGGGCATGGGGTACTCGTCTTTAGGCGTCGCTTTAATTAGATCGCGGAAGTCTATACATGCCCTGATCTTGCCGTTCTTTTTTACAACGAGTACTATGCTAGAAATCCAGTCTACGTATTTAGCCGTCCGGATGTAACCGGCTTTAAACAATTTCTTAATTTCATCGTAGACCATTTGAGCTACTTCCCATGACATACTCCTCGGAGTTTGTTTTACGGGCTAGCAATTGTTGTGTGTCGGGAGTCGGTGTTCAACCAAGTTCCGGTTTAGACCAGGCATCTCGGTCTAGTCCCACGCGAAACTGTCTTTATAGGTATGTAGAACCTTGCTTATGTCATATGCCTCAGTTTCACTCATGAGTGAACTAAGATAGATGACACGTGGTGAGTCAGCGGTTCCTACGTTTATTTCTTTTAAAGGATCGCACGGAATGACAGAAGTATTAATAAATTCGTTATTAATATTTAGCATGTCTTGGCATGCTTGGGGAGACACATTACATCGTGTCTCGCTTAGTTTGGATGCCCTATAGCTAGCTAATCTCTCCAGGACATTCGATATCGGATCTAGTACTTCGTTCCCCATAAGACGAGGATGCGTTGAGGTGTCTATCGGGCTCCAAATCCATCTCTGCCTGCTGAGCATCAGTGTCATCTCATATCCCGGCCTCGTGCATATCTTTCTCCAAATGTGTCAAATCTTCATTGACCTCGAGTTGTAGCTTGTCGCCCCATCCAGTTGGAACGAATGGATTATGAGGTGGCGCTAGAGGTGGTCCGTCATACGAAACCAGAAATTCGTAGCCTCCATCGCCCAGTGGGCCGACGTTCGGGTCTCCCATCGCATACATTTGTTTCAATATCATGTCTTTGACTTGCTTGACTGTCCCTGCGTAGATGTAACGTATATTAGTATTTTCATTCACCTCACCTATGATAACATCTAGGTCATGTTTTCCCCATAGCAGAAGCTCTTGGTGGAGAGTAGAAGGTATGGCACCAGCTTTGTGGAGCCAATCCTTCCCGAGCAGGGCACTAAAAGAGGGCTTTATGTCAATGACAAAGAAAGTCGTCTTCTTTTCGTGTGTACCAACTCGGAGTCTCATGGAAACCACACCAAAACAAGATGAGGTAATCCCGTTGAATCCACTGACTCTAACATCAGTTCCCCCAAGTTCGGCTATGTCATCCCCTAGACTTTTGTAAGCCTCTAGGGGGAGTAGATTAATAGTCGCTCCGTTATCAACAAGAACGCAACATATTGCCACGTTGTTGATCGTCGCCTGAATGTGGAGCGGGAACATGTGTTTCCGTAATGGTGCCGAGGACTCTCTCAACCACCTAGTTGGAAAGTTCCATGGTATTTCAATGACGGTGTTAGGATTAAAAGGTAGTGTCGGCCTACCTTCTGTATGATTGCCTTCTTTCTTAGCAAACTCGGCTGGTAGCATAAGGACGTTGCAACTAGTTCCGTTCGCCTCGGATGGAGTCCCTGATTGAACTGAGTTGTAATCATTCAGCGAGTTTGAAGCAAGATCGCTTTCGCTTGATTCCTTAGCTTTTTGGGTTTCAGGAACTGTCGGCTTGGCACATTTCTACGCAGCGTGTCGTGCCCTACTTTCTCTTCGCTTTTTGGTTTTCTCAGTGGTATCTGGGGTTGTGTTCCCATACCCACTTTCTGCCATGTTCCCACGTTTGGGAATACAAGAACATGAACGAAGCGTGAGTTTCTCGGGGGTTGCAGGTGATCATCGACCTCAACAAACTCTCTTTTGTGCGGGTCATAACCTCTCTTGAGGTTTTCCCCAGTTGAAGTCTCCGAAGAGTGAGCGAATTCGGGATCAGATCTGTTACCTGACGGGGGATCAACCATTTCCACCTTGATCTTTCCTTCAGATACCAAACTGGCCAGCAGCAGGAAGTACTGGTTGTAGCAGAGTTGACACATTTGGGTGATGAGTACTTTGTGTGCTGCTATTGGCTTGCACCTATAGCAAAGCATATCAGTAGTTAGAAATTGGGCTAGCGAGGTCCCTACTTTCATAGTGTCCTCGTCACCTCGGAAGTGATCCTATCGCTCTGTATTTTCTTTCACTGTTGAGGCCCGAGGCGCTCCACAGCACGTCGCCTAGGGGTTTTCTTGTTGGATTCCCTTTTCTGGATAGGTTCGCTTTCACCCGCAACCCCTTGTCGTTTGAACAGCATGTTTGCAATGATTGTTTCGCCAGTCTCAAACTATTGGTCCTTGTCTCCTGTATTGACAGAGAAGGCACGGTTAGGCAATTGACATCGAAAGTATTTATATCAACTAAATCGCCAAAAGGATGCGACTCTGTCAACGCTTGATCCCCTGAGTATGGGAATTGCAATTCCTTAAATTCTATAAGGTCTTGCAGCAGGTTCCCGAACGTGATGCAATCCTTGATAGTATGGGTGAACGACCCATGCCACTTACAGAAGTTCCTCAACTTTTCTCAGTCAGTGCAAGGGACTCGATGGCCCGACTTTAGTCGAATTCGTTCATTTTGGAGCATGAATTAGAAGATTTCGTTGGCTTTTGCCTCATCGAAGGAGTATTTCCTTTCCTTCTGAGTCTTTGGGGATGCTTTGGGCCGAAAGTTTTTCTTGGTCAACTCATCGCACGTTAAGGGTTGCCCTTTTACGTATTCAGCGATGTCGACATCTACGACTGGTTCCGCTTGATAAGCCATCAAGGATCCCGCGACCAAACTCCATTTTGCTTGTGCTTTCTCTCTAAGGTGATTCTCATACCGGATGGCTCTCCTGGCCAATTCATTCCAAACTCTGAACACTTCTACCTCTAGCTTCTTTCTAAGCCGAAGAAGCAGATAATCTTGGGCTATGGCTATGAGCACGGCTTCGGACGTAGAGGTTTCTCAGCCGTGCCTTCCGAAGCTTATTCGGGAAGATAGCCATAGGTTCACCGGGTTGTTGTTTCTTGTGAGTGAAATCTTGCAGAGTCACTGCAGGATCGGTCTGAACGAACGTCAGAGTGAATTGAACATGCATGTCATCCCAGTTTCTCACCGAATTAGGAGGAAGGTTTACGTACCACGTAAAAGCTGCTCCTGTGAGAGAGCTTGAAAACAGATGGAGTTTCAAGAAATCGTTCGTGGCAGCCTCTCCAGCCTAATGAGTGAAGCGAGCAACATGTGTCGCAGGCGAAATGCCTTCTTCGCCCGAAAAACGGACGAATTCAGGAACGCAGTATCCCCTCGAAAAAGGGTAATCCCGATCAATGTTATCAGGGTAAGGTGCCCGATAGAGCTGAATCTCATTGGTATCGTTCGCCCCAGGGATCGCTTGTTTCACTAATCGCTTCCTGAGTCAGTATTCCACTTCCGTATACGGGTTGGGGAGAGTACTCAAAGCATTCATAGATTTCAGTGGGAACGAATTCGTTATCCACCGGCAAATTGACATTCTCTCTCCTCCGGAAAGGGGGTTGATACGCCACATAATGGCTTTGCTATGCAGCATCTTCTTATATTCGTTTATCACGAGTGGCGAATTATTATACACGGCCTTCTTGGGACCCACTGGGACGATTGGGACCTCGTCCATGTCAACCTTTTTCTTCCCCTCAGCGATTGAGGCCCTATGAGGGTCGTAATAAGGTTGACGCCTGGTAGCTGACTCACCTTTCCTATCACCGGGGCTGCTCATCGGTACCCTTGTCATAGTTCCTAGATTTCAAAGATGACCTCTATTTTGGAGTCAATCTTCTCCTTAAAAGCGTCGTGTTTCTGGTCGATAGCACCGACTTTCTCCATTAAGAGTCGGAGAGTACTCATGATAGCGGACATCTCTCTAGGTATGGCTGAGTCTAAGTTGTTCCGTAATTGCTCTTTTCCCCATTGGAGTGGTTATCACCGAGGTTGTTCGAATTACCACCAGCTCGGGTAATTCGAACAACCTTAAGCGGAAGCACTTACGGACGCCATCGACGATGCCTTCGGAGGGAAGCCAGAATGCAGGAGCACCAAGAGAGCTTGAACGCTGGAATGCTTGAAGATAATAATGACAATATGTCCGTTTGTAGAGAGGTGTATCTATACAATGCCTAAGAACGATTATTTATACTAAGCTAGACCTATGTATGTACGGGAACGAAATATTACACATATATTACGCTTCCTTTGTCACCAGTCTTCATGGAATATCTTCTTTCCATATGATCAAACTTGGTGACAATTCCCTTCCAAATTCTAAGATTGTATGGAATCTTCCTTAACAACTATTGAACGTTCGCATCGCCCATTGGCCTTCGCTATAAGTTTTTTCATTCGCCCAGTTAACTATCGCTTTGTTGACCCTTGTCGCCCGTCGCTTGGTAACCCTGTCATTTGATGACTGCTTCGCCCAGCAAGCCTTCGCCTGGTGTATTTCCGTGGTCACCTCCTTACTGGGTTTCCTGTCCCTTGGGCTTGTATTCTGGATCGTTGATCCACAGATGGAGTCGAGATCTGTGGCCCATAAATTTTTGTTGCTAAACACCGGTACTCCTTTTCGCAGCAAGGCGATCTTAATCCCCTCTTCAATCCAAGCGCGAAGTCATCCAAAGATGGGAGGAGAAAACATTTTCAGTATCACATTCTGAGACAACATCGTCGGACATTGATGCATCATGGAAAATTACTTGAAAGTCCCGCTTTTGAATGAAGCCGGATGGAGGTAAATCTGAGTGTCCAGTTTCCATGCCCTCACCACATTGAGAGTGAGAAAAAGTAAGTGACTTTTCCCTCCTTGTATCCTTCTGTGAACTTCCAGCTACCAATGAATTGTACCCAATGAGTCAGTGTCGAACCCCTTTTAGTGTGCGATCTCTTCATTCTCGGTGATGGAAGGATCGTGCATTCCTCGCCAAAAAGGGGGCTCGAAACGGGTGGTGCCCGTGTTTGATATTCCGAACAGACTTTGCCTAAGGATGGAGGGATGGACTTGGGAGTTATTCTCAGACATAGTCAAACAAACAACCCCTAAATGCTAAGATTATCGATTGTTGGGAAACCAAAGCATGCCTGTCAAGAGGCTCCACCCAACTTCGATGAGAAAGGATGGAATCGGCTACAAAAGGAAAAACAGAATAAGGAAAGGCATCCCTCTTTTCGAACACGGAGGCATATAGCCTTGTGACCCTTTCCCCAAACAATCTCATAAAAGAGCTGCCATTATAGTTGTCACAATAATAATAAAAGAGAAGACCCCAGGATACGAAGATCCGACCTGTAATATCACGGGTAGGGGTGAGCAAAGTATCCGATATCCGAATTCCGAATTTTTTTTCGGACTCGGATTCGGATAGTTTCAACTTCGCACTCGGAATCGGACTTAACAAAAATTTATAACTCGGATAGTTTCAACTTCGCACTCGGAATCGGACTTAACAAAAATTTGTAACTCAGATTCGGACTTTAAAGATAGTAATTCGGACTATTCGAACTTCCGATTAACCAATTTAATTAATTTTTTAATTTTTATATTGTTATTTTTTCTTCCCCAATTCACAAACTTAATCCCACTATCCGGTTCACTCTACCTTTTTGACAACCCTCCATCCCGCGACCACCACCATCTCCCTCTTCCCCTCTCTCAACCCCTCTTCTTCCTTCCTCCCCAAGCCCTTCTCCTGCACTCTCTCCTTCCCTAGTAGAGTTCCTAGGTTCTTCGTCAGGTTGGTTCTTATTTTTTTTACATACCGTTTAGTTGTTGGGGCGTTTGGTCTCACTTGGCCGCCGAACCGGATTTGTGTTGCGTTGTTCTGGATCAGTGGAGTGTCCTCCTTCTGGGTTCGTCGGATCGGGACTAAAATGGGGGTCCTGAGCTACTATCTTTTGGGTTTTGGTGGTGATGCCCAGTGGCTAAAATGGCTCATGGTGATGCCCAGTGGCTCATCAATGGATGGATGGGAGAGAAGCACCAATTGTCCGAATTTTGGAAATTCCCAGTGGCACATCAATGGATGGATGGGAGAGAAGCACCAATGGTCCAAACTTTGGAAATTCCCAGTGGCTCGTCAATGGGCATCAATGCCAGTGGTCATCAATGAAATTCGGAAATTTCTAATTATCCGAATTCTGAGTTCGAATTATTTTCGGACTCGGAAGTTCGGAATTATATATAATCGAACTCGGACTCAAACTTCAAAAATTAAAATTCGGAAGTTCGAACTTGGGTGAAATTCGGACTCGGATATCTGAGTCCGGTCCGAATGCTCACCCCTAATCACGGGGCCGAGCGAGCAGTCATTCTACGACACCCACGTGGAGAGTTCGAGATGGGGGGGTCTGTCGGATCTTACAGTGACGTCTACGTGTAACAAGAGATCGAAATCAGAAGGCAGTTGCAAGGCCTTTGCTTTAGCTTAAGGGAGAAAACAATCTTACATGAACAGTGTAGATACCACAAATTTTTTTCTGAAATAGGTCAACCAAATTATTTCCAAAGTTTATTGACACATTGACTTTATCATTACGTACTCAAATTTTACAATTACTCTGTGTTTTCTATTTATCTTTCTATTGGATTCCATGTGCACATGATGATGGCATGAATAAAAAAAATAATCCCAAAAAAATGTCATTTATTGTGAATCCCAGAAGAAAAATGTCATCATCGATAAAGGAGAAGAGACGTGTCTACCCACATAAGATAATTAGTCCCTACCCTCAGCATGGGCCGTAATGATCTTCCTGGCCATAATCATCATTTGTTTAGTCCTTGAGGTGGGTGCCACTACCAATTGGATAATAGTTGGGATGCTCTATATCATGGCTCTCCATTCTCTTTTAGAGGGCAGGGTAAGAAAAGCTCAAACAAGGGGTTGTACCGTCCCTACTCAGCCTGAACCTCACAGGGAGTAGAAACGAGACCAAAACCAACGCTCTCTTCCTCAACGTCTCCTTCGGCAACCAAGATGGAAGAAGCTTTCCGACCATGCTCTCATCAAAAAGTTAGAGTCCTTTCTCCGACTCCAAAGCAGTCACAGCAACATGCAAACCCAACACCGGCTTCAACAACAAATGGAAGCACTCGACATATATTCGAGAGGCCTATGTCGAATTGGACAATTCACATTCGATGCGGTGTCTTACATTTTATAACATAGTTAAAATTCACAGTACGAATTTGACTAACCGTCTACAATATTTGGCGTTTGTTTGTTTCCTTTGTTTTGCACATCGACTTATCGAGGGATCAAAATCAATTCAACCATATCAAATGGTAAGTCATGCCATATGGTTTCAGTTTAATTAAATTTACATCAATTTGACCGTTACTCACGACTGTTACCCCATTTTCATCATTTTCTCTGTTTTGCAAGTAAAACAATAAGAATTTACCACCAAGTAATGTTATTTTCCAACGTCGCGGAGGATCGACGTCAATGGGTCACACAGCGTCCTGTAAGTCTCATTCTGACTTACATACTAGATTTTAATTGTTCGAATAATCAATTAGAATTTATTGACTTCTTTCTCCATTTCCACTTCCCTTTATTTTGCATGTACACTGCACGTGCGATTTGGAGGGTTATCTTCTGACATTACGAAGGATCGACATCAAAGGAGGATCGCCCCATGAGTATCATTCTTACTCAGTCAATTCTAATTATTTGATATGTCTTGAAAATCAACAGAGCTTCACGGGAATTCGACAAAGACGAATTTCGAAGGCTCGAAGGCATGTTTAACAAACCGCATTTGGTTAGATCTAACGCGGCCTAAAAGTCGTCGGTCTGAAATAAAGCTGCCCTGACCAACATTTCAAGTACAAAGGAGAGGTGCGGGCCTTCCCAAACCAAATTACATATCCACCTATTACGGGCTGCGGGCCCAAGTGCATAGGCCCGCAGTCACCACCCTTCCCCGTCCCTTTTTATCTCAATAATTGCCTGTGTTCGTACGTATGTCATTAGACGTTTAGGTTTATTCCTGCATGCTAGGTGTAAATTAACATACATGAGTTCGGGTGGCGACTCCGTAATAGATTTTTCTGACTTAAACAGTTTTAAAAATAAGTCGGTGGCGACTCTGTAATAGCTTACCTAGGTTAAGCAACAACAAACATCTTTTCTACGGAGGCATCATTGATGAGGGAAGGTGACAGAAGCCGTTCTTCTCCAAAAAAATTCTTCTGTGGATCATACTCCACCCATCGCTCGTCGCCTCCTAAGGAGCATGGAGATGATCGGTGAGGATCCAGGTAGGCCCAATTAGGAATCTAGTGAGGATCGACCCTGATATCCTTCGCGGCGCCTCGGCATTCGAGTCATGGTGTCGACCGGAGGACATCGAGGAGAGCGGATTCGTATCCTCGTGTTGTTCACAACGTCGCGCACTTGCTATTCCGAAGGGCGCTCGTACAAGCAATGATGAGACTCTTGGGTTACTTATTAGCAGTTTGAAAATCAAATAATTGGATTCAACCATGGAAACCAAATAGATAAAACATTTTTTTTCAAGTACAGAACTTTCATGAAGAAAACATTGCCATTTGTGTTTGTGTCCATGTAGAAGATACGAGCTCACTACGGATCTTGAAGGTGCTCAGATCCTCGTTCTAGATCCAACCATACTTCTCCATGAATGGGTTGCCGATGACTTTACCGGGTAACTCTCGATGCAGTCTTCCTAGACGTTTGGATCCTCCAAGTCCCTCACCACCTCCCACAGGTAGCTGTTGCCCTTGAACCCCCCCTCCGAAGCCTATCATCAGAACCCGGTCCCCCTTCTTCAGTTCTTCTTGGCCTCCATGTAGGACAGGACGTACCAAAGGCTGCTCGCTGACATGTTACCGAACCTGTGAAGGGTCATCCTAGCCAGTTCTAGGTCGTACTCTGACAGCTCGAGGCTCAATCCTATCCCATCGATTACCGCTTTCTCGCCAGTGTGGATGTAGAAATGGTCCACCCCCATCTTGAAATTGATTGTGGATCTCACGGATCCGGATCCCTTTTAGGAGTTGCGCCTCAACTTCCTGATCAGGCTTAAGATGCCGAACTAAACCAACTCCCTCAGTTGCAGGATCTTGGGAGAGATCTCCTTTAGGTTACTGACGAATGCCCGGGTCGCTGCCTCCGGGAGGTTCTTCCCGAGGTAAAATCCCATCCTTCCTTGATTATCCTCCTTCTGGATGCAACATCCAAAGGACTCGTCCTTAGCGCCATGGTGGGTTATGACCAAGCACTTCAGCTTAAACATGCATTTGCTCTTCAACGCCCCGTTGTTCATCAATCGCATGGCGCAACCACCCGAACGGAACAGACAGTTTACCAGGATCATGGATCGATTATTCCTGGAGTACCAGTTCTGGCTGAGGGACTCCGATGTCACCACCAGCGCGATCTTGTTCTTGTAACTCTTAAAAAGATGTTGCACCAAATCGACGGATATAAGGCTGGTGCTACACTCTATCCCGGTCAGGTTAAACGCCTTGATGTACTCCCTCATCTTGTACCGATTAATGATCTTTGGACACGATGAAGGAACCGCGGCCAACATCGACACAGTCACTACGATAAAGTCGATCTTCGAGGGGGAGACCTGTGACCTGTCCAGTAACTTCCCTATGCTATCATAGACGAACTCTTCCATCTCAGAGATCCTGTCCTCCAATGTGGGCTCATCCTCCTGCCTTTCGAAGACGATCCTGGGGCCATAGGTCTGCTCGCCGATGCCGGAGCTTACGATAGCCCTAAGGGGGAAATGGTACTCCTAGAGGCCAAGGTTCTTGGTCCTCTTAATCACCTCACCGCAGAACTCCGTGTTAAGTCTCTGGTCGACAGAGGGCTTGTAGCACTGGTAGTCCAAAATGTAGCAACCCTGGTCCCTCTTCTTATCAGCCCTCCTCCACAACACGAAACAAAGGTACAAAAGAGGCAAACCATACAATAAATCCTGGAACACCATGAAAGACAAAGGGCAACCGAAAGAAACGAAATTGTGGGGACTTGTAATGTCAGAAGGGATGAGCCCAAGAGATCGGCAAATGGGGTTGCTGAAAGGAGGGTGCATCAGTCAACTCAAACTCGTGCGAACATTCTGATCTAACTCAGAAACTTCTCTGCAGACTGGACTCAGGAACCGAATGTAACAATAGGAAAGAGGACTATGAGGGGAGATCACACATGGTGCATGCAAGCACTATTTATAGGAAAAGAGTTGATGTAGTTGTCGAAGGGAGAGTCGGTCTAAACGAACTGAGATTACAAAGATTTTCCTCTGTTCGGTTGAGTCTTCTTCACGAAAACACGCGAGGGTCCGGATTTATGCTTGTCTTGATCCAGCACACGAGAGAAATGTATAGGAGTGACCACTTCAGTAAGTCTTTTATGGGGTCCTCAAGTCAATCTTGCACGACCGTTCTGAAATGACAGTGCTTTCCCACTTATGACGAGTTTAACCATATCTGGCAACAAACACTGAGGATGGAAATCCCTCCCTTCCATTACAGAGTATGTCATGCTAGTCTACACCGAGTTAACATCTTCCTCCCGCATTCACGCGATGACATGTCCAGTGGCATCAGCTGAATTGTCTGCTCCAAGTATGCTCTGAACGAGTCGCAGACAAATGACTGTCCCCGTAAAGACTGAGGAAGAACCCATGAGAACCGGATGTACCGTGGGAGGTTCACGGGCGTGTCTCGAGATCTCCTGAAAAATGTTGGGTTCAATCTGCAGACAGTTCAGCAAGAGGGAGAAGATGTCATGAGCCAACCAGATGAACACCCGGCTTTGTTTTATGTTCTACTAAACATGGATAAAACAGCAGCATGCCAGTTCCATCCAAAGGCATTGCTGGACGAGATCTCGAGAGTATGGAAGGATACGAGTTCATAGCAACAGGAGGTGGGAAGTAAGTTAGTCCCAGGACAAGCTAATGTGCCGTGAACGGCATCTTACGTGAGGTGCACTAATTTTGACCCCGATTTAGTACAATGTACTAACTGAGTTAGTACATTTTCAAATTACTAATGATGTACTAACACTGTAGTTAGTACATTGTACTAAATGGTACTGTTCTTGTACTAGTAATGATTAGTACAGTGTACAAATGGGAACTGTTCTTGTACTAGTAATGTACAAGTGTACTAGTTGGTACGAAACAGGAACAGTAACTATTAGTACATTGTACATATGTACAGTGTACTAGTGTACTAGTTGGTATGAAACAGAAACAGTAATCGTTAGTACAGTGTACATATGTACAGTCTACTAGTTTATTAGTTGGTACGAAACAGGAACAGTAATCGTTAGTACAGTGTACTAGTGTACTAGTTGGTACAAAACAGGAACAGTAATCGTTAGTACAGTGTACTAGTGTACTAGTAGGTACGAAACAGGAACAGTAACGGTTAGTACATTGTACATATGTACAGTGTACTAGTGTACTAGTTGGTACGAAACAGGAACAGTAATCGTTAGTACAGTGTACATATGTACACTGTACTAGTGTACTAGTTGGTACGAAACAGGAACAGTAATCGTTAGTACACTGTACTAGTGTACTAGTTGGTACGAAACAGAAACAGTAATGAGTAGTACATTGTACATATGTACACTGTACTAGTGTACTAGCTGGTACGAAACAGGAACAGTAACGAGTAGTACACTGTACATATGTACACTGCACTAGTGTACTAGTTAGTACAAAACAAGAACAGTAACATGTACTAAACTGTCGTGGGTACACCATTAGTAATTAGTAGTTACGAAAATTGTCGATACGTACTAATGGTAACCGGTTCATTTGGTAGTTCAGTACTAATAGAACCGAGCCAGAAACCAAACCTAATGCTAGGCGTGAATTTACCATTTTGGACATACCCATCCGCCTTTTGTCTTGGTGACTTCCCCACGAAGCCTCGTCACAATCTCGTAGATACAACTCCCCGAAGATCGATTCTTCAAAGCCTCGAGGTCGAATCTGGTCTGCGCTTTCGTGCACACGGAACCCGGCGTCGACTGAAAGGTAAGTTGGTGGGTATGCGGGGGAGGGAATGGGATTGTAATGGGTTCAGCGGGATGGGTTTAGGGTTAACTGTACCGTTAGGGTTTGTGGGTTTGGGTTCTCTGATTTAGGGTTTATGCGACCCATTTCTTGAGATGATGTATGGGTTTGTGGTGGGGGGTCACACGAGTTTTCGGTCGGGGTTGTCTGGTCCCCTTGTACCGGGGGTTACGGCTTGGGTGTCTGGGCTTTGGTTGCGGGTAGGGATTGTGCCAGTCCGATTTCGGTGTCTCGGCTTTGGTTGTGTAGTAGGCTGGTGCGTCGTGACTGCGCAACGATTGATCCCCTTTGCTGGTTTGGGTATGTCAGTGATGGAAATGGAGGACCCAGAGATTCGCGAGGATTTCGACAATGAAGACTTCGGAGGCGATGCGACGCCTCAGTCATCTAGTAAACGTCTGAAGTCATCACCTCCCCAGGATAAGGTGAGGTCCTGCTCGTTCTCAGCAAGCCCGGGTGTTAGAGTAGCCTTAATGTTTATTGCTAACCCCGTTTGGTATTGTGTTAAGAATACATTTTCACCCGCTGCAGCCCGAAGAAGCTGTGGGCTTTGTTTAATTCATTCGACGAACAGCGGAAGGCAGTTGTCACGGAGATGGGCTTCGAGGGCTACTTCACTTGGCAAGTAGGAACATGAACCACAGGGCGCTGCGACAATGCTTGAGAACGTTCGACTCATCGAGGCGTGTCATGGTCATCGAGCACGTGGAGCACAAGTTCAGACCTGCCGATGTTGAAGCGATATTGGGAGTCCGCTGCACCGGACTCCCCGTGCCGATGAAAGGGTCTCTGGAGAATGTTCACCCCGAGCTACGCGAGCACATAAAACTCGGAAGAATTTCCATGAAGTCTATGGAGGACAAGTTACGCGACAGGCAGGACACGGACGAATTGTTCAAAGCGAAGTTAGTACTATTCATCCTGGGATGCTACCTTTGCCCGGGCACAGCCTTTGACATCCAAGGGGATATCTACTGGCAACGAGTGATACAGGTTCGATCATAACCTTCGATTGGACGACCCACGTGTTAGACACGTTGTGCGAAAGTGTGAGGACATTCCAAGGGAAAAGGGCGGCGCGTTACATAGGCGGATGCGTGCACCTGCTTATCGTGAGTGAAGCTGCTTCTGTGTTGAATATTGTTGTGTACTTAGTTGGACTTTGAGTTATGTCTCGATGATCTGTATCGGCGTCGTTACAGTTATTTTATGCGTGCAAGGTATCGAAGCCTGGATCACCGCTTGCAATGTCTGGTAGAAGGGCCCCATTCTGTGCCGATTGGGATGACGCCAGACTGCATGCATGTTTCAGAATGTCGGATGACACGTACGTTGAGAAGGTATGATATATTCGCTTCGACTTTCCATTCCTCATATGGAGCTCGGATGAATTGCACCTGATAACTTACAGACTGCTGTGGAGGCGCCTAATGCTGAGGCCCGTATCTTACCGGACGAGAAAGAGGAACGTACGGAAGTTTTGTGCCACCTCAAGGTAAACGAACACCACATCATTGGTGCGTCCAATACACAGCGATGGTTATATACTTGTAGTGGTTACAGGCACTTGCTGGACGTGTTTCACGTGTGGAGGACGGGATGCTCGACCTGAAGTGGCAATTGCAGACATTACTTACTAAGGTGCGGGAAGTTCGAGACCAACTTCGAGACTTGGCAGTCTGGACGAAAGCACGACCGACAGCTGCGGATGGTGACGACGACAGTACCGCGTCTCAGTTGGAGGATGCAGGAGTCGTTAGACTCGATAACACTGATCAGGTGGAGGCACCAATGGAAGGACCATTGCACCCACATAAGAAGAAGGTGGTCGTTAAAGTTGGCTCGATGCTGCAGTCGGAAGGGTTTGATGATTCGCACCGCGAAGCTGATATAGCGGACCGGCATTCACCGGAGGAGAAGGAGGGGTCAGAACTACTAGAAAGAAGGCTGAATGAGGCGCTCACAAAAATGACGCAATTGCTCGGTGCACCGCAGACTGAAGGTCGCGCAACTGACGAAGACGCGGAGGAACCGCTAGACCCCGGGGAAGTGGAGGGCTTGAGGAGGCTTATCGCAGGAGAACTGGACCCAATCGAAGATAGGACAGGCGACACACCCGCACCACCGGAAGCGGCGCAGCCCGAATCCGGTCACAAGGTCAGATTGCACAACATTTTACTTTTCTCGACGTGAGTAGTAGTTGATACATCTATGCAGGCAACGTTTCGTTTCATTGTTGGACGTGTCCACGTTCTTTCCTTTTTCAGTCATATCCGAAATTGTATTGAACGGAACGTTATGACCGTCCCGCATTCCAGAATTGTAATACCTTGACGTTGACGGCAAAGTTTCTTCCACAGCAAGCAGTCTCTTGCATTTTCCGTTGCCGTGAGGGGCTGGCAACGCAGACCCATCACTCAAAGCGCTGCGTTCTAACGCGACGGTCAAGTCTTGTATGGATTTCCATACGTGTGCATAAGCGGCACCAGTCTTGCATCCAAGATAACATAAATGGCGACAAGCCGTCGTTAGAATTCCTTATCGGAACTCTGCGGAATTGAGGCTGTAAGCCGAGCCATCGGTCGCGGCCCCATGCGATGATCGAGCTCCTTTGGTCCAACGGTGAAGCACGAGCCCCGGTGGGATGCACTTCATGCCCTCGACCTTCATAATGTGAAATAAATGTGCGCAAGGAAGTCCGTATGTCTCGAAGTGAAGACAGCTGCTGCTCAACGCATGACGATGTTTTGATGAAAACACCTCAGCACCAGAAATGTCGTTGTCGTAACATCGTAATCGAAAAACTCGGTTGACATTTCCATCGATAGTTCCCTCAATGAAAAACAGTGCTTCCCGTTGAATCTGCAACTGCACCTTCCGGAACGATGTAAGGGTGTAGATCCGATTCGCGTGAGCCTCGAGGCTACGCAGCATAGTTCGCAACTCGTACGCTTTTACGGCCGAATTGTAATCCTCCATGTTTTCCTTGTGTCGTAAATCTGTCACTGCTCGTTCGTAGTGATGCAAGAATTCGTGCACCTTGTGCGTGGTCTTCAGGTATCCCTTCATGAAGGCGTGCATCCGCTCGCAACGCTGGGTGCTACGCAGCTCGGCCCAAAAAAGACCTTGGCAATAGGTCAACCACCACATTTGTCTGCATTCGTACATCTGATTTAGCCATCTACGGTTCACCGAGCCAGTGTCCTTCAACATCTCGTCCCACTCTTGCTCGACATCGTCGCTGAAATTTGAGTTGTACATGAAGGAACAAATCGTTCGACGCAGTGTAGGATCGTGCACCCAACGGACAATATTCCGGCTCATATGCCAAAGGCAGAGACGATGCCTTGCCGTTGGCCAAGTTTCTCGCACCGCCACGATCATCGCTCTATCTGCGTCGGTGACAACACTGATCGGTATCTTGGATCCCATCCCCTCGGAATGAGTACATAACTGCCACCTATAATCCTCCACCGTCTCCGATAGCATTAGTGCCGCCCCGAAGACAATAGTCTGATGATGGTGGTTTACGCCGACAAGGACGACCATCTGCATCCCATAAGAGTTTGTCTTGAAGGTCGAATCGAGAGCGACGACGTCGCCGAATGTTCCGTAATCCAGCTTTGATTTCGAGTCCGACCAGTACATACGAACGATTTCGCCGGCCTCCACGGATGTCACTAATGACATGCCTTCATCGCACCCCTGTCTGGACAGTAGGTAAGCATATCCTGCTTCAAACCTTTTGCAATTGTCAGCCCCTTCATCCCTTAGCTTACGATTGTTCAGGTCCTTAAGCAAGAAGCCCACGTGATCGTGCCCTCCAGAAGCGTAAACCAGCAGCCGCATTATTTCGCACTCCCTGAAGCCCACGCTAAACATTCTCTTCACGACAGCCATGTCCTCGTCCGTCACGGATCGACGCTCGCGCATGAAACATGACAGAGGCCCAGGCACCAACTCGTGATTGTGGTTCAAATTCGCTGCCACGATGCTCCATCGGCCATTACAGTCTAGAGTGGTTCTAACTCCATATGGGCATCCCGTCCTCGTCGACGCCCTAAACCCGATGGCAGATTCGTGGTGGACCTACGTCTCGGAAGGCCCTCGCACGAGCAAACCCAACTATGCATTACAGACTCCCCGTCTCGCCTACGTCTTTTGTCCCTTTTCCGAGTAGAAAATCCGTGAACTAACCCGTACATCCTAAAAAGTTGTCCCACCTCCGCTGCGGAATGGAAGGTCGACTCCATAAGCTTTTCCTCTGTCATACCCGAAATGATCATCAAAAACTCCGCCGTATCGTCGTCGGATGCCATATCTGGGAAACCCCAAGCCAATATTGCCCGGCCACAGGATCAGGCGCCTGCACGTTTTCCTGCGAATGCTTATGAGGTTACCAAGGGTTTCTGCATCAGCCGATCTTATCCGCGCCCAGGAGTTTAAACTTTAATATTCCCCCACCAACCACATCCAAAGAACATGGGGGGACGTCAACCGCTCTGACTGATGGCATTATCTTCCCGGGTGAAGACCTTCTATCTTAATCTCGTCGTGATCCGCCAACATACCAGCCGGCTATTTGGGATGAGATAGTGCGAAAGGAGATGATGTTGTGTGGCCGTGAAAGGAGAAGAAAAATGGATTTACTATGGAAGCCGTCGTTAGGGGCAAATTGATAATATCACTATCATGGCAGGCTCGGAATGAGGCACGGAAGGAGTAAACAGTACCTGTTAGTACATTTCGCAATTACTAGTAATGTACTAATACTGTAGTTAGTACATCGTACAATAAATAAATGTTTTCTCAATAGTACACTAGTACAGTGTACATATGTACAGTGTACTACTCGTTACTGTTCCTGTTTCGTACCAGCTAGTACACTAGTACAGTGTACATATGTACAATGTACTACTCATTACTGTTGATGTTTCGTACCAGCTAGTACACTGTACTAACGATTACTGTTCCTGTTTCGTACCAGCTAGTACACTAGTACAGTGTACATATGTACAATGTACTACTCATTACTGTTGATGTTTCGTACCAGCTAGTACACTGTACTAACGATTACTGTTGCTGTTTCGTACCAACTAGTACACTGTACTAACGATTACTGTTCCTATTTCGTACCAACTAGTACACTAGTACAGTGTACATATGTACACTGTACTGACGATTACTGTTCCTGTTTCGTACCAACTAGTACACTAGTACACTGTACATATGTACAATGTACTAACCGTTACTGTTCCTGTTCCTGTTTCGTACCAACTTGTACTCTAGTACAGTGTACATATGTACACTATACTAACGATTACTGTTCATGTTTCGTACCAACTAGTACACTAGTACACTGTACTAAGCTTTACTGTTCCTGTTTCGTACGAACTAGTACACTTGTACACTGTACTAACGATTACTGTTCCTGTTTCATACCAACTAGTACACTTGTACATTACTAGTACAAGAACAGTTCCCATTAGTACACTTTACTAATCATTACTAGTACAAGAACAGTACCATTTAGTACAATGTACTAACTACAGTGTTAGTACATCATTAGTAATTTCAAAATGTACTAACCGAGTTAGTACATTGTCTAAATTGGGGTCGAAATTAGTGCACCTCACGTAAGATGCCGTTCACGGCACATTAGCCGCTTCCCCACATCAAATTGGTGGTTTATGCATTCTTAATGCCCAAACCCCCACCCTTATCTCAAACTATTTAGAGGTCTTGTTCCAAATCGGAAGGATTAAGAATTTTCTTGAGTAGGGACAAGAGAAAAAGGCGAAACAAAAGAAAACATGGGGGCGTTCTTTGTCTGTGGTCAACGCCATTCAATTCGGGGCAGACATTTTTTTTTGGACACCCTCAAAAGAAGAACCATTTTTTTGGACATATTAGTTCATGTAAAGGCGTACGGACCCTTCAATGATAGCCCCAATCACAACACATCAGTGAGATGAAGGTCGTCATAACTCAAAGATGCACGAGGAGGCGAAGGTGTCACTGTCACTGTCGCTGCCTCCGCACTTTTTAAATTTAGAAGTTTTGTTAATGGCCCAGCCCAAATGAGGAATGGCTAGGAACACTGCTCAGACGCCCTCGACCCAGCGGATGACGTGTCCCGGTCCAAGAGCCCCGACAGGTGATCCTCCACGTCCTCGGGGACCAGGGAAAACCCCACGATACCCCCTCCGCCGCCGGCGACCGAACCTTGTGCATTTTACGGTCCTGTTGACACATGAATTTAAAGTCTCTCCTCGATAACTCGAGAAGGAGAGCAACTTAGAATAAACATTTTCCGAAGGACGCATTTTTATAGACCTTGGGCGACTGGTAGCGAGATCTTGAGATAGAGGGGTAAGCTCATATCTCAAGATCTCAAGGATACTAACTCTCGATAACTCGAGAGGGCCAGGTCCGAAATAACCTGTCTCAGGACACCCGACCACGTCAATAAAACAAGACACATGGCAAGCCCAGAATGACCAGCCAGAACACGATGGGTATGACTCCTACAAAAAAAGGATTCAATCGTGCACACGATCCAGAAAGATCATGTCCTATCGGCACAACTACAAAACACTGGGAATATAAAAGCTGAAGAGAAAGAAGAAAAAGACACAATCAACTCCATAAGTCCAATTTGGCAAGGTTGATCTACAGCTTCTGATCAACTCCATAAGTCCACCTTCATCACTTCCGACCACCAATCTACCAAGGTAGACTCCATTAAAGGAGTCTGCCGTAGTAGCCGTTCGTCCGCCGTCCGTCGTGAAGACCCGGCGTCATATCTTTTGTAGTTTTTTCCTTTACGATATGTCTATAAGTATTGTAAAGGCTCAATCTTTGTAATTCAGCACTGTTCAATTTTAATTCAAGTATTGTTTTCCGTTCATCTTTTTCTATTCACTTTACGGCGACCACAGTTTCTCTGTAAAATTCGATACATGTTAGGTGAAACACAATTTCACGTCAGCACGTTTTAAGCGATCACAGTGGGAGTCAGAATTGTTAAGAAATTCTAAAAACTCTGAGAGAAAAGATATCGCACACTAGAAGTATGAATTACCCTGAAGAGTTAAACTCTGAGAAAACAGAGGGAACATATGAGAATGAGGGTGACACCGACAGGCATATCCAGAATATGCCAATGGGGCCTCAATACTTGTGGGATCCCAAAACCATTGGTCCGCTTATTCACCAACTCACTTTGTGTTTAGGCAGGAGTTTAATAAAACTATAAGAGAATTAAGGAGAGTTTTGTTCAAAAATACCATTAGTTCGGAAAATATTTCCAAATTTAAGGTCCAATTACCGTCCCGAACTCGAATTCTTAAAGTTCGACTTCAATTTCCAAAGAAGTCGAACTCTAAAAGTTCGAGTTTGGAATAGATAAGACGAAGTCGAATACTAAAAGTTCGACTTCATGCGAATGGGACGATCCCATAAGAAGTCGAACTCTAAGAGTTCGACTTTGTTAGTCCTCAAGAAACTTGAACTCTATGAATTTGAGTTCGCCTTACTACGATCAAACACTTAGAAATTTCTAAGTATTAGAGCGAAGGAGGTTATCTGATCTATGTGTTAAAAAAGTGAGTTCGACTTTCTAAGTTATATTAAAAAAAATCAATTCTTTTTATCAAACTCCCCCTCCCCATGTTCCCGTCTGCCCCCACTGTTACCCTGCCTCTTTTAATGAAGTCACTGCCCCCCTCCCCTAATCCCTTCTCCCCATCACCCTGCTCTCGTCTGCGCCCCCTTCCACTGTCTTCCTGCCTTATTTTTTTAATAAAGCAAGGAGGTCGAACTCATAGTTCCACTTCCTTAAGGCACTTTGAAACTCGAACTTTATGAGTTCGACTTCATATGAAATCGCCTCATCCACATAAAGTCGAACTCTAAGAGTCCGAGTTCGGAACTGTAAATTAGGAATTTTGAAAGTTTCGATCGTAAATTTAAAAATATTTTCCGGACTAACGATATTTGGAAACAAAGCTTGAATTAAGGATAGATATGACATAAAAACGTAAAGAAATCATATATCTTCTTGGAGGATTGACTGATAGGGTTGACAAACTCGAAAAGAGAAATGAATCCCCGGGAGAGAAACCAATCACGGGAGATGCTAGGAATGCCGAGAAACAGAAAGTTACTTTTAGCGAAAATCCTTATAATGAGCATCCCGAGTTATATCCTGGAAACTTAGTGGAGCATATGGAGCTATTGTAGGTAGCTCGAGAAACCCAATGCTTGAGTATAGCAAGAAATCAAATCCTATATTTGTAGAGGATCTTGAAAATGACACATCACCAACTTATGCATACCCATATCGTCGAAGAAATCCTGAGAGTTTTTATTATAAACCCAGGATTGATGAGAGAAATCCAAGGCCAGTGCTAAATCATGCTGCCTTACCTTATTTGAGGGTTTGAAATTATGGGATATACATTAAGTTGCGGTTTCAAATCACGATTTTGACCAAATATACTTAAATCGCGATTTGAAACCGCGACTTTTTCGTAAATTAAAAGTCGCGGTTTCAAACCACGACTTAGGGGCCGTAATTCGGGAATCCGTTCAAACCAACTGTAATTGCGTTCATTTTTTACGTACTCTCAAAGACCAACTACACAGGCGGTCGGAGAATGGTACCCTTCTTGTTATTTCGCTATCAAATCACTGTTAATTTTGTATTATCGCACTTATATAATAATTTTTAGTTGATGATCGGTTGACGTCCTCCCACCGATCTCTCTTTTTTTTATACGTCACGATAAGATATTGATACGATTCACTTGTGCTAATTATTACATCCGTTCATGAATTTTGTTAGATTAACTTTTAAAATTTTCTAAATAGAGCGGAAAATTTCTTAACGAGTTTTAAAATCTAATTAATAACTTTCTTTTATAAATCGAATACACGATTTTAATACTTATCTGGAGAATTTTGAAATTTTACGCATTTACGTTAATGGAACAAACTCCTCCTTTCATATGTTTTTGTGTTTGTCATATTCGAAACCAACACCAATCACTGACCATTCATTCATATATAGAGTCGTGTTCTCTTCACAAGATTGAGGGGGCAGCAGACAAAATCAGTTTTTGAATAATGACAAGTCATTATTAACAGGATTAATTAGACATAGCGCTAACAACGTCGTTAAACTTCCTGCTGTCAATAACTAAAACAGAAAAATCCAATCAGGGCCTACTCCCACGAGTGGGCCTACCGTAATTAATCTTTCGTGTCTCCCGTCTTTTTCACCGGCGGACTAGTCGCTCGGTTCTGTGATTGTTTTGAAGCAGAGGCCGCTGGTGGCTTTTGAGGTGATTTCTTCAGGAAACTTTTCGTGTATAGGGCGCCAAACACGATAACCTGTTCAACATTACACAAAGTTGGAGCCATGGGAATATATCCTTAAAGATTACTTAGATACTGCGTCTGGACTACTTGCTCGGATTTAGGATTCGGACTGAGACTTACAGCGCCAATCAACTGTTCCCAGCTCAAAGGATGGACGAACCACAAGCAGGATAGTAAAATGCTCACAAACTACAAGTTTGAAGGCTTCGGTGAAAATGAGGAAAGAGTGCCAGTAAAATAGAAAGCGGAAACATTTTAAGCAGGATATATACCTGTCTCATTGTCATAATTGTTGCAAAAGTAAGAGCCCCAAAAGTTCGGATTGTATAGGAAATGAAAAATTGGCTAATTGAAGCCACCTGTGGACAGGGAACATGAAACCGGAAAATGTTGTCTAAAGACAAGTTTGTACATGAGTGCACAGAAATACAACAGAAACAGAAGTAAAATGGCGTGCTTAATAATTCCTCTACACAATCCTTGAATAAGCAGAGTTTCGGCTGTTTACTTACAGTTGAAAGCAACACAATGTCGAAGAAGCAATCACGATGATGATAAACAAAGTCAATTGCTCGAAAAAGATGTTTTTGCAGCACTAGACCTGTTCATAAGGGGATAAAAATAAGAAATACTAAAGTGAGCAAAGTATAGCAGCCCCCTTTATTTTAGGGACCTTAAAGCGACGAAGCACAAGGGGAGGCGATTCAAAATAGACAGCACTCCTATAGAAAGATCCAAAATAAAAGTAAAAATAAAAAAGAATAAACAGCATTACCCGTGAAGCTGAAAATGCAGGAGCACACCGTAGTATAAAATATCTGATTGTGTATGTCCATGTCATAACCCTTGAATAACTTATCCTGGAATATGCTGGTAAAACCGTCAAACCTGGTTCAAAAACTAGTTCGCGTATTTCCTAAGAAAACCAAGTGATTCGTCTTCAATCCAACAAGTTCAAAGAAATGAAAAGACAACTAATATTACCCCAGATAACCAGCCATCAGTGAAATTCCCCATACAGTATTTTCTCTCCCTCTAGTGTAAGGGCTATTGTCAGCTTCTGACTACAAAGAGAAAGGAAAATAAGATAAAATGCAAAATATTCAAAACCTTACAACAATAAAACTATGTCCACAAGTGGCAATGGATGTTTTTATTAAAAGAAGGAAAGAAAATAAGATAACATCAAGCTGACGAGGAAGGATTGCTCTCACAGGATACATAATGAACATCGAGCATCCCAATGTCACAAGAAAAGCTATCAAATAATCCTGCTCCTTATAACTCTTTTGCATGATGACAGTGCCCCATATCTGAAAAAATTTGGTGAGAGAATAATTATGACGTAAGGGAGACAAATCCTTCTAATTTATCATAATGCTCAATTCAAAAGAGTGATCAGAGAACCGTGACAGGAAAATAGTCAACACACCATAAATTTACACAAACTGAAAGAAGCAGGAAGTCGAATAAGAATGTCAAGGCAACAGCAGAAAAAGTATGTCCATGAAATACCTCTATTAGGAACCTTCTACATCCATGTCTAATGAATGATTTTATAGGAGCTAATAAGGACGTGTTTTCCACAGAAGGGAGAAGCAAACATTAATTGTAAGAACCGCGAAAACAATGTCGCCACGCGAGTTGGAAAACTAACAAAATGGAAATGATACAACTTACCATTACAGGTATCATCTTGGCACATTTTGCCAAGGTTTGGACAGGGAAGCTGACATATTTGAGAGCCTGTATCAAGAATCCTCGTCAACAAACAAGAGTAAAATGCTACAATCTCTACATTTGCAAGCATTGTGTTTCTTTTTGAGTTGCAATACGGGTTCCACAACATTTTGTAAATACTGAACAAGATCCAAAAAACAAAATTTTGATGGGTGAGGTATGGGTATAACAAAACAACAATTGAAAGGTGTAACGAACCTCATACTGACACGTAGTTGTCAAAATGTTTGATATAGATACGAGAGCATATTTATAGATTGGAGCAACAGGGTCCAAAGGCTTCTTACTCGCCTAGTTGACATAGCAGCAATAATTCAATACTCAGGTTCCACAAAGCTTTTCAGCACGGTTGTTTTATGGGAAAGGAAGTTTGCTAAAATGCAGGCAAACCTGACTCACAAGTAAAAAGCCGGCAGAAACAGTACATGTCATGATACGGTTGCAGAAAACAAGAAAGAAAGAATACTTGAAGTATTCCTTTTCTATCCCGTAAGGCACCTGCATGATCTTCTCCTGCCAGAGATGACCAAACAAACAAGAACCAAAAGGTGAAGAATTGTCCGAACTCCACCAAAAAATAACTAAATTCCACAAGAGAGCAATGTATGCAACTGGGGCGTTCCCGTAGGTCACCCTCCGGATGCCAAAACCTTATTAACATTAAATGCCTAAGAAAAGAGTAATTTCCAGAGCTACACAACAACATGGTTTGTATCTTCCCCTGGAAAGTGAGCTAAGAATGAAGACTCGTAATCTGTCACATGAAAGTATGACAAGGTGATCAGTCATTTCCATAAAAAATGGCGATCCAACTGCCTGCACCACACTTGATATCAACAGTTAAGAGCGATCCTGGACGTCCATCCATCAGACATATAAAGAGTTGCAGTATGTACTCGGATGGCGGGCTCCTGCTACTCCCAGTAGTTAAAACTAAAAGAACAACCCCACCCAACCAGAATCCCCGACAACAAAATCACCTTGATCAAGCAAAAAAAAAAAAAAAACCTGCAAGACGCCAAAGATGACGAGAGTGGTCATGATCCCGGAGACAGCGAAGACTCCCCGCCACAGCTTGCCCCTCTCCTGGTCCACATTCTCCTGCGCCACTTCTCCGGCCATTCACCCCAACGACAAGCGGCTCCGTAAAATGCTCGGCTGGTCAACCCCAGGCGGATCCGGCCATGCCCCCCCCCCCCCCCCCCCCTTTTCCCAACAACACAATAAACAAAAGGAAACTTCGAAAAGGGAGAAAACGAAAAGGCTATCATCAACAGCAGCTCCTCGTTAACTACCTCAAAAGCTTCAAACTTCAGTCTTCTTCTCTCACTAACCCTTCTGGGCTTCAAGTTGGCGCAGCCCAGCCTTTTTGAGAATCCCCCTCACCCCCAAGTAAAAAGAGCCCATCTGGTTTCGATTTCGGAGGGTCTCCGCCGCCCCGTCATCCCTTCCTGCCCGACTTTCCCAAAATCTGTACCCACTGGAATAAATGTTGCCCTTTTTTCTTGATTCCAGCAGGCAGCAGGGAATTTGATACTTTTAAATGGTTCTACCATCCCCAAGAATTCGACTTGTCGGAGTTATACTGGCTTTGGGAGGTGGAACTTCTCTGCTTGGTCGCGTTAGCTTCTCAAGAAAAGGAACTTGATCGGTGGGTTTTCTTCCTCCGTTGTCTCGGAGAAATTTGGCTGATGTGATGCCCTTTTGGGGGTATTCTTGTGGACTGTGCCCATACAAGGTAATTGTAGCCTGATGTGATTATAGGATCGACCCAGGTTCCCCCATTAAGGATTCGTTGATTAATAGCAATTGGGTGAAGGGAGGATGCATGAATAGTTGGAATAGAAAGGCAGTGGAAGTCCCTTAGATTCGCAAGCTGCTAAAAGAAGGTCTTCTGGTCTTTTTAAGTTGTTTATAACACCGGCAAATTGAGCATGCTGATTGCGGACTAAGGTCTTTTCTCGTTGGAATTAGTTGGATGGCTCCCCCGATGTTCAGATTATTGAGTTTTGTTTTTTTATTGAGAATTGCTGGGAGATTCTGCACCTTAAAATCGTTTCTGAAAGAGATCACTTGATTTCAAGTCATAGGTAACATTCGACCTGTCGAGAGTTAAAGAGAGGGAGAGCGAAACGAATGGAGGCAGAAGATCCCCCGATTCCCGTAGATTTCTTCATATCAAGAAAGTTTGCTGGCCTTTCGCGGGGCGAGCTTGGTTTGGCGAATTCTTCTGGAAATATTGTCTATAAGGTTAAGGCTCATCCCGAATTACGTACCATAAAACTTGTCCTTGATGTGGCGGGGCGTCCTGTTTGTTCCATTTTGCAATGCCAAGTGAGTTTTGAACATGATTCAACCATTTTTTGTCTCTGTTGCTCTATTGACTATCTCATTTCTCGGATTTCTGTGTTTGATTTTGTAGGGTGGCTTTTGGCAAGTATTTTGGTTGCACGGTGACGATGAGAAGGACCTGATTTGTGACGTAAAGATCACTCGAAGCAGCTTCACAAGGAGAGAGCTGGAGGTGGTTATGAATCCAGGAAACAGCGATCTGCTGCCCCTCAAGATTAAGGGATTCCCTTTCCAGAAGTCATGCACCATTTACGGCAGCGATTCCGTCATAGCTCAGGTACCTGCTCTTGCATTGGTACCCTTTTGGATTCTGCTGCTCTGCTACATACCGGCACTGCATTGAGCATGGACACTATCTTGAGCAAAGAACTTCCATTTAAAACTGGGGCTGAGTTGTGACTCTTTGCTCGCGCAGACGAGTTTCATGTACAAGCTTAAACAGATATACGTGAGGCGGAACAAATATCGACTGACCATCTTTCCTGGCTTCTCTGATCACGTCCTACTCATCGCCCTGGTGGTTATTTTCTTTTATGGGAAGAAATGACAGGCTAGTTTCCTCACAATGACAAATATGCCCCATTCTCTGGAGATCCTTCATCTTGGTGGTTGGCATATCCAGACATCACAGAAGCAGGACCCCGGGCTCTGGTACAGTTCGAGATCGGCATCTGCCAGGAGCCCCTTGTCGTCTGTCTTTCTGTCTCTACTGTCTCCACAATTCAAGATGCAGCAAATAAAAAAGCTGAGATTCTTCCCAATGTCATTAGTGTTGGGGACTGATTTCATTCGTTATGCCTGTGTTGTTGTTATACATGTAACATATTCGACTGTGGGAATTTGAGATCATGGCGACGTGGTTACTCTGTGTTATTAAATATGCAGTCATAAAAGAGAAACTGTTGGCTCAGGAGGTTCATTAGTTTATAATTAATTCTGTGAATTGTATGGAATCTTAGTTACATCACGACTTTACTACAAATTTACCTCGGCTTCAACCTGTGACCTGACTGCTTTCAAGCTGAGGTTTGAAATGGCGAAGCGTCTGTAGGAGTTTCTTTTGTTTTCTTAATGCTTCATGTGTGTGTGTGTGTGTGTTTTCTCTCTCTCTCTCTCTCTCTCTCTTACAGGTGATTAACAATAGGCTAACCTTAGTGGAATTCGCTGTGTCTGCAAACTGGTTGATGCCTCTTGGTGGTTCCTCGTCCAAGTAGTGCAGTGCAGTGCAGTCCGTGTGGCCTTCTTCTTGACCACCCCGGATGCTTCGGCTAGACCGTGATGGTTGCACTCAAGGATAGTGTTTCGAGTTCTATGGAAAGTTAGGCCGTGTCGGGTAACAGGAAATGGGGGCACCGGAAACAGCAACGGCTGACCAAATGTTGCAGACATTAAAGAAACAGCTCTTACGTGAATTGTAATGTAGTTTTGAGTTGTTTGGCGAATAATCAAAAGCACGGTGTCAGGAAGGCTTTTAAGAGGATGTAGGGTGATAATGTGATGTTCCCCTCGGACTGTTCTCTCTCGCCGGTCGCTTTCGTTGACGGCACCTCAACTCCTCCTCCGGCCCTCCTGGTGTCACCCCACGAAAACCTCGAATACATTGCAACAGTGGACTGATGGATGGGTTAGGTTGATAAGATTCAAAAACTAATTCCAAACACTTGTTAAGACTTATACTTGCTCCGTCACATGGGGGCCGTCCGCTCCACGATTGGCATTAAAATTAAGAACCCTAAAACGCGAGTAAGATCCAGAGATGGGATAAATTTGCCTTTGGAAGGAGATAATTTAGACAATTAAGGAGAAGACCGAGAGAATGGAGATGTCAGGGACATTTCTCTTCCCACTAATCAAACAAATGACCCCACCCCATTTTTTAATTAAATGTTATAACTAATGATTGGATTAGGGCGGCGTTCTTTTGTTGTTTTTTGTTTTGGTCGGTCCGAAAATTGAAAAGGAGGGCAAACCACCGCCACATTTTCATATAACTTCGGTATTAAAAATAGTTGTTATACCAGGGTTGAATTAGTAATAAGGGCATCGAGGATTTACCTTGGGTCATAATTTTTGATAGACCTGACTTAATTATAATATGTAACGAGTTTTAATAGTACAAATCCTTTTAACCACCGTAACATAAACTTTCTATGTATTATAGAAATAAAAGAAAAACTTTTATACATATAAAACTTGCGATCTGTCTCATCACCCTAACCTAAAGTCAAGAAGGCCGACAAAGAATCGATTGGGCGGTGGGAGAAGGAACATTATAGAGTCACGTGCATAAGAAAATTGCTATAATCTCAGGAAACTTGGCGTTGACAAATTTACGGTCCAAATCAAATAAACAAAAATGACCGCGGAATTTAAATAATAATAACAATAATTGGATGACGACGGATCAGCCGGTGGTGTTTTCTCCACATTTTTCACCCAGCCGTAAATCGGAATACTCTCTCTCTAATGCGTCGTCACCTTTTTTTTTTTAAATTATAATCTTTTTTTTTTCTTTTGCAAACTCTCTTCTTTAACTACTACCACAAATCATATAAACAAATCGAGTGGTCGGTCCTTTTTTGGACCTTTCCTCTTTTAATTTAAAAAAAAAAAAACGATCATTTTCAAGACAATCAATCGCACCGTCCCTCCAATCGTTTTGAAAAATTGGCTTTTGGTCGACCAAAAGTGTGTTGTCACAGCAGCGGCGGTTCATTACACACACACACACACACAAAAAAACATACAGTGATTCCGACAAGTATGGTAAGGTAATAATACCTGGAGTTTTTGTATTACTGGTTGATTGATTGTGTTTAAGTACGAGTTCTTCCTTTTGGACTATAAAAACACCCCGGTTTCGCTCCGTTTATGCACCCAAAGGAGCAGCAAAGCACCACATTACACGGGAGGAGAGTAGTACAAGGGAAGTTTCTTAGCCCCCACTAGAGCTTCCTAGCGATCACCAGAACACCAAAAGGGATCGTACCAAAATGCCCATCTCTAGGATCGCCGTCGGATCCCCTGCCGAGATCGGACAGGCCGATACCCTCAAGGCGGGCCTCGCCGAGTTCATTTCCGTTCTGATTTTCGTTTTCGCCGGGGAAGGCTCGGGCATGGCTTTCAGTTAAGCACCATTTCTTTACTCTTGTTAGCTCCCTCAGTCTGTGTAATGGTTTTGTTGAACGTTGACAAGTAATGGGAGGCCGCTTTTTTACAGACAAGCTCACGGACGACGGGTCCACGACGCCCGCTGGGCTGGTGGCCGCGGCTCTGGCTCATGGTTTTGCGCTGTTTGTGGCGGTCTCGGTGGGGACTAACATATCGGGCGGACACGTTAACCCCGCGGTCACGTTCGGCGCGTTCGTCGGTGGACATATCACGCTGGCCAGGAGCGTCGTTTACTGGGTTTCCCAGCTGTTGGGATCCGTGGTAGCCTGCTTGCTCCTCAAGTTCTCCACTGGCGGGCTGGTACGATCCTGAAACATCTGACACAATCCTTAAAAAAATTCTGCAGCCGGCCAACTTTAGTTTGACTCTCTCATTACACGTTTTTTCGAGAAGACGACCTCCGCTTTCTCGCTCTCGTCCGGCGTCACGGTGTGGAACGCTTTGGTCTTCGAGATCGTAATGACCTTCGGGCTGGTGTACACCGTGTATGCGACCGCAGTCGACCCCAAGAAGGGTAACATCGGGATCGTGGCGCCCCTGGCGATCGGATTCATCGTGGGTGCGAACATCCTGGCAGGGGGAGCATTCGACGGCGCATCCATGAACCCGGCCGTGTCATTCGGTCCGGCAGTCGTGAGCTGGTCCTGGGACAGCCACTGGGTGTACTGGCTGGGGCCGTTCCTCGGGGCAGGGATCGCAGCTGTCGTGTACGAGGTCTTTTTTATTAACCCGAGCACCCACGAGCAGCTCCCGACCACCGAGTACTGAATGGAATGCGGATGAACTGGGCGGATGTGGTTGGGGTGGGGTTGGTCTTGTGTCTCCTGTGTGATCATTCCATGGCTTGGAACTGTAATTTCCCGTTCCCTTGCTTGGTACGTCCAATTACCAAAAAGAACGACTTCTTTCCTTTAACCCTTCCGAAAGGGGCCTCGTCGTTTATGGTTTTTTCAGGCCCAATAGGCCCAAATCCAAAACAAAACCGAACCGCCGGATTTGGTAACATGCAGGTGGTCCATCATGTAATATCATTTCATCTGCTTTATTTAATTCAGCATGGGTCAACCCAGGTGACCGATTCAAACACCAACCCACCCTACCTCCAGTTCCATCCACCACCCTCCCCCCCCCCCCCCCCCCCCAAAACAAGAAAAAGATGAAAACCCATGTTTTTCTATGCTAATGGGTCACGAAGAATTTCATTTATTTTTCCTCTGGGTCGAAATTTAATCCAGAAACAGAGCGCCAGATTTGGTTTTTCCACTTTTGCAGAAGTATATCCTTTTGGTAGGTGAGTTTCATTACAGCAGCTGCAAACCCATCCCATCCCATCCTACTCCCAGAATCCATCTCTTTCGGCTTTCCCCATGTCCTACTAAATTTCTTTCTTTCCTTTTCTTTTGTTGAAACCGAATTTTAAATACATATATGTATATACCAAGACTTTGGTATTGTATAATATTCCTGCTCTCCTCGGTTTCTCCATATTAATGTCTATCCTCCTCTTCTTTTAGACATTGTTTTTTCCCCTATAATTATACGAAGTATTGGGTTCTCCTCTCTTCTTGCATGCCACGAAGCTCTCGTCTGAAATTACGACTGACTTCCCGTAAGTTTCCTTGCATTCGTATGACGGCAATATGTTCTCCTTTCCAATTATGTTTTTGACGGTCCGACGATGCAGATTTCTCCCTTCTCCTCCTCCTCTTCTTTTTTTTGGGTTTTATTATTATTTTCGTCTAGAGTGATTGTGATGATTTATGGGTAATCTTTCAATGGCGGGGCAGGTGTTTGAGAGGGGGGGTTTCCGACGAGGGGAGTCTGAATTGGGTGGAGGGAGGGGAGGAGTGATGGGTCAAGCCAGAGGTGGTGGGTCAATAACAAGAGGAGGAAGAGCGAGGACAAGAAGGAGGCGATTGATGCCGCTTCTGGGCATTCCTTGTCCAAGGGTCGGGACATGGGCTGGTGGACCGAGTTCACCCAGAGATGCAATGGTAAAGAATGCACTTGCTCTTTGATGTTCCCCTTCCCGTGTGCTTAGTTTGAACTTTGGGGGGGAGTTGTCTTGCTTTAGTTGTGTGCTGGTTCGGTCTTTGTTCTGATCCTCTCTTCATGTGGTTGTTGACTGAGATCTGGGTGAGCCGAATTCGACCGTCCAAAGATCTTTAATGCAAACTGTTGACACTACGGAATATTTTGGGCCTATGCTAAGTCTATAAGCCCAGAAAGGTGGTCCTAAGTCTACAGCCCGACGTGGGATGCAGGCCTGAGCTAAGTCTATAGCCTGCGCCAACATGTTGGCACTACGGAATGTCTTGGGCCTGAGCTAAGTCTACGGCCTGCATCAACACACGCTCACACGATCCCAACACATAACTCAGAAAATCAGAAGGATATTTTAAAACAAACTCCGAGATTCTTGGAGAGAAGTTAAGATCGAGCCACGATTTGAAGAATCATTGTGAGGACCTGTGAAGCGTGTAGGACAAGTAAGATTCAGTATAAAAGAAACAGATCCCCCTTAGGAAAAGGCACGATCAATCAGCCAAACACAGATTTGCATTGCTCGTCACCCTTAGATTTTAGTAGATACCTCGGCCTGGGTTATTTGGTCACTACCTTCAACACCAGAGTGAGCAACCGTAGCTTTGGTGATCTTCCTCCACCAGCACTTCCACCGTCCCGGCGAGCAACCGTAATCGGGGCAACAACCCTCCGCCAGCACTTCCACCGTCCCGGCGAGCAACCGTAACCGGGGCAACAACCCTCCGCCAGCACTTCCACCTTCCCGGCGAGTAACCGTAACCGGGGCAACAACCCTCCACCAGCACTTCTACCGTCACACAAGTCTACGGCGCAGCGCACTGTAGCAAGTCTACGACGTCAACAGCGAGTCTACGACGCCTACGTCAACCATTTCACCCCTCTTTTCGTTCATTTTTATGGCTGTAAGATTCTAATTTCTCTTTCGAAACTCCGAATTTGTACAGTCATATTATTTATCATTAAAATTCATCTTTCTGGCGACCACATACATTTCCCTGTGAGTCCAATTGTCAAAAATTTCCGACGTGGTCCATTTCCAACGCGAACACAAACCACGTGGATGCTAGAATTGTAAACCCCCGCGACTTGGAACAAGTAACAATATGATCTTCTCCGCTGCGTCTTGTTTTCAAAGTGCGATTTGAGTGGATGGATAGCTCTATGAGTAGGAAATGCATAAGGGGCAGTTTACAATCCATTTGGTGGAAACTTGTTGTGGATTATGAACAACAATCTGGTGTATAGGTTAACGAAGTCGGACTTATTTATGTTGCAGCACCGGGAATGCGTCCTTTGAGTAGCAACGTTGTCTAGAAGTGCTGTGTTTGCTGAGTTCTGTCTGATGCAAATTTAGAAGGAAGTATTGAAATTAGGTGTCGATCTTCTTGACACGAGTGGGGCCTTCCAGAGTGTTCGGATTGTTATTGGCAAAGAAAAACAGATTAGTTGCAGCTTTTTTTGGATATAACATGCCACAAGAGCAATTCGATGCCACGGAATTTGGGGTTGGTCTCATAAATGGCGTATGAAATGGTGGCTCATTCAACTTGTTCGAAGAGCACAAGGAATGCTTTGCATTGAGACGATCTTGATAGTTTGATGGGTGCATGCGATTCAAAATTCACGATTCCTGTTTTCCAGGTTTTCCCCTGCCCTTGAAGGGGCTCGACAGTTTCAAATCCACCCTCGGAATTTCGAGGAAAACCTTTGACTACGTTCACTTGCTCGTCAAGGACGACCTTATGTCGACGACGGGAAATTTTGTGTTCAGCAATGGTGTCAGCGTATCCATAGACGATCAACTCGATATAGCACTGAGAAGGCTAAGCACGGGTGACTCCCTCATAACCACGGGGGATTTCTTCAGCGTGGGCCACTCAACGGTCTTCCAAGTCACCTGGCGTTTCATCGAAGCTATGGAGGAAAGGGCGCTACATCACCTGAAATGGCCCTCCAGTGAGGAGCAAATTCAAAGCATAAAGTCCAAGTTTGAGAAGCTGAGTGGCCTCCCATATTGCTGTGGCACTGTCGATCTTACCCACATAGTCATGAACTTGCCTACGGCGGATCCCGACACTGTCCCCTGGGTCGACGAGCATGAACGTTACAGCATGGTCTTGCAAGCGATAGTCGATCCTGAGATGAGGTTCCTGGACATTGTCACCGGCTGGCCTGGAAGAATGACCGAGTACATGGTCTTCAAGTCCTCGTGCTTTGACCAACTCTGTGAGAACGAGGAGCTGTTGGGTGAAGAAAGCACGCTTGCGGATGGGACGAGCCTAAGGGAGTACATCGTTGGGGACTCGGGGTACCCTTTGCTCCCGTACCTCATCACTCCCTATCATGGGAAGGAAGTTGCCGAGTCGGGGATGAGTCAATCAAACGTCATGGGGCCGCAGTCCTGGTAGTGCAAATGGCGCTGGCAACATTGAAGGACAACTGGAGGATAATCAAGGGAGTGATGTGGAGACCGGACAGGCATAGGTTGTCGAGGGTGTTCCTGGTCTGCTGCTTGCTCCACAACATCAGCATTGACACAGACACCGATGACGAGCGCGACCTCAACGGTGACCGGAGCGGCACGCCCTATATCCACGACCCCGGATACCACCACCAACCGTGTCGCGTGACCGACTCCAGGGGTGAATCTCTGAGGGAGAAACTGTGTTCGATCTCTAAGGGAGAATCCGTGGCCGACCTTGAGATTTAGCGTTCATTCTTTAAAGTTTCGCGTAATTCAATTGGTTGGAAGAGTAAATTTTTTCCCTGCCGAATGAATGAATCGATGAATACGGCTGCAATTGCGAGCTTTCAGTCCCATCAATTACTAATATCATCATCTTCTTCTTCTTCTTCCTCGGCATCATCTTCTTCTTCACTGTCGTTTTTGTTCTCGCTTTGCCCCGCGGGAGGGGGGGGGGGGGACGAGACTCTGTCCGCCAAAACAATATGGTAAGTCCCTTCATCCTTCTCTTCTGTTGCCCTAATCGACGGCCCTTGTTGATTTCGGCCAGTCCTTTCCTCAGGAGGGGAGTTATGCGCTGGCGAGGGTTGTTGCTGGAGATCCTGCAATCGGTAGTTCTTCCTCCGGCGACCCTGTTGGATCCGTTTCGCCTCCTGGGGAGAAGCCAGACGCACACCCTACGACTGGCCGTCCTATTTCTGGGGTTTTGCCTTCCGGCGTTGTTGCTCCTTGGGAGGGCTTTACCGGCTTCCCATCGATCCCAAACCAGAGCTTGGATAAATTACTTGAACCTGCGAACGTGCATTCCATTAACTTTGATGGAGGAAAGGGTGATCATTTTGCGGACGGTGATGACATTGCCGTCGGCTTGTCTGTGTCCCACTGTGGGGAACAACCCGAAACATGCCTCAGCTTCACCAGGATCAAAAGGTTGAGAGTTGATCAGGATGGGGATTCCGGTGGTTTGCTCCGTGGCTCCGAAAGTGACCAGGCAAATGAGACGGGTTTCCCGCGAACATGGGACAGGACTGTCAATGATGCCAGTTTCTTGATCCGGGACTACGAGGAAGAGGAGCAAATCCATGTTGGGACTGTGGACTCAAGTTATGACCATGAAGCTGTTAATGTCATCTCGGTTGCGGGACCTTACAAGGGAGAAGTCGGGGTGCTTTCTTTTGGTATTTATAATGGTGAAGAAGGTTCGGCTATCCCCGTGGGTCGGCAGCTTTGCAACCTGGATGAATCTTATGTTCAGCTCCCACAGATTAAGCAAATTGACGGTGAGAATTCTCTTGATCCAGTTCCCATGACTCGGATGATCAAGCCCAGGAGTAACACTGGTAGCAAGAATAAGCCCGAATCAAAACATCTTAAAAAGGAATCCTTAAACCATTTCCCTTCCAGTGTGCGGAACCTGATATGTACCGGCATTCTTGATGGGGTGCCAGTGAAGTATGTTTCATCCTCACGGGAGGTAAATTCTCTTGACAATCAGCTTCCATTTTTCGTGCTTCTGCCTGTTTTTATGGTTTTGATCCGTGTAGGAACTCCGAGGCGTGGTTAAGGGATCTGGATATCTTTGCGGCTGCCAGACATGCAACTTCACAAAGGTAAGCGTCGTCGTTGCTTTTGCGTCTGTAAGCCTCAAGTCCTCGGGGCTGCTCTCCTGACTTAAATCTTCTTTCCCAGGTCCTTAGCGCATTTGAGTTTGAAAAACATGCTGGGTGCAAAACAAAGCATCCAAACAACCATATATTCTTTGAGAATGGAAAGACAATCTATCAGATAGTACAAGAACTGCGGAGTACTCCGGAAGATATGCTGTTCGATACTGTGCAGAGCGTGTTTGGCGCGCCGATTAACGAAAAATCTTTTCGCGTCTGGAAAGGTAACATCACCCTTCGGGCCTTTTGCTGCAGCATTAATTTTGTTTCATTTCTGATGTATGAGCTTACTTAACCTTGTGTGTTCTAGAATCTTATCTAGCTGCTACCCGGGAGTTGCGGCGCATTTACGGGAAGGAGATGAACACATGAGATATTTGGCAGTCTTGTACATAGAAGTATATGATTTTTATGATCACATGCTTAGTACCTCACTGTCTAGAGTTGGAGGCCAAGTTTATTATTGAGGTCTATGCTCATCTCGGTCGCGGCCGGGACGGCCGGGACATATCCACTCGGGTGGTTGTTGTAAAGCTACGTGAGCACATGTATACTTGTCTTTTCATTGTGTACCGGTTCTTTAATCTGCTATGATCTTTTCCATGCCTGATTATTTCCAAATAGACCACCTTTCCACATCCAATCTCATATTAGAAACATTATGCAGTTGAAATCATTACAAGACCTTGATCTTTAATCACAATTAGTTTGTTCCTTTGCCAACTGGTTCCCATGGCTTTTACAGCAAGGTTTCCGTTAGAAAACCAGCTCTGGCATCTCATGATCCGCAGCAAGAAGATCTTGGCGCTGCTGCCGCTGCCTGGTCTGGCTGGTTAATTCTAATGGCAGCAGATGGCTGCAAAAGAACATGTAAGTCCAAATGTTATCATGACCAGGGACCCTCGAGTTAACAATGATAGAGTGGATATTTGAGGATACCTCGGCCTTAGTTTCAGTGTCAGAAAGCCTCTGCTTTATATCCCGCGCAATCGAAAAGAAGACTTGCTCCACGTTAAGATTAGTTTTCGCGCTCTGTTGCAGCATATCTTTCATTAGCCAGCTAACTTTTGGATTAGCAATAAACAGCAGTTTAACTTCTCAACTTACAGTCTCAAAGAATTGGATTCCGTACTCATCAGCTAGTGCTTGGCCCTTGGAAGTAGGCACCACCTGAGAGGCGGATAAGAAAATGTAGGGTCATCAGAATTGTTTTCCACTTCAGAATTTTCATCGACTAATCCTTGGGTTCCAGTTAGCAAGGGGGATCAGGAGGGTGGGGGCACTGCGAATCCTTTTGAATGAGTCCTCCTCTTCAGACAAATGCCAACTTTATGTAGCCCAAACAATGAGCGAATGTATGCAAGTCTCACCAACAGAGAGAACATGTCTTACCCTTTTGCTTTCATCCATATCAGCCTTGTTGCCGACCAGAATCTTGTTAACATTATCCGATGCATGTTGCTCAATGTTGCGAATCCAGTTCCTTATGTCTGGGAAGAGAAGCATATTAAGATATGTTAACTGCATATATTATATCAGCCTTGTGCTCCCACCTTAAAGCAGTAGATAAGAATACGGAGATTACTGTTGAAGGATGATTCGTCGGTAACATCATACACGAGCAGTATGCCCATTGCACCACGATAGTAGGCTAACAGGGTCAAAGAAGAGGACAACAGCAGGAACAGTTAGTAGTAGAACACCCAGAACACCCAATCAGCTTCCGTAATCATATACAAGCTTCCCCGACCAGCTTGGTCCGTTAGAACTGAAATCACCTGTCGTGATGGTCCTAAACCGCTCCTGACCAGCTGTATCCCATATCTGAAGCTTGATTCTTTTCCCATCGAGCTCTATGGTCCTGATCTTGAAGTCTATACTGCAAAAGAAGAAAACACGTGGAAGCGTTCTCACAGCCATATAATTAAACCAGATTCACGAAGCACCCAAATCCTAGAGAATCATACCCAATCGTGGTGATAAAGCTCGTGGTGAATGAACCATCAGAGAAACGCAACAGAAGGCAACTCTTCCCCACACCTGCCAGAATAACTCGCGATAAATAAGAGCATAGTGTGAAATTACCATGACCAGAATAACCAATAGGAAGTTGATTTTGAGAATCGATCCAGAAAGACTCTCCACTCATGGCCAGTTTATACTAGCTCTATCCTAGGCGACCACGGCGAGTTCCTAACATCGGGAGAAAGTATCGAATCGACAAGCATGTACACGGTCTGGATTCCCCTGAGGAATTCAAGCAAATCCCTAGGGAACTAACCGCACGCGACAAACAAATCAAACGACGTCAATAACTGAAAGAAAAAAAAAAAGAAGAAAACAGAAAGAGAGGAAAGATCAAGAAGAATTGAAGAGGGGAAAGGGGTTAATACCGCTGTCGCCAATCAGGAGGAGCTTGATGAGGTAATCGTAATCCGCCCTCGCCCTTGCCGGAGGGGCCGCCATTCTTTCTTTTTTTTTTTCTTAAAAAAAAAAATAAAGAACCCCCTTTCTTACCAACACAACATCTTCACCAGCCCAAAACGCAGGCGATGGAATCAGCAGAATTTCACATAAAAACCAAAAGAAAGGAAGGCAGTAAAGAGGTGGTTTTCTGTACCGGAAGAGGAAGAACGGCCTGGATCTCGTTTCCTCCGCCTAAACGATCGCGGCGGCGAGGCAATCCCCCCGCCGAACGAGGTTTGAGACGGGGGAGTTAATGCTCGGCTCCCCTTCCCTCCTTCCGGCCTCTCCCTCCCTCCCTCCTCTGTTTCTTTTTCTTAATTAAGAAGGCGGGGGAGGGGGGGTGCTGGTGGTGGGTTGTCTTGTTTTCGTGGGGTTGTTTCCATCTCTCCTCTCTTTCTTATTCTTATCATTAATCATTGTTTCGTTATGATTGCCTCGTCTCCTTGCTAAATTTTACGTACATTTACTGACGCCAGATGTAAAATACTTTTTGGAGTTTTGTTCCAATTTAACCTTAATTTATAAAATAATTCGCGAAATAACCTCGTCAATTTCGAAATTCCGCAAATAACCTCGTAAAATCGGTCTTAGAAAGGCCGACCTCAAATTCTTAAAGAAGTCGGCCTTATCAAATAAAAAAAAACAAATCCCCCAAATCCCCCACAATCCCCCGTTTCCTTGTTTTTTTTTTCCTATTCAGTGAAAGTCGGCTTTTCAAAGGCCGACTATTTTAAGGAATTAAAGTCGGCCTTTCAAAGACCGATTTTACAAGGTTATTTTACGAATTTCCAAACTGATAAGGTCATTTCACGAATTATTTTGAAAAACAAGGTTAAATTGGAACAAAGCTCAAACTTTTAGTACAACCTTTGATCTTGACGTGAAAACCAAATGAATAAACTAGAAATCTTCATTTCGACTAAGTCAAGACAAAAACTGAAAAAGTAGGGTAAATTATCGATATTTAGCCTCAACTATTGGTTAACTTTACGTTTTGTCATATCGTTTAAAAATTTCTGAATTTGGCCTTATTTTAATTTTAATTTTCGATTTGGCCTTATTCGTAACGGACGTTAGAGGAGCCGACGTGTCACTAACGTCCCTTTTTCTCTTCCTACGTGGATCCTAATATAATATTTTTTTACCTACGTGGACAATAATTAATAAAATAAACATTTCTTTTTACCTCAGACACCACAAGGGGACGTCTCCCCTCTTCCACTCCCTCCTCCCCCACCATTCCCCCTCTGCCTCTTTCTTGTGACGGACCACCTACATGTGCGCATCATTCGTCGGATGATTCTTCCTTCACCATCCCGGGAAGAAAGGGGGAAAAAGGGACGAGGGAATGGGGGGAGACGAGGAGAGGGAGGGAGACGAAGGGTAGGGACGAGGGGGATTTGGAAATGGGGAGCGAGAGAGACGAGGGGATTGGAGATTTCGAGGGGGGAAGAGGGGGAGGGGATTCCCAAAGGGGGGAGAAGAGGGGAAAAAGGGATTCGCAGAGGGGGAGGGGGAGGGAGTGGGTGCAGGGGGCCAGGGACTGGGAGAGGGGAAGGGAGTGGGTGTGAGGGCAGGGGGGAGGGGGATGGAGTGAGTGCAGGGGGGTCGGGGGAGGGGGAGGGAGTGGGTGCAGGAGGGGCGGGGAGTGGGTGTTGGGGCGAGGGGCAGGGGGGGCAGGGGGGAGGGGGCGGGAGTGGGTGTGGAGGCAGAGGGATGGGCGGGGAGTGGGTGTGGTGGCGAGGGGGAGGGGGAGGGGGGTCGTGGGTGTGGAGGCAGGGGGAGGGGGGTGGGGCGGGGAGTGGGTGTGGTGGCGTGGAGGAAACGACGGGAAGATTATAGATCATGTAGGCATAATTTATACACGTCAGAAGACTACGTAGACATAATATTACAGACGTTAGTGACACGTCGGCTCCTCCTAACGTCCGTTACGAATAAGGTCAAATCGAAAAGTAAAATTGAAATTAGGCCAAATTCAAAAATTTTTAAACGATATGACAAAACGTAAAGTTGGGCAATAGTTGGGGCTAAATATCGATAATTTGCCAAAAAGTAATTAAGGAATTAATGCTTACGTCATTATACGCGTGAGCAATAAGGGAAGGGCGAGGGCTGAAACTGATTAGGCCCAATTCCTTCCCGGCCCATCCATCCCCTTCGTTGCCACGTCGACCATCCCGCCCTTTTTTCTCAAAGCAATCCCAATCTCATCCGTTCAATTTATCCAACGATCTCCGTGTGGCCTCCAGAAGCCAATCAGAATCCACCCGTCGGGTTCTTGGTCCTCTCTTGCGCAGTTGGTATGTCTCTTTCGATTCGCTTTATGCTAGGAATTCGGTAATCGATGGCCCCCACGGCGGAGAAGAAGCCCACAGAGGAGAAGAAGTCGACGATGGCTGACAAGGCTCCGGCGGAGAAGAAGCTCAAGCGGGGATGAAGCTCCTCAAGGAGGGGGGGGGGTGACGAGTTAAATAAATACAGTCGTTATACATTTTGCCGGTTACATCTGTCATACTTTCATTATGTGATTCTGGGCCATAGTCCGACGTCCATCTCCACCGTAATAAATGAATGAGAAAAAGGAGCACCACTTTATATGTTATAGGATGATGTAATCTCAAAATATTATCCTCTTGTGATTCCATTTAATGGATTATTATCATACCCCGAATTCAGTATTACTGATAGATCACATAATACCACATATCATATATATATATATATAACTAATAGTATTCCATACAAATATTTTTCACATCCTTCCCCTAGCTTGACTCATTTAAAATATTACTCCCACCAACTCCACCCCTCATTTATAAAACAATCTTCGTCTTCCTCTTCCTCTTTTTCATGATTCGCTGAGGTTGATTATTAATTGCTTGTGCTAATTGTCCGATTTGGGCCTCCAAACTCCGTAGTGAAGCCGATTGGTACTACAAATGAATGTCGATTTTAGAAATATATTTGACCAATAGTTCTTCAATACCTGACATTTTTTCTTGCGGTTATGACTTTTGGTGTTGAAGTCCCGGTGGATGAGTAGGTTTTGCTGATTGGTGATTTCCCCACGAGAAGTTCGGGTGATTCTTCCATCCCGAATTGTAAGTATTCGAGAAGGGGTTGTTCTTCGAGTTGGCTCCCAAATAGTTAGCTGACTCAGTACCAATGAAGCATTGACCAGGAGCATGATTTTCTCCACACCTCTCACAAGGATAATGAATGGGATGACTAGGATCCTTTAGTGCATTCAGTTCCCAAGTTAATACATCCACTTTAGCATTTAGGGCAGCAACTTCATCAACTGAATGTATTCGAGCTACTCCTTGGGTACGCGATACTCTATGACCGTTATTAGCCATCTGCTCGAATAGATCCAGTGCTTCCTCTGGCTGCTTGTTTAATATTGTTCCCCCAGCAGCTGCATCTATCGTTAAGCGAAGTGCATCTGTTACTCCATCATAAAAGATTTTCACCAACATCCATTGAGGTATCTCGTGATGTGGGCACACTTGTAGAAATTCCTTGAATCTCTCCCAAGCCTCATAAAGTGACTCTGTTCCATGTTGTTGAAACGAAGTGATGTCATTCCGCATCTTAATGGTCTTGCTGAGTGGGAAATACTTTGATAGGAATTTTCCGGACATATCTTCCCAGTTTGTGATGGACCCTTCTGGCAAAGAATCAAGCCATGTTCATGCCTTGTCCCTCAACGAGAATGGAAAGAGTCCCATCCAAATGGCCTCGCTCGATACTCCATTGTAGCGGAAAGTGTCGCAAATTTCTAGAAAGTTGGTGATATGCTCATGTGGATCCTCCGATGGAGATCCCCCGAAACTTGAATTTTGTAACATAGTGATGACTGCCAGCTTGATTTCAAATGTGTTGGCTTGGATAGTCGGCTTCACTATGCTAGAGCGTTCATGCACATGGGGCTGGGCATAATCACGCATGATTCTCGATTTAACTTCTTGATTGTTGTTCTCCATTGTTTGTTGGCGTGTGGCTTCCTTTTGCTCTCTTAGCCGTAACCGAAAGGTTCTTTCTATTTCTAGACTAAAAGGAGCCACTTCACTACTGCACATGCAACGTCAAGATTTTTTCTGCAAATAAATCGAAAATCAAGATTAAAATTGAATTTTAAAGAAAAATAATAATTGAACTAATAGAGATCCGATTAAAATTAATATTGGCTGAAAATCTAGAAAACAGTACCCGGCAGCGGCGCCAAAAACTTGTCACGTCAGAAAAGGTATTCACCACGCAAGTGCACGCGATCGTACAAGTAATAGAGTGAGTGTAAGTAAGATATCGTTCCCACGAAGATTGATATGAACTTCTACCAAGTATTAAAACACGCAAAACCTCTGTCATTCAACTAATCGAGTTGAGAAACAATTAAACTAAGTGCAAAGCTAAAGAAAGCGAAAATTCAACCGAATTAAAATTCAAATGAGAAAACACCTAGGGCGATGATTTCACCTGACAATTAATCGCAAGTCATATCTCAATCAACACACTTAAGATGATCTGATTGATAATCTGGAATTCGATTATCTCCTTACGCCCCTCCCGAGGTCATAAGAACATACATCTTTGTAAATAGTAACCACTCTATTCCTAGGTAGATTAACTATCGAGTGCCCCTTAAGAATCAATTCCAATTCGATTACCTAAGACAATTAGGTATATTCCTATCCCGCTTGTTATTAATTCCGTCTTCCGACCCAGATTAACCTAGGTTACTCCTATTCCCGTGCTTAATCAAGGATTCCCCTTCCGAGTTCACCTAAATTCACCATTCAATCCTATTGGTGATCATACAATAAGAAAGCATTAAGAATGAATAGGAATAATCAAACATAAATCATCCAAGGGTGTCGAAGGAGATAACCTCTTGGCTAATTGTCAAGATCCATCTTAACCCTAGACAAAGAAAATTTGTTCATAACGAAAGTAAACGAAGACATCAATTCAATCTTAAACATCGCAAACAACATAAAGAAAAGCTAAAAGAAAAATAATCGATGAAGTCTCCGTCGACGGCTCCTTGTCACCGAAGCCTCCTAGGTCGTCTACCCCTTAAAGAGATAGTCGAAGGTCTTTTTATAGTTCTAAGGAAATGACCCTAGAAGATCTTGAGAATCTTGGAAATAAAATATTATCTCCAGCGTCGGTGCAGCTGCACCGACTGTTCGATCCGCCCCTTCGCTGCAGCAGCCCTGAACAGTGGTGCAGCCGCACCTACTTCTCTGTCCCCTGTCCTTCCCATCTGTGCAACTGCACTGAACTCCGTTGCAGCCGCACCAACCATCCAGATCCAGCTTATTCATGGCTCCTCCTTCCATCTCCTCTTATTTTAACTACCAACATGTAGTATGTGGAAGTGAGGAGACATTAAAGAAACCAAAATACCTAACAATTAAACGACTAAAGTGCCTAAAACTAACAAAAATCAAGTCTAAAACATGATCCCTTAACTCTATTTTCATAGAGTTATCAATGGCCCAACTAGGTATGTTGTCTGCTGTAGAATGGTCGACCACGGATAGGCTCGTTGCAAGGAGCATTAGGGATATGATCATGCCCATTACACTTCAATAGCAACGGCCTTCGTTCAAATTGGTCCAGGGAGGATGTCGCGATGAGGATGTGAGCACCTTGACAAACCCAACGGCGACGTTTACGAGCAGCTTCTGATTGGGAGTCTTGATGCCAGCTTTCTTGGAATTTTATGCAAATAGCTACAATCAGAACGTGGTGGGCGGTCGGAAGTGGGGAGAGATGAATCACGCTCTGGACACCCTTGCTGTGGCTCTTCTTGATGTTGACCTGGACCACGTTGCCATCACCTTCAGGTGTTATCCTAGCAGCTTCCTTGATGTCAATGAGGCGATGGAGATTCAGATGTTCCCAAGAAGACAAATTTTGGTTCCTTGAGGAGGCCTTGCATCACCAGTGAAAGAGGATATTCAGGCAAGGCGATGACGCAAAGGGAAAGAAGTACAGGAAAAATAAAAGGACCTAAGGTTTTACGAATTATAGAAATTAATCATATTATAATAAATAATGTTGTTCGTACTAAAATATTATTAAAGGTTATTTTTACCATTTATTCTAACTAGTTGCAACTAACATGTGTAGAATCTCTGTTAACCTATAAAAGGTGGAAAACTAGTTAAATGGCTAAAAGCAACACTCTAAAACAATATTCTTTGAATATATGACTGTCTTTTCTGTTTAATTCTAAACATATTCTAACTTGCGACTCCGACACTTACGGTTGAACCCTAGTTATATAAGGATTTATTTCTCATTCGCAAACCGGCACGGAAACATGAAGTTTTCTACTCCTTCCCGTACCGTGCGAACACTTTCAGTTCACGAATTTATTTTCCCTTTCTTTCGTGCTTATGGATTACTCATCCGAGCACACTTCCCTGGCGGTCAACTCCTTCCACGAGACATTCTGGGCCTTATTTTGCCCGACTGACCAGCCTTGAAGGCATGTAACGTAAATACTTTCCAGGGATAAAACTCTTAATTCGATTACCCCTCAATTTTCATCATTTCCATCCCTAATTTTCGGGACCACCTCATTACTACTCATTCCGTTTTCTTGCTCGTCATCATATCCCTCCCTTTCGGGAGTAATTCCTTCCAATACGGCCAGCCAAGGCACTCAAGAATCCGCTTTAGCCCCATTCTAATATTCACATTCACTATTTACTAGCGATAGCACAAGCAACTTATGCAATACTTAATAATTTGACAAAGAACAACCCACTTCACGTTTCTATTTTTAAACACTTCCTCTATTTCCTCCACGGAGAACTACACACCATCCTAAAACTTAAGAGTTGTCGTGGCCTCCACACTAAAGGACCTCCAAGAGACAAAAATATTTCCTTAATTTCCCGAGGCAAGGCTGCCTCTCCCCCTTCCGTCGTTCCGCATACCAAATACTCATGCACACCACAATGCAATAATATCAAGGCAACAATTATATGGCCGTACAAGGTTCAGGGAAGGAAGAAGGCAAAGGAACATACCTTGCTCTCCTTCACAACAAAGCCTCGTAAGTTCTCTCCGCCTTTGAACGATTTCGTCACGAGACACGTTACCCTTTAAGCTCCTCCTCCGAATCTCCACCCAACAACGTGCTTTCTTCTGGGGGTGCTCCACCTCGATCTGACCCGGTTTTCTTCCTCCTTTGTTTCCTCTTCCTCTTTTATTTCCTTCAAATCATTTTCCCCTCGAGTCCCTTGAGAAGACAAGACCAGAGATTTAATTTTAATTCCTCCCTACATGTCATTCGTCTCCCCCCAAGTGTGGTTTGGAATCACCCATTTATTTATATTTTAAAGCTTCCGACTAAAACTTCCCACCTCTTAATAAGAATGATCCAATGGTGAAATTTAAGCCAAATTTAATTGGTTCAAGGAAAATCAAGGGTGAGGATTTTGTTGGCCAAATTCAACTTCTTTTCTCCTCTTTTTCTTGGCCAAATTCAAATTGATTCCATTCTAATGTAAGTGTTCACTAATAATACCCTTCAAAACACTTTTAAAGATTGCATTTTACATATCCAGATTTACAAAATTTCGGTTCATTACATCCTTCCCTTCTTAGGGAATTTCGTCCCCGAAATCGTACTCCTTAAACAAGGAAGGATATTTGTTCCTCGTCTCCACTTCTCGCTCCCAAGTTTGTTGTTCTCTTCCAGCTCCACTCCAAAGCACTTCTACCAACGATACCGTTTTACCCGCAACACTCGTTCGCTCCGATTGATGATTCTTGTCGGTTGTGCTGTTACACTCATGTTGTCGTTCACTACCACCTATGTCGTCTCCACTCGTGAGTCTGGATCCGGTGCATACTTCCTTAGCATCGAGACGTGAAATACATCATGGCAATGAGAGAGTTCAGGCGGCACTGCCACGCGATAAGCCGCTCTTCTAATTCACTCAGTGATTTTATACAGCCCGATATACCTTGGGCTTAGTTTGTGTGCTTTCCTCGCCTTGTACATGGACTTATCAGCGACAATTTCAAGAATACCTCATTAGTAACTATAAACTCCAAGGGCCTTCTTCTTCGGTCAGCATAACTCTTCTGACGACTTTGTGCTATTTTCACTCGCTCCTTGACCGTAATCACTACATCAGAAGTCTCTCATATCAATTCAGGTCCATTAAACGCTCTTTCCTCGGTTCATTCCAACACAGGGGTGACCTACAACTTCTCCCATAGAGGGCTTCGAATGGTGCTATCCCTATACTCGTGTGATAGCTATTGTTATACGCAAATTCTACCAACGGTAGATGGTCGACCCAGCTTCCTTTTCACTCAAGCGCACATGCTCTAAGCATATCCTTTAATGTCTGGATAGTGCGTCCTGTTTGTCCGTCAGTCTGAGGATGGAAGGCCGTGCTGATCTGCAACATTGTATTCATTGCTTCTTGCAGGTTCTTCCACAATTTGGCCGTGAACCGCGGATCTCGATCTGAGGTGATGGTATGTGGTACACCGTGATATCTCACTATCTCCTTTATATATAACTTAGCCAACGTCTCCAACGACCAGTTAATCTGAATAGGGATAAAGTGCGCTGATTTCGTGTGTCTATCAACCACAACCCAAACCGAATCCATCTTCCGACCTCCTTTGGGCAAGTTCGTCACGAAGTCCATAGCTATATCCTCCCACTTCCATTTTGGCACCGGAAGTGGTTCTAATAGTCCTCCTGGTCGTTGATGTTCGATTTTCACTTGCTGGCAAGTCTTACAATAGTTCACGTACTTGGCTATATCTTTCTTCATTTTTGGCCACCAATAATCCTTACGCAAATTCCGGTACATTTTCGTAATGCCTGGATGCACACCCTACTTACTTTTATGCGCCTCATTCATCAATCTTCGCTTCACTTCCTTCAAATTCGAAATGCATACACGATCACGGAACTTTAACAACCCATCAGAAGTAAGTTTGAACTGGGTATACGTTTTCGTTTCGATCCCATCTCGCATCAATTTCAAATACTCATCTTGGGATTGTGCATCACGGATCATTGCCAACATCTCAGGCTCAACTTGCCCTCTGGCAACGCATAATTGTCCTTCAGGCTCCTCTAGGCGTAAATCTAGGTTGCTTAATTGTTCCACCATACGCAACTCTTCCATCCAGAGACACATAAGGGTGCAATGCTTCCTGCTCAAGGCATCTGCCGCTACGTTTGCCTTTCCAGGGCGGTAGTGTATAGTACAATCATAATCCTTCAGAAGTTCCATCCATCTATGTTGTCTCATATTTAGCTCTCGTTGTGTGAAGAGGTACTTCAGGCATTTGTGATCTGTATACACTTCAAATTTCTCTCCGTAAAGGTAAAGTCTCCACAATTTCAATGCAAATACAACAGCTGCGAACTCCAAATCGTGCGTCAAGTAATTCTCTTCATGTTTCTTCAACTGCCTAGAAGCATAAGCCATCACCTTTCCGTGCTGCATCAGAACACACCCCAATCCTCGTGCGCAAGCATCGCAGTACACCGAAAATCCTCCTGAGCCCTCCGGTATCGTCAATATCGGTGCGGTTATCAATCTGTGTTTTAACTCATCGAAACTTTGCTCGCACTTATCCGTCCATTCGAATTTAACCTCTTTTCTCGTTAATTTAGTTAAGGGAGCTACGATTCGTGAGAATCCCTCCACGAAACTATGAGTAACCGTAGTTCCGACAGCCAATCTCCACCAGCATTCCACCGTCAGGACGAGCAACCGTAGTCCCGGCAACCAACTCCGCCTTCGTTCCGCCACCAGGGTGAGCAACCGTAGTCTTGGTATCTACATCCGCCACTACCTTCGACCACACTCCGTTCACCAAGCCTCAGCAACGAGTCTCCGCCATCCAGGATCGCAAGTCTACAGCGCTCTGTTATCAAGTCTACGACGTCGCCGCCCAGATTCACAAGTCCATAGCACCCAGCGTCAAGTCTACGACGTCTCCATCGTCCAAATTTACCAGTCTACAGTGCCCCGCAGCAAGTCTACGACATTGCCTCACTATCCTCTTGGTCTGCAGCGCCAGCAGCAAGTCTACGACGTTGTCTACAACATTGCACCACCGTCCTTACTTTGTTTTTCATGGTAGTAAGCATTTTAATCTTATTGTAAGACCTCATTTATTAATTCAATCTATTTCTTTTACTTACTGGCGACCATATGTAAAGACCGTGTGAGTATTATATCCAAATATTTCCGACGTGATCCGTTCCGACGCGAACATGTTTTTGGGGACCACAGTGGGAGCACGAGAAAGCTTAAAGTCAACAGATGGCAAAGAGTACCAGGAGTGGAGCTAATCGCGACCCTCCACCTCCATTAGATGGAGACGGTCAGTTTATAGCGGGAGACGTAAACGTCGAGACCGCGGCTCTAGGAAGCCAAGAAACAGTGAATCAACCTGATTCCGGGGTACCTACTGTAATGACCCGTCTTTTTACTAAATAAAATGGGGGTCATAGTGCCATTGGACGGCGAAATGAGCGATAGGAACGGATGAGTACGCGGGGTTGACGCATGTACGCGAATGAGAGTGTGCGCGGGTAAGGTGGGACGACCAAAGGGCACGGGATGCCCAAAATCGAGGGTTCTTGGATCGGCCCGGAACATATACGAAGTGATAGAGGACGCGAAATAAGCCCCGAAGTGGGTGTTAAAATTTGGAGATGGGTCGTAGATCGGGTAGTAGGATGGTCGATAAGGGTCGGGGGCGTGGGCGGTGGCCGCTGGCCCAGGGGGCGATGGCTGCTGACCTTGGCACGACCGGACCTCAAATGGTGAAGAGAGAGAAACCCGATCAAGGGGCGACCCTGGAGGGGGGACAGAAATGCGCTCCTAGAGGTCTAAGGGGTGACGGAGGGGCGACAGCCGCTACCACTGACACGCCCAGACCTTAAATGGTGAAGAGAGAGAAAGTCGATAAGGGATGCATTCGAGAGGGCGACGCAGGGTCGATCAGTGGGCGATGGCCACCGACCCCGGGGCATGCCTGGGATGCCCGGAAGGCATCCTCAAGGGTCGTTTCGGCGGAAAAATGGCCCGACCCGAAATCGAAATTAAACGCCTCGGGGGTCTTAAGGAGGTCATTAAGAGGCATTTAGTATGGATTAGAATTTTGAGATAAGGTCTAGATCTCAAGATAATCGTGAGCGAAGTTGGTCGCCCAAGGGGAGTCACGAATGGAGCTAGGGTCGACGGCTGCCGACCCCAGGGGCAACGGACAATGCCCAAGGGGTGTCCAGAGGACGCCCAAAGGAGGATCCAAAGGGGGTCCAGAGGGGACCCAACAAGTGTATAGATGGGACCCAAGGGGGGTCCGAAGGGGCCTCAAGGGGGGCCCGACGGGGGGCTGTTCGTGAAGAAATAGAGGCGCTCGCCCGAGAGTAATCCTCGACCATTAGATGAGAAAATCGAGGATAAATCCTAGCCCTAGGATTCAACTTGGGGAGAAAGATTTAATATTAGCCCTTGGATTCAACTCGGGGAAATAAGAGTGAATATGAGCCCTTGGATGAGAATTGACGGGGAAAAAGGACAAGGCATTTATGAGGGTTGGTGAGGAAATTAATAAAATAAGTGGAGGTGTCCTTGGAAGAGGTAGGGGCCTGTTGGAGAAGTGGAGGATAAAGCCTCCCCTTTGGGGGATTCGGTGCCCATCCTGTCATTCCCCACTTTCCACCGAAAACCACAAGGGAAAAGGAGAGAGAAAAGAAAGGAGAAAGGGGCAGAAAAGGGGGCGGACGGCCGAGGCCTTGAAGGAGGAAACAAGGCCGGCGTGGTGGATCCCCTTCTGAGGAAGGCGAGAAGCCGAGCTAGCCTAAGATCGAGGGCCGTGCTAAGGCAACCCTCGAGGGCAGAAGCCATGCGGAAAAAGGGCTAGGGTCGGCCCGGTTTTACGCCGAGGCACGGAAAGGCAACCCTCTGCCCTTTTCCTCTTACTTATGGCGAAGTGAATGTGTTGGGTTTGAATGAGTTGGGACGGTAAAATGAGGGGGTATGGGGCTGGCCGGACCTCGGGAAGAGAGGAAAGCCGCCCCTAGACCCGTGGAATGAGTGATGGCACTAAGTGGGTTTTAAGCGTCGAAAGACAGAATGGGTGGGTTGTGTTTGGTGCGCGACCCGTGAGGGGTTGGAAATCGGCCTTAGGGCTGGAATGGAGGAGGATCCGAGGAGGGAAAGGCACGGGAAAGCCTCCCTTAAGGATGGACCCGAATACGTGCTCTAAGAGCGGAATCGCGAGACGAAGTCTCGGAATACACTCGGCCAAGGGGCTGGAATCGCGAGGTTTGAACCTCTGAAATATGCGGCGTTCAAGGTTGGAAAAATAGGGGAACCGAGGAGGGTGACGCTACGCGGGCCCCCTCAAGGTTGTACCCACTATAACGCTCGTAGAGCGGAATCCGCGAGACGGGTGTCTCGGAACATATTCGGCCGAAATGGGCTGGAACGTGGGGCTGAAATGGAGTCCCTTGGGGGCCTAGAAAGGGCTGTCCCTCGTGCGAAGGAGGCACGGAAGACAAGCTTGGGGGTGGACGGGAGGTTGAGCTACACGAAGTTCGTGGAGTCGGACCCGATCGTGCACTCGTAGAGCGGAATCCGCGAGGCGAAGCCTCGGAACTAAACTCGGCCGTAGGGCTGGAAATGGATGGGGTTCCAAAGGGAGAAAAATGCACGGAAAGGCCTTCCCCAAGGATGGACCCGGATATACGCTTAGAGAGCGGAACCGTGAGACGAAGGTATCGGGAAGTAAAGCGGCCGTGGGGCCGGAAAGCGAAGTGTGCGCAACCCTTGAGGGGTTGGAACCCGGCCATGGGGCTGGTCATGGGTAAGGATCCGAAGGGGGAAAAAGGCACGGAAAAGCCTTCCCCAAGGATGAACCTGGAAATGCGCTTAGAGGGCGGAATCGCGAGACGAAGGTCTCGGAAGGTAAAGCGGCCGTGGGGCCGGAAAGCTAAGGGTGCGCAACCCTTGAGGGGTTGTAACTCGGCCATGGGGCTGGAAATGGGATGGAATCCGAGGAGGGGAAAGGCACGGGAAAGCCTCCCTTAAGGATGGACCCAGACATGCGCTTAAAGTGCGAGATCGCGAGACGAAGTCTCGGAAAATCAAGTGGGCCGTGGGGCTGGAACGAGGGACACGGATGGGGTCTTGAGAGAGCCTAGAAGGCTGATCTCTCGTGCCAAGGGAAGCACGGAGCTTATGCTCGGGGGTGGTTGGGATGATAAGGCCGTAGTAGGTAAGTACTCGGTCGAAACGAGCACGAACGAAGCGGATGCTTCGAGCGAACTTGGGCTGCCCTTGTAGGGAGCTTTAGAGGGGTTAGAGACCTCGACTCTTACCTTGTTGGGAGAGCGAGGGGACAACCCAAATGGACTAGTACAACCCCGCATAAGGGCTGGGTATGAAAGGCCGAATGCGGGGTGGTTTGGATGGAAAGTGTGATAGGAAGGCGTTTAATGGACGAAGGTCCAATTTGAGGAATTCTTCCTGTATGGTTGCGTGATTGAACATGGCTTGATAAGTGCAAGTCTTGTGCAAGTCTGGATGTGTCCGCATGATATGCGCAACACATAGGAAATGGTTATAAGAGTTTTACTTCAAAGGTCGAATTGTAACCATACTGTAATGTACTCTTGTACGTGTTGAGCAAATAAATGAAGTTTTTAAAAATTCATCGAACTTGCGATCCTTTCAAGCCCCTTCTGAATCCAGGCTCGAGTTCCACAAAGAATTCAACGATATGAGGAACCTGATGGACAGACATGTCTCTGGATTGCAAGATAATATAACTCAGATTCTAGAACAACTCAGTGCTTTGAATAGGCCAAGCGCCATTGCAAAGCCAAACGTCCCCGTAGACAGGGAGAATTCTTTCATGGGAGATGCCCGACGCGCAGAGAGACGCAATGTGTCGTTCGAAGAGAATGAGCCTTGGAACGGTGCTAACCAGCGCACTACAGAGGCCTGCAGTAGGGACAGGATGTCTCCCCCGAGGCCTACTACCTCTTAATCTCCCACATCTTGGAGGTCAAACGTTGTGTATGCAGTGAACCCGGTAGACGATGATGTTGAGGCGCAGGGTGAAACAAACAGATATACAAGTGGCATGGCCCCTCGCCGACCTGGTAAAGCACCTGTAGAAGAGATCCCGTCAGGGGAAGCTCCAGTTAGGGGAAGTCTACTACGGACAGAAAGCTTCTACGCGAATATCCGCAGCCATCTCGAGCCACCACGAGGATGCCTTATCCCCCAGAAAAAGTGAGCCAGGACAATGTACGAGAATAGTTCGATCATGCACCCCCACAAAATTTGAAGGAGACAATCGCTCAAGTCTTGGAGCAGATGGTACCTGGAGCTGTCAGGCAGGACGATCCTTGTCTATACAGGAGTCCATACCCTGCCTACATCGACAGAGACTTTCCCCTGCCTAAGGGATACAGAGTACTCGACTTCACCCGTTTTTCAGGGGAAGATGAGATGACGCTTATAGAGCATATAGCCCGGTTCACCCATCAAGCGGGAGATGCTGCAGCCAATGATTTTTGGAAGCTGAAATTATTCCCGAACTCACTTACGAGAGATGCTTTCACATGGTATGCAAGTTTGCCTCCCGGGTCAGTAACATCATGGGCGGAAATGCAGTCTTTCTTTATTAAAGCATTTCCTCGACTAGATACACCCATGTCAATCTCCGAAGTGATGCGGCTTAGACAGACCGCCGGGGAACACCCAGGACAGTTCCTTATGCATTTGCGAAAAGCGTTGTTTCGCTGTAGACCTGCAATTTCTGAAAGGGACCAGTTGATGATTGCATTAAGCGCGTTGTCTATGCCTTTCAAGAAGAAGCTACAAGGGGAAAGGTTCAACGATCTTTATGACTTGGCCAGGAGAGCGATTGAGTATAATCAGTTGTTAATGGAAGAGGCCCAGTCTAAACACGCATATCAGTTGGAAACCTTCGAAGTAGACATGGCCGAGTTCGTGAAAGGCGAAGCAACGGTTTGTGAACCGTTAGCAAGGAAAAATTCAAAAGCCAAAGCATATCAAAAATCTGGCGAAGAAAGAAAATATTCTTTCGACTGGCTTTTCCAACGAAAGCGGATTAAGCTGAAACCGGGTCACAAGGCCCCTCAGACGGAAAGAGAGAAAACTAGGAATTATTGCAAGTGGCATAGTTCGTTCACACATACGACCAGTGATTGTCTATTGTTTAGAAACATAATTCAAGACCTTATAGAGTCAAAAGAGTTATGTTTCCCTGAAGTCGACGAAGTCACTATGGTCGACGACAAGCCTTTTAACGATGAAATCGCCATTCATATGTTTGATGTTTCTGATGTAGACATCAATATCATTGAGACTGATACCGATTTTTCTCTACAGGGCATAAAGATCCCTGGGGAGACCATGATAGTGAATGCTCTGTTCCGCCGCATAGCCGACAAAGGTGTAGTCACCTGTCCAGTCAAGGAAGTGGAGTCCAACCTCTGCTGTTAGCACATGGACGACACGCACATCACTGATAGGTGCAACACTTTCAGAAAGTATCTGCAAAACAATCAGGGGGATGTCTGGTATGACTTGACCCCGCTCGAGGAGGTGGCAATGGGAGTAGTTTCCCTAAGTTCGAGAAGTGCCTCTAATAACTTGCAGAAGGAGTTCAGGAGCCCTGCAAGCATAGAGCGCAGGCCAGCTATCCGAGGAGGAAGGGGTGGCCCCCATGGTCGAGGCAGAGTACCCGAACAGCAGCTCCGTACTCTGGAGCGCCCCAAACGACATATGGAATTTAATGACCCGTCCGTCTAACAAGGGGCAAAGTTAAAACAGGAGAAAACCGGTTATACCGGTGAGAAGTGCCCTGGAGCTGCAGAAGGGGACATCCCTAACATAACTCAGCAGTTGGAAAGATCACAGGAGAAGGGGGTCAAGCCAAGATATAGAACGCCTAAAGTAGACATCCAGGCACTTCGGACAGGACCACCAATAGCTCAGTTCCTTGATGAAAGGATGCTGTGTCTGAAATGCAAGCTAATAGCTCAGAACAGGATCTTGATTACTCAACTCTGCACCCCGTGCTGTGTCAATTATTTCCTCAAGCTTGTAGACCTATCATCAAATGGGGAGATCATGATCAAACTCGCTCACCCTACAGCTACAGGTACTTATGAAACTAACAGTTATCCACAAACGCAACAGGTACCAACGCGGACAGTAGTGGGATACGATCCGTTTGCTGGAGACTTTGTCGAGGTATGTCAATCTTTCCCTGGTTCTAAGAAATCAAGGATAATCAAAGCGGTTAACCCCTCGAAACATTGACATAAAGCAATTGGCAAAACTTTTTTCCCACCATGGGCTCGAAAGAGAAGGGATAAACGTCTAAGCCACGTCGCTAAAAGGCCCAGGCCTACCCTCTCAGGGGCCGCTTTACTTGCCAAAGTGTATTCAAAGGAATCGAACACTGAGGCAGAGCACATCGAGTCTACAGACCATTCAGAAGGGCCTGGTTTGAGTTTTGATTACACCCATCTTCGGAGTGAAATCCCAAGTGATGTTGACGGCGAAAAGAGGCCAATCGTGAGCTGTAACGCTGTCACCTTGCCTGTAGACTTTGCCAATAATCGGAAAGTGGAAACCATAAGAGGTAAGGTACCTCTTCCTTGCTCACCAGTTTATCCGACAGGTTTTCCACTTCATTGTTTAAGGAAGCCATATGATAGCATGAAGCAACACATGCATTCTTTGTACATCACCGCTACCTTTGATGGTACTATGGTGAGTCGGGTCCTTGTAGACAATGGAACAACGATAAACGTGTTTCCTCTATTCAGGTTTAGAATGCTTGGACACAAACCTCACGACTTGGTTAAAACCAATGTTGCCGTGAGTGGTTTTAATGGTAGGAAATCTGAATGTTTAGGGGTCTTCTCTGTGCACCTAGAGGTGGGTCGCTAAGGAAAGGAGAATGTTTAGGGGTCTTCGTAATAGACATAATTCCTACTTTTAATGCTTTCTTGGGCCGCGATTGGCTCCATAAGGCTGCAGCCATTCCATCTACATTACATAGAGAATTGATGTTATGGCTCGATTCTGAAATTGAGATTATTAGGGCCGACGAATATTCTTGCGGTGACAAAGGTATCTTGCATACAGAAATGAGCAAGATTGTTAAAGACCTTACGCTGGAGCAACGATATAAGCTGAGCGACCCTACTGTAGGTCCTCTTGGTCAACCATCTGGAAAGTTCGACTATATTGTGGATTACGGGACATCGCACCCCAAGCCGGAGACAGACCAAATCGCTCCATCAGGATGGGGAGATGAGCTTACTGCAAGAGACATAGAGGAAGTTCTGTAAGAGGTCAATTCGGGTGAAAACCCTGTAAGGAGAGATGCGAACGGCCAAAATGAAAGCGAAGGTGGAGAAGTTCTGAAGAACCAGCAGAACGCTGTCACGGAGTTGGATCCCGATAGACTCCTAAAGGAAGGCACTTATGGACAAGAATGAAAAATGGAACGAAGCGGTCGCCGATGTCCTTCGACGACTCCAAGTCTACCAGGGGAATCATTGCCGTAGACAACCTATGTCTTGGGCTCTCAATAAATTCAGAAGTGCTTAGAACGCCCGATGCTTGTAATAAGCCCGTGTCTACCGATTTAGGTGGAACCGAGGGCCGCGAGTCTTTGATGACACCGTGTGACCCATTAATTAGTGTCAATTTAGGAAGCGAGACTTCTCCTTGGATTCTTTTCATTAGTTCTTCGCTTAATAAAGAACTTTTTGATGCGATTAGAGGAGTAATTGAAGAATTTAAGGACTGCTTCGCCTGGGATTATACTGAAATGCCAGGGTTAGATCGTAGACTAGTGGAACACACTCTTCCTATCAAGAAAGATTTTAAGCCGGTGCAACAAGCCCCAAGGCGCATGACTAGGGAAGTAACACAACTAGTCTTCGAAGAAGTTAAGAAGCTTTTTCGAGCAGGATATATAAGGACGTCGCGTTATACAGAGTGGATTTCTAGTATCGTATCCGTATTGAAGAAGAATGGCAAAATCAGAGTCTGTATAGACTTTCGAGATCTGAACCGCGCTACTCCGAAGGATGAATATCCCATGCCTGTTGCGGATGACCTTATAGACAAGACAGCAGGGCATCAGGTTATGTCATTCATGGACGGTTTCTCCGGCTATAACCAGATCTTTATCGCAGAGGAGGATATACATAAAACGGCTTTTAGATGCCCCCTAGGAATATTCGAATGGGTAGTAATGCCGTTTGGACTAAAGAATGCTGGTGCTACCTATCAACGAGCAATGAATGCTATATTTGATGCCTCTCTTGGCAAGACAGTGGAAATCTACATTGACGACCTAGTCGTCAAGTCAACAAAGGAAGAACTTCATGTCGACCATTTCAGAGACACTTTTATAAAAATGAGAAAACATCAACTTAAACTAAACCCACTTAAATGCGCTTTTGGAGTTAAAGCGGGACAATTTTTGGGTTTTTTAGTACATCAACGCGGCATTGAAGTCGATCAAAGCAAGATAAAAGCCATCCAAAACTTAGCAGCACCAAAGAGTAAAAAGGAATTACAGGCTTTCCTTGGAAGAGTCAATTACCTACGTAGATTCATTGGAAATGTCGCAGGAAAGACGATTTCAAGTGGACAGAGAAACATGAAGAATCGTTCAACGCCTTGAAAAAATATTTAACACACCCACCAGTCCTGATACCCCCGTAGTACGGGAGGCCTTTCATCCTCTACGTGGCTACCACTAAAACGAGTATAGGGTCTATGTTGGCACAAATGGATGAGAATGGACGTGAAAGGGCCGTTTATTACTTGTCAAGGCAATTGACACCAATTGAAGTCAGGTATGCTCCAAAGGAAAAGTTGTGTCTATCGGTATTCTATGCCGTTATGAAACTTAGACATTACATCGGAAAAAGCGAAGTCTATGTCATATCCAAGTCGCCCATTATCAAATATTTCTTTGAGAGTCCATTATTAGGTGGACGGATTAGCAAATGGAGCTTGATTTTGTCTCCATACGATCTGAGATATAAGTCTCAACAGTCGGTTAAGGGACAGGCGCTGGCTGATTTTCTAGTCGACCATGACCCGGACTTGTCTATAGAACAAGAAGAGGCAACTGAAGAGGTCTGGCAGGCGTGGTTCGATGGCTCGTCCACTAAGAATGGAACTGGGATAGGAGTTCACATAATATCCCCGATGGGTAAAGACATCAGACTAGCTTTTCGTCTACAAGTAATACCTACTAATAATGCTACTGAGTATGAAGCATTGATAACAGTACTAAAGGAACTCATGGCACTAAAGGCGAAGCAAGCCCATGTCAGGGGAGATTCTTAGTTGGTTATCAACCAAGTTAACAATGAATGCACATGTCAAGGCAAGCTACTGCCCTATTTCGAGACGGTACAGCGGCTAGTCGCACGATTCGAGGATATAACTTTTCAATTTGTGGGGCTAATGATAATGCCGTAGCTAATAGCCTAGCACAGTTAGCCTCGGGATATAAAAACAGGACAGAACAGGGTAACATACCCGAAATAAGATCGCATCTGCAGTCAGAAGACAACATCATAGCCGTAGACATAATGAGCCAGGATAAAGACTGGAGAAAACCTATAGTAGACTTCTTATCAGACCCCAGTTAGAAGACCAAGCAGCGAATCAAAGTTCAGGCGTTGTCATACGTCCTTTTGGACGGCGTTCTCTATAGAAAAGATACAAGCGTAGTCCTTTTAAGATGCATAGACTTAGATGAAGCTACTCCAATAATGTTGGAGAGCCACGAGGGACTCTGTGGATCGCACCAGGCAGGAGTAAAAATGTGTTGGATTATTCGTAGACATGGTTTTTACTGGTCATCAATGATGAAGAATTGCATTGAGATGGCCAAAGGATGTCAAGAGTGCCAGCGATATGGCCCAATAACTCATGCTCCAGCAGCTGACCTTACCCCTGTGATCAAACCTTGGCCTTTCAGGACCTGGGCTCTAGATGTGATAGGGAAAATCCATCCTCACTCTAGTCGAGGGGATGCGTTTATCTTGGTAGCAACAGATTACTTCACCAAGTGGGTAGAAGCACAAGTCTACAAGAAAATTGACCATAATGAAGTTATTAGTTTTTTGCGGACTTGTATCATTTATCGATTCGGCATTCCCCAGAACATTGTTGTAGACAACGGGACGGTTTTTAACAACTCAAGAGTGAGGGAGTTTACCGAAGAGTTTGGCTTCTCAATCCTGAATTCCACTCCATATTATTCTCAAGCGAATGGACAGGCCGAAGCTTCTAATAAATTAATTAAAAACAACATTCAAAAGATGGTCAGGCTTAATCCGAAGAAATGACATGAAGTATTGAATGATACACTATGGGCTCTAAGAGTTACTAAGCGCGAGAGCACTGGGGAAACTCCATTCGCACTAGTCTACGGCCACGACACAGTATTACCCATCGAAATGAGGTACAAATCGCTCCATGTCAGCCAACCTTGTCTACAAGACGAAGCTATGCATATAGCCTTGGAAGAGTTGGAAAGAAAGAGATTGGAGGTTGTAGACAAGATAGAAGTACACAAGCAGAGGATAGCCCGTCATTACAACAAGAAAGTCGTTCGAGAAGAACGCCACGTAGAACAGTACCGTCGCCACGCACACTATTATGGCCCACTGGGGTACGTTGTCTTTCATGTGGTGGTCGACCACCGTCAAGCCCGAGGCGAGGAGCAGCAAGGATACGACCATGCTGCCATGGCTGCTCAGGAGCAACGGCCGGCGTCCCACCTTGTCAAGGAAGAAGGTGGCGACCAGGATGGCCAGCGTCTTGACGACTCCAACTGCCACTGTCGCGAGCAGCTTCTGCTCGGCGGTCTTGATGCCCGCTGTCTCGAATATCCTTGGGCTGTAGAGCACCACCGCATCGATTCCAGAGGCTGTTGGAAGAAGTTTATGCTGAGGACAGCGATCAACACGTGGCGGACAGTCGGCGTCGGGGAGATCGGGAGTTCGCGCCAGACGCCTTCGCCGTGGCTTCTGTGGGCATTGACCTTGACGACGTCGTCCTGACATTCCGATGCAATCCCAGCAGCATCCTTGATGTCGGCAAGGCGCTGGTCTGCTTCTTGCGGGGAATCCGACGTCTTCCCGAGGACACGATTGGCCTCCCCGAGGCGTCCTTGCATCACAAGCCAACGGGGCGACTCAGGCATGGCTACGACGACCACGGCAAGGAAGGCCGAGGGGATGGCACCGATCCCCAGCATGAAGCGCCATCCCAGGTGGAGGGGGAGCTTCGAGAATGCAACGTTGGAGACATATCCAAGAAGTATGCCCAGATTGATGAACACCCGCATGAGAAAAATTCCGTATTATCCTGGTCAGTTCCAACCACAAGTACGCTCTATCCGCGCTGTGCATAGGACAGGGCAACCCGAGGAGTTGATCATACCTCCGGGAATGATGTAAGGAAGCCACGAGACGATGATGGAGCCACCTCGGCGGCATACACGGGAGCAATGACGAGTGCAAACCCTATCCCAACACCGGCTACGAATCGTCCGAACACGAGCAAAGTGTAATTGGGCGCAAATCCCATGAAGAGGGCACCCGCGAAGAAAATCGCACCAGCAATGACCATGGTGTATCGCCTACCCACCAAGTCAGAAGTCCTGCCGGCCATCGCGGAGCCAACGAGGGCACACAGGTTGATCATGCCAGACATGATCTCGAGCCGAACGTCAGTTATCCTCAGCTCCTCCTTGATGTACAACGCTGCACCGCTCATCACTCCGATATCTGGACAACGGTAACAAAATGAAAAAATCAGGACGCGATCATAACTCGCTGAGGCCGAGGAAGGGGGACGGAGTGGGAGAAGGGCATTACCGTAACCCATGAGGATGGAGGTCATGGAAGCGAGAACTGTGCAGGAGATGGCATACTTGTTGTGGGACGCTGGTTTCTTGGCCTCCGTGATATGATGGTCCTCCATTTATTTGCTCTGCCACGATGTACTGTTCGACCACGAGACGATTTCAAGAATGTGGTTGGGGGGGGGGTGGTACGGGGACGGCAAGGAATAGATGATTCCAAAACCAAAAGAAAGGGGAACGCCACAGAATGACAGGGAATGGGTGACGTTCGGTATGGGCGGAAGGTAGTGTATAATGTATGCGGCTGGAAATGGAATAAATAGGTTGAGATTCAACCTATACTCGGATGTACTCGTTTGGCCGTGGATACAGATACACCACCACGAACAAGACAAGGGCGAGGCACAACACGGAGGATACAGATACACCACCACCGGTTGATACACTCTACTCAATCCGCACTTGGAAATCCACCAAATGAAGAATGAGGTTTTGAAGGAGAATCCACTCACTTCGGATAAAGACACTAAGTCTGATAAGGGTTTATAATTTGATTCAAGCTGCCCCCAAATGAGTACAAGGTGCCCAACATATATAGGGAACACTTGAAGAAAAACTTAAATGCACGAAATGAACCTAGACTAGATGTATGCAAGGCAAGATTCATGGACGAGCCATAAATGGCTTATTGGAAATGCAACAAAGTAAATGCAAAGCATGAATGACAAATGCATGAATGAGGAATGTGAATTGATTCAGCTTCTTCGAGGCTCTTCATCTTCGAGACTCTTGGCTTGGCCGACTCTACGTTGCTCAGTCGCTGATGATGTCAAGTCGCCCCTCCTTGAGTCGCACTCGTTGAGTCGCACGTGCTGAATCGCAATCGTAGCTCAGTCGCAAGCGAGCAAAGTGACGCCTCTCTTGCTGCGCGTCGACGGGGATAAGTTGTCGTCCGTCTTTGTATCGGGGGGGAGAACGATGAAGGATGAATAGGAGGGGAATGGGTTTTGGCTTATATCGAGGAATGGAGATTATCAGATTAGGACGAGGATTAAAATTTCCCTTAAAACCGTAGGAGCTGCTTTAGGAGATGGGGGGGGGGGGAGTGTCGGAAATCCGCTGCATTTGGATAACGGATAACAAGAAGGAAGACCACGGGGAAAACTGCGAAACAAGAAACCAAGATTTGTCGGTCAACCTTTACATAGAAAGCAACCTTCATTAAAAAAATCCCTCCTGGCGGACGATGTGTCGTCGACCACTTAACCTAATTTCATGATCCTAATATCCCTAATTTATCATAAATTTTTCGCATGTTGAACTCAAATCTCTCTCCTCCTTGAAATAATTATTTTTAAGAAGATTTATATGAATATGAGGCTAATTTTCAAAAAAGTTTATGAAATAGCGTTTCAAATATTATACATTTAACGTGTATAAGGAGATTTTTCAAAATCCGTCGTTAATTTTACAATGAAAAGACCGGTTTTGAAAATTCACGCCCGATACACCTTTGTTTTTTTGAGTGAAAAAAAGGGAATAGATTATGAAAATCGATGTCCAAAGAATTTTTTTTAATTGGTGCATTAAAGGAATGACGGGTTTTGAAAACTCGCCCTTTAGAGTAATATTATTAACATAGGGCAAATTCTGGAAATCCACCCATTAAAGAAAACTAAAGACGGTTTTTAAAACTCACTTTGTTATAGAATTAAGGCATATTTTGAAAATTATGTACAAGGCACTGTAGGAATTTTGAAAATTAGAATCGTATTTTGACGATTTTTTTTACGAACTAACCATGCATACTTGCAAAACTCTAACTTTACGAAACACCAACCTTGACTTCAAGTTTTATTGTAATTTTAGATTGCGAAAGAAATTATTTCATAATATGTATTTACTTTTTACATTTAATTAATATATTTTTTTATAATTTTTAAACAAATTAGCCCATATAATACTTTTAAAATTGGTTAGATTTCGAGTTTTCAAATATTTAGGTAAACGAGGCGGGTTCAGTATACAAAATTTTAAAATACAAACTCGTTGAAACGCGGCATGTTTAATTTAGTCACAACGGATCATATGTGATAAAAAGAAGTTAATAATAAAACAACGGTGAAAGAAACAATTTACTTGTAGTTGACAAACACAATTTAATCGCTCATTGTTATAAATGAGCAATATCCAAAACTAGAGGAATTTTATACTTCTTGGGTTTGTAAAGAACAGCAGATTTTATATTTCTTATATTTGTTCATATTCCGATGGCTTGACATTAATAATTGGTTAACAAATAAAAAAAAATTCGAAGCGGCGCAAGATTTGTACGGATATTGATAATAAAAGTGACAATGAATTTGTGATATTTTACGGTGGATCGTATTTGACGTGGCCTTAGTCTGTGATGTTACTAGAGCTTTAATTAAGAATTAAGGCACCAATAATAATGATTGTGTAATGCACTTGGATAACTCTTTTGAATGATTCCGTTCTTCGTGCATTTAACTGTGATGGATAATTTGTGGCCAATATATTCCTTTGATTAAATTTTGTGAGAGGCATTGAAAAAATGACTAGGAAATGTTTAAAAGTTTTAGACAATTACGATATTATTTGAGTTATCACAAAGTCAAGCAACTTATTTGAGAAGATAAGCCATCTCTTCGACTAGTGCCCCTGTTAATCTGTTCGCGCACGGAACGGATCACGTCGGAAATATTTGGCAATGGACTCACAGTAGTTGTATTGTGGTCGGCAGTAAGAAGATGCACTAACTTTATACAGAAATAATGCAAGTCTTACAATCTTTAGAGAATTAAAAGTAAAGGGCTTACAGCCATTAAAAGGGAAAAAAGGGAAACGGTGGTAACGATGTGGGATCTTGTAGCGGCGGAGAACGCGTGACGAAGGCCTTGGAAGCTCGCTTCGTCGGGGGTGGTCGCTGGTGGAGAGTTGTGACGAAGGCCCTACGAGCTCACTTCGTCGGTGGTGTCGCTGGCGGAGGATTGACGGCAAAGGCCCTACGAGCTCACTCTGTCGGTGGAAGGGTAATTGACCTATAAACCGGGTCAGGGCATCTAATTCCTAAGGTTGACGAACAAACTTCAGAGTTTTGGCTGTGTATGGTCGTGTCCTTTTCTTAAAAATTCCTCTGCTATTTATAGAGGACTTGTACGTGATTAACACGTAACAGATAGATCGTTTTTGCAGATCGTGTTATAGATCGTGATCCCTAATATCGTGGGAGTGTCTTAACAACCCCCTTGATATATGGGATCACGTTCCTGGATATTTAAGATCAGTTACGATCCTTCACAAACGTGTTTGAAAATAAATTTATTTCAATTTTGTCGACTTGACTGATCTGTACGGACTACGATCGACTTGGTCGACTTATCCAAAATTCCGTCGACTTGACCCTACTAGTAGGCCTAGCTACTGTCGAGTCATCTTGGTTGACTTTGATTACCATATTCTTCCGTTGTGAGTCGACCTAGTCGACCCCGTTCATAAGTCGACCTAGTCGACTTCGTCATGAGTCGACCTAGTCGACTTTGTCATGAGTCGACCTAATGACGACTGCATCTCGGGCCGACTCGGAGTATGACTTGAAGGATTACTGGGTTTCTGTTCTAAGTTCAGGCCCAAAATTATTTGCCATGTCAACATAAGCCCCCCTTTTATGCTGGGTTGGCTGTGTCGACTCAGCAGAAATCATGCCTTATATAAAGGAGAGTCATCCCTCTTTTCCCGCACTTTTCTTCCTTGCTCAACACTTCTCCATCTTCTTCAAGAAAACAGAAACCCTCGCTTCCCAGAAAACTCTTCGTCTCCCTCTTCAAAACTCTTTCGATCCTTAAAAAGATGTCAACTTTTAAGTGTTTTGAGTTCCATAATTTGCGTGCGGGGCCAACCGGACCCGTTCCGGTCGTGGAGGAACAGGGATCGGGCGTCACTCTCGGACCTATCTTGCCGGAGCATCTTTTCCCGGGGACGGTGCCGCTCAACTATCTCGTCACTGAGAAGCCCATCCCGATTTGCCATCCCGACTTCGTCGATCCCCTCAACTGGGAAGGTCAGGGATCCTTCCTGTGTTTTCCCTCTGCCTCTAAGTCCGAGATGGTAGACTGGCTTGAGATGTGGGAGGAGCATTTTACAGAGAGGTTTAGGACTCAGAAGATTCTGAGATTCTTTAGGATGTCCGTGGCAGATAAGAACTGTGACCCTAGGGTTTGTTCGGCCATGCTGCCTTTTTGGAACTCTGCTGTCAACTGCTTCTATTTCCCGGAAGGTCCTATGTCTGTTACATTGGCAGATGTGAAGATTTTGACCAGGTGCAAAGTCAATGGCCTCCCTGTTCGACAATACTCTCAGGCAGGTGATATTAATCCCAAGGGCGCCCTTCAGTACATGGAGGTGGTGAGCAGGCACCTGAAAATGGCCTCAGCAGGCAAGAGGTCAGATGAGAAGTTGTCGACCGAAGGTTTTGGCGCCCGGGAAGAGGTCGAGTTTCTCAGCACCTGGTTGAGCAAGTTTGTTTATTGCTTCCCTGGGAAGAAGGTTAGCCACACTTCTTATGCGGTGGCCAATTTTCTGAGGGAGACCAATGAAGAAATCTCCTGGGCCCCTTCATCTTGGGTCTTCTTTACCATGATCTGGACAGAGCAACGACTCAAATCAAGCCATTTCCAAAACATCCAGCAGGAGGGTTGCTCTGGCTAGTCCATCTATGGTCGGCCATGTGGATGCCGGGATTGACCGGGTTCAAGGGTCCTTCTTCGCCCCTTGAATCCTCCTATTATAGGGAGACCATCCTAGATCAGTGCTGCCAGCGGAAGGATCAATGGCTTATGACATCGATCACTGGCCACATGAAGCACATAGTCGACTTCGGCAGGGTAGATCGACGCAACTGGGCACCCTTTCCAGGCGGCAAGACATTTGCTCAGGAAATTAATCTTCAAGCTGCTCGTGGCTTCTGGAATGGGGTATTGACCCGCAGAGATATGCCAGTTATCTTCGACGGCTACCTGACCTTTGAAGTCTACAACCCTCAGCTGTGTGCAAGGCAGTTTGGGTTTATCCAGGGTGTAGCAGTTCCACTTGCCGACCCTACCGGCGGCTTGTATGGGGACAGGGCGAAGAGGATTGCGTGCAAGTCAATTGATCCGAGGACCTTCGACTTGATCAATCACAAGGCGCAGCTCTCCCAGATGGAATTCCCGTCTGATACTTCTGCCTGTTTCGCCACACAGTTCTTCACTGTGCTGTGGTCGGCTACTTATGAAGAGCTGCGGGTCCTGATGCATTTCTTGGAGGTTTCCAAGGAGCCTGATTTTTATGTAGATGACGCGCATATCAAAGCAAGAGGTAAAGACTTAGCTTTACTCTAAAAGTATTGGTTTCTTAATATTTAATTATAAGCTTTCTCCTTCTCAGGATCAGCGCTTCCTCGGGCCCCTGGAAAACCCAAGCCTAAAGCCCCCCTTGCTCCTGCTCCTTCCAGACTCAAGTCGACTGGCAAGGGGAAGGCTAAAGTCGCGAGCTCCAGGGAAACAGCCGCAGGTGACCCCTCTAAGGCTCGATCTAAAAGCGCTCCAAAGCGCAAGGCGGCCGAAGAAGAAGATCTTGAGGAGATGCCTCTATCCCAGAGGAAGAGGCTGGTGAAGGTGGCGACTTCCTCTCGGAGGTCGCAAAATATTGCAGCGGCGACCCCATCCAGGTCGCCAACCGCTTCAGCGGCGACCTCATCTACCAGGGCACCGGCTGTGGTGCCAGTGTCTTCTGCTGTAATCGACGCTCCACAACAACCGGCCGCAGAGGTAAGACTTTGATGACTCCAGTTTTTGTTTTGAGTTTTCATATCTGACCCATACCATATTGTCTTGGGAGAGGCTTTAGACAAGGATGGCCATCAGCTTATCTCCCACAGCTTGGGCCAAAGTTCAAAGGCTTCGATCGCCAAGGTAAGTTTAGCTCTCAGCTGGTGTATCCTTACCTTAGTTCATATATGAACTTTTGGTTCTGCGTCGTATTCCGTTTCAGGAACAGCACATCCCTGAGGCCTTGGTTCAAGAAGAACAGGCTGTCCTGGATGTCGCGGTCCTGGTCGACCCACCGACCCGGTCGACTTGTGAGGAAGAAAATCAAGCTATTCCTTCTCCTCCAGTCCAAACTCCTACACCAGCGTTGGTATGTGTTCTTGTTTTAAACATAGTAGTATCATTGTGATTTTAACTGAGGTTCTTGTATCCCTCCTTATAGGCTCGTCCGAAGAGGGTGAAGGTGCCCGCTGGCCGACAAAAGATCCCTACTCCCCCTTCTTCTTCGGATGAGAGCTCCGGGGATAAATTGCCTCCAGAGGTAAGTATTCGATCGCACGAGGTCGTTGCCTTTTAGGGTATTGTTTAACAATATTTTGCCTCTTATTCTTCAGGATCCTGCTGCGGCGACTTCTAGGTCGACCAAAGACCCGTGGGTGAAGCTTCACGAGGATATCGAAGAACTTTGCCAACTTCTGCTCATCGACCCCTTAAGCGTCAACGAATTTAGGAGGATGCAGAAGTTGTTGAAGAGGATCGAGACATCCCCTCGGGTCACGGACGAAATATTGGGGGCCTGCAAGAGCTTCAGGTCGACGTACTGGACCCGCTGGAGGGATTACTACGCCGACCTGCTCACCTTGGACTCGACTGACTCGAAGATTCAGTCGATCAATGAAGCTCGAGGGCAGGCCTCTAAAGCCGCACAGGACGCCCGCCAACGTTTGGTCGATGTGCAAGAGAAGCTGACCGAGGCAGAGAGACAGATAGAGTTCTACACGAACCTCAAGAATGACCTGACTCGGCAGCTTGCGTCGATCAATACTCAAGAAATCGAGGAGCTGGAGGCCAATGCTGAGAAGGATAGAGAAAAGGTCGTCGACCTTTATGCCCAGCGAAACAAGGTGAACGCGAAGCGACGAACTCGTAAATCCCTTGTCCTCGATTTCAAAGAAGTTGGCGGGTTATGGAAATTAGATTTGTAACCAAAGAACAATGCAATTCCATTGTTTTTGTTTTACTGAATAAATCAAGTGCCTTGTGTCTCAAATGAATTTCTGCCCACTACGCTCAATTCATTCTTCCAGACAGCGTTACTGAAGCCTAGCGCGATCTCTTAGGAATTAAGCGCTTCCCAAATTAATGGAGTCCTTTGTCTTAGGATTTTATGGTGAGCTTCCCAGATAGTCGCGCGATAGGGTTTGAGATATTTACCATTAACCTTTAATGGGTGTCTGACCCCACTTCTCGTCATAAGCCGATAGCTATTAGATGAGTATGTTTCACATACCTCATGTGGACCTTCCCAATTAGGGGACCATTTACCCAAAACTTGGTCTTTCGATTTAAGGGGTAGCACCATCTTCCAAACCAAGTCGCCCACTTTAAAGTGCTTATGGACAACCCTTTTGTTATAATGCCTAGCAATCCTTTGTTTATGCACCTCGAGTCGGTCTATTACATCAAGTCGCTTCTTCTCTAATTCGTCCAAAGCGAGGTACATTGCCTCGTCTTGTAGATCAGGATGAGTCACCCTGAGCGACTTGTATCGAACTTCAATAGGTAGGACGGCGTCTTGCCCATATACTAGTGAAAAAGGGGTTTCCCCTATGCTTTCTCTCTTAGTAACTCTTAAAGCCCACAAAGTGTCTTGTAATAGTTGGTGCCATTCTCTTGGATTTGCGCTAACCATTTTCTAAATATTGTTCTTTATGAGTTTATTGGTGGCTTCAGCCTGTCCATTCGCCTGAGGATAATAAGGTGTTGAGTTGGTGATCGAGAAACCAAACTCCGTAGCGAATTCTCGCATTTTCTCATTATTGAAAGCGGTGCCATTGTCCACTACAATATTCTGGGGAATTCCAAATCTATAGATGATAGATGATTTAAGAAAATCGATCACTTCTTTGTGATCGATCTTCTTATATACCTGAGCCTCGACCCATTTAGTAAAATAATCGGTGGCGACTAGAATATAGGCGTCACCTTTACTTGAGTGCGGATGGATTTCCCCGATTATATCTAAAGCCCAAGACCTAAATGGCCAAGGCTTGACGACTGAGACTAAGTCGGACGCTGGGGCCCTTGTCACCGGACCATGTTTTTGACACTCTTGGCATCCCCTAGCCATTTCTATGCAGTTCTTTAGCATTGATGGCCAGTAAAAACCATGTCTTTGGATAGTCCAAGACATTTTGGTGCCAGATTGGTGAGACCCGCATAAACCCTGGTGAGTCTCCAACATAATTGGGGTCGCTTCGTCTAAGTCGACGCACCTTAGTAGGACTCCTTCTTTGGTCTTTCTGTAAAGTACCCCATCTATAAGGGTGTACGACAAAGCCTGAGTCTTGATTCTTTGGCTCGCCTTTTGTGTTGGGTCGGAGAGGAAGTCGATGATTGGCCTCCTCCAATCCTTATCGCTTGTCATTATGTCTAATGCGAACAAATCGCTTTGTGGGACTAAATGAGAAGCTATTTCGGGGACACAATCGTTTCTTCCTCTAGCCTTCTATCCCGAAGCTTTTTGAGCTAAGTCGTTAGCGATGGTGTTTTCCTCCCGGCTTACAAAGAGGAAAGTAATTGCTTCGAACCGCTCGACTAACCTTCGAGCGACTTGATGATAGGGTGCGAGTTTCTCTTGACATAGAGAGTCGCATTCATCTGGTTAATAATCAGTTGAGAGTCTCCCATTACTCTGGCTTTCCTGGCTCCCAAGGCTAATAATTCCTTCAAGAGCGTGATCAACGCTTCATAGTCAGTCGCATTGTTTGTATGAGTCGCCGACAAACGATATGCTAGGCGAACGTCCTTTCCTAGTGGCGAAAGCCTATGCCTACGCCGGATTTCGCCGAGGATCCATCAAACCAAGCTTGCCAGACATCCTCAAGGGATTCCTCTTGATCGATTGATGTAGATGGATCGTGGTTCACTAAGAAGTCGGCTAAGGCCTGCCCTTTCACCGACTGTTGAGGTTTGAAACGCAGATCGTATGCGGATAGGACCAAGCTCCATTTACTAATTCTTCCGGTCAATAGGGGACTTTCGAAAAAGTATTTTATGACTGGAGACTTGGCAATAACATGAACCTCTTGGGATCCGATATAATGTCTCAGCTTCTTAACAGCATAGAAGACTGATAGGCACAACTTCTCCTTAATTGTATAGCGCTTTTCTGTAGCAGTCAGTTGTCTTGACAAATAGTAGACCGCTCTCTCAGTTTTGTCCTCCGCCTCTTGGGCTAACATGGCACCAATGACTGATTCAGTCGCTGCCACGTAAAGCAGATAGGGCTTTCCTATCCGAGGAGGGGCAAGCACAGGCGGCTTCATTAAATACTCCTTTAAGCCTTCAAATGCTTTTTGGTGTTCGTCGCTCCACACAAAATTTCCCTTCGCCTTCAGTAAAGTCGAAAAAACTTCTGTCCGTCCAGCGACGTTACCAATAAATCGCCTTAGATAATTGACCCTTCCTAAGAAAGCCTGTAACTGCTTCTTATTACTCGGAGGGTTCAATCTTTGAATGGCATTCACTTTGTTCTGGTCGACTTCTATGCCACGTTGATGGACTAGGAACCCTAGGAAATGTCCTGCTCTGACTCCGAAGGCACATTTGAGAGGGTTTAGTTTGAGCTGATGCTTTCTCATTTGAATGAAAGCATTTCTAAGGTCATTAACATGTGACTTCTCGTCTTGCGACTTGACCACTATATCGTCTATGTATACTTCGACTGTTTTGTTAATCGAGGCATCAAATATAGCGTTCATGGCTCGTTGGTAGGTTGCCCCAGCGTTTTTGAGTCCGAATGGCATGACTATCCATTCGAAAATGCCTAAGGGACACCTGAACGCAGTTTTATGGATATCCTCCTCAGCTAGGAAGATTTGGTTATATCCTGAAAAACCATCCATGAAGGACATAATTTGGTGCCCTGCAGTCTTGTCGACTAAGTCGTCTGCGATAAGCATGGGGTACTCATCCTTTGGAGTGGCACGATTCAAGTCTCTGAAGTCGATGCAAACTCTAATCTTACCATTTTTCTTAACGACCGGAACTATACTGGATATCCATTCGGTGTACCTCGACGTCCTTATATATCCAGCTTTAAAGAGCTTCTTGACTTCCTCGAATACCGCTTGAGTGACTTCATGAGTCATTCTCCTCGGCGCCTGTTGGACTGGTTTAAATCCCGTTTTGATTGGTAACTTGTGTTCCACAAGTCGGCGATCTAGGCCAGGCATCTCGGTGTAATCCCAAGCGAAACAGTCTTTAAACTCTTCTAGAGCAGCTTTGATAGAATTGAAAAGTTCTTTATTCATTGAGGAACTGATGAAAACAATTCGAGGGCTTGATGCCTCGCCTAAATTGACGCCTACGAGTGAGTCACATGGCATCATCAGTGACTCACGACTCTGGACACCACCTAAATCGGTGTCAACGTTATTACATGACCTAGCTTCGAGATTGATGTTGCCTATTTGGCATCCTACTTTCCTAGACATCCTAACATGCTTCTGAAGTCGCTGTAGGATATCAGCGACTGCATGACCTTTCTCCTCACTGTCCATACATCCCTTCGTGTAGGAGTCTATCGGGCTCCAACTCCGTCGCAGTGCTCTCTTGGCTCTTAGGCGCTTCTCCCTTGTTGCCGCTTGGGCTGTTGTTCGTCTCGCCTCCATCCTTGGTCGTGACTACCTCCTGCAGAACCTCATCTATGTCCTTGTCTGTGAAGTCGGACCCCCATCCTGTTGGCACAATGGGTCCTTCGTCAGGCTTGGGGTGAGAGGTGCCATAGCTTACGATGAAGTCGAACTTCCAAAAGGTTCACCTAGGGGTCCGACTGTGGGGTCTCCCAGCTTGTAGCGCTGATCCAGAGTAAGGTCCTTGATTGTCTTACACGTCTCTGTATGCAAAATACCCTTGTCACAACAGGAGTATTCATCAGCCTTAACGATTTCTATTTCGGAGTCAAGCCATAAGATTAACTCCCTATGCAAAGTAGATGGAATCGCGGCGGCCTTATGAAGCCAATCGCGTCCTAAAAGCGCATTAAATGAAGGGGCTATATCGATTACAAAGAAAGCAGTTTCCTGCTCGTGTCTCCCGACGCCTAGGCGCACGGAGCATATGCCCAGGCACTCGGATTTTCTCCCATTAAAGCCACTTACAGCTACGTCGGTTCGCACCAACTCGCTAGGCTTGTACCCAAGTAATCTAAACTTGGCAAGGGGAAGAACATTGACAGTGGCGCCATTGTCTATTAAGACTCGGCCCACTAAGACACCATCAAAGGTGGCTGAGATGTACAGCGAATGCATATGCTGTTTCATGCGATCTGATGGTTTCCTCAACCAGTGCAGAGGGAAGCCAGAAGGAAATGTAATGACTTTAGAGTCGAGAGTTTTACCTTCCGGTGCCTCCGACTTGTTGTTGCAGGCGAACTCCGCAGGGAGGGTAAGAGCGTTACAGCTCACGAGGGGCCCTTGCTCTGCGTTGAAGTCGCAGGGCTTATCTCCTCGTAGAGGAGTGTAGTCGAAGCTCGAGCCTGGGTCTTCCGAGTAGTCAGTAGACTCGACCCGCTCGGGCACTGCGACTTGTTTCCCTGTGGCGTGGTTCCCGCCAAAGGGTGGCATCACATGGGTCATTCTTGGCTTCTTCTGGGCGTGACTTAGACGCCTTTCTTTTCTCTTTTGAGCCCTCACGGGAAGCGTAACCTTCCTTTCCGCCTTCTGCCATTGAGACGAAGGGTTAAGCGCTTTGACAAACCTTGGTTTCTTAGAACCAAAAGGAAGTCGACTTACCTCCACAAACCTTCCGTCGGCTGGGTCATATCCTACCTGCACAGGGTTATCTGCTGGCCTATTCGAAGAGGGCTTGTTAGGTTTCGAATTACCTGAGCCCTCAGGACGGACTGCCTTCACCAGCATCTCCCCTTTTGCGGATAAGTCGACGAGCCGCAAGAAGTAGTTAACGCAGCATGCTGTGCAGAGCTGGGTGATGAGTATGCGGTTGTGAGCGATCAGCTTGCACTTTTGGCACAGCAGCTTTTCGTCCAGGAATTGGGCAATGGGTGGCCCCCTCCGCATTTCCTGAGGATCAACTGTCTTCGAAGCGTAGCGGGGCCTGCGATTCACGGCCTGCTGAGGTTGGTCTGCTTCCTTATGCTCCTCTACCGGTCTAATCTCCTTGACAGGGGTAGCTCTAGTGTATCCCTGTTTGATGACCCTTTGGCCAGACGAGTCTATAAACTCCAGTCGTCGTGCCGGGCGTTCTGTTCCCCGGGCGACTGCCTCTCCATTCCCCTTGTGACCCTGGGGGCCTCCTCTTCCTCCTCGCAAGGCCAATCGGCGATCTGCGCTAGGAGGGCTTTTGAGGGCATGAGAAGATCCTCGGGGAGTGTTCAGCGACATTGCTGCTTCCTCGAACGGGGTCAAGTCGTACCACTCCTCTGTCTTGCTGTCCAGTAGGTACTTCTTGAACGTGTGGCACTGATCCGTAGTATGAGTGTCGTTCAAGTGCCAGTGGCATAGCCACTTCTCCCTTCCTTTGGGCAGAATGAAGACCCCACGCTCAGCCAGTCGCTTCATCAGGGCATTAGCCACCAAAGTCTCGCCGGTTGCTTGTAAATCCTGCGAGGGTGCAGCAGAGTCGTTAATAACTTCTAAGAGATTAACCTCAGCATCAAATATGTCAAACGTATGAATGGCGACTTCATCCCCGAATGGACTATCATCCACCACGGCGACTTCGTCGACCTCGGGAAAACGGAGCTCTTTAGACTCTATTAAATCCTGGATGATATTTCTAAAGGACAAACAGTCCTTGGTAGCATGGGTGAAGGACCCATGCCACTTGCAGTAATTCCTATTCTTTTCCCTCTCTGTCTGAGGGACTCGATGGCCGGGCTTAAGCCTAATCCTTTTCCTTTGATATAGCCAGTCGAATATAGCGTCGACTTTATCCGTGTCGAAAGAATATTTTCTTTCCTCGGCATTCTTTTGGGATGCCTTAGCTTTGGAATTCTTCTTAGTCAGGGGATCGCATATAGTCGACTCCCCCTTGACAAATTCTGCCATGTCGACTTCATAAGTGTCGACTTGGTAGGCTCGAGTCAGTTGGGCTTCCTCCGTAAGGAGCTGATAATACTCAGTAGCCCTCCTCGCTAAGTCATATAGGTCAGCAAAGCGCTCGCCCTGCAGCTTTTTCCGGAACGGGATAGTCAGCGCATTTAATGCGAGAAGTAATTGATCCTTCTCCGGTATGGGGGGTGTACACCGCAGTAGGGCCTTCCTAAGTTTCATTAGAAACTGCCCTGGGTGTTCTCCGTTAGCCTGCTTAAGGCGCATTACCTCAAACATCGATATGGGGGTGTCCAGTCGAGCAAAGGTCTTAACGAACATAGACTGCATCTGAGTCCACGAGGCTACTGACCCTGGCGGCAAACTCGCATACCACGTAAAGGCATCTCCCGTTAATGAGTTAGGGAAGAGCTTCAGTTTCCAAAAGTCGTTCCCAGCCACCTCACCAAGTTGGTGAGTGAAGCGAGCGACATGCTCGAGTGGGGTCATTTCATCTTCACCCGAAAAACGAGTAAAGTCGGGCACCTTATAACCTCTAGGTAGAGGGAAATCCCTGTCGACATATGCAGGATAGGGAGACCTGTACAAACAGGCATCGTCTCGCCGAGCTATTCCGGGGACGACTTGCTCTATAACCTGAGTTATGGCCTCCCTCAAGTCTGGGGGTACACCACCTACTGGGGCCTGCGCTGGAGGTCGAGTCGACCTTATCGGGCTGTATGGAGATCTTTCCCCCATTGCCTGATTCGCTGGATCCCTCATGTAGAAAGAAGGCTCCTCCCGAAAGTTTCCACCTCGGGATCCAAGCTCATAGGGGTCTCCAGTCGCGTCGATTACAGGTTCTTTTCCAAGGCGACGAGACGGAATAAAATCCTCCCCTCGATCTGTTTCCTCTTGAAAGTCCTCTGCCTCATTCCAATACGTATTCGTTGGTCGATTACGTGAAGAAGAGGGTCGACCAGGGGGAACCAGATTCCCGGGTTCGAAAAGAGCATTTGTCCTTATCTCAGACTGCTCAAAAGTCACGTTACGTGGCCCTTGAGCAGTCCGTCGAGCGTCTGTCATGAACGTAGACTCCCTAAAGGGGGTTTCTCTCATATGAGGTCTTACTCTTTCCTCGTTTCTCGGGCCAGAAAGACGCCCTATTAGAGTTTGGACATCCATTAGAATACCCTTCATAGCAGTCAACTCCTGACGCACATCCCCCAGTTCCTTGTGGAACTCCAGTCTTGAAATAAATTCGGACGGGGTATGTGAATCAAAGGTGGACTGGTTTGTAGCTGTCTGGCCTCCTAGGGCCGGCGCTGGCAAGTCCATTCCGGAGGAAGTTCTGACTGGTTTGTAGCTGCCTGGCCTCCTGGGGCCGGCGCTTCCAAGTTCATTCCCGGAGGAAGTTCCTGGTTTTCCCCATCTAAGGGATTCTGAGACTCACGGCTTCGAGTATTTCTCGGCATTTGAGACTAAGATCTCTCTTTTTTTTTTTCAACGTTCTCCCACTGTGGTCGCCAAAAACGTGTTCGCGCACGGAACGGATCACGTCGGAAATATTTGGCAATGGACTCACAGTAGTTGTATTGTGGTCGCCAGTAAGAAGATGCACTAACTTTATACAGAAATAATGCAAGTCTTACAATCTTTAGAGAATTAAAAGTAAAGGGCTTACAGCCATTAAAAGGGAAAAAGGGAAACGGTGGTGACGATGTGGGATCTTGTAGCGGCGGAGAACGCGTGACGAAGGCCTTGGAAGCTCGCTTCGTCGGGGGTGGTCGCTGGTGGAGAGTTGTGACGAAAGCCCTACGAGCTCACTTCGTCGGTGGTGTCGCTGGCGGAGGATTGACGGCAAAGGCCCTACGAGCTCACTCTGTCGGTGGAAGGGTAATTGACCTATAAACCGGGTCAGGGCATCTAATTCCTAAGGTTGACGAACAAACTTCAGAGTTTTGGCTGTGTATGGTCGTGTCCTTTTCTTAAAAATTCCTCTGCTATTTATAGAGGACTTGTACGTGATTAACACGTAACAGATAGATCGTTTTTGCAGATCGTGTTATAGATCGTGATCCCTAATATCGTGGGAGTGTCTTAACAACCCCCTTGATATATGGGATCACGTTCCTGGATATTTAAGATCAGTTACGATCCTTCACAAACGTGTTTGAAAATAAATTTATTTCAATTTTGTCGACTTGACTGATCTGTACGGACTACGATCGACTTGGTCGGCTTATCCAAAATTCCGTCGACTTGACCCTACTAGTAGGCCTAGCTACTGTCGAGTCATCTTGGTTGACTTTGATTACCATATTCTTCCGTTGTGAGTCGACCTAGTCGACCCCGTTCATAAGTCGACCTAGTCGACTTCGTCATGAGTCGACCTAGTCGACTTTGTCATGAGTCGACCTAATGACGACTGCATCTCGGGCCGACTCGGAGTATGACTTGAAGGATTACTGGGTTTCTGTTCTAGGTTCAGGCCCAAAATTATTTGTCATGTCAACATAATCGTACTGAGATATTTATAGCGCGTCTTGATATTTCATTAGACCGGAAATAATGTTATAGCATGTTTAATTTCTAGTTATGGACGATGAATGTGAGTCTTCTTATACGATTCTCTAAAAATGATGAATGTTGACGACGATCATAGTTTTGGGATAATATCATCAAAATTTAGGAGCTAGAATGTTAAACTCGTAAGTGCTGGGTATTTTAGGTATGAATATACGGAAGCGAAAATGCTATATTTTTATTTCTGACAATCGACTTACATTCTTCATATGAAAGACATATATTTATAACGGAATCTAAACTAAATCTTCTGAAAATCCAATAAGATATTATTTCTAACAAAAAAATCTAAATTAAGTAATAGCAGCAAAATATCATGATCCTAAGAATCTCCTCGGTGTCAATACCAAGATTTTCTTTTATCTTCTTGAATCTCGATCTATTAAAACTAAAGATCTTCACTCTGATCTTCTGAATATCAATCTTTAGACCTCCTTATCGAATCTTTGATTATTTCAACCTTTTCTTGAAATCTTACTCGTTTTTCCTCTATGAGATCTTCCGACACAAGTGCGCTTTCTTCTTTCCACACAATTGGAAAGCTTTTCTTTCTCATTTTCACGGGCATAAACTCACGACCTTCAGGATTCACAATGGTGCAAGTCATATCCTTAAATTGCAAAGCATAATTTTTCTCTAACATTTGACCCACACTTAGCAAACTCTGTTTGATTCCAGGAACAAATAAAACATCTGATATAAATTTGATACCTGTCATTGTCTTTACAACAACTGTACCTCTGCCTTTGATATTTAGGAATTCTCCATTCTCAATTATCACTTCTGATTTGCTAGCTTTGTCCAGCCTCACAAAACTGGTCAAATCTGGCGTCATTTGATTTGTGCAACCACTGTCTATCAACCAATTATGATCTCGTACCTTTGCCGAGAAACAAGTAGCAACAAACAATTGATCATCTTCTTCTTCTATCGCTTGTGCTTGTTCCTCATGAGAAGCTTAATTATTTAGGCATACTTTCTCCATATGGCCAAGTTGTTGGCATGACCTGCATCGTACATTCGGTCTAAAGAAACAACGATTTTCAGGATAATTATCTTGCATGGAGAAAATTTTCTTCTCATTGGCTTATATTCTTGTCTTTTCTCTCCCCGAGATCTAGATTGTCTAGCAACATGAGCACCTTCAACACTCTTTTCTTCTTTTTCATCTTTATGATTTGCGTCATCTTCTTGTCATATCAACATTCTCTGTTCTTGAGCTTGAAATGCATGGATGAGCTCAGTCAATGTGATTTTTGACAAATCTTTGGAGTCCTCAAGAGATGATATCTTCGACTCAAATTTTTCTGACAAACTCACCAGTACTTTCTCCACAATTCTGCTACCAGGCAATTCCTCTCCAAGAAGTTGAATTTTGTTGACGATCGCTAAAAGTCTATCAACATACTCTTTGACGGTCTCACTTTCGTTCATCCGCAGACGCTAGAAGTCTCTCTTCAAATTCAGAATCTGCATATGACGTGTTCTTCTGCTGCCCATAAACTCCTCCTACAACTTGTCCCACGCATCCTTAGGAGTCTCACAAGCATAATTCTTGTGAAAATCACATCCGAGACCGTAGAAAAAATGTAGGACAAGGCCTTTGGAGCCTTTGTTGACTGCTCCTCATGGAGTCGGATTTCATTCAAGGTCGGATTATTACCTAAAGGAGTTGGATCTTTGTTAGCTTCAACCCACTGCCGCAAGCCACGACCTTTGAGGTGTGTTTTCATATTCACGGCCCACAACTGATAGTTTTCGCCGTCGAAGATTGGAAGTATAGGAGATGAGAACCGCTGAAAGCCATAACAACGATCGAACCTCGCTTTGATGCCACTTGTTGAGTATTTTGGGTATGAATATACGGAAGCGAAAATGTTATATTTTTATTTCTAAAAATCGACTTACTGAAAGACATATATTTATAGCATAAGAGGATCTAAACTAAATCTTCTGAAAATTCTTTAAGATATTATTTCTATCTAAAAATCTAAATTAAATAATAAAAGCAAAATATCATGATCCCAACAATAAGGCCATCGGGGCTCATGAAGTTGTTGGGGCTGATGAAATTCGACAGCAATTTGGAGAGGCGTTGTAGAAGAATGTTGAGATAATGGATGTCGGAAGCACGTCAATGAGTCGATTGGAGAAAAATCCTCGATAGCTTTCTCGATAAACTTCTCACTTGTTTAATCTGAGAGTTGTGTATGTGATAAATAAATGAAATTTGTGGAACCCTCTAAGGAAATGCATGATAGGAACGTGACCCCTCACATATATGACAGTTGATTACCTCCCGTTAAACAGCTTCAACGTGGATCATGCTAAAAATTGAGCTTTGTTTGACCAAAAATGACTATGTTCGGATTGGGGGCCATGTACGACCTAGTAAGCTTATCTTATATGGATTGGTCTGTGGCTTTCATTTATGACACACGTACGTTTTATGGACTTGATTTTTTCATATCCAAAATTTCTTTAATGAATTTGGGTTTATAATCCATTCTTACCCGCATAAGAAATAAGTCGGACCTATGTCTCAAAAGTAAGCTTATACCACAAACCCTCATGTGTAAATTGCACTAAAAGATAAGTGAATTTCATGTATCAAATATCATACACGTTATATGATTTTAGGCGTATGACATTATCGACAAAAAAATTTAATTTCAATAGAGACAAAATGCTTAATGACACCTCTAGGAAGATTATCGGAGTACTTGGCGGAGTTATAACATTTTTCTATCATGTTTTTCCCAATGATCGCCAAACCATGTATATGTAGGCCATAGTTCCACTCTCTATTGTTGTACGTGTGTTAAACTTTTTATATTTGCCGGTTGAGCACATACTTTGAAGGTGTATGGATGTTTAAAGAGCACTTAAAAGTTTTCTCCTGAGACAGGGTCTAATATCGTCATGAATACATGATTGTCGCACCCTGTTCGATGATGAATAAAATCTTCTAGGACCATTTACTTGAAAAAAAAATTATCAAATCACAAACTAAAGAAGAATGAAGAATTAGAAGCAAGTGCATACATACAACTAATGGGAAGATTGATTTATTTGGGAGTGACGAGGCCAAATATTCTCTTATGCACACGTATCTTATGCTATTGTTTGGAGCATTGATATGTGGATAAATTTTTTACTCACACATTTAAAGGAAACGCCTATGAAACGGGTCATATTTTACAACGGATCGAGCGTTTGCATGTGTAAGAATTATAAGGTAGCCATTGGAATGACCGCATAAATATAATATGACTAACAATTGGGCATTAAGTCTACTCGGGGATCTATTAGTGAATCTGAAATCAAAGAAGCAGGTTGATACAAGGACCATCGACGCACCATCAACGAGAGCTGTCAGTTTACTCATCATCGACTAATTCGTATTTCAGTCAACCATCAATCAGTCGAAGCAAGGGATCAGTCGAAGCAAACCTAGTCGAAGCATAAACTACCCCACATTGAAGACGCATTGAATTCCAAGACCACCCATGCCTCCACTACCTTGCATTTAGTTGCATTTATTCCCAATAAGCCATTATGGCTAGTATTAAGTTCTGCATGTTTTTAGTTGGATGTTCTTGCCATTAATTCATTTTCTTTCCTAGGCAACTATATAAGGTGCCTTTGTAACACATTTGTGATGACTTTTGAATTTCAGACTATCAACCCCTTTTATGAGACGTTGTTTTATATCCGACGTGAGTGGATTCTCCTTCAACCTCTTTCTTCATTTCGTGGATTTCAAGCGCTGATTGAGTAGAGTGTTCATCCGATGGTGGTGTTTCTGTATCCTCCGCATTGTTCCTCACCCACGTCTTGTTCGTGATGATGTCTCTGTATCCATGGTACAAACGAGTCTATGTGAGTCTTCTTTCACGGTGGTGAATCTGTCTCCGTGGAGGTTGATCTCAACCCTTCCTTTCTTCTTTCAGCTGCATACCCTTACACACCTTCCCTCAATTCCAGCGTCACTCCATTCCGCACCTTTAGTGATGTCCCCCTTCATTTTTTGTGTCGTCCCCATATCATCTTAGTATGACCCTAGACGAAGCACATGTTGCTCGGCTTGAGCAACGGATCGTCGATCTTCAGCAACAATTACAGTCGCTGCGTACACACCATGCATCGACTTCCCACAGTCGATTAGACAGCGATGATGAGGAGAACCCATAGCATGAGGAGTCTCAACGAGAGTCTTCACCAGAGTATGGTCGATAGTAAAGAAGAATCCCGACGATGAGTGTTCAGATTCCGGAGTTCGAAGGAAACTTGGACCCCGAGGAGTTCATCGATTGGATGCACACAGTAGAGCGCATCTTCGACTATGAAGAAGTGCCCGAAGAACGAAAGGTTAAGTTGGCTACTTGTGGTGGGAAAACACCAACCAGCAGCGTCGAAGAAAAGGACGTGATAAAATTCGTACGTTGATGAAACTGAAGAGGGTTATGACTAAGAGATTTCTGCCAAAGCATTATCGACGAGATCTCTACCTCAAGCTGCAGTCGCTTCAGCAAGTTTCAAGCGTATCGGAGTACACGAGTGAGTTCGAGAGACTCTTGTTACAGTATGATGTCCAAGAACCCCAAGTGCAAACCATTATTAGGTATCTTTGAGGACTTAAGCCCCAGATCGTGGATGTAGTCAAACTTCAGCAGTATTGAACCTTCGACGATGTTAGAGCGCTTGCCCACAAGGTGGAACAACAGCAAGCGAGGAGATCGAGCACACACACTCATTTGGGAAGGTTCCGCCTTCCAACATGGGGAGTTGCTCCGAGGCGAAGCCACCATCGACTACGTCAAGAAAAACTCCATCATCAACTACCAGACCTGAAGTCAAGTCGAACGAGTGAGATACCAATCAACGATGTTTCAAGGGCCAAGAAATATGACACATGGCTTCGGAGTGTCCGACGAGGAGAATCATTGTCATTAGAGAGATGTACGATGGAGAAGAAGAGTTCGATGAGAATTTCGATCATATTTGGGATATAGAGGAGATTGAGGAGTTCCCGGACAAAGGAGAGTTGTTGGTTGTCCGAATAGCCTTAAGGGTGACACCCCCTAGAGAGGAGAATCAAAGGGAAAGTATTTCCACACCAGGTACACAGTCGAAGGAAAAATTTGTTTGGTGATTATAGATAGCGGGAGCTGCACAAACGTCGTGTCGAGGATAATGGTCGAGAAGCTTAAGTTGCCTATCAAAGCACATCCTCATCCCTATCGACTACAATGGCTCAACAAGGAGAGTGATGTTCGAGTGACCCAGCGAGCGTGAGTTCCATTCTCGATTGGGAAACGCTACAAGGATGAAGTCGTTTGCGATGTTATTCTGATGGACGCGTGCCACTTGCTCCTAGGAAGACCGTGACATTTTGATAGACGTGCACAACATGATGGGTATCGCAATACCTATTCCATCAGCGTCGACGAGAAGAAAGTCACTTTGATGCTCCTGACCACTCAGCCCATAATAGCACCACAGAATCGATCTATCGATCAACCTCTCAAAGGAGTCCAATTGGTTCGAGCGATCCATGAAGCTGGAAAGGCTTACTCTGTTGTTCTTGTTGAAACAGCCGAGGGTCAAGCGACGAGCCATCCACTAGCCGTATCCACATTCGAAGATTTCAAGGATGGGTTTCCGGAAGAGTTGTCAGTCGAACTACCACATATACGAAGCATTCAGCACCAAATCAACTTGGTTCCAAGATCGTCCCTACCCAATCGACCAGCTTATAGATGCAATCAGAGGAAGCTAAGGAGCTACATAAGTAGGTTGATGAGTTAGTCAAGAAGGGCTCGGTTCGAGAGAGTTTGAGCCCTTGTTCAGTCCCAGCCATATTGGTGCCGAAGAAGGATGGTGCTTGGCGAATGTGCATGGATAGTCGAGTGATCAACAAGATCACGGTGAAGTATCGTTTTCCTATCCCTCGACTAGATGATATGTTGGATGAGTTGCATGGAGCGCAAGTGTTCTCGAAGGTGAATTTATGAAGTGGTGGTTATCACTAAATTCGAATTAAGGAAGGCAGAGAGTGGAAGACAGCCATCTAGACCAAGTACGAACTGTACGAGTGGTTGGTGATGCCATTTGGTTTGTCGAACGCACCCAGCACGTTCATGCGACTGATGGTCTTGCGACCATTCATGGGGAAGTTTGTGGTCGTCTACTTCGGAGACATTCTCATCTACAGTCGAAACAACGAGGAGCATGTCGACTATTTGTGAGATGTGTTCCGCACACTTCGGGAACAGAAGCTGTATGGAAATCTTAAAAAGTGCGAGTTCTTGAAACCGAGTATGATATTTCTTAGTTTTGTATGCTGAAGGAGTCAAGGTCAACGAAAGCAAGATCAATCCAATCAGGGAGTAGCCAGCGCCAAAGAATTTCGACGACGTTTGTGTATTCCATGGCTTAGCGTTGTTCTATAGGAGGTCCATTCGACGTTTCAGCTCAATCGCAGCCCCACTCACCCAATGTTTGAAGGGAGACAAGTTCGAGTGAACTTCAGCCACACAGTCTAGTTTTGAGCCACTAAAGGAGTGTGGAAGCGAAGCACCCGTTCTTGCCTTACCAGACTTTACGAAAGTGTTTGATGTCGAATGTGATGCATCATGAGTTGGAATCGGAGGAGTCTTATTACAAGAGGGGAGACACATTGCATAGTTCAGCGAGAAGCTCAATGGTGTCAATCGATTTTCAAAGATGGCACACTTCATTCCTTGCCAAAAGATGGACGATGCAACCAACGTAGCGGACTTGTATTTTCGAGAAGTGATGAGGTTACATGGAATGCCTAGGACGATCGTATCGGATCGAGACGTGAAGTTCCTGAGCTACTTTTGGAAGACGTTATGGCACAAGTTAGGGACTAAGCTTGCCTTTAGTACATCCTGTCATCCGCAGACCGATGGACAAACAGAAGTTGTCAATCGTACCATGGATGTAATCCTTCGAACCCTAGTCTCGAAGAATCAGAAGGATTGGGATGTGAAGCTCGCTCATGCAGAATTTGCCTACAATCGAGATCGAGAAGGCCAACAAACACTATGAAGAGAGGGCCAATCGAGGACGTAGGGAGAAGATTTTCCAGCCTGGAGACTTGGTTTGGATCAATCTGAGGAGGAGAGGTTTCCCAAAAGGAAGAACAAGTCGATGCCTCGAGTAGAATGTCCCTTTGAGGTCGTTGAGCGCATCAACAACAACGCCTACAAGATTGATCTTCCAGGAGAGTATGGAGTTTCAGCAACCTTCAATGTCAGGGACCTTATTTTCGGAATACCGATTCCAATCCCGAATTTTTTTAGATTTTAGAAATTCGGGATCGTTATTTCGATATTTGGAATCGTGTTTGGGAGTATGTTTTTGTTAAAACGTCATTCGGTATTGGGATCGGTAATGGGAAATTAAAAATCAGAATTTTTCGAATATCGAATTTTTATAGGACTAACACAATTTGGGCCCCCATTTAACAAAACACCCAAAGGCCGAACTCATTAATACTAACAATTATTGCCATTTACCTTTGTGGACTAGACTAGTCTGACTAGTATTGCCTGCTCTTCTGCATTGGTGTAAGCCATGTGACTTTTCATCATATTATTAATAGCTAAGTTGCAATCTTTTCTCTTGAGATTGTTGCAATCTCTTTGCGTCGGCCGCTCCCTGCGCCATACTCTTCACTTGTTCCTGTGTCTGCAATATAACACCAACGATACATTGTGTTGATGTTTTTTCGATTTTATATCTAAAAATAATTTTCAATTTTTTTAATAAATTTCGACACTGCATGATCAAGTGTTAGTCTAAATTGTGCAACTGAATGGTTTGAAATGTGTAGTATATGTTTACTTTCATGTTTGAAGGTAATAAAAATTCAGTCATTTGGTAATACCGAATTACCGAAATAAAATTCGGTAATTTATCGAATTATAAATTCGGAATCGTGATTGGGACCTAAAATTTTGAGGCCTTTAAAATTCGATATTTCGGTATTCGGAAATTCGGAATACCGATATACCGAATGCTCACCCTTACGACAAGGTATTCTTAGCCATCGTTCGAGTACTCGTGACGTGGATCCATTACATGCTGCCCCGAGAGTTCGTGTTGCACAGTGACCATGAAGCTCTCAAATACATCAATGGTCAGCACAAGCTCAGTCGACGACATGCAAAGTGGATCGAGTTTCTACAAGCTTTCATCTTTGTCTTGAAGCACAAACTTGGAGCGAAAAATGTAGTGGTTGATGCTCTCTCGAGGAAGGTGATCCTATTGTCCGCAATGGAGACCAAGCTCATTGGATTTAAATACTTGAAGGATTTGTATAAGGATGACGAAGACTTTGGAGGAATTTTCGTCCAATGCACCAATCATGCCATCGATCGATTCCATGAGGTGAATGAATTCTTGTTTCAAGATTCTAAGTTACGTATTCCCAGGAATTCGACTCGAAAACTGCTTATTCATGAAGTCAATGGAGGAAGAATACCCAGACAGTTTTTAGTCGACCAGATGTTGTCGATGCTGCAAGAAAATTTCTATTGGCCACGAATGGAGAAGCAAGTACGAGGTCTTATCTCGAGATGTGCTATCTGCCAACTGGCGAAGAGCCGAGTTTAAACACAAGGCCGTTACACTCCACCACCAGTCCCAGAGCATCCTTGGGAGCATGTAAGCATGGACTTTGTGCTTGGTTTGCCTAGAACTCAGCGGAGGAAGGATTAGATCATGGTTGTGGTCGATCGATTTTCGAAGATGGCACACTTCATTCCCTACCAAAAGATGGAAGATGCAACCAACATAGCAAACATGTATTTTCGAGAAGTGATGAGGTTGCATGGAATGCCCAGGACGATCGTATCGGATCGAGACGTGAAGTTTCTGAGCTACATTTGGAAGACGTTATGGCACGAGTTAGGGACTAAGCTTGTCTTTAGTACATCTTATCATCGCAGACCGATGGACAAACGGAAGCTTTCAATCGTACCATGGATGTAATCCTTTGAACCTAGTCTCGAAGAATCAGAAGGATTGGGATGTGAAGGTCGCTCATGCGGAATTTGCCTACAATCGAGCTCCAAGTTCGACAACAAAGTCTTCACCTTTCGAGGTAGTTTATGGACTCAATCCTTTAGTCCCTGTCGAATTAATGCCTATGAGTGAGGCGAGATCAGTTAACCAGAATGCCGAAGAGAGTGCAAAGGAGATGAGAACGCTCCATGAGAATATTCGCGTCCAGATCGAGAAGGACAACAAACGAGTCTATCCGAGTCTTATTTTGCGTTGGTGAATTTGTATCCGTGGAGTTTGATCTCATCCCTTCCTTTCTTCTTTCGGCCGCCTACCATTACACACCTTCCGTCCATTTCAGTGTCACTCCATTCCGCACCTTTAGTGACGTCCCCCTTCGTTTTCGGTGCCGTCCCCGTCTCAGAGGTGCTACTCGGAGCTCACCTGAGGCATATTACCAGTCAATTACTACTGTAATTATAGACAAATTCATGGTCACCTCAACTTCTAACTCGTTGTAATAAATTCTTTAGATAAAAAAAGGATATACCCTACATCATTCATCGTATAACATTTTGTCATCCGAGAACTTCTCCTCGAAGCTCATGAATAAGAGAAGTGAACATAATAGTAACTTCACATGTATCTCATCTTCAATCTCGATATTGATTACTCAAAATCTATAATGTAGAGATTAATTATCTAGATGAAATTTGACGAACATTATTTCTAATTAACCACGAATAATCTCATTTGATGAGAAGTGTTTTGCTTAAATTCCTGTTCATTCCATTTGACATGTGACTTTCTTATATGAGTTTATCATGCACCAATTGAAAATTTTGGCCGCGAAGATGAATCGTGCAAGTAAAGAATTACTAGAGTAAAGTTCAAACATTTTTGCATTTTTTAAACGAAAAAATATAATTTTTTTTAATGGATTTTACATATTCTTGTTTTCTTTGACAAAAAAAGAAATCTTTTTGCTGAACCTCTCACAATTATGGTACATTCCGTACTCACACCTCCCTAAACTTGAGGGCCTTTCTCGGCCTTGTTCTTCATTTCCAGCTCCTTCGCAGCCGCCTTCCATCCTGTTAGGCTCCCGAACAAGCTCGCTGTCTCCTCCAATGACTTCCCTAACGTCTCCGGGAGGATCAAGTAGTATAGGATGAACGAGAACGTCGTTATCCCCGCAAACAGGAAGAAGGCGCCCCCTGTCGTGAGTGCGTGCGCCAGGGACAAGAAGGTCATCCCTATGATGCCGCTCGTGACACGGTTCAGGGCCACCGCGAGACTGGCCCCCTGGGCACGGAGCCTCAATGGCCATACCTCCGTCCCGTAGACCCACACGATGGGGCCGCTCCCGATTGAGAAGAACGCCACGTAGAACAGTACCGTTGCCACGCACACTACTATGGCCCACTGGGGTACGTTGTCTTTCATGTGGTGGTCGACCACCGTCAAGCCCGAGGCGAGGAGCAGCAAGGATACGACCATGCCGCCATGGCTGCTCAGGAGCAACGGCCGGCGTCCCACCTTGTCGAGGAAGAAGGTGGCGACCAGGATGGCCAGCGTCTTGACGACTCCAACTGCCACTGTCGCGAGCAGCTTCTGCTCGGCGGACTTGATGCCCGCTGTCTCGAATATCCTCGGGCTGTAGAGCACCACCGCATCGATTCCAGAGGCCTGTTGGAAGAAGTTTATGCTGAGGACAGCGATCAACACGTGGCGGACAGTCGGCGTCGGGGAGATCAGGAGTTCGCGCCAGACGCCTTCGCCGTGGCTTCTGTGGCCGTTGACCTTGGCGACGTCGTCCTGACATTCCGGTGCAATCCCAGCAGCATCCTTGATGTCGGCAAGGCGCTGGTCTGCTTCTTGCGGAGAATCCGACGTCTTCCCGAGGACACGCTTGGCCTCCCCAAGGCGTCCTTGCATCACAAGCCAACGGGGCGACTCAGGCATGGCTACGACGACCACGGCAAGGAAGGCCGAGGGGATGGCACCGATCCCCAGCATGAAGCGCCATCCCAGGTGGAGGGGGAGCTTCGAGAATGCAACGTTGGAGACATATCCAAGAAGTATGCCCAGATTGATGAACACCTGCATGAGAAAAATTCCGTATTATCCTGGTCAGTTCCAACCACAAGTACGTTCTATCCGCGCTGTGCATAGGACAGGGCAACCCGAGGACTTGATCATACCTCCGGGAATGATGTAAGGAAGCCACGAGACGATGATGGAGCCACCTCGGCGGCATACACGGGAGCAATGACGAGTGCAAACCCTATCCCAACACCGGCTACGAATCGTCCGAACACGAGCAAAGCGTAATTGGGCGCAAATCCCATGAAGAGGGCACCCGCGAAGAAAATCGCACCAGCAATGACCATGGTGTATCGCCTACCCACCAAGTCGGAAGTCCTGCCGGCCATCGCGGAGCCAACGAGGGCACACAGGTTGATCATGCCAGACATGATCTCGAGCTGAACGTCAGTTATCCTCAGCTCCTCCTTGATGTACAACGCTGCACCGCTCATCACTCCGATATCTGGACAACGGTAACAAAATGAAAAATTCAGGACGCGATCATAACTCGCTGAGGCCGAGGAAGGGGGACGGAGTGGGAGAAGGGCATTACCGTAACCCATGAGGATGGAGGTCATGGAAGCGAGAACTGTGCAGGAGATGGCATACTTGTTGTGGGACGCTGGTTTCTTGGCCTCCGTAAACAGATGGTCCGCCATTTATTTGCTCTGCCGCTATATATTGTTCGACTACGAGACCAGTTCAAGAAGGCACGGGGGGTAAGGATGAAGGGATGGATGAATAGGGGGGGAATGGGGTTGGGCTTATAACGAGGATGGGGATTATCAGATAAGGACGAGGATTGAAACTCTCCTTAAAACCAACCGCAGCGGTTGTTTTAGGGGTCGCTGCCTTTCGATATAACAAGAAGGAAGTCCGCCATGTGGAAACAAAAAACCAAGATTTAGAAAGGTTATCGGAATGGTATTTATCTTTCTTTATCAACAACATATATTCTGGCCTTTAATCAGTTTCTGAATGAAAGAAAAAGAACGATGCTCTTACAGGTTGGACTAGTGTTACGTAGGAAATCAGAACCCAGCACTATCCCCAATATATTCACAGCAGTAATACCAGAAGAAACCAGCACATAACACAGAGAATATTATTTCATCAGCAAACACGTCCAACAACCCCCGATTTCCCACGCAACACCGTCGTCGAACTCCGACAGCACAAGCCAACAAGAAACGTCACCCGATCATCACCCCAGACCTCCACTCCGTCACCCCCCCACAGTCACCGAAAAACTAACTAACTTCTCCGTCTCTCTCTCTGTCTAGCTTTATACTACCAGTTTGGGCTGGGCAGCCCCTTTACACAACCCATTCGACACCGGATCCATTATACTATAACCCGACCCGACCCAACACTTAAACTTAAAGATGAAATAACGGCCAACGGCCCCTTCTCTTCCTCTGTCTTCTTTTCTTCTGCAACAATTCCTTCTGCAGTCCTTCCACAGCTGCTTCCAACTTCCATTGCTGCTTCCACTTCTCTATTCCACCTTCTTCATTCGTCCTTCCTCTCACTGCACTCCTCTTGGCTCCTCTCTTCCTGACTCTACTTGCAGGTTTTTCTTCGTATCAAGCGTCCCCTCTCAAAGTATACTTGTCCTCAAGTGTACAGCCGGGATAAGAGTTCTGCAGGTCAAAAAGGAATTCCCATGTTGCATCTTCTTCCAATTCTCCATCCCATTGTACTAGCACTTTAGTTGCCGCTCGATTTCCCCTCTTCACCATACGCCTGGCCAAAATGGCAACTGGTTTCCTGTTCGGAGGCTCACAAAATGCAGGTAAAACAGAAGAAACTCGGTCCACGTCAGAAACACTACGCCTGAGCTTAGAAACATGGAAGGTGGGATGTATTTCTGATCCCAGTGGTAACTCCAATCTATAAGCCACCTTGCCAATCCGATCTATTACTTTATAGGGACCGTAGAACAACAGAGACAGCTTGTGGTAGCTTCTCCCACTACAGACTGTTGTTTATAGGGTCTTAACTTCACATATACCCAATCTCCGATGGCAAACTCCCTGTCCTCATGATGCTTGTCCGCTTGTTGCTTCATGCAATGCTGTGTTCTATCCAGCTGAAATCTTAACACCCCAATCATTCCTTCTCTGTCCCGTAATTCACGGTCCACTGCAGGTAAGGCATGATCATGTGGGAGATAAGGAATGTGTATTGGCGGAGGATATCCGTATAAAGCCTCAAATGGGCTCATCTGAATAGTGGTGTGGTAGGTACTATTGTACCACCATTTGGCTAACGACAGCCATCTTCCACACTCTTTTGGATAATCACCAACCATGCATCTGAGATACGTTTTTAAGCATCTATTTAGCACCTCCGTTTGCCCATCGCTCTGAGGATGATAGGCCGTAGACATGTGTAACTCTACCCCCTGTAATGACATCAACTCCCTCCAAAATTTACTCAGAAAAATGGTATCTCGATCACTTACTATGGTAGCCGGCAGCCCATGCAATTTAAAGATGTTGTCCAGAAAGAGTTGAGCCACCACTTTAGCTGAATAGGGGGTGATGAAGAGCAATGAAGTGGCCATACTTACTCAGTCTGTCTACGACCACTACGATACTATCTTTTCCTTGCGACGACGGCAACCCTTCTATGAAATCCATCGAAATGTCCCTCCATACCTCATTGGGTATTGGTAACGGTTGAAGTAGTCCCGGTGAAGCTGTATGATCGTACTTGCATCGCAAACAAGTTTCACACCCCTTGATGTACTGTCTAATGTCCCTCTCAATACCTTTCCAGAAGAACAAACTCCTGACTTTTTTACAGGTTGGAAACACTCCCGAATGACCTCCAGTCGGGCTGCTGTGAAACAGTCGAATTATTTTTGTTTTAAGCTCCTTATTATCCCCTACCACCAGCTTCGAGCCTTTCTTCAATAGATTCTGCTGCCAACGATACTTCGACTGGTTCGGTTCTCCCTTCTTAAGCTTGTCAATTGTAGCTGCCCATTTTGCATCAGATGTCCAACTATCCTTTACTTCATCCAGCAAGGTAGGAGAATATTCTCGAGTCACTAAAGATAACAACTCGGGGCCCTGAATTCTGGACAGAGCATCCGCCGCTGCGTTCTCCTTCCCCTTCTTATAGATGATCTCGTAGTCATAACCCATCAATTTGACTAACCATTTGAATTGAATTTCCGTGTGAAGCCTTTACTCCAGCAAATAATTCAAGCTCCTGTGGTCTGTCCGGATAATGAAGTGCCTTCCCGAGAGGTAATGGTGCCACTTCCTCACCGCAAAGACAATTGAGTAAAGCTCCTTTTCATATACCGACAAACCATAATGTCGTTGGCTTAAGTGTTTGCTAATATAAGCAATTGGGTGATCTTGCTGCATCAACACCGCTCCAATGCCCACATCGCAAGCATCTGTCTCCACCGTGAAAGTCTGATGGACGTCTGGAAGAGCCAACACGGGTGCCGAGATGAGCGACTATTTTAATTGCTCAAACGCCTCCTGAGCCTGTGGCGTCCAATAGAAGGCTTCTTTCCTCAACAAATCGGTTAAGGGTCTACTGAGTATCCCATACCCCTTCATGAACCGCCGATAATAGCCACTTAACCCAAGGAACCCCCTCAACTACTTCACTGTCTTAGGAGTTGGCCATTCCTGAACAGCCCCCACTTTAGCTGGGTCAGTAGAGACCCCCTCGACTCCGATGAAATGGCTAAGGTATTCTACCCTGGAACTTCCAAAAGTACATTTTGACCGTTTGGCGAATAGGGTGTGCTTCCTCAAGATGGACAGTGTCTTCTGCAGATGAAGCGCGTGCTCCCCCTTTGTCTTGCTGTACACCAATATGTCATGAAAGAAGACAAGAATAAATCTCCGCAAAAAAGATCTGAAGATAGTGTTCATGAGCCCCTGAAACGTGGATGGAGCGTTGGTCAGACCAAACGGCCGTCGTGTGTTCTAAAAGCGGTCTTATGTATGTCTTGAGGTGCCATTCTGATTTGATGGTACCCCGCCTCAAATCTATCTTCGAAAAGATAGTAGCTCCAAACAATTCGTCTAATAATTCTTCTATGACAGGAATTGGGTACTTATCTTTCACCGTGAAGGCGTTCAACTCCTTGTAATCCACACATAGCCTCCAGGTCCCATCCTTCTTCTTAACCAAGACGGTGAGGAAAACGAACTTCGGCTCGATTGTATCACTCCGGCATCCAACAGTTCTTGAATCATTCGTTCAATCACATCCTTCTGAGAAGCAGAATGCTTGTAGGGTCGGACGTTAACCCCCTGTACCCCTTCCTTCAACTGAATTAGGTGGTCATGTCCTCTAAAAGGAGGTAAGCCTTTCGGTTCCTGAAATATATTCTCAAATGAATTCAGGACTTCACTCCAACTGGTATGCTCTTCCTGTCCATCCAAGATACATCAATGTGGCGACAATTCAATCGGTTTACCTTCCTTTACCTCACCCCAACAGCAGACCAGAACTGGAACTGCACCGTTCCTAAATTTCCTTTCCCTTGCTGTCAATTGTAATAGTTTGCTGTCATTAGCTCTTCCATTGCCGACCAGCTTCACTTCATTCTGTTTCCAGTTGAATCTCATCACGGATTCTTGGAAATTCCAGATAATATCTCCTAATTTAGCCAACCACTTCACTCCTAATACCATCTCACATCCTCCCAAGGTAATCACATAAAAATCGGCCACAAAACTATGATTCTGTATCTCCCAATCAAAGCCCTTCAACATGGTGGTACAATAAAGATTTCTCCCGTCGGCTACCATAATTTTAACATGACCAATGGGAACAATGGCTAAATTCATACCTTTAACTACCCCTGAATCCAAGAAATTGTGAGTGCTCCCCGAATTAATCAACACATTCAAACTACTTTTCCTGAAATATCCCTTCACCTTCATGGTCCTCACCTCTGTTCCTCCCTCTTCCCCTTTAATTGTGTGCATAGTGACAGTAATCTCCTCGTCCCTGGCTGTCATTTCATCCAGTTTGATTTCTCCCTTCTTTTGTTCTTCGTCGTCCTGTTCTTCCTCTACTATCAAAGAGAAAAATTGGCGTTTATTACACCTGTGTGACCGAGAAAATGGCTCATTACACCCGAAACAGAGGCCCTTTAGTCTCCTCTCCTCTATTTCTTCTTGTGTTAGACGTCTCCGACTCTGCTGCATATTTCTATTATCTCCACCAATCGCAACCCCCTGTTATCCCCACTCCTGTAAGAATTGCCCAGTAACCCCATATTTTTCGTTGGTCCCACGCTGGTTGATATGGGAATAGCAGATTCCTCCCTCGTTGCTACCCTGCTAGTAAATCGTAGAGGACGAGTACCGTGTCCCGTTTCCAGAAGTGGCGCGTCCTGACTCAAGATACGAGCATTAGCCTGTGCGCTAAGCAAGTCCACTGGCCGAAGTAGCCAGAGGGTGCTCCTGTACTCCTCCTTCAGTCCGTTAATGAACAAGCTCACCTGAAACTGCATCGAAAGTTCAATCTTCTCTAGAACCCGTCTCAAGCACGCATCAAATTCAGTCATATAGGCATATAAATTTTCCAACCTTCCCTCATGTTTCAAGTTCTTCATTTTTCCCATAGGATCGTCGAATACTTCAGTTCCGAACCTACGATTAAGGGCTGCTACGTATTCCTCCCAACTCAGAGGTGTTCCCATATTTCTGTTTCTTATATATGTGTAATGCCACTGCAACGCGCCTCCGTACATGTAAAGCGAAGCCAATTTAACCTTCTTTTCCTCCGGCACTCCTTCTAATTCGAAGTAACGCTGGCACTTGTACAGCCAGTCCTCTAAATTGGTTCCATCAAAATCGGGGAACTCGATTTTGGGCATAACGAATGTAATCTGACCCTTACTAGTCGCCTCAACCTCCCTCGACAAGGATCTCTCCGTTACTCCTCTTTCCAGCATCGTAGACCCGGAATCCTTCCTTTTGTCCAACTCTAGCAACTGGGTTTGCATTTCAGTTAACTGGCACATAGTGTGCGTCTGCATTTCCTTCATCTGCATCGTCATCAGCTCCATTCGCTGCATCATCTCACTCAGCACCGAACTCATGGCCTCCTGGTCCTTCTTCAGCTCCCCGTATCGCGTCTCCGTCACCCTTTCCCAGTTCGCAGCTCTGATACCCTTACTACGTAGGAAATCAGAACCCAACACTATCTCCAAGATATTCACAGCAGTAATAACAGAAGAAACCAGCAGATAACACAGAGAATACTATTTCATCCGCAAACACGTCCAACAACCCCCGGTTTCCCACGCAACACCGTCGCCGAACTCCGACAACACAAGCCAATAAGAAACGTCACCCGATCATCACCCCAGACCTCCACTCCGTCACCCCCCCACAGTCACCGGAAAACTAACTAACTTCTCCGTCTCTCTCTCTGCCTATCTTTATACTACCAGTTTGGGCTGGGCTGCCCCTTTACACAACCCATTCGACACCGGATCCATTATACTATAACCCGACCCGACCCAACACTTAAACTTAAAGATGAAATAACGGCCAACGGCCCCTTCTCTTCCTCTGTCTTCTTTTCTTCTGCAACAATTCCTTCCATAGTCCTTCCTCAGCTACTTCCAACTTCCATTGATGCTTCCACTTCTCTATTCCACCTTCCTTCATTCGTCCTTCCTCGCACCGCACTCCTCTTGGCTCCTCTCTTCCTGACTCTACTTGCTGGTTTTTCTTCGTATCAACTAGTGAGAAGACAAGTGGCAGATACCCAATTGGCCTTGCTTCCCTACCGAGAATGGGCCTTTGGGCCTTGATTGATGATTCGATTGGCCGGGCGTCGATAATCAATAACAGGATCCGACCCGAACAAAGCAGGAGAGGGAATAAAAACCAAGAAAAAAAAAAGAAACATGAAAAAGGTTGGGAGGAGTCCTTTTCACTTGCAGGGGCTGCTGCAGTTCACACCAGAATTTCTTCCTCCTCCGGATCATCCTCAGCAGCTTGCGATCCATGGTTTGAAGAGCCCTACTCCCTTTTCCTTTGCTTCGATTTCTTCTGGCTTTCGATTTGTTGGCTGATCTGGGAGTTGGGTAGTGTTTGGGACGATCTTATTCAGTTCAGCTATTGTCGCGATCCCTGATCTCCCTTGTTGTTTCTTGGTTTCTCGATGTGTGATGATGGGCGGATTGTTTGATTACTTGCTGTTACTGAGTTGCCCCCCACCCCCAACAATTAGTGGAAGGAAAGGGGGTTGTGTTTCCCCTGGGCTCAGGTATCAACTCGTCTGCTGCTCGGGAACGCAGGCTGGCTTTATGAGCTAGGTTGTATGTTGCCTATCTCTTTGCACTGAAACGGAAGTATTCGGCGGACCAAAATCGCTCTCTCCGTGGCGTTTGGAAGTGTGTGCTTGTTTTTTAGGCATGAGGATGAACCCTGGCTTGACATTTGATGCTTGGTCTTATCATTCTGTAGTCAGCTTAATTTGTGTTTAGTTGGGCAATTAAAAATGCCTTGAAGCACTGTTGTTTCCGACCTGTATTTGATTGCAGTGCGTGTGAAAACCATATTGTAATACTGGTGCTGTGGTGTGGAATGGTATTTGTAAGCTTGAACTTCTCGACTTGTGATTAGGCTACGGAAGCAACAGTTTGATTAAAATCATGTGGACCTGTGTACTTCTTGGACTGGATCTTCTCTGTCATACTTGATTATGTGTGTCCATGATTGAAGTGATATGTTTTCATGAAATACAACATCTGATTTTAGTCCAAAAGTGCTAATATATAACGTTTCAGTTTTGGGCACTTGACATTTCAGCTTTGTGTTATTTCAGGCAAATGCGGCCTCTGGTATGGCAGTACATGATGACTGCAAACTGAAGTTTTTGGAACTAAAAGCAAAGAGGACCTATCGTTTCATAATTTTCAAAATCGAGGAGAAGCAGAAGCAGGTTATTGTGGAGAAACTTGGGGAGCCTGCTCAAAGCTATGAGGACTTCACTGCCAGCCTCCCTGCCGACGAGTGTCGGTATGCGATCTATGATTTTGACTTTGTGACTGAAGAGAATGTTCAAAAGAGCAGGATTTTCTTCATTGCCTGGTAAAGCACAAGTCTTTCTGTCTTCGTATTCCACACATACCATTTCAATCTCCGGAGTTGCCGAGGCATCGTGATACATTCTTTTGTGTTGTAAAGGTCTCCCGATACGTCCAGGGTGAGAAGCAAGATGATTTATGCTAGCTCCAAGGACAGATTTAAGAGAGAACTGGATGGGATTCAAGTTGAGCTGCAGGCAACTGATCCAACTGAAATGGGTCTCGACGTCATCAGAAGTCGAGCTGCCTAAATTAGACCAGCTGTTCAGGCTGTTGCTGTTCACATTCCGAAGCCTTGAGCACAATTCTATAATGTCAATAGTAGTGGCGGTGTGTTTAACTTGGTGATATGGGTTTGTTCTTCAAGTTTATACTCGCTGCCATGTTCATCCTAGAGGAATGAAGTGACCTCCAGTTTCTGAAGTATGCGTTGTGTGGAACTTGTACACTGATCTTTTGATCGATTTCCCTTTGTGGAGTTAAGCTTTCTAACCTTGCAGTGGTGCTTATGCGTTTGCAGTGGGGCTTATGTACTTGGTGCAATTGAAATTTGGTCCTTTTCTCAAGATTGAGAATTCTCTTCATTTTTCAATATGCCATCAACAGCCAACATTGCTCAAGCACATAAACGGTTTTCTCAGAGACCAGTAACGATATCAGCTCAAGTATAGCCAATTTCATCACACAGCAATTAAAAGAATGATCATTTATCAATTTCCAACAAAGCGTTGCCCTAAACTGATGTTACCACATACAAGAGTCAATCATTCTAGTAGAAAACACATCCTAGCAAATCCTCTGACTCAGATTGTCGTACTTAACCTTGTTTGGCATTATCCCTCTTCTCATCATATCATCTCGCAGTTCTAAAGCCATCTGGTAATGTCCCGAGACACAACAGCCATAGATTATGAATCCATATGACAGTGAATCTGGTTTAAGACCCTTGTTCAGCATACATTGCCACGACCGAACAGCATTCGTTAAATCACCCCTCTTGCAGTACTCATAGATAAATGTTGAATAAGTAACACGATCAGGATATAGCCCGTTCTCTGCCATTTGAGCTAGAATGGAAGAAGCCTCCTGCATCTTACCTGATTTGCAGAATCCTCGGATCAGCATATTATACGTGACGGTGTTCGCCAACAACCCTTCACACATTGCATTATGTAATCTTTCGGCACTCTCCATGTTCCCGATTCTTGTCAAATAATCAAGCATACAACCAAACGTAACAGTGTTCGGAAGGCATCCAATGGTCAGCATTTCCTTCATGAAGAGCTCTGCCTTGTCTATATATCCTGCCTTACACAACCCATTAATTAGAGCAGTGTAAGTCACAACATTCGGCCTGCATCCTTCTACTGTCAATGCATCCCAAATTCCAACTGCCTCAACCAGTTTCCCAGTTTTACCATATGCATCAATCATGCTGGTATAGATGACATGATCCGGCCTCAATCTATGATCACGCATTTCTTCCAGAAGACTGAAGACGCTGCGCATATCATGGTTGCGTAGATTTCCATTGACGAGCACTCCATAACATACAAGATCCACATTGACTCCTCTTTCCACCATATCTCGAGTGGTCTTGACGGCATCCTCTAACCATCCTGCCTGGCAATATCCATGCAGAAGTGCACTGTAACACATCTCATTCAAAGTGATGCCCTGAAGATGCAGGTTATCCACAAATCCTTTGGCTTCAGCTACTCTACCAGTCAAGCAAAGGCCACTTATCAATGAGCGGTAAGTGTAAGTGTCAGGTATAAGGCCATGCTCAACCATATCATCGAGTAAGGAGAAGGCTCTGTCCAAATCTACTGCCTTGCAGTATCCCTCGATCATTATATTATATGTTATCTCATTTGGACTGATATTCCACTTCACCATATCGTCAAACCACTTCCTCGCCTCGGAAACCTTGTCAGCCCTACAAAGACCAGAAATGAATGCAGTAAAGGTGAAAACATTAGGTGATATTCCTTTACCAGTCATTTCGTGGAAGATCCTCAATGCATGATGTATTTTTCCTTCCTTGCAATACCCATCCACCAATATGGAGTACGTGACGACAGTGGGTGCGAGTCCACAATTAACCATCTCTTGAAGGAAAGACTCGGCCTTGGAAGAATCCAATAGCTTGCAATGCCAATTTATCGTCGTATTGTATCCAGAAACTGTCCCCTTAATGAGTCTGCTGTCCATTTCATACAAATATTGTAGAGCTTTGTCTGAATCTCCCTTCCTGTAGAAGTGATTGACAAAAATGGAGTAGGTCACGGAATTAAAGGCTAGACCTCTCCGCTTCAATTCCGAGAAAAGTAACTCGGCTTCCTCTAACTTATCATTCTTACACAAAGAAATAATCAACCCATTGAAGACACATACGTCAGGAAACACCCCAACTTCTCCAACCCGAAGAACTAATTCAAAAGCATCCATTAATTTACCTCTTCCTGTCAATCCCTTTACAATACAGGAAAGAGCAGCATCACTGGGAACATTACCTGACTCAAGCATTTCATTCATGTACCGTAAGCCAGTCTCAAAATCTTGCACTCTACAGGATCCAAGTATTAATGTACAGTATGTAACCACATCGGCAAGCAACTTCTGCTCCGGAAGAGAATTCTTCACCTCTACTGCATCTCTAAACCTCAAGTTCTTGCAGAGCCCATTAATCAGAACATTATATGGAACAACACTTGAGGCACACCCGCTTTGCTCCATCGAAGAAATGGCTTCCTTTGCTTTCACGAAATCTCTCATCTCACATAAGCTCCTAACAACCACGGAAAACACATATACATCAGGCTGGACACCCGACCACACGATGCATTCGAACAAACGTACGACCAACTTAAATTTCCCGCATCTATCGAACCCATTCAGGAGGGCGCTCAAGGTTCTAACCTCTGGGAACAACCCGCGCTGGGCCATGAGCTCGAGGAAGATCGCTCCGTTCACCGCTCTTCCACTCTGCACATACGCCTGAATCACCAGATCAAACCCATAACTGGAACCAAACCCGCCACGCTCGTAACAATCCAGAAAGCACCCAAACGCCCGCCTAGGGCAGGGGTGATAAACCAATAGGGTCTGCAACAAGGAAGAAGCCGGCCAGAAGAGATTGGCCCGAACGAGGGAGTGGACCAGGAGGCAGAAGGAAGGCATGGAATGGGAGAACCCCCGGTGGAGGCCCAGGAAGTCGAAGAACCTCAATGCCAAACGGGGGTCGTCTAGCAGGCGAAAGATGACCCCCTCGACGTGGTGAGGCTTCAGACAGACAGCGATAGAGGGGTCGGAGAAGGCCTTCTTCCAGCTGGTATTGCCTCGGACGATGTTGGTGAGGATGGAGACGAAGTCGGAGGCACCGACGGAGTCATCGACCGGGGAGGCTCGTCGGCAGAGGCTCCGAAGTTGGGGGGTGAGACGGTGGGTCAAGTAGAACCTCTGGGAGCGACTGAGCCTCATTTCCATGTGTGCCGATCAGGACCGCTGGAGTGTGTGTGGCCTGATTAGGGCGGGGGAATTTGTTTCCCGGGGTGGGGGGAGACATACGACGTGGAACGAACTGAACAGGGATGTCGGAGGTTAACCCTCCTTTGGGCTTCCAGAAATCATGGCACAACATTTTATGTTTATATTTTTAAAACTATAGAGTAGAAAAGGTAACTGAGGGTCCATAGCTCAGTGGTAGAGCATTTGACTGCAGATCAAGAGGTCACCGGTTCGAACCCGGTTGGGCCCTGCGCTTTTAATACAATCGTTTTTAATACAGTTATGTAGATCTTGATGATTATGCTAGACACTATTTAATTTTCTTTTTTCCTCTTTCGGTTCATTTCGTAAACGAAATTGGTGGTTATTCTGCATCCATCATCTTCTTCTTATTATTATATGCTAACGTCACGAGGAAGTCCGCATGTGCCGGCGGGAACGTCCATAATTTATGGTATCTTTAGCCGGCACAGCAAAGTTTTAGCAGGTTGCGTCGTCCAGCCATACATTCACTTAGACTCTCGATGATGATGATGATAAAAGGAAAAGATACGGAACGTCACGAACCAAAACTCCATGAAGCAAATTTAAAAGTGTCATGGCGATGGGGAGATGATCATGACATCGGAACCAACCCCCACCTCCTTTGTTATTATAACGCTGGGGATGATCAAAATGAAACTTAGTCATGTCTAAAAAGAGCAGCTACATCTCCGCTGGCCGTCTTTCCAATTACTTGAGTCATTTATCAACAGTCGATTATATTTGTCTTAGTCATTTTACCCACATCCACCACGATCATTCGTAACCTGCTTCCTCTTCTAAATGAATGATGGATTCCAATGTTACTCAAAGTCCACCAAGCGAAAAAGATAAATTGTCCAAAGTGAAATTTGAACTGCTATGTTTCAAGCGAATAATGAAGTCCAGAAGATACTAAAGATCAAACCGGCGATGTAAATATATTATGGTCTCAACCAAACGAAGATTAAAATTTACTATATTTTGAGCAAATAATTTAGTTTGGGTGATACTGAAGATCAAACGAGCACTGAAAATAGATTGTGGTCCCTCTGCCAAGTGAAAGTTAGAACCACATGATGTATTAATATCTCCGCAGGAGTCTATTCATAAGCTCATTCTTATTTAAGTATATCTTAAGACTTTTTTAGACATATAGCATCGTCTCATTCTGGAAATTCTTTTGAGAAGCCTTTAAACCAGTTCGTCAACGTATGCTGCAGCAGAAAGATGGTTTCCTTCACCTACCATATATAAGCACTTGGCGAATTTTTGTCCGGGAATGGGGTATCCTCGTTCGAAATCTTTGTAGAAATTGTGTGTCGGGGTTCATTCACCTAAAAGGTAGCAATTATGTGAAGGCTCTCAACCATATATAAGCAGTTGACCCAAGCCTTTTCTAGGCAACGTGAGTAAGCACTTGACACATGCCTTTTCTAAGTAATGTGAGATTATTCCCAGTAGCTCACCACAGGCCCGAGTTCACCGAAAACTAACCTGCATGGCATCACTTAACCATTGCTAGTACATTACGTCGGTGCATGTAAGCGCCTTGCTGAAAATCAGTGTATCTTTTGGATACTGAAATGCTTGATGAGGAGGTTTCCAGGTGAGCCGAGTTGATGTCATCCTAAGTCGTGGAAAATTCAAGAGCAGAAATGGCGAAAACATAGAAGAATGCTGCAACTGCAAAACTTCCGAGGATGAGAAGATTCATCAATCAATAGGCATCTCTCTCATTGAAAAAACTTTGAAGATGATGGCTGTAGTAGTAGTAGTAGTAGCCTTTGGCTTTTGTATACATTTTACAAGTGATGTCAGAATTTCCTGGGCATCCCCACCAACATTCAGAATCCCAGTAGCTAAAAATATCAATCAGGTTAGGAAACTCCATGGCTCTAACGCCCCGTGCCACTTGCAAAAAGATTTGCATACAGGCGGGACAGTTGATCTTTTCATCTCTTTCTGCATGGATCCATGCTCGAATGTGAATGTCTCCCACTACCAGCCATCACTGGATAACAAATAAGAAGTATTGTCACGGTAAGCTGTTGCTAGTTGGTGATAGATGCAAGTTTTCATCATCGTTAGTAGCCTGCTTCTGCTGCTCAACGTAACGGCTTATTCGCTCAATCAACTGAGCGGCCTTTCGCTTCCCTCTTTCTGTACCATTCTGTGAAAGATCGACCAGATAACCCATAATCCCGAGATCTTGTGCCTCCACTATGTATTTTGGATCTGCCCCAAAGAGCTGCACCAAAATGGCAGCTGCGTTCTCCTTGTTCCTTGAAGAACCACGGCTTACAAACTCAATGAGAACTGGCAACGCCTCTGCAGCACCTATTGCAGCCTTTCCTTCTGAATGGCTAGCAATGATCGCCAATATTGCCAGCCCCTCATCCACCATTCCTCCCTCGGGTTCAGTTATCAGTTGCATGAGCGCCGGCACAAGACCTGCCCTAACCGCCTTCCCTTTGTTCCCTTGATATATGCACAAATTGAAGAGCGCCGTCGCAGCATCTTTCTTTCCTCTTCGAGTGCCTTCTCTCAATAAAATCACTAGTGGCAGGATAGCACCCGAAGCTCCAATTGTCACCTTGTATTCATCCACCACTGATAGGCTGAAAAGTGCGGCCGCAGCATTTTCTCTCGCTTCCATGCTGCCCTTTTTTAGCACATGAACTATACCTGGAACTGCTCCAGAGGAGACTATAATCCCTTTATTATCCTCGCAGATGGAAAGGTTTAGAATTGCTGTTACAGCATGCTCCTGCATTCGGGAATCTGGCGCAGAGAGGAGACTCACAAGAAGGGGGATGGCCCCTGCTTCAGCAAGAGCAACACGGTTATCCGCATTGCGTTTGGCAAGGAGGCGGATTTCACCAGCAGCGGATCGTTGGTCTTCGGGGCTGCTAGAAATGAGTTTATTGAGGATAACTTCAATCTTGGTGCGATCCTCGGGTGAGCGGGTGGAGAGCGTCTTGTTGGACCGGGAGGCAGCTGGAAGTTTTGGAGATTCCAAACCATTGGCCTCACACCACTGAGATATTAGACTCCGTAGTACGTAGTTAGGTGTCAGGGCAGTTGAGGAAAGGGGCTGTTGCGTCTTTGGACATGTTTCATGCCCATCTTCTAGCCACTTCTCAATGCAGGACCGTTCATATGTCTGTTTAAAGGAAAAACAGAAATGTCACTAAATAATCAGGTTCAGATTGGGAAATATCTGCAACAGCCAAACGTACCTGTCCTGTCGAAACAATCACAGGATCTTTCATAAGCTCGAGAGATATTGGACAGCGGAAATCATCAGGAATAGCAGGCAGTTTCGGGTTTTCTTCTCCGGATGCGTTCCCACTAGGACAAGGTGTTGCACTTCCCCTCGCGGAAGGATCGACTTCAATCCCAAGGTTGTCCGTCTGAACAAAATCTTTAAATTTTTTCAGTAACATCGACATCTTTTCAAGCCTTTCCTCGGGATCTTCTCCACCTGAGGCAACCATCTCATGAAGAGCCATCGACTCCAGTGTCAATTCATCTATTCCTGTCAGTTGCAATCTCTCAGTCAACCTCCGTAACAAATCTGGATCCATGGCTGTGCCAGTCTCATTGTTGAAGAGGGACAAAAGATCTCCATATAGATCTTCATCAGGAGGGTCAATTCTTCCATTCGCTCTTCTGAACTGGGTCAGAACAAGCTCGACCTGGACATGATATCAAGAATCAGTCGCGAGATTTTGAACCCGTGTTCACATCAATCTTTCAAAAACAGTAGAAAGCACACCAGCATGTCATGGTAGGCAAGTTTTGGCTTCTGGGAAAATAGGATTAATTTGCTTTAAGATGTAAACAACCAAATAAAAGAGAGAATATTCACCTGTTCCTTGACTTCATCTGAGATATCAAGTTCTTCATAGCAAATCGCGCTTAGAGCATGCTCCAGCTGTGATGTAACCTCATGGAATGTAATCATCATATGCTCTCTTTCTAGGACCTGTCAGATAAAAGAAATCGTAATCTTACACACTTCTCGTGTGGCAAATATTGGACCTTTCATGATAAAACCTGAACACTTCACATTCTACAAGGGGACTTTTTTAGTTACACTTACACCATACTAAACTCTACTAACAGAGGTACCTAATTCCTTTGAGAGGAGGGGGCACAAGGGCCATTGACTTGTCATGTTATAATCAGTGCGAACGGAATCACAAAACCAACATCTTAACAGGTCTGGAGCAATTACCGCAGATCAAATCATACTTGTCAGGGCTAATGAAACAAAATTGAGGATCATCTATGCTTGGATAAGTCAGAAAAGAGCATTAGATCCTAACCAAGTGCAATAGAAGTCTTTCTTCTCAAGCCTAGTGCTGAATCCACGAAACAAATATAATGAGCAACCGCTGAATCCTAAATTCATTTCCCTGTGCTGATGCTTCCACGCACTCAGCATAATCGAGTTTCAAAACCCAGAAACGATGACAAGGGACGGCAAGACAAGATTGGATCTACCAGCCTAGCTCCCTCGAAAATGCCAAGGAACGGAAAACACGGGGACTCAAATCACAATCGTTGACTTCTAAACCGCTGAGAAATCAAGTGAGCTCAAAGAATGCATTCAGCGCTCGCGTCTCGGACATTAAAGCTAAAGCGAAAAAACAAGAAGTAAGAGACAAAAAAGAATCAATCTCACGATGTAAATGATGCTTCCCACGCTGCCGAATCTGAGCATGTCCATTGCAGAATCGAGAGTTTCCTTGAGCAAACCGAGGGACTGCGCATTCTTAGTGGAGAGAGGCGCCGGCGAATCGCGAACCTCCTCGAACATGGGGATCAACAGCTTCAGCCTCCGGGCCAGGTTGCAATACTGCTTCTTGACAGGGAGCTTGTAATCGGAGAGGGAGGAAATCCGGTTGAGTAGGTCGATCAGGGAGAGCATTAACTCGGCCTTGGGCTCTTCTTCCTCCATTGAGCCAAAAGAAAAAAAAGCCTGAGGGGGACTAGATCCGGCAACGAAGGCGGCGACTGAGGAAGTGGAGGTAGGGTTGCTTGCTTGCGGCTTTGTTGGTTGTGGGGTTGAAAAATGAGGGAAGGATTTCCTTTCTTAACCCTTTTCTCCCGGAAATAGGAGGGAGGTGGGTTTAGTTGCAGAGGTTAGCGGGGGGAGTGCACCGCTATAGAGAAGACGACGACGAGCTTGGAAGAAGAAACAAGAACGGGTAACGAATTTTGTTATTCTTTTGGCGGCGCGGCTTGGCCTGGCTTAACGAGCGGCTAACACGGCTTGGCTCGGCTTTAAGTCGGGATGAAAAGGCGGATGCTTCTTGTCATATCATATTTGTTTCGATATTCCGTTTATTTTACGTCCGTGTTAAAAACATTTAAACGGAATTACGTGATTGAAACAACGATTTTTTTTTCATTTTCCGTAGGCGAACTCAATTCGAAATCGGAATATTATTTTAAAAAATATTTCGCGAAAGCTATTTGTAAACGGTTCGTCAAAGCTAAATGGATGAATACTGAAAATGGAGATAGAATTTTCTTTTTTAATAACAGGGGGAATATTATTTGACGAACGCTCGTCACTTTACTAATACTTTTGGGGTTTCGTTTACATATGCGGAGGAAGAAGGAGGCCATGTGATCCGCCGCAGAAGACAGCTCACTTCCAAACCATGGGAATCAATAATATTTAAAAGGAAGGATAATAATAAGCTAACCCTCCTTTTAGGAAACAACACATTTTCGTTAAAAGGATTTGTAGTCGTAGACGGCGCTTTTGACGCAGTTTTGGCACATGCCGACCTTTGGGATACCATTTCTTTTGGGCTTGGCTTCGCTGTCTTCTGCTGGCGTTAGGCCTTTTTACAACCCGACCGACATGTTCCTTTTAACAACTCTCACGAAATGTTTGTTTTCTTTTTAATTTCCTTTTCCTTATACGATGTTGTGCCGTGTCTTGTCTTATGTTACATAATCAACAATGGTCGGCCCGTAAAAGGCCCAAACACATCGGCCCAATTACCCTGTTATAACTTTCATGTTTTAGAGGATTTTGATACTACGTATAATTTTCACATCGTATCAAGCAATTAATTACACACGAACAAGCACTCTCGCCTAGCCGGAGACCTCAATAGTCTTGGCCTCTGGCTACTTCGCGGCCGCCACCTCCTCCTCCTTCGGGACAGTCACTGTCAACACCCCGTTCTCCAAGCTTGCGTTCACCAAGTCTGCCCTGGCGTTCCCCGGGAGCCTGAACCTCCTCAGGAACTCACCGCTGCTCCTCTCCACCCTGTGCCACTTGTCATTCTTGTCCTCCTTCTCCACCCTCCTCTCCCCACTTATCTGGAGCACCTTCCCTTCCTCCACCTCCACCTTCACCTCCTTCTTCAGCCCCGGGAGTTCCTTCTTGAACACATGGGCCTCCGGGGTCTCCTTCCAGTCGATGCGTGCCTGCGCAAATGCCGCTGTCTCCTGAGGGGCGGCGAGGGAGGAGCCCCTGTCGAGGAGGCCGTCGAAGGGGCCCCACAGGTCGAGGGAGAAGGGGTCAAAGACGCTGGTCCTTTGGCCGCCGAAGATGCTGGGAATGAGAGACATTGTCTGATTACTTTGCCCGAGAGACTGATTGGGTTTGGACAGATACTACGGCTTCTTTCTCGTGCGTGCTTCGATGTCGGAAACGAGGAGGCGCTTGGGGAGTATTTATAGATTATGTCCGAAAGTGTGGGGAAGGAAAAGACGAGAAGACTGGGGAAACTTATGGCAAACTCAAACTCCATGTCCACCTCATCATTGGCCCAGATTTCTGTAAACTTCTTTGGAGTTCGAGCAAGGTCTTGAACGTCCTCGATGGATATGCCCAAAATGACGTGATTTGGGCCATGGAACTTAACTAACCCACAAAGAGATGGGAGACGTCGTCAGACACGTTCATGTTGTGATCGAAGTCCATGGAGTGTTCATCCACGAACATGAAGGGCAAAGGCCGAATAAGGCAATTAATAACCTTTAATTCTGTTCGCGTATAGAACGGATCACGTCGGAAATATTTGGCAAAGGACTCACAGGGACTGGATTGTGGTCGCCAGTAAGAAGATGCACAATTTTATTTAAAATAGAATGCAAGTCTTACAATCTTGACGAATTAAGAACAGGGGCTTACAGCCATAAAAAATGGAAAGGGGGCGAGTGGTGACAACGATGTGGAATCCTGTGACGGCGGAGAACTTGTGACGAAGGCCTTGGTAGCTCGCTCCGTCGGTGGCGGTCGCTGGCGGGAGGCTGTGACGAAGGCCCTACGAGCTCACTCCGTCGGTGGTGTCGCTGGCGGGGGGTTGACGGCAAAGGCCCTACGAGCTCACTCTGTCGGTGGAAGGGTAGTTGACCTATAAACCGGGTCAAAGTATCTAATTCCTAAGGTTGACGAACAAACTTCAGAGCTTTGGCTGTGTATGGTCGTGTTTTTGTCTTGAAAAATTCCTCTGCTATTTATAGAGGCCTTGTACGTGTTTAACACGTAACAGATAGATCGTTTTGCAGATCGTGTTATAGATCGTGATCCCTAATATCGTGGGAGTGTCTCAACAACCTCCTTGATATATGGGATCACGTTCCCGGACATTAGGATCAGTTACGATCCTTAACAAACGTGATTGAAAATGGATAAATTTATTCCAACCTTGTCGACTTGACTGATCTGTACGGACTACGACCAACTTGGTCGACTTATCCAGAATTCCGTCGACTTGACCCTACTAGTAGACTTAGCTACTGTTGAGTCATCTTGGTTGACTTTGATTACCATATTCCTTCGTCGTGAGTCGACCTAGTCGACTCCGTTCATAAATCGACCTAGTCGACTCCGTTCATAAATCGACCTAGTCGACTCCGTTCATAAATCGACCTAGTCGACTCCGTCATAAGTCGACCTAGTCGACTTCGCCGTGGGTCGACCTAATCGACTTCGTCGTGAGTCGGCCTAGACGACTGTATCTTGGGCCGACTCGGAGTGTGACTTGAGTGATTACTGGGTTTCTGTTCTAAGCCCAGGCCCAAAATTATTTGCCATGTCAACATAAGCCCCCCCCTTTTATGCTGGGTTGGCTATGCCGACTCAGCAGAAATCATACCCTATATAAAGGAGAGTCATCGTCTTTTTCCCGCACTTTTCTTCCTTGCTCAACACTTCTCCATCTTCTCCAGAAACCCTCGTTTCCCGGATACCCTTCGTCTCCCTTGCCAAAACTCCTTCGATCATCAAAAAGATGTCAACTTTTAAGTCTTTTGAGTTCCACAATCTGCGCGCGGGACCAACCGGACCCATTTCGGTCGCAGAGGATCAGGGGTCGGGCGTCACTCTTGGACCTGTCTTGCCAGAGCGTCTTTTCCCGAAGACGGTGCCGCTCAACTATCTCATCACTGAGAAGCCCATCCCGATTTGTCATCCCAACTTCGTCGATCCCCTCAACTGGGAAGGTCAGGGATCTTTCCTGTGTTTTCCATCTGCATCTAAGTCTGAGATGGTAGACTGGCTTGAGATGTGGGAGGAGCACTTTACAGAGAGATTTAGGAACCAGAGAATTTTGAGATTCTTTAGGATGTCAGTAGCGAATAAGAACTGTGATCCCAGGGTTTGTTCGGCCATGCTGCCTTTCTGGAACTCTGTCGTGAACTGCTTCTATTTCCCAGAAGGCCCTATGTCAGTTACATTGGCAGATGTGAAGATTTTGACTAAGTGCAAAATCAATGGCCCCGATGAAGAAATCTCCTGGGGTCCCTTCATTTTGGGTCTTCTTTATCACGATCTGGACAGAACAACGTCTCAAATCAAGCCATTTCCAAGACATCCAGCAGGAGGGTTGCTCTGGCTAGTTCATCTTTGGTCAGCCATATGGATGCCGGGATTGACTGGGTTCAAGGTCCCTTCTCCGCCCCCTGAAGCCTTCTATTATGGGGAAAGCATCCTAAATCAGTGCTGCCAGCATAAGGATCAATGGCTTATGACATCGATTACTGGCCATCTAAAGCACATAGTCGACTTCGGCAGGGTAGATCGACGCGACTGGGCACCCTTTCCAGGCGGCAAGACACTTGCTCAAGAAATCAATCCTCAAATTGCTCGTGGCTTCTGGAATGGAGTATTGACCAGCAGAGATCTGCCAGTTATTTTCGATGGCTACCTGACCTTTGAAGTCTATAACCCTCAACTGTGTGCAAGGCAGTTTGGGTTTATCCAAAGTGTAGCAGTTCCACTCGCTGACCCTGCCGGCGGCTTATATGGGGACAGGACGAAGAGGATTGTGTGCAAGTCGATCAGCTCGAAGACCCTCGACTTGCTCAATCACAAGGCGCAGCTCTCCCAGATGGAATTCCCATCTGATACTTCTTTCTGTTTCGCCACACAGTTCTTCACCGTGCTATGGTCGACTACATACGAAGAGCTGCGGGTTTTGATGCATTTCTTGGAGGTCTCCAAGGAACCTGATTTTTACACCGATGACGCGCATATTAAAGCAAGAGGTAAGGACTTAGCCTTGTTTTAAGAGTATTGGGTTCTTAATACTAATCATAAGTTTTTCTCCTCTTTCAGGATCATTGCTTCCTCGGGGCTCTGGAAAACCCAAGCCTAAAGCCCCCCTTGCCCCTGCTCCTTTTAAACTCAAGTCGACCAGCAAGGGGAAGGCTAAAGTTGTGAGCCCCAGGGAAGTAGCCAAAGGTGATCCCTCTAAGGCTCGATCTAAAAGCGCACCAAAGCACAAGGCGGCCGAGAAAGAGGAAGAAGACCTTGAAGAGGTGCCTCTGTCTCAGAGGAGGAGACTGGTGAAGACGTTGACTCCAGCAGCGACTTCCTCTTCTAGGTCGCCAGTTATTGCAGCGGCGACCCCATCCAGGTCGCCAGCTGCCGTAGCGGCGACCCCATCCAGGTCGCCAGTTGCTCCAGCGGCGACCTCATCTAGGTCGCCAGCTGCTGCAGCGGCGACCCGATCCAGGTCGCCAGCTGCTCTAGTGGCGACCTCATCTACCAAGGCACCAGCTACGGTGCCAGCGTCCTCAGCTGCAGTCGACGCTCCACAAAGGCCGACCGCAGAGGTATGACTCTGATGACTCCAGTTTTTTTTTTTTTTTGAGTTTTCATATCTAAACCATACTATATTATCTAGGGAGAGGCTCCAGATGAGGATGATGACCAGCTTATCTCCCATGCCTTAGACAAAAGTTCAAAGGCTTCAGTCGCCGAGGTGAGTTTAATTCTAAACTGGTGTATCATTACTTTAGTTCATATATGAACTTTCGGTTCTGCATCATACTCTGTTTCAGGAACGACACATCCCTGAGGCCTCGGTTCAAGAAGAACAGGCTGCTCTGGATGTCGCGATCCTGGTCGACCCACTGACCCGGTCGACTCGTGAGGAGGAAAACCAAGCTATTCCTTCTCCTCCAGTCCAAACTCCTACACCAGCGATGGTATGTGTTCTTGTTTTAAACAGAACATAGTATTATCATTGCGATTTTAACTGGGGTACTTATATCCTTCCTTATAGGCTCGTCCGAAGAGGGTGAAGGTGCCTGCAGGCCGACAAAAGATTCTTACTCCCCCTTCTTCTTCGGACGAGAGCTCTGGGGATAAATTGCCTCTAGAGGTAAATACTCGATCGCACGAGGTCGTTGGCCCTTTTTAGGGTATTGTTTAACAACATTTTGCCTCTTATTCTTCAGGATCCTGCTGCAGCGACTTCTAGGTCAACTAAAGACCCGTGGGAGAAGCTTCACGAGGATATTGAAGAACTTTGCCAACTTCTGCTCATCAACCCCTTAGGCGTCAACGAATTTAGGAGGATGCAGAAGCTGTTGAAGAGAATCGAGGCATCCCCTCGGGTCACGGACGAAATATTGGGGGCCTGCAAGAGCTTCAGGTCGACGTTCTGGACCCGCTGGAGGGATTACAACGCCGACCTGCTCACCTTGGAATCGACTGACTCGAAGATTCAGTCGATTAATAAAGCCCGAGAGCAGGCTTCTAAAACTGCGCAGGACGCCCGCCAACGTTTGGTCGACGTGCAAGAGAAGCTGACCGAGGCAGAGAGACAAATAGAGTTCTATACGAACCTCAAGAATGACCTGACTCGGCAGCTCGCGTCGATCAATACTCAAGAAATCGAGGAGCTGGAGGCCAATGCTGAGAAGGATAGAGAAAAGGTCGTCGACCTTTATGCCCAGCGAAACAAGTTAAACGCGAAGCGACGAGCTCGTGAATCCCTTGTCCTCGATTTCAAAGAAGTTGGCGGGTTATGGAAATTAGATTTGTAATCAAAGAACAATGCAATTCCTTTTTTTTTTTACTCAATAAATCAAGTGCATTGCGTCTCAAATGAATTTCTGCCTACTACGCTCAATTCATTCTTCCAGACAGCGTTACTGAAGCCTAGCGTGATTTCCTAGGAATTAAGCGCTTCCCAAATTAATGGAGTCCTTTGTTTTAGAATTTTATGGTGAGCTTCCCAGATAGTCGCGCGATAGGGTTTGAGATATTTACCATTAACCTTTAATGGATGTCTGACCCCACTTCTCGTCATAAGCCGATAACTATTAGATGAGTATGTTTCACATACCTCATATGGACCTTCCCAATTAGGGGACCATTTACCCAAAACTTGGTCTTTCGATTTAAGGGGTAGCACCATCTTCCAAACCAAGTCGCCCACTTTAAAGTGCTTATGGACAACCCTTTTGTTATAATGCCTAGCAATCCTTTGTTTATGCACCTCGAGTCGGTCTATTACATCAAGTCGCTTCTTCTCTAATTCTTCCAAAGCGAGGTACATTGCCTCGTCTTGTAAATCAGGGTGAGTCACCCTGAGCGACTTGTATCGAACCTCAATAGGTAGGACGGCGTCTTGCCCATATACTAGTGAAAAAGGGGTTTCCCCTGTGCTTTCTCTCTTAGTAACCCTTAAAGCCCACAAAGTATCTTGTAATAGTTTGTGCCATCCTCTTGGATTTGCACCAACCATTTTCTGAATATTGTTATTTATGAGTTTATTGGTAGCTTCAGCCTGTCCATTCGCCTGAGGATAATAAGGTGTTGAGTTGGTGATTGAGAAACCAAACTCCGTAGCGAATTCTCGCATTTTCTCATTATTGAAAGCGGTGTCATTGTCCACTACAATATTCTGGGGAATTCCAAATCTATAGATGATGGATGATTTGAGAAAATCGATCACTTCTTTATGATCGATCTTCTTATAAACCTGAGCCTCAACCCATTTAGTAAAATAATCGGTGGCGACTAGAACATAGGCGTCACCTTTACTTGAGTGCGGATGGATTTCCCATATTATATCTAAAGCCCAAGACCTAAATGGCCAAGGCTTGATGACTGAGACCAAGTCGGACGCTGGTGCCCTTGTCACCGGGCCATGTTTTTGGCACTCTTGGCATCCCCTAGCCATTTCTATGCAGTTCTTTAGCATTGATGGCCAGTAAAAACCATGTCTTTGGATAGTCCAAGACATTTTGGTGCAAGATTGGTGAGATCCGCATAACCCCTGATGAGTCTCTAACATAATTGGGGTCGCTTCGTCTAAGTCGACACACCTTAACAGGACTCCTTCCTTGGTCTTTCTGTAAAGTACCCCATCTATAAGGGTGTACGACAAAGCCTGAGTCTTAATTCTTTGGCTCACCTTTTGCGTTGGGTCAGAAAGGAAGTTGGTGATTGGCTTCCTCCAATCCTTATCGCTTGTCATTATGTCCAGAGTGAACGCGTCGCTTTGGGGAACTAGGTGGGAAACTATTTCTGGGATACAATCGCTCCCTCTTTTGGCCTTGTATCCTGAAGCCTTTTGGGCTAAGTCGTTAGCGATGGTATTTTCCCCTCGACCTACAAAGAGGAAAGTGATCGCTTCAAATCGCTCGACTAACTTGCGGGCGACTTGATGATAGGGTGTGAGTTTCTCTTGGCATATAGAAGTACCATTCATCTGATTAATCACTAGTTGAGAGTCCCCCATCACTGTGGCTTTCTTGGCTCCCAAGGTTAATAGTTCCTTCAGGAGCGTGATCAAAGCTTCATATTCAGTCGCATTGTTGGTGTGAGTTGCCGTCAAGCGATACGCTAGACGAACATCTTTCCCTAGTGGCGAAAGTATACGAAGGCCTATACCTACGCCGGGTTTTGCCGAAGATCCATCAAACCAACCCTGCCAGATGTCCTCAAGGGATTCTTCTTGGTCGATTGATACAGATGGATCGTGACTCACCAAGAAGTCGGCTAGAGCCTGTCCTTTCACCGACGGTTGGAATTTGAATCGTAGATCATACGCGGACAGCACTAAACTCCATTTGCTAATTCTCCCAGTCGGTAGGGGACTTTCGAAAAAGTACTTTATGACTGAAGACTTGGTAATGACATGAACCTTTTGGGATCCAATATAATGTCTTAGCTTAGTGACAGTATAAAAGACTGACAGACATAACTTCTCCTTAATTGTATAGCGTTTTTCTGTAGCAGTTAGTTGTCTTGACAAATAGTAGACCGCTCTCTCAGTTTTATCTTCCGCCTCTTGGGCTAACATGGCTCCGATGACTGATTTAGTCGCTGCCACATAAAGCAGATAGGGCTTTCCTATCCGAGGAGGGGCAAGTACAGGCGGCTTCATTAAATACTCCTTTAAGCCTTCAAATGCTTTCTGGTGTTCGTCGCTCCACACAAAGTTTCCCTTTGCCTTTAGTAAAGTCGAGAATATTTCTGTCCGTCCAGCGACGTTACCAATAAATCGCCTGAGATAATTGACCCTTCCTAAGAAAGCCTGTAACTGCTTCTTGTTACTCGGAGGGTTCAATCTTTGAATGGCGTTCACTTTGTTCTGGTCGACTTCTATGCCATGTTGATGAACTAGGAACCCTAGGAAATGTCCTGCTCTTACTCCAAAAGTACATTTGAGAGGGTTTAGTTTGAGCTGGTGCTTTCTCATTTGCATGAAAGCATTCCTAAGATCATTACTATGCGACCTCTCGTCTTTTGATTTGACCACTATATCATCTATGTATACCTCGACTGTTTTGGCAATCGAAGCATCAAAAATGGCGTTCATAGCTCGTTGGTAGGTTGCACCAGCGTTTTTAAGCCCAAACGGCATGACTACCCACTCGAAAATGCCTAAGGAACATCTGAACGCGGTTTTATGGATATCTTCCTCAGCCAAGAAAATTTGGTTATATTCTGAGAAACCATCCATGAATGACATAATTTGGTGCCCTGCAGTCTTATCGACTAAGTCGTTTGCAATGGGCATGGGATATTCATCCTTTGGAGCAGCGCGATTCAGGTCTCTGAAGTCGATGCAGACTCTAATCTTGCCATTCTTTTTTATGACAGGGACTATGCTGGATATCCACTCGGTGTACCTCGATGTTCTTGTATACCCAGCTTTAAAGAGCTTCTTGACTTCTTCGAATACTGCCTGAGTGACTTCATGAGTCATTCTCCTTGGTGCCTGTTGGACTGGCTTAAATCCTGCTTTGATTGGCAACTTATGTTCTACAAGTCGGCGATCTAGGCCAGGCATTTCAGTATAGTCCCAGGCGAAATAGTCCTTGAATTCTTCAAGAGTAGCCTTAATAGAATTGAAAAGTTCTTTATTCATTGAAGAACTAACGAAAACGACCCGAGGGCTAGATTCCTCGCCTAAATTGATACTTACAAGTGGGTCACATGGCATCATAAGTGACTCGCGACCCTGGACACCGCCTAAGTCGGTATCAATGGACTTAGATGAGCTAGCCTCAGCATTTACATTGCTTATTTGGCAACCTAATTTCCTAGACTTCCTAACATACTCCTGAAGTCGCTGGAGGATATCAGCGACTGCATAGCCTCTTCCTTCGTCACTGTCCATACAACCCTTCGTGCAGGAGTCTATCGGGCTCCAACTCCGTCGCAGCACTTTCCTGGCTCTTAGGCGCCTCCCCCTTGTCGCCATTAGGACTGTTGTCCGTCTCGCCTCCATCCTTGGTCGGGACTACTTCCTGCAGGACCTCATCTATGTCCTTGTCCGTGAAGTCGGGCCCCCATCCTGTCGGCACAATTGATCCCTCATCAGGCTTGGGGTGAGAGGTGCCATAGCTCACAATGAAGTCGAACTTCCCGGAGGGTTCACCTAGGGGTCCGACAGTAGGGTCTCCTAGCTTGTAGCGTTGATCCAGGGTGAGGTCCTTGACCGTCTTGCATGTTTCTGCATGTAAAATGCCCTTGTCACAACAGGAGTATTCATCAGCCCTAATAGTCTCTATTTCAGAGTCAAGCCATAAAATCAACTCCCTATGCAAAGTCGATGGGATCGCGGCGGCTTTGTGAAGCCAATCGCGCCCCAAAAGCGCATTAAACGAAGGGGCTATGTCAATCACGAAGAAAGCAGTTTCCTGCTCGTGTCTTCCAACGCCTAAATGCACAGAGCATATCCCCAGGCATTCGGACTTCATCCCATTAAAGCCGCTTACAGCCACGTCGGTTCGCACCAACTCGCTAGGCTTGTACCCAAGTAGTCTAAACTTGGTGAGTGGGAGAACATTGACGGTGGCGTCGTTGTCTATTAAGAGTCGACCCACCAAAACACCGTCAAAGGTGGCTGCTATGTATAACGAGTGCATGTGCTATTTCATGCGATCCGATGGTTTCCTCAGCCAGTGCAGAGGGAAGCCAGATGGAAAAGAAGTGACCTTAGAGTCCAGGGTTTTACCTTTCGGTGCCTCCGACTTGTCGTTGCAGGCGAACTTCGCAGTAAAGGTGAGAGCGTTACAGTTCACTAGGGGCCCTTGTTCTGCGTTGAAGTCGCAGGGCCTGTCTCCTCGTAGAGGAGTGTAGTCGAAGCTTGAGCCCGGGTTTTCCGAGTAATCAGTAGACTCGATCCGTTCAGGCTCCGCGACTTGTTTCTCTGCGGCTTGGTTCCCTTCCGAGGGTTGCATCGCAGGGGTCATCCTAGGCCTTTTTTGGGCGCGACTTAGACGCCTTTCCTTTCTCTTCTGAGCCCTTAAGGGGGGCGCAACCTTCCTTTCTACCTTCTGCCATTGAGACGAAGGGTTAAGGGCTTTGACGAATTTTGGTTTCTTAGAACCAAAAGGGAGTCTGCTTACCTCCACGAATCTGCCGTCGACTGGGTCATATCCCACCTGCACTGGAGTATTTTCTGGTCTATTCGAGGAAGGTTTGCTAGGGTTCGAATTACCTGTACCCTCGGGGCGGACCGCTTTCACCAGCATCTCCCCTTTTGCGGACAAGTCGACCAGCCGCAAGAAATAGTTGACGCAGCATGCTGTGCAGAGCTGGGTAATAAGTATCCGATTGTGGGCGATCAGCTTGCATTTCTGGCACAGTAGCTTTTCGTCCAAGAATTGGGCGATAGGAGGTCCCCTCCGCAATTCCTGGGGGTCGACTGTCTGTGACGCATATCGAGGCCTGCGACCTGCGGCCTGTTGGGGTCGGTCTACTCCCTTATACTCTTCCACAGGTATTATCTCCTTGACAGGGGTAGTCCTAGTGTACCCCTGCTTGATGACTCTCTGGCCAGACGAGTCTATAAACTCAAGTCGCCGTGCCGGGCGTTCCGTACCCCGGGCAGCTGCTTCTCCATTTCCCCTATGCCCCTGGGAACCTCCTCTTCCTCCTCGCGAAGCCAGTCGGCGATCCACACTAGGAGGACTTTTGAGGACGTGAGAAGGTCCTCGGGGGGTAGTCAACGACATTACTGCTTCCTCGAAAGGGGTCAGGTCATACCAGTCTTCTGTTTTACTGTCCAACAGGTACTTCTTAAATGTGTGGCATTGGTCCGTTGTGTGAGTGTCGTTCAGGTGCCAGTGGCAAAGCCACTTGTCCCTTCCCTTCGGCAGGATGAAAACCCCACGCTCAGCCAGTCGCTTCATCAGGGCATTAGCCACCAAGGTCTCGCCAGTTGCTTGCAAATCATGCGAGGGTATAGCAGAGTCGTTAATGACTTCTACAAGGTTAACCTTAGTGTCAAATATGTCAAATGTATGAATGGCGACTTCGTCGCCAAATGGATTATCATCCACCATGGCGACTTCATCGACTTCAGGAAAACAGAGCTCTTTAGACTCTAGTAAATCCTGAATTATATTTCTAAAGGACAGGCAGTCCTTGGTAGTATGGGTGAAGGAACCATGCCACTTGCAGTAATTCCTACTTTTTTCCCTTTCTGTCTGAGGGACTCGATGACCAGGCTTAAGCCTGATCCTTTTCTTTTGATAAAGCCAGTCAAAAATGGCGTCGACTTTATCTGTGTCGAAGGAGTATTTCCTTTTCTCGGCATTTTTCTGGGAGGCTTTAGCTTTAGAATTTTTCCTAGTCAAGGGGTCACATATAGTCGACTCTCCCTTGACAAACTCGGCCACGTCGACTTCATAAGTATCGACTTGGTAGGCTCGAGTCAGCTGGGCCTCTTCTGTTAGGAGCTGATAGTACTCAGTGGCTCTCCTTGCCAAATCATATAGATCGGCAAAGCGCTCCCCTTGTAGCTTTTTTCGGAAAGGAATGGACAACGCATTTAATGCGAGGAGCAACTGGTCTTTCTCCGGTATGGGAGGCCTACACCGTAATAAGGCCTTTCTAAGTTTCATTAAAAACTGCGCCGGGTGTTCCCCATTATCCTGTCTAAGGTGCATAACCTCAAACATCGACATGGGGGTATCGAGTCGAGCAAAGGTTTTAACAAACATGGACTGCATCTGAGTCCATGAAGCTACTGACCCCGACGGCAAACTTGCATACCAGGTAAAGGCATCCCCTGTTAATGAGTTCGGGAAGAGCTTTAGTTTCCAGAAGTCATTCCCGGCCGCCTCGCCAAGTTGATGAGTGAAGTGAGCAATATGCTCGAGTGGAGTTATTTCATCTTCGCCCGAGAAGCGAGTGAAGCCGGGCACCCTATAACCTCTAGGTAAAGGGAAATCCCTATCAATGTACGCAGGATAAGGAGACCTGTATAAACAGGTGTCATCTCGCCGAGCTATTCCGGGGACGACTTGCTCTATAACCTGAGTTATGGCCTCTCTTAAGTCTGGGGGTACACCGCCTATCGGCCCCTGCCCTGCGATTCGAGTTGGCCTTAACGGGCTATACGGAGGCCTTTCTCCCATTGTTTGGCTCGTTGGATCCCTTACATAAAATGAAGGCTCCTCACGGTGATTACTACTCTAGGGTCCAGGCTCATAGGGATCTCCAACTGCGTCGACCATTGGCTCTTTTCCAGGGCGACGAGACGGAATAAAATCCTCCCCCCGTTCTGTTTCCTCTTGGAGGTCCTCTGCCTCATTCCAATACGTATTCGCTGGTCGATTACGTGAAGAAGAGGGTCGACCAGGGGGAACCAGATTCCCGGGTTCAAAGAGAGCATTCGTCCTTATCTCAGATTGCTCAAAAGTCACGTTACGTGGCCCTTGAGCAGTCCGACGAGCGTCTGCCATGAACGTAGACTCCCTAAAGGGGGCCTCTCTCATACGAGGTCTCACTCTTTCCTCGTCTCTCGGGCCAGAAAGACGCCCTATTAGAGTTTGGACATCCACTAGGATACCCTTCATATCAGTCAACTCCTGACGCACATCCCGCAATTCCTTGTGGAACTCCAGTCTCGAAATAAATTCGGACGGGGCATATGAATCAAAAGTGGACTGGTTTGTAGCTGCCTGGCCTCCTAGGGCCGGCGCTTCCAAGTCCATTCCCGGAGGAAGTTCCTAATCTTCCCCATCTAAGGGATTCTGAGGCTCACGGCTTCGAGTATTTCTCGGCATTTGAGACTAAGATTTTTTTATGTTCTCCCACTGTGGTCGCCAAAAACGTGTTCGCGTATAGAACGGATCACGTCGGAAATATTTGGCAAAGGACTCACAGGGATTGGATTGTGGTCGCCAGTAAGAAGATGCACAATTTTATTTAAAATAGAATGCAAGTCTTACAATCTTGACGAATTAAGAACAGGGGCTTACAGCCATAAAAAATGGAAAGGGGGCGAGTGGTGACAACGATGTGGAATCCTGTGACGGCGGAGAACTTGTGACGAAGGCCTTGGTAGCTCGCTCCGTCGGTGGCGGTCGCTGGCGGGAGGCTGTGACGAAGGCCCTACGAGCTCACTCCGTCGGTGGTGTCGCTGGCGGGGGGTTGACGGCAAAGGCCCTACGAGCTCACTCTGTCGGTGGAAGGGTAGTTGACCTATAAACCGGGTCAAGGTATCTAATTCCTAAGGTTGACGAACAAACTTCAGAGCTTTGGCTGTGTATGGTCGTGTTTTTGTCTTGAAAAATTCCTCTGCTATTTATAGAGGCCTTGTACGTGTTTAACACGTAACAGATAGATCGTTTTGCAGATCGTGTTATAGATCGTGATCCCTAATATCGTGGGAGTGTCTCAACAACCTCCTTGATATATGGGATCACGTTCCCGGACATTAGGATCAGTTACGATCCTTAACAAACGTGATTGAAAATGGATAAATTTATTCCAACCTTGTCGACTTGACTGATCTGTACGGACTACGACCAACTTGGTCGACTTATCCAGAATTCCGTCGACTTGACCCTACTAGTAAACTTAGCTACTGTTGAGTCATCTTGGTTGACTTTGATTACCATATTCCTTCGTCGTGAGTCGACCTAGTCGACTCCGTTCATAAATCGACTTAGTCGACTTCGTCATAAGTCGACCTAGTCGACTTCGCCGTGGGTCGACCTAATCGACTTCGTCGTGAGTCGGCCTAGACGACTGTATCTTAGGCCGACTCGGAGTGTGACTTGAGTGATTACTGCGTTTCTGTTCTAAGCCCAGGCCCAAAATTATTTGCCATGTCAACAAATTCATGTGCAAGGCCGGGGATCTTCACCTCGTACAAACGCAGCAGAACACACCCGCCACTGATTGATACCCGTGTCGACTTGTGCCTTCCTGGGGCTACTCCTTGGTGGAGCAATTCGGCCATCCACAGTATTCTGTTTACGGGTTGTATTATTTTGACCCGTGATCCGGCTCAACCCGTCGTCACATGGCCCAACTCTAGCAATAATGGTTATGCTATTGGCCCAAAATTTTGTTTCTGTAATAATATTAAAAAAAACTATCCACCAAAAAAATATAGGTCTTTTGACGACCCTGAAAATTCTATTCAATTCCCTTTAATCTCTTCCATGTAACCCGAATGACATTCATTGGGTTCATCAAAAGAAACACTAAATGCATTCATCCCAAGAAAGCCCTCGGATTCATTCAAAATTGATTTCTCTTAACCAAGAAACCAAAATAATAATAATAATAATAACAAAGCATCCCAGGCAAATAAATATGAAAAATTCTCCCCCCCCCCATAATAAATATTGAAGTAATGAGTTAAAATACCCTCAAAAAAAGGACATGAGAGTCCACATGGGGGGGTTTTGGGAATAGGAGCACTTCGAAAGTTCTTACTTCTTAGCATGACAGAGTAGATATCCACAAGATATGATCATATTAAAATCAACAATACAAAAGCATAATATTGTATAACAATTCTATTTGTGAGTGTTGTCGGGGGTCAGTTCTAAATTTTTGCTTAGATTACATCGGACACGTTAGATTTTTCTTATCAGGGGTCAGCCGGTCACGGCATTATCCTCGACCTTGACCCTCGTCATGAGGTTTCCATCTGCGTCGCGCCCCTGGTGCTTCAGATGCAGCCGCTGCCGGGAACAATGCCTCGACCTCCCGCGACGCGTCGAGCAAGATCATCGGCGTCCTCATCCGTTTCTTTGACTTGGGCTTCCTGGGAGCCGGGGGACACTTGAGGACAACAGGGATTTTGCTTCTCGGGGATGTCGTGGTCTTGAAACCGCTATCTTTGTCCTCGTCATCGCTGCCAATCAGTTGTCCGAGCTGTCTAGCGGTAGCCTGAGGAAGGGGAGTGCGATCCTTGCGATCCCTGTTCGCCGAAAGGTACGTATACGGTCAAACAAGCAGTAAAATGATAAAAAAGAGTATTGTCTCGCGAAGATTATTCAGAATATTTTGTTGATTTCAACTTAAGAAGTCTCAATTTAGCCAATATAAAGTTTTGATTTTTTTAAAGATTTAATATAAGAATGAAAATAGCAATTAAATAAAAACAAGTATAGAGTAAATCAATGGATGAAAAATCAGGACTATGATTCCCCTATCATTCGCGAACTATCCGTACTCTTTCTTCCTCAATTCCCTCGGTTTCACATTTATAAACACAATTCTTATAGTTCGTTAGACCTCTCTCGAGTTTGTAACAGTAAATTATAAATTATCCGCAAACATATATCTCTATAGTGATGTACAAGCAACTATAATTCTTTAAGTGCCAATTGTTGTCTTGGTTACCTACGAGCGTATATATCTATACTCCTCTGAGTTAACCTGATCTCTCAGGATTAACCTAGGTTATATTTTCCATCTTCTAATCCTAAGTCCCTCTCTCGAGTCCACTAAAGGATAAGAAATCAAATAAATCGGCGATCAACTTGATATGCAAGCATTAAGCACAATAGAACATAAGCAAACATGAAACTTTATGAATTGATTTCGAAAAGAGTTTAGGCAATCAACTACACGAATCGATTCATCACCGTCCTAGATAAAGAGTTTAGTTTCGCATACTAGCCGACAAGCAAAACATGAAAAGAAAAGAAAATAGAATTTGCATCGTCTTCTCCAATCTCTCCGCTTTCGGTCGTCGTCTAGCAGCCCCCCGTCTCACTAAAACCCTTGATTTAAACCCTTATATAGCTAGAGTAAATCTTCCCAAAGCACCCAAGAGATTTGGAAATATTTAAAAATATATTCTCGCTCTATGTGGCCACACCAGATCCTCGTGTGGCCACATGGACTATTCTGTCCAAATCCGCTGCGCTCATGTGGCCACATGATATGGATCATTCTGTCCAAATTCGCTGCGCTCGTGTGGCCACACCAGATCCTCGTGTGGCCATATGGATCATTCTATCCAAATTCGCTGTGCTCGTTTGGCCACACGACCCTTACTGTCCACCTGCTTCCCTCTCAGAAACTCTACCATCTACCTTCTTGTCGCTCCTCCTTCAAGATGTCTTCATCGACTTGGATTTCGCGTCGTATCGACCCCTTTTCCTACAATGAACCTCCCAAGTACGAAAGTATCCAAGCAAAACGACCAAGACAAAAATAACATGCAAACTAACTACTTGATCTTATAAATATCAGGTGTCTAACACTAATTTAGGTTCGTAAATAAAATATATAACTCTAATTTCTTAGAGTTAACAAGCCCCTACGATCATTTCCTCCCTGGGGGCAAGGCCGCAAGGTAAGAGTTCTTGATGAGGTGTAAGGATAGAGTTCATCCCCATTATCGGTCTCTTCCTTGGGGGAGGGGGGAGGGAATTGGATGGTTTGGTTGAGGAGGAGGACGAAGAAAGAAGGAGAAGCGAAGAGTTTTGCAAGAGAAAATGATCAAATGCCGTCTCTTTTTATAAATACAAAAGTAGAGACTATTGTAACTGAACACCAAAGATTAAAAAAATAAGGGTTTACTTCAATGTAATTCTTAAATCTTACACCCACTTATGCAAGAAAAGGAAAAACAGAAGACATTTTGTTGGGGCGGGAACCGCCGGCGCCGATGACGAAAGTGGAAAGCATAACGGGGGACAATGTCCGACGCATAGATTTACGTGGTTCGGCCCAAACCGGCCTACGTCCATGGGGAGGTCCTCCTTGAGATTCCAATATAACCAATGATTTACACGGTTACAAGCCCCGAGAAAGTTTCACCCCGAGTCCCCGTAGAAAACCCTCTACCCGACTCTCCGAACATTCTCACCGCTCACCGTGTATCACCCGTTCCCAGTACAATGAATCAACGGAGACCCGTACAATGACTCACCAGAGACCCGGAGCGCGACAACCCATCGCCTCCCTTACCCTAGTTATAGAGTCTACATCGCACTAACCCGTGGATCTCACCTATCCGACTATCCTATTCGAACCTCTGGACAATCCGTCTATTTATAATAGACAATAAAATCTAGGACAATATCTTTTCCATATTCCATAATATCACACGAAATCTTATGTGATATTACCTACCAGATTCTCCAAGATTTCAACTTCGGATCAATTCCTAACAATCTCCAACTTGAGCCGAAGTCCCTGAAATCTTCGAGATCTCCTTCCTAGATCTCCCAGGCTCCGAAAGGCTCCCCTTTCATCTGTCGCATCTTCCTAAGCATGTCGTCACCACATGTGACAATCGCTCTACATTCCACGCGATCGCAACACTTGCACTCCCGAGCAACCACTATGCATTGTGGTTCCAGCTCTCTCTTGCGCTTAATACATCTACAAATCCCTGTGAGTCTTATTGCCAAATATTTCCGGCGTGATCCGTTTCCTACGCGAACAGCTTCCTACGCAAACATATAGATATACGTATTGGTAGACAACCAACCGGCGAGAGCATGAATAAAATCATGAATAAAGGGGCAGGCGGTGAGTGAAAAAGGCACGCACGGCCGGCATGAACGTCCGACAAAAAGCATAGGGAAAACAAACAGAGAAATGAGGAAGCCGACTATCCATCCATCCACACACACCCTTTTCCTTTGATGTTCTTTCTATCTTCTTCTAAAAATTGTTTGCATTCAATCAATCTCTTCAATTACTTACCGGCGACCACATCTACAAATCCCTGTGAGTCTTATTGCCAAATATTTCCGGCGTGATCCGTTTCCTACGCGAACAGCTTCCTTCGCAAACATATAGAAATACGTATTGGTAGACAACCAACCGGCGAGAGCATGAATAAAATCATGAATAAAGGGGCAGACGGTGAGTGAAAAAGGCACGCACGGCCGGCATGAACGTCCGACAAAAAGCACAGTGAAAACAAACAGAGAAATGAGGAAGCCGACTATCCATCCATCCACACACACCCTTTTCCTTTGATGTTCTTTCTATCTTCTTCACCTGGTTCAACCGTCTGTGTATTTTTTTTTCCTTATACACAACAAATTCATTTTAGTCCCAATGTCTGCTCCTAAAACCAAAAAAATATAGACCCTAATCTCTTCACCAACTACTACAAACTCTTCCCAGTTACCCCTCTTATCTCTCTCAATGTATGTATGTATGGTAATAGGTGTCCAATTTTGTCATTTCATGGAATGGATAGAGCCTCCAGCTAAATGACCAAGGCTCATCCATAGAGATATTATAGGATTCCCTCTTTTTCCTTTCGAGGCGGGTTGGGGGGGAGTGTGGACCACAACCCGCCAAGGCAATAATCATTGCTTGGATTTCACCCCAACTATAGACATCATCGCGAAGTGTCGTGAACACCTCCCTAGCACCACCCCCTTTGTGTGTGTGTGTTATTCTTTTGGGGGAGAGGAGGGGGTCCATTTATTATTTTTCAGAAAAATAATAATCCCCTGATTTCCTCCTCCATGATTTGGGGTTTGGTTTGTTCCTTAATTCCCGGCCATCCATCACACACTTTGCCTCTGCCCTGCCCATCAGGGGAGAGCATAATAATCCCCAATCAACATTGAGTTGGGAATAATCCTCCCCCACAACCATGCCTCGATTTTTTTCGTTTGTCCCGGAGGGTCGGAGGAATGATGGTGGCATGATATTGGTATCTCATAAAAACTACTGGCAGAAAAGTTTTTAAGAGTCACGAACTCTCATGGACTATTAATTATTGTTTATCATTCCCCTTTTCCCTTCCTAAGATCCCCTCCAACAGCAGCAGCAGCGCCCCCTTGCCCCACATAGCTGGAACTTTCAGATTCTCTCTCTCTCTCGCAGCAAGTCGATACACTCTGCCGGGCTGGGGATCATAAAGTTGGTCCTACAAACTCCGCCCACAGGCTAACGGGAAGCCCATTTTGGATCTGGGCCGGAAACCCTTCGGGACTAATTTGACAAATCAAGTATTAATGACCAGCCGATCGATCCAATGCCTCTGCCATGTCGATGTCGATGATGATAATTATTTTTATGGTAATAGAGAAGAGAAGAGAAGAGAAGAGAACCGTCTTGTTGGAACGAAGAAAAAACGGTGTCGTAAGCAACGGGGCGGGGGGGAATGTGCTGTCCATCTCACACGTCGGAATAGCTAAGCCTTTAGCTATTCCTAATATTAACATGAAAAAAGAATAATATAACATTCGATCCCCGCCTGTGTTTGTGGTGGTGGTGGCAAATGGGTAACGTTTAAGAAACCATTTAGTGAAACAATCTAATGAGATGAGTAAAGGAGATTTTGACAAGTCAAGTCTTATCCCTAAAAAACAAAAGGAGCACCAAATATAATAATATGATTAATATATTAATCACACTCTTTTACCATCTCCAAAGGTTTTGAAGGGTTCAAAATCAAGATAGGCGTGAACTCATTAGGCAAAATAGTGAAAGCGGCTTCCGTCTTCTTTCTTCTTCTCTTTTTGGTCCCCATGCAAAGAGAGTGAGTTTTGGGGTTGGGTTGGATTCACACTTGAGTTTGACTCCCCACCCAACAACAAGATTGACTCCTCTAGAAAGAAATGAGAGGGCATCCATCCATTCATCCACATACAATTCAATCCCTCCGAATAAGAAAGGAATTAATTGGGATGCCCAATTTGCATTGCATAGGGAAGGATGACACCTTTTTTTCCAATTAATGAAATGTTTTTGGAGATTTTTGGGTGTTCTAGTAGTGTTGGTGTTAGTAGTTGCAGTCACTTAATAAATCGCTGATAAAAAAAAATTGTCGTCATCATAAAGCGAAATCCCTCTCCTCGGCCATAAACTTTTTTTTGTTTATTTTGATTCTAGAATTGTCAACGAGAGTTGGTCGGGTCCCCCCCCCAACGCCTTCCCCTGGAACGGGCCAACACCGATGGTCGCGGGTGGGACCGGTCAAAGTCGGTTTGCTGGTAAAGCGCGCCAACCTCCTCCCCCTCCCCCCGGGAAAAACGGCTTCCCTTATAGCCAAATATCCATCCATCCATCCCTCCCCTCCCCTTTCTTTTTTGGCCTTTTCAACTGCTTATTATTCGTCTCACCTTGCTTTTGCTGGTCTTCTGGGTTTTTTTGATTCGACTCCCAAGACAACCACCCCACCAACCCCCTCCCCTGCCGTATCTCGAGGTAGAGAGCGAGCTAGAGGGGCTGTTTTGCTGATCCTTTCTCTATCCGTCTCTGTCTGCTGTTTGGTTTGATCAGGCTGCGACTTGCCTATGGTCTACGGATGGAGTTTGCCGACTCACGATTCTTGATTTTGATGGGCTGAGCCTGTGTCTTGATCCTCTGTTGTTCCCCTGTGGCCTTATCTTTAGGAGATGGACGAGGACTTTGTGAGCCGCGAGGGCGGCCAACGTTTGAAGGCCAGGAGTGTTCACGGGTGTTGGTTCGGCATGTTTCGCATGCTCGGCTACCATCAGTGGCGTTATATTAGGAGACTCGGTCACACCAGGAAGCCCAAAGGAAGACGAGGCCTCGGGTGTAAGTGGTTTCGGCCGCGGCGGTGATTTGTAGTTGTGGTCTCTACTTGATCTTTGTGCTTGACCCGGTTTGTGCGCATTTCCCTCTACGTTCAGGCTACGCAGATCCCCGGACGATTTCTTTTGCTCAGCACCATGGTGAAATGGGACAGTTCCCCGACACCGAAACCGACCCCTTTCAGGTGAGTGAATCTTGTTCTGCCGAAACATCCTCTGTAGCATGAGCTGTCTTGAAGATGATGCCAAGGTTTTGGAAAATTCCCAGGTAGAACGGCCTTCTATGGAAGCGGATAGTGTTCTCGAGAATGAACCGTGTGGCACTCGAGCCACGGCAAAGGCATCTTTTACTTCTGCTGAGATCTCCGAGGAAAAAATTGATGAGCTCTGGGTTCTGCGCTTCCCAGCTCATGAGCTACGTGGTCTTGGATCAGAGTGGCACAACTCTATCATTATGCTCAAGGACAAGGCCGACGTGCAGACCTCAAAGTTGAAGGATTCCCGTGGCTGCTTCTCGAGTCGGAACCTGGGCGATGGGAAACATGCACGATTTTCGGAGGAGTATGAAAATGAGGGAAAAAACACGGATAGTGCTAAGGAAGTTATGGAGATTTTTGAAATAAATAGGGAAATGTTCACTAAAATCGTTCAGGATCCCTGCGTTGCCATCAAGAAGCAACTCGATGATCACCAGACAAGCCGGAGGAAAGCAATGTTTGCCAAGTCTAGATCGTTCCCTGTGGAGGATTCGTCAGGTGTCAGGTACTTGAAGTCCAGCACGCTGAAGCACAAGCAGAACGAAGTCTGGTCACACCCAAAAGAGGACAAACGAGTCGCCGGGCAGATTTCTGATCCTGCAAAAGTACCTATTAGAAACAGTACCGAAGTTTCCGAGCATGGTGTTACACACGGATGGAACCACATGATATTGAACCACTTCAAGGGCTTCAAGAGGAGAATAAGACGCGCGCTGAAAGACGGCAGGAAGGAGAGGGAATTGAGCATCAAGGCCTCTGGTACTGCTGATTTTTCTGGAGATATGATTGAGGACCAACAAGTGGGGCCTTCTTTGACAAATGACGGGCAGATCAGCGACAGCAAGCTCCGAAGCTTTAGCAGGACGTCCTCCCTTCACGAGTCGGCAGATAAGTATGCCCGGTTATTTGAAGCCACATCCGCAAGGGAGGTCGACTTGCCTTACTCCAGAAGCTTGAAGTTGGCCAGCGATGTCAGGACAGTTGCCAATGAAAGTTCGGTAAAAACATTCAGGAGGAGACTATCCTTACCTGAAAACTTATCCTTCCTTTTCACCGAAGCATCATTTGGCACTATTCGTTCAAGCATATACAATAGGAGTGATAGGGAGGCTCCTGCCGATTCAGCAGTTGGCGACAAATCGATGTCCGATTCAGTTGACTTTGATAGCAGTAGCATAAACCCGCCACAATTTACTGCAAGCTCTGATTTCTCTGAAACCATGGAAGAATCAGGTGTTGCCTCCACCGACGACGAGACTGGAGCCATCTTCACCGATGAGAATCTAAAAAACGTGGAGATTAACATGGCAAGAGGGACAGAGTCCTCTTTACATGAAAGAACATCAGTCCCTGTCTTGGAGGAACAACATCATTCAGGTTCTTGTCCTGAAAATCTCCTTCCCGAAGAAGAACTCATGCCGGAGAATGAGACGGCATGCATAGATCTCTACAATCCAGAAGCCAGTCATGCCGCATATAATATCTCGAGGGATTACGAGAAGGACGATGCTGCGTTTATTTATGTCCTCAACGTGCTCACGATATCCGGGGTGTTCAATAACGAACTCGAGTCATGGTACTCGGAGGATCAGCCGCTGAACCCGAAGCTCTTCCAAGAGGTAAATACTTCCACAAAACCCGACACGGAGAAGTTCCCTGGTAATCCCGAAGATGATCAGTCGCAGCTTCTATTCGACCTGGTGAATGCGTCTCTGCTGGAAATCTACGAGCAATCAGCCAGTTATTTCCCCGAGGCCTTCTCATTCAACCGGCGAGTGCGGTCCATACCAAAGGGGCAACACATGGTGAAGGAGGTGTGGACGAGGGTGAACAGGTTATGGGGCCTGAGGCCGGAGCTGGACCAGTCGTTGGACGACGTGATGGCTCGCGACATGGCGACTGGGGGCGACGGGTGGTTAAACTGCCAGTGGGAGGGGGAGTGCGTGGCGTTGGAGCTCGAGGACTTGGTCTTCGATCAACTCCTGGACGAAGCCTTGAATTCCTTGTTTGAATTTTGTTCCTCTTGGAATTAATCCTAGGAATTAGGAATAATGTATGATTTTTAGAGTGGGATTTTGTTTGTTCATATTTTTATGTTGGGTTTCGGTAGAATGAGAGGGAAAAGGCCCAATGACAGGCCCACAACGGATGCATCAGTCCACGTCAACATCCAACGACGGATCGCGATCCGTGGCTTCGTTCCAGGACGCATTCCCATCCGTCCATTTGAATCCCATCCAACGGTCTAAAATCCCCCCGCCAAACCCACCCGAAATTCTCGAACTTCCCGCTCTCCCAAAGTTCGATCCCGTCCGGCATTTAAACGAACACCCCCGCTCTTCCGATTCCCTCAGACCATCTCCGATTCAAGCAGCGAAGTCTCCGAGACTATCAATCTCATAATCAATGGCCCGCACCAAGCAGACGGCGCGTAAGTCCACCGGCGGCAAGGCCCCGAGGAAGCAGCTGGCCACAAAGGCCGCCAGGAAGTCAGCCCCGGCCACCGGCGGAGTCAAGAAGCCCCACAGGTTCAGGCCCGGGACGGTGGCCCTCCGCGAGATCAGGAAGTACCAGAAGAGCACGGAACTCCTCATAAGGAAGCTTCCCTTCCAGAGGCTCGTCAGGGAGATCGCTCAGGACTTCAAGACCGATCTCAGGTTCCAGAGCAGTGCCGTTGCTGCTCTCCAGGAAGCGGCCGAGGCTTACCTGGTCGGGCTGTTTGAGGACACCAACCTATGTGCGATCCACGCCAAGAGGGTTACTATCATGCCCAAGGACATTCAGCTGGCTAGGAGGATTAGGGGCGAAAGGGCTTAGGCTTGATTTGTCTTGGGGTGTTGTTCTAGGGCCGGGATTTAGGGTTTCTCTAGGTTTATTAGCGTGATATTTGGTCGTCGTGGTCGTAAGTCTTGTGAATCGATATGGTGACAAATTGCTAAGTGATCTTATGGGAGGAACAGGACGACATTGGCACTTTACTGGTGATGTGATCCATCTCTGGAAAAAGGAGATTCCACGATCAGGGGTGGGGCTTCGAAACCATGTGCAGTGCCACCACATTGTGAGTGCCGCACTAAAATAATTCGAGAAAAATTGCAGCCGATCGTTTAAAAGGACGAGCATCTGTTCGTTCCTTGCCTTGCTAAAGTGGTAGACTATACTGATTGCTCCAAGTGTTGTGTGTTGGTTTGTTGATGTCCTTCGGAAATCCTATAAATAGCGCCCCATTGCGTCTCAACCTCATCAACAACCAAAGCCTTCAGTTCAGTAGCCAGATCCGTGTTCAAGTACCTTGTCCGACCATGTCTTGCTGTGGAGGGAAGTGCGGCTGCGGCTCTGGATGCAAATGCGGCAGCGGCTGCAATGGGTATGTGACTGCTTCCTCTGGCGTGTAGTTTTCTTTTTTGTTTTTACCAGGTCGCTGATTGATAGCGAAACTTCGTTTGTCAAAGCAGATGTGGTATGCATGCTGACCTCGGATCCTCCGAGCAGACCCTCACCTCCAGGATTGTCATCACAGGAGTTGCCCCTGTTAGCGTGTATGTGTAATAAAGTTAAGTTTTGCAGGTTCCTGTCTTGTAATCTCGTGTATGCTGATGGGTAGCCTGAATGTTTTTCAGGCAATTCGAGGAGACCGAGATGAGCTTCGGAGCAGAGAATGACGGCTGTGGCTGCGGCAGCGGCTGCAAGTGCGGATCGACCTGCTCCTGCAGCTCCTGCAAATGATAGTCGAAAGAGGCGGCCATGATCCGGTCCCTTGTGAAGGGATCCTTCATGAAATAAGTCTCTTGTCGTGTCCCTACGCTGTTAAGCGCTTATAACCAGTAAATAAGTCCGAAGATGTGACATCGGCATCCGCTGATGGATTATCATCATTAAGAACTGGACTGTGCCGTTACCATAACCTCCTTCACAACGCTCTCATTGCCTTGACGCTATCACGAAAAACCTAATTTGGCAGGCAGCAATTTCATTAAGAACCCAACTTCGATCAAGTATTTGATTATGGAGGAGAGATTGAGAGGAACATCTCAGACGTCGAATTTTGGTAATGGAATCCTAGCCGTGAAGCAGAATCCCGGCCTGCGAGTTTACTTCCAGATCCAACGGCTGTTAATTCAGCGCCAGCAAATCTCTCCGTTCGTCCCTCCGCACTTCCCGCCACGAGAATCCCAGCCCTGGTTCTATCCTCTTGAGAAACTCCTGGACTTTGCCGGAAAATTACTGGGAACGGAACGCCATGTCGACGGCGGGAATCTCCTGGCCGCCTTTCCGAAGGAGCTGCGCCGGACGACCCGCTCCTCAAATTTGGTTCCTTCATCGACCTGTCCGAGTCCGCCAATCCGGAAAACCTTGTCCCCGGCACCCCTGACAGCCTCGACGACTCCTGTTCCAATGGCCCCGATGTTGCGGCAGATTCTACTCACGATGAGGAAACTAAACAGCCAGCTATGGATTTTGTGGGACCTACATCCGGTGATGATTCGAAGAGCAGGAGGCGTAACGGCCCGCTGCTCATGCACTGCCTAGTGGTTGGACTGTTGAGGATAGGGTGAGGACTTCTGGCACCATGGCAGGTGTCACAGGTGCAAGACGAGGGTCGAAGCCTGTTGTCTTCGGAAGCTTGAGCGTGGCTGCTTGGGCGGCGTTCATGGGTCGGAGCGCATGGATAACAGCGAGCGTTAGTGCGTTCGTTGATACTTGAAGGATCAAGTGAAGGTTCGAGTCGGTGCTCGGATGATGATGCTGGCACGGGGCACAACGTGGCCAGAATACTCAGGCGAGGAGGCTTGAGACGATGCTTGTGGGCGGTCTCATGAGCATAGGTTCGTGAAGAGGAACGAACGTAGATGGTCTTAGTCACAAAGGTACGAGATGCCAAAAGAATGCTTGGAAGCATCCTTTGGTGAAGGGGCGTCCATGAAAGGACGTGTCCCTTGAGAGGGGAACGTCTACCCCTTGAAAAGGGGCGATTGTTAGGAAGGTGGGGACCCCTTCCGAAGAGGGGATCCCAAGGGGGCACCCCTTCCGAAGAGGTGGGATCCCAAGGGGGGCTTCCTTCTGAAGAGGGGGATCCCAAGGGGGGCCCCTTCCGAAAAGGGGATCCCAAGGGGGGCTTTTCGATAAGGGGGATCCAAAGGGGGGTTTAGGGGCAGTTGCGTTGGGTACTCTCTGAAGCGATGTATCCATTCGTGTAATGTTGTGTTGTATAGTGAACAACCACGAACCTCTATAAGAAGGCTTGTAAAGGGGCGAGGCAATGTAATTGAGTGTTGTACTTGTTCTAATAAAGGTTGGGTTTACTTGAAAGGGAACGTGAGATAATCGAAAGGCTTCCGCTTGGGTTGTGAGTTGTGAGTGGCTGGTCGTGCTAGTTTTGTGAGTGCGACGCCGCACAGGGTGGTTTACTTGATAGAGCGAAATACCCCAGTGACAGCAGGGACCGTGATAAGGTGAAACTCTGCCAGGGCTGATCAGTAGTTCTAGTCGTTGGTTCATTTTTCCTGCTGGGGCCTCCGAATCATTTCTCGGCAATGTATTTAAGAAGGCTTCATTACCGATGATGTGCCAAAGCTACTCCTGCGATCAAACAATTAACTCTTCCCAGTCCGTATCCAAGTTGGAAATTCCAACTGTTCCACTGAAGCTTGATTTCAACAATGTGTCCACAGTGACATGGTTGGTGTGTTAGTGTGTGCACTATGTGCAAACACGGGTGGATAAATAATTAATAAAGGCGAGTATTTGTCATTAACTATTTTACTTTTTGCACGTAAAATTATTAATGATAAAGTCTCACAGATTAATGAGTATACTAATATGAAATAGTCCATGATCGGATATGTGTTTAGAGTGGACATGGACATCTAGATCATTATTGAGTATAACTAAGGTCAAGATATACCGACTTTAAAGGATTGGGGTTACTAGACACGGCCCACTTTAGAGGATACCACATATTAAACATCATTGGTCGATCCTCTCTATGAATGAGTGTAACTAATCTTTTGACTTTAGACCTTCATTTATTTTATGCATGGAGTTTACGCGCTTTGACGTTGTTAAAAGCAATCTTTAACCGGATTGTAAGTAATACGATTGTTGGGTGTGTGACAAAGCGTAGAAAAAATAGTTTTGAGTCAAATTCAGAGAGTTAACATCTAGGCCACTTGATAGAGATATTAGTAAATCTAAAATCCATGTCATGTGAGGAATGTTTTACATTCAAGTGAGTCTTTATATCTTGGTAATCAAGTAAAACAATTAATTCGGTGATGATGTATTTTGCACCGAATTAATTGGGATGTCGGTTAGATGAAATTACACAGTAATCAGTTCATAGTAATTTATTATTTATGATCATTATCCTAACACGTTGGATGATTAAAAATTGTTGCTAGACGGTTACCTTAGTTTGTATATGGATTTACACTGCTTTCGTGTATGGGACCTAGAGGGTAACCTTGGTGACACGAACACTATATTATTGATTATTTCAGTGAATACTAAAATTAATCATTTTATTATTTCAGAATTAGAATTAGTTGGATATTATATACAAGATGCTTTATTTATTATAATAATATTTGATAATTAATGCATTCATATATTTGCATTATTTGATTTAAAAAATATATTTTAATAAAATCAAAATCAATTTGAAAATTAGAATTAATTATTTAAAACGTAAAGTATCATTAATTTGTTCTAAAACGGGCAAAAAGACAATATGACATCTTAAGAAAATAAACGGGAAAATTTTCTTTCCCTATCTGAAGTGTATGGCTAACCCAATAACGAAAGTTTCGTCAGGAGACTGGAGCAGGCTACCATGAGACAAAAGATCCTCTTTCTAAAGGGATTCGATTCGGAACTATTATATGCCCAAGGTCCAATATTGAAAAGCAAAGGTTTTCCCTGACTTTGTCCGTGTCAACAAACAATTTGAAATGCCTTGACTTTTTTAGAACAGGTCCGAGTCAAATAGAAATCATTCGAAGCATTTCTTTTTATTTTTACACTATTTCGGATTTCTCTATTAATAGTATGTTTTCCTTTCAAGTTTTTGAGAGAAAAACTAGACAGGGGCGGGCCAAAAAGAGAAAGATTTTATTTCGTTTTTGTTTTTCTTTTGCGATTCAAGAAGCTAGCACTTATCGGTTCGTCGGAACGTTCGTGATCGTGTGCACGTAAATACCGTTCGATGAGTCATGCTTGGGCTCTTGCTAGTTCGTGACCGTGTTTTGATTTACAGGAATTTTGAAGTACGCTTTTCGGATAAGATTTTTTTAACTGTTTATAATATTTATGTTATTTTGGGCAAAAAATTTATTTTCTTCAGCTGCGCCCCAGATCTAACATGGTGAAGAACAGAGGAAAGGATTCGTGGTTGCATCATATTGGACGGTTGCGAGGTGAAGAAATCAGTTCAACAATAGCGGTCTGCCACATTTTCGTGGATTACATCAAAATCCCAGAGACTCCCCTGTTGTTGCGGAAGCCTTTGCTCGTCCCATCTCATGCAACAGTCAGCGTAGTGTTCCCGGATAGAATGGAGAGAAGCAACTTTGGGATAATCTTTGCCTTTGGGTTTAACATTATGCAAAGAATTACAGTTTCGTGGATGATGGTCAGGATCACAGATCAGATAGGAAGATGTAATGGGATGGGATGGTCTTTATGACTACTGTGATGAATGTCGCCGGTCCTTGTTTCGTTGGATCCAAACTTAAGATCCCAGCCAAGCCCACTGAGGGCCGGTACAGTAATTCCACATAGGACCTGGCTTGCTCTCTGGGTCCGCCTGACTATTAGCCGCCCCCGTTCCGACAACTACCGCAAGCCGAAAGCCGAAAGCCGCAGCCGATCGCATATCTTCACTTTCGTCGTCGAGGTAGTTTCCAGCGACGCCTTAAAATGCGGAGGAAGTTCTCGTCGGCGGTAACTGGAAATGCGTGCGTTTTCTTATCACTTCGTTTTTATGGTAACTGTGTCGATTTTGCAAGCTGGGGTTGCTGTGTCTTTGATTTTGATCATCGCGGTTGGTGGGATTGGCGATCGCTGCAGAATGGAACCAAGGATGACGTCAAGAAGATCGACTCCGTCCTCAACGAAGCCGATGTCCCTTCCGAGGATGTCGTGGGTTAGTAGGACTCTGCTTTCGTTATCTTTCGTTCTTCCCTCCCCCCCTTGGCGGAATTACGTTGAGGCGGAAAGGAATGGTTGGGTTTTTCATTCCGATATACTAATGCAGAGGTCGTGGTTAGCCCTCCGATCGTATTTCTTGGTCTGGTGAAAAGCTTACTAAGGTCTTGATTTTGGGGTTGCCGCCCAAAATTGTTGGGTTCGCAGAGGTGGTGCCTTCACCGGAGAGATCAGGTCCTTTTCCAGTTTACTTCATAGTCATACAGAGTCTGAGGAGTCCCATTGTTGTCCCTCATGTTTGGATGTGGAAGAGTTGTGCAATGTCGGTGTTTGATAAATTGAACTTTAGTTAGTTGAACTTTGAGTAACAGAAATCTTTTTTTTTAAGGCCTTTTATGTTCAAATTTGGTGTTTTTCACTCGTTGTCATGGATTACTCTTTCTCAATGGCTTTTTCAGCTAATTCAGTGTTCCGGCAATGCAGTGCAGAAATGCTTGTGAATCTGAACATTCCTTGGGTGATACTTGGCCACTCTGAGGGAAGACTTCTTTTGAATGAATCAGATGAGGCAACAAATCTTTAAGTTCATAAGAGAGATATCCTCGCTTTTTATTTTACTTTGATGGTCATTGTTATCTAAACATGTGTTGCTCTATCAGTCCTTCTCAAACTCTGACTGTGTTAGGTGAAATTCTCATTTATAACAGTTTGTTGGTGACAAAGTTGCATATGCATTGACCCTTGGATTGAAAGTCATTGCTTGTGTTGGAGAGACTCTTGAGCAGCGAGAATCGGGGTCCACTATGGCTGTTGTTTCTGCTCAGACAAAGGCAATTGCAGGTTTTTCTCCTTTGCCAGACTAATGCGGTTGCACAAAATTTACCCCAAAAAATCAGTACTTCGATTTTCTTTCAGGAATATTTGTTTTCATTTCCTAAAAGGGTGCTGGATGGATGATTTGCTGTGCTTTTGTTGCAGAGAAAGTCTCAAACTGGGATAACATTGTTTTGGCCTATGAACCTGTTTGGGCCATTGGAACGGGCAAGGTTGCTACACCTTCTCAAGCCTAGGAGGTAATCTATGCTAGAATTGCTCAAAATCTTCTTCGTTTGGTAGGATTTGGTTCCTTTTGAACTTATCAGATCCCTTAGTACTTGCTCAAGGTTAATTATTGTAATATCAGACAGGGGTTGCCTTTACGCCATTAAATTCTTTCTGCAATTTACCTTTGAGGGGGAGAAGCGATGCGGTTCAAACGATTCCTTTGCCAGAGTTATATGATTGCCGTTGCATGCTGACTGTTCTCCGTCCTTCCCTGATGCTCAATTCTTTCTGCAACTGATGAAACTTGATGTTGGGTTGTGATGACACTTGTTGTCCTCTTCTTTGTATGATTCTATTTGATGCTTACATAATTTTTATAATGACTGCTGTCCATAGCTTGTCATAAACCGGGGAGTGATTTTAGTCCTTCAATAACGTTCCTCCTATTTGAGTTTGCCCCATTCCTCCTGTCCGTCATCCTCCTCCTTCCGCCCGTCGTCCTCCCCCTCCTCCTGCTTTTGTCCCCCTTTGGTTGGGAAAGGTACCTCAGGATCCCTTAATAGAAAGAGCAGAGACGGTCTGGTCTGTTTGGATTTGCCCTATTCATCCTGTCCGTCGTTCTACTCCTCCCGTCCGTCGTCCTCCTCTTCTCCCGCCCATCATCGTCCTCCTTGTTGGCCCTCCCCTTCCCCCTCGCCGGACGAGACTACCCTCCTCCTCCCCGTCCTCGCCTTTCTCCTCACCAGCCGGGGCAATCCGAGGTTGTGTTGATGTCTGACCAAGTTTGCTTTTTGATTCTTTCTACTAGGAGTCATGTTTGTGAGTTCGCGTGAAGGATGTTTGTTGGCTGGGTATTGTTGATTATTGAGTCGAGAGTTTTTTTCCCCGATTCTTGATTTTTGCTTCTTCTTTTTTTTCTGGGCACTCACTGTTGAGGTGGAACTCGAAGTGGTGTGCCGTCGAGTTAGTGAATGATATTTCCCTTGCTATTGAACTTAAACAATAAACACATTGTCGAAAATTTGGTTTTGTGTCATCCAGTGGATCTGCTTCACTGAATGATATAGTGGCCTGAATTTTGAAGTACATGGTGGAAGATATTATATAACATCTGTTATTTGTGTTGCTAGAAATGTAAACCAGAAACCCCTTTCAAGCATGTCTAAGTGTATTACATCATCGGTTGGGTTTTTAATATTGTTCTTTCAAAAGGGCTTTAAGCCCATGAAGCCCATTTGACCCAAGTGCTTTTGTCCCATATTGGTTGGGAAAGGCACCTCGAGATCCCTTAATAGAGAGAGTTGATATGGTCTATTTGGGTTTGCGCAATTCCCCCTGCCCGTCGTTCTTTTCTTCCCGCCCGTCGTCCTCCTCCTCTCTCGCCCGTCATCCTCCTCCTTGTTGGCCCTCCCATTCCTCCTCGCCAGCCCAGACTACCCTCATCCTCCCCGCCCTCCCCTTCCTCCTCGCAAGCCGGGGCAATCCGAGGTTGTGTTGATGTCTGATCAAGTTTGCTTTTTGATTCTTTTTACTGGGGGTCGTGTTTGCGAGTTGGCATGAGGCGACATTTGTTGGCTGAGTATTGTGGATTATTGAGTCGAGAGTTTTTGGCTAAGAATTTAGATTTTTGCTTCTTACTTTTTTCTGGGCACTCACTGTTGAGGTGGAGCTGGAAGTGGTGTGTTGTTGAGTTAGTGAATGATAGTTTCCCTTGCTCATGAACTTAAACAATAAAAACATTGTCGAAAATTTGGTTTTGTGCCAGTCACTGGATCTGCTTCACTGAATGATACAGTGGCTTGAATTTTGAAGTAGATGGGGAATATATTATATAACCTCTCAGATTGGTATTGCCAGAAACGTAAACCAGAAACCCCTTTCAAGCATGTCTAAGAGTATTGCATCCTCTATTGGGTTTATAATATTGTTCTTTCAAAAGGGCTTGTAGCCCATGATGCCCATTTGGCCCAAGTGCTTTTGTTCAATTTTGGTTGGGAAGGGCACCTCGGGATCCCTTAATAAAGAGAGCAGAGATGGTCTGTTTGGGTTTGCCTTATTCTTCCTGCCCGTCGTTCTATTTCTCCCGCCCGTCATCCTTCTCCTATCCCGCCTATCATCGTCTTCCTCGTCGACCCTCCCCTTCCTCCTCGCCAGCTGAGACTACCCTCATCCTCCCCGCCCCTGCTTTCCTCCTCGCCAGTCGGGGCATTCCGAGGTTGTGTTGATGTTTGACCAAGTTTGCTTTTTGATTCTTTCTACTAGGGGTCGTTTTTGTGAGTTGGCGTGAAGCGATGTTTGTTAGCTGGGTATTGTAGATTATTGAGTCGAGAGTTTTTTGCCCGGATTCTTAATTTTTGCTTCTTTTTTTTTTTGAGCACTCACTGTTGAGGTGGAACTAGAAGTGGTGTGCCGTCGAGTTAGTGAATGATAGTTTCCCTTGCTTATGAGCTTAAACAATAAACACTTTCTCGAAATTTTGGTTTTGTGCCAGCCATTAGATTTGCTTCACTGAATCATATAGTGGCCTGAATTTTGAAGTAGATGGTGGATGATATTATATAATCTTTGTGATTGGTGTTGACAGAAATGTAAACTAGAAAACCCTATCAAGCATGTCTATGTGTATTGCATCCTCTATTGAGTTTTTAATATTGTTATTTTAAACGGGCTTGAAGCCCATGAGGCACATTTGGCCCAAGTGCTTTTGTCCCACTTTGGTTGGGAAAGACACCACGGGACCCTTAATAGAGAGAACAGAAATGGTCTGTTTGGGTTTGCCCTATTCATCCTGTCCGTCGTTCCATTCCTCCCACCCGTCGTCCTCCTCTTCTCCCGCCCGTCATCCTCATCCTCCTCGTCGGCCCTCCCCTTCCTCCTTTCTTGCCCGTCATCCTCCTTCTCGCGCCCTCCCCTTCCTCCTCGCCAGCTGAGACTACCCTCCTCCTCCCGCCCTCGCGTTCCTCCTCGCCAGCCCGGGTAATCCGAGGATGTTTTGATGTCTAAACAAGTTTGCTTTTTGATTCTTTCTAGTGGGGTCGTGTTTTCGAGTTGGCGTGAGGCTATGTTTGTTGGCTGGATATTGTGGATTATTGAGTCGAGAGTTTTTGGCCAGGAATCTTGATTTTTGCTTCTTATTTTTTTTTTGGGCACTCACTGTTAAGGTGGAGCTGGAAGTGGTGTGCCTTCCAGTTAGTGAATGGCAGTTTCCCTTTCTTATGAACATAAACAATAAACACATTGTCAAAAATTATATAGTGGCCTGAATTTTGATGTAGATCGTGGATGATATTATATAACCTCTGTGATTGGTGTTGTCAAAAATATAAACCAGAAACCCCTATCAAGCTTGTCTAAGTGTATTGCATCTTATGTTGTGTGTTTAATATTGTTCTTCAGAAGGGCTTGAAGCCCATGAGGCGCATTTGGCCCAAGCGCATTCGTCCCACATTGGTTGGGAAAGGCACTTCGGGATTCCTTAATAGAGAGAGCAGAGATAGTCTGTTTGGGTCTGACCTATTCCTCCTGCCCGTCGTTCTATTCCTCCCGCCCATCGTCCTCCTCCTTTCTCGCCCGTCATCCTGCTCCTCGTCGGCCCTTCCCTTCCTCCTCGTCAGCTGAGACTACCCTCCTCCTCCCCGCCCTCGCCTTCCTCCTCGCCAGCGGGGGGCAATCCGAGGTTGTGTTGATGTCTCACCAAGTTTGCTTTTTGATTCTTTCTACTGGGGTCGTGTTTGTGAGTTGGCGTGACGCGTTGTTTGTGGGCTGGGTATTGTGGATTATTGAGTCGAGAGTGTTTTGCCCAAATTCTTGATTATTGCTTCTTCTTCTTTCTTGGCACTCACTTTTGAGGTGGAGCTGGAAGTGGTGTGCCGTCGAGTTAGTAAATGATAATTTCTCTTTCTTATGAACTTAAACAATAAGCACATTATCGAAAATTTGGTTTTGTGCCGGCCACTAGATCTGCTTCACTGAATGATATAGTGACCTGAATTTTGAAATAGATGGTGGATGATATTATATAACCTCTGTGATTGGTGTTGCCAGAAATGTAGACCAGAAACCCCTATCAAGCCTGTGTAAGTGTATTGCATCCTCTATTGGGTTTTTAATGTTGTTCTTTCAAATGGGCTTGAAGCCCGTGAGGCCCATTTGGCCCAAGTTCTTTTGTCCAAATTTGGTTGGGAAATGCACCTCGAGATCCATTATAAGAGAGAGCAGAGATGGTCTGTTTGGGTTTGCCCTATTCCTCCCGCCCGTCGTCCTCCTCCTAGTCGGCCCTCCCCCTCCTCATCGCTAGCCGAGGCTACCCTCCTCTGCCCCGCCTTCACCTTCCTCCGCGCTAACCGGGACAATTCGAGGTTGTGGTGATGTCTGACAAAGTTTGCTTTTTGATTCTTTCTACCGGGGGTCGTGTTTGTGAGTTGGCGTGAGGCAATGTTTGTGGGCTGGGTATTGTGGATTATTGAGGCGAGAGTTTTTGGCCCGGATTCTTATTTTTGCTTCATTCTTTTTTTTGGGCACTCATTGTTGAGGTGGAACTAGAAGTGGTGTGCTGTCGAGTTAGAGAATGATAGTTTCCCTTGCTTATGAACTTAAACAATAAACACATTGTCGAAATTTTGGTTTTGTGCCAGCCATTCGATCTACTTCACTGAATGATATTGTGGCATGAATTTTAAAGTAGATGGTGGAAGATAATATATAACCTGTGTGATTGGTGTTGCCAGAAATGTAAACCAGAAACCCCTTTCAAGCATGTCTACGTGTATTGCATCCTCTGTTGGGTTTTTAATGTTGTTCTTTCAAAAGGGATTGAAGCCCATGAGGCCCATTTGGCCCAAGTGCTTTTGTCCAACATTGGTTGGGAAAGGCATATCGGGATCCCTTAATAGAGAGAGAGGAGATGGTATGTTTAGGTTTGCCATATTCCTTCTGCATGTCGTTCTATTGCTCCCGCCCGTCGTCCACCTCCTCTCTCGCCTATCGTCCTCCTCCTCGTCGGCCCTCCTCTTCCTCCTCGCCAGCCGAGACTACCCTCCTCCTCCCCGCCCTCGCCTTCCTCCTTGCCAGCCGGGGCAATCCGAGGTTGTGTTGATGTGTGACCAAGTTTGCTTATTGATTCTTTCTACTGGTGGTCGTGTTTGCGAGTTGGCATGAGGCGATGTTTGTTGGCCGAGTATTGTGAATTATTGAGTCGAGAGTTTTTAGACCGAAATCTTAATTTTTGCTTATTTTTTTTTTTGGCACTCACTATTGAGGTGGAGCTGGAAGTGGTGTGCTGTCGAGTTAGTGAATGATAGTTTCCCTTGCTTATATACTTAAACAATAAACACATTATTTATAAAAAAACAATAAACACATTGTCGAAAATTTGGTTTTGTGCCTGCCAATGGAACTGCTTCATAAATGATATAATGGTTTGAATTTTGAAGTAGATTGTAGATGATATTATATAACCTCTGTGATTGGTGTTGCCAAAAAAGTAAACCAGAAACCCCTATCAAGCTTGTCTAAGTGTATTGCATCCTCTCTTGGTTTTTAATATTGTTCTTAAGGGCTTGAAACCCATGAGGCCCATTTGTTCCAATTGCTTTTGTCCCACATTGGTTGGGAAAGGCACCTGGGGATCCCTTAATAGAGAGAGTAAAGATGGTCTGTTTGGGTTTGCCCTGTTCCCCCTGCCCGTCGTCCTCTTCCCCCTCCTTTCCTCCTCATCCTCGTCGGCCCTCCCTTTCCTCCTCTCCCGCCCGTCATCCTGCTCCTCGTCGAGCCTCCCATTCCTCCTCGCCAGCCAAGGCTACCCTCATCCTCCCCACCCTCGCCATTCTCCTCCCCAGCCGGGGCAATCCGAGGTTGTATTGATGTCTAACCAATTTTACTTTTTTATTCTTTCTAGTGGGGGTCGTGTTTGTGAGTTGGCGTGAGGCGATGTTTGTTAGCCGGGTATTGTGGATTATTGAGTCAAGTGTTTTTTGACCGGATTCTTGATTTTTGCTTCTTTTTTTGTGGGCACTCACTGTTGAGGTGGAACTGGAAGTGGTGTGCTGTCGAGTTAGTGAATGATAATTTCCCTTGCTTATGAACTTAAACAATAAACACATTGTCGAAAATTTGGTTTTGTGTCAGCCACTGAATCTGCTTGACTGAATGATAGGTCTCCGGACCCCAGAGGTAAAGCACCGATGGCATTTGAACTAGTAGAAGACATCTCTGTGTGTTATTTATTGATCTTATCATGCAGTAGTCGTGATCTCGGTTGGTCACCAGTTTTATGCAAGATCATCATACGATTCTTTCACATTGCCTCACTTTCAATGTCACCGATTCATTCCACGTTGCTTATTGGGACGTAGTTGACGGAGAGCCAACAGGGTATTGCTTGACGAGTCAATTAGTTTATCTACTATGCATCATTCATATTTGCAACTGGAGTGTCCATTAATTATATCTCACTTTTGAACTGCTACGTTGATATTTAACGGCAGTGGCGATTCATCGCAGCAGCAGGGATCATCCTCCTCTAATTCACCAGAGGTAGACACTTTATCCGCATTACTTTTTCATATTTGTATCTCCATAGCTTTTGGAACTACGAGATTATACTGGAAATTGTCTTCTGTTTTCCCTGTGCTGATCCGGTGATTGTTCCTCAAGACAGAATTTCACCTACGAGTCTTTCCGGTCACTTTTAACTCTTTTACTCATGTCCGTCACTTTCTTTTTCTACCCGATAACGATAACCAGGTCACCATGCAAGAAAGCGGTGTGGGAGATATAGGCAACAAGCCATTGGAGGATGAGCTGACTTGTAGCATATGCTTGGAGCAAGTCAGCAGGGGAGAGCTCGTCCGAAGCCTGCCTTACTTTCATCAGGTATTCCTTGTGGTGTTGCCCCCTGCACCTTCCTCATCGATTCAAAGTACGTTGGAATGCTTTTTTTATGCTATCTCTCTCTCTCTCCCCCTCGCAGTTTCATACAAATTGCATTGATCCCTGGCTTCGGCAACAAGGCACGTGCCCTGTCTGTAAATTCGAGCTGGGAGCCGCCTTCCCAGACACCCAGGACAGTGAATCCGACGCCGGATCAGACATGGTTTAGGCTCTGGTCCTATTCTATCCACCCAGATAACTAATGTACTGTACATATAAACCAATATGGCTGCGCTCCATTAAAGCAATTAGCCAAGCTACGGATTCATACAGATGAATATAAAATCTAGGATTTCTCTCATATTCTCTTCTCAGTTTTCAGGAAGAAGTAGAGAGTGTTCTGTCACCTCAAATCAAGACCAGGGAACATTACAGAAATTTGCCTTAAAAGTAACAAACGTCGTCTGCTTCTGATTGGGCGGCCGTGGACGAATCATTCCGAAAACTTATCATCATCAACCAGCTATGAAAAGGATAAGACCAAAACCGAACTACACAAGCTAAAAAAACCTGCCCTCTTCTTTACCCTCCTAGGCATCTCCATCTCTTCGCCAACGGACGAGCATCCCAACGCAGCGCTTGATGATGTAAAACCTGGCCTTGTGCTCTCTCGCTAGGACGCCGCACTTCCTCGAAATGTCCGATGTCCTCCTTGACAAACTGCGTGCTAGGGAGCCCTTAGGGGAGACAGAGCACTTCTGCGAGGAGCTCCGCGAGAGGGAGGAGGAGGGGTAACTCGAGCATCTAGCGGAGAAGCTCCTCGGGAGCAGGTTCTTGGATGGGTGCCGCGACGGGGACAATGAGTATCCCCTCAACTTCGACTGAGTCGGCCTCCATACATCTTCCATATCCATTAACACAGTCTAAGGAATCTCGAGTAGAAAAAAGAAGAGGGAGCTCTGTGACTGGCAGTTGTGTGTGATACAAGATGCATTCAATTGGTTCAAACACACACATATATAAAGGCAGGCAGCAACATGGAGCTGAGGATGGACTCGAATTCATTCATTCACTCACTCACTTTGGGGCACGTTCCAATCATATGATTATAGTCAATAGACTATACTTTAATTCACCATGCTGATTAAAAATTTGACTGGCCAAGGACAGAGACTGCATGGATTGCGCCACAGAACCATTTGCTTAAAAGGTCAAAGTTCATATTGGGTGGTGGGTGGGGACATGGCATCATGGGTTTAGCCTCCGCCTCTAACATTATTCTACACCCAACTTGCATGCCATGACAGTTTAGATCTGGGTCCATAACGTAATTAGTTAATAATGTAATGTGGTTGGGTCCTAGGTGCATTGAACATCGACACATAATATATAGTTTTTTGTTGGTGGATGGATGGGCGACGTCACGTCATGTGGGTCGCTGTCCTAAGTTGAATTACAGGGAGGAAAGAGCTTCCTGCACCTGCGAGCATCTTGTCAGAGTTTCCTTCCCACGTGCTCACATTCAATCAACCATCTCGACTTTAATGGCGACTGTCGGGTTGACCTTGACCCATCGAGAATGTGTTGGTCGTGTTTATCGGCAACGCGATATGGGCCGGTTCGTCTTCTTCTACTAGAGCCGCAGCTGCCGGAACGAGAGTACTCCGTTGGTTGTATCGGCAGAACTCCTCGGTCGCGGTTCCGATACGGTAGATAGGAAATAACTTTGGTTATTTCAACTGGTTTATTGATGCAAAAGGATGAAAGAGTATGCAGACAGACACCCCTTTGACATAAATAATTCTTACGTGGGAATGGGAATGAGTATGAGATTAGTTGGTGATCCAGCTAGACGTCGCTTACATTAATCGACCCTCCCGACAGTGTTCGTCGATGTGGAAGTCCTTGTGACTCTTCGATTTGAGAGTGGCCATGTATCTCGATCAGAGATTTGTCCAGAGGAAGCCTCTGGAACCCAGCCTGAGTTAACCGCACCTGCCACTGCTTGTAAGTCTCCGGCCTCTCCACTCTCCCTTCGCAGGAAACCGCCTTCATCGCTTCTTGCCCGAAGAACTCTCTCTCTATCGTCATTCACTCCTCGCTGTCTTGTAGCACAATCTCGTCCATCATGTCGTACATTGCGGAGAATCGCTTCCTGAAACCTTGTTACGAAGGAAGGGGAGTTGAAGGTTCCATTGATGACAGATATAACGAACAAATTCAGCCGTCCCTCACAAACTTCAACATGGCATCTCTCGGGTTGTTCTCAACTATCGTCTCGTGGAGGAGATGAGAAAACCCAACCACTTCATCACAGGCCAGTTTGAGTTCCACGAGTTTGATATTCTCCCACTTACTGGAAACAACCACGTTGAACTCGAACTTCGAATGATGGAATGGTGACAATACCATTCCAAATGAGGTTATTCGATCCCAGTAACATGAACTTTTGGAGGACCACATCCTTCCCTGTCTTCTGATGATCTTGGTTCAAATAGTTCATAACGAAGACAGTGACATGCTAATAAAACATGTTTGCCAGGTTGAAAGCAGGTCTATCCTTAACTAACCGGCTTTCTGTCGCTTGATGCTCGGACTAATTATCGGGAATCTGCACTGCTCCGTCTCTCTGCTTATCAGACAAAAAAACATTGTTTTCCTAAATGCAAGCATTTCAGGCAGTTCAATACAAGACAGCCTTTCTACAAATTAAAGAATAATCTCTTTATTCCTGCCGTTTGCTAAAGATCAGGGGAACGAATCTCGAATAACCAAATCAACAAGCATGTCGATCGTGAAGCCAAGGATGAGCACTTATTTTCAAAGGAGGTAATGACGCCTAAAAGCAGGTCGGCATGTACAGATGGAAGAGGACTCAAAAACAGCAAGAATCTTGTCGGAAGAACCTATATGGGTACCCAGCCGGAAGAAGCGAAGAGAATCCGACCTTTCCAGCCCAACAACATCCATTGCCTGTCTACATCAATAACGAAATCTTTGTGATACTGTGTTTTTAACTTGAACCTCAGCTTCTTCATGAGTAGAGGATCTAAGGGAAGCTGCTTGAACCCAGCTCTCAGGAGACGAACTTGCCATAGTTTGTTTGTCTCCGGCCTCTCTACCCTCTCCAGTCCCTCACAGGCTAGGACATTGACAGCTTCCCTTCCGAAAACTTCCCTTTCGTACATTAACCTCGCCTGATCCTCCGGTCTTAGATTACAGTCGAATGCATCGAACATGGAGGAGTAGTGGAATAGTGCCTCCCGAAACCGTGTCACAAAGAAGGGTGCATTGAAAGATCCGTTCACAAGAGCCTGCAGAAACATATCTGGCTTGATCCTTTTGATCAGATTCAGAACTGTGTCCCTCGGATTATGGACAACTACCGTTTGATCAGGCAAATGCTTAAACCGAAACAATGTGTTCACAACAACGGTCTCATTCTTTCGCAGTTTGAGGTCCTCTATACTGATGATTTCCCATTTCTTGGCAATTGCGTTGTACTCAAAAGGAACCCCAAATCGCTCGCAACACTTCGCCAGAAGCTGGCCGGTGGACCGAACCCTTTCCGCTGGCCGCAAACCACGCTCTGGTTGGTCTATTCCAGTGATCCGCAGTTTGGGAGGCCCTCCATCCCTGTTGGAAAGGCGAAAGATGAGAGACGGCCATTGGAGACCGTGTGCAATCCCAAAATCAATTATATGAAGGGTGGTTGCCTTCTCGGCTAAACTCATAATGTTATTATTGGCGAAAATGCAGGCCAGCTTCTGGAATGGGCAAGCTGAACGGTAGAGATGGTGGGCCTTCAAGATATTGACGGCAGACATCTTCTTATAGTCAAGATCTGCATAAATTCTACTGCCATTGCCTAACAAGCGCGCCTCCAGAGCAATCACGAAATAATGAGCCAACCGCTGAGAACCGTTGCCAGATGGGGAAGAATTCCTCCTAATCTGCCTTATGTAATCCTCTGCAGTTCTTTGATCACCAGTAGACACAGCTTGAGCGCAGAGGGTCAAGAGAGCTCTCAAATCCACAACCTCTGTCTTCCTACTGCCCGGTTTCTTGCGTCGTGCCTTCTCACCAAAAGCAACATCAGTATGTCCGTTTCGCTTTGCAACACTCCCCGGTTTCTCCTCACACGTCGACCCATTTCCTTGATCCGGCGTCCTTCCTCTCCCCTGGCAAACCAAAATCTTGTCGAGCATCTCAGATAGCTCAGTCTCGTTAACATAAATGGCCAATTGCTTGTTACTTCTCTCCTCTTCCGATTCAATGTTCTGTCTTTCGTGGTTTTTCTTCCCCTTGAATACATTGGCCATAGGCAGCGATCTCGTATTTGGCTGCCGCCCGGACAAAGTCGTAGTATCCGCAAAATCTGAGAAAATCTGGTAGTTATGGGGAAGGAATCTCCTGGCTTCTTCTACTCCTTTCTGGAATTGCATCATCGACTCCCTCCCCCTTTCACCCGACCCTTTCACCCAATTCGTTTCGTTCGAAGGCGTCATCGGGGCACAGACAGGCGGAGGAAGATTAGTATTTTGAGCGGTGGACTCAGACACCAAATTCAAACTTTCCAGGACGGGAGTCTGCACAGCACGTTCGCTACAATCCACAAGTTCCCCCGGGGACGGTGTATCGCCCGAGTTTACGCCGCTAGAAAAACTGTAAGAACGGCGAGATTCGTCGGAGCAACTACTAACGGAGCAACCACCATGGACGATGCCGGGGCTGCCCAGGCACGGGCCCAATAGGTTCTCTCCGGACGGGAGCCGCTGCTTATTCTCGCAGATCACTTCATACAGAGACTTCTCGGCTGCTTGAAGAGCCAAAGGGTCGCAAAACGCTCCGGACTTGCAGTCCCCATCCTCCTCCTCCTGCTCCTCCTCCTCAAGGAGCATCCGGTTGATGTACCTGAACACGGTCTCGGAGAAATCACCATCATCGGTCCCATGGGACGGAGCGGAACCGGAAGACTCTGGATGTGCTGGAGGATGGTCGGGGAAAGGAAGGAGGGTATCGTCGTCAAATCTAAAGGGCCTGAGGGATCCGGAGAGCCCGGCGGCACGCGGTTCCTCCATGATCATGTCGTTTCTTTTCCCGGACAAGATAAGAAATCTTCTGGCTATTCCTAGTCAACACCTCGGTGCCTGTTCTTTTGCCCGGTTTTTCCTTATCAGGGGGAGGTGGTGGTGGTGGTGGTTTGTCTGTGGTCGACGGTCGTGTCATCCCACGTTCGAACAGTGATAACATCGGCCCTTCTTCCCCACCCACCATTCTCTTTTTATTTTATTTTATGGCCTCCTCATTCAACGTCAGCTCTTGCACTGGAGTTGATGGTTCTTCTTCCTTTCTTACACGTCGCTGGCGGCTAGAAGTATCCGGATGCTCCTCTCCTCAAAATCACACATAAAATAAGTTTTGGAGAATTGTGGAAATGATCTTTTTGTCCGGCCTCCCATGTTTCTAAGGGAAGGTCAAAGCGATAGCGCTGCCGACAAGTGTCGAAGCTTTAAGCCTGCCTGTGTTTCTTCTCTTATTTGTTTATCTTTTTGTGTAAATGCCCAGAAGAGTTCGCTTTCAACCGTTTCCCTCCGAACCAAGGCAAACCGAGGAAAGGACCAAAGACAAAAGCCTTCCTTTTTCTGACACCCTCGTACTCTTCCCTGATTCTCCTCGTTCCTGATCCAAAATCCATATCCAGACATGTTCCTTCCCCATTCTCCGTGAATGATCAATCCTTCCTCCCTTCCTAAAACAGCGCCCCCCCCCTACATGTCGGAGACGCCCGGCAATGCTTCTCGCTCTCCTCCCCCTCTCGAGGAGGTCCACATCAAGGTGGCCGACCATGTCGCGCCTACTCCGCCGTCTGATCCCTCCCGACGATGGAATTCAGAACCTAAACCTACCCCGACTTCCTTGGTCTCTTCCCCCGAATTCACGCCCTTCAGGACTTGGCTCCCCTGGTTGGTCCCCTGCTTTGTGGCCATCAACGTCGTCCTCTTCATAGTCACCATGTACGTTAACGATTGCCCCCGCAACGCTGTGCCCGGATCCAAGTGTATACTCAGGTTCCTGGGGAGGTTCTCCTTTCAATCCTTGAGCGAGAATCCTCTGCTCGGGCCATCGTCTACCACGTGAGTCTTTCCTCCCTTTTCTTCCCCCTGTATTTCATCCGTTTATTACAGCACACGGTTTTGAACAAGCATCTTTTTGGAAACATGGGGGTAGTAGACATAGGATGTCAGCGAAAAGCGGATAAATGATTGCTGTTCTCGTCGACGAAAACGTGAACATTGATCGATGCAGGTGTTTTGAGAGACTGATTTAACGGATATGAATTTAATAGTTGATCTTTCAGGTTACTGAAGATGGGTGCATTAGATACGAATAAAATTGTCGAAGGACGCCAGGCCTGGAGACTGTTTACATGCATATGGTTGCACGCTGGGGTCTTCCACATTCTGGCGAACATGTTGAGCCTTCTTTTCATTGGGATTAGACTGGAACGAGAGTTCGGTTTCGGTAACATTCATCCAGTCATGCTTTCTATATAGTTAGCCCATCCAGGAGTCATTGGAAGGCTTATAAGGGATTGGAATTGCATGTTCAACAGTTCGAATAGGAGTTCTGTACATTGTCTCGGGGTTCGGCGGGAGTTTGTTGTCAGCTCTTTTCCTTCAAACCAGTATTTCCGTTGGAGCATCGGGCGCTCTTTTCGGCTTACTCGGGAGCATGTTGTCCGAGCTACTAATTAACTGGACAATATATGCAAACAAGGTAAGCTAGGCTTTTCCATTGGCATTGAGAGTCTCGGCTTCTGCATCTTCTCTGTAGTTTAACCGACTCTTGCTCTTTGTTTGTTTGCAGTTAGCAGCATTGTTGACACTGATTTTTATCGTCATAGTGAATCTCGCTTTCGGTATCCTGCCTCACGTGGACAACTTTGCCCACATTGGAGGATTCTTATCTGGATTTCTCCTGGGATTTGTGTTCTTGATCCGGCCGCAATATGCTTGGATAAACCAGAAGAACCCACCGCCCGGATTCGTTCCTGCAACCCTGAAACCAAAGCACAAGACCTATCAGTACGTCCTATGGGCGGTTTCCATGGCTTTACTAATTGTTGGGTGAGCCTCTCCGATGTCCTTTTCATTTCATCCTACATGCTTCCCTTTTTTGTTTAGCTCCTGACATGCAGGCGGCATTTTTATCGCTTCACTTAGATTTACGCTCGGTCTCGTGGCGCTCTTTCGTGGGGCTGATGCCAACAAGTACTGCACCTGGTGTCATTATTTAAGCTGTGTTCCTACCTCAAGGTGGAGCTGCCAAAACCAGCATTTGTATTGTCTTGTACGTCTCCCTTCTATGGATCGACCCGTCATTTCCTTCATTCATGATATGCTGCCGCAGCCTCTGCCACATAACATGTTTCTTGCACTGATGATGGCCAGAGATGTGAAAATCCTGTTGCAGGCAGAAGAAAGGAGCACCTTATTAAACTTAACATGCGTGACCAACGGAAGAAGTCGCATGTACTCGATTTCAGATGACAACGTATTACTGGAGAATCTATGCAGCAATCTCTGTGGAAATAACTAGACAATGCGCGCAGGCCAAGGACTAGTAGAAGATATGAGAGGGACGCTCTTTCTGCAGAGAAACAACCCGTTCCTCGTAGTAAATATGACAGTTCGCGTGTGACGACAAAGGGGGAAATCATCCCAGGAAATCGATCACCAATCCTAACTGAAGGAACAAACGTCAACGTCCCTATGAAACTCAGCAGGAATCTCGCTTGTATAGCAAGGAAAACGAAGTCTTCGCTTTGTTTTGCCTTTCTGCTGAACGAATATCAGTAAGAAACTCGAGAAAGTCTTCGAGATCAGACAAAACTAACTCCTTCCCCCTCCCTTTGTGGAAGATTGCTTCAAAAACACAGAAGCATGCAAGCGTTGTATCATCGGACTGGCTTTTTGACAATTGCCCACATCCCGTCCGAAATCTCAGTCACCGCCAAAACTTGTATCGTTTCCCAGTATGACAAGCAACACGCACTCGCGTTCATCGTCCTCTTGTGTGCGACCGCGATGGTGAGGTCATTTGGACAACCGTGCATGTTATGCTCTTTACAAATGCAGACAAGCGGAAACGCAGACATGGACAGAACAACCTCATAATAATAAAATGAGTGTTGATAGCATCGAGCCGTTGCCTCATCAAAATAAATAAGAATTATACGTGATAAATTCTGATTGGATCAAAAAAGTTAAATAAATCAAACCAATAATAATACGACACATATAGTTATTACCTAATTTTTATACAAATCATGATCGCCTCCTCCAATAGATTTGTACGTTAGGGGTTAGTTTTTGAAAAGATTTACGAGATGCGGATTCACTTTATAAAATTTATTCTATGTATTGTGTCGCGTTTGAGGACCGCAATATTAAATTTACAATAAGAACGTGATTTTCAAGAATAGGTTGGAAGAGGTATGTGTTGCTTAAGATCCGCGTCAATAATATTCAGAGAAGTGATGCGATTAAGAATTACGACACTCGAACATTCTAAGTGTTCTAATGCGGTGGTCAATGACATTCGGTGAGTGTCAATGATGAAATTTTCAACCATGACATATTTCACTAAAACAGTGTCGCGATTAAGAATTGCTTCCCTTTTATAAATTTAATATCACATGAACGGTATTCAAATCTGTAGATCCCCAAATCGCGAACTATTACGCAAGAAGTCGGTGCACATTGTCAAGAACGCCCATTCTTCTTTAAATACCGAAATTGAATTTTCTGGAGGAGAGAATGGGATGCCGCCCAATGAGGAGAAACCATATCTGATGCAGTGGCGGTGATCTCGTTGCATCACCAAAGACGTTGAACCACTATATGATCTCCCTCTGGTTGGTTTTGTTAATTCACTGGCTTTCGCTAGATCTGGGAAATTCCTCGTAGTCGGAGTGGGACAAGAACCACGTCTCGGCAGGTGAGGATGTCTAAAACATGCCTATAGCGGAATCGCGTTGCAATCCTGTAAACTTTCATGAAGAGGCGTCCACAGCCAAGTTGCTGGCTATTTTTCAATTTTTGACCTGGGAAAAAGAACGTTATTTCTGGTCATCACAGTCTTCAGTAGGGCGCAGACGCAGTTGCTTTCACTTACGTTAATGTTTCTGAAACTTCATGCAAAATTCTGGACGACAACGGCTCATCAATGTTTGGGAGGAATATTGACCTACAGTTGCGAAGTAAATTGTGTTCCCTGAAGAGAAATGTGCAATATTCAATGGCAAGTTCTTTGTTACACGTAGATCCCCAAATCGAGCATTATTCTAGGGCCATCTGGCGGAAGTCGTCCTTCATACTCGAGGATATGAATTCGGTGGTCTGAAGCATGGATGACAGAAGAAGTCTTACTAGCTCAAAGGAGCTGTAGCATTGAGTTCTAATGGCTTTATTGCTAGCCTGCTAGTATGTGAGTTGCTGCTAACATTTTTTGTCTCTTAGCTGATCCCTCTGAGGATATAACCCGCCAACACAACACATAAAGTTTTACCTCCATGAATGATCAAGCAAGGGATGAACCTTACAAAAGAACAACATGGGAAGTCAAAGATGAACAGAAGATGAAGACACATCCACATGGAAGAGTTGCCCAGAAATAGGAAGAGCTGCTGACCGCTATGAATGCTGCAAATGGTGTCTCCAATTCTCCCCTTCGCCAAGTAGGCACGAAGTCAAAACGAGTTGAAAAAGATCAACATGGAGACATCTGATCATCTCCTCCTTCGCTGCGGCCTCCCTCGTCTATCCCGCGGCCGTTGCCTCGACGATCACCCTCGAGAACACGACCTTCACATTCCCCGCCTTCTACTCGGACAACAACCGCCTTTGTCTCCGAGGGAACGCGACCAAGTCGGACACAGTCGTCTAACTCACAGTGGCTCAGCAAGGGGACAACAACACCTACGATGTCCACTTTCCTCTTCACTCCCCACTTCACTTCCCAAATGAAAAACACTACTATATATTTCAGCCTCTCTAGTTCTGATCCCATTACAGTTTGACTCGAAGGCCAAATAAAATACAAAAAAGCGGGCAGGGTGCAACTAGTCAGGAGAAACCGTTGTCGTAGTGAAAGCTGTGGGAAATGTCACAAGAACGGGAAGTTGACAACTTTCGTCTGTTGGTTGTCTTTGTTACTAATAATATAAACAAAAAAATATTTTTAGCAAACCACACGAGGGAACCCGCAGATTCTTTGAGAATAAGTCTTCATTGTTCCTTCTGCAGTGAAACATTCTGGTTCTTGTTAGGATTCTCCATTTCTTACTGTAAGTGGCTGTAGCATCCCCACTCACGTCACACCCACAATCCTTTCCGAGATTTTAGGACTCTCAACAACTTCCCCACTCACTTCTCGCACCCCCAATGACCAGCCCCGAGATTTTTGGAACAAAAATCTGGCCAAGACACGATCCCTGTTGGGGGAGCCCCTTTTATTCCACACAGAAGCTCAGAGAAAAAGGGGGACGAAGACAAGGAGAGAAAAGAAAGAAAACTCACCTGAAAAGAAATTTCTCCGGTCGACCACCAGTCCCCGCCGCATCCTCTCCATCCTTCAGCCAAGGTAATACCATGCCAAAGACATGGAAGCCCTGTTCAACCAACCCAGATCAGATCCTCGACCATCCGCAAATACACATGGATTCGACAACGTCGGCCTATGACGACAACTTCAGCTTCATTCGCTATGACCCCCTTTAGCACTGGACGTTCCTCCGTAGCGGCGATGGGAACAAAGCCCCCTTCAGACGGATTGGCTAACACAACATCTCCTCTTGCTGTCGACGAAAGACAGCATCTCCACTTCCCGTGACTGCACATATGCGTCACGGGAGGCCTCCTTTGATTTTGATCGTTTGTTTATTTGTGCAGGTTCAATAGATAACAACATCACTCCCTCCGACCAGCCAAGGGCTGGCCACTCTCTGTCATCAAGAACGACCCCAAGCTCCTCACTAACCACGGAGCAACTCTCAACCGACATTTGATTTTCAACAGGTCACCCTGCAAACAAGGATGCTTCCCCAGGCCCCTTGGTTCCTAGATGAGCAGCCGGCAGAGGATTTTCCCTGCTCTATATCAGCGGCTGCGGTGCCACGCCCAGATGATTCCTCAGCCACGGCTCGACACTCAAGAAAAATGCACCCGACCTTCCAACCCTCGCTAGCGTCGGCTTCTACGGGATCGGCGATCGAGCAACCCATCTTCCCTGACATCATTAGCTTCCTCCGGCATACCTAGGACCTGCAACGGCCACCACGCCCTCCACGATGATGTGCCTGAACCAGTCCTCCTAGTCCCACAGTTGCCGGGCATCTTCAGAACTGGTAACAGCGGAGAACCCGTGACTTCCCCTGCCTCCAGACCACCGACAACGGCAAACCCGTCCCTCCGGTGTCTCCAGCCAACCAGCAGCGGTCCAACAAGGGCGGAGCCCCCTTCTCCCGACAGAGGCGGCAATCCGTCTCCCCGGCGTTTTCAAAATCAGCGGCTAAACCCGTCCTCCACTACATCTCCAGATTCAACGGGAGCAACCCATGTCCTTCCAAACGCTCCTCGATCCCAGCTCTTTCGACCACAGCCAAGTCGGTGAACGGCCGGTCTTCTGGTGCTTTGGCAGTTTGAAAATCTGGTCATCCCAACTAGAAGGCAAACCCTTCTTCAATTCCCAGCCGAGCTATCCATCGCGATCGGACGAGCATATCCCCCACCCTCCTCGGCTGGTGACCCAGCTGTCTTCCTCGGCATCTTCGCTCGTTGACAGGAGGGAATGTTATCTCGATGCAAACGCCCAACTTTGGTTATCCTTCAGATGATCACGAGAGTTTTCATTCTCACAGGTAATGAAAGCTTTTCATTTTTTTTTTATTCTTTATCACATGTTATTATCTTTTTTTTATATCTATTTCGTTTTCTTTCTTATTTCATTTTTATCAATTTAACCATCAACGTTTTCGTTTTTTTTTTTAAACTGTATGTTAAGTTTCAATTGTCTTATTCATTTATTGAATCTTAATCTAAAATGTAAACACACTTCCCAAATGTTTTATTTACAAAATGCCTAAAATTCTAAAATTCTTTTTTATTCATTCGTGTGCTTTGATTTTAAAAAAACACTTAGTGAGAATTAACCTTATTGACATTTTCAGTTATTTAATAAGTTCGTGTTAATTTTCCATCCATGTAGCTCTCTTTATTCTACATAAAAATCATACAAATTGCTTTAAAATTTTCATTCAATGCTTAAAGATTAATATATGTTTACTTACTTTCAATTTTAATTTTTTTTGACATGTCTTAAAATTGAAACTTTCTAATCCCTTTCTTTGGTTTTCATTGCATGAATATCTGAACATTATTGCGAGGATCCAACAAGACGGAGGCCAAGGACCAAAGACTACTCGAAGGCGCGTGTATCAAACCGCGTGTGTAAAAACCGCGATGTCAAGATTATAAAGCGGCCCCAACCGTCATTTCAGGTGCATGAGGGAGGTGCGGGCCTCCCGAAGTTTTATTATTTCCACATGTAACGGGTCGTGGGCCCAAGTGCATAGGCCCATGATCACCACCCTTCCCCGCTCCCTTTGATCTAAATACTTGATCTGTGGTTGCTGTGCATGTTATTAGGCTCTCAGGATTTTATCGTCGCATGTTATTTGCTAAACCAATACACATGAGTTCGGGCTCAAAAAGCCTGAATCGGGTCCAACGCCCGTAAAACATTGACATGAGTCCGGAGTCATGCCCGGATCGGGTCCAACACCCGTTAACCAAAAGCAAACTTTTTTGGAGCAAACGCCACCTTTTCGCATGCTTAAGTGTAAGAGTTAGTAATTAAGAATCCCCGAACCAGCTGTTTTTCCGACTTAACAGTTTTAAAATAAAAGTCGGAGGCGACTCCGTAATTGTTTACCTAGGTTAAACAACAACACATTTTTTTACGGAGCCATTTTTGGATGAGGGACTAGCGCCCGCGCGCGCGTGCTAGGCCGGAAGGCACGCGTACATCCCGGATGGCGACTCCGCTGGGGACTTCCGCATGTGGATTCCTTTCGAACACTCTTACATTTTTAATCCACATGCGGAAGGGAGTTCTTGTTTGCGCATGTACTTGCTTGGCTCGGTGCCTTTTGTTTGCTCTCATGGTTGTGTTTGTTTACTGCTTACTAGGCATTTCTAGGTAAGTCCCTATACCCGGGACTAGGATCTCTAGGGGGTCACCGAAAGGCACGGCCTCGCTGCTTCCTGCGGCTTGTAGGCTATGGACCGGGACCCGCCTCCCTTAGTCCGAGGGAGGTCTTAGAAACCTTCATCCGAGTCTAGAATTGTTTGCCCACTACAGGTACCAGACGTCGCACGTGCATTTGCTTGTTACTAAGTGACTGTTACTCGTGCAGGGACAGGTTCAGGTACGTTTTGTATGTGATAACCGTGACACTAACTCTGTTCATTTTGCAGCGGTTTGGGTTCGTCACGGGGAGGTTCCAAATCCCTTTTTCTCGCTTCCCTAACTCCTTTTTACCGCTTTAATGCGTCCATACACATTCATAATCGCATGAATGCATTTCAATTCACAATTATTCTTGTAATAGCATACATTCTATTTTACATGAACACGACTACACAAATCGTATGTCGAATCATACCATACTAGGGTTAGGGATTGGAATGCTATCATCTCCGAATGACACCCTATTATGCAGGAAGACTTCATGGAGCCCATCTCGCTACGACAGAAGAACATGCCTGACGCCCATAACCTCCACCAATGGTTGCCGTTACTGAGGCCATCCGAGCTCGAGTTCGTGCGGTCCAAGCTCAAAGGACTGTTTCACCTCATGCACCTGGAGTTGGACTGGGCTCTCCTACAGAACCTGGTGGCGCACTGGGATCCGGATTCATTCGTCTTCCGCTTCGGGGACTTGAAGCTAGCGCCACTCTATGAGGAGTACATCAACCTCGCTGAGATGCCTCACCGCACAGGGATACTGCCCCTGCCTCGGATCGACAAGCCGAAAGAGTATATAGCGAAGCTTCTTCAAATTCCATCAGCAAGCGTACCCGGACTCTTCAATTCCCAAGGAGATATCAGCATCAAGGACGTCATCGATCTGCAGCTTGTGCCATATAACCCGTGCGTAGGAGAAGGCCAGGGATCAGCACGAGCGTTCATCTTACTGTTCGTCGGGACGATATTGTACCCGCAAAACGAGAAGACAATCAACAGGCGGGCTGTCTACATCACCAAGGCTATACTTGAAGGCGCTCCTTTCCTGCCCAACCTGATCGGGGAAACCAACTTTAGCCTCACCCACATCGTGCGTGAAGCCAAGCGAGGAATTCGCAACCACAGGATGACCTTTTGCCCGGCCCTACTGCAAGTTTGGTTCTACACCCATCTCGGGATCACGGGAGAAGCCTTCACAAGGGAGCACACACCGGGATTGCTGGCCCGCATCGTGGAGCGAGCCCGCCTACCTATACGCACCTTTGTTGGGGTGGACGCTCTGTTCCGTTCTCTGGAGCCTGCTGACTTTTACCAGAGAGCCCCCTGCTTCGACATGGATGACGCCGTCACTTCCTCGACAGACGGATACTTCATTCCCATCATGGGGTTCGGAGGCACCTCCTACTACGCGCCCTTCCAGGTTCGACACCAGCTGGGATTGACTCCGAGGACCAGAGCACCTCCACAGCAGCTCTTCCGACCCCTCAGCCTCGACGACAGGGTAGTCAAAACGTCACTCCAGAGGGTGATTGCGCACATCTCCCGCATATGGATGACCCTCACTGAAGAAATTTGCGAGCTTCCACCAGAACCCGAGGAGGAGGATCGCGCAGTTCAGTCCCAGCGTTTCTGGAGGAAGCGTCACACTCAGTGGGATCGCACCTGATCGAGACGTCTTCATACTATTATCGGCCCTGCAAGCCCATTCTATCCTTCATTTCATTTGATTATATTTTAACTTTGGTGAAGATGTCGAACTTATTGTTCCTATCTAATTCGTTTCTTTTCTTTTGGGGTCAAATTCGAGTGACAACAATCCAATCCCTACATTAGACATGTCATGCATCATGCATCATGCATCATTACATATCATGCATCGAAAGTATCACATTGCTCGATGCTGATTCAACTCTTTTATCAATCTAAGGTACCGAACATCCAAGATTGATTCACCAAGAAAACGTCTGAAAACCCGCTCCACTCGAGAAGCTATGGCCGACACCTCTTCAAGCCACACCTCCACTTCTTCAACTACTGAGGCCGTTCCAACCACTTGTGCTCCTGTCTCATCTGTCACTACAGCGGGAACGGTTCAAACATCAGCACCATCGTCCCCTCCTGCTAGGTCACCCGTTCTCGCCGAGCTTTTCCCGAGAGCCCTGTCCTTCACCATCGGGTCGTCCACAGCCGGAGTCACTGCTCCAGTCTACATCCCACCTCTGACGGTTTTCACAACACCGGCTACTGAATCATCGACAGCTCCACCAGTGGTTGACATGTCGGAGGCGGCCCAAAGCGCAGCCAATACGTCCCTGGGAGTCAAGGTGGAAACCCTTACAACCGAGCTGTCATCCCTAAAAATGATGATGACTGAGTTCCTTCAGCGGCAACCACCGGCTACACCTGCTGTTTCTGTTGTCCCCCACAACCCGCACCTACCACCATACATGCCTGGGTCCTCGGTGCCAACCAACGCACCACCCGCATTCAACCCTTACCCGTACCCGCCTCCGGACATGGCCGGATCGCCCACCGTAACACGACCGTTTGCGCCATCATACTTTCCTCGACCATCGACACTGGGGCAAACTCCTTACATGCCAGCAATGTTCGGGCCAACTCCCTACATTCAGACGTCTTTGCCGACAGAAGGGCCAACTCCCTATCCTACAGCCGCCACTCCCTTCAATTTTGGGATTCCTGCGCCAACTATGACAACCTCAGCTCCACATGCGGAGTCATCGGTGCCTAACTCCAGAACGCGTAACACGGCTATCATTAATGAGCTCCTCGGGGAGCAAAGCCAGAACAATGCCTTCGAGACAAAGCTTGAAGCCAAGATCTCTTCCATGCATGAAGGAGAGTCACGCCGCCTCGCGAGACTAGAAGAACGTCTCAATGCGATCCAAGGGTACAAGACCCACACTTGGGAGTACAGTGACTACCAGGTCCCTCAGGTTCAAATCCCGCCAAAGTTCAAGATGCCTGAGTTCGAGAAATTCCGAGGAACGGGGTGCCCGGAGTTACACCTGAAACATTTCTGCCACAAGATGGCAGTGTACCCAGCAGACGATAAGTTTCGCATATCGATGTTTCAAGAGAGTTTGGCGGAGTCCGTACTACACTGGTACTATACCAAGGATTTGAACCAGTACACAACGTTCAGGGAGTTGGCCCTCGATTTCTTGAATTACTACAGCTTCAACGTGGAGATGGCTCCGACAATAACGGATCTGAGAAAATTGAAGAGGTACCGTACCGAGGACATTAAACAGTTTGCCCACCGGTTCAGGCAGATAGCCTCACATATCAAGCCGGCTCTGAAGGAAAAAGAGCTTATTGATGAGTTTCTTCAACTCTTGCCACGCGAATACTTGCCCTACATGATCGGGCAGACCATCTCAACTCTCTCCCAGGCGGTCATCAACGCCGACAAACTCGATGGGGTAAGCCGGGAAGGATTGATTCCCTCCCCTTCGACGAAACCAGCCGGTAAGCCTAAGCCCAAGGAGCTCATTGCGGCTGCAGAGCACAGTAAGCAGTTCATGAAAGCGGCGCCACCGCCTACTTCTTATGCGCCAAGGTCATATGTCGCGGCAGCAGTCAGGCCCCCGGTACCCATTACTTCTCGCTTCAGGCCTCCTACTCCTGTGGCGACTTACCCTCAACCAAGGCCAGCCCAGTAAGAACGTCCAAAGCGTAGATTGGAGGACCTGACTCCTACTCCCGACCCGTTGGACGTGATGTTCGTTCGACTGAGAGACATGGGTTTCATCAAGCCCGTGGAAGCCAAAGCAACCAACCCCTCTTCGATTGGCTACAACCCCAAGGCGGCTTGTCAATATCATTCTGGAGCATTGGGGCATGACACCAAGGATTGCATTGCCCTTCGTTTTAAGATTCAGAATCTGCTAGATGATGGTGTCATCACGTTTGCTGTACCAACTGTGACTCCCAACGTTACGAGCAATCCCTTGCCCGAGCATGTCAATTACATCGGGGCCAATCCCTTCGCACCACTGGCTGATCGAGAAGAAGAGGTGCACATGTACATCATTCAAAGCAACAGAGGCCGAGGAAGAGGACGTGGACGTAGAGGCGCACACTCTGTACCAGTACCCACCGCTCAACCTGATGGTTTCACCCCAGTACTTCCTCGACGACCTAGGATACCATATGTCTATGTCCCAGTGAGGGCCGAACAAACTGGGGCACCTATTACGGTCGAAGCATCACCCCCCGCGGAACCAAGGAGTCCTGTAGTAATTGGCCCAAGCAACTTGGCATCCAGTTCAGAGGTCGAACTCATCACTCGGTCAGGGAGGATAGTACCAGCTCCGGAGGTCCCACCGCAGGCCGAATCGTCAAAGCCCAAGGTGCCTTCAAATGAAGAAATTCGCAGGGTGATCCACGCAGTTAAAGGGAGCGATTACAACATCGTCGAACAGTTGAGGAAGCAGCCTGCTCAAATCTCATTATTGGATCTCATCCATTCCTTCGACAAACACAGGGAAATGTTGGAGAAATTTTTAGCCGAGGTGCACGTGCCAGAACAAGTTGAGGTCAATGCACTCGATTCATACATGAATGGCATGCTTGCAAATAACGCCCTCACTTTCTCGGAGGATGACCTGCCGGAAGAAGGGTGTGACCACAATAAGGCTCTATTCATCACGCTCAGGTGTCGCGACACTACGGTCTCCAAGGTACTCATAGACGGCGGGTCAGGAGTCAACATCATCCCCCTCGCTGTAGCACAAAAGCTCGGGGTCAACATTGAGAAGCTTCCACCTTCCAGCCTCACCATTCGGGCTTTCGATGGCGCAAAACGTCAAGCTCACGGTGAAGTGACCCTGGAGATTAAGGTAGGGCCTACCCTCTTCTCTGCTACTTTTCAGGTCCTCGAGACGGCGGGTTCCTTCAACATGCTGCTAGGACGTCCGTGGATTCATCAAGCTGGGGCAATCCCCTCAACATTGCATCAACTGGTTCGATTTCCCTCGGACGGCAAACTCGTCACGGTCAAGGGAGAGCACACCATGGAGCTTTGCCACGAGATTGACATGCCATATGTTGGTGAGCCGACCAGTGAACCGTCGACAATTCAAGCGTTCGAGATGGTTAACATGGTCAGGAAGGACTTCAAATCGGATCCTCTGATGAGCCGGGGCAACATTTGCGCGGCAAAGCAGTTCATCAAATTTGGATACCAGCTCGGCCAAGGACTTGGAGCACAGGGGAAAGGCATTCGCCATTTGATCGACATCCCTATTCAACCTGGAACATGCGGTCTTGGGGCCAAGGGTACCGAACTAATAAGACCAATGTGGACCGTCCAGGACCTGCGCTCCGGTGGTCGATCATCAGTCCGTTTCGTTCGTTCGTCAGCAACTACGAGGGAAGGCGAGATCGTTTCCGAACAAGCTGAGAAGCTCGAGGTCAAGGCACAAGAGCCTGAAGAAGAAGTCAACCTAATGGAAGCGTCGAACCCGACCGAGTCAGACATGCCGCTCGAAGGGTGAAACTTTCCAGCTTTACTTTTCTGCACGTAGATTAGTCGAGTCTATGATAGGTTGCCTTGCTACATTCAGGTTGCGGACTAGCAAGGATGTCTATATGTAACGCAACCCTAGTTAGTGTCGTAGTGTCTGTGGGATTGGGCCGCTGATGATAATGGGCGAATCTAAGGAAACGAAGAGGGCCCCGCTGAGGCCTGATCCCACAACTTTTTATTTTAGATCGTCTGACTTATCATAGTTTTCGGACGTATAACTTTCAATTTCAAATAATTCATTTAGAGCTATGACATTGACTTGTTCCTTTCATGTAGGAACGGCGCTTCGGATCTACCCGAAAACACCGTAGAACAAGGCGAAACCGAATCGGCATCCACCCCAGAACAAAATGAAGACGTGATAGACAATCCAAACTCCCTCGACGGCTACCATGGTCTAGAGCAAGGTCTCCAACGACATGAAGAACCAAAGGAGATCACGTTGCAAGAACCAGTCTCTATTAACATAGGAACGGAAGAGGACCCCAAGGAGTTGTTCATTGGCGCAGATTTACCAACGGATGAGGCCGAGAAGATCGTCAACTTACTCAAGGAGTTCTCGGACGTCTTTGCCTGGTCATATGCAGACATGCCAGGGCTAGATTCGGAGATAGTGGAACATAAAATCCCCACCGATCCGCTCATTCATCCAATAAAGCAAAAACAACGCCGATACAAGCCCGAACTTGCTCTCGCAATTAAGGAGGAGGTCGACAAGCTCCTCAAAGTCAACTTCATCGAGGTGGCTAATTATCCACAATGGGTGGCCAACATCGTCCCGGTGATCAAGAAAAATGGAAAGGTCCGAGTCTGCGTCGACTACCGTGACCTCAACAAAGCAAGTCCCAAAGACGACTTTCCTTTACCGCACATTGACCTACTTGTGGACAATACCGCCGGTTTCAGTAGGTTCTCTTTCATGGATGGATTCTCCGGATACAATCAAATACGTATGGCCGAAGAAGACAAGGAGAAAACAACATTCACAACACCCTGGGGCACGTTCTGTTACCGAGTCATGCCTTTCGGACTCAAGAACGCCGGGGCAACTTATCAACGTGCAATGGTAGTCTTATTCCATGACATGATGCACCGGGAAATCGAAGTCTACGTCGACGACATGATCGCCAAATCCAAAGTAGAGGAAGATCACACAATTGTTCTACGCAAGTTATTTGAACGATTACGCAAGTATAAGCTTCGTCTTAATCCGGCCAAGTGCATCTTTGGGGCAACATCAGGAAAACTCCTCGGTTTTGTTGTCAGCAGTAAAGGCATCGAGATCGACCCCGACAAAATCAAAGCAATTCGCAACCTCCCAGCACCAAAGTCAGTCAAGGAGATTCGAGGCTTCATGGGCCGCGTCAACTACATTGGAAGGTTCATCTCCAACCTAGCGGATACGTGTAAACCTCTGTTCAAGAAATTGAGGAAAGACGTCAGATTTGAATGGGACGATGATTGTAAAGTCGCGTTTGAACAAATCAAAAGCTATCTCACAAAACCGCCAGTACTCATTCCGCCAAAGCCGGGGCATCCACTTACACTTTACCTTACAGTCAGGGATGAGTCATTCGGAGCAATGCTCGCCCAACAGTTACCAAGCGCCAAGGAGCATGCCGTTTACTACTTGAGTAAAAAGTTCACTGATTGCGAGTCCCGATACATGGCTTCAGAGCGTACTTGCTGCGCACTCATTTGGGTTCTACACCGCCTTCGACAATACACTCTTCATTACGAAATTCTCCTGGTATCCGAGAGCGATCCTCTTAAGTACCTTTCGACAAGCCGACGCTCATGGGAAGAGTCTCCAAATGGCAGTTACAACTAGCGGAGTTTGACATCCGATTTCACTCAACAAAATCGGTCAAAGGCAGGACAATTGCAGATCACATAGCAGAATATCCGGGAACGGACAGTTCACCACTTGAAGTCAAACTGCCCGATGAAAATATCCTACTGGCGGAAACGGAAAAAAGATGGACAATGTACTTCGACGGCGCTGTCAACTCAACAGGTTCCGGCATAAGAGCAGTGGTGATATCCCCAGACGGACAATACTTCCCAACTGCAGCCAAAGTTACATTCCCTTGTACAAATAACATCGCCGAATACGAAGCATGCATTCTAGGCCTACTACGCGCACTTGACATGCGGGTGCAATTTCTTGACGTCCATGGAGATTCGGCACTCATTATCTCCCAGACAAATGGAGCCTGGCGCACACGGGACCCAAAGCTCATCTCATACCAGGATTACTTGCAGACGCTCATCCGTCGATTCACTGACATTGAGTTCAATTATCTTCCCAGGACAGACAACCGTTTCGCTGATGCGCTCGCAACTCTCGCGTCAATGATCCCATTAGCCGGAGAGATGGACATAGAACCTCTGCGCATTAGCATCGCCGAAGACCCGAGCTGCATGCACATTGAGCAGTGCCAGTCTGAGGAATCAAAGCCATGGTTTGCGGACATCAGAGTTTACTTGGAGACAGGCAATTTTCCTGAAGGCAGTACGGGAAAAGAACGTCATCCGGAGGATCGCAAGGAATTACTTTCTCGATGGCGACATCCTCTACAAGAAATCCTTCACGACAACCCTCATGCGGTGCATCACCCAACAGGAAGCTCAGGAAATCATCTTCGAAAACCATGAAGGCGTTTGCGGACCGCACATGAACGGATACGCCCTCGCCCAGAAGATAATGCGTCACGGATATTACTGGCTCACGATGGAAGCCGATTGCATCAAGTACGTTAAGACCTGCCACAAATGTCAGATCTACAGCGATAAGATACATGTTCCTCCAACAAGGCTTTACCCACTTTTCGAACCATGGCCGTTCTCAATGTGGGGCATGGACGTCATTGGACCAATCAATCCTAAGGCATCCAACGGACACCGATTCATCCTGGTCGCCATCGATTATTTCACAAGTGGATCGAGGCACAATCCTTCAAAGAAGTCACTGCAAACAACGTTGTACGATTCATGCGCACAAACATCATCCCCAGATATGGAGTTCCAGAGCTGTTGGTCACTGACAACGGTACAAACTTCAACGGCAAACAAATGAATTCTCTCTGCACGGAGTTTCGAATCAAGCATCTCCATTCCTCCCCGTACCGTCCACAAATGAATGGAGCAGTCGAAGCCGCTAACAAAAACTTGAAGAAGATGCTTCAGAAAATGGCAACCACATATAGCGATTGGCACGAGAAGCTCCCTTTCGCATTACTTGCCTACCGAACGACGATGCGCACCTCAACTGGGGCAACCCCCTTTGAACTCGTCTACGGAACCCAAGCAGTCATTCCAGCAGAGGTCAAACTACCGACTCTCAGGATCTCGTCTCAAATCAACATGACGGAAGAAGAGAAGACTACACATCAGCTTGCTCATCTCGACTTCATCGACGAAAAACGACTCACTGCAGCTCATCATATGCAATGCTATCAACAACGCATGTCCAGAGCTTTCAACAAGAAGGTCAAACCAGTCAGATACAGACCTGGGGACCTCGTTCTCAAGCGGATTCTACCAAATGCCAAAGATCCCAGAGGAAAATTCACTCCAAACTACGAAGGACCGTTCGTAGTCAAACACGCCTTCTCAGGAGGAGCAACCATCCTAACGAAGATGGACGGAGGAGAACTGTCGCAACCAGTTAATGCAGATGCTCTTCGACGGTATTACACCTAGATGGTGTCAAGGTTTCGAGCTGGAGCTTCGAAACGAGCATCATCAGCAAACTTCTGCATATCCTCACAATATACATGAAAAGGGAGAATAACATAATTATCACTCTCTTCATCACGTTAAATGGAATTACATGAGCCAATTCCGATTAAGTCCTTTGTCTCGTGAACAGGTACATGAGCTCCTCACACGAATGGTACAAAACTCCTTTGACAAAGGCGAGGGTGGCAGGGTGGCAAAGCTTCGAGCCAAAGTCTTGTTGCAGTCTCGTTAATCCTTCGATTCCATCGGACGAAGATGCAAGAACGAAACAAAAAGGGAAGTATCAAAACTCTACTTTTCTTTTCGAATATGCGAAATTACATGAGCAAATTTCGTTTCTACTCTAATAGAAGCAAGTTACATAAATTCACTTGTTTTCTCGCCATCTCTTGTTAGGTACAAGAGCAACCTTATACAACAAACATAAGGCATGAGTAGGACTTCGCCAATCCTTCGATTCCATCGGACGAAGATGCACTGGCGAAACAACATGAGAGGGAGTATTAATCCAATTTCCAATACTTTCTTGTCGGAACAAGTTACACGAGCTTACTTGATTCCGCCCTTTGGGCGTTTATAGGTACATGAGCACCCTATATCACGAACAAAGGCGCGGGCGGTTGGGTTGAAAATTTCGGACCAAAGTTTCGAAATTGCCTTTGTCATCATCAAGGACGGCCACATGAGGACAAACATACATGCATGGGCACTGTCTTGGTAAAATATCTCCAAACAGGTCATTCGTAGGTATTCGTTTCTTGAACATATGTGTGCCATTTGCATTTAACGATCTATTTTCACAATAACAAATGTTTCTGGGCGAGAATTGGAGAAGGCAAGCCCACTCCCAAACACTCACCCCCGAGAGACGAGTGCAAACACCGTGAGAATTTCCTATAAAAGCGTCTGGACGGACGAAGAATCCTTTGACAAAAGATGCTCAAACCGGGATGATATCAAACCTTCTCTTTATTTCTCTACCCCAAACACGTCAATTATTGTTTGCCTCAGAACCAAAGTTTCTGTGTCCACCACTCTCACAGAGCCTACAGATCACCTCGCATCGAAGTTGCCGAAAAAAACTTGTAAAGCCAAAAGTGGTGAAATGTAGAGATGACACTTCCTCAAGGTCCGAGCAAAGAGGTACCATCGACAGATTTGTGAGCCGGTCGAGTTGTTCCTAAGGACAAAACATCTTCATCAACTCAGAAAGTTTCCAAAGACTCCTAGAAAATATTTTCAATAAATGTGGGGCATATCCCGCACGTTGACAAAGAAAAAGCAAAATTAGCGCAAAGACTGAAGTCTTCAAGAGCAAAGCGCAAAACAAAAGAGCAAAATTAAAACATCAGGGCCGACATAGACGGTCGCAAGAGCAAAGGTGTTATTCCAAGGAAACACATACAAATGAGTCATTCGGAACGCCTCGACTGGCCCACTATCTAAAAAGATGGAGAATTTGCTCGGACGGTGAAATCTCTACAACTTTTGATGAAATCCTTAAACTCATTTTTAAAGTCTTATGGCAGAACCACATTTCAATCAGACAATAATTCATTTGACCGGCACATGAGCATCTAAGTCAAAGGAATTTTGAAATCCAACCAAGACCGCTTTCTGAACCATGAGAGAAGTGAAGAAGTCCTTCACCAAACTTTCTCAGAAACAATCTCTTTAAGTTTTATCAAAATAATACATGTCATACATTAATGCAGTACGTGTTTGATTATCCCCGTAGTTCACGGGGTCTCATTTATAACTAACATTGTTCATGTTATGCTCCCAAAGTAACCAAAGTTCAGGTCGATCAAGAGTACCTTGAATTCACGATTTGGGTATCTATGATATCCTTGTGCGAAAATTTTCAAAAAAATTATCTCACAAGGAGGGGCAAACTGTAGATCCCCAAATCGCGAACTATTACGCAAGAAGTCGGTGCACATTGTCAAGAACGCCCATTCTTCTTTAAATACCGAAATTGAATTTTCTGGAGGAGAGAATGGGATGCTGCCCAATGAGGAGAAACCATATCTGATGCAGTGGCGGTGATCTCGTTGCATCACCAAAGACGTTGAACCACTATATGATCTCCCTCTGGTTGGTTTTGTTAATTCACTGGCTTTCGCTAGATCTGGGAAATTCCTCGTAGTCGAAGTGGGACAGGAACCACGTCTCGGCAGGTGAGGATGTCTAAAACATGCCTATAGCGGAATCGCGTTGCAATCCCATAAACTTTCATGAAGAGGGGTCCACAGCCAAGTTGCTGGCTATTTTTCAATTTTTGACCTGGGAAAAAGAACGTTATTTCTGGTCATCACAGTCTTCAGTAGGGCGCGGACGCGGGTTGCTTTCACTTACGTTAATGTTTCTGAAACTTCATGCAAAATTCTGGACGACAACGGCTCATCAATGTTTGGGAGGAATATTGACCTACAGTTGCGAAGTAAATTGTGTTCCCTGAAGAGAAATGTGCAATATTCAATGGCAAGTTCTTTGTTACACGTAGATCCCCAAATCGAGCATTATTCTAGGGCCATCTGGCGGAAGTCGTCCTTCATACTCGAGGATATGAATTCGGTGGTCTGAAGCATGCATGACAGAAGAAGTCTTACTAGCTCAAAGGAGCTGTAGCATTGAGTGGCTTTATTGCTAGCCTGCTAGTATGTGAAGTTGCTGCTAGCATTTTTTGTCTCTTAGCTGATCCCTCTGAGGATATAACCCGCCAACACAACACATAAAGTTTTACCTCCATGAATGATCAAGCAAGGGATGAACCTTACAAAGGAACAACATGGGAAGTCAAAGATGAACAGAAGATGAAGACACATCCACATGGAAGAGTTGCCCAGAAATAGGAAGAGCTGCTGGCCGCTATGAATGCTGCAAATGGTGTCTCCAATTCTCCCCTTCGCCAAGTAGGCACGAAGTCAAAACGAGTTGAAAAAGATCAACATGGAGACATCTGATCATCTCCTCCTCCTTCGCTGCGGCCTCCCTCGTCTATCCCGCGGCCGTTGCCTCGACGACCACCCTCGAGAACACGACCTTCACATTCCCCGCCTTCTACTCGGACAACAACCGCCTTTGTCTCCGAGGGAACGCGACCAAGTCGGACACATTCGTCTAACTCACAGTGGCTCAGCAAGGGGACAACAACACCTACGATGTCCACTTTCCTCTTCACTCCCCACTTCACTTCCCAAATGAAAACGCCACTATATATTTCAGCCTCTCTAGTTCTGATCCCATTACAGTTTGACTCGAAGGCCAAATAAAATACAAAAAAGCGGGCAGGGTGCAACTAATCAGGAGAAACCGTTGTCGTAGTGAAAGCTGTGGGAAATGTCACAAGAACGGGAAGTTGACAACTTTCGTCTGTTGGTTGTCTTTGTTACTAATAATATAAACAAAAAAAAAATATTTTTAGCAAACCACACGAGGGAACCCGCAGATTCTTTGAGAATAAGTCTTCATTGTTCCTTCTGCAGTGAAACATTCTGGTTCTTGTTAGGATTCTCCATTTCTTACTGTAAGTGGCTGTAGCATCCCCACTCACGTTACACGCACAATCCTTCCCGAGATTTTAGGACTCTCAACAACTTCCCCACTCACTTCTCGCACCCCCAATGACCGGCCCCGAGATTTTTGGAACAAAAATCTGGCCAAGACACGATCCCTGCTGGGGGAGCCCCTTTTATTCCACACAGAAGCTCAGAGAAAAAGGGGGACGAAGACAAGGAGAGAAAAGAAAGAAAACTCACCTGAAAAGAAATTTCTCCGGTCGACCACCAGTCCCCGCCGCATCCTCTCCATCCTTCAGCCAAGGTAATACCATGCCAAAGACATGGAAGCCCTGTTCAACCAACCCAGATCAGATCCTCGACCATCCGCAAATACACATGGATTCGACAACGTCGGCCTATGACGACAACTTCAGCTTCATTCGCTATGACCCCCTTTAGCACTGGACGTTCCTCCGTAGCGGTGATGGGAACAAAGCCCCCTTCAGACGGATTGGCTAACACAACATCTCCTATTGCTGTCGACGAAAGACAGCATCTCCGCTTCCCGTGACTGCACATATGCGTCACGGGAGGCCTCCTTTGATTTTGATCGTTTGTTTATTTGTGCAGGTTCAATAGATAACAACATCACTCCCTCCGACCAGCCAAGGCCTGGCCACTCTCTGTCATCAAAAACGACCCCAAGCTCCTCACTAACCACGGAGCAACTCTCAACCGACATTTGATTTTCAACAGGTCACCCTGCAAACAAGGATGCTTCCCCAGGCCCCTTGGTTCCTAGATGAGCAGCCGGCAGAGGATTTTCCCTGCTCTATATCAGCGGCTACGGTGCCACGCCCAGATGATTCCTCAGCCACGGCTCGACACTCAAGAAAAATGCACCCGACCTTCCAACCCTCGCTAGCGTCGGCTTCTACGGGATCGGCGATCGAGCAACCCATCTTCCCTGACATCATTAGCTTCCTCCGGCATACCTAGGACCTGCAACGGCCACCACGCCCTCCACGATGACGTGCCTGAACCAGTCCTCCTAGTCCCACAGTTGCCGGGCATCTTCAGAACTGGTAACAGCGGAGAACCCGTGACTTCCCCTGCCTCCAGACCACCGACAACGGCAAACCCGTCCCTCCGGTGTCTCCAGCCAACCAGCAGCGGTCCAACAAGGGCGGAGCCCCCTTCTCCCGACAGAGGCGGCAATCCGTCTCCCCGACGTTTTCGAAATCAGCGGCTAAACCCGTCCTCCACTACATCTCCAGATCCAACGGGAGCGACCCATGTCCTTCCAAACGCTCCTCGATCCCAGCTCTTTCGAGCACGGCCAAGTCGGTGAACGGCCGGTCTTCTGGTGCTTTGGCAGTTTGAAAATCTGGTCATCCCAACTAGGAGGCAAACCCTTCTTCAACTCCCAGCCGAGCTATCCATCGCGATTGGACGAGCATACCCCTCACCCTCCTCGGCTGGTGACCCAGCTGTCTTCTTCGGCATCTTCGCTCGTTGACAGGAGGGAATTTTATCTCGATGCAGACGCCCAACTTTGGTTATCCTTCAGATGATCACGAGAGTTTTCATTCTCACAGCTAATGAAAGCTTTTCATTTTTTTTTTATTCTTTATCACATGTTATTATCTTTTTTTTATATCTATTTCATTTTCTTTCTTATTTCATTTTTATCAATTTAACCATCAACGTTTCAGTTTTTTTTTTTAAACTGTATGTTAAGTTTCAATTGTCTTATTCATTTATTGAATCTTAATCTAAAATGTAAACACACTTCCCAAATGTTTTATTTACAAAATGCCTAAAATTCTAAAATTCTTTTTTATTCATTCGTGTGCTTTGATTTTAAAAAAACACTTAGTGAGAATTAACCTTATTGACATTTTCAGTTATTTAATAAGTTCGTGTTAATTTTCCATCCATGTAGCTCTCTTTTTTCTACATAAAAATCATACAAATTGCTTTAAAATTTTCATCCAATGCTTAAAGATTAATATATGTTTACTTACTTTCAATTTTAATTTTTTTTGACATGTCTTAAAATTGAAACTTTCTAATCCCTTTCTTTGGTTTTCATTGCATGAATATCTGAACATTATTGCGAGGATCCAACAAGACGGAGGCCAAGGACCAAAGACTACTCGAAGGCGCGTGTATCAAACCGCGTGGATCTCTCCGCGTGTGTAAAAACCGCGATGTCAAGATTATAAAGCGGCCCCAACCGTCATTTCAGGTACATGAGGGAGGTGCGGGCCTCCCGAAGTTTTATTATATCCACATGTAACGGGTCGTGAGCCCAAGTGCATAGGCCCATGATCACCACCCTTCCCCGCTCCCTTTGATCTAAATACTTGATCTGTGGTTGCTGTGCATGTTATTAGGCTCTCAGGATTTTATCGTCGCATGTTATTTGCTAAACCAATACACATGAGTTCGGGCTCAAAAAGCCTGAATCGGGTCCAACGCCCGTAAAACATTGACATGAGTCCGGAGTCATGCCCGGATCGGGTCCAACACCCGTTAACCAAAAGCAAACTTTTTTGGAGCAAACGCCACCTTTTCGCATGCTTAAGTGTAAGAGTTAGTAATTAAGAATCCCCGAACCAGCTATTTTTCCGACTTAACAGTTTTAAAATAAAAGTCGGTGGCGACTCCGTAATTGTTTACCTAGGTTAAACAACAACACATTTTTTTACGGAGCCATTTTTGGATGAGGGACTAGCGCCCGCGCGCGCGTGCTAGGCCGGAAGGCGCGCGTACAAAATCATATTTAATGGATATAATTTAAAACTCCTAATACCCATCCACGAAATCTCTTAGTCCGTCGTTTATTCTCGTTCAAACATCGGGAGAAGACCAAGTTGACTAACCAGAGACTAATTATTTTAGCAAATTCCAAACCTTGGTATTATTTAATGTAATTTGGGCGTGTTGATATGCAACTAATGTGTGTAGATCCCCCAAATTGACCGTTACCCTTCCCCGACCCCTATCAAGTCTACAAGGATCCGAGTCTACGCGGATCCGTGTCTACGAGGATCTAAGTCTACAAGGGTCCAAGTCTACAAGGATCCAAATCTACGAGGATCTAAGTCTACGAAGGTTCAAGTCTACAAGGATCCGTCTACGAAGATCCGTGTCTACGGGGATCCAAGTCTACGGGAGTCAAGTCCACGATAGAAATCCCTGTAGATACCCCTAATTTCTCTTCCTCCTGACGACATTATCTTTCTACCCCAATTCTTCTTGACCCCCCATGCTGCACCACCCAAGACAGCCATTCCCCTTTGACGAACCTTACCTCACTCCCTGCAATCCACAGAGGCACAACATCAATCATAGTCACCTCCACCTCTTCCTTGTAGAAAGAAAAATGTCAGACAAAGGAGGAAGCAAGGACTATGGAAGTAGATTGTAGGAAACAGTAAAAGAAAGAAAAGGGGAAAGAAAAGAGAAACAATTCTGGCAGCACGCAAAGGTGGTCGTGGTGGCTTCTCCTCCCTCACCTCCCTAACCCACGACAGGATGCTACGAATAGCTGCAATGATTTTTCTAGACAATCATCATCCTCCTCCTTGAGATGAGTGCCGCAATCGATCGGATAATGATCGAGACCCTCTATGAAAGAGACGGAGGAGAAACAGAGAGCGGGGCGGATTCCTCTCGGCGAACCTCCCCTCAAAGAAAAAGAAGAAAAGGAAAGAAACGAACGTAGCCTCTTACTGACCCTCTCCCAAGCTCGCGAACAGATTGTTGTTGTTGCTTTCCTCCTCTACCGATCCTGCCCAAGGTAAGCGGAAATCCGTGTCACGGAAACCCCTTGATGATCAGCCCAAACGGAACTTTCGACGACAGCGACGAGGAGAGCAACATACCTTTGGCTGCGATGATTTTCGAGTCCCCCGGACGCGACAACAGCAACGGCGACCTCTGACGGCGATCCTAGCCCCACCGGCTGCAACCTATGTTGATTGACGTCTTTCTGCCACAACAACAGGGACAGATCCCTTTAGAACATCCGACAAATACTACTCCTCAGCTACTAACGGGGAACCAGGTCCAAGCTTCCTGTGAGCGCGCATTGGCGTCACGGGGAGCTCCCCTTTTGCTTTGACTCTTTTCTTCTCAATGCGCAGATATACATCAGGGAGACGGCCGCAGTGACTCAAGCAGCAGCTACAGTGTCTTATGCAGCAGCGGCTCCAGTAGCAGTAGCGATCAGCAACAGCTGCAGCAGCTTCCAGCAGCAGCTGCAGCAGCAGCAGCCAACAGCAGCAGCTTCCAGCAACAACTGCAGCAGCAGCCAGCCCTTCCCAGACATCAACCCACCGGCTTCGGCCTTCGTCGAGTCGGCCATCCATGAAGAACCTCCATGGCTCGGGACGGTTCTTCTTGGCGACCTGCGACTGCGTCGACTTCCCCTTTTCAAATACAAAGGTAGACACATCCCCGTCCTGTGGCTACAGAGGTAAAATCATTCCTTACTCCTCCTGCCTTCGCATGATCTAACGTGGGTAAGGTTTGATTTCGTTTTACCAAAAATTGACCCCTTTTTTATTTTATTTGTTATTTTGTTTTTATAATTCACGTGGCGTTAAATGTATCTTTTAGCCAAGGAGCTAAGGCGGATATTTTACCTTTTGCACGGTCACTTAAATCGAATTTCTTTTAAGTTGGATAGTTTTTGTGCACATGTGCATTTCGAGAAAAAGTTTATTAATTAGTTTTGGTAAAATCAAAACGTGGTGAGCATTTCTCTCGTTCAGATTTTACGATTTTACTTGCAATCATTTATCCTCTTATGTTTGTCATTTGTTTGCATGAAAACATGATGAGAAATATGAACTTTTTCTAAGCATCGAAAACCGGCTCAAGCACTTCAAAATTAGGATTCGACGACCAAGGCGGCATCTTCTGAATATCGGGAGATCGACATCAACGGGATACAAAATGCCCCATTTAACTCAACCATTTCAAACGGTAAGTCATGTCTTACTGTTTCGGTTCGGTTAAATTTACGTCAATTTAACCGTCAAAAAAGGCTTTGCACCTCTCTTCCCTTTCCTTGTTTTACATGTAAAACAACGAGGAAATCATTACCAAGGAACGTCATCTTTCGACATCACGGAAGATCAAAATCAACGGGCCACATAACGCCCGGTGAGTAAACATTTTTACTCACCAGTTAATTCCAGATATTCAATATATTTTGGAATTTTTCTGAATATCGTCCTCTCTGTAGTGTTTTGATTTTTCATAAAACAATCAACCGAGCTTCATGGAATCCCGACAAAGGCGATATTTCGAAGACAGAAAGCTCGAAGGCGCTAGCTTCGAAGTAAGGCGGCATCAACCATCATCTCAGGTACATGAGGGAAGTACGGGCTTCCCGTCTTTTCTTTATTTCCACATGTAACGGGTCGTGAGCCCAAGTGCATAGGCTCACGATCACCGCTTTTCCCCGCTCCATTTGATCTTAATAATTGGTTGTGATTGTTCGCATGCTTTAGGCCCGTAGGTTTATCATTGCATGTTGTTTGTCAAATACACATGAGTTCGAGCTCAAAAGGCTCGAATCGGGTCCAACGCCCGTAAAACAGCGACATGAGTCCGGAGTCATGCTCAGATCGGGTCCAACGCCCGTCAATCAAAAGCCAAACACTTTTGGAGCAAACGTCATCTCTTCACATGCTTAGAGTTGTAGGATTAGTAAGTAGAAATCCCCGAACCAGCTGTGTTTCCGACTTAACAGTTTTTAAAAATAAAAAGTCGGTGGCGACTCCGTAATAGTTTACCTAGGTTAAACAACATGTTTTACAAAACGGAGCCATCATTGGATGGGTGACGGAGACACGAGCCGCTCCCTGAATCCTCCCCGAAAATCCCAAGCGAGGTCTCACGCAGCCCTTCGCCCTTCGCCCGTCGCCTCCAAAGACTGGAGACGACGGGCGAAGTGTCCCGCAGATCAGCTCGGGAAACAAGGGAGGATTCAACCCTCGAGTCGCGATGCCGACCGGATGGGGCCCCGGGGAGCGGGCCCGGATCCTCGTGTCGCCAGAGCCGCAGCGCGCGTGCTAGGCCGAAGGGCGCGCGTACAATGTGCAAGCTATCTTGGGCCTAATTCTGACAAAGCCCACAAAAGCCCACAGCAGAGACAAACATATCAGGCTTGCGCCTACAGGAGGAAGTCTACAGAGGCAGGATAGTAACCTTATAATCAAGGGCCTGCGCCTGGGACACGAAGTCTACAGGCTTGCACCTGTGACACAAAGTCTACAGGCTTGCGCCTGTAGAGGATATTAAGACTATAAGCTTGCGCCTGCAAGGGACACGTGTCAAAGGAAAACGGTTCCATGGCCCGAGATAATTGGGACTTGGTACCCACGCATAACACTAGCACACGTCTTAAAGATAATCAATTAAACCCGAAGTCAGAGGAGTTGATCCACGATCAAATAAGTGAGAATCAGTTAATCCCGAGATTCTTGGGGTGAGTTGAGTCTGGAAGATCTTCAGAAGGTCGTAACAGACCGAGTATAAAAGGAAGAGATCTTCCCCAGAGAAAATCATGATAAAAAATAGCCAACAGAAGCTTATTTTGCTCGTCCCCCCTTAGTGTAGTTGTTAGGATTCCTCGACTTGGGGGAGACCCTTAAGGTTTCATTGGTCTTCACTTCCACCATCAGAGTGAGCAACCATAACTCTGATAACAAACCTTCCGCCTTCACCTTCACCATCAGAGTGAGCAACCGTAGCTCCGATAACAATCCTCCGCCTTCGCTTCCACCATCAGAGTGAGCAACCGTAGCTCTGGTAACAGCCCTCCGCCTTCGACACTTCCGCCAGGGCAGATCACCACAGCCTTGGCACCCACGTCCGTCTCAGCACTCGACCGAACCCAGTCCACTAAGCCCAGCAGCTGAGTTATGCCACCCGAGGAGCGCAAGCCTGCAGCGTTCCACCATCAAGTCTACTACAACGCTCCAAGTCCGTGGAGCACTGTAGCTAGTCTACGTCTTTACCACAGTCCTTGTTTTACTTTTATGGCTGTAAGCGTTCTTTACTTCTTGTAAAAACTGTTTGCATTTAATCAAATTCTTCAATTACTTACTAGCGACCACATCTATAAAATCCCTGTGAGTCTTATTGCCAAATATTTCCGACGTGATCCGTTTCCTACGCGAACTCGTTTTTGGCGACCACAGTGGGAGCCGTGAAACTTAAAGTTTTCAGATGGCAAAGAACACTCGGAGTGGACTAAATCGTGATCCTTCTCCCCCTCCATTAGATGGAGTTTAACAGAATCCACCGGCCAACTTGAATGACGAGAACACGGCTCTAAGAAGCCAAGAGACTGGGAATCAATCCGATTCCGGAGGTCATACTCCTTCTGAGTTCATCTCCAGAATTGAATTCCACAAAGAATTCAACGATATGACGATTCTAATGGACCGACATATCACTGGACTGCAAGACAACATAGCTCAGATTTTGGAGCAACTCAGTGCTTTGAGTAGGCCAAGCGCTGCGACGAAGCTAAGCACCCCCGTAGACAGGGACAATTCCTTCATGGGAGACGCTCGGCGCGTAGAGAGGCGCAACGTATCGTTTCAGGGAGATGAGCCTTGGGGTGGTACTAACCCACGTGCTACAGAAGTCGGTAGCAGGGACCGAATGTCCCCATCAAGGCCTACGACCTCCTGATCTCCTACCTGGAGAGCGAATGCGGTGTACGCAATGAGTCCTGCAGACGATGAAGTAGAGGTCCAGGACGAGACGAACAGGTACGCGAGTGCCATACCCCCTCGTCGACCTGGTAAAGAACTTGTTGAGGAGATTCCTCCAGGAGAAACTCCCATAGTGGGAAATTTACCACGGGCAGAGAGCTTCTACATTAATGTCTCAGTGAACCCTCAGCCACCTCGAGTAACCCCGAGGGTGCCGTATTCTCCAAATAAAGTGGGATACGTCCGAGAGCAGTTCGACCCTGTTCCTCCACCACCGAATCTGAGGGAGACGATTGCTCAGGTTTTGGAGCAGATGGTACCTAGAGCGGTTAGGCAAGAGGACCCTGGTTTATACAGGAGTCCCTACCCTGCCTATATTGACAGAGAATATCCTCTTCCCAGGGGGTACAGGGTGCCTGACTTTACCCGTTTTTCGGGGGAAGATGAGATGACGCCCGTAGAGCATATAGCCCGGTTCAGTCATCAGGCAGGGGATGCTGCAGCAAACAATTTTTGGAAGCTAAAGCTCTTCCCGAACTCTCTCACAGGAGATGCCTTTACATGGTACGCAAGTCTACCACCTGGATCAGTGACAACATGGGCAGAGATGCAGTATTCTTTAATGAAGGCATTCGCACGGTTAGACATGCCTGTGTCAATCTTTGAGGTAATGCGACTTAAGCAAGCCACCGGAGAACATCCAGGGCAGTTCCTTATGCGCCTGTGAAAAGCGCTACTGCGCTGTAGACCTGCGATTCCTGAAAGGGATCAGCTAATGATCGCATTAAACGCGTTGTCTATGCCTTTCAAGAAAAAGCTGCAGGGAGAAAGGTTTAATGACCTGTATGATTTGGCCAGAAGGGCAACAGAGTTACTGATGGAAGAGGCGCAGGCTAAGCATGCCTTTCAGCTCGAAACTTTGAGGTGGATATGGCCGAATTCGTGAAAGGCGAAGCGACGGTTTGTGAACCCCTCGCAAGGAAAAACTCCAAAGCCAAAGCATCCCAGAAGCCCAACGAAGAAAGAAAGTATTCATTCGATGTAGACAAGGCGGATGCGATTTTTGATTGGCTCATCCAACGGAAGCGCATTAAACTTAAACCGGGTAATAGAGCTCCCAGACAGAAAGGGAAAAGACTAGAAATTATTGCAAGTGGCATGGGTCATTTATACATACGATCAGAGATTGCTTGTCATTCAGGAATATAATTCAGGACCTTATAGAGTCGAAGGAATTATGTTTCCCTGAGGTCGACGAAGTGACAATGGTCGACGATAGACCGTTTGATAATGAAATAGCTATTCATATGTTCGATGTTGCTAATGTAGACGTTAATTTCATCGAAACTAATATAGATCATTATTCCCTACAGGACGTAAAGATCCCTGGGGAGACTTTGGTGGCGACTGCACTTTTTCGCTGACTGGCTGATAAAGGTGTAGTCACCTGTCCGGTCAAGAGGTTGCGCCTAGCTTTCGCTGCTGGCATATGGATGACACGCACACCACCGATCGATGCAGTTCTTTTAGGAAGTATCTCCAGAACAATCAGAGCGATACCTGGTACGATCTGACCCCGCTTGAAGAAGTAGCTATGGGAATAGTGCCCTCGGGTTCGCTAAGCGCTTCCAACAACTCGCAAAGGGGATTTAAAAGCCCTCCAAGCGCGGAGCGCAGACCCGCAAACCGAGGAGGAAGAGGTGGTCTACATGGCCGAGGCCGAGCAACTGATCCACAGCCACGTGCCCCCGAGCGCCCTAGGCGACATCTGGAGTTTAATGGCTCCTCGTCCCAGCATGGTGCTAAATCAGGGCAAGAAAGGACTGGCCATTCTGATGAGTCTCGCCCTGGAAGCACAGAAGCAGATAATTCTAGTAGTGCCCAGAGGCCTGAGTGGACACAAGAGAGGATGAACAAGCCAAGACAGGGAATGCCTAAGGTAGACATCCAGGCAATCCGGACAGGCCCACCAATAGCTCAGTTTTTGGAAGCAAAGATGCTCTGTCAGAAATGCAAGCTCATAGCTTCCTGTCAAAACAAGATCCTGATTACTCAGCTCTGCACTTCCTGCTGCATCGGTTACTTCCTCAAGCTTGTAGACTTGTCCTCAAATGGAGAAATCGTGGTCAAACCCGCGCACTCTACAGCTACAGGTACTTGTGAAGCTAACAACACTTGCTCGGAATCGCAGCAGCTCCCCACACGAGCAGTAGTGGGATACGACCCATCTGTTGGCGACTATGTGGAGGTACGTCAAATTCTCATTGGTTCTAAGAAATCAAGGGTGATTAAAGCAGTTAACCCTTCGAAATATTGGTAGAAGGCAATGGGCAAGACCACTTTGCCTCCGAGGGCGTGCAAGAGGAGGGACAGACGTCTAAGTCACGTCGCCAAATGGCCCAGGCCTACCCTCTCAGGAGCAGCCCCACCGGCTAGAGCACCTGTGAATGGAGTTAACGCCGAGGCAGAGCGCATTGAGTCTACGGATCATTCAGAAGAACCTGGCTCGAGTTTTGACTATACCCCACTCCGAAGCGAGAACCCAAGTGATGTCGATGGGGAAATGAGGCCAGTCGTGAGCTGCAATGCTCTTACCCTGCCTGTAGACTTTGCTTGTAAGTGGGACACAAGGACTCTAGTAGGTAAAGTGCCTCTTCCTTGCTCTCCAGTTTACCCAGCAGGCTTTCCATTAAATTGGTTAGAAAAGCCATCTGACAGTATAAAACAACACATGCATTCATTATACATAACTGCTACCTTTGACGATATAGTAGTAAGTCGAGTCCTTATAGACAACGGAGCGACAATAAACGTTCTCCCTCTATCCAGGTTTAAATTGCTTGGATATAAGCCTTGTGACTTGGTTAAAACCAATGTCGCAGTGAGTGGGTTTAATGACAGGAAATTTGAATGCCTAGGGGTATTCTCGGTGCACCTTGAAGTAGGTCGCCAGGAAATGGAAACTGCCTTCTTCATGATAGATATAATTCCCACTTTTAATGTACTATTGGGCCGCGACTGGCTCCATAAAGCTGCTGCTATCCCTTCTATGTTGCATAGAGAGTTGTTGCTTTGGGTTGACTCTGAAATTGAAATTATCAAGGCTGATGAATATTCCTGTTGTGACAAGGGTATCTTGCATGCAGAAACAAGCAAGACTATCAAGGACCTCACGCTGGACCAGCGCTATAAGCTTAGCGACCCTACGGTAGGGCCCCTTGGCGAGCCATCCGGAAAGTTCGATTACATCGTAGACTACGGGACATCGCACCCCAAGCCAGATACAGGGCCGATCGTTCCAATTGGTTGGGGAGATGAGCTGTCTATTCAAGATATAGAGGAGGTTCTCCAAGAAGTTAACTCGGGGGAGAACCCTGTGGCGTCTGACAAGCCAAAAGAAGAGGGAGTGGCGAGAGACCAGCACAATGGTACTACGGAGTTGGAGCCCGATAGACTCCTTAAGGAAGGGACTTATGGACCAGAATGAGAGAGTAACCGAAGCAGTCGCCGAAGTCCTTCAACGACTTCAAGTCTACCAAGGAAATCGCTACTGTAGTCAACCCGTCTCTTGGTTTTCAATAAACTCAGAAGCGCTTAGAGTGCCTAATGCTTGTAATAAGCCCGTATCCACTAACTTAGGCGGTTCAGAGGAACGTGAGTCTTTGATGACACCATGCGACCCATTGGTCAACATTAACCTGGGAAGTGAGTCCTCTCCTAGATTTCTTTTCATCAGTTCTTATATAAATAAAGAACTTTTTAATGCGATTAGGGGAGTACTTGAGGAATTCAAAGACTGTTTCGCTTGAGATTACACTGAAATGCCAGGATTGGACCGTAGACTTGTAAAACACACTCTTCCTATTGAAAAGGATTTTAAGCCAATGCAGCAAGCACCTAGGCGCATGACTACCGAAGTTACACAGTTAGTCTTTGAAGAAGTTAAAAAACTTTTTCGGGCAGGTTATATCAGGAACTCGCGCTATACAGAATGGATCTCTAGTATAGTTCCTGTCTTTAAAAAGAATGGTAAGATCAGAGTCTTTATAGACTTAAGAGACCTCAATCGCGCCATCCCAAAAGATGAATACCCTATGCCGATCGCAGATGATCTCATAGATAAGACAACAGGGCACCAGATTATGTCATTTATGGATGGGTTTTCTGGGTACAATCAAATCTTCATCGCAGAAGAAAACATACACAAAACGGCATTCAGATGTCCCTTAGGGATTTTCGAGTGGGTAGTAATGCCATTCGGGTTGAAGAATGCTGGCGCTACTTATCAGCGGGCAATGAACACTATATTTGATGCCTCTCTTGGCAAGTCAGCAGAAGTCTACATCGAAGATATAGTAGTTAAGTCGACGATAGGAAAACCTTAGTCTTGGTCTACGTTCTCAGTAATGCGTCCAAATAAAAAGAAAGAAAACAGAGGAACAGAAGAGAGAAAAAGAATAGGCTCTAAGTAAAGTCTACTTCTGCTGTTTTCCGCACTTGGTTAGCCTTTCGACTATTCCCGCATCGTGGATTAGCCGGTTCCACTTCTTCCTCCACTTCTTGTCTCCTTCTGCCTGCTCGCTATGAGGGTCAGGCAGGAATAGGTCAGCCTAGGAATGCTTATGGTTTGGCATATTGGGCAATCACCTCTACATTCCTAAGAAGCTGACGGAGGCAGAGCAACTAGTGAATACCTCCTGTCTATCTTACTTAACTCCTGCTTCACCCTCTCTGGAGCTTGGCAGAAGCAAGTAAGCTTGTGAATACCTACGGTCTGTCTCACTTGGCCAAGAGAAAACTCACAGGCCCGGACGTTGTCAGTTTTCTGCCTGGTGAGGTCAGTCTACTGTAATATCCGACGATGAAAATGATGAACCCCCGGGAGCTTCGTTTGCTCCAGAAAGAGATTTGGGCCATCTGCAACAATACATGACTGTCGGAACAGTCTTCTGACGATGTCCAGACTTTGGATTGCACACAGAGGCCATATCTCACGAAGGGGGATAATGTTACGAAATGATCCTTCTTCGCCAAAGAATAGGGCAAACAAGGGAAAGAGGAAATCAGCCGCATCGTTTCCTTTCAAGGATCTAGTAGGACGAAGGTATTTTGATGCAAGGATGAACAGCCGCTTGGCTTTAGGTGGCTGAAGATCGTCACCCTCACGCCTCCAGAGCAGGCCTTGGGTTATGCGTCTCTCGTTAGAAAAGTGGTAAAGAGAATCACTTTTTATTGGAAGATCCATAGAGACCTTCCAACGGAAAGAAAGGAAGATTTCTCCAGGAAGCTAGGCTAAGAAACTAGTATTGAAAAGAAACTAAAGACTTAAAAATCTTGGGGTTGAAAAGTGTGGTTTCTTCAGGAAGTTCGCGAGAGAATTTAAAGAACGGATTGAGGAGGAATAGTAATGAGTCTGGGAGTCCCGAGCAAAGAGGATGAAGAGCTTTCCTCTCGGGAAGGGAAAGAAGGCAAAAGGTCTGCACGTAACGGCGGGAAGATGAAAAGTTTCCTCTGTGGAAATATCATTTTGCAGAAAGAATATCTTTTCTGACAGAGAATCAAATATTTGATTTACTGAAGCACGTAACGTCAGGAGTGCTCAGGCGACGTAAGTCCCCTCAGCAAAAATGAGGGGTTATGTTGACATGTAACTAACGTGCAAGCTATCATGGGCCTAATTCTGACAAAGCCCACAAAAGCCCACAACCGAGATAAACATATCAGGCTTGCGCCTACAGGAGGAAGTCTACAGAGGCAGGATAGTAACCTTATAATCAAGGGCCTGCGCCTGGGACACGAAGTCTACAGGCTTGCGCCTGCGACACGAAGTCTACAGGCTTGCACCTGTAGAGGATACTAAGACTATATGCTTGCGCCTGCAAGGGACACGTGTCAAAGGAAAACGGTTCCATGGCCCCGAGATAATTGGGACTTGTTACCCACGCATAATACTGGCACACGTCTTAAAGATAATTAATTAAACCCGAAGTCAGAGGAGCTGATCCACGATCAAATAAGTGAGAATCAGTTAATCTCGAGATTCTTGGGGTGAGTTGAGTCTGGAAGATCTTTAGAAGGTCGTAACAGACCGAGTATAAAAGGAGGAGATCTTCCCCAGAGAAAATCGCGATAAAAAACAGCCAACAGAAGCTTATTTTGCTCGTCACCCCTTAGCGTAGTTGTTAGGATTCCCCGACCTGGGCGAGACCCTTAAGGTTTCATTGGTCTTCACTTCCACCATCAGAGTGAGCAATCATAACTCTGATAACAAACCTTCCGCCTTCACCTTCACCATCAGAGTGAGCAATCGTAGCTCTAATAACAACCCTCCGCCTTCGCTTCCACCATCAGAGTGAGCAACCGTAGCTCTGGTAATAGCCCTCCGCCTACGACACTTCTGCCAAGGCAGATCACCACAGCCTTGGCACCCACGTCCGTCTCAGCACTCGACCGTACCCAGTCCACTAAGCCCAGCAGCTGAGTTATGCCACCCGAGGAGCGCAAGCCTGCAGCGTTCCACCATCAAGTCTACTACAACGCTCCAAGTCCGTGGAGCACTGTAGCTAGTCTACGTCTTTACCACAGTCCTTGTTTTACTTTTATGGCTGTAAGCGTTCTTTACTTCTTGTAAAAACTGTTTGCATTCAATCAAAATTTTTAATTACTTACTGGCGACCACATCAATAAAATCCCTGTGAATCTTATTGCTAAATATTTCCGACGTGATCCGTTTCCTACGCGAACAGGGCGCAGGGGTACTAAAGTCATGCCCGGGAGGGTGTGTTCGCATAATCTTCCGACACTCATGAAAATACCCCCCCCCCCCAGTGATTTATTATTCTTTTTTATAAGGTCTGGGATGGTCTGCTCTCCTTTTAATGCTGCCGGGGCGACCATTTTGGCATTCTTTTCACATCCAATTTGAATGGCATCCGATGTCTTCCAAATATTTGTGCATTCAAGAAGGTTAGGGACGAGAAACGACAAAGATTTTGGGATCAAGGAGATGGAAAGTTCGCCTTTAAAAGCTGCCTGTGTGATGATACTGTGCGTCTGTCTCAGCAACTTCTCCTCTAGAACCATGGCTTCAGCAACTTCCGCGATGTCCCTTCTCACGTTTGCCCTTGTCGTCACCTTCCTCGTGCCGACTTCTGTAGCGAGAATCCCCGGAGTCTACACCGGCTCATCCTGGCAGAGTGCTCATGCCACGTTCTACGGCGGATCCGACGCCTCTGGCACCATGGGTATGGCCTCCGCTTCGTGTTGTTCGCAGGTTTGTCCCCTCGAGTGAGCCGGATTCGCTTCACGAATGTGTTTTCTTTCTCTCAGGAGGGGCTTGCGGGTATGGGAATCTGTACAGCCAGGGTTACGGGGTCAACACCGCGGCGCTCAGCACGGCCCTGTTCAACCAAGGCTACAGCTGCGGAGCCTGCTTTGAGATCATGTGCGCCGAGGACCCGCAGTGGTGCCACCCTGGAAGCCCCTCCATATTCGTGACGGCCACCAACTTCTGTCCCCCGAACTACGCCCTCCCCAGCGACAACGGCGGGTGGTGCAACCCTCCACGTCCCCACTTCGACCTCGCGATGCCCATGTTCCTCAAAATCGCAGAGTACAGGGCGGGCATCGTCCCCGTTTCCTACCGCAGGTAAACCCCATCTCTTCTGACAACAAGTTCCGCCAGATCATTGTTGACTATCATTACAAAGACGAGTGATGAAAGCGTACCGGACGGCATGCAAGAACGAGAGAGAGAATGAGTGAGGGCGAGCGGTCCCCGGGAATTGGGTTTTGGCGGTTATCTCCTTCACATTAACTCCATTTCTATTCGTTCTTGTCGGGTCCTCCGCGGGATTCGGGAGACGTTATCGTCCTCTCTCACGCCAAAAAGTCCTCCACGTTCTTACAATTAATGTCCGAACATCTCCCATCACCCCATTCCTTCTTTCAATGTCGTCGCTTCACTTCTCATCGTCCCTGCAACTAGGGACGCTTCAGATTCACTCCTCTAGAAGATAGCCACTTGGCAGCCGTACCTTTGTCCCCCCCTTTTTTGGGTAACGACAGCAACTAGAGTTCGTTCAAACTCAACTTATCTCAGTTGCAGTCTCCGATGTTGTCCGGAGAGTTCCCACTCTGCTGTGGAACGTCCTAAAAACCAGGCCCCTGTTTTACGCACTAAGGTTGGCCACGCACGCTTGACTCCCCTCTGTTTCCTTCTTCATTTATGTCCTTTGCAGGGTGCCTTGCCGGAAGCGCGGAGGGATCCGGTTCACCATCAACGGGTTCCGTTACTTTAACCTGGTGCTAATCACCAATGTGGCGGGGGCAGGCGACATCGTGAGGGTGAGAGTGAAGGGATCACGGACCGAATGGATGAGCATGAGCAGGAACTGGGGACAGAACTGGCAGTCCAATGTGGTCCTGGTGGGGCAGTCGCTATCATTCAGGGTCACAGGGAGCGACCGGCGCACCTCCACCTCCTGGAACATTGTCCCAGCCGACTGGCAGTTTGGCCAGACCTTCTCGGGAAAGAACTTCAAGGTCTGAATCAGGAACCAATATGGACGAATGGCTATATGTCTGCAGGATCGATTGCAGAAATAAATTGTATGATTAGTTTTTGAAGTTAGCGAAAGACAGTCGCCGAGGCGGCTGCAGTAATGGAAATGAAAATGTAGCCCGCAGCCTTATATAAATGTCATATGTTACTAGGAACCATTGGACCAAGTCCTTTACTAAATTGGGATGTGAATATGTTGCGGAATAATTCCTTTCTCGCTGTTTCCTGACGGTCACCATACTCTAGCCCAGCTCTTCCTATTTTTCCGTGGAGGAACGGTGATTCCTATCTCCTCCACCACGGAAAAGAAAAAGGTTCGTAAGAAAAGAGGGGAAAAGATGAGAAATCTTTCCGAGAAGACTCGGGGGCTTTGGTCGTTTCGTGTTGCACAACGCAAAAACGAGTGGGAAAAGGAAGACGCGTTCATCAGATACTGAAGAAGTTTCATCGGATTTTGGATTCCTCATGATGCTTCCGTAGGAGGTAGGAGGGGAGGGGGAGTAAGCAAGGCCGCCACCGGACAAGAAATGGTTGAAGAACGGCAGGCGCTCTCTGTGTTGTTCGATAGTGAAAAAAGTGACGTTCCCGTTTGGGGGGGGGGGGGGAGGATTACACCGGCAGACATCAACGGCCTCTATTGTTTGATAGTAAAAAAGATTTTTCGACATTTTTGCCCGAAAGACAAGACGAGATCGATACAAAAAGAAGAAAGAGACAAAAGACTACCTTTTACTCTCTCTTTGGATTCTTCCTGAATGCCGAACGGCCTCATAGAAAGGGAAAAGAGGAAAAAAAAAGGATATGCTCTCGTTGAGAGTCGAACTCAAGACCTCCCGCTTACTAAACGGGTGCTCTAACCAACTGAGCTACGAGAGCTGTTGTTGTCGAAACTTTAGAAAAAGTAAATTTATTATATAACTGTTCATGGCCCGAGTCAAATGTCCACATTAAATGGCTTGGTAAGAGGATGTTTAGCAGCAAGGCTCTTGGCACACTTCCTTGAGAAGGGCTTATTTACTGTAACTAAGAAATGAGAATTGTTGACCTGTATGATCTCTCAGCCTTAAAAAGAGGAGGAAAACTGACAATTTCACACTTAGCTCGTCAGCGATCTTTTCCATGGTGTCCAGAGAAAGCAGTTTTGAACATCATATTCATACCCAAGGCAACGAAGTTTGCGGGCCTTACGACTGAAATTTTGGGGGCAGTTTTAGGAAGTCCTTAGATTTCAATGCAGATAATATTTTTGACAAAGTTTATAATCTTTCCCGACAAAAGACGCCTCAGTGGCATGGCTACACCTCAATTGCCACATCAATCATCATTAATACTGAGTTCAACATTTTTTACACGACGATTCTTATTTCGCATTTAAAGGCAAGTAGTCCACATGAACCCCAAGGAACGCATCAAAATCACAAATTCTCTTTTTCTCACGTGGTATAACATCCCCCGTAACTATTGTGACCAAACCAAACCACATCCCACAGTCAGATTTCTTATTACTATATTCATCCCAAAAAACTTACTTATGTTTTGATCTTGAACAAACAATTCATCCCTACTCTATCAACGATTAATAAAATAATATAAGCTTATTAATCAAGACAAAATAACTTTCTATATATACCTGAGTTGTTTATACCTGATGCGGAAGACATCTTGATCAGGAGAGAACACGTCTATAAATTGATTTATCCCTCTTTGCCCTTTCCTTCACCCTAATGGGTAGAGGGATGACCAATTTATATATCTGAACTTTTAATTTGGTAACGTCCATCAAGTCACCAGAGATTGCCCAACTATTAATTAATATTATTACGGCTATAATATCTAGAATATAATAAAAATATCTAATTATATTCTCATATATTGCAGACAATCGGCGGGTAAAATCTTCAATAGAATATAACATCGGGTCATATTCTAACATTCTCCCACTTGGCCCGATGATAATATCATTTAATAACATAAACCTCAAGTGTACACAAACAAATCTTATCTTCATCACAACTTACCTAAATAAAATAAATTGCATAATGTGGGTTATGGCGGTTATACACTTTAGCGTCGCATATTTCCTTCCCATATACCACTACATCAACAAGTTATTCGGTCAGGTATCATAATTGATATGTAAATATAATAAAGGTCTAAATTTCTTGTTCAAATAACAATAAATATATCAAATCATAATAAACAAGAATATGCCAGTATGCCAGAATACTTTCTTTGAGCTCTAAAAGTGTTCATCATAAAGTCAAACATCAATACAACCAAGACCCATTTTCTGAACATGTTCCCTAAATGTCTTAGGTTGTAAACCTTTTGTTAAAGGATCTGCAATCATGAGATCCGTTATAACATGTTCAATACACACTCTTTGTTTCTGAACTTCATCCTTTACGGCAAAAAATTTCAACTCCATATGTTTAGCACCTTTAGAGTATCTATCATTCTTGGAGAAGAAAACTATTGCGAAATTATCACAATAAATCTTCAGCACTTAGTCATGGCGTTGACAATCCTAAGCACCGAAATAAAGTTTCGGAGCCATAAAGCTTGAATTGTAGCCTCAAAGCAAGCTACGAATTCCGTTTCCATAGTGGATGCAGCAATCACAGATTGTTTGTCGCTTTTCCATGATATTACTCCTTCGGCAAGTAAAAACAAGTAGCCAAACGTCGATTTTCTGGTGTCAATGTATCCAGCGAAATCCGAGTCCGAATACCCAATCACTTCTAGAGGATCGGATCTCTTATACATGAGCATATAATCCTTTGTTCCTTGAAGATATCTCAAGAATTTCTTTGCAGCTTTCCAATGTTCAATACCGGGATTACTTTGGTATCTTCCCAACATGCCAACCACAAAACTGATGTCGGGTTAAGTGCATGTTTGCAAATACATTAAACTGCCAACAACCGAAGCATATGGAATAGATTCCATTTCTTTACGTTCCAAATCATTTTTTGGACATTGCATAAGACTAAATTTGTCCCTTTTTTGAATTGGGACAATATCTCCTGAACATTTGTTCATATTAAATCTCTCAAGAATTCTTTTAATATAATCTTTCTGTGATAATCCCACCAATCCTTGTGATCTATTTCGGAATATTGAAATTCCGATCACATAGGATGCCTCTCCCATATCTTTCATCTAAAAATTCTTAGAGAGAAAATCTTTAGTCTCATATAATATGCCCAAATCATTAACAGTAAGCAAAATATCATCAACATACAGAACAAAAAAAATAAACTTCCTCCCACTGAACTTAAGGTAAATACATCGATCAACACTGTTTTCTTGAAAACCGAAAGATGTTATGGTATCATTAAACTTAATATAACACTGACGAGAAGCTTGTTCTAGTCCGTACATCAATTTCTTAAGGCTACACACCTTATCTTCATATCCTTCTATGGAAAAACCTTCCGGTTGATCCATGTAGACTTCTTCCTCAAGATCTCCATTTAGAAAGGTGGTTTTCACATCCATTTGATGTAGCTCTAAATCAAACTAAGCTACAAGTGCCATGATTATTCTCAAGGAATCTTTCTATGAGACGGGTAAGAAAGTCTCTTTATAATCGATACCATCCTTTTGGGTATATCTCTTGGCAACAAGTCTGGCTTTATATCGTTCAATCTTGCCATTAGAGTCATGTTTGGTCTTAAAAACCCATTTACATCCAACTCGTTTAGAACGTACTGGCAAATCAACGAGTTCCCAAATATTATTTTGAGCCATTGAGTTTAACTTGTCTTTCATGGCTTCAATCCATTGATCAAACTTATCACTTGCCATTGCTTATGAAAACGAAAAAGGATCTTCAGAGATGCCAATATCAAATTCCGATTCTTGCAAATAAACCACATAATCATCTGGGATAACCGACCTTCTTGCCCTTATAGGTTTATTTAAACCAATCCCACGTGGCTCATTTATTTCATTCAAACGTGAGTTAGTTTCTTGATGGGTTGCCGATTCATTCAAGTGTTCTCAAGGATCATTTTGTCTTTCCAATACTGGGATAACACTTGATCTGTACGTGGGTGTTGGAGTATTTATAGGCAAGGTTACATCAACGCTTACCTCCTTAATATTCATGTCACACGCCTTAACACTCCCACGAACTTCTCCATTCTCAATAAACTTGGCATTACTCGTTTCTACAATTCTTGGACTGTGGTTAGGACAATAAAACCTATACCCCTTAGACTTCTCTGGGTAGCCAATAAAATAGCCACTTCTGTTCGAGAATCTAATTTCTTTTCATGTGGATTATAAACATGTGCTTCAGCTGGGCAACCCCAAACATGTAGGTGCCTCAAACCAGGTTTCCTTCCAGTCCATAACTCAAAAGGAGTTTTCGGAACTGACTTACTTGGAATCCTATTCAACAAATATACAGCAGTTTTAAGTGCATGTATCCACAGGAACTTGGGTAATGAAGAATTACTCATCATACTCCTCACCATATCCATTAATGTTCTATTACGCCTTTCTGCCATACCATTCTGTTGAGGTGTGCCTGGCATTGTGTACTGTGCACAAATGTCGTGATTCTGGAGAAACTTTGCAAATGGACCTGGACATTGTCCCGATTCATCATATTTTCCATAATATTCGCCACCTTTATCAGACCTTACGGTTTTCACTTTTCTATCTAATTGCCTTTCAACCTCTTTAACGTATGCCTCGAGGGCATTCACGGCTTGAGATTTTTTATTCAGAAAATAGATATACCCATAACTTGAAAAGTCATTAATAAAGGTGATAAAATATTTTTCTCCACCAATTGATGGAGAATCAAAAGGTCCGCATATATCGGTGTGTATAATTTCAAGGAGCTGATTGCTTCTTGTGGCTCCTTTCTTGCAATGTTTGGTTTGCTTTCCCTTAATGCAATTCACACATAGGCCAAGAACGGTGAAATTCAAATTCGAAAGAATTTCATTCTTTACCAATCTTTCCAATCGTTCTCTGGATACGTGACCCAAACGCTTATGCGACAAGAAAGCGGAATTTTCATTTATATTGCTACTTGTATTTTCAGAAATATGATAAACTGAAATTAGGGATTTGGAAAAATAAAACGTCAAGTCTCAATTTATATAAACCATCAATAAGAATTCCAGAACCAATAAAGGAATTTTTCCTAAATAAATTGAAACATCTTTGTCCAAACTCAAACATAAACCCATCGTGATCAAGTTATGAAACTGATATCAAATTTCTAGATATCTTGGGTACATAGAGAGTTTGCATTAAATCCAGGAGATAGCCCGCATCTAATACAATACGATAAGTTATGCCTTCAATTGTGACCTTCTCACGGTTTCCCATGAACATAAAGTTCTCAGTTGGGTTTATGATTTTGATTGTAAGGAACCCCTGCATAAAGTTTGAGACATGAGCAGTAGCACCAGAATCAAGCCACCAAGAATTAGAAGGAACTTCAGTTAAGCTTAGTTCGGAACAAAAAAAAATCAGAAGCATCTCGATGACATGCTGCTGCATGCTTCGTGACCCATCATACTTCATGGTCGCAAGTTCAACCATTAGTGTGCCAGCGAGAGACTTGTCGGCGGAACGAAATCTTTCTTCCACGAACACGAGATATTCTCTCGCACTTTCATTATGTGGAATGCTGGTCTTTATGTTGTTCGCAATAGTCATTCACATAAAATTAAGGCAGAGTCTGTTAGATCTTTCCCATCTTCATAAATTGATTTCTCAGGTTCACTGCTCGAATCCGTAATCACAGTGGGTTTTTCTTTAATGAGTGCCAAGTCAAGATCCAAGACACCTAAATGGAAATGGACTTGCTCACTCCATTCTGAGAAATTCAATCCATTAAACATGATATCAGAGGATGCCTGCGAATGAAGGGAAACAACTGCAAAACAATTTAATAAATTGAACTCAGTCAATTAATCATTCTTAATATATTACAGTTACCTTTAGGTAAGATGACAATATATTACCTTTAACGCCACAAATATTTAATAGAAACAATATTTAAAAAACATACGAATTCCTTTGGATACATAAGCAAGCAATAAACAAATTCATTTCTTTCGATAAATTTCTCATATTGATTTACCTTTGTGCAAAATCAAAATTAGTCAAAAATCATGTAAGGGATAAATTATTTGTTCAAACCCTGCTTTGATACCACATGTCAGATTTCTTTTCACTAGATTCATCCAAAAAAACTTCATTCTATTTTGATCTTGAACAAACAATTCATCCACACTCTATTAACGATTAATAAAATAATATAAGCTTATTAATCAAGACAAAATAACTTTCTACATATACCTGAGTTGTTTATACCTGATGCGGAAAACATCTTGATCTAGCGAGAACATGTCTATAAATTGGTTTCTCCCTCTCTGCCATTTCCTTGATTTATAGAGAAAACGTCAATGGAGAACTCTCACTTTTGAAGCTATAAAACAGTAACCCTAATGGGTAGAGGAAAGACCAATTTATATATCTGAACTTTTAATCCGGTATGTCCATCAAGTCACTAGATAATATGGTTAAGATTTGCCCAAATATTAATTAATATTATTACGGCTACAATATAAAAAAAATGTCTAATTATATTCTCATATATTTTAGACAATCGGCGAGTAATATCTTCAATATAATATAACATTGGGTCATATTCTAACACCCACCTCTAATCACTCTTCTTCGTTGTGGCAGACTTGATGATATCGATGAATTTCGGCTAAAAAAGAAGAGGGGAACGAATGAGGAGGGTAAGATCGTTTTCCATTATGCCCAAGAGAAATCATAGAAGGAAGTAAATGAATAAATTGGTCACATTCAAGGAAGCACCGTCGACTAAAAACCCATCAACATCCGGCTGCACCGCCAATCAGTGTAGTTCAGGCGCAAGGCGCACCCGAGGCGCAAACCCTCCAAATCGCCCGAGGCGCAAAGCGCAAAGCTCAAGGCGCGCCTTAGTAATATAGGAAAATTCGCACTGCGTATAGAATGTAATACCAGAGGATGTTGAATAATATGTTTGGATGATCCTCAAAGGCAGAAGAGAAGCCAAAGAAACGAGCCTCCAAAGACAAAGCAATTGAGCCTCCAAACTTGGACACAGAAGAAAACGTTATAATGAAACACTACTTGCGTCGTGTTCGAGGAATACTGAGCTAAAGGGATATTTCCGCCCTCTAGGTGCAAAGGTTTGCACTCACGAGTCGGGAACAAAAATCAAGAACTAGAATCTCTTTATAACCCAAAGAGAATTTAAGAGAGTGAGGGAGGAGGGGGAAGAATGAGCAAGAGAAAGGGAAGGGAGGCTCCTTTATACAGGAGTTGGAAGACCCGAAGGTGCCTTTCCCAACCAATGTGAGACAAAAGCACTTGGGCCAAATGGGCCTCATGGGCTTGAAGCCCTTTTGAAAAAACCCAACAATCCCCACATTTTTCAAAAGGTTTGAAAATTCTTTGAGTTATAGAATGTAAAGCATCGAATCTAGTGTCTTTTGGACTATGAACTAGATCTAGACCAATAAGATTTAACTCACAGAGAGATTGATGAAGTAAATTTCTATGAACCAGAATCTCATTTACAAGTCAGTGATCTTATGGTTACTTTATATTTTCTCATTAGTCCTTGTTTAACGCGGGTTTGCACAAATAGGTCGTGCGCTCGTCCGGTGTTAGTCCAATGTTCAAAAGTTGGTTTTGGAGAATATCTTCTTAGCCGACAGACAACATAAACAATGTTCGATTGAGTAAAGTTCATTAAATGCATCAGACTCCCAATAATCTGAGCATATTCTATTCGTGAAACTGGGTCTCCACGATTCTTCTTTAGATGAATCGTACCCCCGTAAGAAGTTTCTCAGCGTAATGTTCTTGTGACAACATAATTCATTTGTCATAGCTTATGATACGAACTCCTAATATCACATTTGCTTTATCCAAATCTTTCATATCAAAGTTGGAACATAAAAACCTTTTGGTTTTCTTGACAATCTCAAGACTGCATCCAAATAGTAGCATGTCATCATCATATAAGCTAGTAGTAATGGAATCACAACCATCAACCTTAGTATAAACACACTTTGATCAATCATATAAGCTAATAATAATGGAATCACTCATCACAATTTGATCAAATTTCTCATGAAATTGTTTTGGTGCTTGCTTCAATTCATATAAGGATTTTTGCAGTTTACACACTTTATGTTCCAAACCAGATATTTCACAACCCTCTCATTGATTCATATAAATCTCTTCTTCTAACTCACTATTGAGAAAAGCTATTTTAAGATTCATCTGATGAATGACTACCTTATGAATGGTGGTTAGAGCAACAACACTCGAATAGAAGATAGTCTTGTAACAGGAGCAAATGTATCGAAATAATCGATATTTGCTTTTTGAGTGTAACTCTTTGGCACAAGTCTGGCCTTATACTTGTCTATTAAACCATCTTGATTGAGTTTTCTTTTAAAAATCCACTTACATCCTATCGGCTATGCACCAAGGGGTAGATCAACCAACTCCCAAGTTTTATTTTATTTGATAGAATCAATCTCTGTTTTTATAGCTTGTCTTCATAACTCAGCTTGTGGAGAGGAAATAACTTATAAAAATGTTGACGGATCATCATCTATTAAGTATATAAGTCACTTCCAAAAGAAGTTTCTTTTCGTAATCTCTTACTTCTTCAACTTCGTTTTCTTTTACATCAGCATGTTGAGTTGTATGAGAAATTTTCTCTGACAACGGAAAAATATGTTCAAAAAATTCGACGTTCTTGGTTTCAATAAAGGTGTTGTTGTCTAACACATCACTCCTCAAAACTAGAAACCTGTAGGCTGCACTATGATTGGCATAACCAACAAACATACAATTCGAGGTTTTTGACCCAGTTTTCCTTTTTTTTGGATCAGGTAACATCGCCTTTGCCAAACATCCCCACACTTTCAAATAACTCAAAGAAGGTTTATATCCATTCCACAACTCGTTTTTCCCGTTTACTTGTGAGGTATTCTATTTTGAAGAAAACAAGCAGTGAGTGTAACTTCTCCCCACAAGTTACCGGGTGCTGAGCTGCTAACTAGCTTGATCGTTCTATTTAGTTGATTTTCTACCTCAGCTTTATATATTAGAAAATTCTCGAATGCCTCATCTTTATTTCTCATCTTTACTAGAATCTCTTTATATTACAAAGAGGATTTAAGAGAGAGGGAGAAAGAAGAAGAATGAGGAAGAGAAAGGGAAAGGGAAGGCTCCTTTATATAGGAGTTGGAAGATCCCGAGGTGCCTTTCCCAACAATGTGGGAAAAAAAGCACTTGGGCCAAATGGGCCTCATGGGCTTCAAGCCCTTTTGAAAGAACATTATTAAACACCCAACAAAGGATGCAATACTCTTAGACATGCTCGAAAGGGGTTTCTGGTTTACATTTCTGACAACACCAATCACAAAGGTTATTTAATATCTTCCACCATCTACTTCACAATTCAGGCCATAATATGATTCAGTGAAGCAGATCCAGTGGCTGGCACAAAATCAAATTTTCGACAATGTATTTATTGTTTAAATTCATAACCAAGGGAAACTATCATTCACTAACTCGACAGCACACAACTTCTAGCTACACCTTAACAGTGAGTGCCCACAAAAGAAGAATAAGCAAAAATCAAGAATCCGGGCAAAAAACTCTCGACTCAATAATCGACAATACCTGGTTAACAAACGTCGCCTTACGCCAATTCACAAACACGACCCCCGGTAGAAAGAATCATAATGCAAACTTGGTCAGACATCAACACAACCTCGGATTGCCCCGGCTGGCAAGGAGGAAGGGGAGGGCCGACGAGGATGCGGAGGACGGGAGGGAGGAATAGAATGATGAGTAGGAGGAATAGGGCAAACTCAAACAGACCAAATCTGCTCTCTCTAATAAGGGATCCCGAAGTGCCTTTCTCCCCAAATGTGAGACAAAAGCACTTGGGCCAAATGGGCCTCATGGGCTTCAAGCCCTTTTAAAAGAACAATATTAAAAACCCAACAGAGGAAGCAATACACTTAGACATGCTTGATTGGGGTTTCTGGTTTACATTTTTGGAAACACCAATCACAGAGGTTGTATAACATCATCAACCATCTACTTCAAAAGGGCAATGTTTTTTTTTTTGGTAAGCAACCGCCAGGGCAATGTTTGTTTAATACCAAAAACCCTCTTCAACCATCACAATCCCTTGTTCCATTGGTGGCAGAAGAAATGTCCCAAAACATTCGGGTAAAAAAACATCATTAGAATTTCACATGGTTTGTAAAAAACGATCATATTTGGCGGATGAAATAAACTTTTCATTTCAAAAAAATGAAAAGTTTGATTTTCCAATTGATTTCAATCCTTATTTAAAAAATTAAATTGACTTTTTGTGTAAGAAAATAAATAATAAGTCTAATAGAGAGAAAGCAAGCGTAAATGACTTCAATTATTTACCGATCTTGTTGAGTTATTTTGTTGTTGTAAAATTTTGAAATTTGAGTTAGGTTTCTCGCTCACCTAGTGGTTCCAGGGAGAGAACTTTGGAGCGGAAAATAGCTGCACAAACTAACTTCAAGCAGCTGAAACGATGGCTGAACGAAGCCCCTGTTCTAGCACTCCCCGATTTCTCGAAGTCATTTGAAGTCAAGTGCGACGTATTAGGAGTTGGAATAGGAGGAGTTCGTTTACAGGAAGGAGGGACGATCGCTTACTTTAGCGAGAAGCACAATGACATCACACTCAACTAGTTGACGTACGATAAGGAATTACTTGTTATCATTCGAGTACTCAAAATTTAGAGTCACTACCAATGGCCTGGTGAGTTTGTGTTACACACCGAAAAGGAGGCTCTTAAGTATATCAATGGTCAACATAAGCTTAATCGATGACCTGCCAAGTGGGTTTGAGTTTCTACAAACATTCATCTTTGTTCTTAAGCACAAGCCAAGGGTAAAGAATGTAGTTGATGATGCTCTACCGAGGAAGGTAGCCCTCATCTCAATTATAGAAGCCAAACTAATTGAATTTGAGCACTTGAAGGACTTGTAACAAGGAAGATGAGGACTTTTGAGAGATCTTTGCTCAATGCACTAGCCAAACTATCGAGCAATTCCGTCAAGTAAATGGATTCTTGTTTTGATATTCTATGTTGTGCATTCCCAAGAGCTCTACGCAAGAACTACTCATCCAAGAAGTTCATGAAGATGAAAATTTCAGGACACTTAAGAGTCGAGAAGACCATTTTGTTGTTGCATGATAACTTATACTGGTCTCGAATGGAATGCCGAATTCGAGCCCTCATGCTGCAATGATGTGTGAGCAACCAAAGGGTCGTGTTCAGCCTCAAGGCTTTTGTACCACACACTTAGTACCTGCGTAACCTTAGGAACGCATATGTATTTTCTACTAGGTTTGCCCAGAAAGCATATGAGGAATTACTCCATCATGGTAATGGTCAATAGATTATTGAAAATAACACATTTCATCCACTGCCATGAGACGAACAATGCCACCAACATTGTAGATATGTACTTTTGAGAATTGTTGAAATTACGTGGAGTTCCGAAGACAATCATGTCAGATTGAGATGTCGAGTTCTTTAGCTACTTCTGGAACACTTTATTACATAAGCTTAGAATCATGTCTTCAGCACTACCTACCACCTGTAGGCCGATGGGAAAATTGAAGTAGTCAATCGTGCAATGGCAACAATCCTTCAGACATGGGTCTCCAAAAATCAGAAAAAACGGAATGTAAAGCTCGCCCGTGCTGAGTTCGCCTATAATTGAGCACACAATTATACAACCAAGTCATCTCCCTTTGAGGTAGTGTATGGATTGAATTTTTTTTGTTTCAATTGAACTAACGTCGCTTCCAAACAGTAGAGTGGTCAATTGAGATGCCGAGGAACGTGAAAAGTAGATGAAAACTCTGCATGAGAAGATCCACGTCGAAATCGAGAAGTCTAACAAGCGCTATTAGAGTAACGTCAATAGCGGAAGGAATGAAGTGATCTTTTAGCCTGAAGATTTGGTATGGATAAATCTCAGAAAAAAAATTTCCGGTGAAGAGGAAGAACAAATTTATGTATCGAACAGAACCTTTCAAAACCTTCAAGATTATTAAGTGCAACGATAACAACTTTCACTGTTCATGTGCAGATGGTAGAAGCAGCAACTTTCACAGTTCATACGCAAGGCTCAAGGCCATCTTTCACGCGCCTCTTCACACAATCGTGGAACAGATTATCCTGCTGACGTGTTATGATTGCTTGTTATCTGTGCATCTAGACAATGATAGAATATCAGTTTGCTGATTACGTTGTACAGAAAGTCGTTAAGACTTGTAATGACTGGCAGTGTGAGCTGAATCTTTCTCGAGTCAAAGCTCATTTGAATGCCCTTAGGAAGTACCCTTAAAGCAAACATATCTGGGAACACTTGCTTTACTTTTATGGACATTTATTTCCATCAACATATATGCGGCATGTATAAACATACATGAAATTACATCTAACATTACAAAGAAAGGATAATGGCTGCTCTCTCTCCACAGCCTGTGGATGTGGCATTCCTATTTGCAGAGTGCAGCAATTCCATAGGATTGTGTTTTAGGTCTTTGGCCATAATCCTTAACATGCACTTGGACAGACCACTAACTCATACATGCCACAACTGGTTGGCGTTCAACACTACGTCGACACTAACATTCTTCTTGTAAGGGGAAATCTGATAAACCATTTCTCACCTCCGATATGTACAACAGGGTAAACGTAGCAAAAGGCCAGATGCCCTTGTTTTATGTCTAGAAAGTAACAAATAAAGGAGACAACAAAGTACACAACAAACAACTGCGATTTTCAATGTGCTTGCCAGAATCAATTCCTCATCGACGGAAGAACTCATGCTCCATCACCAAAATCAGAATTCAAACTCTCCCGTAGCCTGACACAAAGATCATCCCGTGAATAAATGGTTAAGAACAAATTCAACTTTAAAGGAAGAGTACCCGCGAAATATGCTGCAAAAACTCACTTTATTGAAAAGAATATCCTTGTCGTTTATATGCATTATGCCGTCCTTTAACGTGCACTTCCATTTGCTCTTAGTGCGTGTTACCTGATCGGTGGAGGAGCACATAAAAAGTTATTCATGTTCGTGGAAAAAATGCGGACAAAAACCAATGTCTTCTGAAAGATCGAACAATCACCTTGTCGAATTGGGCCAAAACTAACTGTTGCGTATTTACTTCCTCGTCTTCAGCCACATCATCTAACTCATCATCATCATTCTCATTCAATGGTTCGTCGTCGTCGTCTTCGTCGACATCATTATTTCCAATATGAGCAGGTGTACCGGCTTGCAGTTCTAAAAGGCCATGAAAGTAAAATTTGAAGAGTTTGATGATAGGGCTAGATTTGTAGTGAAAGAAAAAACAGAAAATAAAAAAAAAATATAATGCTCTGGCTGATAGATTACCATTATGCATTGGAGTGCTTGCAATATTGTAATCTTCATTGATAACTCCTTGGTAGTTATATATCTTCAACAAAACATCAAGCCAAGAAAAGATAAAGTGTTAGCAACTCTAATGAAGTATGCCATTTGTAAGAAGTGTGGCAACCATATGATATATGAACAGTGCTGTGCTTGGTCATCATTTACATTGGGAGTGGAAAGCATATTGTCATATGGATCAGGAGTCTGTCCATCTAGTTGAGGAATTCTTCGACTGGATACTGACTTTTGGACATCGGTAAAATTTTCCCCACTCTGTTGGTTCAAAAGGGGCAAAAAATCGATTTTTCCCTTGACCTGAACATAAAAAATCAAAATTATGAGAATCTTGCATTCAAAGAGATGCTATAAACGATGGTCCAAACATTAAAAATTACATTAAGATCAGAAAGCATAAAAAATAAACCACTCCTAGTCGTGTACTCTCGCACAATTTCTCTCCCATGTTCAACTAATGAACTTGCAGGGATCCCAAATTTGAATGTAGAAAGTTAACCCACTGTTTAGAATATCTAACCTGCAGCCCCTCAGATAGAGCGTCAGCAGCACCATCTTGCTGAGGTATATATCCACCATTCGGATACTGTGGTGCAAGATCCTCGCGTTTCCTTTTACCAGATGGTGGGACAAAAAAATCCTAGCATTTCCCAAAAAACAATAGTGAGAACAATGCAGGGTGTTGTTGCTTCACACAACTTTATCTTCAATATACTTTTCTTAGGGTTGGCTGTGAAACACCTCTATCAATATATTCCACTGCATTGACATAAACATGTATGGAAAATACAAGGACAATAGACTATGTTTCGAATTATAGTGGCTACAGTTGGTCCCATTAAGATCTAGATAATCCACTTTCCCACGATAAACTTGCTACTAAAAAGATGAGAAACTAAGAAAAAATATTTGCAGGAATGAGCCTAAGCCAGAACAGATTCACCGCAACTAAAACAATAAGAAAGTTTGAACAATCAGTAAAACTATTCCCTGTCAGCAGCATCATCCCCTCATCGTCAAGCCGTAGGAGAGGATTCAAATGGATGATAAAAAAATAAAACTTGAAATAGATATCTAAAACCCTGAGTTGCAAAACAAAGACAGAAGAACTGCAGGCAAGCACATATTGTTGTATTCAATCTGTTCACGCAATCACAGCCACAATCATAACAAGGGGACAATACTTGGGTGCTCCATAAGGATGTATTATAAAATACCATGTAAGGGCTAGGTCTTCCAGTTTTGTTCTCAGTATTTTCTCCGGAGTTTCCCCCTGATTCTGGCCTAGGAGTAGGATAGTCGCTCGATCCAGTAGGAATATTATATATGGAACTATCCACAGTCCCTGGGAGCGGGGTCGGCATCGGAGTTTGTAAAGGCGTCTGCAGCTCAGGAAAATCCGCATTAAGTTCTAAAATAAGGCCTTGTGGAGATGACCCAAAAGCGGAGGTAAACTTCTGAGATTGAAATAATAGTAAATGGACACAGTAAAACATACAGGAGGAAAGAGCATATCAGCTGTAGGAGTTTCATACTCCTCCCCCTCGTAAGGAACATTGAGATCATGAACAGGAGCAGCTGCACCGGCGGGCGGTGGCTTCATGACTGCAGGCCTGTCGGCTGGACCTAGTATAACCCCTGCTTGCATCATCTTCGCCTCCCAAAGCTGTGAAATGTTCACCATACTGATGAATAAATGAGCAAAAAAGAAAAAGCTGGAAGATTTTACAAAAATGTATAAATTTCCCAAGACCAACTACTCATAGCACCTAAAATCTGATGTCAGCCCCGTCGTCCCCATCCCCCCCCCGCCCCCCCCAAAAAAAAAAGCTATCCAAAACCCATTTCAAGCATCTTCGAGTTGAAGAGAACTCGAATTCAACCGGGTATCAATCCAAAGTGATGTTAACACGCTCTAGGTGGAAAGATAAGAATCAAATACCCAATCATCCCAACAAACCCCACCAAACCCACCCCACCCCATCCTCTATCAATCAGGCTAAACCCTAAAGGAAGAACTCGCACCCAATTAGAAAACGGGGGGAAAAGGGGCGGGAAGGATCCGAAGGAAGGAGACGCACCCCCTGGAGTTCGGTGAGGACGTCCTCGCCGGGACCGCCGTTGTCGACGAACTCCGCGCGGATTTTGGAAATGACATCCTCGATGACATGGAGGTAGACGGAGCTCGTCGTGGCCATGGTCGTGGAGGAAGCAGCCATCGGAAGGAAGGGGACAGGGCAAAGGCGAAGCCTTTAGGGGATCGGGAACGGGGACGCGAGAAGAAAGGACAAGGGGACGGGGTCGAGGCGGACAACAAAGGCAAAGATTAATCGGAGGAATATAAATAGGTTCGCATCCGACCAATGTATTTTGGTCTTGGGGGGGGGGGGTTGTTTTGTGGGCTCCTGCCACGTGTCATCGGATCCTGCATTCTTTCCCCATTGCGGCCCATAAAAGATTCCGCCCGACGCTCTTTCGGACCCAATCGCTTACTTACTAGACTTGGCCACTGGGCCGGTTCGACCTGGGTCTGGGGTTGAAATCCTCGGGTTACGTGGTCGTAATTCATGGGACAACCCGACGAGTCGACAAATGAATGAGTGTGTACGGTATAAAGTGACAAACGTATCCTCTTAGTTTGAATTAGAATAATCAAATCTCACGTAATTCACTTATCAGAATAAGCATGATCGTAATCCATGAAAATATCATATGTGTTCGCTCCAAAAGTTACTGTGGATAAACCGGATCCGAACATGTCGGAAATCTCTGGCACTACGGGCGAACAGGTGCTCGGTGGTTCATTGTATTTGTGTGTGTGGTCACCGTATGAAATGAAATAAGAAAAAGGGAGAAGACAGCGGACGAACACCCTAAAGCGGAAGCACTTACGGATGCCATCAATGATGCCTTCGGAGGGAAGCAGGAACGCAGGAGCACAAAGAGAGCTTAAACGCTGGAATGCTTGAAAAGATAAATTGACAATATGTCCGTCTGTAGAGATGTGTCTTTGTACAATGCCTAAGAACAAGTATTTATACTAAGCTAAACCTACTTATATACGGTAATATAATATTGCACATATATTACGCTTCCTTTGCTGTCGGCCTCCATGGAATATCTCCTTTCTATATGAGCAATCTTGGAAACAATCTCCTTCCGAATCATGGGATCGTCTGGAATCTTCCTTAACAGTTCACTGATCGACCGCATTGCCATTAGCCTTCGCAGTAGAGTTTCCTCGTTCGCCTAGCTGACTGTCTTGTCGCTTTCCATGTCGCCCGTCGCCTGGTAACCATGTCGCTTGGTGACTGATTCGCCCAGCAAGCCTTCGCCTGGTGTGTTTCTGTGGTCACCTCCTTAGTGGAATTCCTGCTCCTTAGGCCTGTGTTATGGACCGTTGATCCACAGATAAGGCCGAGATCTGTGGCACAGAATTTTTGTTGTTAAACCGTATGTCTCTTCACTTATTTCTTCTTGTAATAAGGGTTCGGTCGACCAACATCATAAGTTGTAGTCTAAAATATTTGAACCCCCGAGTTGTTTCGGTATGTTCCTCATAATTTAGGCACTTGTAGTTGGTAATACACTTATAGTTGGTGTATATATGTGCGAGAAAAAATTAGTTACAATATGAAGGATGGAAAATAAAGATGGAGAAGAGAAAGTCGACACTGTTCCAGCCTCTCTCGTCCTCTACTCGGGTGCATGAGCTGCTCTTGAGGAGGCGAACCTTCTCAAGGAGAGAGAGGAGATGTTGGCTGCTTTCCAGAGTCTCCAGGAAAAGTTGGATGCTACGAGTGCGAGCCTGGACGCCGCCAGTGTCGAAGAGGCGACTGAGCGCGAGGCCGTCGAGCGTGAGCGAGAGACCTTGGAGAGGGAATGGGACAAGGCCGCGGATGTCGAGGCCAAGAAGGTGATAGCCGTCGGGTTGGTTGCCTGGGCGAAACGCCTATTGTACTCCTTGCCTCCTTCATGAAAAAACACTACGTTTGTATTCGTCCCCACAAGGTGGGGAAACACTATGCGATAATATTTTTGTGCATCTCCCATATCGTTGGCTTATACATTTTCAAGTATTTTCCGTTGATTTTGAGGTGATGCGCTGATCCATCAAGCCTCCTAGACGATATGAATTCCCAAGATGGGATTCAACCACTTGAAAAGGGCCTTCCCAGTTCGGTGTCCATTTACTGTGAAAGTAATCGCGGACTCCCTCGGGTAACCTGAGTTTCCAAACCAAGTCGCCTTTGTTGAATGATCGATGGACCACTTTCTTGTTGTAATAACGGGCGACGTACCTCTTATGGGCTTCTAGATGGTTTAGCACGTTGATCTTGGTGGTCTTCAGGTCTTCTAGCTCAACGTGCATGTCTTCATCATACTCCTCGTGTTCTCCGAGGTGTTTGAGGAGTTGAAGCGAACGGTATCGTATTTCTATCGGGAGCATTGCGTCGTGACCATAAACAAGGTTGAACAGGACGACGCCTATGCTTTATCTTTTGGTGACCCGGAGTGCCCATAACGTTTCCTGAAGAAGGGTATACCATGTGCGTGGGTGTACAGGGTTGAGTTTAGCACTTTAAACTCAAAATGTTCAGCGAATTCGTCCATAGGATCGTTGTTGAACACTTTTGCATTGTCTACTACGATATTTTGGGGAACTCCGTATTGGTAAACAATGAAATTTTTTATGAACTCGATTACGTCATTCTGACTAATGAACTTATATGCCGCTGCCTCTACCCATTTGGTAAAGGAGTCCGTGACGACGAGCATATAAGCATCTCCTCTGCTTGAGTGATGATGGATTTCTCTCATGATATCTAATGCCCACGTCCTAAAAGGCCATGGTTTTACTATGACGTTCATGTCAGCCGTAAGGGTTCGGTTTATTGGCCCGTATCTCTGACAAGCCTGGCAGGCTCGAGCTATTTCGATGCAATTCTTGACCATTGATGGCCAGTAGAAACCGTGTCGTTTGATCGATCGGCTCATCATGATCCAACCTGATGCGCTCCGCACAACCCCTCAAGTGTTTCCATCATGATTGGGATAGCTTCATCTAGATCGACGCATCTCAAAAGGACATCCTCGTTGGTTTTTCTGTAGAAAACGCCATCAAGGAGTACGTAATATCTGGCGATCACTCGGATCCTCCTTTCAACTTTTGTACTGGTGTCTTTGAGGAATTGTCGTATTAGTTCTCGTCAATCCTCTCTCCTTTCGAACAGGTAATAAATCGTTATTTCTACTCCGTCATGTTCTTGCGCCAGCATAGACCCAATGGTGAGCTGGGATGCAGCCAGCCACATAGAGGATGTATGGTGCATTTATGTTTGGTGGTGCTAGTACAGGAGGGTTGTTCAGATATTCTTTTAATTCTTGGAATGCTCGCTCGTGTTGCGATGTCTAATCTATTTGTTCTTTCACTTTCCCTTTCAGGATCGTCAAGAAGATGTTTGTTTTAGACGCTACGTTACCTATGAAGCGGTGAATATAATTTACTCTCCCAAGGAAGGCTTGGAGTTCCTTCTTGTTTCGAGAAGCTGGGAGATTTTGGATAGCACGTGTTTTCAAGGGATCTACTTTAATCCCTCGTTGGTGCACAACGAATATGAGAAATTGCCCATTTTGTACTCCGAAAGCGCACTTTAATGGATTGAATTTGAGGTTATGCACTCGCATCTTTTCAAATGCTTTGCTTAGATGAACATGATGATCTTGTTTCTTTTTGGATTTTACCACCACATCATCAATGTATACCTCAACTCCAGCATTCTTTAATCCGAAAGGCATAACTACCCAGCGATCAAAATTTGATTGTACCAAGAGTATCCGTCCATAAACGACATCAGCTCGTGTCCTGCCGACTTATCTATAAGATCGTCAGCGACGGGCATGGAGTACTCATCTTTAGGTGTTGCTTTGTTTAGATCGCGGAAGTCTATGCACACCCTGAACTTGCTATTTTTCTTGACGACAGGTACTATGCTAGAAATCCAATCTATGTATTTAGCCGTCCTTATGTATCCTACCTTGAATAACTTCTTGATTTCGTCGTAGACCATCTAGGCTACTTCCCGCGACACCCTCCTTGGAATCTGTTTTACGGGTTTGATGTTGTTGTATGTCGGGAGTCTTTGTTCAACCAAATCCCGGTTTAGTCCACGCATCTCGGTGTAGTCCCACGCAAAGCAATCTTTAGAGGTATGTAGAACCTTGCTTATGTCATATGCCTCAGTTTTACTCATTAGTGAACTAAGATAGGCGACACATGGCATTTTCGCAGTCCCTAGGTTTATTTCCTTTAAAGGATCGCGTGGAACGACAGAAGTATTAAGAATTTGTTTATTGATTAAATGGATATTTAGCATGCCTGGCGTGCTTGAGGGAACACATTCCTACTTATTCTGGATGCTCTATAATATCTAGTCTCTCTAGGACATCCGATATTGGATCAAACTTTCACTCTCCATTAGACGAGGATGGGTTAAGGAGTCTACCGGGCTCCAAATCCGTCTCCGTCTGATGTGTGTCGTTGTCATCTCGTATCTTGGCCTCATGCGTGTCCTTTTCTAGTGGGGTTAGATCTTTTGACTTCGAACTGGAGCTCGTCTCCCTATCCAGTCAGGATGATTGGGTTCTGAGGCGGCGCCAGAGGTGGTCCGTCAAATGAGACCAGGAACTCGTAGCCTGCTTCGCCTAAAGGACTCACATTTGGGTCTCCCATGGCATAATTCTATTTTAATGTCATGTATTTGACTTGCTTGACTGCCCCTGCGCAGACATAAGGCACATTAGCATTTTCATTTGCCTCTTCTATAACAACTTCTAAACCATGTTTTACCCAAAGCAGGAGTTCTTGGTGGAGGGTAGAAGGTATGGCTCCAGCCTTGTGGAGCCAATCTCTTCCGAGTAACGCATTAAAGAAAGACTTTATGCCAATTTCATGCTTGCCCACCCGGAGCTTAGCAGAAACCGCGCCTAAACAAGAAGAGGTGATTCTGTTGAACCCGCTGACTCTTACGTCAGTTTCTCCAAGTTCGGCTATGTCATCCCCTAGGCTCTTGTAAGCTTCGAGGGGAGCAGATTGTTAGTCACTCAATTATCTACAAGGACACGACTTATCGCTATGTTATTGATTGTCGCTTGGATATAGAGGGGAAACATGTGTTTCCGCAATGATGCATGAGGTTCTTTTAACCACCTGCTAGGAAAATTCCAAGGTATTTCGATGGTAGTATTAGAATTAAAAGGTAGTGTTAGTTTACCTTTCGCTTGGCTGTCTTCCTTTTTAGCGAATTCAGCCGGTAGTATGAGGACGTTACAGGCAGCTTCGTTCGCCTAGGGTGGTGTCCCGGATTGAACTGGGTTGTAGTCGTTCAGCAAGTTAGACGCAAGGTCACTTTCGCTTGATTCCTTAACCTTTTTAGCATCGGGGATTGCCGTCCTGGCACGTTTCTCTGCAGCGCGTCGTGCCCTCCTTTCTCTTCGTTTCTTGGTTTTCTCGGTGGGTATCTGGGGTTGTGTTTCCATGCCCACTTCTGGCCATGTCCCTACACGTGGAAGGACGAGTACACGAACAAAGCGTTAGTTTGCGAGAGGTTGCAGGCGTTTATCAACCTGAACAAACTCCCTTTGATGAGGGTCATAACCCTTTTTGAGTCTCCTTTCAGGCGAAGCCTCTGAGGAACGAGTAAAATCTGGAGTCATATAGGTTACCTGATGGAGGGTCGATCTTTTCCAGTTTGATTTTTCCTTCAGATGTCAATCCCGCTAAAAGCAGGAAGTATTGGTTACAGCAAAGCTGGCACATCTGAGTAATGAGCACCTTGTGGGTTGCTATTGGTTTGCACCTGTAACAAAGCATGTCAGTCGTTAGAAATTGAGTTATAGATGTCCCCTTTTTCATTGCGTACTCATCGTTCGAGGATGGTCTTGTCGCTTTGTGTTTTCTTTCGCATGCTGAGGTCCAAGGCGATCTACAGTGCGTCGCCTGGAAACCCTTTTGGTGTGAACCCCTCTTTGACTAGATTTGCTCTCGCCTGCAAGTTCTTGCTTCATGAGTTCTTCCGGGGTACAGAGCCCTTTATTTCCACTCAGTGGGGTATCCCTTTGCTCTAGGCATTTCTCTGTGCGTTGGTATGTCCTCGAGCCATTGTTGATTCCCATCGCCATTTCTTCAAGATGATTGAGGTCGTACCATTCTGCCTTTCTTTCGTTAAGGAGTTATTTTCTGAAAGTATGACAATGATCGGTAGTATGCGACGGATCTCTATGTCAGCGACAACGGTTGTGTTGCATCTCTTTGAGTTCAGCGGGGTACTGAAGTATCCCTTTGCTCGCGAGCCGCTTGAATAACATGTTGGCAATGAATGTCTCGCCAGTTTCAGGCGACTGATCTTTGTCTCCCTGCATTGGCAAAGGGAAAGTAGTCAGGCAATTGACATCAAAGACATTTATGTCAACTAAATCCCCGAATGGATGCGATTCCGTTAACGCCTGATCTTGCGAGTCTGGGAAACGTAGCTCCTTAGACTCAATAAGGTCCTGCACCAAGTTCCTAAATGTGATGCAATCCCTGGTAGTATGGGTGAATGACCCATGCCATTTACAGAAATTCCTTGACATTTCTCTATCGGTACGAGGAATTATATGGCCCGATTTCAGTCGAATTCGCCCATTTTGAAGTATAAACTCGAAGATTTCATCAGCTTTTGCCTCGTCGAAGAAGTATTTCCTTTTCTCCTGAGTTTTCGGGGATTCTTTGGCCCGAAAGTTTTTCTTGGTCAACTCGTCGCATGTTGCCCTTTCATATATTTTGCGATGTCGACATCTACGATCGGTTCCGCTTAATAGGTCATAAGGGTCCCGTGACCAAACTTCCTTTTGCTTGTGTTTTCTTTCTAAGGAGATTTTCATATCGGATAGCTCTCCTGGACAACTCGTTTCATTCTCTAAACACTTCTCCTTCTAATTTCTTTCTGAGTCGAAGGAGAAGGGAGTCCTGAGCGATGGCAATGAGCTCGGTTTCGGATGCAGAGGTTTTACATCTGAGTCGTGCCTTTCGAAGCTTGTTTAAAAAGACAATCACGGGCTCACCAGGTTGTTATTTCATGTGAGTGAGATCTTGTAAGGTCACTGCTGGGTCAGTCTGAGCAAACACCAGCGTGAACTGGACTGGCATGTCATCCCAGTTTCTTATTAAATTATAATGAAGGATTACATACCACGTGAAAGCCGCTCCTGTGAGAGACCTTGGAAACAAATGAAGTTTCTAGAAACCGTTTGTGGCAGCCTCCCCAGCCTAGTGGATAAAACGGGCGACATGTTCCGCAAGCGAAATGCCTCCTTCGCCCGAAATATGGGCGAATTCAGGAATGCAGTATCCCCTTGGAAAAGGATAATCCCGATCAATGTTATCATAGTAAGGAGCTCGATAGAGTTGCACCTCATTAGCATCGTCCGCCCCAAGGATCGCTTGTTCCACTAAACGGGTGACATAATCCCTAATTTCTGGTGCGAGATCTGGCGGCGCCACTGCCTCATGAATCGGTATTCCCCTTCCATATACGGGTTGAGGAGAGTACTCAAATTGTTCATGGTTTTCAGTGGGAACAAATTCGTTATCCACCGACCAATTGACATTCTCTTTCCTCTAAAAAGGGGATTGATACGTCACATGATGACTCTGATGTGCAACCGTTCTATGCTCGTTTATCACGAGTGGTGGATTGTTATGCAAGACCCTCTTATGACCCGCTAGGATGATTGGAATATCGTCCATGTCAACCTTTTTCTTTCCCTCAGCGATTGATGCCCTGTGAGGGTCGTAATAAGGTTGACGCCTGGTGGCTGCCTCATCCTTCCTATCACTAGGGCTACTCATCGGTACCCCTGTCATAGTTTCTAGATTTTGAAAGACGACCTCTATTTTGGAGTCAATCTTCTCTTTGAAAGCGTCGTGCATCTGGTTAATAGCACCGACTTTCTCCATTAAGAGTTAGAGAGTACTCATGAGGCGAACAGCTCTCTAGCTATGGCTGGGTCTGAGTTGTTTCCATCATTGCACTTTTCCCCATCAAAGTGGTTATCTCCGAGACTGTTCGAATTACCACCAGCTCGGGTTCTAGGCATGATTGACTTAGATCTCCTCCCATTGTGGTCGCCAAAGGCGTGTTCACTCCGAAAGTGCCCGCGGACAAGTCAGATCCGAACACGTCGGAAATTTCTGGCACTACGGGCGGACTGGTGCCTGGAGGTTCGTTGTATTTGTGTGTGTGGTCGCCGTATGAAATGAAAGAATTGAAAGAGAGAAGACAGCGGACGAACACCCTTAATCAGAAGCACTTACAGATGCCAGGAACGCAAGACCACAAAGATAGCTTGAACGCTGGAATGCTTGAAAAAATAAATTGACAATATGTCCGTCTGTAGAGAGGTGTCTTTGTACAATACCTAAGAACAAGTATTTATACTAAGCTAGACACATGTATATACGGTAATATAATATTGCACATATATTACGCTTCATTTGCTGCTGGTCTCCATGGAATATCTCCTTTCCATATGAGCAATCTTGGCAAGAATCTACTTCTGAATCCTGGGATTGTCTGGAATCTTCCTTAACAGCTCACTGATCGACCGCATTGCCCATTGGCCTTCGCCGTAGAGTTTCTTCGTTTGCTTAGCTGACTGTCGCTTGTCGCTTGCCATGTCGCCCGTCGCCTGGTAACCCTATCGCTTGGTGACTGCTTCACCCAGCAACCATTCGCCTGGTGTGTTTCCGTGGTCACCTCAAAATTAGTTACAATATGCACGATGGAAAATAATATTAAGAGTTTAAAACAAGTGTATTATTGTGATCCAAGCAACGTGTGACCATGATTCTAACATTTTGTAAGTGGGATCCCGACGACTTGGGACATCCAATGAATCTCGTGAGATCATTAAAAATGTCGGGTCGAAGATCACGTAACTCGTAACTGGCATACGGGATACCGGACCGGTTACGGTTCGAGAACTGAGCGCCCGCAAAATGCGGGTTGACGCTGGTGGTCTAAAGGGCCGAGTCCTGGTACAACCGGACCCATGGACAACTCTGCTTACTACTACTGAGGAACTACTACTGGGGGGGGGGGGGGTTTCGACAAAGAGGGCGGTTTAAATCTAACCAACAATGACGTACACGATACACCATATACTCATGGAATATAGATAGAAAGAAAGAAAACATTGTCAGTCCGGGAACCCCACTCTCGAACCAGGAAAACCAGAGAACGAAGGAATAAAAGAAGGAAAACTATTTCATTAAAAGCTTAACAAATTACAATGTTCATACACGCCCCTTTATACACCTCAGGTTGTTGCTGATAACAACCTGGCCTCCAACTGACAGCAGCTTGCCACTCTCCCTTAACAAACTAACAAACCGAAGACTACATTTACACCTTTCCCCTCATAGAAACGAATGAATGAATGAATGAATGTATCTGCTACTTCCTGTTCTTGCGCCTCTGTCTTCAGCCCAACTTCTTTAACCAGGCTCACAGCTCACGCTATCAGCTCGGCCTCCAGCTCGGCCCATCTCCTTTTCTTGCTCACAAACATTCTCACTCGCTACGTCGACATCCCCCATAGAGCCAGCAGATGGCGAATTCATAAGTGGTGGGGGAAGAACATTAATAGCCCCCCTCACTTCTCACTTCCCCAATTCCATTTTCTAAGTTGACTGGGGTTTATGTTTTTTATTAATTTATTATTACGTGAATAAATTAATATCGGAGCAATTGAATACTTTTTCATCAATCTGTCCCTTCTATTTAAAATATATAATATTATAAATTAACGGGTGATATAACAAATAAAATGTAAATTACCTTACGTTATATGAACGTATTCCTTACATCAATCACGTCCTTCCCTGGTTCATTTGCCACCGTCCAAAACCGTCCCGAAAGGTAAAAAAACAGGGAGGAATTCAAAATGGGGTGGAGCTGCCGGTACGACGGAAACGTCTCGTTTTCGTTTGAATTTTGAACGTGATTTATGGTATCACTTTTCAAATTGACATTTTAAATAATGCCCATTCTAATATAAATATTTAATTTATAGTAATCAAATACTTTCATTATCTAACAACGTATGAAAAAGAATCAGAACTTCAAATTTATTATAATACAATAATTCGACGTACAACTGAAATTTATTAACGTATAAAATCATTTCGGGTTTTTTTTTTAATTTTTGTTAATTTTTTAATTGTTATTTCAAACTTAAAAAATCGATAACATTTTCAAAATATTTTCAGGGAACTAATAAAAAAAATCCCAAATGCATTATTGCCGGGTTGTTTTTTTGTTTGTTGATTGACGAGGAGGAGCTAAGTAAGAGTAGTTCACGGTTCGGCTTATTATAATTTATTGATGTCTGTGCCGCTTGGTGTAGTGGTGTTATTCGTCCACGTGAAAGGGAAAGGGGGGGGATGTCCTCCCCAGAAACGGAAAGTGGTGTGATGAAGAAGAAGGTAACACGCGTTCGGGTGTTGGCGAATGCAGCAAGCCAACAGATGGGGCAACGTTGGACCACGACTGTGCCTATCTTCCACCCTTCCTTTTCTTCCTCCTTGCTTTACTAGCAGTTGTTTAATTTTCTGGTCTCTGTCCCCGACAACCTAGACCTGCCTGCTGGGATCTTGGTGTGTGTAGTAGGGAGGAAGAGGAGAAAGGGGACGGTCGGATAAGATACTGCTACAACCTTTTCCTCGACTAGGAATGACTGGCAGAGGTCGGACCTAGTTTTTTCCCTCAGGACACGGTGGAGTCCCCTCGCAAGATGTCTGGCCAATCTGAAGGAACGGATCCTGCCGCTGGCCGCCCGGTGTCTAGGGCCGCCAGGCGTAGGAGGATGGAAATCCTCAGGGCCAAGTCCGTCGGAGGTACGGAGGATTCTCCCCACTTGTCAACCCTTGTATCCAAACGGATGAAGCTCGTGTCCGACCCGAAAGTGGAGAAGGTGGCGGCTGGTCTGACGAGAGCCGCGTGGTCTAGCGGAAGCTTGTCTGAGAATACGGTCGCTCTGGATTCCCTCGGGGACAAGTACCCGAAGTACGGTGCCTCGTCGGTTTGTGGGAGGAGGAGAGAGATGGAAGATGCGTTCACGATTCGCCCATTTTTCGTCGATTGCGGTGATCAAGCAACGTCGGGTTGGCATTACTTTGGAGTGTATGACGGCCACGGATGCTCACATGTACGCTCTGTGCCTCCCCGAGATGAAAGAACCGGTCCTTCATCTGTTACTAAATTTACTGATCATCTGCTAAGAATAAGGGAAGGGGTTTTGCTGTTTCGGCTTTGATAGGTCGCGGTGAGGTGCGGGGAAAGGATGCATGAGCTGATAAAGGAGGAGCTGATCGGCGGAAACCGAGAGTGGAAGGTGGCCATGGAGAGGAGCTTCTGCAGGATGGACAAGGAGGTGATGGTGTGCAACACAGGGAGCTTCCCCGGGGAGACAGTCTGCCGGTGCAAGCTCCAGTCCCCAGAGTGTGATGCTATTGGATCCACCGCCGTGCTAGCCATCATCACACCTGACAAGATTATCGTGGCAAATTGCGGTGACTCGAGGGCCGTTTTGTCCCGTAAGGGCCGGGCCATCCCCCTCTCCTCCGATCACAAGGTCTGAATGGGATTCCTGACGCTTGACGTGAATTTTTTTGGCAGTTCTTTTTTTCTTTCGGTTGGTTTGTTTATATGGTTATTCTTCTGTTTTTCGGAAACTGAAGCGCAGCCTGACCGGCTGGACGAGTTGGACAGGATCCATGCTGCCGGGGGTCGAGTCATCTACTGGGATGGGCCACGGGTGCTTGGCGTCCTTGCAATGTCAAGGGCGATAGGGGACAGTTACCTAAAACCTTATGTGAGTTGTGAACCAGAGGTGACAATCACAGATCGAACGGTGGACGACGACTGTCTAATCCTCGCGAGCGATGGCCTCTGGGATGCTGTGTCCAACGACACAGCCTGCGGCGTAGCGCGCATGTGCCTGAAGGGGAAAATGGATGCACCTACATGCGAGCCAATGGAGACAGTGAGACACGGGAAGCACGAGGGGACGAAAGCAGAGAGGTCTGACAGGGCGTGTTCGGACGCGTCGATGCTGCTAACGAAGTTGGCGCTGGCAAGGCACAGTACGGACAACGTGAGCGTAGTTGTTGTGGATCTTAGGAGATCAACCTAGTCACGTATCAGTATCACCACAAAACTATCAGTTCGTGCTCACCTCGTTGCTTTCGTTTGGTTTTCGCCTGATCGTTCACTGTTTACGAATCATCGTCCAAGCGCTACTAAAAGAAAACGGTTGCCTGCTTTACTGATAAACCCATCACTCCATTCTACCAGCAAACGAGCAGGCATTACAATTGAGGAGTTGTGTTACACGAGTTAGGAATCAAGAGACAAAACAATTCAAGTAGACAGATAGAGCATGGCATTGGCACAGTGAACAGGGATTGGTACAGAAACAGTCACGCAATGGCCTTCCACCTTACGAAATGCACAAAAGACCCAACTAGAACACAAAAAGAGTTGCACTGAAGACGATGCTGGAATAAGGAAGAGGACCTCTTTCGCTGTGTTTTCTCTGACCAGGGATCGACCTCCGGTGTCAACAACTAAGGACGGAATTGCTCTGCAGCATCAGAGTTCCTTCCTGGATTCTTCGACATGACCATTCTTCAATGCCTTTAGTCTTCTGTACCCCTTGTCAGTGCCAAAGATCCTGAAAGAAGCCAAGCAATTACCAAACCCTCGTCAAGACCCAAATGGTGACATATCAATCTGAATTAAGGTTCACCGTTGAGCAGTTTCCAAGGACAGGCCACTCAAGAAGCCCCCCCCAGATATCAGATATCAACCTTACGTTTCCTCTACCAGTAACTGAAGATATTAGATAAACCATGGAGGTCCAACAATCTCTTGATGTAATCTAATACGAAGACTGCATTGAGCTATTGCAGTCATTCCAACTAATGCCAGGCCAACCATGCGTCAATGCACTCATGATGGAACGAAGAAAACTGAAGTAACCAACTTCTACAGATTGTACCAGTCCATATAAACAAAGGTAGATGAGTAGTTCCCGGATTTGGTGTAAAGTAGGCGGTGATGATAATCATGAAAATCAGCCCTACAAGTTTGTGACATAAATAGCAACATCTGTCAAAGATAAAGTCCAGTGCTCCCAATATCAATGTCACACGCTTTCACTTTAAAGACTTACCCCCCATACAAAGGCAAGAAATTAGAAAGGCTCCATGGAAAATGATATCCGCAGTGCGCCTCGACCGTCTCCAGCACTCTAAGTACCATCCACAACCACAGAGTGATCAGATGTGGACCTGTAATCGCAGGGCCAATGATGGTTGCAAATCCCAGAAACAGGATTTCAGCAGGATGCGCATACTCGGAGGTCAATCCAAACGGTGTAGCATATCTGCATTGATATTGACGAAGCATAAGGTCCTTCACGTGCCGAGAGGACAAATAAGATGGTTATTACGACTTACTCGTGATGAACGCTATGGACATGCTTGTACAGCCATTTCGTGTGTAGAATTCGATGTCCCCAGTAGAAAACAAAGTCCTCCAGAATGAAATAGAATACAATCTGTGTTGCCACCACTTTCCTGCGAAGCCATGGGGTGGAAATGATAATTCTAGTGAGAGCAAACTGAATCCAATATGGGACGGTTGTGTGATGCCCTATCACATGTGGCCCCTGACAGTTGAATGAAAGCTTCACAAAAGAAAAACCTGAAAGTACCAGGACGGCAGGGGAAGGCTGCTTCTCATCCCCATGTATCTGAAGACGGGATATGAGAATATCATGACAGGAAGATTAACGCCTAAATGATACAGTACAAGGCGGGTGATACATCTCTCTTGAGCTGCGCGGGTGTTATTCTTCGACTGAAAGTTCAAAGCCAGAACAGCAATAACAAAAATTAATAAAGACCATAGGATTGTAAAAAGAGGACGGATCAACCAAATTATATGCAGATATCTCATCCGCACCGCACGCAATCCTTGATGTGAAATTGCAGTTTCAAAGACTAGTATGCATGACGCTGTAGATAGAACTAGCAAGAGTAGAAGCAGACAGAACTTTAGAAGAGTCAGTTTCGGTCCATTGAACCTGGATTTTGAAGTGGCTGAGCAACCCCGCCCTCTCGAGGAATATGAAAGGTAGTCCCGACAAGAAGAAGACGCTCTCGTGAAGGAGGAAACTCCCCAGGCACGCCAGTTGAAAGTCACTGAAGTGGGTGATCAGATACTGCATCAGACAGAGCAAAATCCATAAAGATCTGAATAGATAGAAGAGGGAAAGCAATAGCATCAGAAGACCAGAAACGCATGAAACGATCAGGAGGGCGTCCTTCCTGTGACGGACAGCTCTTCAGTCAAATTTCAACAAGTGCTTTTTTTTTTCTTTCTCATTTCAGTTTACTTTACTTTTTGCGTATAAATCACCAGACAGGTAGCTGATGCTGACTACAAAGACTCCTGAGAGGACAGACAAGCCAACTTTCCACACATGCAAACACCACACAGTTCGGTGGTTCAAACCCAAGCCGAAACGGAAGCTTCCAGCAAATAGCAAAAACACTTCATTCCATCGGGGGGGTAATATCAACATTGACGGGGAATGCGAATTCCTTTTCCTTCAGAAAAGAAACAAAAAAACCCCCCGCCCGGGCCCGACGTCTAAACCTAAATCGAATCGAATCGAATCAATCCCACCGGGGGTGACTGTGGGAAAATAAAAAATCAGCCGGACGACCCGATGTCGCAATCAGACAGACAATCACGGAGGGAGAGGCGAACCACAAGACCCCCAGTTAACCAGACAACTCCACAAATCACACACCATCCATAAACTAACAAAAGGGAAAGAAAGGTCGGAATATAGGAAAGCCAGATCCAAAAAGCGCAAGCATTGAAAATCACGAGCATTATTATCAGGGGGAGGGGGGATGGTACCAGCCATCCGGATTCGATGATGGAAGCCATGGACTCCAATGGGGATTGGCGGGGGGTAGCGCCGGGCGGAGGAGGTTCGGAAAGGGAAGGGGAGACAGAGACAAGTAAGAAATGGGGAAGCCCCCCCAGCACACCCCCCACGAGATCAAGTCAGACACGCACACTCTCGCTCTCTTTCCACTGCCTGTCTGTATGTCTGTCTGTCCACCAGAGAATCTCTCCCTGATTTTTTTTCCACCTCCTTTATATATTAAGAAAAAAACAAAGTTGCTCTTTGATATTCACGTGTCCTGTAGTTCATGTGCTTTTGTTACAGGGGGCGGCACGTGAGGTGGCTGTTGGTTTTACATTTACCACGACACTAGGGATGAAAATACGGACGACGACAGGGATGGGATTAAGGAGGAGGGTATTTGTAGAAATTAAGTTACCTTAAGCTTGCCATTTAATATATAGTTATGTGCACACAATATCCCCTATTGTCTGAAAGCGTAGACAGCCAGTCCCAAGTATACTAGTAGAGAGGAAGGAACCAGAACCACCAGCGGCACGATCGCGGCCAACGTGTGACCCCCACTGCTCCCGCACCATAACATCCCCAGCTTGATCTGAACTAGGTTCACGATCGCCATCATCAAGAACCCGGAACCCGATGCCGACCCGAGCGCTGACATCAGGATGCCCACCCTCAACACCCTCGCATTAATATGCCCCAACGTGGCACCAGAAGAGTGGCCGCGGACCGTGGTCTCATCATCGTCGTCGGCGGTGTCGGTGACCCGGATTGCCTGCTTGAGGGACAGGGCGACGAGGCTTGAGAACATGAAGGAGCTGAAGGAGTAAACGTGGAAGGCCACGAGGTTGCGTGCCATGGCCACCGTAGCGGAGCAGGAGCGGGGGCCGCCGTCGTCGTCGTGGATGAGGTTGAGGTCTATGGTTTTGGGGTCAGAGACAGAGGCCAGGCCAAGAAAGAGGGCTACGGTGAAGAGGGAGTTGACGTTGACGATGCCGTCCAGCGCCGTCACGTGGATCCTGGCATATTCGGTGAAGTAGCGATGGAGAGACGACCTCATTTGGAGGGAGATTGACAGGGCGAGCGACAGCTCTCGAGTCGAAGAAGATGATGAAGGAACAAAAAGGGGGCGACCGATGAATGAATGGCTCGTGGCTTTGAGTTGAAGCAAAGTAAGTGAAGAGTAGGGGGGGGAGAGGGAAGGAGGCGTGTCTTTCCCGTCAAGATTAAGGTTACTGAGATGTGCAAAACTAAGTAACAAAAATAAAGAACGCCGTTGCCGGGGATCGAACCCGGGTCGCCTGCGTGACAGGCAGGAATACTCACCACTATACTACAACGACCTTGACGTTACAAATAAAATAAATATTTAAAATACTTCTGGAATCCTGACTACATAATAATGGAGCTCCACAAAATGCACCGCATTTAGAATAAATGATCCCGAGTTCCCATGATTCTATTTCCTATGGGTGTGTGTGTGTGTGTGTGTCCATAATACCCCTAACCACTTCCCACGTTTTCGCCAGTAATAAAGGAGAAGAGAATAAATATATGGGCTACGAGCTAATCATTACCGCTTTACATGAGTCGCGCCCAACGATCAATCATTATTTACCATAAGAAAAAAGAACACTAATTTGCTGCATTATTTAGCCTCAACATCCCCCATGGTTTCTTTATATATATATAAAGAAAAATGAAAGGGATATCTCTCTCTCTCTCACAATTTCTTCGCACATCCGGGGGCTTTTAACCTGTGTTGTTCGTTCCCATTAAATAAATCAAAAGTCGTCGTCCCACGAGGTAACAAAACTAGCCACCACAATGAAATATCGAAGCCTACCTATATAATGTTTGTTTCGAAATAATGATCTATAATTTTAAAATTTATCAACGTTATTAAATTAAAGTTATCAACTTCAATTTTTATTTTTGTTTTTTTTTTTAAATTTGAAGTCCATAATTTCGATTTTATCTATTTTTCAAAAGCAAAATGAAGTTAATATAAAACACATATAAGTTGAAATCCTGTAATAAGCTTTGGTGGGCGTTTGTAGAGAGAGCAGCCATCATGACGCTTGGGGGACATACTCCCACCGACTCTAATTCCTCTCATTCTGCCCCTTCTCTTCCCCTCCGATCACCGATCCAAATCCCTCCTCACCCGACTTCCCTTGGAGGATATGAGCAAGGGCTTGTTTTCTCTATGGACTCCGGCCTCACCTCCCCCCTCTCCTCATCCTCGGGCCTCCTCACCACCGACGACGACGACGACGACCACTACCTCCACGAGTTGACCCGTCAGATGGCTTACCACACCCTCCTGGAACAGGACGACGACGACGACGACGACAAGGGGCCAGTCTCCGTTTCAGGCGACTGTACCTTCCAAGGCCGCGACGTGAGATATTCATGGGATCCCTCCTCCTCCTCCTCTTCTTCTTCTTCTCATCTATGACTCCTTACCTGTAAACTAATTGGTCTGACAGAAAAGAGCGGATCAGACGCGCAGATGGGTGGACTTGTTTTCCGTCCCGTCGCCTCAGTCAACTCCCTTGTCCCCCTCAGGCTTGTCTCGCTGCGGCACGGTCCCCCTCAGGCTTGTCTCGCCCAGCGATACCTCGAGCTCCGAACAGGACATTGCCTGGGATACCCCACTAGCACCCGAACGTTTGGATAAAGAAACCTGGAGTAAGACCGGACCTGTCCAGAACGAGTTGTCCCCCGATCAGAATCCCAGGAATCACGACCATGAGCTCCGCCACAGTTTCAGCCGAGCAATTTCGAAGGACACGGGCGGGGTAAGAGATGTAACGCAATCCGACCATACACCTCGTCTTCGACTTTCTTACATAGGTTTTCGGTCTTGTCAATCTCGTCCTGCAGTCCTATTTCTTCCCAGAAAAGCCCCCCAAACAAGCAGAACCCGCAAGCCGAAAGCCCCGTGCCAACAACGATAAGCAGAGGACAAGAAGCAGCCTCCTTCACAGAGAATGTTACATCAGCCTGTCTCTGCCTCCGCCTCCGCCTCTGCAGCAAAATTGTTATCCTCCTCACACATCTGGTTCCGGCACGAGGACAGTTTTCCCCAATTCGAGAACTGGTTCGACCGGAACCGGAGTCTTCCTACCCAGAACGGGTGGGAATCCCAGGGAACGGCCGTGGAGGAAGCCAAGTAAGTACGACATCGCCTGTCTCAATGACCATGAAAACGAAGCTCGGTCTAGATCTTGGTAACAGAAACTGCCACAAAATCTAATAATCTTACGATCAACTGTTATTGGTATCTTTACGAATCTTGGGTGGTTGTTGGGAGGTAGAAGTTTAATTATTCCCCAGATTCAAAGATTCCAATATCCCTCAACTGAGCAAGAATGAATCTTGGTGCGTAATGTTAGATGGGCAATAGTGACGGCCAACCTACTTGTCCTCCCAAGCTAAAATAATCCTGGGCCAGCAGTAGCAGTACTGTGTTTGGAATGTAATGACTGGTAGCCATAAACACAGGAAAGTCAGTGATCCCATTATGTGACCGCACCAAAATGCGTGTGTGGTTGTAGTTAGGGTTGGCCGAAGTCAACTCCGAAACATTATTGGCTGATGGGTTTCGTTTTTATGTCACGCATGTGGAAGGGCGTTCGACGGTTCTGATACCAGCCAGGGTGGCACAGGCCCTGATGGTCCACTTCAGCAAAACGAGCCCCCAGTTGCTGCCATCCGTCGTCGGGGATGGAGGCGGGAGGAGCTTTAACTCCCGACCTGGTACGGGGACTATGACGGACGCTATCCCATTGGGTCTATCTTTACACTAGTTTAGCAACTCACTATGGAGAGCTGTTTCCTACATTGGCAAGGTGACGATGCTTTGGAGAACGTTGCCCCTACAGCAGAAGGGCCGGGATCCAACTCGTAGGAAACTTTCGCGGAATCCATGCCGCCGCTCCCCATGACCTCACTGTTCGGCCCACTATTCAGCATCCCGCAGACATGACGGCCGCGAAGCACGACCCGAAGACAGGAGCATACGTGGAGCAGGCACTTGCTGTCAGTAGAATGCATGACTAAGGAAGGGGTTGAAAAGTAGGGATGCGTGTATGGTCGTTGGTTGGATTGTGGGTTTTTTTCTCAAAAGTCCCATGACAGACAACTCAAGCAAAAAATCAATATAATCACCCAGTTCCAAATAGGCAGAAGAGGATTAGGATTCCTGGAGTTCCATGAAAAGTTAATAAACCCACGCGGGGGGGGTTTGACCGTCGGTGAGAGGGATGGACATGCTACCATTTGTCGCCACTCGCACATATTCAATAGGAAAATGAATGTGAATCCCGCTGTAATGATCTAAAGTTTTGTAATTATGAATATGCGAATGTAAGTTGTGGGATATAACGGGTAAGCTCCCATGTTAGAATTGAATTAGTATACTAACAAACACGTTAGCACATGAATAGACTTGAGGAGGAAGACTTAAAATACTTAAAAATATAATTCCGAATTGATTCGAAACAGCTCCCATGAACCTTGACACAGAGTGGACGGATACTGTGATCATCCCACTCATATTTCTTCCTCAAGGATTGGACCATGAAAGAAGCCTTGGGCTAGATGAATAATGAGCCCATCAAAGAAGCCTTGGGTTAGATGAATAATGAGCCCATAACTATTACTGGCTTGCGGAAGAAGCTATTAGATGACAACCTTGTGAGATAAGAAAGGAAATTAAAAAAGAAAACGGTGGCCATTTTGGGAAAATAAAAAGGAAGAGAACCACGGTGGGAAGGGGAGGAAGGAAGAAGAGAAAAAAAATGGGGGGGGGGGGGGGGGGGAGAAGGATCCGTGAGAAAGAAAGGAGAAGAAACACTCGTCCAAGGTGGAGCATAAAGCAAGAAGTGCCCGGCATCGCGAAGATCACTCGAGGGAAGACTTGAACTCGCGGCGGAGTTTGCCTAAAGGAGAGTTGCTACGGAGGAGGAGAGAGCTTGAAGAACTCGGCAAGGATTCAAGCTCAGGGTACGACTCTTCCTTCCTTTTCTTCTATTTGACGTCTTTTGCTGGCTATATGCTCGCTGCCATGTTGTTGTTGTTTCCTTGTTGATGACGGAATGCAAACGAAAGGGGAGAGGAGGGGCAGAAAAGTGATGCCACAGAATAGGGAGAAGGTTTTCTCTCGCCCCTTGGAGGTGTAGGGTGGTCGGAATCCCTTGGATTTAGGGAAGACCATTCGAAACCTTGCTTTACCTTGGTACCGTCACTGATGTCTGAGGAGGGAAAGTCAAATTTGATATATATTGATATGTGTTCTTAAATGATTGTGTATCTGTGCCTGATAAATACAGATGTGCTGATGAGGGGGATTACGATCCCGTTAAGGTCCTTAATAAGGACGGAATAAACGGAAGAGAAGGGTGGAATGTGGCTGTCTCCTTGGTACAAGCGGCCAAACACCCGGGAAAGTGGGGTTACGGAGGGAATATTCACATGAGCGAGATTCTTTGGAAGTCGGATTGAGGCATCCTATAGTAGGGGCGTGACCAACTTCGGATGCTCAGTAAATGCTCTAAATAAATGTCCTACTGGTCGAGCAAAACTGGCTGGAATTATGGCTGGTCATTGCGAAGCTTGGAATTCCTGTGTGACGTTTAAGGGCGGTAATGTTGGTGGTTGCACCTCTTCATGGCTGGAAGGAAGGCCCGGATGTATACTCTCATTCGTAGAAATGGCCTTCATCTGTAGTGAAGACAATAATACATTAGACAGTGCTTGGCTTGGTGAAACATAACGGGGTGAAAATGAACTCAAAGGTTAAGGGATGCTACTTAGAGTCCTACTTAGTCATTCATGACTAACTTATACTGTTTGTTAATGTGTTTACAGGTTTTGGAGTTTTTAACTAGCACTGTTAGTTATATCATAATATGTATAAATAGATTATTATCGGAATCTTGTAAAACGATTAAAACGATTTAATTAATTGACCAAGAATTTTGTTCTTTTCGTATATATAAACTTCGTGTTGGTGCGGAAAAGTTGTTCAACATAACACGCGTCGAATTTTAAAGTGAAAATGATCGTCGTGAAATGAAAGTAAACGTAATATAATGATACTGAATTTACAGGGTTTGGTGTTATATACCACAAGGTAAATGAATACAAATATAATGAGTAAACACATTATCGAAATTTAATGCGACGACGCCAAGTTTACAACGTTATACTTACTGACATGACTCGAATGGTAAAAAACAAGAAAGGCCTTGTGACGGTTGGGGACGGGCGAGAGGCGGTCGAGGCGAACTCCTTTCGTAGAATTCACCCTGTGGAACGACGGAGGTCAAAGGTGATGATGGGTTCGGATGCTAAGGGCCTGAGGGCCCACCCTAGTGGTGGTACGTGGCGAGGTCTGGTTGTCAAGGGCCGGAGGCTCACCCTAACGATGGAGTGATGCGGAATTTTGGTCGTCAAGGGCCGGAGGCTCACCCTGACGGTGGAGTGATGCGGAGCTTTGGTCGTCAAGGGCCGGAGGCTCACCCTGACGGTGAAAAGGATGCCAAGGGCCGGAGGCTCACCCTTGAAAAGGAAAAGTAAAAGTAAAAGATAAAAGACTTGAGTCTGTGTTTAAGTTGTTGTATGTGTATTGTTGTCTGTTGCGACTCTTTTATAGCTCAGGATGTTTTGGCTGCGGTTAATCGGCACGTTCAGAATCTTCTCAGATCGTGTACACGATCTACCTCCTGTTTTGTAGGGGACATGCACAGCGTATCTTAGTTATCTTCTCCGAGTTTGTCACCTGTCCTTTTCATTGATCGTGGCTTAGCTGTACGCTTGGGAGCACTCCTGGATCATGGCTCAGTGAGGCTCTCGAGCATGATTGGTTTCACTTCTCCAGCTCATCAGCTGTTTCTCGAGCAGACTATTCTCGAGCGCTCGAGAGCTGCTTCTCGAGCAGGATGTCTCTCTAGTGCTCGAGCAGCATCTCATCTCGAGCGACACCTTTCCTGTGACTTTGTCGTTCAGCCCATTAGAGACAGCCTAGAAATTTATGTGTCCACACTTAGGAACTTTTCACCCCCTCCCTCCCTCCCGACCGACGAATACTTTGTTGGGTCATTCCTTTCTTTTTCATGTTTTGGACCGGTGTTTGAGGAAGAAAAGAAAAGTTGAACGTGATAACTCCTCGGGATTTTGCTCGCTTTTACTCATTCCGTCGGAACACGAAAACAGTTGCTGTTGCTCTTGTCTTTTTGATTTGGGTGGGATCTTGCTTTCTCACACAATTTAATGGGTTCTGCTGCTTTCCCTTTTATCATCGAAGTCATCATCATCCTTAGGGTAGAGGGGGGAGTACTTGGAGATCACGTCGAATTTTGTTTTTCATTAGTGTTTATGTCGAAAATATTTTATGTTTCAGAACATTAAGTTTTAAAAAAATTCCTTTAGCAATGTCCTCTACTCCGCTTTTTTAAAAATCTTCATAAATTTTGAAAATAAAATCCTAACGCTCTCTTTGGAAAACGAGGATTCCCATGAAAATGAAAGGAAAATGAAGAAATCGAAAAACGTGCAAAGAGGGTTCTTTCTTGAGATTCGTATTTTTTGTTGTTTTCTTTTCATTCCTATTGGATCCAAATAGAGTGTAAGTGTTATTCGGCCCAAAACCCTTTTTGTAAATTTAACTGAACTTATTTTTATGATAACCAAACCAAACCCAGTCCCACCCTCCACAATATAAAAATTGAACGTTGTTTTGAGGTGGCATGGTGATGGATCAGAAGTGTGTGCGTGTGAGTACGAAGAAAGAGTGTTTTGTTCCTAAATAATATTAGTTCGTAAATTATTTCGTCAAATATAATATCGAGTTTTTAAATTTTTTAATTAATGTCAAGAAATTTCAAAAATAAAATTCGTTGTTTAAAACAACTTAAAAAAATAAGTATTTTACTCTAAAAACTAAAAAACGACCTTAGAAAAACTGATATTTTTAACCTAGTCAAAAAATAAAAATAGAAACTTAGTAACATTTGCGGACAATCACGGAACAAAGCTCGGAAGAAAGAATCCTGGACAGGCGATGACGTCATGGGACGATTAATGTAATGATCCCAAAGGAGGTCCGGTTGATACAGAGAAGGGGTGTGAGATCCATCCACCCATCCATCCACAGTCAGAACTTCCGAGTTTAGTTCCGTAACGACGTCATTTGGCGAAAAGAAAATAATTCGTCAACTAACCCACCAAAGTCGACCTCACAAAGGACGACTTCCTCTGCCATTTTTTTTCGAAGTTAGTGGAAGTCGGCCTTTGTAAGGCCGACTTTGGTTTTCCAGAATTGAAGTCGGCCTTTTCCACTAACTTAGAAAAAAAAATTATGGCAGAAGAAGTCGGCCTTATGCGGTCTGAACAAAGTCGGCCTTACAAAGGCCGACTTCCACTAACTTAAAAAAAAAATTATGGCAGAGGAAGTCGACCTTCGTAAGGCCGACTTCAGTGCGGTATGAGCAAAGTCGGCCTTACAAAGGCCGACTTTGAGTAACTTAGAAAAAAAAAATTTTATGGCAGAGGAAGTCGGCCTTACAAAGGCCGACTTTGGTGAATTAGTTGGCGAATTATTTCGCCAAATGACGTCATTATGGAACAAAAATCCTGAACTTCTTACGCCTCCATCCGATTTTCTAGAATTTTTGTTCTTATATTAAAAATCGGTCTTTGTGTCTTTTAGAGTTTGAAACAATCACTTTAGAAAAAGTTAATGTTTGACTATTTTTTATTTTTTAAATTTAAAACCGATTTCCTACTAAATTAAAATAAAATTAATTTTATTACCCTAATTAAAAAATTTCCAAACTCCTTTGAGACTAGATTATTACGGAACAAAGCTTCGCTTTTCTAACCACTCCGCATTCTTCGTAGCATTCACACGGAACGCCCTCCCCCACCAACTCCATCTCCCTCTTCGTTTTAAGCTCTTTTTAACTGTACCTCCTTCTCCCTGGATCTCGAGAGTGATGCCGCTGCTGCCCCTGCCTCTCTCTCACCCTTACGCTGTCTGTCGTGGTTGTGGTCTCCTCGGAGTTCGCCAGTGAGAGAAAGCTGAAACCTTTCCTTCTGGGATTTCGTTCCGGGTGATGATAGTGAACGTGATTACGCATCTCTGTCCCTTTCTCCTCCTCATCATCAGTGTGAAACTCAGGCAGGGCAAGTAGCTGTGTTCGAGCCTCGCCTGCCGCGCGCACAAGCCGTACCTTCTGATCTCGCCCTTGTGGGGTTCATTCCCTCCACCGACACGTCTGCTCTGCTCCTCCCTTTCTTCCGGACAACACCGGACCCCTTCTTCCTCCGTCTGCTTTCATCTGGGTACTTCTCGTTTTGGAAAATTCTGGGTGCCTTTTCTTTTCCCCGCTTAAAGTTTCTAACTTTTCTTTAAAAGAAAATTCTTAGGGCGTGGCTTTGTTGTTTCTGGCAATGGTAGTAGTGATGGGGAGCTGTGGTTTTTGTAGATTTTAGTGGGATGTTGAAATGGACACCCCAGCTGCTTTTTCGAATCGACTGGATCTTTGTCCCTTTCTCTCTCGGTTGGGGTATCTTTCATCTGCAATAGTTATGAGGGGTCGCTGTCTTCCCTTCCTTATCTTAAATTTTCTTGAAATTTGGATTCCTTGCGATGGATCGCTCCATTCTCCTCTCATCCGAATCGGATTAAAGAATTGGACAATTTTATTCTTGCACGGGCGTGCCCGTATTGCTATAGTTGTCTTCCTCCCATTTGAGGTTTCTAGGCGTCACAGTCATCTACTTAGCCTTTTCAGTCTCCTCCTGTTTTGGTGGATATGCTCAATCCTTTTGTAGTTTAGCAGCTGAGATTGGCTTTTCCCGGAAACTTGATCTGAGGGGGACGCTGAAACAGTGTGATTTTCTCTCTTGTTTTTGGTAGGGATTTTAGCTCCCCTGCATATCTTGTTCAGGGCACGGAAACCGTTTCTTTCTTGTTTTTGGGGAGGATTTTAGCTTCCCTGCTTATTTTGTTCATGCAGTTGTTTGATGTCGAATATAAAGTAAACTACAGATTTTTATTTGTTTTATTTGTCTAATCTGGGGGATCTTTGGATGGCTTTGGGATTGTATGATCCATTTTAGACCTCCTTTTCCAGAGCACGCACGGCATGGTAGTCGCCGGTTGCTGCTGTTGTTTATCCATCAATCATGAAACTTTCTGACTATTAACAGCGTTTTGATTTCTCACGCCATTTGCAGAGCGGGCAGCATCCTCACCTGTTAGCAGTTTGGTCTGATTCAGAATACGCCACGAAGGTTGTCACCTTTTGGAGAAGCTAGCACACAAGGTGGATCTTGAGGCGGGGAAGTGGAATGGTATGTACATCCTCTGAATGGTGAATTGTCGACTATGGGGTATAAAGTTGTTCATAAGACTGCCTAAAATCATTTAAGCCGAGCAAGAGGCAGTGGCTACGCAAAACATGAAACTACAGGAGTGGCTTCAAATGGATGGTAAATTGTCTTGTGCAGATTTCCACCATTCAATTACACAAAATATAGAAAACATACGCTATGGTGGCTCTACCGACTATGAACGAAGTCCGAAGCTTGAGACAGATAGTAATGATGGCGACGAGATGATAGAGTACATTTCAAATTTACCGGCTTTTCTCAGGAAACCTTTACCAGAGAAAGCTTTTAGCGTTGGAGTTCTGGACTGGGGGCGCCTACAGAAATGGCTGAACAGCTATAAACAGATGTTGCCAGGACATACCAGGTATTCTAGCTCTTGCAGTAGCTCCTCATCACCATTCTCGCCAGACCTTTCATCAAGCCATTCGAGTCGAGGTTGCAGTCGTTCTCCTATCCAACAAAGGGTGAACCACCAGATGCGGCAATCTCGTCTGCTACCTTCTCCAAAAGGTGGAGATCCACACATTTTTGATCCCCTGTCTGACTACAGAGATAAGTCCACACACAATATTGCTGTCAAGAGGCTTCAAGCTGTTGAAAATGTCGAGAGTAAAATTAACGAGGCTGTATCCTGCAACAGGAGTTATTCAGGAGGAGTTTCTGGGCAGGATGAAAAGAAGGTTCCAGAAAGCAATTTGAGAAGCAGATCAGAGTTGTTTCAAGTACCTAGATGTCTTGTTACCGAGCCAGAGATGGCGAAGAAACCTAACAGTGCACTCAATCTTGTGCCTAGAGATGTTTCAAGGCAGGATGTATCTGTATCTATGGCCGCTCAACTTTCAGACTTGCCAGGAACTGCTGGAAAGAGACGTATTGAGATGAGTAGAAGAGGTAGGGCGGAAAATATAAGGGGAGTTCCTGGTTCCAAATTCCATTTGGAATTTGATCTCCGTAAGGCAGCGCAGGTGAATTACCGTGACTCTGTGGATATTTTGAATCTCAAGTCTGAAGGACTTCATCAATTAAGTCCCACCAGAGTGCCCGTTTCTCGGTCAGTTGTTGGAACCCTTCAAGCGAGGAAGCCTAATGCCATAGCACCAGCTTTGGATCCTAGGCTTTTGAGAGGATCCGACCTTAGTGCAAAAGCATCCTCGGAAAAACCACGAAGCTCATCACCACTGCGCCGTTTAGGCCATAATCTGACCAAAATTGTCAAGAAATCCAGCTCGAAAGATGGGTATTCGGGAACTCTTTATGATTCTCGGAGGTCCAGTTCTGACAAGGCTGAGGCCTTGGCTTGTCAATATGCATCGGTTGGGGATCGATCTAATTCTGCCGTGAGGTCCAGGTCCAGCCCTTTAAGGAGGTTGTTGGACCCTATATTAAAGCCTAAGACCCCTGATTCTCATAACTGTGGCAACACATTGCGAAGAAGTTACGTTCCGGGTGATGTTGCATGTAGACAAGCTGCTGGACAGGCTGAACCTGGGAACTCCCAGTCTGCCAAGACAAAGTTGGAAATAGCTGGTTACAGGACAATCCGTGTCAATGAAGACTTGCAATGGAACAAGAAATTTGTACCTGTGGCGGTACAAGCGCTTCTCAGAGTGGCGACAAAGAATGGCCTTCCTCTGCTTACCTTTGCTGTCGACAATGACAGCGATATTCTGGCGGCCACGATGAAAGACAGCCATCCCTCAGGGAACGAAGACCCCGGTTGGATGTATACTTTCTTCACAATCCGAGAGGTTGGAAAGAAGAATGGTAATTGGATCATGCAAGGTGAGAAAAGCAAGGCATCCAACTATGTGCCTAATGTCATCGCCCATATGAAGGTTTCTGATAGTGAATTAAGGACATCGCAGCATCTCGAAGATCTTTCCTTTAGCCTGAAAGAATTTGTTTTACTTGGAATTGACCCATCACAACAAGGACAGAGTACCTCAGACTTCCAACCACATGATGAGCTAGCGGCCATTGTAACGAAGACCCCAGTAGAAGGACTGTTCCATTGTCAGCCTAGTGGCACTTGTGAGCCTTACACCAAAAAACATCCGAATGGTCGGCCTTCCTCGGGCAGCGGAGAGACTAAGAACGCGACAGTGATACTCCCGAGTGGCATTCACAGCCTTCCGAGCAGTGGGGGGCCTTCATCATTGATAGAACGCTGGAGATCAGGCGGGTCTTGTGATTGCGGAGGCTGGGATGTAGGTTGTAAGCTCCAGATTTTATCCAGCAACTGCCGTCTCCTCACGAAACCAAGTTCGGCAGAAGCTTATTCGAGCGAAGATTCATTTTCCCTCTTCTCTCAGGCATGCCTCGCCGCCCTGGCTGCAAATTTCCTCATTTATCTCTCTTTTATCTTTGGCGTACAAATAGTATAAATCAATCCCGATCTTTTCTCAACAGGGCAACAAGCAGGAAGAGCGACCCGTTTTTAGCCTGACCCCATTCAAGGACAAAATCTACTCCGTTGAGTTCAAGTCGTCTCTGTCAGCGTTGCAAGCCTTTTCGGTGTGCATATCAGTGTTGGACAGTAGGAAACTGGTTGGCTCCTCCGGAGCTAGCTAGCAGCACGTTGGAGGCCCACGCTCGGTCTCAGGCTCATGACTCAGTATCTCAACCTCAACCGGGGTGCTTCGCCTTTCAAGTATGCGTCGCATATCCGCCGCCAGTAGGAAGAAGAGCCTGGTAAAAGAAGGCAATTGGATTAAAAAAAAAAAAAAAAAAACCTCGGCTGCAATGGCGGTGCAATTTTTAAGTATATCACATCTCGATCCTGTCCTTCAAATTAATAATCCCCGATTTATTCTAACATTAAATTAAGGGAAAATGGGAAGACATGGTAAATCAACAGGAATCACATGGTTTGGCCAGGCAAATTGGATTACGATCAAGTTGATTATATAAGTTTAGTTTAATATAAGTCCGTGTTCAATCTCGGGGATGAAAGGATAAATTTTCGATTTAAAAATTAAAATTTTTTTTATTATTATCATATTTCAGTCTTTTTTTTGTTTTTTTCTAAAACTAGTTTCGAGCAAGATTCCGTACGGTGGATAATATAGAAGTGGTCCCGGTCAGGTCATCATCCCACCTCTGTTGCTGTTCCCACCCCCCTCCGACTCTCATTCCCTCTTCCTCTTCCTCGGGGAAGTTGCTGTTCCTCTTCCTCTCGGGTGGCCACATTTTTTTATTCTTCTCCGACTACTACTTTTACTTCCTTTCGTTCAAGGCTTTGCCGGAGTGGTTTTCTGTTCTCTGCTTCTCATCCATTCCCTCGTCTTCCTCCGCTGGGGTAATCCTACTTTTACTACTGATTGCCGGAGGAGTTACTATATTTTTCGTTTTGCTTATCCGGAGCCTGTTGAGTGGGGATGTTTCCCAAGCTTAGTCTCTGTTCGTGGCTCGCTGCGTTGGTTTTGGTGCTGCCGTTGAGCGGAGAGGCCGCGTTGTCCTCCTCCGTCTCCGATTACTTGATCGGTCTCGGAAGCTACGACATCACCGGCCCCGCCGCCGATGTCAACATTATGGGCTACGCTAATGACCAGCAAGTCACCGCTGGCATTCACTTCAGGTTGCGTGCTCGGGCTTTCGTCGTAGCCGAGCCGCAGGGGAAACGCGTCGTCTTTGTCAACCTGGATGCTTGTATGGCGTCACAGCTCGTGATGCTTAAAGTTATCGAAAGACTTAAGGCCAGGTCGTGTTTAACCCCCCCTTTTTTTTATCCTAGAATGAACGTGTCGTGGATGAATCTCTCGAGTATAGATGAATGGAGTTGACTGTGTCAGATTCAACAATTAAATTGAGATTTTTTATTGGGAGATTAATTGATTTCTGCTGTTGTTGTGGACGTGGTGTTGGCAGATATGGTGATCTGTACACAGAAAAGAACGTAGCTATCAGCGGAATTCACACACATGCTGGTCCAGGCGGCTATCTTCAATACGTCGTGTATATCGTGACTTCACTGGGGTTCGTACGCCAGTCGTTTGATGTTATCGTGGACGGTATCGAGAAGAGCATTGTGGAAGCTCATGAGAACTTGAGGCCAGGATCTATTTTTGTGAACAAGGGTGAGCAAGATAGATATGGTAGATGATATGGAGTTGTTTTGTCTCCTGTATCTGGGATCTGAATCTGCTACAGAAACGCCCTCGGCTTGCATTTGAATGGAATATTTTCTGGGTGGGAAGCTATCCTTTGTTTCGGTACCCATACCTTCTTATCTCATCGATCTGTAACAGGGGAGCTGTTGGATGCTGGCGTCAACCGGAGTCCTAGCGCTTACCTCAATAACCCTGCCGGAGAACGCAGCAAGTACAAGTACGACGTGGATAAAGATATGACCCTCCTGAAGTTTGTTGATGATAAGCTGGGTCCGGTTGGCAGCTTCAACTGGTTCGCAACTCATGGAACTTCAATGAGTCGTACAAACTCATTGATCAGTGGAGACAACAAAGGTGCTGCTGCTCGTTTCATGGAAGATTGGTTTAATAAAAATGCTAGTACTGGCTCTTCTCCTGGGAATGTTAATGTCACCACAGTTTCAAGAAGAATGTTGACTGTAATACCTGATCATCACAGCAACCGTAAGCCATCTTTATTCGCTTCTCCAATCATTCCTCTCTATCATTTATTTAAAGAGGGGGCAAGTGCTACGCCTTTAGGTGCTTGGGTTATACATGTTGAGTAGACATGAAGAAACTGCCTATGAGCTGCTGAACTTTGTACTCAGTTCCTATTTTGATAATATATTTCATACATTGCACAATAAGTTGCTCTCTGTTGACTCACAAAGGGCCGAACTTTTGAGCATGGTCTTCGAGTCCATTGTTGTATTTGAACATTCTCTGGATAATTATAGTTTCCGTCTAATGCAGATCACAAATTGCTAGAACTTGCTGCCTCGTTTCGGTCTCCTTCTGGACAACCGACGAGGATGGTCTTAAGTGTTTCGAGGCGCGTAAGGAATGCTCAAAGGCAGGCTAAGAAGCCACAATTTGTTGCTGCCTTTTGTCAATCAAACTGTGGAGATGTCAGTCCTAATGTTCTCGGAGCATTCTGCATAGACACCGGTTTGCCTTGTGATTTCAATCACAGTACTTGCGGAGGAAAAAATGAGCTGTGCAACGGCCGTGGGCCTGGGTAGGTGGTTCAGTGCCTACTATCAATATTGGACGTAATTCCATTTCATTAGCTGAGTGGTAATATGGCTTCTTGCAGCTCCGATGAATTTGAAAACACTCGAATCATAGGTGAGAGGCAGTTTAGAAAGGCCCTGGATTTGTTCAACATTGCATCTGAAAAATTGCAGGGTAGCATTGACTACCGGCATGCCTATCTGGATTTCTCCAAGCTTGAGGTGACTATTCCAAAGAAAGGAGGAGGCACGGAGGTGGTTAAAACATGTCCTGCCGCCATGGGATTCGCGTTTGCTGCTGGGACAACTGATGGACCTGGGGCTTTCGACTTTAAGCAGGGAGATGACCAGGTGTGGCATCGGAACTCATTGCTTTGCTTTAGGCTGATTTCTCCTCCTGCAATTATTAGTTTTCGAAGAAATTGAGGTCGTATTCCATGTCCAATGTTTACTCCGCCTTTCAGGGAAATCTTTTCTGGAAGCTTGTAGGCAACCTGCTGAAGACACCAACCGGGGAACAAGTTGATTGTCAGCATCCCAAGCCTATTTTGATAGACACTGGTGAAATGACAGTGCCATACGCCTGGGCGGTAATCGAGGATCTTCTATTTACATCTCTGCCGTAGACATTACTTTGTCCAGTCTTAACTTTATGGAAAAACAAACAGCCACATATGGGGATGGCGAATCCTAATGGAAATCTTAGTTTTCTCGCTTGTTTCGTGGTTCATGCATTAGCCATGATGTCATGAAGCAGCATTTGGAATGGTTATGTGAACTTGTGGCTTGTTTCATAAAGTCCGCTTTCGATCACGGAGATCTTATATGTTTATTCTTGTTTGTGCAGCCTTCTATTGTCCCGATTCAAATACTGAGGATTGGGCAACTAATAGTTCTCTCTGTCCCTGGAGGTATTCTTTCATTTTGAGTTTTTAAAGAAACCACAGTCCTGGGTTGTATATAGAAACCACAGATGACCTCGAGTTTTGTTGTTGGGGTAATTACCAGGTTCAGCTTAATTGTTCATATGCCTCCCCAAAACATAAGCATATTCGTTCCTTGTCCGATTTAGTGTCCATTTGTGCTCATTTAGTGATGCTTGAAGTTGAAATTGACATGATTGGTTCCTCTGAAGTCCAGTTGATGTCTGGGATACATCAGTTTATGCAACTATCCCTACACTACCAAGTCAATTGAATTGATTTTCGTTACTCTATGCAGAGTTTACAACAATGGCTGGAGGCGCCTGCGTGATGCTGTGAAGGCAGTACTCACCAATGACGGAGACAGCCAGTTCAGTGCAGACATCCATGTGGTTATAGCTGGTTTGAGTAATACTTATTCACAGTATGTGACCACTCCTGAAGAATATCAAGTGCAGCGTTACGAGGCGAGTCCCGATCTTTTTTGTTCCACCCCAATATTCGTTTCTCTAACGTTACCGTTCTACTTTGGAAACGAAGAGTAACCAAAATTTGAAATCTTAGAAGCCGCTTTAGCGACCCCGGTTGCAAATTTTGAACTTAAATATGCTGCTCGTAGGGTGCCTCAACTTTGTATGGTCCTCACACACTCAATGCTTATATTCAAGAGATGACGAAGCTTGCAAGCGCTCTTCTGCAAGGCCAGCCTGTTGATCCAGGCCCCCAACCCCCAGATCTTTTGGACAAACAGATAAGTTTGATGAGTCCAGTGTTGCTGGATGCCACTCGCCTTGGAGTTCATTTTGGCGATATCAAAATTGATGTGCCAAGAAATGCCACATTCAAGAGCGGGGACATGGTTTCGGCAGTCTTCTGGTCAGCTTGCCCAAGAAACGACCTCATGACTGAAGGCACATTCTCGCTCGTGGAAATGCTCGAGGGAAAAGGCATATGGGTTCCTGCCTTCGATGATGACGATTTCTGCCTACGCTTCAAGTGGTCGCGACCTTCCACATTTAGCACTCAGAGCTTTGCAACCATAGAATGGAGAATACCTGCTTACACGATTCCGGGCGTATACCGGATCAGGCATTTTGGTGCTGCCAAGGACATCACAGGAGCAATCCACCATTTCACAGGTTCATCCAGCGCATTTGTCGTATCCTGAAGTATACTGAACAACCCTAGTCATTTTATGAAAGGGCGATTAATTATCACTGTTGCAACCAATATTGGACAATTTCTCATATCTTCTCACTCCCAGTAGGGAATGTATCTGTATACATAAGGTGATATGGTAACGCTGGTTCGTGATCTGTAAGAATTACTCAACAGGCAATGATCTAACTAGCCAAAGTAATCTATCATGTTCATCTCCAAACCAAACAATGAGATCAAAATATTGCAACAATACACACTCCTAACACTGGAAAATAACCTGCATCCTTGGATGAGAAAAACAAAGATCCTGAGTAACACTTCTGCGGAGGATCGATTACAACCTCAGGTCAGAAAGGAACGCAGGAAGCAGTCCTAAGTCAACATGCTCAAACATCTCACTACACCTGTGGTTTAGTTTCATCTTCATCCTCCTCTATCTTGGGAGCCAAGTAGAACCTTATGTAACCCATCTCTGCGATCTTGTACTCGACAACAACCGGGAGCTCCGAAGACAAACTTATTGTGACCGTGTTGGACAAAGGGCTCGCCTTCGTGAAAGAGTTCAGGTACCTCAGCGCAAAAGTCAACGACACGAGCTCATTCATCTCAATAATAGTTGCTTCCTCAGGCTGAAGATGTTAACACAACATAATAAACATTGAGAAAGACAAAGTCAGTAAAAACAAGTCACTGGATGTTGGAAGAGAAAAAAGAGAGTAGGTAATTCATGGAATAGACCTTATCCACCGTGGTGTTTTGCCTACAGACAATGTTGGCAGTCCCAATATGACCTCTGGTGGAGAACTTCACGCCTTCTTTTGTCACAGAAATAACCACTGAAAGGAAGAACGAAGGAGAATGCCAGACACAATTCTCATCAATTCACCAGACATCACCAATTTGCAGCTAGGAAGAACAAACTAGGGATGGATTTTGGGGAAATGGGATACCAGTGTCGCCGATGCTGCTTAGATCTCTACAGATTCGAGAAAATTCGGAGGAAGGCATCCTGACGATGGCGTGATACTCAGCCTCTGGAATACCAAGATGCTCACTATCAATGTCCATCAATTTCATCTCGAAATCCACAATTTTATCTTGTGCTGCGAGCATCAAATTTAAAGTAAGTACCAAATAGCCACAGAAAGCGGCAATTCATGACATTGCACGCAGGCACAGGAAGAGCATAAGCAATTATGACTAAACCACACCTAACGATTTCCTTCAGACCGACAAGCACAAAGATCGCCATCACCTAATCAAGGTATTAAACCACCAATTATAAAATTCGAGGGAATTGAAGGGAGAGGATTACTGGGGCTCTCGAACATGAAAGTGACGGTGTCGCTGCCGTCGTCGGCCTTGATGGTGATGATGTCGTCGTTGCCGGCGCACTTGAGCATCTTGGACATGTTACCGAGGTTAATACCCATGGAGATGTTGCGGTCACAGCGGTAGTGCTCGAAGCCCTCGGATCTGAGAAGGAGGGCGACGAGGGCTACGTGGCTGGAGTCCATGGCCTGGAGGGAGAACCCGGTGGCGGAGCAGTCGAAGTTGGCATCGTTCACAAGGTCCTTGATGGCTTCCAGAACCTTCTTAAGGAGAGACCCCTGAACCAGCCTCAGTTCCAACATCTCCTTCGCTTCCCTCTAGAGGAGTTTTCCTTTGGGGGCGGGAAAAATGTCGAAGTAGGGTTTGGGTTCTCCACAGACGACGCTTATGGCGGTTCGAGAGGAGGAGGAAGAAGAAGAATGGTGGGAACAGCAAAGGGCGGGAAGTGGAAGAATTTTCCCGCCGTGATCGTGGTGGTTCCTTTCTCCGGGGAAACACCGTCTCCAAGGCCCGTCTTGGGCCCATGGGCTTTAAGCTGATGGAAGTTGGGCCTCATCGCTCATTAGGAAAAGATCAGCTGCTCGTCTTCTGTTTTCAGGGTTAGCGCCCAGTTGAGGTTGAGATCCCTCTTTCTGTCCACCGGAAAACGATCCTTCTCTTCTCCGCTCCTCCGCCCGCCGGAGAGGTTGTAGCGATTGTTCATCGGGAGGATCGATATGGCGCACCGTTTGCTTCGTGATGCGGAGGCCGACGGATGGGAGCGATCCGATTTCCCCATCATCTGCGAGTCCTGCCTAGGCGATAACCCTTACGTCCGGATGGTACCGACCCCCCCTCTCTGTGTTGACTTGATTATACGATTGTTTCGGTTTCCGAGAAATCGCAGCGATCCGTCCTCGGTTGTGAGTCCACGCTGATGTCGGCAGTATAGAGTTTTAACTTTGCGTTGAAGTTCCGGATTAGCTTGGGGGGATTGATTTTGATTGGTTGATAGGGTCTCTGACTTGTTGGCCTGTTTTATTTGTTTTAATGGTTTTGCCCCGTCCTGTTTAGCACGCATGGCTTAATCCCCGGTGCCTGATTTTCCAGTTCAATTTAGGCTTTGAAATCTCGACCAGGCTCTTCATGGAAATGGATTTTTTTGGGGCAATATTTGTTCCATTTACTCATTGAAATCCTTCGCCCATTTGTCATGGTTCTTGGATTTCTTTTGTTTCTTCTTTTCTGTAGACAAAAGCATCTTATGACAAGGAATGTAAGATCTGCCAGAGGCCGTTTACAGTTTTTAGATGGCGGCCTGGTCGGGATGCAAGATATAAGAAGACTGAGATTTGCCAGACATGTTGCAAGCTGAAGAATGTTTGCCAAGTTTGCCTCTTGGATCTTGAATATGGGCTACCAGTTCAAGTTAGAGACACTGCTTTATCCATTGACTCCAATGATGCCATCCCTAAGAGCGATGTCAACAGGGAGTACTTTGCTGAGGAGCATGATCGTAAGGTAGATATCTCCATTTCATTTTTACTAGACATTTGCATGCATTATGAGCATAACTTCATGCACTGTTTATGACCACTATGATGGAGCTATGTTTCAAAATAACATTTGGCGGGAAAATATTATGCAAAATAGGGCAGAAACTTTCAAAATTCGCCAAATATTGCCCCTCAATCGGTGTTAGAAACGTCAGGTTTGATTTGTACGAAGCTCGGTGTTTGTAACACTAATTTCTCCTGAAAAAATTTCGGAACTCGATGTTTAAAATACTGATTTCTCCTAAGTTTTAAGGATATGAAGACGATGTTGAGACTATTAGTTAAGTAGCTGGGAGTGACGGCATTCTATTTGTGGAACAGCCCTTTATTTTATTTTATTTTTACACGTTTATGGTGTGCTTTAACTGACTAATGCATGGAAACTTATAATGTTTCTTTTCTAGGCCCGTGCTGGTTTGGATTACGAGTCCTCATACGGCAAGGTTCGCCCTAATGATACCATTTTGAAACTTCAACGAACAACCCCCTACTACAAAAGAAACCGTGCACATGTTTGCAGTTTCTATATTAGAGGTGAGTGTACCAGGGGTGCAGAATGTCCTTATCGTCATGAGATGCCAGAAACAGGAGAATTGTCTCAGCAAAACATAAAGGATCGCTATTATGGGTATGCTTTATACATTCCTCAGTTCCTTGTGTGTGTGTATTTGCATAATATATGCCAGTTTGATCTAGTTTCATACCTGAGAAATTCTTGACCTGTTTCCCCTTTAACCTTGAAGGAGACTGTTGGACATGAGCATAAATGGAAGAATTTTGTTGCAGAAAGTAGTTGGCTTAAAGTGTTTGGGATGATTAAATGGGAATATGGGTGCTAAAGTTCTTTCTTGCTTTTGTTGAAATACATCCCATGCCTCAGAACCATGAATGATCTTCATTAATTATCTCATGTCCCATTCACGGCTAGCTGTTTACTATTACATTGGTGACCCATTGTCACATCTTCTAGGCAATCTTGTTAAACACCAGTATAACCTTACTTTGTAGATCCTTTCAGTCAGTTCTACACCATAGCTTCTGTTTTCTGAATTTCACCTGATGTAATCCAGAGTGCTGTTGGTTTCTTCTTATAACTTGTGTGTCCTCATTCTGGATGGCGATAGCATTCTATTTGAGAGTCTCCTTGGATTTTATTCGCATAATTTCCTTTACGGGCATGACCCAACTCTTGTTTAGTTGGACTATTCTTGGCTATCATCAAGTGCCGTGAAACCGCATCCATTCTGCTAACTGTTCTTTGATATCTTCAGAATCAACGATCCAGTGGCTCTGAAGCTACTTAACAAGGCTGGTGAAATGCCTTCATTGGAACCTCCCGAAGATGAGAGCATCCGGACTCTGTACGTTGGTGGCCTTGACACTAGGGTGACAGAGCAGGATCTGCGGGATAATTTTTATGCCCATGGGGAGATTGAATCTGTAAGGATGGTGCTGCAGCGAGCCTGCGCTTTTGTGACATACACAACTAGGGAAGGTGCTGAAAAGGCTGCCGAGGAACTCTCAAATAGGATGGTGATAAAGGGTTTGAGGCTGAAGTTGATGTGGGGTCGACCTCAAGTCCCAAAGCCAGAAGGTGATGGCACGGAGGCTGCCATGCCGCAGGCAGCAGTGGCCCATAGTGGGTTGCTGCCTAGGGCAGTCATATCCCAGCAACAGAACCATATGCAGGATGGAGCCCTGGGTATGAACTACTATAACATGATGCCGCAGCATCAGCCTGATAGAGCATATTATCCTTCCATGGATCCGCAGCGCATGGGTGCAGTGGTTTCTTCCCAAGAAGGGTCTTCCAATGGTCCATCTGGATCAGGTGAGCATAGGGCTGGATCCAGGCAGCAGCAGCCACCCCATTTTCCTTATCCAGGAATGGTTCCGCCCACCGGACAGTACTTTCCCCAGTTTTATCCTCCCTATGGTTATATGCCGCCGCCGCCGCCAGCTCCTCAATATCAACACTACCAGCAGCAACCCAATTCAACGGGTCCTCCACCACCTTCCTCTGCCATTGCTCAACAACATCCGAATCCCGGGCCGCCTGGACCTGTATCTTTGAGCTCTGCTACCCCTGCTGCAGCAGTTGCGTCAACTCCATCATCATCTTCGGAGCCTGCTCCTCCAGCATCTTCTCAGTAGTGATCGAACTATGCTGAACTAAGATTCTTGTAGTGTATTCAACTGGCTAGACTTACGACAGTTGCTTGTGTTAAGGTGGATAATGTTTGCTGCATGCTTTGGTTACGAGAAGTAGTTTTTACTAACAATGGAGAAAAGTGTCTCGTCAGATAACATTTGGGTTGCTCTTTTTTTTTTGTTCTCTCCAGAGGTGACATTGCTGGAAACGACAAAGTATATTTTTTAGTGAAGATATGGGCAAGAAATATGAAGAAACTTGGTGCATTGTGACCCTTAGCCAGAGTTTATTTCTTTTGCGGGAAGATAAGATGTGCCCTGTTAGATAATCTCTTAGAAGTTCTTAAAGGCATACACTTAAGCCCGACTAACAATCTCTGCAAAAGGAGAATGAAAAGTGGAGCCAGAATTCCAGTTCCCTTGTGCCTTCTTGTATGTGTACCACCTCGCTATCAAGAGATAAACTCCCAGGTTGATCACGCTCAAGCCTGCCAAGAGCAAAAAGAAGTACTGCAGATGACCAAAGTTCAAGTTGTCCTGGATCCCACCCAGCTTCCCATTCCTGGTACTGATATCGGTCACCATGGTCACTAGCACAGTACTCAAGTAGTTTCTCAGTGCATTGGTGGTGAGCGAGATTGCCGAAGCCATGCTTCTAGTGGCATCGTTTGCTTGCTCGTTGAAGAACTCGATCTGCCCGATAAATGTAAAAACTTCTGCACAACCGATTATGAAATACGGAGGCGTCTGCCAGAAAATTGACATGGGCACCTGCTTGAGTTCGTAGTAGTTGTGCCCCTTTGACCTTGTTGAGACGGATGATCTCCACCAGGGGCGGAGGATACCATGGCAAATATGGATATGAACAGGCCAATCCCCATCCTCTTCAACCCATTTTTGTGACCAGTGAATTTCCTTGCTATTGGAACAATTACGCAATCAAAGACAGGGACCCAGAAAATGACGCTGAGCGTGTCAGCAACGGACGTAGATGCAGCTGAGGCATCAAATTTTGGATCATCACATTCCCTTGCTGAACAAACGGGGTGCTCATCTAACTGCATACGGTGGCAAAGATTAAGCCGGTAGCCCTTATGGGAAGTAAGCGGATGACAGTCTTCAACTCCTCTACTTGCGTGACTGTGCAAAGTCTCCAAGAATTTACAAGTTCTTTAATTCGATCCTCTGGTGTTTCAACGGCAGCCTTGTCAAAGAAGGGAGTTATTGGTTGACTTACGACGCTACTGCAAGTTAGTTGCATCTGAAAACTTCATTCTATCAGCCGGGTGTTGATCTTTACATTATCTGGTGGAAAGACTTGCTAATCTAAAATTATTAACCACGGAAATCATCTCCACTCCCACTCAGAAAGAAACAGAGTTGTAGTTGTAGGTGTAATGTAGTGTTTGGGTGGGTGAATGAATGAATCCCCAAGTCCCTCCTAAAAGGATCTAAGTTTTCACGAATTATAGAAATTAAATCATATTATTATAAATAAGGAAAACTTTTTATACTATTCATACTAAAACATTATTAAGGATTGTTTTATCATTTATTCTAGCTAATTGCGAGTAACGTGTGCATAATTTCTGTTAACCTGTAAAAGGCGGAAATAGTTAAATGTGGCTAAAGCAACACTCTAAAATAATATTCATTGAATATATGACTGTCTTTTCTCTTTAATTCCGAACATATTTTAATCTGCGACTTCGACACTTACTGTCGAACCTCTAGTAATACAAGGATTTCATTCTCATTCGTAAACCAGCACTGAGAATATGAAGTTTTCTACTCCTTCTCGTACCGTGCGAACACTTTTTGTTTGCGAATTTATTTTCCTTCCTTTAGTGCTCACGGATTACCCATCCGAGCACACGTCCCTCGCAGTCAACTCCTTCCACGAGACATTTCGGGCCTTATTTCGCCCGACTGACCAGCCTTGAAGGCATGTATCGTAAGGACTTTCCAGGGATAAACCTCTTAATTCGATCACCCCTCACTTTTCATCCTTTCTATTCCTAATCGAGGGACCATTTCATTACTACTCATTCTGTTTTCTTGCACGTCATCATATCCCTTCCTTTCGGGAGTAATTCCTTCCAATACGGCCAGCCAAGGCACCCACGAATCCGCTTTGGGCCCATTCTAATATTCACATTCACAATTTACTAACGATCGCACAACCAACTCATGTAATACTTAACAAAGGACAACCCACTTCACGTTTCTATTCTTAAACATTTCCTCTATTTCCTCCACGGAGAACTACACACGCCATCTTAGAAATTAAGATTTGTCGTGGCCTCCACACTAAAAGACACAGCCTCCCTAACACTCCAAAAGGACAAAACATCTTCCCTTAATTTTCCGAGGCAAGGTTGCCTCTCCCCCTTCCGTCGTTCCTCATACCAATTACTCATGCACACCACAATACAATAATATCAAGACAACAAGTATATGACCGTACAAGGTGCACGAAAGGAAGAGGGCGAAGGAACGTACCTTACTCCTTCTTCACAACAAAGCTCCGTATGTTCTCTCCGCCTATGAACGATATCGCTTCGAGACACGTTACCCTTTAAGCTCTTCCTCCGAATCTCCACACAACGACGTGCTTTCTTCGAAGGGTGCTCCACCTTGATCGGACACGGTTTTCTTCCTCCTTCATTTTTTTTTCCTTCAAATCATTTTCGAGGTCCCTTGAGAAGGCAATACCAGAGAGATTTAATTTTAATTCCTCCCACGTGTCATTCGTCTCCCCCAAGTGTCGTTTGTACACATAATGGTGGGTGGGAATCACCTATTTATTTATATTTTGAAGCTTAAGGAAAAAAAAAAGCTTCCCACCTCTTAACAAGAATGATCCAATAGTTGAATTTAAGCCAAAGTTAATTGGTTCAAGAAAAATCAAAGTGGAAATTTTGTTGGCCAAATTCAACTTCTCTTCTCGTCTTGGTCTTAGAACGTTAGAGAGTTACGGGGAGTTTGACCATGTCTTCTCATTCCACTCTTGCATCAAATGAACGCGTGACTCGGGAACCTTATTCTCATTCCGATTGTCTCTCGTACACGTGCGACTCCGAATTGCTCCCGAATTTTGACCCGCACCTTAATGTGTAATTCTACGTTCTTATGCATTTCATATCGCTCCCGTATCAATTCGGAGATGTGCGTTTTTTTAGTAATTGGAACCCATCGTACTCGTGTTGCGTGCGTTTGTGTTCGTAAACGGTTCGATTCTAGTGTAAGTGCTCACTAATAATACATTTCAAAACACTTTGGAAAAATATAAATATATGTCCATTACTATAAGTCAAACTTTCTTTTCTGTTAACTTCTTTTTTTCATATATAAAAATGTCACAACCTATGGTTTGTACCTTTTCTATGGCAAATAGTTGACGACGTGAGGGTGAAGTCCCACGTGACATAACGGAGCCTGTAATATCTTACGTGGTGAAGCCTCGTAATTCAATTTTTGAAAAGAATGAGGTCTTTCAGACATGGAATTTAGTAGATGTTGAAGAAGGAAGAAGCCCCCAGATTCGGAAACCTAATTGGGACCAGAAGAGGAAGGGCGGGCAAAGACAAGAGGAAGGGCATGCGAAGGAAGTGAGGCCAGGAGGAAGGTAGTGAGTCGATTTTGGAGGAAGGAATTGAGGCAACCTAGCGAAGGTTTGAGGCCGCTTCGGGTGGACAAGTTTGCAAGCGGTTAGGAGGTAAAAAGTATGAATACTGGCTCTGCTGTATCGAGCTCAAGTGTGGGTGGACGAGTTTGCAACCATGGAAGGAGGGTCACCCAATATACATCCTGGAGTAAGAGCAATCCTAGTCGGCGATTCTACAGGTGTTCGTGCTGGAAGGTCAGGTGTATTTCCGTGGGTTATTTTTTCTGCCTGCCAAGACTCTCTTGTTGATTTGTCTGATAATTGACAGGTAGATGGTTGTGGGTTTTTCGAGTGGATTGACGATAACTTCCCAAGTAGGCAGAAGGATATAATGAATCAACTTATAGAGTCGAAAAAAGCACTGGAGAAGGATATCGAATTCCTAAAGGGGAAATGTCAAACGAGAGAAGATCTTATAACAAAGTTGGAAGGGAAGGTTGTTAGGTACAAAAAGCTGAAAGAGAAGTCGGAGAAAATGAAGACCCAAATCTTTACTTTGCGACTGGTTGTACTTTGGTTAGCTGTGTTCGTAATTTTTTTTGTTGTTTTCATTGTTTTCATTAGGTAGTGTGGCTGGAATGTACTTGGCTGTTGTAAGTTGTATTTGCGATTGAATGTAGCCTCCAGTAGTTGGCTGTTGTATTTCCCAGCAATATTTGGATGTAGTTGGCTGTTGTAATGTAGCGGAGCAATTAACATTTGGCTGACCAATTTTTCCAGATTTGTACAATTTCCCACATTCTGTAAAGGCCAAAGTTGCCCAAATGCCCAGATTCCCAAATGCCAAAGTTCCCAAATGCCCAGATTCCCAAATGCAAAGTTGCCCAAATTCCCAGATTCCCAAATGCCAAAGTTGCCCAAATGCCCAGATTCCCAAATGCCAAAGTTGCCCAAATGCCCACATTCTGATTAGCCCAGAAATTGTGATTTGCACAGAGTTACATAGATGCACAGATTCCCAAAGTTGCCAAGTTTTCCAAAATTGCACCAGAATTGAACCAACCAGAAGTACTATCATATTGATAAGAGTTTCAAAAGCTTACAACAAGAAGTTTCAAATGTACTAACCAGAAGTAAATACACTACTAACCAGAATTACATCATATTGAACCAACCAGAAGTACAGCACATTACAGCTTTCCAGTTACAACAACAACAACAACTTTCAAGTACCCCTGCCTCTCTGTCTAGCATTTCCCCTGCTCTTCCTCATTGCATTTCCCCTGCCCCTCCGCGGAGCTTCTTTCTGTCTTGACTGTGGAGATACAATGGATTCCTGGCTCCGATTAGCACTTGTATCTTCTGCCATTTTTGTTCGTTGTGCAGGAGTAACTTTGCACGTTCTCTTGTTATGGCCATGTCCTCCATAGTTCTGACAAGTCATGCACATAATCCTCCTGCCTGTAATGCAACAAAGAAGAGTTAACTGAGTTTTTATGTTAAGTTCATTGGTAATATGTAATCCTAGGACGGTACCTGAACCTTCAGATGTTTGTTCATCATTTGGCTGAACTGGAGTTGAAGCTTGCTACGAAGAGGCTTCACCCTCGCAAATAGAACACTTCATACCTACTCCTCTTTTGGACAGGTTTGAAATTCCAGTGGGCTGTGATGAATCCTTTGGTTCCTCCTCCTTAGAAACTCTCCTTTTGTACTTCTTTGGTCGGCCAGGGAGCTTCTTATAAGGCGGTGGTCTTATAACTTCTAAGTTCTCACGCGGCCAGAATTTCACTCCATCTAAAGGCTCTAATACATGACCATATGCTTTCTTATATGACAGAATTTTGACGCTAGGATGCACATAATCTTCTACTGGCCTTTTCATGAAATTGATGCAAGCTATTGCATGGGAGCAAGGCAGAGGATTCAAGTCCCAGAAACGACAGCTACAAGCACGTCTAGTGAAATCTACCAAATACCTATCCTTCTCATTATTAGCCAGAGACACCTCAAACTTCTCTGCTAACGAGTTCACGACATACCTTCCTGCACTTTCCTTGAGTAATTCAACCTCCTTCCTTATGTTTGGGCACAAGCTATCGTGGCTTCGTTTAGCAATCTGCCTCTTGTCACATTGTCGTACCATCAAGAGCCGACGAATTCTCTCAAGCATATCAATAAGAGGCATTCGCCGTGCAGCAACAATATATGAATTGAAGGTCTCACACATATTGTTTGTAATTGTGCCACACTTACTTGATGTGCTGAAAAATGCTTGGCAGAAATGTTGCGGCCCTTTCTTAAGGAAATCATCAGCTGCCTCTATTGAACCAGGTATTCCATCACAACCCTCTCTCATCTCTTTCAAGGCAATGGCATAGTCAATCTCATTAGTACTTTTTGCAATCTTATAAACGCAGCTCTTCAGGAATAACCCTCTGTGCTTCACTTTCTAGTTTTGGTAAATATGCCTTGCACAATTCCTGTGCTCGGCTGCTGGTGCCAGATTAGCAACCGCATTGAGCAGTCCCTGCAATAAAACAATTGAGATGAACAACAATATCATGAATTGATTGACAACAGGAACAACAACGACATACCTTCTGTTGGTCTGATATGAACGTCCACCCTGCTCCACTGCCCACGTCAAGAATCTGGAAAAGCAACTCCAAAAACCAAGTCCAAGAATCTATGTTTTCCCCTTCTACAACAGCCCAAGCTATGGGAAACATTCCTTCATTGCCATCGCGACCAACGGCACTTAAAAGAATCCCACCACACTTATGTTTAATAAAAGTCCCATCAAACCCTATGAAAGGTCTACATCCCTCTAAAAAACCAGATTTCAGAGCATCAAAACAAACAAAGAATCTCTTGAATGTTGTATAAGTCCCGGTTGAGAGAGTCAAGTCACAACTCAGCTTAAATGTAGAAGTCGGATATTTCAATCGCAGCGCATCAAGATATGGCCTCAAATCCTTGAAATGATCATCTATGGTGCCATTAATCAACTTATCAGCTAACCAACTCGCCTTATAAACTTTCATTAATGGCACTTCTAAGTGATGCTTGCCCATTACTTCCTGCTGAATTTCGCAGGCGAATTTCCCCTACAACGAATTGATTGGCCAACCATCTAGTTGTTACTTGATGATTACTCAAACTCCGACTACATTTATGCTCATTCAACACATACCTAACAACAAATATGTTTTCCTTCTTCAGCCAAGACCCAAAACATCTCCACGGATAACCAGTCACACATATGGCCTCCTGTCTATTCTCATTACTTCGTTTCCAACGCAAATTATACCCATTTGCAATAGCATACCGCTGGACAGCATCATGCATTTGCAGAGGATTTTCAAAGCATAAACCAGCCTTCCACTTAATCAATTTTTGATCACAATGAGGGTTATATTAAGTGTATTCACACAACTGTTGCTTCCGTCAATCCCCTATGGTCACACAACAAGAATCATCCCCTATTTCGGCATCTGATTTTTCGTACTCAGACTCCACATCGAGAACATGTATGTCATTTTCATATCAGCTGGGTTATGCTGAGGAACACCCAACTCCTCCTCCTTGTCACTCTCAACCCTCTCACTTCTAACCTCATCCCCGTTATCCGCCTTCTCAATCTTCTTAATAGGATCATCCTCTAATTCTAATTCCTCAGTCTCCTTATTAGGATCTTCTTCTATATCTAACTCCTCAGTATCCTCAGTATCCTCATGCGGGTCTTCTTTGACTTCTAAGTCATCAGCCACACTGTCACCCACTCCATCACAGTATATATCCACTGTTCCACCTTCTGACATTCTTCTATCATTTTCATAACCTCCTTGTCTCCTACAATTTCCCTAACCAATGACAAGCTATGACCGGGATGCCCATACCACATTTTCAACACCCTACTTAACCTAGAATCTTTGGCCAGAGCTACCAAGGTGAAATACCCTAAAAGGTCGGCATCCACCCTGCCAAACTTAACTATCGAGCCTCCTGTATATGAGCACAGGCCAGACAAGCACATCCTACCCCCAATATGCATATTCAGATTGAGCCGCTTCATTGTATCTGTTAGTTAAGCCAAACAACACCACAATTACCTACTTAATAACCTACCTAATCACGACAGCGAACAGTGGAGCCAACAAGAGTTTGCCAACATACCTAGTCTTCTTTCAGTCACACACACAGGGTCGCCTTCTTCAGTCACACACAGGTCGCCTTCTTTCAGTAACACACAGGGTTCTCTTCGCCCTTCGCCTTCGTCTTCGTGAGTCACACGGAGGGTCGTCTTCGCCCTTCACCTTCGTTTTCTTTAGTCACACAGAGGGTGGTCTACCGTCTTCGCCTTCGCCTTCTTCAGCCTTCACAGGGTCGCCTTCTTTCAGACACACACAGGGTCGTCTTCCGACTTCGCCTTCATACCGTTCGTCTTCGGCTAAGCCTTCTCTGATTTCCTCAATGTGGAGCAATTAGGAGATCGATCTTTTCCACATCTGAATTACGAGGCTTCACCGCGTAGGATATTACAGGCTCCGTTATGTCCACGTGAGACTTCTCCCTCACGTCGTCAACAATTTGCCATAAAAAAGGTAGAAACTATAGGTTGTGACATTTTTGAATATAAAAAAAAGAAGTTGACAGAAAAAAAAAAGTTTGACTATAGTTATGGACATATACGTATATTTTGCCAAACACTTTTAAAGATTGCATTTTTTTACTTATCCATATTTACAAAATTTCGGTTCATTACACATCCCGCTCAGATCGATCTCTCCACCCACTTCATTCTTTGTAACTTTCAGCACCAGTTGAATGTTTTATACATGTCTTTTGAAATAACGACTCATTTGGGTCAGTCTTTTGTTCCCTGTCAAGTCCTATCTGCGATTATTCCCCCCCCCCCCCCCCCTCCCTCTCTCCAGACTTCATCATGCCTACGCCATGCCCCCTTCAGGATGAAGTCAAGCTCATCGTGGACGATGGGGGAGCTCGACCACTTGGTATTATGCATAAAAGAATTGAGTACTATCACTCCTTCATTTCGTCACGGCTTCATGATCTACCGAGCAACCACGCTCTCCACATGATAATCCAAGGTTATGGTCCTCGGAGGTGCCCCCCCCTTGTCATCAACTGTTCTGCGTGCCGCATCTGCTCGACCGATTCTGATATTTCTACCTTCATGTAATCTTCCGACCCATGTAAAACGGAGAGGCCTATTGTGATTGAACATTCGACTTCTAGAAATCCTTCATTGATTTTCTTCATTTACTTCCTGTGAAAGATGAACTAATCACATTAACATGGAATATGCTCTGAAATACAAACAGGCAACGGGTTAACGAGAGATATAGTGAAATGCAAAGGACAAAAGAAAGTACCTCGTCTCGCTCGGAGGGTGTGTGATCCGACGCAGACTGGACTGAGTAATTTTCATCTTCTGAAGCTGTTGATTCTGATGTATTTTCGTTTGATGGATCCTCAAATCTGGATTTCCTAACTTCTACATCATTATCACATGAGCTCTCGGGGCTCGGCGCGCCCTTGAGCTGCTTCAGTAGATGGAATTCTTCTCTGTCCAATTCAATGAGGGAAATATATGAGCCGAAAGGATAGCTCATATTGTTGCTGTTGTGGCAGTTGTTCTCTTTAGATGGTTCCTCATCCTCGCCCCCGTCAGGTAAGTCCAGCGTTATAATATCATTGCGCTTAGACAGGGCTCCCCATATTTCCTCGTCAGTAAAGCCTGCCCGCCTGTCCTTGTCATCATCATGGGTCGAGGACTCGGCATCATCGGGCGTGTAATCCGCGAGATTTCTTGGAGTGCTGCCTCCGGATATCTCTACTTGCATGTCTGAAGCGATTGAAAAAGTTGACGTATGGCCACTTCTACCATCTGTGTGTTCTCTGGCCTGACTAACATTTTCATACGATAATATGTTTGCCAGGCGAGGTGAAATCCCCTGGAATGAAAAATCGAGGTCATTAGATGTTTCGGTGGCCTCTTTCTGATCTTCGGACGTGGAAGATACACTTTCTGTTATGGTGTCCTCTTCTGCTGAAGCATCTTCCTGACGTTGCTTAATCACCTGCTCATCGGGCAAGTCTTCGAGATTGTCATGAATTGAGTTCGTTGTACCTTCATTTTGCAGCCTGTTAGGATCTTTCCCTTTGGAAAGCCTGTGTTCTACCAGCCAATCATTTTGATCGTTGTCTGATAAATGAAGTTTACAATTTCTCGTGAGTACAAAAGATCCGACAAACACAGCAATCGACGGATTTTGAAAGGGAGAGGGTAACAAAATACCTGATTTCTGTCTGAATCTAGAGTGCCGAGGTTCCCTGGCATTCCACTTCTCCATAACTGAAAACCATGGGGCGTTCTCGTGTCCTGAATCTTTGTCGAATCCTGGCATGAATGAGGATCCATAAAAGAAACTCCCGTGCCTGCTGAGGATATCCCTGGGATGGGGTTCTAGAATTTCGTCCCCAAAGCTATCCACAGTGAGATTAGGCTTCTCCTCGTTTGAGTCGTAAGGTAGGTCAAATGGATTCCGTTCAGGCGAGAACACTGAAGGAGCCGAACCAGGTAAGTGGGAGTCTAGAAAGACGCCTGCAAGATGATGCGGCACCAAAGGGTTCTTTGAGGTATTAACAGGCGAAATGGGGCCCATGCGAAGGTCTAGGAATTTTTCAAAATGTTTCATGCTCATCGATTTCTTCGCCATCCTCTTCGCGATTAGATTCTCGAGCCTCTTGTTTCTTTCTATCTCAGATAAGCCAAGATCCGCCAGATTCTGCTGATCATCATCCGTCCATTCAACTGCTTGTCTCCTGTCATCTTCTTCAGAACCAACATCCGCCTCGGAATGACTCCGGCTGCCTTCTCTGCTGTGATTTGGCTCCCCTGTTTCTGGTGCGAAATCAGGGATCAACTCATTGCCATTTAAATTTTCGGCATCTTTTCCTGCAGCCAATTTCTCTGAACTCGAGCTCTCTCCTTGTTGAGCAATGATACTGCTATCTAGCATCATTTCACCATCTTTCCGGCCAAGTTTCTCATTTCGATCAATCGAATCATCTGCGTCCAAGTGCCAGGAAGAGAGCTCCAGTTTCATCTCCCTATCACCGAGAAGATCTTGGACTTTCCCCATTCCAAGCATTGGGGAGGACAACAGATTTATCTCAGATTCATCCAGAGTTTCCAGGTCTTCGATTCTTATTTTGAAGTTGCGACGCTTGCTCATTTGTGAGGATATCTTTGGCTTCTGATACGTTCGGCCAATGGAACCACCGTCGGCAGAGTCGGACTTCAGTGGAGGGAATTCACGGTTCTTCGAGGCACGCTTATTAGCCTCGCCTGCATCACGTGGTTCGGTATTTGCAATGGCTTTGATTATAAACGCAACCCCATAGAAAATGGTGATGGAGTAAGTCAAGAACTTGAAGCCAAAGGGGCAAACGAGATACAGCGCTAGGAAGAACGCCGTCGTCCCCGAGCAGTTAGGGTGAAGCTGCACGAATCGGCAGCTGTTTCGAACAATTTCCTTGACAGAGGAGAGGGCATCCTTTACATTCTTCATCAGCTTGCGGTCCCAACAGGGGAACTCAATACGTCGCTTCGATTGTGGAGGAACCGGCCTTTTCATCCAATCCAGGAGGAAGGAGAGGAGGTCGAAACAGAGGGAAAAGGTTGAAACTCCAGTAAACTGGTGGGAACATTTTTTTGGTTCCCAGAATCAGTTTTTGAGGATTTCCAATTTTGGGTTGTGAATAAATTGAGAGATCCTTCTTTGTAGGGGGGTCCTTTCTCTGGACACCCACCCTTTCACAGAATGGCCGGCCTGTCAGGAAATAGAAATTTGCCTTTTGGTTTTTCTGTTCCTCTGCTTGAATTATTCCCTCCGTCGTACTTTTTGGGTCTCTCCCAAAATTTAATGAAAGATAACAAAAAGAAATCCGTTTTCCAATTTGAGCAAATTTTTTTTCTAACTAAACAGATTTCGAAGTATTATCTTTTTTAATTTTGTCGGTATAATACGGTGCGGCTGGTGATATTCGAACGTGAAATATTTCGGGTGAATCATTGTACCTTACCATTAGATTTACTTTCTGTAACATTTGATCGGATGGATGCAAAAAGTGTAACGGTCCTAAAGCCATGTTATATCATTGCATGTGCAGGCCATTTTAGCCCAAAGGATACCGTCTTTGGTTCAAACATTGGTTCCCTGAAAGAGATGCCTTTACCAGGACGACTTTGAACGTGTAGGGGCAGGGCCCTTCCGCTGCAGTGACGTGGAGCACCGTCGGTGGCCTTCCATGCATCTGAGGGCAAATGAATGGAGATCTACGTCAGTGTTTTTTCGCGGGGTTGTGATGGAATAGGCATTTCCTCGCGGCGGCGGCGGAAAATCCAGTGCGTCAGGCATAACATGGGCAATCCCTGTGCCTTAAGCTTCTGCAACGTGACGGTGGTTACCGATAGACCATCCTCACTCAACAATCTCTCATGCCACAGCCCTTGGTCTGTACGATTTTGATTGATGCCTTTAAAGACAAATGCTAACAGCTGTCCGCCCGCCCTCCCCTTCGAAGGGCCGTTCTCTTCCGAATCGACTGAACGATCGGAATACTGTGGAACGATATGCCCATTACCCTTATGCCCACCACGGACTGCGCCGTACACGTGGAGAGTAGTGGGTATGATCTGATACCACTTGTTACGGGATTTCCTGAGAGAGCCCAACCAAGGTTGAGAGTGCCCATTGACCCTTTTGTAGCAGACATCGGGTTCAAATGGAGGAATGAAGAAGCAAATGATCCAACATGAGGGACACAATGCTGCCTGGGGCGCTTGCGGGAGGAAGGGTTGCTGCTATGGATATGGCTGCTTCAGAGTGCCTCAGCCTGCCCACGTCGCGATTTCGGGCCGTCCTGCGATGAGAGTGTGGGGAACCTGAGAGAGAGGACTTAAGCCGCTCTCATCTGCCTGGTATGCGTGAGTTGGATACAACCAGCAGGACCACCACCCTCCTCTGCCACCATTCCTAAACCATCAAAACAACCGTCTCCAGAATCCCCCAGGAGTTAAGCCGTTGAGGATTGCATCAGTTACATTAACTCTTCCACGGCCTCTTCCACGTCCTCTTCTTCAATTGCTCCATCTAGGTCGCCTCCCCCTAAAACCTCCGTCCCTTACCAAACACTTCCGCGGCTGATTAGTGAATCGTCTGCCACTGCTGCGGTTACCATGACCTTTCCCCCGCCTCATTTCTCTCCCACTTCTACTACTCAGAACAAGTCTATCTCAAGTACTCCTTCGACATAGTAATCTCCGCACGTTTTTTTTTTTTGGGCAGTGGCAGCTTCTAAAGAAGATGACAATTCTCCAATTTCCCTCTCTTTGTTACTTTCTCTCTTCCCCCAGTTCCGATAGCATTCCCATTGTATGAAATGTCCTGACTCGACAAAATCCGAGATTTCAAGTTCCAGGAAACTCAAAGAACCGTTTCCACACTCCCATGGTGAGGGGTGTGCAGAGAATCGTTAAAACACACGAGATGGATCGGATCCTACTTGGTAATTCGTCGAAAGCCATCTCCACGTGAAATAGAATGAGATTGAATTCACAAGAGTAAATTTGAATAGATTGAAGAACCATCGAATCGAGGCGAGGGAGGGAGGGAAGAGTGGAAGATTGATCAATTCTTGGCGAAGAGTCCGCCGAAACCGCCGATCTTCTTCTTTGGAGGGACGGAGACAGAGCTTTTGCCGACAGTGCCGGACTTCACCTCGACCTTCTAGAGGATGGGGTCAGTCTCCAGGAGCTGGTCCTTCTCCAGCCCACCAAGGATCCAGTCCATGAGGCTCTTCTCCTGTTTGCCTCCGGGGGATTCTTTCACGGCGGTGGCCGCGTGGTGGTTTTCACGGGCGCAATGGAAGCTTGTTTCGAAAAATACTATCCGAAATATAACTCGGATATTTGCGATACGTGTAAATCGAGTTGTAAAATGGGTTTAATAACTCGTACTTTGTCGTTCGGAAACAACGAACGTTGCGGACAAGACCGTCTTCGAGAGTCCCAACCGTGACTCCTCTAGAAGTATCCACGCACACAAGACACGGGCACGACGATCTCCAATTGATGCTAGCTCTTGGAGATCTCGTAACTCTCGAAAGCTTTTCTACGGAAGGAACTAAGGTAATATTCTCCGACCGAATTTCTCTCCTTTTCTTATCTTCTCTGTGCAATCCGAATGCTTCAATTTATAAGGTAAGATTTCCTATCCTATAGGGTACCGTCATCTACAATTTATTAATTGAAAACGTAGCAAAGCTACGAATGTAGCATGGATGACTAATGTCTCATTAATATAATATAATAATATAATAATAATATCATTATAAACTTTGTTCGTAAATTAGACACATTCTACCAATTTAAATCCAACACTAGGATTTTGTGATTCCGATATTTCAGAATAAATTTGTAGTCCAACAAATTCTAATTCTGAAAATTTATAATTCTAATATCCATTAGAATTAAATAATCAATGTCCATGTCTACGTCCTTTGGCGTGCGACCCTCTAGGTTCTATATACGAAGGCAATGTACATCCATTGACAGACTGAGGTAACCATCTAACATCAGTTTTTAGTCACCAAACATAATAGAATATTGGTCATGAACCAAAACCGCTATGAACCGATTTCTGTGTAATTCAATCTCTTCATCTCACCGACATCCTGATTAATTCAGTGCATTACGTGTCATCACTGAATTAATCATTTTACTTGATTTCTGAGATATAATAGATCTTAACTTGAATGATAAACATTCCTCCACGGCCGTGTATTTAAAATCACTAATATCTCAATCAAGAGGCCAGGATGTCAACTCTCTAATCCAAGAGAGCGGTGAATCCTATATTGACTCAACACTATCCTCTCTACGCTTCGCTGCATACCCAATAACCGTATTACTCACAATCCGATTAAAGACTGCTTTTAACGGCATCAAAGTGGACAACGGCACGCATAAAATAAATGAAGGTCTCAACTCAAGAGATCAGTTACACTCGTTCAACAAGAGAAGTGACCAATGACGCTTAATATGTGGTATTCTCTACAAACAGGTCGTGTCCAGTGTACCCTAAACTTGGGCATCCCCAAGTATAACTTGAACATCCATCCATTGGTCTAACTCGACGTAAGTTATACTCGGCGTTGATCTAGATGCTTATCTCCCCTCTAAACATCTATCCGATCAAGGACAATTTTAGATTGACATAATAGTATAAATCTATGGGACTTTACCGTATATTAATTACGAGCAGAAAAGTAATTAATAAATAATAAATACTTGCATTTATTAACAACTATTCACATATATTATAAAGTGTCTTGGCATATATGTACACATACTAACACCGTGAACACTCTCCCGGACAAAGGGACGAACGCGATGCCCGCAAGAGATGCCATGGGTTTCTGTCGTTCGGGTATGGAATATGGTGGCAATGAGCGTAAGCGCAGTGAGCACAAGCCAAATCCCTTCCGACAAAGAGTGTCTTATCCTCTGCCTATTCCCCTCATCTCATTGAGCGAGACGTGGAAGCCCCTTAGAGACACTGCCCCCCTTACCCAGGGGAGTCAGGACGTGGCTCCACAAGTAATGTATTGACATCTTATATAAAGATATGGGTATTTAACTATCAGCATGCTTATGTCTTCGGAGTGCATTCGAGAGGACATCCAACGTCTTGAAGAAGAGATTCCCAATTATTGCAAGCCGGGCAGAGCACAATTTTATGTTGTGGTCCGATCCAGATGAAAGCTTAATTGTTCAGGATCAACAACAGTAGATGGGACAATATATATCAAGAGACGAGCACATATTTGATAGAGTAAATTTTAGTGTACCAATGGAAGGAGTGATGAAACGCCTTACGTGATAGAATTTGCGGGAATGATGTGGGAAGACTGTAATTATAACATGCATGTTTGATTTCATCCTTTTTATTTTTTCTTTAACTTCACGTGCATTGCCTTTTAGTGTAACGGGTCTATTTCTTTATAACATTCTCGGTTAAAAAAGTACATTCTAAAAAGATACGTGATTAATGTGATTGAAATTTCGTCCGTACATATTTGTTGTGCCTTCGAAAAAAATTACGAAATATGATTTTAGTTTCAAAAGTTCATGTCGCCTTTAAGTCGTGATTTCAAATTGCGACTTTCATTTAAAAAAAAAAGTTACAAATCGGCGACTTAAGCAAAATTTGTGTAAGTTGTGGTTTTAAATGACGACTTTTAGGTTATTTGAAAAAATATCGTCGAGTGTGAGGTCTCCCTAGTATCTATGAAACCTTAACTTCGACAATTATGCATATTTAGCAAAAATTTGCAAGTGAGTAGCCTCCTTGGTGTCCTATGTAACACCATTTCGTGAAACATTGCATGGCAACTCCAGTGAGCATCTCGGTGCTGACATTAGGATGATCCTTGTCTTTAAAATCTTCTGGTTGTTCCACGCGGAGATGTTGCGGGTTTCCCACGTCTAGCATGTTGATGACGAAAATCGGACGAATGCGTCGATATGGGCGAAGTCATAAATCGAGACTTAGACAAATTTTGTTAAAATCGATGTTTCAAATTATGACTTAATTGCGATATTTAGAGAGTGTTTGAAACCGTATTTCACAATTTTTGGGTAATAAATGTAAAACGTAGAAAGTTTAGGGTTTAGGGTTTAGAAAGCTTGGAATAGTCAATAATATTGAATGCATAAAAAGACCAAATGCAATTTCATCTCATTTCTATTTCTATGTACAGGTAATAATGGAGACACCAGGAAAAAGGAAAACAAAGATGAAACAAATGCCTAGAAACAAGTACAAATGAATAGTAGGAAGAACGAAATGAAAAGGGAGAGGTGCATAAAAGTATAGAGAACAAAGAAAGAAATGCATATAAAAAGGAAGATAATTTTTCGGAAGCGGCTAATGTGCCGTGAACGGCATCTTACGTGAGGTGTACTAATTTCGACCCCGATTTAGTACAATGTACTAACTCGGTTAGTACATTTCGAAATTACTAATGATGTACTAACATTGTAGTTAATACAGTGTACTAAGTGGTACTGTTCTTGTACTAGTAATGATTAGTACAGTGTACTAATGAGAACTGTCCTCGTACTAATAATGTACAAGTGTACTAGTTGGTACGAAACAGGAACAGTAATCGTTAGTACATTGTACATATGTACACTGTACTAGTGTACTAGTTGGTACGAAACATGAACAGTAATAGTTAGTACAATGTACATATGTACACTGTACTAGTGTACTAGTTGGTACGAAACAGGAACAGTGACGGTTAGTACACTGTACATATGTACAGTGTACTAGTGTACTAGTTGGTACGAAACAGGAACAGTGACAGTTAGTACACTGTACATATGTACAGTGTACAGTGTACTAGTGTACTAGTTGGTACGAAACAGGAACAATAATCGTTAGTACAGTGTACATATGTACAGTGTACTAGTGTACTAGTTGGTACGAAACAGGAACAGTAATCATAAGTACAGTGTACTAGTGTACTAGTTGGTACAAAACAGGAACAGTAATCGTTAGTACAGTGTACATATGTACAGTGTACTAGTGTACTAGTTGGTACGAAACAGGAACAGTAATCGTTAGTACAGTGTACATATATACAGTGTACTAGTGTACTAGTTAGTACGAAGCAGTAACAGTAACAGTTAGTATATTGTACATATGTACAGTGTACAAGTGTACTAATTGGTACGAAGAAGGAACAGTAATCGTTAGTACAGTGTACATATGTACACTGTACGGGTGTACTATTGGAAAACAGTTATTTATTGTACGATGTACTAACTACAGTATTAGTACATTACTAGTAAATGTGAAATGTACTAAACAGGTACTGTTTACTCCTTCCGTGCCTCATTCCGAACCTGCCATGATAGTGATATTATCAATTTGCCCCTAACGACGGCTTCCAATAATAAATCCATTTTTCTTCTCCTTTCACGGCCACACAGCATCATCTCCTTTCGGCTGGTATGTTGGCGGATCACAACGAGATTATGATAGAAGGTCTTCACCCGGGAAGTTAATGCCATCAGTCAGAGCGGTTGACGTCCCCCCATGTTCTTTGGATGTGGTTGGTGGGGAATATTAAAGTTTAAACTCCTTGGTAACCTCACAAGCATTCCGAGGTGAACCTGCAGGCGCCTGATCCTGTGGCCGGGCAATATTGGCTTGGGGTTTTCCAGATATGGCATCCGACGACGATACGGCGGAGTTTTTGATGATCATTTCGGGTATGACAGAGGAAAAGCTTATGGAGTCGACATTCCATTCCGCAGCGGAGGTGGAACAACTTTTTAGGATGTACGGGTTAGTTCACGGATTTTCTACTCGGAAAAGGGACATAAGACGTAGGCGAGACGGGGAGTCTGTAATGCATAGTTGGGTTTGCTCGCGCGAGGGCCTTCCGAGACGTAGGTCCATCACGAATCTGCCATCGCGGGTTAGGGCGTCGACGAGGACGGGATGCCCATGTGGAGTTAGAACCACTATAGATTGTAATGGCCGATGGAGCATCGTGGCAGCGAATTTGAAGCACAATCATGAGTTGGTGCCTGGGCCTCTGTCATGTTTCATGCGCGAGCGTCGATCCGTGACGGACGAGGACATGGCTGTCGTTTAGCGTGGGCTTCAGGCAGTGCGAAATCATGCGGCTGCTGGTTTACGCTTCTGGAGGGCACGATCGCGTGGGCTTCTTGCTTAAAGACCTGAACAATCGTAAGCTAAGGGATGAAGGGGCTGACAATTGCAAAAGGTTTGAAACGGGATATGCTTACCTACTGTCCAGACAGGGGTGCGATGAAGGCATGTCATTAGTGACATCCGTGGAGGCCGGCGAAATCGTTCGTATGTACTGGTCGGACTTGAAATCAAAGCTGGATTACGGAACATTCGGCGACGTCGTCGCTTTCGATTCGACCTTCAAGATAAACTCTTATGGGATGCAGATGGTCGTCCTTGTCGGCGTGAACCACCATCATCAGACTATTGTCTTCGGGGCGGCACTAATGCTATCGGAGACGGTGGAGGATTACAGGTGGCTGTTACGTACTCATTCCGAGGTGATGGGATCCAAGGTACCGATCAGTGTTGTCACCGACGCAGATAGAGCGATGATCGCGGCGGTGCGAGAAACTTGGCCAACGGCAAGGCATCGTCTCTGCCTTTGGCATATGAGCCGGAATATTGTCCGTCGGGTGCACGATCTTGCGCTGCGTCGAACGATCTGTTCCTTCATGTACAACTCAAATTTCAGCGACGATGTCGAGCAAGAGTGGGACGAGATGTTGAAGGACACTGGCTCGGTGAACCGTAGATGGCTAAATCAGATGTACGAATGCAGACAAATGTGGTGGTTGACCTATTGCCAAGGTCATTTTTGGGCCGAGCTGCGTAGCACCCAGCGTTGCGAGCGGATGCACGCCTTCATGAAGGGATACCTGAAGACCACGCACAAGGTGCATGAATTCTTGCATCACTACGAACGAGCAGTGACAGATTTACGACATAAGGAAAGCATGGAGGATTACAATTCGGCCGTAAAAGCGTATGAGTTGCGAACTATGCTGCATAGCCTCGAGGCTCACGCGAGTCGGATCTACACCCTTACATCGTTCCGGAAGGTGCAGTTGCAGATTCAACGGGAAGCACTGTTTTTCGTTGAGGGAACTATCGATGGAAATGTCAACCGAGTTTTTCGATTACGATGTTACGACAACGACATTTCTGGTGCTGAGGTGTTTTCATCAAAACATCGTCATGCGTTGAGCTGCAGCTGTCTTCACTTCGAGACATACGGACTTCCTTGCGCACATTTATTTCACATTATGAAGGTCGAGGGCATGAAGTGCATCCCACCGGGGCTCGTGCTTCACCGTTGGACCAAGGGAGCTCGATCATCGCATGGGGCCGCGACCGATGGCTCGGCTTACAGCCTCAATTCCGCAGAGTTCCGACAAGGAATTCTAACGACGGCTTGTCGCCGTTTATGTTATCTTGGATGCAAGACTGGTGCCACTTATGCACACGTACGGAAATCCATACAAAACTTGACCGTCGCATTAGAACGCAGTGCTTTGAGTGATGGGTCTGCGTTGCCAGCCCCTCACGACAACGGAAAAAGCAAGGGACTGCTTGCTGTGGAAGAAACTTTGCCGTCAACGTCAAGGTATTACAATTGTGGAATGCGCGACGGTCATAACGTTCTGTTCAATACAATTTCGGATATGACTGAAAAAGGAAAGAACGTGGAGACGTTCAGCAAGGAATTATCAGTGGTAGGCCAGTTGCAAATGTAATTGTATTCAGCGTTGAGTCCTCCGTAAATCCACAGATTGCAAAATGTCATTTTGTAACGGGACATTTTACCGTCTGTGGGGTTACTTTCAGCAGTAAGACGCCAAAAAAAGAAATTACTATCAAAAAACTTTTCGAATGGGCATTCACCTGACGGGCCTTCTAACATCACGAGTTGCCTTCGCCGAATGCGCCCTCTTTAGGGCTTCCCCCTTAACTTTCCCAAGCAACGACTTCTTCAGTGTATTCCCTTGCCATTTCATTAGACTGACCGTCAGGCGAATCCGATCCAATGGGCTTACACGCTGCAAACGAAATAAGCATCACATATCCACGTACGCATGTTGTAAGGTTGTTATCGAACAAGGCAATCGAGAAGCTGGGACGACCCACCACGTCTGCAAGGCCGTGTGATGGGTCATGCATGGACATGAACTTCATAACATAGATTCCGCAATCCGCACTGTGCGACGGGCATAAGTGTGAAACAGTTATTACATTACAGACAAAGCCTTTATGACATTTAATGATTCAGGTAAATGGTACTTACTCGTTGCCCAGCTGGAATTGTTGTGGTACGCCTACCAGGCACCGAATAGGCCATGAAGTGAAGTCCGGTACTATGCCTGCTACTGAATGCTTGGTATTCTCCTCCATAATTATCCGTAGAAGAGTTAGCACTCGCAAGTGGAGGTCCATCCTGCCGTGTATGTTGGATGATCCCTTATTCGCGGTGTCCAGCAGGAGTACTTCACTGGTGCTGAAGTTGACAACCTGGAGTGTCCAGTGGGACTCGGACACGCATACGGGTATGTATATCTGTCAGGTTTTCAAAAGGCAAAATAATGAAGAACAACAGCAAGGTTTTATAAGTTCACACAATACATGTAGTGCAAGTTACCAGTTTGACGCATTCATTGGGTTCGATGCAAGCCTTGAACGATTTTAGCAGATTTCTCCGTGCGACTGTGTCAACGACGGGCATCTTCGACGCGCTATAATTACGCGATGCGAGGTTCTGTCCAACGACGGTATTGTGAAATTAATGAAATGCTATTTTTATATTCGAGATTGTGACGTATTATTTTTTAGGTGGAGTCTGTTTAAGGGTGTAGGCAATACCCCAAGCCAACTTGGGATGTACCACCTCGTTCGCCCTTCTACTGGTTCGGCACTACTCAACATCATCCCGTGGTAGTCGATGATCTGCAATACAATACAGATCGTCGACGATTGATCAGGCACGGTGTAATGACAACCACTTCACCTAACCTGACCAACATTCTTACGTCATTCTGTATCCACCTAAGTGGTTTCAGAGACAGCATTCCATGCCTTGCAATGCTTACGGACTGCCCCAAACATAGCAGCTCGCTGCAATAACACAAAAACCAAGCACGTAACAGATAAAACACTAGAAGTTAAATAACTATGTCCAGTGGATATTCTCCATCTCAGTACATCCACCGTGAAAAGAAACAATAAAGAACAAGGAAATCCCACCTAGGATCAAGTAGATCACTCCAAGCATAGGACAATAAACTCCAGTCGGTTGCTTTAAAAGATTTCAACTCCCCTACATCGACATCTTCCGGAATGAGTTTGTCCATGTCCTATAAAGTAACATAGGACAAGGAAAGTATGTTTCATCAAAGACTACAGACTACACCAGGGTACAGCGACCTCCACAAATGCACTCATGGGTGTTATCTTATACCTCTAGTATGTTATCACACTTCCTTTTCGACCGCCGTGGGCCTGCCTTGTCAACCACAAACGGTGAGGTGGCGTATGCGGATGGCTTCCTACAGGCCGCACGCCGGGTCTGAACCCTTTGCATTTTCTTCACCGGGTTGGTTGAAGAAATGCTCTCCTAAGACACGCATTTGGCAGTTCAACGTCAGCAAACGAAACGCTTGCATAGACGTATCAACTACTACTCACGTCGAGAAAAGTAAAATGTTGTGAAATCTGACCTTGTGACCAGATTCGGGCTGCGCCGCTTCCGGTGGTGCGGGTGTGTCGCCTGTCCTATCTTCGGTTGGGTCCGGTTCTCCTGCGATAAGCCTACTCAAGCCCTCCACTTCCCGGGGGTCTAGCGGTTCCTCCGCGTCTTCGTCAGTTGCGCGACCTTCAGTCTGCGGTGCACCGAGCAGTTGCGTCATTTTTGTGAGCGCCTCATTCAGCCTTCTTTCTAGTGGTTCTGACCCCTCCTTCTCCTCCGGTGAATGCCGGTCCGCTATATCAGCTTCGCGGTGCGAATCATCAAACCCTTCCGACTGCAGCATCAAGCCAACTTCAACGACCACCTTCTTCTTATGTGGGTGCGATGGTCCTTCCATTGGTGCCTCCACCTGATCAGTGTCATCGAGTCTAACGACTCCTTTACCCTCCAACTGAGACGCGGTACTGTCGTCGTCACCATCCGCAGCTGTCGGTCGTGCTTTCGTCCAGACTGCCAAGTCTCGAAGTTGGTCCCGAACTTCCCGCACCTCAGTAAGCAATGTCTGCAATTGCCATTTCAGGTCGAGCATCCCGTCCTCCACGCGTGAAACACGTTCAGCAAGTGCCTGTAACCACTACAAGTATATAACCATCGCTGTGCATTGGACGCATCAATGATGTGCCGTTCGTTTACCTTGAGGTGGCACTTGCAATGCTTACGTTCCTCTTTCTCGTCCGGTAAGATACAGGCCTCAGCATTAGGCGCCTCCACAGCAGTCTGTAAGTTATCAGGTGTGCAGTGAAGATCAATTCATCCGAGCTCTATATGAGGAATGGAAAGTCGAAGCGAACATATCATACCTTCTCAACGTACGTGTCATCCGACATTCTGAAACATGCATGCAGTCTGGCGTCATCCCAATCGGCACAGAATGGGGCCCTTCTACCAGACATTGCAAGCGGTGATCCATGCTTCGATACCTTGCACGCATAAAATAACTGCACCGACGCCGATACAGATCATCGAGACATAACTCAAAGTCCAACTAAGTACACAACAATATTCAGCACAGAAGCAGCTTCACTCACGGTAAGCAGGTGCACGCATCCGCCTATGTAACGCGCCGCCCTTTTCCCTTGGAATGTCCTCACACTTTCGCACAACGTGTCTAACACGTGGGTCGCCCAATCGAAGGTTATGATCGAACCTGTATCACTCGTTGCCAGTAGATATCCCCTTGGGATGTCAAAGGCTGTGCCCGGGCAAAGGTAGCATCCTAGGATGAATAGTACTAACTCCGCTTTGAACAATTCGTCCGTGTCCTGCCTGTCGCGTAACTTATCCTCCACAGACTTCATGGAAATTCTTCCGAGTTTTATGTGCTCGCGTAGCTCAGGGTGAACATTCTCCAGAGACCCTTTCATCGGCACGGGAAGTCCGGTGCAACGGACCCCCAATATCGCTTCAACATCGGCTGGTCTGAACTTGTGCTCCACGTCGTCGATGGCCATGACACGCCTCGAAGAGTCGAAAGTTCTCAAGCATTGTCGCAGCGCTCGGTGGTTCATGTTCCTACTTGCCAAGTGAAGCAGCCCCTCGAAGCCCATCTCCGTGACAACTGCCTTCCGCTGTTCGTCGAATGAATTAAACAAAGCCCACAACTTCTTCGGGCTACAGCGGGTGAAAATGTATTCCTAACACAATACCGGACGGGGTTATCAAAAAACATTAAGGCTACTCTAACACTCGGGTTTGCTGAGAACGGGACCTCACCTTATCCTGGGGAGGTGATGACTTCGGACGTTTACTAGCTGACTGAGGCGTCGCATCGCCTCCGAAGTCTTCATTATCGAAATCCTCGCGAATCTCTGGGTCCTCCATTTCCATCATTGACATACCCAAACCAGCAAAGGGGATCAATCGTTGCGCAGTCACGACGCACCAGCCTACTACACAACCAAAGCCGAGACACCGAAATCGGACTGGCGCAATCCCTACCCACAACCAAAGCCCAGACACCCAAGCCGTAACCCCCGGCACAACGGGACCAGACAACCCCGACCGAAAACCCGTGCGACCCCCCACCACAAACCCATACAACATCTCAAGAAACGGGTCGCATAAATCCTAAATCACAAACCCACAAACCCTAATGGTACTAACCCTAAACCCATCCCGCTAAACCCATTACAATCCCATTCCCTCCCCCGTATACCCACCAACTTACCTTTCAGTCGACGCAGGGTTCCGGGAGCATGAAAGCGCAGACCGGATTCGACCTCGAGACTTTGAAGAATCGATCTTTGGGGAGTTGTATCTGCGAGATTGTGACGAGGCTTCGTGGGGAAGTCACCAAGACAACAGGCGGATGGGTATGTCCAAAATGGTAAATTCACGCCCAGCATTAGGTTTGGTTTCTGGTTCGGTTCTATTAGTACTGAACTACCAAATGAACCGGTTACCATTAGTACGTACCGACAATTTTCGTAAGTACTAATTACTAATGGTGTACCCACGACAGTGTTAGTACATGTTACTGTTCCTGCTTCGTACCAACTAGTACACTAGTACACTGTACTAACGATTACTGTTCCTGTTTCGTACCAACTAGTACACTAGTACAGTGTACATATGTACAATGTACTAACGATTACTGTTCCTGTTTCGTACCAACTAGTACACTAGTACACTGTACATATGTACACTGTACTAACGATTACTGTTCCTGTTTCGTACCAACTAGTACACTAGTACACTGTACATATGTACACTGTACTAACGATTACTGTTCCTGTTTCGTACCAACTAGTACACTAGTACACTGTACATATGTACACTGTACTAACGATTACTGTTCCTGTTTCGTACCAACTAGTACACTAGTACACTGTACATATGTACAGTGTACTAACCGTCACTGTTCCTGTTTCGTACCAACTAGTACACTAGTACACTGTACATATGTACAGTGTACTAACCATCACTATTCCTGTTTCGTACCAACTAGTACACTAGTACACTGTACATATGTATACTGTACTAACCGTCACTGTTCCTGTTTCGTACCAACTAGTACACTAGTACAGTGTACATATGTACATTGTACTAACTATTACTGTTCCTGTTTCGTACCAACTAGTACACTAGTACAGTGTACTAAAGATTACTGTTCCTGTTTCGTACCAACTAGTACACTTGTACATTACTAGTACAAGAACAGTTCTCATTAGTACACTGTACTAATCATTACTAGTACAAGAACAGTACCACTTAGTACACTGTACTAACTACAGTGTTAGTACATCATTAGTAATTTCAAAATGTACTAACCGAGTTAGTACATTGTACTAAATCGGGGTCGAAATTAGTACACCTCACGTAATATGCCGTTCACGGCACATTAGCCGCTTCCTAATTTTTCCAACTTCAAAAGAAATGAATCCATCAATAAAAAGGAAAGGAAATCAAAAATTGGATCTCCACTTGCATTCTCGGACTCTCTCTCAGGCTCAGATTCAAAAGTCTCCGGCTTCAACGTATTCCACGACATTGTCGCTCATTTTTTCTGCATTCGTCGATCGAAAAATTCCACCCTTTGATCTGGTTTCACTGACGCGGCACGTAACAATCCTTTTTAGTTGTGAAAGCTCTAACAAAAGAAAAGGGTCATTCGGGGTGGCTTGCTCCTCTTCAGGGCAACTAGAGGACCCCATTGTCGCTCGAGTCATCTTCTATTTGCATCCAATCCCGGGATCTTTTTCGCCCCGTGGAGAAAAGATCGCGGATGACAGTTCCGGCCGGCTACATAGAAGTCTGATGAAAACATCCCTCCAAACTTCCTGGAACTGGCTAATGTTAAGGCTGCATGGGTTTGCGAATGGGCGCGAAGAGAAAATGGATCTGGGGTTCATGCCTTGGGACAAAGTAAGGCCCATCAGACCAGAAAGTAGCTTGTTAAAAAGAGGAACTAACAGAAGAAGAAGAGGAAGAAGAAGAATAATCTCATTCTTGGGAGACCACCACCACCGTCATCATCACCACCATAATTTTATCCGACAGGTGGGGTTGCCCTCATTATAACTTTCTAACACCCTCCCCTCCCCAACCCCAACCAAACCCATCATTTGAGTCGGCAATGGTTTTGTTTTTTTTTTTTCCTCCTTATTTTACCAAGAGAATTAAAAAAAAGACTGTTCTAATATCCTATCTCTTCTCCTTGAATTTGACTTTGTCGTTCTTCTTGACCCCGTCTCCTGGATTAGGGGGACAAATCAATGAAAGTTTATAACGGTTAATTTTAAAAATTTTAAAAATTAAAAAATAAATTTTTAAAATCTATCATAAAAACGATAAATTCGATATTTTAAAAATTTTAATCGTATTTTATAATTTTTTTTTAAAATTAATCGTATAACCGAGTAAAACTTCAAATCAACGATACTCCACGCGTTCCGTGATCTTTTTAAAGGTCATAATATCATTGCTTGGTAGTTCCCCCAAAGAGCGAGAGAGGGAGAAAGAGAGAGAGACCGACACCTCGGGGAGTGGTATGAGTATCCCATCCCTCTATTTCCTTTCAGGTAGGGACGAGGCAAACACGAGATCACCAACTCTCATCCATGATTTACTCTCTCAATTTTTTTTTTAAATTTTTTAGACGGCAGTGGGAAGCGGCTATTCTTCCAAGTCTGTAGTAGGTACGAAAATTTTTTAAAATTAGTCATAATATAAAAAAAAAATCATCCTAAAATAGTCATAAAAATATATACTTTCCATACTTTTTCGATCTTTTTTGTACATTATTATATAAGAATGTACAAAAACTATTGTAATCATTTTATAAATTATAAAATAGTGAAATTTACCGAACATTATTTAGTAATAACCCATGTGCTTAGTACTTTACGAGGATGAACATTAACGGGCTTAGTACTTTATACTGTATGATTCAATTTATTAAATTTATTAGTAATTTATTATACGGTACAATACGATTTACTAAATTTTTTAGTAATTTACCGTACCGATGTACTAAATTTCTTAGTAGTTTACTAGGAATTCTTAGTAATTTACTATTTTATACAATATGATTTACTAAATTTTTTAGTACATGTCAATACGGTGTAATACGATTTACTAAACACTAAAATGTATTAAAAAGCTGTTAGTAACGGCCCAACTAGCTTAGTAATTGATGAGAGGAATAAAGAGCTTGTACATTTATATAATTTTGTATAATACGATTTATTAAAAATATTAATAATTTAATACGATTTATTATATTTTTTAGTATTATACTGTAACGATTTATTAAATTATTTTTGTATCCGCGAATTATCGTCCAAATAGCCGCTTCCGACAGTAGTGGCATGGAAGTGATTCCAATCCCCCCGACCTATTGACTTTACTCTCTCATCACCCCTTGGTTTCCCTTTCTTTTCATACATTTAATAATTAGAAAAAGGCGTGGGATTGTGGCACAACCTCTCTCTCAGGCTCGTTGTTGACTGCAAGTCACAGGGGGTAGAAAAAGGGTCTTGGATACATTATTCATGTAGGGAGGGATGGCCCATAACATTCATTCATACCATGCAAGCAGATGGGGGGGAATGATAATAATGGAGGGGAGGCCATTCAGTCCAATCATATTCGGATAAAAAAATTTAAGTAAAAACGAATCTGAGGCGTAATCAGGACGTGTTCTTTATGGCCTTCCCCCCCCCCCCCACTCTTCCACGACTTTTCCCTTCCCTTCCCTTCTTGTTCCGCCCAAAAGCCTTCCCTCCAATCCCCCCCGCCCATCCTGAGAGCGACTCCCTGCCCCGGAGTCATGACGAGTCCCAAGTCATTCCACGAGAACTTCCTCTCCCTCCTCCTCTTGCTCCTCCACCTCGGCTGCTTCATCTTCTCCTCCTCCGCCCCCCGCCGCGGAGGCCAAAACCACGACAACGTCCATCCTCCGCCTCAGAGGCTCCTTAAGAAACGTTTCAAGCCCCGTCGTGCTCTGTCCTCCTCCCTCTCCTTCTTCAAGCGCATCCTCTCCCCTCGGCTCAACTTCTGCTCCAACGATATCCGGCCTCACAACTCGACCACTCCCCTCTCCTCTGCCAGGGCCTCCCATCGTTCCATCCTCTCCCTCGTCAATTCGTCCGAGCTGCTACTGCCTCCCCTCCCCGAGTCCCTGGATGAAATCCCCGATGCGTTTGGGGAATGCGATATTTCCTGCGAGAACCCATTCCTCCCCCTTCGGAACGATATTTTCCCGTGCACGAGTTGCGGTGAGGTTTTCCCCAAGCCTCACCTCCTGGAGCAGCATCAGGCGGTCAGGCACGTGGTGTCGGAGCTCCTAGGAGAAGAATCGGGGATGAACATTGTGAACATCATCTTCAGGGCCGGTTGGAGTGACAGAGATCGTGTCCCCAAGATTGACCGTATCCTGAAGATCCATAACGGCCAGGGGGTACTTTCGAGGTTTGAAGAGCATAGGGAATCGGTCAAATCCAAGGCAGCAAGGATTGGCTGCGGCACGGTCAGCAGAAAACGAGATGAAAGGTGCATCGCGGACGGTAACGAGCTCCTAAGGTTTCACTGCTCGACCTTGGCATGCGATCTGGGAGTCGGTGGTAATTCCGCCCTCTGCAATCAGCAACATTGTAACATTTGTGGCATCATCATGTCTGGGTTCTCACCGAAATTAGAAGGAATCAGCACCCTGTCGAGTGGTTACAGAGCACACTTGACGGTGCCGGACGACATAGTGGAGGAGTTCCAGTTCATGAACGTGAAGAAGGCCATGCTGATATGTCGGGTGATCGCAGGGAGGGTGGCAACCGACGCCGATGATGCAGACAAGGACGGAGGGTTCGACTCCTACGTCGCGAGAGGGAGCAGCGGCAGGGTAGGCAGCCCGGCCGCTGTGAGGGCGGATGAAGAAGAGCTGGTGGTGTTTAATCCCAGGGCGGTGCTTCCGTGCTTTGTGATTGTGTACTCTGTTTGAGAAAAATACCACAGTTTCCAGCTTGTAAAATATGAGATAGTTGAGTGATAGTCTTATCGAGTTTGCTTGCATACTAATCGTCCGTGTGGCAACTTCTCCCGAACCGATTTAAGTGGTCGGGGAAGACGACAGGAAGATTCAATTGTTTCTTGCCTAGAGTTTGACAGTGAGCGAGAGTGGAAGGAAGAGAGCGTTGGTCCTGTACTCTCTGTGTAGCCTCTGTGATCAAATGTGATGAAAGAAGAAGTTTGTTAATCACTGGTCTATCAACTTAAAGGCCATGAAACCATCAAATCCCCGTTTTATTAGAATCCAAAAACTCAAACTAAGCTAGAAACAACCGACCAGAGGATGCTTAAACTTATCGACTACATGGAGTCCTGCCCTAACATCATCTGCGAGAACGGAGAGGAAGAACCAGCTCCATCAAATCCATTTCCCTTGAGCCAATGGATGCTCCTGCTTCATGCTTCATCCCTATCGCTATTATGCTTCCCTTCATGCTGTCAGTATAACCACATCCATGGCAATAAGCAGGGTGCCCGATCTCTGCTTCTTTCAACAAGTGTGACAAGTAGATATCAGAAGTGAGATGGGCTGTCGGAAAATGATTGATCGCATAGCTGTCGTTACTACCATCACAGTTGCCTGATACCCAGCTTCCAGTCACATTATCTTTACTGAGCGGTTGGTGTCCACCTTGGCAATTCTGCCCGAATAGTTTCTGCATGAACAGCAGCTCATCGTCATTCATCAGTTGCAAGATCAATGAATGGGGGCCTTCAGAGTGGGACTCAGGATCCTCCCGGATCCCGCTGGGAATGCATTTTGCTATCTCCGCGCATCTGTTGCATACGGCTTCCTGAGCTTGGAGAAGTAGTTTCTCCTCTTCTTCGCTGCGACCATCCTTCTGTAGGTCATTAACAACAATCACCATAACCCCCTATCACGCTATATGGCACTAAATGTGCCGCATATTTCATTTATATTACACGATCTTTCGTCACATGGAGCCCTAATCTTTTAGAAAGAACATTCGGTGCTCATTTCATTTTCTGTTCTTATGAAACGTGCATTGACGGTGACGAGAAAGAGCAACAAAGATTAAAGGAAACATTGTCAAAACACATGTTACATTTGAAATTTAGTGTAAGAAGCCCTGAAGTGTGGCGGGCGACTAATTAGATTTTCAGACAAGATGACTGCTAAACTTCTGTTGTGATAGTCAATGTGTTTACAAACACATGTAAACTGACCAGAAAGAGATTTCGACTATGGACATCCAGGTCGAAGAAAGGAGTCTTTCTGGAACTCATAGATTTATAGAAACGATCAGTAGTAAAAACCTTGATATCAGGATGGAGATGATTGTGCCATCGATCTTGACACTGCTTCCCAGCTCTCCCGACCAATTTCTCGGCTATCTAAGCCCATTTCCGGATCCCATATTCGTTCACTAACTCCATCAGTTTCCTGTCAAGAAGAAAGATCCAGCCGGTAACGACCTTGGGATCATGTCGCGTATATGAATTCTTGACATTGTCGTCGAAATCATGCAATTTTGCAAAGAAAAAAAGGCAAACAAACAAGCCTGCGGGTCGTCCCCGTCGATTCACTGACCCTAAACCAATGTGGGAATCTGCTCTCTTTTGGATCTCTTGGTTGATCCTGCGACGGGCTTTCGCGGCACTTCCTTCACAACCTCATTGGGTTTTCTCTGGCATACATCCAGTTCTCCTGGCTATTCTCATGGTCTACAAAGATACCACCAATAAAGCTTGCCTCCTCGCTGGTGTTCACCCGAACGAGCATCAGCTGTGCCATGCCATGGAACAGAGCCAACATTGACAGCTGTGATATCATTGGCAACAGGGCTGGGGTCTCTGCTTCTCTTCGAGAAACGATAGGCCGTCGAGTAGTTTTGGCTCGAGAGGAAACGATCAAGGGAAGTAACCCGAGGATAGGCTGGTAACACGGGAGCCTTCCTCCCATGGAGCCGTCCTCCTTTCATGGGGAAGAGACCTTTATTTGAGGGGGGGTGGAGAATGGTATTGGTGGTGTTTCCTTGTTTGAATGTAATGTAATGCAAAATAGTAATGAATATTTGAGATGGAGATAGAAGATATCAAAGGCTGGGGCTTAGCCAAATGATTTCGTTGTTCTTAGACCTCTCCTCCTGATTTCATTCGTTATTAAGTAGAGGAGGAGACAAAGAGTTATTCAAATGAACAAAAAAGCCATCGCATCTTGCCTCTTGTCTTCTCCTTTTTCTATTTTCCGCCTCCGCAGAGCGAAACTTGTTTGTGCCATCTAAATGGACATAACTTTTGCTTGCTTCCCCCTCTTTGTTATCAAAGAAAGATCAAAGAAAAGAAAGGATCGACTAGAAAGTTTTTGTTATTATTTGTTTACAGACAATTGTCTACTATTATAGGCATTACATTTCTCTATATCTGGCAACATATCAACTGGCTATAAATAAAAAAAGATTTTATTGCCCATAATTGCTCCCAATTATTTCCGGATTTTTCTCACACTCCCCCTCAAGTTGGATAGTGGGATCACCAATACCCAACTTGATCAATGTTTCCTGAAAGACCCTTTCCCTAACTGCTTTTGTGAGAATATCTGCCAATTGATCTTCTGACCGTACAAATGGAATTCTACAATTCCTTCTTCTAGTTTCTCCTTGATGAAGTGCCTGTCAACTTCCACATGTTTTGTCATGTCATGTTGTACTGGATTTTCTGATATACTGATTGCCGCCTTATTGTCGAACATTAGCCTGCATGTCCCGTTGACTAGAAGACCTAAATCTGTCATGAGTTTTCGAATCCATAGGATCTCAGTTAATCCCTTGGTCATCCCTCGAAATTCAGCTTCTGCACTCGACAACGCAACAACCTTTTGTTTTTTACTTCTCCAAGTTACAAGGTTTCCTCTTACCATGGCAAAATACCCCGAGGTAGATCTTCTGTCCAGTGGATTCCCTGCCCATTCAGCGTCTGTATATGCCTGTATCTTCAAATGATCATTCTTCTGAAACACAATTCCTCGTCCTGGTGACCCCTTGAGATATCTTACAATTCTCATTACTGCCTCCATATGATCTACCTGCGGACTATGCATAAATTGACTTATCACTCCAACTGCATATGCAATATCCGGTCTCGTGTGGGACAAATAAATTAGTTTTCCCACTAATCGTTGATACCTCTCTCGATCAGCTGGCTTCCCATTTTCCACAATATGCAGTCTATGATTTATCACATCGGAGTTTCAACTAGCTTACAATCAATCATACCAGTTTCGACCAATAAATCTAGGATATACTTCCGTTGGGAAATGAATATACCTTTTCTCGATCTCATTACCTCAATTCCAAGAAAGTACTTCAGGTTCCCTAAGTCCTTCATTTCAAATTCTTTGAACAAGTTCCTCCGAAGCACTTCAATTTCATCTTCATCATTTCCAGTAATTATCATGTCGTCAACATAGATAATTAAACATGTAATCAACACTCCCCTTCTCTTGAGAAATAGAGTATGATCAGCATTACTCTGTTTGTACTCATACCTTCTCATTGTGATGGTGAACCGTCCAAACCAAGCTCGAGGTGATTGCTTTAACCCATATAACGCCTTCTTTAATCGACAAACTTCTCTTCCTGTAAAGTCCTCTTCAAAGCCAGGTGGCACCATCATGTATACTTCTTCCTTGAGATCTCCGTGTAGAAAGGCGTTTTTAACATCAAATTGGTGCAGCGGCCAGTCTAGATTAGCTGCTATCAAGAGCAAAACTCGAATTGTATCAATTTTTGCCACAGGGGAGAATGTTTCTAAGTAGTCGATACCGTAAGTTTGGATGTAACCCTTTGCCACAAGCCTCGCCTTGTATCTTTCTATCGTGCAATCTGCCCGGTGTTTGACTGTGAACGCCCATCTGCATCCGACAGGTTTCTTCCCAAACGGTAGCTCACATTTATCCCACGTCTGATTTTTTTTTAGCGCCTTCATTTCTTCTTGCATTGCTTTGTTCCACTCTCTGTTCCTCCTGGCTTCTTCCACGTTCTTTGGAACCATCACAGTGTCTATGGCCACTTTGAATGTTTTGGCCATGTCAGACAGACTCCCCCTGTCACCATTATCTACTGGGTACCGAGATTTACGACCTTGATGTTCAGGCGAGTATCTTTTCGCTGGTACTCCTCTGTTGCTTCGTGGAGGAAGGATGCGTCTTCCTGTGTCCTCCTGAACTTCCATTCCTTGGTGTGCCTCATTAGTAGACTCCGAAGATAAACCATGATGCTCTAGTACATTAGGGATAGTAGTTACCTCAGGATGCTCAGACGAAAGAACTTTAGTCAAGTCACTTTGCTCAATGAGCTCTTGATCTGTGAAATCAGCGGGTTCGTTGGAACTGGTATCTGGCCTTGTTGGGACAGTAGTAGACATAATATGGCTTGGCGGATGTACCCAGCTTAGGATGTCTGAGTTACTACTCTCCCCCTGACTACTAAGCTGGGTGGAAAAATAGTATTCAGTCTCAATAAAGGTACAATCCAGGGTAGTATACATACGGTGATGGAGTGGATCATAACATCGGTATCCCTTTTGATTAGGACTATAACCCATAAAAACACATTTGACAGTACAAGGATCCAATTTGGTTCTATCAGTCTTAGGAATATGGACATATACCGAGCAACCAAACACACGGGGAGTGAGGGTTAAGAGTGGTGGGACGTTGGCTTGTGATGAAAGGGTCTCAATGGGTGTTTGAAGGTTAAGGATTTTGGTTGGTAAACGATTGAGTAAGTAAATGGTTGTGGCTACTGCTTCAGGCCAATAATTGGTAGGAACATGAGCTTCAAGCATAATGGCTCGGGTTACCTCAAGAATAAATCTGTTTTTCCGTTCAACCACACTATTTTGTTGGGGCGAATTGGGACACGTGGTCTGGTGAACGAGGCCATTTGTGGTAAAAAATTGGGTCATGGTATGATTGACATACTCTCCACCATTATCTGAACGGAGAATACGTATCTGTGTTTGGTACTGAGTCTGGATAAGGTGATAGAACTGTATGAATTTATCTGGAACTTCAGACTTATGCTTCAAAAAATAAACCCACGTCATTCGGGAGAAGTCATCAATAAAGAGTAGAAAGTAACGAAATGGAAATTTTGGGAATTTGGTGCGGGACCCCACACATCCGAATGTATAAGTTGAAAGGCTGAATCTACTCGGGTATTGTTTGGGAAAAAACTTATTCTATGACTCTTTGCAAGAATGCAGGTCTTACAAGGATCAGAATTACTGAATTTAAAGTGGGGAAATAGAATATTTAGATAACTATTCGACGGATGTCCCAGACGACGATGCCACAGCCATACCTGCCTATCCACCATCCCATGTGCCAGTAGAGCAGTTCCCTGATGAATCACTTCATCCACATAGTAGAGCCCATTTCGCTCAGTGCCATGCCCAATGATCTTGCTCGTCTGAATATCCTGAAGAATACAACAATTCGAGTATATCAGTACGGTACAATTGAGTTCCTTCGTAACATGACTAATTGACAGCAATTTGCATGACAAAGAAGGAACATAAAGACAATTTTTCACTCTAAGGCTCGGAGTAATCTCGATAGTTCCTGCACTTAACACAGGTGAGAAACTCCCATTCGCACTTTGGACCCGAGTTTTCTGTGGTGTGGACTGGATAACAAAATCTCGAATGTCATGAGTCATTGTGTCAGTTGCACCACAATCAAAAATCCACTCTGAATTTGAATTACAGGAGTTTGAGGATAAATTCCCAACCCCTATACCTTCTTTATTTCGGCTGTCGTTCTTTTTTTCAGCTACTGTGCGTGTTTCGTCCCTTCCATCGGGTTCGGTTATCTGTTTTGCTCCTCCCGGTGGGTTGCCGTCGTTGTCATCGCTGGCCATTAGATTGCCCGCAGCGACGGAAACCTTCCCTTTTCCAGTGGTACCTCCCTTTTTATGCCCATCTTCCCACCATTCTGGATAACCGACGAGTTTGAAACATTGCTCCTTTGTGTGTCGATTCATCCCACAGTGAGTACAGAACAACTTCGATTTGTCCTCTCGTGATGATGATTTCGTCGTTTTTCCAATGAATTCTGATCGGGATCGTGCCCCTTGACCCCTTGCTCCATATGCCTCCCCTGTGATGTTAATCTGAGGGTTCGATTTGCTGAGCAGTCCGCTGCCGATTCCACCTGGATCACCTACATTTGTGGGGTTGAGTATCCCACTTCTGGCCGCTTCTCGCCGGACCTGAGCATACGCTTTCTCCACGGTAGGTAAGGGCTCTTCTTTGAGAATGTCTCGCCTGACAATCTCATGCTTGCTGTCTAACCCGGCTAGAAATTGAAACAATCGGGTCTCCTGTCTCTCTTGATTGTATGTGGTGATATCATTTTGACATCTCATTGGATTGGGATGGCGTCTGTCAATCTCCTGCCAAATACCCAGTAAGACATCGAAATACCTTTCGAGAGTCATCTCTCCTTGTTTGATCTGATTGGCCCTTGTGTGGAGTTCGAAGGTCTGAAACGCGTCTCCCCTGCTACCATACGTCATCTCTAAGGCATCCCATAGTGCTTTCGTGGTGGGATATGCAGCCACACTACTCACCAGGTTTGGTTCAATATTCTGAATCACCCAGGAAAACACAGTGAGATCCTGGGTTTCCCAATTGTTAAATGTTACCTCCGTCCTTGCAGGTGCCGGTGGTTGTCCCGTAAGGTGACTGAGGCGTTGTCGTCCAGCTACTGCAACTCGCATTAGCCGAGACCACAAAGGATAGTTGCTGGCATTTAGCTTGATTCCGATGTTTACGGTTTCTGAATTCTGCTGGCTTTGACCCACGGTAGTTGTCGTGTTGTGTATGCCATTGCGCAGAAGATTGAGGAGTTGAGCCACAAGGTCATTCTGGCCTTGGAGAACTTCTGACCCAGTGGGTGTAGATGGCATTCCTTCCATACCGTCCATTGACGACTCTTGATTTGATCAAAATCGTCACCGCTCTGATACCATGTTATCAAAGAAAGATAAAAGAAAAGAAAGGATCGACTAAAAAGTTTTTGTTATTATTTGTTTACAGACAATTGTCACTATTATAGGCATTACATTTTTCTATATCTGGCAACATATCAACTGGCTATAAATAAAAAACGATTTTATTGCCCATAATTGCTCCAAATTATTTCCGGATTTTTCTCACACTCTTTCCATAGATGGAAGATCTCCGATGTGTCGAACATGATCATAGTCTGAAACTCGATTTTATACCTCGCGGAATTTTCTTAATCCAATGTGCTTGCGCACGTGCATGTGCTTACCGTGTCGAAATTTCCTCCGATGTTATGACACACTAGATCTTTCACTTGAAGAGATCCCATAGGTGCCTAATGGTCCGGCCGAGAGATTTCCTTTACCATATAGACTCCATATATCACGGCCGATATGATATGACTAGTACTCCGGCAGGGCATGGAGAAATATACTGCGTGTAAGGCCAGGCAAGAACCTCCCTCCCCAACCAGCACCTATAGATCCGGAGGAGGCTAATGGAGCAGCTGTTCACATGATGTGAAAAACCGGGTGGGGTTTTTCTGTGTTACGATGAGTCGGGGTTGAGGGGGAAGCAAGTGTCCTCCCCGCCAGTGTTCCACAGGAAGTGAGCGTAGCTGGCGGCGTAGAACGAGTTGGCGGGGTAGGCCGAGATGGCCCCTAGGAACGCCTCTTCCGCCGCACAGAGATCACCCCTCGCCCTCCACAGGAAGCTCGCGTACTTGTTATAAGACTCAGCATCCGGCGGATCCACCGCCACCGCCCTCTTGAAGTATTCCTCCGCTCTGAAAACAATGATAAATTATTTCACATTCAGTCCCCGAGGAATCATAAAGGTAAGTGCCTTAAGATCAGATCCGCTAGGAAATGGACAGGTCATTAATTTCTCAAAAAATACAAAAAGAAAGCATTGGGGTCAATCCAAACCACCACCACCACACATGTCCCACTCAAATCGAAAATTCAAAGAAAGGCAAGCTTCCAAATCAACCAACAATAAAATAATTTACATAGATATATTCACGACAACACAAGAAAAATCTTCATACAAATACCTGGAAAAGCTATTTACCCGGACGGACAATTGAGGCATCGTAGTAAAATGTTCGGTACTGTTGAGATGCAACTTTTACCTGTCGAAGTCGCTGGAGACGAGGTAGAGGAACTGAGCGTAATTGGCCAGCAGGAGAGGGTTATTCGGATCCTGGGACAAACTCTTGTGATAAGACATCTCCATCGCAATATAATCCGTGTAGTCGTCTGCTTCAATCTTCGCTGTAACGGGTGAGACCAGGTTCCGCCTCGTCTCGTGATCTACGGACTCGTGGCTTGGCGAGCCGTCCATCTTCGATGCCTCCTCCACGATTGAATTCCACAGTCCGACCTCTCCTTGAATTGCTTCTCTGCTCGATATGGGTTCCTCTTCCTTCGGTGATGTTCCCAGTGATGGAAGGTGAGAAGAAGCACCGCCTTCGGGCAAAATGACGCGGTAGTTATCTGTGTGTGGGAATAGCCCTTCCCCTCCTGTCCCTGTAGCCACTGGCCGGTACCTCCCACCTCCTCCATGGCCGCCTCCCACCGAGGTTGTCTTACCCCCCGAGAGAGATATTTTGAAACTCTTCGCTGCTGAGGAATCGAAACCGTTCTGCTTTGTTCCGCAGTCCTTGATGTCTATAACCGAAACTGATTCCGTTGAAGCCAAAGGAGACCCAACATGTGATACTGAAGCCGCAACGGCATCGTTGCTACCCACGGAGTAAACTGTGAAATTCGCTAGAAGAATCATCACGTGCACCATGAGAGTAGGCGTGTGAGAGAAAATCTGCTGGAAGAGCCAAATGAACGAGGCGTTCATCTCCCTGTGGACATGGTCGAGGATTCCCTGCACTTTCTCGTATGACATGATTTCTCTCATCTGCAAGGTGAAGCTGTGGAGCTCTCTGATTATGAATACCATCGAGGAGAAGGCCTTCTTGACAGAGCAGTAAGCAGACTCACCGGCCTCTCGAAATCCCTCATCCCACTGCATCTTCCTCTTGATGATTCTCAATGAAACTGGGATATCCGTGCTGTTTGCCTTCCGTTCTAGATTAGCCGGAATTACTTCATCCGGCCAAATCGGGTGCAAGTAATCCATCTGGGAAATTCCGTGCTCATCGGCTTTATATGGTACTGTCTCCGACTCTTTGTCTGTGGTAACATCATCTGGATTGCTCTGTCTGCCGGTGGTAGCGCCGTCGTTTGAGAGCTGGAACAGCGGAGCGAGCTCTTGAATCTTCTTCGAGAACTCCTCGTCCGAGAAAGAGTCGAGCGCAGCACTAGACGCTCGGGGGATTGTCTTGGCACTCCAGGGGGGTTGAAGGTCAAAAGATGCCGGCCGTCGAATCCCCGGGGAGGCAAAAGGCGATGAGCAGTCTTGATGTTGGGGAAAACGGCAAACAAGAGGGCCGACGTCGCTGCGTGTGCGCAGCCTAAGGGAAGGGGAGGAGATGGCTGAGGCGAGGGCTTGGGAGGAAGAAGGGGATTGGGGGACTATGGGCTGCGAAAGTCCAAAACAGGACGCCCGCGCAACCTTCACCCCCATCGAACTGAAACGGCTACGACAATGAGAGGAGCTCGGGGGGGAGAATGAAGAAAGTCGGCCTATATCAACCGGAAGAAACGTAGTCGGCCTAAGCTTTCCTTGTGAGAGGGGCATCATGTGCTCGTGACTCGCCTCTTCCTGGAAAGCGCCTCCTCGTTTTAGTTGTTAAAGCAGCACTTGCCCCAATTTATTGGGGCAGCACTCGACGGTGGGAAAGACTCGGAATTCATTTTTGTTTACTTCCTTTCATTTTCTGCAAATTGCATGAACCAGAAAATATCTAACCGCCCTTTCACATCTCAGCTGTTGATAAATCAAAGGCCACGCGAGCCCCGAGGGACACAGTGAAGCAAGAGTATTGTGTGGTCTTCTCCTTTTCTTTATTATTATTATTATTATTATTATCAGAGAGTCCATAGTAATTCATGGGGAAAGTTGTCGTCGTCGGGATAAAAAAATACGAGGAGATAAAAATATCTTTTGGAGATGGGAAAGATTGACGGCCCTCAATTGAAAGCAGCCGCATTCCCGTCGATGGGATGCTCCTCCTCCTGATACCTTTAGCATGTAAAATACATTTGCCCCATACAAGAAGAGCATTTGCCGAAACTTGGGAAGGAAACGGAGGGGCAAGGGGTGATGATTAAGTACCCAAGGAGTGTGTTGTGGACAGCCTCATCCCCATCCGTCAATGGGCTTTGCTTAACTATGCATTGTAAACATGAATATTCCATACGAATTCCCACTCCCCCATCACCTAGCAGTCCAAACGCTGAACCTCTTTTAACTCTCTCTCTCTCTCTCTCTCTAAGACCCGATTACCGATGCTAGGAATGACAATTCATATCCGGGCTTAGCGTAAGTAAGTGTCGTGTCTTTAACTCATTTTTTTAAATAAATATATTCATAAAAATTCAAAATAGTAATTTGCAAATAACATAACAAAATTTATTATTCAAACGAAAAAAAAAAAACATTCCCGTAAAATTTTCATATCCAAGTAACAAAATAGATAAAAATGAATTTCATAAAAATTATTCATTAGAAAATAAGTTTGAGATTATGTGTGAAAGATTGGATAAAAAAGAAAAATATGTTAGCAAAAGTATATTCTATACCGCCGCCGACGATCTTATCTAGGATAGTGAAAACTGTTACTTCATATAAAGCTACTTTTAATGTTTAGGTAAAAGTCAAATAAAAAGATTTCAAACTAGAATAAAAGAAAAAACATAAAAAAATTTATATTAATAAACAAGTTTACCTAAAAAAACATATAAATTCGAATATAAATATTATATTTTTAACTATTTAGACACGAAGACAACTCAAACATATTGTATCAACCCACTTGTCAGTTGTCAATGAGTGTTTCTTTATTTTAAGTTTCAAATCCTTTAATTGAAGTTCTCGCTAATGGGTTCAATCAACTACTGGAGTGACCCCTCAGGCCTAACCACGAACATATTAGAAAGAAGCTGAGAGGGTCGTGAGTGGTAGAAATGCTTCGGGGGCACCCTCGGGTCAAAAAAAAAAGAAAAAACAAATGGCTTTTCCCTTGTTGCTTTGGGTATGGCGTGTAAGCCTCCCCCATCGATGGGGCTGGGGATCGATCACACTTACCATTCAACAAATCAACAAAAGTCTCTCCTTCTTCACCAATCAATTCCACGTTGATGGATGTTATCTCCCGTTTCCACCTTAGAAACACTCCACCCTTCGAATCCCTCCGAAAAGAGACAACAATCATGGAAGTCTCCTGGGAAACCAGTGTTGAAGAGTCGATCAATACCATCTACCTGCTCTTCTCTGCCTACCTCGTGTTCGTGATGCAGCTAGGCTTCGCCATGCTCTGTGCCGGCTCCGTCCGTGCCAAGAATGCCATGAACATCATGCTCACCAACGTCGTCGATGCTGTCGTCGGCAGCATCTCGTATTACCTCTTTGGCTTTGCTTTCGCGTTCGGGGAAGGTTCTGGTTCTAATCCCTTCATAGGCACCTACTACTTCGCGCTCAAGGACATTCCCAATTCTACCTATGACTTCAGCTTCTTCCTTTATCAGTGGGCTTTCGCCATCGCCGTCGCTGGCATCACCAGCGGTTCCATCGCCGAGAGGACCCAGTTCAGCACCTACCTCATCTTCTCCTTCTTCCTCACCGGGTTTGTGTACCCGGTTGTGTCGCACTGGATGTGGTCATCCAGCGGGTGGCTCAGCCCCAGCGCGAGCGACTTGTTCATAGATTCTGGGGCGATTGATTTTGCTGGGAGTGGGGTCGTGCACCTGGTTGGTGGGATCGCAGGACTCTGGGGGTCATTGATAGAAGGACCCAGGGCTGGCAGGTTTGACGCATTCGGGAAGCCTGTGCCGATGAGAGGACACAATGCCACTCTTGTTGTGCTCGGTACCTTCCTCCTATGGTTTGGGTGGTTCGGTTTTAATCCCGGCTCGTTCGATAAGATACTGTTGTCCTATCCCACCACTTCCGACCAGGGCAACTGGACTGGAGTCAGCAGGACTGCCGTCACCACAGCTCTCGCTGGATCGACTGCAGGGATCGTGACGTTGTTCGGACGACGTCTATTGGTTGGCCACTGGGATGCCCTGGACGTGTGCAACGGCGTGCTTGGAGGGTTCGTCGCCATCACGTCCGGCTGTTCCGTGGTCGAGCCATGGGCAGCCATCGTCTGCGGACTAGTATCCGCGTGGGTCCTGATCGGGCTCAACATTCTGGCCCTGAAACTGAAGTTCGACGATCCGCTAGAGGCAACACAGCTGCACGGGGGATGTGGCGCGTGGGGTCTGATCTTCACGGGGCTGTTTGCCAAGGAGGAGTTTGTGGTTCAAGTGTATGACTCGGGCGCGAGCGGAGTTTCACGCCCTTATGGCCTATTCCTGGGCGGGGGATGGAACCTGCTGGGATCACAGGTGGTAGAGATTCTAGCGATAGTCGGATGGGTGAGCGCGACCATGGGTCCCCTGTTTTACGCTCTTCACAAGCTTGACATACTGAGGATATCGGTGGACGACGAAATGGCGGGACTCGATATCTCCAGCCACGGCGGGTATGCATACGCGGCTCATCCAGAGGAAGCACGCCCCGTTACTACGCGGACTATGCCCGGCTTCAGGACCGGATCTTAATCGAGTGATTCCAATTGAATCCCTGGTAGTGCCCGATCGATTGTAGTGTATGTATGATGCATGAGGTGCATGTGGGTGAAGATGGGTTGGATGCAGCTAGAGGCAATTTGGAGAAAGGGGGAGTTGAAGTTAGGGCAAGCAGAACAGACGAACTGGAAGTGGGGGTTGAGTTGAAGTCTTTGTCGGGAACTTACCTTATTGCTGATAAAGTGCAACAAAAGGGGCCTGATGCTGCAGGCCACACAGATCTTATGGCTAACTAAGTAAGGAGATGGTCTGGGCCGGAGGAGACGAAGGCCCAGTCTTGGAAGTCAGCTGAGGGGTGTTGCAGCTGATTAAGGACCTGAATGACAAAAAGAAGAATAAAACAAGGGAAGGAATGTAAATAGAAGGAATGAGCAATAGAATCACTCAACAACCGCACGCACAGCACACAACAGAGCAAGCAACCATCAACGACGCAGTGGTCCCCACAGGAAAATACAGATATTAGGAGGCAGGAAGAAGGATAAGAGGAGGGGGGGGGGAATCTTTGGAGATGGTGAAGGCGAATGCTCTGGGTGAAGGGCTATTCATCATAGCTATGACTGTGGTGTAGTAGAAGGGTGTTTTTCATCATAGCTATGAATGTGATGTAGTTTGATGGTTGTTGCTGTAAAACTGTGACGTTGGTGGGTTTGTGAGTTGTAAATCTGGGAGTTCAGCCTCGCTGGTGTGTTTGGTGGGAATCTTGCGTCCCAAGTGGTATCAGAGCGCGTAGCTCGACTCCCACATCTCGTTGATGGCTGACGGCACTCGATCAAGGGTAGCCCAAATGGAATCAGATACTATTAAGGAAGTGTTGCAGGGATTAGCACGAAGCTTGGAAGAACTGAGGGTTAAGGTTGACACAATGGAGGAGAGAAGGAACGGGACGACGGAGGATGACGGTGATTCGGGGTCAAAGAGGGATGGTAGGCAGTTGTGGCAGACAAATTGGGGTGGCAGACAACCCCGATATGAGTTCCCTATTTTTGACGGTACATTGGTACAAGAATGGATATTCAGGTGTGAGCGCTACTTTGAATTGGATGCTACTCCTCCGGAGCTGAAGGTCAGCATCGCTTCTGTACATCTTTCTGGGCTAGCAATAGAATGGCACTACGCTTTCCTTAAAGGCAGGGAGTTAGGGGGTGCGGTCAGTTGGGAGGAATACTCCGCAGCCATGCTAATGCGTTTCGGTCCTAATGAGCTGACGAGGCCTATAGTTCTGCTGCGAGAACTGAAGGAAAATGTGAGTTTATCTGAGTACATTGACGAGTTTATCTCCTTGGTAACTAAGGTCGAGTTATCCAATGAGGATCAGGTGGCATTGTTTGTGGGGGGTCTTAGGAAGGAGAATAGGAGACTGGTGACTGTTCTTAAACCCAGATCATTGCAACAAGCAATAGCAATCGCAAAAACTCTCTCGGATGAAGGTGAAGAATCTGGTGGTAGAGACAGAGAAGCTAACAGGGGCAGGGTGGATTCATGGCAGGGTCAGAAGAACATGGTTCTTCCACCAATGGTAAAGGGTGGTACCAAATGGCCAGTGAATAATCAACTGCCAGAAGGGAGTAACAGAAATCCAAATGGGATGATGACTCGAGCATTACCTTACCAACCTCCCCATAAAAGATTATCCGCAGCTGAGATGCAAGAGAAGAGGATGAAAGGGTTGTGTTTTTGGTGCGATGAAAAGTACTCGTTCCATCATAAGTGCAACGAAAAGAAATTGTATTCACTGGTCTTAGAGGCAGAGGGCTTGGGAGTTGAGGTGGAAGAGGAACCAGGGAAGGAAGACTCGGTTGAGACAGAAGACACCCCTGTGATGACCCTTCACGCATTACATGGAGTTTCCATGTCCTTCAAAAACCGCACCATGAAGGTAGTAGGCAGATTTAAAAAAAGAAGGTTGACCATTTTAATTGACTCCGGCAGCACACATAACTTTTTGGATGCGGCAGTGGCAAGGCAGATAGGTTGTGCAATCAAAACGATTTCGGGAAGGAGTGTGATGGTTGCGAATGGTGAAAGGATGCCATGTACTTCACTGGTTCACAAATTTGAATGGGAGATGGGCGGTGAGAGGTACGAAGCTGATGTGCTATTAATGTCTCTTAAAGGGTGTGAGATGGTTTTAGGCATGGAATGGCTACATTCCTTGGGGGTTGGTACAATGGGATTTCCCAAGCTTGACAATGCAATTTGTCAAGGACGGACGGACAGTTAAGCTAATGGCAGGAGAAGGAGAATTTATGAAGGTCAAGACAGGGGCGTTTATTCCACAGGAGAATGATATGGGGCTCATGATCTTTCCCACTCTGAATCAGTGTGAAACTCCAGGGGAAGGGAAGGTCATACTCGAGGTGATTCAGCGACTGTTACTAAAGTTTGACAAGGTTTTCGCAGAACCATCTGGTTTACCGCCCCATAGGGCTCACGACCATGCGATTGTACTGGAGGATGGGGTTCGTAGATTGAGTCTAAGGCCCTATAGGTATTCAAGTTCGCAGAAGGATGTAATTGAGAAACTAATTCAGGAGATGTTGCCCTCAGGAGTAATCCGACCGAGTACAAGCCCCTTTTCATCCCCGGTGGTCTTAGTCAAGAAGAAAGACAGTTCGTGGAGGCTTTGTATCAATTACAGGGAGCTAAACAAGAAGACAATCAAGGATAAGTTTCCAATCCCTATCATTGAAGAGCTGTTAGACGAATTAAATGGAGCCAGCTGGTTTTCTAAGTTGGACTTAAGGTCGGGTTATCACCAAATAAGGGTTAAAGAAGGAGATATTCCTAAGACAGCTTTCAGAACGCATGATGGACACTATGAATTCCTAGTCATGCCGTTTGGCTTGACCAATGCTCCATCCACCTTCCAAAGTCTCATGAATTCAATATTCCGACCCTACCTAAGAAGGTATGTGCTAGTATTCTTTGACGACATTCTGATTTACAGCCCAACCCTAGATGTGCATGTTGATCATCTGTCTACAGTTTTGGAAGTTCTGCAACAGCATAGTTTGTATGCAAAGATGAGTAAGTGCTCTTTTGCACGGAGAAGGGTCGAATACCTAGGGCACTTCATCACACGAGAAGGGGTCTCTACTGATCCCATGAAACTGAAGGCTGTTCAGGACTGGCTGGTTCCGAAGAATATTAAGCAGTTACGAGGGTTTCGGGGTCTTACGGGTTATTATCGCCGGTTTGTCCAAGGATACGGAACCATTAGCAAGCCCCTGACTCAATTACTCAAGAAGGATGCCTTCCAATGGACTACTCAGGCTCAAGATGCTTTTGACAAACTTAAAAATGCAATGGTGACTACCCCAACTCTAGCACTTCCTGATTTCTCCAAAGAATTCACGATTGAAACAGATGCGAGTTCTTTGGGAATAGGAGCTGTTCTTATGCAAGGAGGTCATCCTATAGTTTATATAAGCAAGGCTCTAGCTCCAAAACACTTGAAGCTGTCGGTTTACGAGAAAGAGTTACTCTCAATTGTATATGCAGTAGAAAAATGGAGACATTACTTGTTGGGGAGGAGGTTTCTGATCAAGACTGATCATCACAGCCTCAAATACCTTCTCCAACAGCACTTGCATACTGACATGCAGCTTCACCAAATTGGTTGGCTATGATTATGAAATCACTTACAAGAAGGGGAAGGAGAATCTAGTGGCCGACGCACTATCAAGGGTTCCTGGGGCTGACTTAATGTCTATAATGTTAAATATGCAGGACGAGACCTTATATGACGACATCAGGCAGAGCTAGCAGGAAGACGACAATCTGAAGAAGATCATACAACAGATACAGGCAGGGCAGCCCTCTAAATTTAATTATTCCCAAGGCAAATTGACGAGGAAGGAGAAATTGGTAGTAGGGTCATCTGGGGAACTACGAAGAAACATAATCAGAATGTTTCACACAACCTCATTGGGTGGGCATTCGGGTGTACTTGCCACCACAAAAAGGATTTCCAGTTTCTGCTATTGGAGAGGAATGGATGAAGACGTCAAAACATATATAAGGACATGTGAAGTATGCCAGAAGTGCAAATATGACCAGGTCGCATGTCCTGGTCTTTTGCAGCCTCTCCCTATTCCCATGGCTGTGTGGGCAGATATAAGCATGGACTTTGTGTCGGGATTACCTAAATCACAAGGAAGGGAGGTGATAATGGTGGTGGTTGACAGGTTAACTAAATATGCCCACTTCCTATCTTTGAAACATCCTTTTACTGCCAAAACAGTGGCTGAAGTATTCCTTGGCAATATATTCAAACTGCATGGTTTGCCCAGTACCATAGTCAGTGATCGTGATGCTATTTTCCTAAGCGAATTTTGGCAGAGCTTATTTCGTCTACAGGGAGTGGAACTACGGATGTCTACGGCCTATCATCCTCAAACGGACGGTCAGACAGAGGTGGTAAATCGGTGCCTCGAGACGTATCTTAGGTGCATGTGCACCGACTGTCCTGATTCTTGGAATAAATGGCTACCTCTTGCGGAATGGTGGTACAACACTACATATCACTCTACTATTAAAATGTCTCCTTTCGAGGCATTATATGGCTATTCACCTCCTATACATCTACCCTACATTGCGGGGACAACATCTAATAGGGTGGTTGACAGAGAGCTACAGGATAAGGAGGAAATGATAAGATTGCTTCGATTTCATATCCATCGTGCTCAAAACAGGATGATACAACAGGCCAATAAGAGGAGGAGTGACAGGGAGTTTCAAATTGGAGACTTGGTCTATGTTAAACTTCAGCCTTATCGACAAAGCTCAGTAGAGAATCGCGGCAGCAGTAAAATAGCCCCCCTATACTATGGACCTTACAAGGTACTTGATCGAGTGGGAAAAGTGGCTTACCGTTTGGACTTACCAAAGGGCTCTCAGGTTCATCCCACGTTCCATGTTTCGAGGCTCAAGAAGGTGATCGGGGGAGCACAAGGTTCTCGGGAGCTGCCGTTTCGCTCGGGGTCACGACGACCTCAGTATATCCTGCAAATGAAGTTAGTTAAACGTGGAAATGCAGCAGCAACCCAAGTGTTAGTCCAGTGGGAGAATGAGACGGAAGAGGCAGCTACTTGGGAGTACTTACAGGATCTCGAATCGCGATTTCCAGATCTCACCCTTGAGGACAAGGGTGATTCTGAGAGGGATGCATTGATGCATGAGGTGCATGTGGGTGAAGATGGGTTGGATGCAGCTAGAGGCAATTTGGAGAAAGGGGGAGCTGGAGTTAGGGCAAGCAGAACAGACGAACTGGAAGTGGGGGTTGAGTTGAAGTCTTTGTCGGGAACTTACCTTATTGCTGATAAAGTGCAACAAAAGGGGCCTGATGCTGCAGACCACACAGATCTTGTGGCTAACTAAGTAAGGAGATGGTCTGGGCCGGAGGAGACGAAGGCCCAGTCTTGGAAGTCAGCTGAGGGGTGTTGCAGCTGATTAAGGACCTGAATGACAAAAAGAAGAATAAAACAAGGGAAGGAATGTAAATAGAAGGAATGAGCAACAGAATCACTCAACAACCGCACGCACAGCACAACAGAGCAAGCAACCATCAATGACGCAGTGGTCCCCATAGGAAAATACAGATATTAGGAGGCAGGAAGAAGGATAAGAGGGAGGGGGGGGAAATCTTTGGAGATGGTGAAGGCGAATGCTCTGGGTGAAGGGCTATTCATCATAGCTATGATTGTGGTGTAGTAGAAGGGTGTTTTTCATCATAGCTATGAATGTGATGTAGTTTGATGGTTGTTGCTGTAAACTGTGACGTTGGTGGGTTTGTGAGTTGTGAATCTGAGAGTTCAGCCTCGCTGGTGTGTTTGGTGGGAATCTTGCGTCCCAATGTAATTCAAAGAGCGGGAAAGATCCAATTCAATGATTGAAACCATATGGTATTCCCCCGATTGAAGAAGTCGGGCTTGGTGTTTTTCCTGTAAATTTGATATTTTTTAGTAAAATCGAAATTTATTTTTTAAATTTTGAAACTATATTTTCTATTTGTAATATTTGAGATTTGAACGGATGTACCGTTGGTTTTTAAAAAAATTTACGAAAAACGGTCGAAGTTTCTAAAATTACCTGAATACCGTCGATGGGGCGCATTCTGAAAACACGCCTCCCAAATAACAAAGAGGGCGGATTTTATAAAATGGTAGGGGCATGTTATCAAAACCCGCCCCTATGCGCTATGAAAACTCCGCATGATGGCGCATTTTGAGAACCCGCCCTTCCATGAAGACGGGTTACCAAAACGCGCCCCCGGGGACTTGGCAAATTTTGCCCAACTCAGGACAGGGGCTACCGGCCCCTCTCCTATGTCAACAAGGGGCGGGTTACCCGCCCCTTGTTCTATTTCAAAAAAACCCGCCCATTGTTCTATTTCAACTAGGGGCGGGTTTCGAAAACCCGCCCCCCACACGACTTAACCAGTCGGGATCTTCTCCTCTCCCGACCCATATTCCCCCAATTCACCCTAAACCCTAATGTCGACTTCCCTGATGCAGAGTTTCTATAGCGCATAGGGGCGGATTTTGAGAACCCGTCCATGCTATTTTACACGGAGGGCGGGTTGTTATTTGTGAGCGTGTTTTCAGGTAATTTTAGAAAATTCGATCGTTTTTCGCAAAATTTTTTAAAAACCAACCGTACATAAGTACAAACCTCTGTAATATTTTATCTTTAATTAACTTTGCTGATCGATTAATTGATTTTTTCAGAAATATAACATGTAGAACCAGTTGGATTATGAAAAGCCAAGAGTATAAATAGTTGGATTATGAATTTGTTTATTTTGGCTTATCCTAAAAAAGATAATATCACGTAATCGTTAAATTAAATATGGATCTAAATATTGACAACAAGGAAGCGAACCCGAATCCAACCTTTCCTACCCCAATTAAAACGACGTACGGGACCTTCCCTCCACCGACTACCGATCACAGCAATCACCAAGAGTCAACACCGGACGCGTGTTCCCGTCCTTTTGGCCCGTCTCCAATTCCCTCCTCCCTCCATGAACAAGAAGAAGAAGAAGCACAGGAAGCCACCCCGGGATTCAACTCCCCCTCTCCCCTCCGTCGCCGATGCCGAGGCCGCCCTCATCGGGGCTCTTGTCGAGGCCTTCGCCAAGTCCGTCTCCCCTGAGGATGTCCCCTCTGCCTGCAAGGATATCCTCGGTAACCCTAACCCAGGTGCCGAGGCCCTCGCCTCCCGCTTGTCCGAGACCCTGGCCTCCAACTTGTCCGAGGCCGATGACCACCCCTGGACCTGCTCGACATCCTCCGATTCCGTCTTCGGCAAGAGCTCCTCCCTCTCCGGATCCAGTGACGGGTATGTTGAGGCCGATTTCGTTGGGGATAGGAATGGCCTGAGGGACCGCTTCAAGCCGAAGAGGGTCGTTGCCTCCACGGGCACGGTCTCTTCCGTCCTCGGGAAGGAGTACCTAAAGGCTGACCTGCGGAAGGGCGTGGAGTCCAAACCCGTGGGGTTTCGGAAAATTCACGACCGTGAGGACGAGAACCAAGAGAAGGTGCAGTTCCTTTGCACAATGCTCGGGGAGGAGAACGAGCTTAGCTTCGCCGTAGTTAGAGACGTCCTCTGTGAGCAAGTTCTTTCCTTTCTTTGTTTTGATGGGTATTGTGACGCAGAGGGTGCCCAGACGGTGATCGATTTTCTAGGAGACCCGCTATGGGAATAGTGATAAAAGAGGGTTACGGACAGTAATTACTCTATCGTGGGGTAAATTGACATGCTATCGAATCACTCCATGCGCCGTGGTTTGCCTTTTGATGTCTGGATTTGGCTGTGTTTCCTGTTAACTGAAACGGTCTTGTGCTTTCGGACGACATGATATGCAACTAACTTATCCGAAAAAATATCCCTGGTTGTTTGTAATGTATGAACTGATAGGTTTTTGTCTGGTTTCAACACTGAGCGACTGTTTTCTTTTTCAGGTCAATGTGCCTATGATGTGGAACGGGTATGAAAATTCAGGTATATGCCTCCTGTGTTTGTGCAGTTCGGTAGCATACTTACAATTTGTTTTCCTCTTCATGCTTTGCAGGCTCTGGATGTGTTACTGGATTTATCAGCTTCTTCCCATGAGCATGCCAATATAGTCTTCGCCAATCATCCGGACAATGGAGATGGTGTAAGAATCTCTGTGGATGGGGACTCCATGAATTCACTGAAGTTTCAGTGGAACAAGGGACTCCTGTTCATTGTGCCTGTTAACTTTTGTTTGTCTTTAATGTTTTAGGGGTTTGTAATCACTTTAAGGAAATCAAACTATAATGTTATTTAGGATATTTCCTGATATGTGTTATTATTCTGATTTTTGGGGCAGATCAATGATTCAGCATCTGACTACACTTCTCACTCATGTGATGGTGAACTTCCTGACAATATATGGTCCATAGGCGTGAACCGTAGGTAATGTTCATATTCTTCTGGTATTGAGTGCTATATTCTCACTTTTGGGAAGCATAAAAATTGTGCAGTTAACCTACTTTTTTTGTCTTATTCTAAAGTCCTGATAGTGGATATGAGCTGGTGATTGATAGTGATTTTATATTCTCTTTTAAGTGGCAGGAATAGTCCTGAACCATCTACTATTCCTGAAATTCAGTTTCTTCCACCAAACGGTGATAGTAAGCTAAATGCTTCCCAAGAGGTGCTGGGAAGTCTTTACAAGGTTTCCAAGAGCCCTCACCATGCACCGAAAACGATGAATTGGCGAAAGATGGCCAAGAAAATGGGTGCATTTGGCAGTGGTTATGATGTTCCTGATTGCCCTACTAAACCTCCGGTTATTCCTGGTATGAATCGTGACATGTCGTTATAATTAGGGCTTTGTTCAGATGACTTCATTTTATAAGCTACTTTTTTTTGGGATGTCAGTTTTGCATGCTATTGTCGTGGAGAACTGTGGGTTTAACCAACATAAATTTAATTAAGAAAGAAAAAAAAAAGAAGGTTGAAACAGCTTGATACTTACCCTAGGATTTCTGTTTCTGATCAAAACAGATACTGCAGAAAGTGCCTTGAGAATAAATACAGTATGTATTGATTTTTTGTTTATACCTTTTTGAAATTGTAGCTGAAGGAGGTGAATATTCATTATTGAGGACAAAGGCCCAACACCACTGGGATTCAATGAAATCGTCTTATCAAAAAGTAAAACCTTTTCTTTTGTCTCTCATGCTTTGGCAGAGACGATACAAAGTCTCGACAAATATAGAAATTTTATCTGTTACCTGTGATAAACATGGACGGATCTTTTGGAATGAACGTTGAGTGAAGGCTGCAGCTGCATATTCCAGAGGAGATAAGAGTTATGCAGCTTACTTATCTGATCAGGTGCATATTGCTTCATGTTGCTTGTTTGTGGACAATGCTGGCTTGTTTTTCTTTTATCTTTGTCTAGGATTGCATGGATATTTTAGCCTCTTTTCTATCATCAGTCATTTATCGTGTTATGATTTTAATAGGGAAGAAAGTACTCTGTAATGGGACAAGCAGCAGATGAGAAGGCTAGCCTGGAGATATTTAACGTTCGGTAGGTGCATGTCATACCTGTTTCAATTGAAAGATTCTTCCAGGGGTGCAATTTTCTCTGGTTAATTTTTGCATCTGTATAATTTGCAGAAACAAGAATATTGAGAATGTTGTGACAATTGATTTGCATGGACAACATGTGAAACAAGCGCTGAAGCTTTTGAAGATCCATCTATTATTACCTTGTAAGTATTCGTGTAGTCCCTTATTTGCTCCTCTAGCTGTTGCCTGAAGCATTGAGGGTTACTTAATGCTGGTGATTTCAGTTTCTCCTGGAAGAATATCTTGATACAGATGAATTTATTGTTGGTTTCCATTTAGCTATAAAGAAACTAAGGGTGATAACTGGCTGCGGGACACATGGGATGGGCAAATCAAAGCTGAAGCAATCGGTCTGATCAGAAACTTTATTAAATTTGAAACATAAGTTTGGCATCTTCCCGGATGATTCAGTCACAGGATCGTTTTCTTTGTCTTGTGATGGATAGGTCTTGAAATTGGCAGAAAAGGAAGGGATAGAATGGATTGAAGAAAACAGGGGCACCATAATGTTGAAGCTTGATGGCCATACGGATTACAGCTTTGTAGATTCGGACAGTGATAGCGGTTGACTGGTTTTCAGAGGTTAATTTACTTATGTAAGTTGAGTAGGTTGTTAGGGTGTCTGGTGGGAGCGTGCAAGACGTATATTAGAGGAAATCATTGCACGCACGCCTGTGTGTATTGGAGCACTAGGGTACATAATTTGTGAGGCCTGACTACTTGTAGGTAGTCGTCCTGCATATGATTATTAGCCGGGGACAAACTTGATTTTTCAAGTATTTGATAATCAGTGGCCTACGACTTCTAAATGCTTTGAAGTTCAAGTATGCGCCTTGTATATCCTTTGCCAAAGCCGATCGTGAGTTGGCCCATTATGCTCGGTAATCGCTCCAAGGGATCATACTTTTGTGTCTAAGGATTGACTCAGGAGCATAATATTATTTTTAGATTTTATAATATTATGAATATTTTACGAATATCACATTAAATTTTCTTTTTAAGTATAAATAAAGCCTTAGAGTTTCTAAATAGGGCATTTGTTATTTTTACGTATTATCTGAATTTAAAAATTTCTTGAGATTTTTTTATAAATTCTAGAATTCTCTATCGTTTTCTTTATTTTATTCGTTTTCTCCTAGTTTTTTGTGATTTATCCCATTTTCACTATGCTACTTCATCAATTGGCATTAGAACTTGAGTTCTACCCGAGGGTTAGTGTAACGACCCAACTTTTCATGAATAAAAATGCGTGACTAAAGGGTGCACGAACTAAGGGGAGATGTATGAGTAAGTGGGGTTGACGCATGGGCATGAATGAGAGTGTGCACGGGTAAGGTAGGGCGACCATGGGGCTCGGGACGTCCAAAATCGAAGGTCCTTGAATCGACCCGGGTTGTGTACGGGGGATAGAGGACGTGAAATGAGGCCCTAAAGTGGGTGTTACAATTTTGAGATTGGTCGTAGAACGGGTTGCACGAGGGTCGGCGTTGGCAGAATTGGGGGCAATGGTCACTGAACCAGGGGTCGATGAGTGGGCGACAGCCGCTGCCCCTGGCCCGCCCAGATCTCGAACTGTGAAGAGAGAGAAATTCGATCACGGATACCTTTGGGAGGGCGACGCGGGGTCGATCAGTGGGCGATGGCCGCCGACCCCGAGCACGCTCGGGATGCCCCGGAGGGGGTAGCCTTGAGCGTCGTTTTGACCGAAAAATGACCCGACCCGGAATTGAAATTAAACACATCGGGGGTCTTAAAGAGGTCATTAGGAGGCGTTTAGTATGGACTAGATGTTTGAGATGAGGTTTAGATCTTAAGATAATTGCGGGCGAAGTTGGGGTCGTGTGGGGGTCGACAGCTGCCGACCCCAGGGGCGACGGACGTCACCCAGGACGTCCAGAGGGGACCCAAGGGGGTGCCCGGGGGGGTTCAAGGGGGCGTCCAAGGGGGCTGTCCCCGAGATAAGAGGGACGCCCATGCAAGGATCAGTCTCGGCCACTGAATATAAGTAAGTGGAGTTATGGGAACTCTTAGATGATTCATTCACACGAATTAACATAAGCCGTAGGATGAAGAAATCGGGCAAACTCTAACCATTGGATCGGGTTTGACTAGTCAACAAAAGGACAAGAAACACATTCCCCTAAATCAAAGAAATGAGGAATTGATTGAGTGATTGTCTTGATTAAGGGATGCGACTTAAAGTAGAATTGAAAATAATGTTAAGTTGACTCTTCTCCCTTAAGAGGGGGGGGATGGACAACACCCCACACACGGAGGAAATCACACACGCATACACAAGGGAAGGAAGGGAAAAGGGAAGGGGGAAGAAGGAAGGAAGAGAAGGCGGCGGAAGGGCGGCCGGAGCGTGGAAGGAAGGAGCGAGGCCGGCATCGTGGATTCACGAGCGAGGAGGGCTCGGCGCCGCGCAAGCCAAAGGTTGAGGGTTGCGGGGAGGCAACCGTCAAGGACGGAGATAGCGCGACGAAGGCGAGAGCTAGCCCGGTTTTGCGCCAAAGTTACGGGAAGGTATACCTCACGTCCTACACCTTTACTTACGTTGGGTTGAGATGGTGGTCTTGAGTGGGTTTTGGATGACAAGTTGAGGTGGGTTGGGTGTGTGGCCGGACCTTGGAGAAGAGGAAGGCCGCCCCTAAACCCGTTGGAAGTGTGGTGGTAAGATGTGGGTTTTAAGCGTCGAAAGACGGAATGAAAGGGACATGTTTTGGTGCGCGACCCTTGAGGGGTCGGAACTCGGCCATGGGGCTGGAAATGGGTGAGAATCCGAGAAGGGGAAGGCACGGAAAGCCTCCTCCAAGGATGGACCCGGATATGCGCTCGTAGAGCGGAACCCGCGAGGTTAAGCCTCGAAACTTGACTCGGCCAAGCGCTGGAACTACATGGATGATACGGGATAGATCTAGACCTTAAGTGGTAGTCCCTCGTGCTGGGGAAGGCGTGGAATATATGATCGGGGGTGGTTAGGAGGTTTGAGACCGTTGTGGGCAACATACGGTTGAAACGAGCGCGAGCGAAGCAGATGCTTCGGTAACGTTAAGCTGCCCGTGTAGGATGTGCGTAAGTGATTATGAGGCTTGACCCCTGCCTCGTTGGAGGCTGAGGGGACAGCCCGAACGGGCTGGAATAACCCCGCAAAGGGGCCGGCTACGGGATGCCGTCTGCGGGGCGGTACGGATTTGAACGTGATGTGGAAAAGCGCCCAAGAGGCGATTTCTCAAATTTGAGGAATTCTTCTCATATGGCTGCATGATTTACTATGCCTTAACAAATGCGAGTCTTTTGCAGGTTTAGAACAATCGCATGAGTGCGCAACATGTAGGGGCATAGTAGTCAGAGAGTTTTCAATTCGAAACCGATTTGTAACCGTTTTGTGTTGACTCTTACGAGTATTAAGCAATGAAATGAAGTTTTAAAAATTTGTCGAACTCGCGATCCTTTCAGTTAGAGTTTAAGATTTTACGATTGCTAATCGTAGTAAAGGCCGTGAGAGGGGATTCAACACCAACAGACGGAACTTGCTGAGCTGCGAAGTATGATTGAAGATCTATCGCGAGCAGTCCAACTGCTGCGATAGGAACGCGTGGGAGCTCGACTGGAGATTCCAGAAGGCAACCACAACCCCTTAAACATACCGGAAGGTAGTACTGATGATGAATCTAATGAAATCGAAGTCAATCTTTTCCGTGAAGCCGAACCTCTAAATAACACAGGAGGAGGTGGATTGGAAGAGAGATGTGCCTTAGATTTCAACGGTGGTTGGATCCAAATTGGAGATACAGACATAAACGAGAAGAAGCAAGTAGATGAATATCAACACTGGAAGGCAGAAGAATAGTTTGGTAAAGAAATAATGCCTATTTATGATGAATATCCTGATGAAGATGAGGATATCGATGTGTATTCGATCGATGGAGAGTCAGTCGTCGTTGAAGGGGTCATGTCGATTGCTCAAGTGGAAGTTGAAGATTGGCATAGGCATAAGATGATCAACACTAGTGAAAGCGAAGGTTCACATATTGTTATTTTCACAGATGCGATGGAGACTTATCTCAACCCTTATGAACAGAGTAAGATGTACACAATCCATTCTTTGAGGAAAGACATCGAAGAGTTAGTTAGAATTGGGGGAAAAACTTAGAGGATCTCTTGGCGACAACGAATTCATAGACGAGAGCAAAGGAGGATATGAAAACTACACAAGAATTCCTAAGCCACCGAATTGGAGATCATTTCTGTTCCAACTCGAGGAGATCGATGTGGGAGTTGCGTGTTGTAAGGACATACATGCATGTAATATTCGTGCCCTGACCTTTCATGGAAATGAAGTTAAGAAGATGAAAGGCCCGGGTGGAGAATATTAGACATTTTGCAGGCACCGTTACAAGCTAATAAAATCAAGACAATATTGTGGTGTATGCAAAAGAATTTGGCACCATTCAGATGGTGGAAGCTGGGTGTGCTGTGATGGTTGTGATGTTTAGGTGCCTGTTGAATGTGCAGGCTTCTCCGATCGACTTATGGAGGATTTGAAGAATACTGATTTTTATTGTCCTGATTGCCCGAATGATGTTATTGTCCCTATGGATATGAATGTACTTGAGAAGATGATAGGATGCTCACCATCGAGTGCTTTTCACGTAGATATACGGTCAAATTTGTTTTTATATTTAAGTAGCCGGTCCTCTAGTATTGACAATGAAGCTTTTTCGAGATCATGGTTGTTTTCTAGAAAATTGGCAACAATGCTTTTGATTGAAAATGGGCATCATGAAGGGGGACGTTTATTGACAATGTCAACGTTAGAAGTCACTGTGCAGCCATCGAAAATGGATGGGTGGGTGATATCTTCCTTCAGCTAATTGTTTTCTCGCATCAGTATACTTTGATAAGTCACGAATACTTGAAGTATAAGAGGAAGCATCTCCGGTGGGAAGCGATGCAAAAGGCAATCGAGTTGAAATTTGATGAGGTTAAGCAAATGGAGGATGATATCCGGCTTGGGTTGAAAGATCTCAAAAAACGCGGAAGATCTCTTAAATCAGAGGAGAAGAACTTAGGGGTGGAGAGGAAGGGACTACTTGCATAGAAAGAGGAGCCGATAAGTGTCAAAGCTTTGTTAGAGAAGAAGAGAAATGATTGTGAGGAGGATCTTCTGGAGATTTCTGAGGAGAATGATCAATTGAAAGTACCATATGAAGAAATGCTAGATTGGTACCTCCAGGACTTCTCCGAGGACTTGGTATCCCTGCTTGATTGGGTATGCCTACTGGTATCGAATGAGAAACAGATCGGTTCGGTCTTTAATATCTCATATTTGTATGAGTTTGTGGGAGTTGATGAAGATTATGCTGTCCTAGATCAGTTCAAAGAGCTTCCTTCCAAAGGTCACAAAAGGATGTTCTAGATAGGAATGAGGTTAAGTCAAGGAGAGGAAATCAATACATGAGGTTCTTGGTGAAATGGTTGGGAAAGCCGATGACGGAAAGTACCTAGCTGAAGAAGAAATGAAGAAGATTGACCCTGAAAGTTATATTGAAGTCGTTGAAGTTTTCGCGCCAGAGTCGCAAACTTTTCCAACCCGAGGAGATTGATGCATGAGCATAATATTATTTTTAGATTTTATAATATTATGAGTATTTTAGGAATATCACATTAAATTTCTTTTTTAGTATAAATAAGGCCTTAGGGTTTCTAAGGAGGACATTTGTTATTTTTACCCTATTATTTGAATTTAAGAATTTCTTGAAGTTTTCTTACAAACCCTAAACTTCTCTATCGTTTTCTTCATTTTATTCGTTTTCTCATAGTTTTTTCGTGATTTCTCGTATTTCCGCTATGCTACTCCATCAAGGATGCCGACCCACCGACGTCGTTCTGGAGGTTACTTGTGAGGGAGTCACCCAAAATATTTCTAACACTTGTTCCATGACCTCTACGTTGGCACTACGTGGCCTTGTGCTTGGTACAACATGGCTGGCGGGCCTATCAAAACTCCCCCATTGAGCAGTTTGAAAACATCATGATGATCACGATTCTGGAATACCATTATGCTCCTTGTCAAGAACTGTCTTGCCTGTTTTCCTGCCTTCAATGGCTCTGCCCCATTGTCCTGAGCCTCAGGAATCCCAACATTGTTCTAGTCTAGGCAAAGGTCGACAAGAGCCGACCTGGCTTATTTTTCAGCTGAAACCCCCACCTCTGTTGTCCATTTGACTCCATAGGGAATGTCGCTCGACTGCTCTGGCAAATCTGGCAACCCGTCCTTAGAAGAAGAGCCTGGACTATGAGATTCATCTCCATAGTCAAACTCTCCTGCAGGGAACCAACATCCAATCCGTTGTCAACCACCTGATCCACCACCACAGGTATGGTGGAGGCAGATAGCGAAATGCAACCTCATGGATACACTCGGCGAGAAACACCATCGCAGTTTGATTGATAATCCAGGGGACTGGTTTATTGTCTGCCACCTGGATGTTTCACATAACCCGTGGAATGGCCATTGCATCCATTAGAGCTAAAATGGCAGCGACAAGCAATTCAGATTAACCTGAGATCTGGGTCCGGGCTAATGTCTAGATTGGAGACTACACGCTTGATTTTGGGTGAGGAGTTAGTCTCGAGATTGCTTTATTCCCCCGACCACATAAATGGGCTTTATTCAGAAGTTCGCTGATGAACTCGGTTTATCTTGAAAAGGAGCAGAGGAGTGCTAGCATCGGACTATGCAGCGGATCAGCAGAGAAGTTGTTATATTGTTGTATGCTCGACTCACTTGCATTCATGGGATCAAAACAGCCAGAAATATATCGAAGATGATGGAGATGATACCTTTGGGACCAGGAGGAAAAGGGAAGATGAATGAAGAGGGATCTGGTTTGATATGTAGAATCCTTTTCGGATGCTTGCCCCCAATTCCCAATTCCCTAATCCACAACCCAACACAACTGGACTTCCACATACAGTTATAACGCTAATTCACTAATCAATATTCGCGCTCCTCAGACCGCTGTGCAAACCTAGACCATATTCTTGTCCTAGAGGATGCATGTCTGATTTCGAACTAAGAAGTCCCCGTTACGCGCGGGGCAATCTGTCCCATACAAACTGTCGAGACAACTTCCCAGGGGGGACGCGTGGGGTGAGCGACTCGTACATTTCTCATTCTTATCTGCATTCTTGGCCACCATTTCTCACGCTCTACCACCTTCATGAAAAATTGATGGAATGGCAAGTCATTCGGCTAATTGTTCATTCGTCGTGTGATGAATCATGTCTGGAGATAGGTAGGAAAAGAAAGGGATGGAATGGATTGAACAAGCACACGACTTCGAAGCTCCAATTCGGCTGCAGGGATCAAAGCTCCGTGGACTCGGACAGGGGATTGTTTTTCATAAGGTTGATTAACCTCATGTGACCTGAGCAGGAAGAAAGGTGCAAGTGGCAGACAATTTAGTGGAATTCACAGGGTTCTAAAGAAACGAAAATGACTTGCTAGTAGTTGTTTACACAAAAAAGCCATTTGGGCTTCAATGATGGTAAGACACACCATTGTGATGGCAGATGCGATCGTAGGAGCACCCAGTCGAAGCTCAAGGACGTCGAAACAGGGCACGTCAAGGTAGGACATGTCGAAGTACGGACGAGGTGCAGTTAGATCGAGACCCCATCGAATAAAGTGACAATCGAAGAAAGAGTTATGGTTGAAGTTTCAAGACTTAGCCAATTTTCGATGGGAACTTCATCAGGACTTAGTCGAAGTAGACAATGTGCAGTTAGTTTAAATAAAACATGTGCAAAATGTATCTACCAGTTGTGTTAGCAGTTATGTTAGCGATTTTATTAGCGATTATTATCTGTATACGATTAAGTGTTAGTATAAATATTTGGTCAGCCATTTGTAATCAACTTACGACAATCATTCAATGACCCTGAAGGGCTGCTTGATTGTCTATATGTACTCTGTTTTCCAAAAATGAAAGTAAGTGTTTGTGTTTACGTGCTTTTGTTCTTGTTCTTCACATTACTATTTAAAAGTCTTGGCGACCACATTTTTTGAACATTTTTAGTCCTCATTATATCTCGACGTGCTTTGTCCGTAAACAGTAGTGCTCGAGGGCCATGTGTGTCGTATGTCGTCGTAGATGGATCTTTCTGCAGGGGCAAACTGTACTCACCGTGCCAATGGCGATTGCTCATATACATTAGTGTTTCGAAGAGGTTTGTATCTCCGTATGGTTTTGAAAAAAATTGTAAAATATGGTTTGAGTTTCAAAAATATTTGATTTACAGCTCATAAATCGCTCTTTTAAATTGCGAAATTAAAATTACAAAGAAATCGTTGTTTGAATTTTGACAAATTATAGCAAATTTGTTGTTTCAAACAGTAGGGATACTTAGAAAAATTTTTTCCCTAGCCGAGGAGTTCCGGTATCAGATCAGTATCGCTGTTTGAAACTGCGATACTCACCGAAAGTTGATGTCTTAAATAACAGTACTAACTGAAAGTCGCCGTTTCAAAAAACAACTTTATTAATAAAATATCGTGATCTCTACGAGCTTGCCAAAATTTGCTAAGTGTATTTATCTTGTTGTTTCTAGCGACCGTGTTATAATTTATCAAAGTCATTATTTCGAACAACGAATACTTTGTAATTTTAGTCTCTCTTTTGAAACAACACTTAGGACGATAAACCAAATATTTTTGAAATTCGAACCTTATTTCATAATTTTTTTTAAAATAGCAGGAGATACTTTGGAGTGTTTTTGTCTGGGGTTGGTTAAATATAATTTTGTCTTAGTAAGTCAAATATTATCCATAATCATAATAAGAAGTGATTAAACAAATATAACAGGAGGGGAGGGGAGTTTTGTTCCAAAAAACGGTTAGTCGGTAAAATATTTTCCGTTTTATGTTTAGAACTTTCGCATTTCTCATTTTATGATCATAAAGTTGAATTTTTAGAATTCGACTTCAATTTACAAAGAAGTCGAACTCTTAGAGTTCGAGTTCTGAACAGTCAAAAGGAACTCGAACTCTATAAGTTCGACTTCCTTAGCGCCTAAGAAAGCCGACTCCCTTGCCCGCCTCGTCTCTCCCAATCCACACGTCACTCCCCCTTGTCCCCGTCTACCCCATCCGCTTTGTTCCTTCCCTTGTCTGCCCCTCTACTCGAACCTTATTTTTTTAATAAAGCGAGGAAGTTGAACTCTTCCGACTTTCTCAAAAACTCGAACTTTATAACTTCGACTAAGTTCGACTTTACGTGAAATTATGAAATCGAATTCACATAGTTTGTGTACATCTCATATGATCAAACTTGAATTCTTAGAATTCGAATTTTTTATATATTAAAGTTGAACTTTAAAAGTTAAAGTTAAGTAAATTAAGAATTTTAAAATTTCGTAAATTAAAAAATGATAACAAACATCGAGGGAAGGGTATCATTGTCGTGCCCTCTTCCTCTTCCTTCACCTCCATCCAGAGCCAACTACTGCAAACTATAAGACTAAGGAGTGGCTCCACCGACACTCTCTCCACCCTCCCCTGTCGACCCTTCTCCTCGGCTCGACCCCTTCCCCACCTCCGGACGTCTCCTCTTCCTCTTCCTCTTCTTCCCGTACGCTATCCCCCTCGCCTTACCCTTCCCTTCCCTTACCTCCCTCAGGTATATCCTCACCGCCTTGTCGCTGAACGGGTTCCACTCCGCCCTCCCTCTATTCTCCTCGTACCCCGCCCTCAGCTGCCCGATGAGCGCGTCCAGGTTTCCCTACGCCTGCTTCAGCGGGCACGCACAGGGTTCGGGCGGGTTCTGCTGCCCGAAGTAGGCGCAACCCGTCGCGTGCACCTTGGTCTTCCTGAACTGGTCCAGGTACTTGAGGAACTCGATGACGTGCGCCCCGCTGCACCTCGGGAGGCTCAGCGGGGGTTGTGGTTCTTCAGGTACTGAAGGAAGGTATTCCAGTCCCGCCTCTTCTGGGATTCATACCGGCTCAATGGGGCAGCGGCTCCGGATGAACCTTCGCCAGCTCCTGCGGCAGCCGTAGAGGGACCCTCCGACGCACCCGGAGCAGGAGGTTCTGTCCCGGAACCGGAACCGGGCTCCATGTAACTTCGGCAGGTCACGGGGTAGGGTTCTGGTTTGCCCCCGAGTGCGGGTTGAAGTAAGGAGGAAGGAAAGAGGGAGGGAGGAGTGGGACGTTATATCAACTATGTTTCTGGTAGGAGTCCGATGCGGGGCACAACTCATTCTGCTATATTTGGTAAATTTTGGTTAAGGGATGGGAGAAAAAAACATCGTCATCGCCACACCAAACCGTGATTTTAATATTTAGAGCTGAATTTTGTTGTCTCGCTTTTTGCTTTATTATTATTATAAGCAAAAGTTAGCAGTGCCGGTTGGGGCCATGGTATGGGCTTCGGGATTATCCTTGACTGCCTCTCATTTCCACGTCGTTGTATGCTAAGTGAGTGTTATAATTGAGGGACAAGAGAGTGTGTTTTTACGTGCGCGTTGGTCGTGCCATCAAAGTCAAACAAGAATGGATCCCACCGCCGCTTGACGAAGCTACCGGCAGAAGGAAAGGGCCGAGTTTTTGTTGGGGGGTTATGTGTGTAGGATTGGATAGGAAGGGAGAAGGTGCTAGCAGAACGTAGGTTCTGTACTGCCGACGACCTTCTGTAGGATAGAGGAAACCTTCTGTAGAGCTGCTGCACCTACGAGGAGTGTTTTGGCTACAATTTCTCTTTGTTTAAACTTTCTCTTTTTCCCATCATCATACAAGAAATGTCTACACGTCCCTTTATATATAGGGAGGAGTAGGAAAACCAAAAGACAATAGAAACCGACATATTTAATGACAGATTTAATAGCCTGCTTTAATGACCCACTTAAATGACTTTTCCGTTACTAAATTCAATACCCATTAATATTGATCATAAATTACCTTCAACACCCCCTCTTAATTTATGATCTTCAAGAAGTCTTTGAATGTCTCGAACTTCTCAGAAGACACCGCCTTTGTAAGAACATCTGCGGGTTGATCATAGGTGTTGATGAACTCTAGAAGAATCTCCTTCTGCGAAACCATCTCTCTGATGAAATGATGACGAACTTCTATATGCTTCGATCTTGCATTGAAAACTGGATTCTTGGTCATAGCAATAGCAGATTGGTTATCACAGAAGATTGTTGCTGGCTCGTCCACCTTCTGTTGTAACTCTAGAAGTAACCTTCTGAGCCAGACAGTTTCTCTTGTTGCTTCATTTGCTGCGATGTATTCAGCTTTTGCAGATGAGAGAGCAACAGTGCTTTGCTTCTTTGAACTCCATGAAATGAGCTTTGTTCCAATTCAGAACAAGTATCCTGATGTGCTTCTACGATCATCCGAGCTTCCTGCCCAATTATTATCTACATAACCCACTAAATCATCCTTCTGCTCTTTTGTATACTTCAGTCCGACCTTCTGTGTGCCTTTTAGATAGCGTAGAACTCTTTTTGCTGCTGTGAAATGAGTTCTGCTGGGGTTGCTCATGAATCTAGATAGTAAACTCACAGAATGAAAAATATCAGTCCTAGTGTGAGTGAGATAAATAAGAGAACCAACCAGGCTTCTGTAGATCTTCGAATCAAAGCCTTCTGTAGAATCCTCCTTCTGTAACTTCTCATTGAGTGACATTGGTGTAGAAATTGGCTTTGCATTCTCCATACGGAATTTCTTCAATAGATCTGCTATGTACTTCTCTTGAGAAATGAAAATCTCTCCTTTCTTCTGCTTCACTTGAAGTCCGAGAAAGTACTTCATCAAGCCAAGATCTGTCATCTCAAATTCTTCCATCATGGCTTCCTTGAACTTCTGCAGCAAGCTTCTGCTGGTGCTAGTGTAGATCAAGTCATCTACATAAAGACATGCTATTAGAAAATCAGGACCAACCTTCTGTATGTATAACGAAGGTTCTACTGAGCTTCTGGAGAATCCTTTCTTTTGTAGATAGGAATCAATTCTGCAATTCCACGCCCTTGGTGCTTGCTTCAAACCATATAGAGCCTTATGCAGTCTGTAGACTTTGTCTTCTGTGCCTTTCATCACGAATCCTTGTGGTTGTTCTACGTAGACTTCTTCTTCTAGTACTCCATTAAGAAATGCTGACTTGACATCAAGCTGGAATACTTCAAGCTCCTTCTGTGCTGCAATGGCTAGAACAGCACGGATTGTCTCAATCCTTGCTACAGGAGCAAAAGTTTCTGTAAAATCAACTCCAGGCTTCTGTGAATAGCCTTTTGCTACGATGCGAGCTTTATGCTTCTGCACACTTCCATCTTCATTATACTTGGTCTTGTAGACCCACTTTAATCCGACAGCTTCTTTTCCTTCTGGTAGATCGACCAATGACCACGTGTCATTCTTCTCTATAGAAGTCATCTCCTCCTTCATGGCATTTCTCCATTTTTCTTCTTCTGCTGCCTCCTCAAAGTTTTGTGGCTCAAATGCAGCAAGACAAAGTTAGCTTGCTCATAAATTTCAGTGAATGATCGCCCTTGGTGGTGTATCTCCAATGGAACCCTTCGCTTTTTGAATGGTTTTAGAGGAACTAGCTTCTGTTGTTCCGATGGGATTCTGTACTGTAACTTCTGCTACTGCTTCTGTTGTTCTGATAGGATTCTGTACAGATGCTTCTGTTACTGTTTCTGTATACTGGAAAATCTGAGTCATAGAAGACTCTTCCTGCCACTTCCAATCTGTATGTTCATCAAAGATAACATCTCTTGACAGAATTAACTTGTCAGTATTCGGATTATAAAGACGATATCCCTTCGATTCATCACTATATCCGATAAAAATCAACTTCTCACCTTTCTCATCAAACTTTTCTCTTCCTTGAGAAGGTGTAAGTGCATATCCAATACACCCAAATACTTTCAAATGATTTACCACGGGCTTCCTTCTGTGCCACGCTTCATATGGTGTCTTGTCCCTAACTGCTTTTGTAGGGGATCTATTCAAAAGGTAGGCAGATGTGTTGACAGCTTCTGCCCAGAACTTGTTGGGTAGACCTTTGCCCTTTAGCATGCTTCTGGCCATCTCCACTATGGTTCTGTTCTTTCTTTCTGCGACTCCATTTTGCTGAGGAGAATACTGCACAGTTAACTGCCTCTGTATCCCCTTCTGTTGGCAATAGTCCAAGAATGGTCTTGACAGAAACTCTCCTCCGCGATCTGTCCTCAAGGTCTTAATCTTATATCCACTTTGATTCTCTGCAAGTGCTTTGAACTTCATAAAGGTGGTGAAAGCATCTGATTTCCTCTCAAGAAAATAAATCCAAATCATTCTAGTATAATCATCTACGAACAACAGAAAGTATCTTCTGTTACCGAGAGACGGAGTCTGAGTTGGTCCACAAATATCCGCATGAACCAGCTCGAGAGGGGCTTGAGCTCTCCATGATGTGTTTGGGAATGGAAGACGATGATGCTTTCCGAAAACACATCCTTCACAGACGTCACCTTCTGCAGCTTGTATAGAAGGTAGTCCTACCACCATATTCTTCTGCTTTAGTAAAGCTAGTCCTTTCCTATTCAAATATCCATTCCTGAGATGTCAAATATAAGAATAATCTATAACTTCAGTTTTGAGAACAACATTGCAAGGAGCCATTTTTATGGGGAACAAATTGTTGAACATCAGCTTCACGATTGCGACCTTCTGTCTGCTATTTCACATTGACCTTCTGCAAAAACCAACTTATATCCATTTTTCATCATTTGTCCTACACTTAGTAGGTTCTGTGCGATTTCTGGAGTGTAGAAGACATCGTGCATCCTCTTTTGTTGACCTTCTGCACTGAAAACTGAAACAACACATTTACCTTCTATCTTCAACTTCTTGCTATCTCCAAGTTCCAAGAGTGAATTGTATTTCTCATCAAGCTCCACAAAGTTTTTCTTGATCCCTGTGACATGGTTGCTACAACCACTATCGAGGAATCATATCTCATTCATATCTTGCACGGTGTTAGAGGAAGAATAGAAAACTTTAGAAGGTTCATCTTCCTTAGAGAAATTTATCGAGCTTCTGTCATTATGCTTCTGTTCATGCTTTTGCTCTTTATCTTTGTACTAGTATCACGATCTGAATGAGTTGGAAACTTGCATCTCCTACTTCGAAAACGTCAATATTTTGTTTCATGATTATTCTTTTTGCAGATGCGGCATCCTGCTTCTGCTTCTCCATGACCGCTTTTGTGCTGACCTTCTGGTCGTCCTTCTGCATAGCCTCTGCCTCTGCCACGAGACCTGCCCCACGTCCTTTGCCATAGGACCTTCTGTTGTTTCCAGAATATTCTTGCTTCTGCTCAGAAACATTCCATTTTGCTTGAAATGCTTGCTCCACCGGGGTTGCGTACTTGCTGACCCATTTCTCATGGGCTTCTAGGGAACCCATCAATTCATAGATAGAAACTTCTGCGAGATCCTTCATCTCTTCATCACTGTTACCACATGCTTAAACTTCTATGGCAAGCTTCTGAGGATTTTCTCCACGACTTTTCGATCCGAAACAACTTCTCCGCAACTCTTCAATTGATTGAGGATCTCCACGGTCCTTGAGAAGTAGTCTTTGACGTTTTCTGCGTCTTTCATGGATAGATTGTCGAAGTCTCTCCAAAGATTCTGCAGCTTTATAGAGATCACCTTCTGTGACCCTTTGAACTCCTTCTTTAGGACTTCCCACGCTTCATTCACCTTCTTCAGGCCGAATATCCTTGGGTAGATGGTTTTGCTCACGGATTGTTGCAGAATCCGCAGAGCCATGGCATTCTTCATGACGTTCTCCTTGTACGCCTTCTGCTCATCTTCTGTGGGGTTGATGACACCTTCTGCGGAAGTGTTGTCACCTTCTGGGAGAGAGATTCCTTCTGGAACTTCTTCGTAGCCTTCCTCCACAAGTTTCCATAGATCTTGCGAAAGGAAAATGGTCTCCATTTGAGAACTCCAATAGTCAAAGTGCTCACCGTCGAAGATGGGAATTTGGTTGGGAGAAAAAGTGAAGAACATGTTGCCAGCGGATGTAGACATGACCTTCTGCGCTCTGATACCAAATTTGTTGGGGGGTTATGTGTGTAGGATTGGATAGGAAGGGAGAAGGTGCTAGCAGAACGTAGGTTCTGTACTGCCGACGACCTTCTGTAGGATAGAGGAAACCTTCTGTAGAGCTGCTGCACCTACGAGGAGTGTTTTGGCTACAATTTCTCTTTGTTTAAACTTTCTCTTTTTCCCATCATCATACAAGAAATGTCTACACGTCCCTTTATATATAGGGAGGAGTAGGAAAACCAAAAGACAATAGAAACCGACATATTTAATGACAGATTTAATAGCCTGCTTTAATGACCCACTTAAATGACTTTTCCGTTACTAAATTCAATACCCATTAATATTGATCATAAATTACCTTCAACAGTTTTGTCCAAGCTAAGGACGAGGGCTTGGTAACGGTGTCGTCCGTGTCTATGAGATCACTTTGGAAAGAGACGTCGGCCTAATCCAGGGGAGAAGGTGCTGCTGTTCTCAGGGTTAAGGCTGCGGGGGTAAATCATTTTCCCATTGGGAAATTACTGTTTGGGGTGGAGGGACCAGATTGATGCGGACAATCCCGGGACAACCAGACACGGAATGATGGACGAGGTTGTGTTTTGGGGCGATATTGTTTCTCCGGTGGAAAAGTGATGTGGGACTACGATGTTTTTGCTCAAACGACACGTCGATGGAAGCGGCTAACTGTACGTGCACGTAACCATTACGTAGTTTACTAATTAATACTAATGAAAAGTAGTAAATTTTACTAAAAGTTGACCGTTACTAATTAATATTAAAAAAGTAACGCATATTTAGTAAAAAATGTAGTAAAACTTACTGCTTTTCGGTCAACTTTCAGTAAAGCCAACGCAAACTTAGTAAAAAAGTGTGGAAATTTTACTACTTTTTCACTATTCATTCCAGTTCAAGTTTACTACTTTTGCGCTGACTTTACTAAAACATTTCCGTTAGTAACGTCAACGCAGAATTAGTAAAAAAAGTAGTAAAATTTACTCTTTTTTTACAAATTTTGCGTTGACTTTACTATTGTTTTTCGTATTTTAGTAAAGTCAAACCAGTTTTTGTAAAAAAAGGAGTAAAATTTACTACCTTTTTTACTACTTCTGCGTCGTTACTAACGGAAATGTTTTAGTAAAGTCAGTGCAAGGTTAATAAAAAACGTAGTAAATTTTACTACTTTTTACTGTACGAATTATGCCGATAATTAGTAACTATTTACTAATTCTGGCGTTTATTTTAGTAAAAAACTCTTCCTCTTAGTAAATTTTACTAATTTTGAGTTGTTTTTACTAAAAAAAGTAGTAAACTGTTACTAAAAAATGAAAGCGTTTACTAACAAATTTACTACTTTGAACAGTATTTTCGAACGTAACTCCGAACCTATTTATGTTGTGAAATTACTTCTCTACCCTGGTTACGACACTTGTTACTAATTCTGGAGGACCGAAGTCGTCATTTCGTTCGTAGCCTTAGTAACCGACTTTTCCTTTCCGGCCGTCGTCCCCTCCGTGGTCCGCTTCCCTTTCCGGCCGCCGTTAGTGGTGTTGCGGATCAACTTCGCAATCGGCTTTCCTGCAAGTTCCCCCGCTTCCACTTTGCAGTACGTGTTTTCGCGTGTGATTAGGGTTTGGGTTGGTGGTGGGCGTCGTCATTTGTTTGGGTGTGGGTGTTGGTTGTCGTTGTTAGTCCTCCCGAGGTTGTCGTTGTTAGTCCTCCCGAGGTTGTCGTTGTTAGTCCTCCCGAGGTTGTCGTTGTTAGTCCTCCCGAGGTTGTCGTTGTTAGTCCTCCCGAGTTGTTTTTTTTATGTGTCCTCGTGCTGATTTGGGTCGTGCTTGGGTTTTACTTGGAGTCGGCTTTCCGTTCGTAGCATTGGTAACTTCCCGGCGATCGTCCCTTCCTGCTGCGCGTTCCTTTCCGGCCGCCATCTGTGGTGTTGCCGATGAACTTCGCCATCGGCTCTTCTGGAAGTTCCCCCGCTTCCGTGTTGCGTACCCTGTTTTCGCGTGTCCTTAGGGTTTGGGTTGGTGGTGGGCGTCGTCATTTGTTTGGGTGTGGTGTTGGCCGTCTCCCGTATCATCCTCCTGAGTTGTTGTTTGTGGGTACTCGTGCGGAGTTGGCCCATGCTTGGGTTCTAGTTGGTCTGGGTCTGTGCCGGTAAGCGTGTACCTGGGACTGAGAATGGTTTGCTTATTATGGAAGAGTTTGGTTAAACCACAATCTGGTTTGATTTGGTTCGGTTTGCGTTGGTTCGGTATTGATCTGCTTTGGCTTTTCCTTTCCTTCGTGTTATGCTTTTGGATTTGGTTTGTTTTCTGGGCGTGTAGTTAGAGTGGGGTCCGATGTTCATTTCGTTTGATGTTAATTTGATATGCATTTGGGATGCAATGTGAACCGTGACTGAGATTTTGGAAGCGCAGATATGGAAGGAGATTTTGCAGATTTGGTTGGAGAATATTCACATGAGGCAGCGGGTTATGACCCTCGAGAAGGTGGAATTGAAGGCAACACACCAGCTTCGTCTCAAAAGGAGAAGGCGAAGGCTGTTTGAAAACCTAAGGTAATGATGATGACCATTTGTTGTGAGTATTGGCAGTATTCCTGATTCTATTACCGAGGTGTTCGTGGATATATTGTTATAGGATTATCTTTATACAAGGTGTAGTCCGCGGAAGTTGTTAGCTGTGCTGAATACATTTAACGATGCCAAGAGAGCTGCGCTTTCCGACCTAGGATTTGAAGGGCTATTGCATATGGCAAGTCGACAAGTTCATCACAACGCCTTGAAGTGTCTTCTGAAGTTGTTCGACCCAGTTAAGAGGGTTATGGTCATCGACGGTGTGGAGCATCGAATGCTCTCTTCGGATGTGGAGGCGGTGTTTGGCGTTCCGGCTACGAAAGTCGGTGTCCCGTTTAGCGGACACATGGACACCGTCCATGATGAGCTGAAAACGCATCTGAAGAGGGGTAAGATTTCTCTTAAGTCCGTGGAAAGCAGCATGATGAGAAGAGGGCAGGCCGACGACGTATGGAAAGTGGAAGTTGTATTATTCATACTAGGATCCTATTTGTGCCCCACGACGGCGTTCGACATCGACAAGGAGTATCTGCTCGCGACACGCGACGTCGGCTCCATTTGCAAGTTTAACTGGGCCATCATGTGGTCGATACTCTATGTAGCCAAGTGAGGGCTTTCAATGGTCATCACGCAAAGTATATGGGATGCTGTGTGCATATCCTGCTGGTGAGAATGTTTAGGTTTAGCGTGTGTGTTGCTTATTCATTGTATTTAGGGTGTAATTATTAATGTCAACAAGTGATTGTGTTAATGATACTGTTTTTAATCCACCAGATGTTTTACGCTTGCAAGAAGTCATTGGAGGAGAGCACGTCAAGAACTGCGAGCAGGAGTACTCCTTTGTGCCAGGATTGGGACGATGACCGGCTGAAAGCCATATTCTTAGTTGCAAATGCTGATCTTGCTGAACTTGTACGATTTTCCCGTCTACTGCATGTGTACTTGTGTAATTTTGACATGTCGTCGGGTCATATTCTGAGTAAGTCCCTTTACAAGAATCCCGCGAGGTTGAAAGTAACGCCGAGGAAGAAGTCGACCCTGCGACCTAATGTGGGCAGATGGATGTGGTGCTGCGTCGTCTAAAGGTAACCTTCATTTCGTGGTGTGGTCTATATGTGTTTATCATTTGGTTTACGTAGCTGATTTTCAATTACTGATTATCGGCATTATGTTTTAAGTAGAATGTGGAACTTTCTGTTATGAGACTCCATGCTACTAATGAGCACATCGTCCGCAAATTGGGATTTATTCTCAGAGAACTTAGAAGAGAAAGACCTCGACAAGGCCATCCCGTTATGCAAGAAGATCGTGGTAAGTCTCAGGAGAAGGTGGTAGGAGGCGAAGAGGAAGATCATGCAGCCGAGGGTGTTCAAGAAGGGGTGACACAAGGAACGGCTGATGTCAACCCGGCTGGTAATGTGTGTGAGCCTATTTCTCCAGCAGAGGACTCTGGTCTGCCGGACAAGGGCTTCAGTATTTCTATAGTCGAGGTAGGGTCCAGTATGATGTCGGAGAATAGCCTGGTCCCTAATGATCCTCCTCAGATGTAACATAATTTGCCAGAAGGTTCCGATGATTATTTCGACCCGCGTGAGAAACAACTTGCGCGGGCTCTGAATAAACTATCTTCAATGCTTGGTACTTCGGATGCTGTTAGGTGTGACATTGAGAGTGAATCTGAGTTGAGCCTCAGTAAATCCGAGGAGCGTCTGAAGTCGCTGCTGCAATCGAGCAAAGGAAAGGAGAGGTTACTGCCTGAAGTCGCAGTGCATGAGGAAGGCGCCCATACCCCCACAGCAAGAGCAAAGGACAAGGATGTTATAGGAGATGAACGTGCTGCAGAATTTGAATAGGAGACCACGGCTAAAGTAGATGACGATGCTGAGCATCTCATGGATTGTGATCCGGAAGTGGGGAAAGGGGTGACGAAGACTGCAGAAGAGGTTGAAGTGCATTTGAAGGTGACGTGCATTCACATTTCTTTTTCGAAGTTTGTTGAACATCCCTGATATTAAACTGCGCTACACTATGATTCGCAGGAAAGTGGATCATCGACAACGGCTGTATTTAATAGAAAAACCACTCGTCGTACGACAAAGCGGAAGCCGTCTACATTTAACCGCAGTCCATTTATCCCGCCTAAGCCGGTAACAAGGACAAGAAAGCGTGGACGGTCTTCCATCCCTGAGATATAAATGGATAGCTACATACCCACTCGTGATGCCTCGACTGTGAGCTTCATGAGTATTAATGGGTTTATCCATTGTTGTAATTTGTCATGGATAAGCACTGCAAAAATACTTCCCTGTGGATGTGCCTGTTAGTGAGCTCAAAACATTTACACCGGCTCAATGGTGTGTCATTCAGTACGCTTAGAATGATGACCGAGACAATAGGTTAGTGTCACTGTCTTAGGATATTGGGAATTTGTTTAAGTTTGTTGAACAATTTGTTATGGATATTATTTGTTGCAGTGAATGTCTTTGTATGACGGAGTCCGCACACGTTAATAGGCATGCGATGCGTTCTCTTATGCAACGAAGATGGATAGACAGCGATGTAAGATTACCTCTTTAATTACTAACCTCTTTAATTACTAACCTTAAATGAGGATTACCCCATGTAAATCGGCGACGTGACTATTCGTTGATGCAGATTATAGACTTCCACGCCGTCATGCTACAAAGTAGTATGGATCCCGAAATGAGAAGGATTTGGTATCTTCCAAGTTGGTTAGGGGTAAGTGCTGATTTACATAATGTTCCAAGTCCACCCGAGCTAACCATGCAGTAACCACGCACCGATTACAGAATCTTGCAGCGACGCAATATAGTGCCCGTCATAAGCAAAGCAAATGCCGCAGCCTTATATGCGCACCTCAAGTCTCACATTGGGAAGAACCACGAAGTGCAATGGGTAAGCGTCCACTCCATAGAACTGTCTTTGTGCCTATGTCCATCTACCTCCACTTTACTGCATTAAGTAGACTGAATGGTAGGCCTGTTTGCATATTTTTATTCCGCTTTGTGTCGCGGAATCACATTGGGCATTGCAGATTGTGTCAATCAGGACAGAAGAAGTCCTCATCATGGACACAATGTACAAAAAACTATCCAACGCCGGAGGGAGAGCGGAGCTTCATCATCGTGTGTTAAAGCTTCTAACCGTCGTCATGGAAGAGAATCGGGTGAAATCAAAGGCAAAAGGATATCAATTACTAGACATTTCCACCTGGAAAATAAAATATCCGACGAACGTGCCCGACCAGATGGCTGCCGGGAATGAGTATGTCGAACTATATTATCCGATTTTATTTTCAATATATTCAACGTAACCATTGCTGTTTCTACAGGAGCGAATGCGGAATATATGTCATGAAATTCATGACTTTGGCTGAACCCCCATTACGTGCTGAGGAAGTGGTCAGTTCATTAACTCATTACTACCATTACTGTCAAACACTCATTCCTAGCATTACTGTCAAACACTTACATTGATAGTTGGATGTATGCGCGGGTTAGACCGTAGGCATTGCTGCTAGGTTGAGGCTCGTCGTTAGCATGATCAAATGGCCTGGGAATGAGGTTAAGAAAAGAATACAGCAGAAAGTTAAAGATGATGCCAACAAGAAGAGTAAGAGAGTGGAGAGCAGTGACGCTTCAACATGGGATGCAGGTCGATAGAGAGCTGATTGACCAGAACACTCCTGTACATTCTCGGAGCAAGAAAAGATAACATGATCTAGCACATGTAGCCGTCAACTTACGACAGTCTTTATGTAGCCCTTTCTTGTAATAGCTGGTAACCTGTAGGTTGAAGTTGCAATATTGGAATATGTAAATGTACTGTTGGAAGTCCTCATCATGTACGTAGCTAACCTTTTGGTACTGAATGAATAGGTTAGCGTTTTGTCACAATACTGCCGTTATACTGTCGAAATTTGCAATTAAGGGTACATATTTAACTGTCCATAAATAGAGTTATCTTCACAGCGCACATCCTGGAATATTTCAGAACTACTTTCACTACATAGGTTCCGTAGTTTCTCGTTATTGAGCCCACCATCATAAAACTGTTGAGAGGTACCCATGGCCGTTTCTTCCTGCGTACCGTGAATGACATACTCTTTCATCTGGTTACCAATATTATATGCGGCGCGATCATCAACCCTGGTTACACCTTCATTCTCCACACTACGACTCTCCAACTCCAAGGTCAATGATTGAATTTTTTTATGAACCTTCCGAAATGCGTTGTCAGATCTTCCAGCAAGAAAACACATCCGCCGGCAAGTGGTCATGAGGATACCCCTGTCGTAAAGCATTGATGTCGACACCGTATTCATGGCAAGATAGAACTTCAGAACTTGCACTTTTAGCTAACTTTGTCCACCTTTTACTGACCAGATGCTTTGGTATGGTCAATAATCCTTCAATTTTCGCAACATGGAAGAGGTGGGCACACGAAAAACCAAATGTCTCAAAATGTAAGCAGCTGCAACTGAGTTGTTGCCCATTTTGTTTCCAAATGACACTTGCACTCATCTATGCTCACCGTCATAACACGAAAAACTGTATACCCTCGCTACATTCCCGTCAACTATATCTTCCACATAAAATTGTGCTTCCTTTTTCATTTCGGAGTGAACTCTACGAAAAGAACTCAGGGTGTACAATTCACTTGCATCCTCCTCAAGTCGGCGCAACATCGTAGTTGGCCTGAATGCCTTATGCATTGATTTGAAGTCCTCTTCGTATTCCTTATGACGAAGATCAGCAACTGCGCGCTCGAAATTGTTAACGAAATCATGCAGTTTATGTTTGCTGTCGACATATCCCTTCATGTAACGATGCATTCGTTCGCATCGTTGAGTGCTTCTAAGTTCTGCCCAGAAATGACCATGCAGATATGTTTGCCACCACATATGTCGGCATGCATAAATTTGTTATAGCCATCTAATGCTTATGGATCCTGTATAGCTCATTAAAGACTCCCACTCCTCTTCAACTTCTTCACTTGGTCTACTGTTGTACATGAATGACGAGATACGAGCTCGCATACCCGGGTCCTGTACACGACAATTGATATTCCGACTAAAATGCCAAAGACATAACCTATGCCTTGACAATGGCCAAACTTCTCTCACAGAAGCAATCATCGCTTTGTCGGCGTCGTGACCACGCTTACCGGATGTTTGCCTCCCATGATCTGTGTATGAGTACGTAGGAGCCAAGTGTAGTCCGCAATGGTTTCATAAGTCATCAAGGCAGACCCAAACACGGTAGTTTGATGGTGATGATTGACACCGACGATGATCACCATTTGCATTCAATAATTGTTTGTCTTGAACGTTGAGTCTAGTGCTACGATATCGCCGAATGCTTGGTAATCAGTGATTGAGGTACTGTCCGCCCAATATATGCGTGTCACTTCATTATTTTCCACATGTGATTCGAACGCCATACCACTCTCACTATTCCTCCTAGACAGGAGATATGCAAACACTGAATTACAACGACCAGCCACCTCAGCAGACTCTTCCTTCAACTTGCGGTTATTGAGGTCCTTCATTAGGAAACCGGCACGTGAGTGACCACCAGATGCGTGTACTACTAGTCGCATAATATCACACTGTCTAAACCCAACGTCAAGCATTCGACGGACAAAGGTCATATCTTCGTCGCCTACTTGCCGCCTTTCTCGCATGAAATATGACAGACGTTCGCTAACCATGTCATGATTGTGTTCCAACTTAACTACAACCAAATTCCACAGGCCATTAACCGCCACTCTCGCTTTAAAGAAACAGTTGCAACCGTTCTTGACAGATGCTCTAACCCGACTTCTCGCTGTCAATACAGGACATCGGAACGCTCGCCTTCCCGTGAACAAACCCACTTTCTCATGACGCATTCACCGTTTCTTAATTTCTGCCGATCTCTTTTCCGAACTGAATACCCATGAACCATTGCATACATTTTAATTAACTCTTCAACTTCTTCGGCCGTACCAAATGACATATTCAACATCTGTTCTTCATTCATATCAGTGAGTATATTGAAGAAGTGCTGAACATCCTGTTCACCTACATTCACATTAATGATGAAAGGTTATAAATAGATTAGGGATAACAGAATAATAATTGCAGGATTAACATCATGTTCTTCACCGAATCTTGACTTTTCCGGGTTCAATACACTTTCCATGACGTCAGGCCAACGACGACGCAAACCCGAAATCCACCACAATCCGAACAAGATGAACCCGTCACTCCGCCTGCAGCCGAACTACACTCCCCTGTCGGACCAGCTGCAGCCGAAGAAGACCTGGGAAACTCCACCTGTGGCCGAAGAGGAAGGACGATGCCGAAGACCTGGGACGATGCCCTCCAGCCGAAGATCTCGGAGGATGACCTGCAGAATGTGTGTGGGTTGAAGACGACGGCCAGTCGAAGATCTGGGATGAAGCCGACCTGCAGCAGGAACTCGGGGGCGACGTGCAGCTAGGAAACCCAAATCAAACGACAAACGCTTTACCAATATTACCTTAAATGCGGATCTGTGTGTTAAAAAGTTAGTAAATTTTACGACACTAGACCTCATTATTAGTAATTAAGTTAGTAATATTTACGCAGTTGAACTAAATACAAACAAAATTAGTAATATGTTTAGTAAATTAGTAATAAGTGTCGTAACCAGGGTAGAGAGGTAATTTCACAACATAAATAGGTTCGGAGTTAGGTTCGAAAACACTGTTCAAAGTAGTAAATTTGTTAGTAAACGCCTTCATTTTTTAGTAACAGTTTACTACTTTTTTTAGTAAAAAAACTCAAAATTAGTAAAATTTACTAAGAGGAAGAGTTTTTTACTAAAAAAACGCCAGAATTAGTAAACAGTTACTAATTATCGGCATAATTCGTACAGTAAAACGTAGTAAAATTTACTACGTTTTTTATTAACCTTGCGCTGACTTTACTAAAACATTTCCGTTAGTAACGTCAACGCAGAAGTAGTAAAAAAGGTAGTAAATTTTACTCCTTTTTTTACAAAAACTGGTTTGACTTTACTAAAATACGAAAAAAATAGTAAAGTCAATGCAAAATTTGTAAAAAAAGGAGTAAATTTTACTAATTTTTTTACTAATTCTGCGTTGACGTTGCTAACGGAAATGTTTTAGTAAAGTCAGCGCAAAAGTAGTAAACTTGAACTGGAATGAATAGTGAAAAAAGTAGTAAAATTTTCATACTTTTTTACTAAGTTTGCGTTGACTTTACTAAAAGTTGACAGAAAAGTAGTAAATTTTACTACATTTTTTACTAAATATGCGTTGACTTTTTTAGTATTAATTAGTAACGGTCAACTTTTAGTAAAATTTACTACTTTTCGTTAGTATTAATTAGTAAACTACGTAACGGTTACGTGCACGTACCGTTAGCCGCTTCCCACGTTGATGGGATTGGGATTGGGATCACATGAAGTGCAGTGACATGAGAAAAATCATAGCCTCCTGCCAATGTCCCTTAGCTTAGCATTCACGACGGCTTCGTCTAAAGCCCTGAACATGGTTTAGAATAAAGGCATGATCAATCCACGGCGTTGTAATGTTGATGGATAATAATGTAAAAAGGGTGAGAAGGGGGAAGGGGTTCTGACAGTCTCGTACCCGGTCGGTAGATCCCATCTCCAATCTAACTACATTAAATATAAGCAGCCAAGGTCACCAGTCAATCACGGACGGGACCCTTCAATCAAAGAAAGACCTTTTGGTTTTTAACCAAAACAGCCCACACTCGCCCGATGCCTCGCTCTGACCTGGTTTAGAGTTCTTGGGTTAGGCGGATGGCCGCAGCTCTCGAGTGCTGGTCGAGCTGAATACTTGGTTATAGTAGCATGATCGTGATAATTCAAGCTTCACAAGTCAGAACACACCAACCACTTTGAGCTAGACCTTCTACCATAGATTGGACCGAGTTTATTTAAGCGCGCCCCTCCTGTTTTGTCAACCAGAATCACATCTACCCTCATCATTTTGTCATGTTGGGGGGGTACTGTGTTCCTTATCCGAAGGAGACCGTCTGGGGACGTAACTTTCTCATCATTGGCTGGACATATATAGAGTGCTAGTCTACTGATCGATTGCTTAACTCTGTCAATGTTTATTCCTGGTTTGACAGATCATAGCCGGCGACCCTGAAAGCGTTGCAGAGACGTGGATGAGCAACGTATACAGCTTCGGGATGGTAATTTGGGAGATGGTGTCGGGGGAGGCAGCATACGCGGCTTATTCGCCTGTTCAGGCGGCCATGGGGATAGCAGCCTCTGGTCTAAGGCCAGAGATTCCCAAGGACTGCCCAGGGGTTCTAAGATCCCCGATGAGCAAGTGCTGGAATAATTCCCGCCCCCCCTTTCCCGGACATATTGTCGATGTTGCATCAGTGCAGCCACGGGATCAGTTAAAGTTAGCAGATGACTAAGACATAACATGTACATGAAAGCTCCTACTGGGAAGCAGAAGCAGGAGAGAAAGGGAAAGAGTGTCCGTGTGTGTCTGCTGTTGTATATGTACGCGAGCATATTATCCGGGATGGATAATTGAAGTAATGAGGGTCATGGTAAAGATATTATAGTGAGGTGAGAAATGTGGGGGCAGGCAATCCTCCCAGTCCCAGTTTCCTCCATCTTCGTTACCAAATTGTATATGGGCCTGTCGTCCGGTCAAAGGAGTGGGCCGTGTTAATTCTGCGTGCCAAGCCAACCGACGACGCTGCTGTGAAGTTGCTTTGTTTGTTCGTTCGTTAATCTTTCAGCTCCGGTCTCCCCACCGCGATCCCGATTCCCCTCTACTTTCCTCTTCTCTCCCCGACTTGCTTCTGGCTCACGACAAGCCCACCTTCATCCTCCCCCCATACCCTACACATCGGACCTAACTGACGCTGACCGCTAGCCGACCGGACGTCACTCCAACTTCTCCGCCGGCCATGGCTTTGGGGGACTCCGATCATCCGGCCGACATAGACGAGGATCTGCACAGCAGGCAGCTCGCGGTTTATGGCCGCGAGACGATGCGCCGCCTGGTTGCTTCTAACGTCCTTGTTTCCGGAATGCAAGGCCTCGGTGCTGAAATTGGTACGGTTGCTGCCGCTTCTACCGATCAACACGTTCGATTTCTTCCCTTCTCGTGGCTTCTCCATTTGAACTTCGATTCCTACGAGTTATGCCTGCTGTCCCGACCTTATGTACTCGGAGGATTCGGTTGCTTAGCCTGTAGTCAGTGCTCGGTCATTAACCGTTGACTGTGCCCTTTGCACGCTACTCTTTCTGCCCTTCGGTTAAGATGCCGTTAGTTTCTTTTTGTTTAAACTGCTTGGATGATAATGAATTGGCTTCTGCAGTTCGGATCTGTGTTCTTGACTTTGATAGATATAGTCTCGATAGCTTGTTTCAGAATTTGCATTGGCAACTCTTTGGCACAATGTCTAGTTTTTTGTTTCAGTGAATATAACCTACCTCGATTAGATGTTTCTTGAATCCTAGGCTTCCTCAGTGTTCCGACATGTAAAGCATGATGACTCAAAAATCTGTCGGAATTATCTAAAGTTTGCGGATGGACATGCTTTTGCTTATTGTTTATTCATTTGTTCCTTGCAGCGAAGAACCTTATTCTTGCCGGTGTCAAGTCAGTCACACTGCATGATGAATCAGTGGTGGAATTGTGGGATCTTTCGAGCAACTTTATCTTCTCAGAGGATGATATAGGCAAGAACAGGGCTGTGGCATCTAAGCCTAAGTTGCAGGAACTTAATAATTCTGTGGTTGTTTCTTCTCTTACAACAAGATTGACCAAGGAGCAGCTGTCGAACTTCCAGGTATTTTGATAAGATGTAAATACTCATGGCTTGGCCTACTTATTCTGCAATCCCAAGATGTCATGCATTGTACGCCACAGCTTGCTTTTGAATATGGTTGTTTCTCTCAATTGGTAACCATTTTTTAGTTATTATCGATGAAGGTAGATAATCGTTTAAGGTGTGTCCTTATCTTCAATTTTTGATTGTTTAGACGAGGTGCGTGACTTAGTAGTGGTCTAGATAACAATGAATGTGTCTGAGTGTTGACTGTGCTCTTTGTGGCTTTTCTCCGGTTTTTTCTCACAAGCTGGAGGGTTCTTCTTTGACACTTGCAGGCGGTGGTGTTCACAGATATTGATCTTGAGACAGCCACTGAGTTTGATCACTTCTGCCATATGCATCAGCCTCCTATTGCTTTCATCAAGGCTGAAGTCAGAGGTCTGTTTGGATCTGTTTTTTGTGATTTTGGTCCAGCGTTCACTGTGGTCGATTTCGATGGTGAGGATCCACACACTGGTATTATTGCATCCATCAGCAATGACAATCCTGCACTGGTTTCATGCGTGGATGATGAACGACTTGAGTTTCAAGATGGGGATCTTGTTGTGTTCTCTGAAGTTCAGGGTATGTCTGAATTGAATGATAATAAGCCGAGAAGGATCAAGAATGCAAGGCCTTATTCATTCGTACTCGAGGAGGATACTTCAGGGTATAGCACCTATGAGAGGGGTGGTATTGTCACTCAGGTGAAACTTCCAAAGCTACTTAAATTTAAGCCATTGAAAGAAGCTTTGAAAGATCCTGGTGATTTTCTGTTGAGTGATTTTTCGAAGATTGATCGTCCACCACTCTTGCACTTAGCATTTCAAGCACTGGATAAATTTCTTTGTGATTTTGGGCGCTTCCCGGTGGCCGGTTCTGAAGATGATGCACAAGGGCTTATATCAATTGCCAGTGCCATGAATGACAGTGCTGGTGATGCCAAACTGGAAGATATTAACCCAAAACTTCTGCGTTCCTTTGCCTTTGGATCCAGAGCTGTTCTCAACCCAATGGCCGCTATGTTTGGAGGAATTGTTGGACAGGAGGTGGTCAAGGCATGCTCGGGGAAGTTCCATCCTCTCTTTCAGGTAAGCTTTGCCTGCTTTATCAAAACACATACATAGACCATAATTTGTTATTGTTGGCTCAGATGGTAGTCGTTGTTATGTAAGGAAGACGTTGTTATGTAAGGAAGATGGATTCTCATTGTTCTATTTAAAAGATGACTGGAGATTCTGTGTTGCTTTGGAGTGAATTATTGCGCTGTTGACGGCATAACACATCCATCCAGCAACACTAATTGTTGTGAATCATGTATAATAATCCTAAATTGAACTTCATGGATTGCAGTTTTTCTACTTTGACTCATCAGAGTCTCTTCCCGCAAAGGCAGAAGATGTCGGCGAGTTCAGCCCTTTAAATGGTCGATACGATGCACAAATTTCTGTGTTTGGTTCCAAGCTGCAAAGGAAAATGGAGGAGGCTAAAGTATTTCTTGTAGGATCTGGTGCCTTAGGATGTGAATTTCTAAAGAACTTAGCTTTGATGGGTGTTTCCTGCGGCCATCAAGGAAAGCTGACTGTGACAGATGATGATGTGATTGAGAAGAGCAACCTGAGTAGGCAGTTCCTATTTCATGATTGGAATATTGGGCAGGCGAAATCTTCGGTGGCCGCTTCGGCTGCTAAGACTATAAATCCTCATCTGAAGGTTGAAGCGCTGCAGAATCGTGTTGGTGCAGAAACAGAAAGTGTGTTTGATGATGATTTTTGGGAAAACCTGGACGTGACAATTAATGCACTGGATAATGTGAATGCTAGGCTGTATGTCGATCAAAGATGCCTGTATTTCCAGAAGCCACTTCTTGAGTCAGGAACACTTGGTGCCAAATGCAATACTCAAATGGTCATTCCACATCTAACTGAGAACTATGGTGCTTCACGGGATCCACCAGAGAAACAGGCTCCAATGTGTACAGTTCATTCTTTCCCACATAACATTGATCACTGTCTGACTTGGGCGCGATCGGAATTTGAGGGTTTGCTTGAAAAGACTCCAGCTGAAGTTGATGCCTATCTGTCTAATCCATCCGACTATTCTAAGCTGATGATAAAGGCTAGTGATGGTCAGGCAAGGGATACGTTAGAACATGTTCTTGAGTACTTGGACCTGGAAAGATGTGAGACTTTTGAAGATTGCATCACCTGGGCTCGTCTCAAGTAATATGGACCTCAACTATATTGTTTGCAGATCGATCCTTATTTTATTGCTGCAGACAAATTTGATTCATTATTTTGTTCACTTCTGACTCTTTCTTCTTTTGCGCCAGGTTTGAAGATTATTTCGCTAACCGTGTAAAGCAATTGATATATACTTTTCCTGAAGATGCTGCAACAAGTACTGGGGCTCCATTCTGGTCCGCTCCAAAGCGCTTCCCACGCCCTCTCCAGTTTTCCACTTCTGATCCTGCACACCTGCATTTTGTAATGTCTGCAGCAATACTCAGAGCAGAGACTTTTGGGATCCCAGTGCCTGACTGGATGAAGTATCCAAGAAAGTTAGCCGAAGCTGTCGAGAAAGTCATAATACCAGATTTTAAACCAAAGAAGGATGCAAAGATAGTGACGGACGAGAAGGCAACTGGCCTCTCTTCTGCTTCAGTAGATGATGAAGCTGTCATTCATGACTTGATTGCAAGATTAGAGCAGTGTCGTATGAACCTTCCTCCGGGTTTTAGGATGAAACCCATCCAGTTTGAGAAGGTTTTCCATCTGCTTTGCTGCTAATGCTAACCATGTTCTTTGTTTGTCTTATCTGTTGCTTTTGTGAGTTTGGTGGTTCTGCTGCCTGAGTTTAAGGGTCATGCATTGATCCTGCAGGATGACGACACAAACTACCATATGGACCTGATAGCTGCATTGGCCAATATGAGGGCCCGGAATTATAGCATCCCTGAAGTCGACAAGCTGAAGGCCAAGTTCATTGCCGGGAGGATTATTCCTGCCATCGCGACATCAACCGCCATGGCTACAGGGCTTGTCTGTTTGGAGCTCTATAAGGTTCTCGATGGCGGGCACAAGCTGGAGGACTACCGCAACACATTCGCCAACTTAGCATTGCCTCTGTTCTCCATGGCCGAGCCTGTTCCTCCTAAGGTAATCAAGCATCGTGACATGAGCTGGACTGTGTGGGATAGATGGATCATAAAGAACAATCCCACTCTGAGAGAACTACTGCAATGGCTTCAAAAGAAGGGGCTCAATGCCTATAGCGTTTCCTGTGGAAGTTGCCTGCTGTTTAACAGCCTGTTCCCTAAGCACAGAGATCGAATGGACAAGAAAGTGGTGGATCTCGCCCTGGAGGTGGCAAAACTAGAAGTGCCCGACTACCGACGCCACATAGACGTCGTGGTGGCTTGCGAGGATGAGGATGACAACGATGTCGACATCCCGATGGTATCCGTTTATTTCCGCTGAATCCTGGTACAGGAATACTACTGTTCTCACTACTGGTGTTCCAAGAGAATTTGACATGACTCGAAATCTTTTAGTTAGGGGTTACACGGCATTTACTTTGAGTAAACAGGGGAACTGAGGACAAATCTCGGTATAATTCCTTCATTTTGATGATTCGCTGCATAACTCAAGATATCCAGAAAAATACATCCAGCCCGAGCGAACGTTTCAAATTAATAAGTGTGTGTGCGAATGTTGACCTCAAGAGTTAAAAGTGGAGAAGAAGAGCATCCTCATCATCCCTCAATCGAATTGCACCCAGTCGTAGGTCACTCTGGTCGAGCCATCTCCTGCCTGAGCTCCCGCGGCTAGCCCCGTGTCGGAACTGCAGCTGCCCAGGTTGGCCTCCTTGAGGTTGTCCAGTCTATTCACGATGCTCTGGACTCGCCGTACCTGTAAGGCACCCCGCGAACCGCCTACCAGTGAGACGTCAAGTTGATTTGTGGTTGTTCCTACAGGATTTTGAGCCCTACCTCGACGCCCCGCAGGACTCTGGCCTCGCCGTCGTCAGTCACTATGCTGTCCAACTTGAGCAGCTGCACCATTAGCATCTCGGTGAGGATGCTGAGCTCCCTCTCGGCCGCCTCATTGCCGTGACGAAACACGCCCTCCAGCGTTGCAACCTGAGGAAATAGGGAGAATTAGCATAGAGTATGATGGATGGAGGACCCTCTTAACGACTCTGTCAGGAGCGCGCGAGCAAACCTTCTCGGCCAGCCTGTTGACCTCCGTTCTGACCTGGGCAACCACATAAAGAGCTTTGTCATCCAGGGGGAGGTCGCAGCTACTCTTGGTAGCCTCGGCCTCTACCCCAGACTGCTGGGGCTCGTGACGGTGGAGGATGTGGTCAGACATGGGGGGGCGGCGATTGTCCATTCGACTACCCACCACCACCACCTCTCAGGGTATTTTTGCCGCTTCTTGACCGTCTCTACAGGTGCGGACAAGACAAACAGAGGAGATATGTTTGTATATATATTTTAGGTCAAATTAGCACATTTATTTTACAGTATATTCATTTTTTTTATATAGTTTTTTTTGTAACGCTTCGAAATTATATATGTACTTACTCCGTTATATTAAATCCATTATCCGTTAGTGTTATAAATAACGGTGTCTTACGTGTAATTCATTTTGACACAAACGGCGTTACACATCCAAGCCAAATTAGCAAATTTATCCTATATTATACCCATTTTTTTCGATCTATCACGTTCTTTGAAATACTTTGAAACCATATCTGTACTTATTCCGTTATATTAAATCAATTGTTGCAAATAACGGTGTCCTACCTGTCATCCATATTGGCACAAACGACGTTAATACACGTCCGTTTATACGACATGGCAGAAACGACACACGTGAAGCCGACGTGGCAAAAAAAATATAACGTGGAGCGAGGGTGTCAAAAGTAGGTCATTCCCCTTATTACCCCATCAGAATTGACCCAAAAGCCCTAATTCCTCTTATGATCCCGTCAAAAGTAGGTTAGCCCTAGGCTTCACGTGTGTCATTTCTGTCATATCATATAAACGGAGGTGTATTAACGTCGTTTGCGCCAATATGGATGACAAGTAGGACGCCGTTATTTGCAATACTAACTGAGGATGTATTTAATATAAGGCCTAATTAACAATTATATCTTGTACTATACCCATTTTTTCCAATTTATACTGTCGTTTGAAACGTATCCTATAGTAAACCGTACTTAAGACGTTATTTCAACGTTATCCTCCGTTAGCTCCCTTTCTGAAGGAGTCCGACGTGTCCGCACACGTGGCTATAACGGCATTAAAAAATCACCGTCGAGGGCAAAACCCAATTTTACCCCACCCGCTTTCTCAACCCCAGCAGCTCGCGAACCCCTCAAAAATCCCGTCGATGTCCTTCTCCAACTGGTTCCCGTAAGCCGTGGTGATCTCCAAGGAGGACGATCCCCAAAAGAAATTCCCTCCGACATCGATCACGTAGTAAAGGAAGTAAGGAGAGACACCGTTTGGGAGATGGCCAGAGCCGGGTCGCCCTGCAGAACGTGCAAGTTCCTCAGGAGGAAATGTGTTAGGGGTTGCGGCTTCGCGTCTTACTTCTGCCACGAGCTAGGTGCGGCCCATTTCGCGGCCATCCACAAGGTTTTCGGTGCCAACAACGTGTCGAAGCTCTTGGCCAACCTTCCGGTCGGAGAAGGGTGCGAGGCGGTGGTCACGATCTCTTACGAGGCCCAGGCCCGGCTTCATGACCCGATTTATGGTTGCGTGTCCCGCTACTGTCTCCATAAGAAGTAACCCTAATTCGCTTACAGATCGTAGTTCTTTCTCAGGCTAAAGCCCCTTTTTAGGGATTTTCTTTTTCGTTCCCTTCAGGTTTTTAATTTACAATCACAACTAGCTTGCCTCAAAGAATACGCATCTCAATGACCCTGGGAGAGAACGGCTCCTTCGCTAGCTTCGACGAGGCTACGGGTTCCATTTCCACCTTCGACGACCTGCAAGCCGACAACAGCCTCGAGCGGGGTCCTCTCGTGGCTGAGGAGGAGGAACGGGCGTCGCAGTCGCAGTCGCCGCAGAGCGCGAGGTTGTCGAAGGAGCAGAGGGAGGCGGCGACGACCTGCGACGACCATCGGAACTGAAGAAAGGCCCCCGCCCCAACCCAAAATGGTGTGCGGCTATCTAGGTCGGCCGACTCGTGCTGGAGGTCTAGTTGCTTTGGCAGTGGACTTTTGGAAGATTAAGATGGGAGGGAATCACCTGACAATGACACATATGTTCGAACTCGTCTGCTGCTTCCCCCTGCAGCAGCTCGCGATTGGGAGTATAATTCGCTCTCTGATTGATTTTCTGGGGCCAGGGGTGTGTTGAACTCGCGATTGGTTTTGTTGTTGTACAGATTGGGAAAGAATACGAAATTGGCAGCCGGGGTTTTATTTCATTCTTTCCTCAAAAGGTTTAGGGGCTCGAGCTAATTTTGGACTCTGTAGATCTTTTATATTTTTGGCCTAATTAGCAATCTTGTACTTTTTCCATTTTTTCCAATCTATCTTATCGTTTGGCTAACGGTGACTTTTAACGTGGTCATAGCCACGTGTGCGGACACGTCGGACTCCGTCAGAAGGGGAGCTAATGGATTATAACGTCGAAATAACGTCTTAACTGTACGATAGGTTTCAAATGACATGATAGATCGAAAAAATGGGGTATAATATAAGATATAATTGTTAATTTGGCCTTAACATAATGGAGTAAGTACATATATGGTTTCAAAGCATTTCAATGAACGAGATAGATTGAAAAAATTGGGTATAGTACATGATAAATTTGCTAATTTGGCCTTGGAGAAACATGTGTATGTGCCAACATGGATGACACGTAGAACGCCGTTATTTGCGACACTATCGGAGGATGGATTTATTATAACGGACTAAGTACAGATATGATTTCGAAGCGTTTCATAAAACGTGATAGATAGAAAAAAATTGGTATAATACATAATAAATTTGCTAATTTGTTCTATATTTTATTATTACTTGGGGTTGGATTAGAGGGGACGGTAATGACAAAATTCCCTGGGACACACACCACAGGAGGAGACATCACATCCGATCAAGCAAGGAGAGAAGCGAAGTAAGAAGAGGGCAAAAGACAACGGGAAACGGGGGCTGGGGGGACGATCCACATGGAAAGCTCGTGATGGTAAACAAAAAGGAGCTGCTTTCTACATCCCTATGGTTGGTTCGACAAATTTCTTTCCAGGTAACAAGTTTGAAAACTTTAGATTTATTATCGTAAACTCTAGTGAGTTTCTGGCCATGATGCATAACCACCGCTTCAAGGAGTAAAATTTTTTATGGTCGAAGTAATTCGCTACTTAAAATAGCGATTTCTCACACAATGTGTTTGAGTGTTCAACATTTTGAAAAATTCCTCTTAGAATGATAAACCAACATTTTGTGAGAACTTGCTACCGCCCTAGCATCGAGTTCTTCTGTTCTGCTCGAAGCAGCGAGCGAGTTCACCTTGGGTACTTGCTACCTTCCTAGCATCTTGGGAGTCCTTGACTCCATGATGCCTGTGCTCGACTCTCGGCGGTGGACCGTGCCCGTGGCTGACTCTCGTGCCCTCCCCATTTAGATCCTTTCTCCCACAAGGTGGCTCCCCCTCCAAATCCGCCGAATTCGTAGATTATTTGTGGTTTTTTAGGATATGGGTTTAATTTTTGATTATTAGATTATTTATTAGGTTTTTGGTTTCAAATTAAAGTAATTATTATTTTTTAATTTAGAATTCGATTTAGGGTTAGCATTTGGTTCAATGTTTTTTTTTTTCAATTTAGTGTTCAATTTAGGCTTTAGTTGTTGTGGTTGTTTTTTAATGTTCGATTTAGGATTAATGCTTGTCCTTGTAAATGCATGTTTTGTATATTTTCTGAGTGTTTGTCAAAGATACGGCACGCATCTCGATCTTTGGTATTGATTTTTCATAAATTTGCTCATATACGGAAATGGTCGTATGCTTGACGGTTGGGATGACGTAAACAATAATCGACATCTGATTATGAGGAGTCAATTACAAGTAAATTGGCTCTTAAACGTTGATTTAGAAACAGTAACGTTTGAAGCAATGAAATTGAATGAAGGTATCAAATAGGAGATTTTTCATAAATATCATGTGAAACGGTGTTAGATACGTCCAAGTCGATAGAAGAAGATTACGTCGAGAAAAGAGAGGTGACTCATAGAATGGTAGAGGTGAAATTTGATGGTGTAATGAGGAAGAAGACGTAGGTAGGATCGTTAATACATGTCAAAAGAAGAAGTAACAGCTTACGACATGTAAAATATAATGTGTTGAATTGAATTGAATGTAGGAACAAAAAAAAAAAATGTTTTGGCGGAAAATGATGATGCCTCTCACATTCTGGTGGTTATTACTTTATTCGCATGCCCTTCACGGGGCATCCACCACCCCTGAAAACTTTTAGTGAGAAACAACAAGGCCAATACAATCCCTGGCTTATAAAAAAGGAGAAAAAAAAAATGGCTCCTCTCCTTCACTGTGGATTTGGTGGGCGGCTGTTAGCCGAGCAGACTCTCGATCCCCATTCCAGCAGCTCTTTGCTGGTGTCGTCTTTGTGAACAATGACCTCGATAAAGCACAGGCAGTCCACTTTCTCTTCCGTGGCCGTGGTTATGGCTTCGATCAGCTCCCGCTCGCATCTCACCTGCATTGTTGGCATGTAAAACGGCTCATCCTCTGCTCGTGTTAACAGTCGACACCGAGGAGGTAGTCCCTACCTTTGCTGTCCAACACTTCCCTTCCCCGTTGTGGATGGCGTCCACCAACCCTGTATAGTTCCAGTTCTTTATCACGTTGTAGGGGCCGTCGTGGATCTCTACTTCTATTGTGTACCCCCCATTATTAATCAGGAAGATGATGCTCCTTTGCCCGCATCGGATCATTGTCGATATATCTTGTGCGGTCACCTGTAACCAGAGGACATCTATCTCAATCATCGCCAGGCTTCTCGCAGGCTTAAAACACAGACAAGATTCTCTGATGGGTGACACACGTCCAAGGGTAAAAGAATCATGAAAATAACCAAACCTGGAAGCTCCCATCCCCGATGCAGGCGATGACTCTCTTCTCCGGTACCGACTGTGCGTATCCTAAGGTGGCACCAACTGACCACCCGATGGAGCCGTATTGCATTTGGAACTCATAACTGCATCACTCAGTGACCCAAAATTTTACTTCGAATTATATCTTATGAATGTAAGAAGAGCCGGTTTCACGTTACGTACCCGCATCCTTTCGGCAACTTGAGCTTCTGACAGTTGAACCAGGAGTCTCCGGTCTCAGCAATCACGGCCGTATCATCAGAAAGCATCTTCTGTATATGTTGGAAGAGAATGTTCACTCTTAGAGGTTCCTCAGGATCACATCTGAGGGGGATGCCATCGGGAATGTATATGCGGCGATAGTTTTCATGGGCAGTACCATTGAAATTGATCTTCTTAGCAAGGGAGCTGAGGAAATCCTTCATGAGGACACATCCGAAAGTAGGGCCGTTAGCCACGACCACCCTGTCTGGATGGACAATAATCGCCTTCTCCTTCTTGAGGAGGAGCGAGTAGCCCACGGAGCTGTAATCGTTGAATATGGGTCCGGCAAACAGATAGGCGTCGGCGGATTCAACTATCTCAGAAGAGAAAGCAGTGCTCACTGCTCCCCAGTAGGTTCCAATGAATTGAGGATGTTGTTCACAGGCGAGTCCTTTGGCAGAAGGCATTATTGCCACAGGGTAACCACTGGCATCAACCAATTCCATGAATGCCTCACAGGCCTTAGCAACACGGAGCTTGGGCCCGCCGACAAGAACCGGCTTCACTGCATTGTTGAGAAAGGCCACCGTCGCCTCAACAGCTGCTTCCAGTCCAACACGGTTGCTTATCCTGTTACATCGAATTATTGCGGCGTTACACCAGAGTCCAGAACAAACAGACCTCAACAAAGAGAAAATCGGATGGCGATACGTGTCTGAGATAGAGAATGGAATCGGTTCTCTGCTGAACGTCGGGTGAGGTATGCCAGGTAAGTTACAGCTGATGCTAATGTACACGGGCTTACTTTCCCTCTGGGCGGTCGAAACGGCTTTGTCGATTTGTTCATGGGCATCTTCTAGGTTATTCACGACCGCCTAAAATACTCGTAAATTGACAGAAGTTCCTTGCATTCGGACCATTAATCGGAAAAGAAACCGCATTATAGAATACACAGACCCAAAGAGGACTGAACTAACCTGGTAGCAGGTCACAGTTTGGAAGCAGCGGAGCTCCTGGGTGAAATCGGGCAACCCAATGGTGTGGTGCAGGATCCGGTTACTCCCATAGTCGTTCGTGTTGGGACCGCCGACGATGCAGATGACAGGGAGGTTCTCGCTGTAAGCACCGGCGATGGCATTGATGACGCTGAGGCCGCCGACGGTGAAAGTCACGACGCAAGCGCCCACGCCACGTGCCCTGGCATAACCGTCGGCTGCGTAACCGGCATTGAGCTCGTTGCAGCAGCCGATGTTGTTGAGGCCTGGCTCGGCAATGAGGTGATCGAGGAGAGTGAGGTTGAAGTCACCGGGGACGGAGAAGACATCTGCGACGCCGATCTCGACGAGGCGGCGGGCCAGGTGGCGGCCGAGGGTGGCCTCGGAGGAGGCAGCGACGGCAGGGGAGGGAGCGGACTGAGTTTTGGAAGGGCAGCAGATGTTGGTGTTTTTGCCGTTGAGGAAGTGAGAAGAGTCGGGAGCAGGGGAAGGGCACAGGATTGCTTCCATGGCTGTCGGATGGATCTGATGATCTCCCTCCCTCTCCGTGCGTGTATATATATATATATGTATGTATGAATATATTTGGGTGGCACAGCGTGATATGAGCAGAAGGATTCGCTCAAATATGGAAATTGTGTGCCCCTCAAGTTGCAGAAAATCAAGCCCTCTCACCTGTTAGTTTTAGGGCGGAAGATAAAATAATTAAATTTTAGCCCAAATCAACTCGCAGCACGTATAATATAATTGAGATAAACAATAAAATACACCTACCCGGAGAACGTATCTCGTAAGTTCCGACGAAACAAACGCGCATTCATGCGCATCATTGGAATGCCCATAGGGGCGGATTTCTGCCTTTTTACCTTACCCGTCCTCTTTGTATTTTGAGGGGAGCGGTTTTTACGGTAAAACCGTATTTTACGAAACTCGGACCGTATTTCGTAAATTTTTTTAAAAAACTAACTGTATTTCTATACAAAACTCCTTATTTATGAGACTTTGTTTCATTTTAAGGTAGTCATCTGAAGAAAATTTGTTAAATACGGGAGATAGTTTCAAAATTCAAAAAATAATGTCCGCAAATCAAATTTATAAAGTATTACTTTGTTTAAAATGTAAGTCCGACTTTGTAACTCTGACGTCACTTTTTTATTTTTTATTTTTTGAAATCGGACTTAAGAATATTGTTTGAAAATCGAACTTCGATTTCGAAACCTTATTTTCAAAATTTCGAAATTATTTACTCGATGGAGTTATGTTATAAGTGTAATTGGAGAAAAAAATTTAGGAACAAATGGAACTTTAGATTGGATTGGAACCAAGTGAATAATTTTAATCCCACCACAGCAGGCTGTGAAAAACTAAGGAGTATGAAACCAGAAACGCATGAATAGCTTTCCCGATTGGTATCCCTCTCGCTTGCGGCTGTGCAAAGGGACTGCTCGGATACCTTCCCTCAGCTCCGCCACCGGCAAGCAAGTCTGCACACCAAAGCCGGGCACCCTTGGTTGTGTCGTACTCCAGAAATTCTATTCTTAAGACCGCCACCTCTGGAACTGTCATTGGGAACTTAAAACTCATCGTTCCACGACGGTATCCGGTCATCCTTGATTGACTTTGTCCTTTTCATGACCGAGTCTGCAGTGACTCCTGCAATCCCGATCTGTCCGACTCATTTCACATGAGATATACCTGCATCACAACTTTCCCTATAGAAGCATATGAAATGATGATTAACAAGGCACCGACACTCGGGCTTGTCAGCCTACCCTCGCGTAGAAATCTGGGGCGGGGAGAGAACTTATTTAAATGAGTCTTCCCAAAATCGAGATGCCGCCCCTTCACATGTATACAAGTGACCTTCAAGATGGTCTTATGAGGCAGCGTCTTCCTGAGATCAAATATGTCAGCCGGATTCATCAGAAGATCTGACTTCCTGATATAGCCACGTCCGCCATTGCCCCTGAACATTCCTTGCGTTATCCAATGTATTTGCCAATTGCCATATCCCTTCTGTCCAGTCCAAAGATATGAACTCATATCAGGTTAGGCACCGCGATTGAGGACATGATTAATGACGACAAACTACAACTACACACTATCCAGGAATAAACCAAAGGAAGGCAGGTGATGGATGATGGATGACTCTGCAGGCGAAGAGAGCAGACCTGCATGTTGAATGCCACCATTTTTGCTCCGTGTACCCACCAGAGGAATGGGTTGTAATTAGAAGAGTCGAATCAAAGTCCCTTAGGATATATCCGAAGCAAGTTCCTCTGCAAAAATCTACAGCCAAGAAAATGTTTGCTCTTATTTATCATTAATTTCCACCACCTTAATGTCATGAACTATTTTTATAAAATCAGCACAGCCACCTATGCAGGAATGGATTAGGTTAACATCATCTAGACAAACATTCCACAAAACCATGATAATAAGCGAGAGCTAGCAAATATTTCCTTCTGCCAGTCTCTTGTTCGCTCTAGCTGAGACGTCTAACCCTGGTCGGGTCGATTCTCATGTGGCCCTCAACACCACCTTTAGGGTTTCCTGCATGGATAGAAATCAAGTGCCTATATTCTGGGAATACATTGGCCTCAATTTCATCTTGCTCTTGTTGTGCGGACTGTTCATCCTGCACACAAATTGTTGATCGAATATGTTCCAAGTAATAATTCATAATTCTTTCAGCACATGATGAAGTTCCTGAGGATACTTCTTTGGGGAATTCACCTGATCCAACTCATTTTCTTCTTCAATACTCTTTTAACTTTCAAGATACTCTTTTGGTGCTTTGTAGAAATTAAGATTCTCGTTTTCAGAAAATCAGGCAAAGGGAATTCCGCTGTAGGACCTGTTTCTGGTCGGAGTAGCATTGAACCAAAAATCTTTGTGACCAACTGTAGAGTGATTGAATTATCGTTTTGGGTCATTTACCAGTGCCAAATATAGGAGGGGAAAAAATAGCAGTCATTCATAGACAAACCTTAGCCACTTTGGATTGAAGAAATGGAGTCAGATAATTTTCAAATGTTAGAACAACTGGGTAGTCAGAAGCATGAAAAACATAGTCCTTGGCGGCATGCAGACATTAGGCCAGGTCCACTGGAGACGTCAATGTTCTGTACGTTAAAGACTGCAGCATCAGTCACAGAGTTATTGCATGGCTAAACAGAAAATAAGAGAGACCAGCTCTGTTGATACCCCCATGAAAAACATCCACTCTATCTCTTCCCGCATTGAGCCAGAGATCCAACTCAATCACCATGACATTGTTCTTTAAGGCCTTTATGATGGGTGCGCTGCTGCTATCACTACTTAACATATTACCGGTGAAGTAAGAGTTATTACCGGTTAACACCAAGCAGTGAGAAAGGGGACGCTCATGTCATGGTGCACCTGAAAGCTCATAATTGGGTCCAACATAAGAGCATTGAAATAATGGAAGCTACGTGCTAAATGATAGAACCACCTTTGAGGATGGGGGAGGGGAGGGTTGAGATCACTCAGCAGATAGCTGAAGAAAGCATGAAGGTGATTGCTATGGAACGGAGGAGGAGCTGTTATGAAGACAGGCGAGGAGCTGAAGCGTGCTATGGAACAGAGGCTGCGGTGAAGTAGAAGAGGAGCTGAAGTGATACAAAGGTGAGAGGCAGAAGAAACAAATATTGTTTTCACTGTTTCATTGAATTGTAGAAGTTGGTTAGTTACAAAGTAGTTACAGGGCATTTAGCCATAAGAAGGAGTTGAGTAAGCTAGTAGTTGGGTTGTCGAATTCCGTTGAATCTTCTTCCTTGCTCTGTATCTTGCTTGTATTCTACAAGCTCTTGATTGAATGAAAGGTTCGGCTGACTTCTTTCTCCAATCAGCCCTTCTTCCATTCTTTGTCCTTCTCCGATTGTTGCACCGTCCATGGTTGTTACCAAAACGCAGTTAGTAATGGACGAATTCCAGAAGACGATGAAGGAATCTTGGACTGAGTTTCTCACCCAACAACAACAGCAACAAGCTGAGTTTCGTGACGAAATGCGGGCACAACGGGAAACCATGTTGCGGGTTACTACACAGCTCCAGGAAATGAATACTAAGTTGAATGATCTGGAGGATAGTCCTATTCGGGAACAGAGAGGACTTCACAGCGGTAGTCTGCATAATCAGGGAAGTGTTCAATCTAATTACGCTCGCTTCTCAAAGATAGATTTTCCTAGATTCAGGGGTGAGGAGGTGCAGGGCTGGATTTATAAGTGTGAACAATTCTTTGAAGTGGATGCTACACCAGCTGATATAAAGGTAAAAATAGTTTCAGTGCATTTGGAAGGGAAAACTTTAGTATGGCACCAGTCTGTTATGAAAGCGCGGCCGCAGGGTAAATGGCCTAGTTGGGAGGAGTACAGGTCTATGATCCTGGCTCGGTTTGGGGGCCAACCTTATGATGATTCGATAGCCGAGTTGATGAGTTTGAGGCATGAGGAAGCTGGAGGAGTGGATGTCTACCAAGAAAAATTTGATGCATTATTAGTGCGCATGGATCTATCTGAAAAACAGGCTTTGAGTTGTTTTCTGAGTGGGCTAAGAATTGATGTACAGACTGCAGTGCGTATGTTTCGGCCGCAAACTTTGATTGATGCCTATACATTGGCTCGGTTGCAAGAGAATTTGTTATCTTCTATTCACAGGAGAAACAGATCTGTGTTTGACAGGCCTTTAGCGAAAACTTACAGTCAATCTGCATCTCCACAAGCTATTCTACCTAAACCATCAACAGAGATGACAAAATTCAGTAGACGGCAACTGACTCCTGAGTTCATTGCGGATAGACGAGCTAAGAATCTCTGCTTTTTCTGCCCAGAAAAATTTATCCCAGGTCATAAATGTAAGGCACAGTTGCATAGCGTGGAGGTTCTTACTGAAGAAACAAGTGATGAGTGTGAGGCAGGTGAAAGTGCTGAACAGGCAGCAGAGGACACGTTTCCACCATTGATATCCTTGAATGCGATTACTGGGAATACAGTATATCAAACGATGAAGGTGACTGGTAAAGTAAAGGGCAGCAAAGTTAACATTCTTATCGATTCAGGAAGTACACACAATTTCTTAGATAAGAATACGGCTAAGCGTTTGGGTTGTGTGATCACGCCAAGTTACCCTGTTGATGTCTCTGTGGCCAATGGTGAAACAATTTATTATTGTTCTATGTGTAAAGGCTTCCAGTGGGAGCTACAGGGGGGGAAAGTTTTAGCACGGATATAATGTTGGTCTCGCTAGGGACATGTGACATGATTTTGGGAGTCCAGTGGTTATCATCCCTTGGACCTGTTTTGTGGGACTTTACACAATTGAGGATGGAGTTTAAGTATAAAGGGCGAAAGCATGTGTTGAGAGGAGGGAAAACAGGAACTTTCAATTGGATGAATGAAAAAGAGTTGAAAGGCCTTGTGTGTAAGAATTCACAGTCGGTGCAATTGTTTGCTGTTTCTATTAAATCAACGACAGATGAGTTTTCTACAGTTTCACCTCCACTGTATCCAGAATTGCAGCAGCTTTTGCAGGAGTTTGATGATATTTTTCAAGAACCGACCACTCTGCCACTACACAGGGTGCATGATCATCCAACTCATCTGAAGGAAGGCACTTCACCTATTAATGTCCATCCTTACAGATACTCGGTAGTGCAGAAAGACTCCATTGAAAATATGGTGAAGGAAATGCTTACAGCAGGCGTTATCAGACCCAGCCAAAGTGCTTTTTCCTCTCCTATAGTGATGGTTAAGAAGAAGGATGGCTCATGGAGGTTATGTATCGATTATAGAGAGCTTAACAAGGCTACAGTGAAAGATAAGTTTCCTATGCCAATAATAGAAGAATTATTGGATGAACTTCATGGTGCAGCTCTGTTTTCTAAGATTGATTTAAGGTCTGGTTATTGGTAGATCAGAATGGCACCAAGGGATATCCCAAAGACTGCTTTTCGCACTCACGAAGGTCACTATGAATTTTTGGTGATGCCATTTGGTTTAACTAATGCGCCATCTACGTTTCAGCACCTTATGAACTCCATTTTCAGACCGCACCTAAGGAAATTTGTTTTGGTATTTTTTGATGATATCATGATCTATAGTAAATCTTTGAGTGAGCATGTGTGCCATGTTAAAACTGTCTTGAGTTTTTTGAGGCACAACACTCTATATGCTAAGATGACCAAGTGTGTTTTTGGCACAAAAGAAGTGGAGTATCTTGGTCATGTGATATCAGAGAGGGGGGTGCAAACAGATCCGAACAAGATAAAGGCGACGACTAATTGGCCGGAACCCATGACTGTGAAGGAATTGAGGGGGGTTTTTGGGTTTGACGGGTTACTACAGGAAGTTTATTCAAGGGTATGGCCTTATTAGTAAGCCTTTGACAAACTTGTTGAAGAAGAATGCCTTTAGATGGGATCAAGCAGCTGCAACAGCTTTCCAACAACTTAAACTAGCTATGAGTACAGCACCGGTCTTAGCTCTTCCTAACATTGCTAAGGAATTTGTGATTGAAACAGATGCTTCGGGCACAGGTATGGGCGCTGTTTTAACACAAAAGGTCACCCAATTGCTTATATTAGTAAGGCTTTTTCACAAAAGATGCAGGGGAGTTCCACCTGTGAGAAAGAGCTAATGGCAGTGGTTTTTTGCTATCGAAAAGTGGAAGCCATATCTTACTGGAAGACATTTTGTGATCAAGACTGACCATTTTAGTTTGACGTATTTGTTGGAACAGAAAATCACTACTGCTTTTCCGAGCAAATGTCTACCCAAGTTGCTTGGCCTTGATTATGAAGTAGTGTATAAAAAAGGGAAAGAAAACGCTGCTGCAGATCCCTTATCGAGAGTACAAGGTTTTGAGTTTATGTTCTTGATTTTATCACAAGTTAACAAGGACTTTCAACTGTAGATCAAAGAAAGTTGGCAGCATGATGATCAACTGCAAGTTCTTATTCAGCAGTTGTAGAGTGGAATTGTTAGGCCTCATTACACTTGGAACCAGGGTGAATTGCGATGAAAAGGGAAATTGGTTGTTGGATGTAATGAAGAGTTGAGGCAGAAGATTATTTCCTTGCTACATGATACACCTACAGGAGGGCACTCGAGTATGCAAGCTACTACAAAGCGGATGTCTACCCTGTTTTATTGGAAGAAGTTAAAAAGGGATATCAGGAATTATATCAGAAGTTGCTCCATTTGTCAGCAGTGTAAGCCACTCTTACAAAAGAAAGCAGGTCTTCTCCAACCATTACCTATCCCTGAAACTATTTGGACAGATGTGTCAATGGATTTTATTGAAGGGCTACCGAAATCAAGAGGGAAAGATATTATATTGGTCATAGTGGACAGGCTGAGTAAATATGCCCATTTTATTTTGCTCAGTCACCCTTTTACTGCTGTAACTGTGGCGCAACTATTCCTAGACCAGATATTTAGGCTTCATGGAATGCCAAGGACAATAGTTTCTGACAGAGATCATATCTTTGTTAGCACGTTTTGGAAGGAGCTATTTCGTCTGCAGCGAGTGGATCTTTTGATATCGTCCAGCTACCATCCTCAGACGGATGGCCAATCGGAAGTGGTTAACAAATGCCTCGAGACTTATTTGCGCTGTATGACAGGCGAAAGACCAAAGGAATGGGCGAATTGGATTCCTTTGGCGAAATGGTGGTATAACACCACATTTCATACAGCAATTCAGAAGACACCATATGAGGTTGTATATGGTCAGCCTCCTTCTGTTCATTTGCCTTATGTTTTGGGCGATAGTAATGTTGAGACAGTTGATCGCGCATTGAGGGCTAGGGAGGACTGTCTACAGATGCTTCGGTTCCATCTGCACAGAGCTCAAGATCGCATGAAAATTCAAGCTGATAAGCATAGAACGGATAAAGAATTTGCAGTGGGGGATCTTATTTATGTCAAACTGCAACCTTATAAATAGAAAACACTGGCTTATAGGTCCTCAGCAAAGTTGGCTCCGCGATATTTTGGACCATTTCCAGTGGTTGCTAAGGTTGGTACTGTTGCATATAGATTACAGTTGCCTACAGACGTGAAGGTACACCCTGTTTTCCATGTGTCTCTGCTTAGAAAACACGAAGGGCAGCCACCTATTGTGTGTTCTGTTCCTGAAGTGGATGGTCAGCAGCTTTTGACAGCTGAACCAGTTAAAGTACTAGACAGAAAGTTGGTTCGAGAAGGCAATGTGGGCGCGGCGTATCTTTTGGTGCAATGGACTAATGGCGAACCCCCAGAATGCTACATGGGAACCATACTCTGATCTAGTAAAGAGATATCCAACTTTTGATTATAGTACAACTTGAGGGCAAGTTGTTTTTAAGGGGGATGGGGAAGGATTGTATTGCACAGAAATAGTGGAGAGGGAAGGTAAGACACTTGAATGATTGCGGAAGGAAGCTTGAGTAGGCACTTAAAAGCTTGAGGACAAGCTTTATTTTAAGGGGGTTGGATTGCTATGGGACGGAGAAGGAGCTGCTATGAAGACAGAAGAGGAGCTGAAGCCGTGCTATGGAAAAGAGGAGGAGCTGCTGTGAAGTAGAAGAGGATATGAAGTGATACAAAGCTGAGAGGCAGAAGAAACAAATATCGTTTTCACTGTTTCATTGAATTGTAGAAGTTAGTTAGTTACAAAGTAGTTGCAGGGCATTTAGCTATAAGGAGTTGAGTAAGCTAGTAGTTGGGTTGTTGAATTCCGTTGAATCTTCTTCCTTGATCTGTATCTTGCTTGTATTCTGCAAGCTCTTGATTGAATGAAAGGTTCTGCTGACTTCTTTCTCCGATCAGCCCTTCTTCCATTCTTTGTTCTTCTCCGATTGCTGCAATCCCAGAGGAATCATCTCAGTGATGTCCTTTCCCCTGGAAGATGTTTAGATGTCTCAGACTGCAGAATATAGCCAGGGCATCCTCTTTTGTGGCATCCATTTCCTTTTGAAATTCCACCATGAACCTCAGCAGATCATCAATGTTCGTTATCCCATCCTCAGAGTAATCCTGAAAGAGTTGCTTGACGTCTCCTGGAGGCTCAGCCTCCCTCAGCTTGAAAATCCTCTTGAAACAAAAGCATATCTTGAAAATATAGGCCTGCTTTGACATTTCCAGAATTGTGCTGTGTGATGGAATAGCGGGCTGCTTCTTGTCGACCTTTGTGTTATCATATAAAGGCCATCCAAGACAGAAGCAAATCACTTATTCCCTATCCCAAAAGGGGTAACTTGGGTAGTATATATTCCTTGATACACAATTCATCCAAAGATATTCTTTGACACTAACCACAAGAAAAGCCTTCCGCACCGTGCCCTTATTAAAACCGGAGGAGTAAAACGGATCCCACAACAAAAGATTGCTTATGAAAAGTTAAAGAGCACCAAGGACACTTTTAGGCACCTGTTTTACTTACTAAGCAGTTTGATTCTTCATTCCCGAAAGCACAGGCATCAGCTTATTATTGTGGAAGGAAGGAAGAAAAACATTATCTACTAGAAAGACCGGACCAAAAAGGCATGGCTTAGCTATTGAATTTCAATATCTGAAGGGAGGATGAAAATGAACAAAGCTAACTAGAAAAAGAAGAAGAAAAACCCACTTCAGATGAACGAGTCAATCCACTTTGAAGTAAACCAATGTATATAAAACAGTAGTTTTAATAGCTCAATATCAATGGCCATGGAAGTTCCATACCCTTTCCCATGGAATACTTAAAATATTTGATGGTAGGATTGAGTACCACATTGCTGGGGATCCAAATTGATTTGTCATTGTGTTCCCAATCTAACCTGTGGTCTTATTAAGCTTGGGGATTCTTGCATCTTGGTCTCATCTTCCATTTTAATCACTTTGCAAACAACTCATTATCGGCTGTCATCAGGGTGCATGGCTCACTAGGAGATGGCTGCACAGCTGATCTTTTGAGAAGTGGTGTTTGCTTTGAGTCTGCAAAGCAAAGCAAGGACTCCCCACATATTTCCACGGCCGAAGAAGGAGGGACTGGGGTGAAGCGAAGGAGCTTAGAGTATTCAGTGAGAAGGTTATACATGTAATCATAAACATGATCCATACTCAAATTTCCCATAAACTCCTGTCCTCTTTGCCCAATTGCTTCAGCCTATCCATCCAGAGATCCACAACAACAACTGTTAGCCCTCAGCAGTTCTAACAACATCCGGAAGCAAGAGTTGGTGCACACGAAATTCGTCAACTAGAGAAGCATGTATTCAATGAATATATTAATGCAGCAAAGAACTTAAAAGATAACACGGCACACTTTCCGAGATCTGAAGTTCAGTCCTTGAAATATTTGTGCATAATGAAGACAATGCTCATATTGGAACCCGTCATGTTTTGTTACATGAGGAATGGTGACTGTGGACGAAGTTAAAGGCACAGGAAGAGCTATGAGAGTAAAGCTTGATATAATATGACTATAGTAAAAGGGCTCGACATGACAATATCACTAGAAAGCTAGTACAGAAACTTACTTCGTATGGGTTAGCATTTCCCCAGGAAACCACACGCATTATATTACGGCACAAATCGACGGAGGAAATGGGCCAATAGTTCTCCCGGGGAGAGAGACCGCGACTGAAAAAATCTTCATATTCTGGAGATATTATGAGCGAAAGAGACCCACATGAAAGGATATATTTCAAGCTCACCGACCATGCATAACCTTCTGCATAAATTTTATATCTGAGAGAGAACAAGCCCGATAAGCGGGTGAATAAATGAAAGAAAGCAAGAGGCACTGAGTGGGGTGGCGGGGGGGATCACAAGGATCCACAAGGCGGAGATGATGGGGAGGGCTTGAAGAATTAAGGACGTCCCCTCAACACGAAGACTTCATACCTGTGTTTGCACTGCTTTGACAACTGTGACTGCTCGAATCCTGCTGTCTTTTCTTTCTCCCAATTCTGTAACAGTTAGGGGCTAAAAATTCAGCTATCTAGTAATTAACCGGGCTATTCTGAATTTACATGAACATGTGAGAGTGGCTGTGTCATGGTGTGGGGAAAATGACCTGTTGGATCACCTCCGCACCCCAATAGCTCGAGTTGTTGCACTTCATCAACTTTGCGCGGATAGGGGACCCGACATTTGGGTTGCCTTTCCAGTAGGCCCAAGGAAATCGTTCCCTCCAACTCAAAGCTCGAGACCCATCCTTGATACTGTTAAACTCCACGTCCCATGGCTGCAAGTTCGTCTCAGGCCTGCAATGCCGCAGAATAAGGTGAAATGCAGCATCCATGAAACCTCACAGAAAGAGTGCCACTATACGCAAAATATTGACCACAGGGAGGCAACCATGAATACCCAGTTCTCCAAGGAAGAAGCAGAATGGCTAACATAACAAAAGCAATGGTCGAGGAAACATCAGAGTTCATTCATACCATCCCCAGAAGGACCAGTCCGGGAAGGGAATATCGAAATGGTTAGGGGTGGTGCAATAGCGGAACAAGGGGAGGGGAAATGCGGCGTGTTCAGTCCTGTTGATGCTAGGCTTGTCCATGCAGTCGAACATGAGGTCGACGTCGGGAACAGAACCGGGATACCGCCGAAGGAGCTGCAACAACCCCCAGATGGTGAACATGGCCCGACTCTGCACGCATGCGAAGTAGAAATCCACGAACAGCCTCCCCCGGTGGATGACAACTCGGAAAGCCGCGGACTTCCTCGCCTCCATAAGGTGAGGGAGGGATATCCCGGAGGCGGACCAGGGGTGGAGGTCGCGGAGGATGGAGGAGAAGAAGCGGGGGCAGTAGGAAGGGGAGGAGGGACGGGTGAGGGTAGCGGGAGGGGGAGAGCGAGGGCAGGTGAGGTAGGAGCATCGGATGATGTGAGAGGCGAGGGAAAGGCGGGTTCTGTCGTCGAAGGTTCGGGGAGGGAAGAGGTGCCAGGGGGTGGGGCCGAGGTTGTGGCCGGCCACGGTGGTCGTCTGCTTCGCCAGGCGGTCAGCCTTGTAGAGGAGGAGTAGGAGGAGGAAGAAGGAGAGGGCGAGGGGGAGGAGGAGCCGGCGGCGGCGGAGGAGGGGGAAAGGCAGTCGTCTCACTGGAGGTGGAGGAGGAAGGCCTCCTCTTCTTGATCCGTGGACAAGGACCCCCATTTCCACCGGTCTTTGGCTTCCTCCTCCAGGGCTTAAATACGTTGGGGGGATCCCCGATCATTCCGTGTGGAGGAGGAGGAAGACGACAGCAGGAACATCGACATCGTTTTTTTCTTTTCTGGATTAAAAGTTTCAGTTTTCAGAAACCGTTCCCTCCCTGCTTATAGATAATATGTTGCCTTTTTTACCCCCCCCTGGATACGAACTTCTCGTTCTGTGAATCAAATAGGGACAAGGACGGTCGGCTCCCAAGAACTTGTCGCCAGCGGAGGTGGGCTTCCAAGGTTTTGGGAAGTAATCCTCAGCACGAGAGATAGGCAGGAGCCAGGATCTGAGTTTGGGTTCTTGAGGGTTGTGTTGGGTTTGGATTTTGGTTGTGCTTGGGGTTTGGTGGGATCTCAAGTTTGTCAAAAAGGTCAAAGGTTTTACCCTACCCGATGGACACCACCGACGCCGCTACCGAGTTCCAGAACAGGGACTTCCGCCCCGACTACCGGCCTGATGTCTCCCTCTCCTCTTCCACTTCCTCCGCCCACGATGGCCTCCTCTTCTGGCAATTCATGGTTTCTGGCTCGGTCGCCGGATCCGTTGAGCACATGGCCATGTTCCCCGTCGACACCATCAAGACTCAGATGCAGGCCCTAGGCTCCTGCCCCGCCAGGTCCGTCGGCCTCCGCCAAGCCCTCCTCTCCATCCTCAAGCATGATGGCCCCCGTGGCCTCTACCGAGGAATTGGTGCCATGGGCTTGGGCGCTGGCCCTGCACATGCCGTCTACTTCTCTGTTTACGAGGTCTGCAAGGACTTCTTCTCCCGCAGCCATCCTGATAACCCTGCCGCCCACGCCATGTCTGGAGTCTTTGCGACCGTTGCCAGTGACGCTATCCTCACCCCGATGGATATGATCAAGCAGAGGCTGCAGCTGCACAACAGCCCTTACAAGGGTGTCCTGGATTGTGTGAGGAAGGTCCTTAGGGAAGAGAAGTTCAGGGCCTTCTATGCTTCTTACAGGACTACAGTTGTCATGAATGCCCCCTTCACCGCCATGCACTTCTCAACATATGAGGCCACCAAGAGGTGCTTGATGGAGGTTTCCCCAGAGAGCGTGGAAGACGAAGGATGGGTGGTCCACGCCACTGCAGGGGCTGTAGCCGGCGCTTTAGCAGCTGCTGTCACCACTCCCCTTGATGTGGTCAAGACTCAGCTGCAGTGTCAGGTATTTGCCTCAGCTTCATTGCCTCTAGGTGCCATTTTTTTCCCGCTGACTGTTAACCTATCCGATTGTCTAGGTGGCCCTTCTCTCAAAGGCCGTTGGCATTTAAGTCGATCGTTGTATTAGTTACCTGGTGATTTGAATCTCTTTTAGTCATTAATCGTTCTTGTTGAAAGCCACTGCATCAGTTCTTTCTAGGAAAGGTTTCGTCCTGGCATCTTATAGCAATTTGTGCTAGTGAGCAAAGAAGACACAGACACAGTCAATGTTGTTGCAGCTGTGTAGTATGCTCGAGTTCAACTTGTGCTCTTAATGGCTGTTCGTTGAGATGGACAGTTCGTTGGTTCGTAGGAATGGGATTTAAAGCCCTAGAAATTGTCCCGTAAAAACCAACTGTTGGCTGCTTTTTCCAACTTCTGATCTGAACTCGTCGCAATCACATGACCATGGACTTCCTTAATTTTGTTCTGCAGGGTGTTTGCGGATGCGATAGATTAAAGACAGGATCAATGAGAGATGTGATTAAAATAATAGTGGAGAAGGATGGATACAGAGGGCTTATGAGGGGGTGGATGCCCAGGATGCTTTTCCATGCTCCCGCAGCTGCAATTTGCTGGTCTACATATGAAGCCTCCAAGGCATTTTTCAAGGACCTCAATGGTAATGACAGTGGAGACGCGACATGAAGGATCGTACCATGCTTCACAGCAATTCCTTTCTTAAGCTTCACACTGGCGAGGCTTAGAATGCCTCCTCCATGCACTGACTGTGAACCTAGTCGCATATTGCCTCATAACATCGGTGGGGTAGCATTGCCTGTAACTAGAGGTTGGTTGAGGGTCCTGATTCTTATATGAAGTTTGCTTTTCGTGAACTGCTGCCAATTTAATTTGTTAATACCATGAATCATCATGGTTGCGGCTGGATAAAGTTTACTTGATAAAGATTTTGAGCAGAGTAGTTGTAGATGCCTCTTTCAAGACATATAGATGTTATTCTGGGCATCCGTTTATTTTCCTTCTTGATTCCTGAGATTTTCTTTGCTTTCACAAGCCTGTTCTAAGATTCAAGGGGTTGGTAAAAGATCATCACATCATTTGAGCTTTCTCGTCACCACCATCCAGGGCAGTCCGGAGTCTTATTGGCACCATAGGCTGGATGATGTACATGTTAATAAAATTAATTTAAGACAATTTTTGTTACCGTAGTGTTTTGTAACTATAGATTTATTTTAATTTGGGCAAATGAGTAGTCCGGTGATTTGTCATTTAAATTTCTTTGTAACGTTGATTTGAATATAGAGCTACATGGAGTCTTTACCAGAAATTATCCGATTGTTTTCCGGTGAGTTCGCCGAATTTTCCGGCGAATTGGAGCGAATGCCCGCCAACGTTTCCAACGGTACATACACTTTCCAGTTTGGCAATCTGAATGTTATCTAGGTTTAATTCACATATAATTACTAGTCTACGTCGGTAATCCATTAGAGGGAACTCTGCGTCTTAACAACTCGGCCAACCACCACGGTGATGTCGTCAAGCTTTCCGCCTGAAATGCTGCAATTGGCCAAGTACCAAACTTTGTATAACCAGGAAGATTGTATCCGAAAAAGGTAGGGATGACAATACCTGCCTGTCAACCGAATTGCAACTATTTTCTTCCACGATGGAACATCGAAACCCTGCACCTGTGAGAAGTCTCTATGGTGACAATTTGCGGTTGGTGAAGTTATTTCCTTACCCCATATCTTGCCTCTATGGAGTAGGGGGAATCAAAAGTCAGATCCATGCTAGCGCCTTGGCTAACACATGAACCAATTGCATGCTCATCGCCAAAATAGAAGATTAAATGCAACTTCAATCTGCATATCAAGGTAAACCATACCGGCTTCTGAAACATCGTCGCATCCCGCCACTGTTGAAGTGATTTCCTTATCAAAAACATGGTCGAAGAGCCCACCATCTTTCTCCATTAGCTGAACAGTACTAAGCTGTTTGCAGAGACATGAAAGGAAAATCATCGAATCAACTCCACGGTCAATGGCAAACAATCCCCGGAAAATGATATCTTACACTATGGATATGATTGATCATTTAAGATGCAAGAAATATGTAGGATTATTGTTTTTAACACTTCACACTGCATGTTCTTTGCTGACTACAATGTCAGTGGGAAGCAAGTAGAACTATAGTCACCTATCATAGCAAAACTAGTAGGGACACAATAACATAAATTTGGATCATGTTCATATTCCTAAAACAATTTCTTTACATAGAATGCACTAAAATCTACAAAAGAAGGGGGAATGCAGTAGCAAGCAGCTTAGGGTTACCATGTTGCAGACCAGAATATAATCCAATATATAATTCCCAGGGAGTGATCCTTCAATAAAGACTGCAGTTACGGACAATTTGAACTTCCAATTGCACTTTCGAGTTCAAGCTGCTGTGGCAAGGGCATAAAATCTTGGGTCGAAAAGTATGATATAGTCCCAACCTGACCTAGCAGTTTGAAATACAGCTAGGCAGCATCCTTTGCATTCCAACAGAAGACAGAGGGAAAGAATTATTCATTTACAATATCATTGTAAGCAGGCAAATGATTTGAATATAAGCGACTTTGAATTTGACAAACTTTAGTTTTCTTTTGACAATTTATAAGGACCAAACAGGGCATGCATGCAATTGCCACAGATTCTGGCAAGGCCAAAAGCAGGAAAAGATTATACATCAGCTGAAGATTTCGAATCATTTGGATGAAAAAGAAGGCAAGAACTAAGGTATTTGGCCTAAAATCCTGTCATCTTTCTGCAAAACAAAGATAATGGAAACCGTTACCACAGCATCTAGGGATGTCTGACTCAAAGCTTCGGAGCTTAGCTGCAATAGACAATCTAGTGTTCCTGCGGTGTTGTTAGAGAAGATTATCATCCCTGACAACGAAGGCATGATGGACTTTTCTCAAGGATCAGCCGTGATACTCATGTTTTGACACTGACTAAGATAAAGCAACCTAGAGTGGCGGATGATTTTCCGTCCACCATCAACTAGATTCGCTATCTTCAGGACCCCACCCATCTGTATCATGGCAATCCTTCTGCTGAGATCATCCATAGTTAGGAGCAGTCAACAGAACCAGAGGATGTCATCAATGGTGGACGAAAACGAAAACGAAAACAAAAACAAAAGCAAAAACGCACGCTGTGGCAGACCCTGCTGATGAGGTAGCAGAGTGTGCTTTCTTGAGCAGCATCTGAGGATCAAAATTGACCTGAAATTTCCTGGAAATCTCTAAGTAGCCAGAACCAAATCAAACACAACCAGGGGCGGGGGGACAATTGGTTTTTGCAGCCGAAAGGCTGCACAATGCCCGTCCCCGAAACTGAAAATAGCAACCGCTGCTGGGACCAACATTTCGCGTCCGGCCCCCCCCCCACAACACCGTCCTCCGTCAGCCTCGTCCTTCTGCCACCTCTAGTTTTCAGCCTTCCCTTCCCCTCGGCTGTCCCGTCATTCCTCTTCTAATTATAGATTATAACATTACTATACAGCCAAACGCGCACCAGTGGTCTAGTGGTAGAATAGTACCCTGCCACGGTACAGACCCGGGTTCGATTCCCGGCTGGTGCAAAAATGATTTATAATATTTTGTGGTCCTTTCTTTGGTTTTTGGGTGACTGTATCAGGAGGGAAACGCTCAGAGATTACTTCTTTCCCAGATGACATCAACTTTCATCGTTAAGAATGTCAGGATCATGGGCTATGATGCTTGTGATTGCTGTTGCATTTGCAGTTCTCAAGCTCATGGATAGAGACCAAGCCAAGCTATCCTCTATTGGAGCAATTTCATCTTCCTCAACATAACCATTGTCCCAGTTCTCTATCCAATCCTTAGAGGTGTTGTCACATCCGTTTCTTCCTCTCTTATAGTGTCTCTTCGGATGACCTTTGTTATATTTATGTTTGTAGTAGGACCCTCTTCTATCTCTTCGACCATAGGCTTCAAGTATATTTTCCCCCTGTTTCGCAAGAACCTTGTCGTTTATTTCCTTTAATGACGACCACAAAGAGGTTGCTTCATTAAAGATAGTGTTGCATAATACAGTGTAGCGATAGGTTGTCAAGTCGCATTATCTCCATCACTTTCTCTTCGTGTCTTACCCAACGAATATACACTTTGTTATATTCTTATAGAACTTGCTTCACGAATAGTTAGGGATAAACACAAAATAGACAGACCCGGAAACCCAAAAGTGACTCACTATAGGCTTCATCTTCCATGACATCTAAAATAGTGTCTTGAAATTTAGATGTAATTGCAGTAGTATGTTTATAATGTCTGTATTTATGCACTATGTCGAGCATCTTTCATGAATAGTCCTTGCACGAAGCATGTTTTTACAAACTCCTGCAAGATATCTATTCTTCTTCTCTGCAACTCTATTTTGTTGTGAGGTGTATGAGCATGTCATTTGTCTTCTTATCTTGCGCTCCTTCAACTCCATATCCCTTATATCCCCATAACCCTCCCTTCTTCTAGGATGACCTCCATCAGATACTTCCCGAAGCTCAATCATCGTCCCCTTCCCCAGCCAGCAACGCAAGGGGGCTCGTTCCCCGCCGTCCTTGGGATCCCTCCTCTGTACCCTCCTCTTCCCTATCCTCGAAAGGAGGGATGAAACGGAGCCAGTCTTCCTCGAGGTCGATCAACCTCGGCTGATGGCTCTCTACCTCGGTTTCCTCCCATGCCTGATGGCGAGAACGAGCCTCCTTCTCGGGTTCCCCTCAGCCCGTGACCTGAAAAGCAGCAGACAGCATGCCTCAGTCTTCATGTTTATCTCCTTACGGCAGAGTCTCGTACTCTCCCATAACAAGAGGCATGCTTATAAAGAAAGGAGTCCATGCCAGGCTGCCAATGGTAAGAATAGATTACGGGGTAGGATGGAGTTCACGTTCGGGAGAGGCGGGGAAGTCGAAGGAGTGTGGCACGTCGTGTTGTTTCACTTTTCGTGTAGTTTGTCGGTTTTATTTTCTCAGGGTTGAGACTAGACAAGGAAACAATTGGCAAGGGCGGGTAAAATGCGATCACGGGGGAGAAGTCCCTCCTAGTAAGTAGCAAAAGTGTGATCCTGTCCCTGCGATGAGGACAACATTTTGGAGCCGCCCAATCGCTACCTGAACGAGACGCATCCCTTTTGTTTTTGTTTTCTTCCCTTTAACGTAGTAAATGAGAGAGGAAGGAATGCAAATTCCTGCTGTCATTTCTTGGTGTTTGGGGGGCGTCGCTGTTATGGCGGTGAACAGAACACCCCTCACAAAACATTACAGGCAAATCCCATTTGATCGTTGCAATCCCAAACTGATTTCTCCTGCTTGTCAACCCGAAACATAAAACGAAAAGTCAAAACCCACGTCTTCTCCTTACAATAATGACATGTCGCCTTGAGCCTCTTGTCCTAAGCCCACGGTTGAGCCCATTCGGCATAGGCTCAAAAGTAACGCCTTAACTCATCCCAAGGACAAGACACTTCCTAAAACTAACATTAGCATCCTACTTACTACTATTCACATGATAACATATTTATGAAATCTACCGTATTTTAGGACTATAGATATGATGGCCATTAGATTTTTTATGTTCTTATAGTATAATTATTGGTTAAAATAATAACATATTTTTATATGGATTGTGGGTTTAAATAATTGAATTATTTATGCCTGATCCTAATGAGAATCACCCCCGCAAATTATTCTAATTTCTAAATGAAGATAATATCTTTAAACTTAAATAATGAAACTCGAGTATCAGAGCATGGTACGGCTATAAATATTATCGCATAAAATCATACCACGTTTAAATAATAATGAATTATTAAAATATTAAATATATGTATGTTTTCTAATGATCTAAATTTTCAAAGTATTACATTTTTTAATATAAAATAAAATAAAATGTTTCAAAGAGTAATAAAATCAAAAATAATTTTTTAAAATTATTAAGCTAAACGAAATAAAATTAATTTTATAATTTATTTAACTTAATATTAATTTCATATTTTATAATGTTTAGTAAATATTATATTTTGAATTTTTTTACCGGGGTGTATCGTAATTTGTCAAAAATTTACATTTCGTCGTGTCATATTTCCGTATTGGCTTCGTTATTCGTGGAGCGAGGTGTCATTGAATTAAAATGTTGAATGAATAATTTTTCCCAATTTCAGTCCGAAAAAATTCTTGATTTTAGGAAAAAGGGTCCCGGACACAAGAAGTTATAAAAGAAATCTAATCAATTTTCTCACTTTATATATATATATTTGTAGGGATAGTGACCCCAAGATGAATCAGTGTCTTTAGTTCACAAACCAACTACTAAATGTTTTATCATAGGGGAATGAATGTATGTATCATACAAAATTGAAAACATCCACTCCCCAAGTTACAGGGGTTTTAATTATTCACGAAATGACAAAGATTAATACAAACATTCTTTAAAACCCGGGTCATAATTTGATAATTAAATTATTTAATAAATGTGTTACGTATTAATCAATTTCAAAATTATAATAATAAAAATTAAAGAAAAAAGTTGCGGAATAATTATGTATGGTCCAAAATACAACGAAGGACCAAAACCACTTGATTTTAGCAATCGGAAATGTAGATGGTGGTCGTATCACATACGATGGACAAGTATTTATTCGGTGCAGTTATCTTGGAATTGAAAAGATAGCTTGACAACTCCATATATAACATCATCATCCTTAATCCATTAATTAGGATTCAACGTTTTAACTTAATGTTTTTTTTTTACTTGGTTGTAATAATAATAATAGTAAAAGAACAGTAACATCATATACTGCCAGGTTTTGATAGTAGGGCAGGGCAAAGGCGGTGGTCCATTCATATATTCAGGTGGGGGGCACTGAAAACCAAGTAGTGTGTGGTCGTAGGCCTTTGAGAGAAATTCAAGAGGAGAAAGCGACTTATCCTGGCGCGACTTTGTTTTGAATTTAATGCTTCTTCGTTTGGTAGACATTCCTAATCAATATATATATATATATATCAAAAAATAGAAAATTTTAGAAATCACGTGGTTTGGTAACCTATATTTTGATAGAGGGGATTTAGACAGTATTATATTTTAAATAATTTTTAAAATAATAAGTTTAGTTTTAAAAAATAAATACCCTTAAAACTTCTTCTTTCTGTAATTTCAAAACAATTACCATTTTCTTTTTCTGCTGTAGGTAACGGAGCCCCAAGGTTCTTCGAACGTTTTCCTTTCGTTGTAGTTATCAAAAAGGGTTTTAAGTGAACAACATCTAATTCATCTAAAACATAACGAAACAAAGTTAATCACACAATGTGTATATGGGTGGGTTTCAACTCATTGAAAAACTCTTAACAATTTAAATTGGAAACAAACGTCCTAAAATTTACTTTGATTCTATAATCCACGTGGGTCGTCCGTCGTATACAAATGACATAACAGAAATGTATCAAGGCCACGCAAGTTACGTTCTGGGCAGTATTATTATTGGTACGTCTTTTATTCATAATTTAAGCCTTCTTTATCTAAAAATATTATAGTGCGATGATACCCCCCTTGAATCAAAATATGTCATACCTGTGAAATACTAAATGAATCACCAGACTATAACTTGCCTGTCGGCAAAAAAAAAAAAAAAAAAAAAATCTGTTGAATTTTTTATCAATCGAAGTACATTCCAATTTTTATTACGATTTTAGAAGCAACAAACGAGATTTTTTGCTTTTAAAACAAAAAACCTTGGCCATAATTAGTGGTCAATATAAAAGCTCTCACAAAAGGAACAACTTCCCTTTGGAGTTGTAGCCATTTCTTTTGTAACCCTAATTTCTTTACATCTCCGAGTTAATACACCACAATGACTTCATCTCTAATTGCAATGCTTCAGAAACAAAAGCAAGATGGCAGATGTATACATGAATTCAAACTTTCGTTGCCCTTTCCCCCCGTACCAACTGGCAAAACATAAAAAAAAAAAGGCATTGTGTATCATCAATAAAAGACTGCCGTACTCACTGTCGACCGAACTATGATGTTGTTGTTCTGCAACAAAAAAAAAAAAGAAAAACAGCGAGGGGTCGGGGCGTATAAATGCCCAGTTCCAGCAGATGCTTTGGACATGTATGTCCAAGCAGAAAATCCAAAAGGGGGGGGGGGGTGTTCTTGACATTAAAGTTGTTTATCTACGATGAAATTATGACACGCCCCCATGTCTGAAATGTAACAAAAGGACGGCAGCAGCATTTATACTCAGTGCGGGTTTCCGGGGGCAAACCATCCGGCTCTTATTGCATATTGACGTCCTCAATACTAGATAATGGTTATAATTACCATAGTTTTACTTTTAGATACACAAACTAAGTCATTCCCCGATGAATGACACCCTCCCAAAATAATAAGTGACCTGCATCCCTCCAAACATTTCTTCTCCTTCTAGGAAAATAATAGTAATCTTGATATAAGTCATGTCTTATGCCATAAGCTTTATCATGGTGCATAAGCTTATGTAATATTGGTAACATTAACATGTCTTCCGCATGTAATCGGTCGTGACTCCCACCCTTTTACCTTGGGCCCTGTCCTCTTGAGCGCCGCAGGTAGCATAAGGACGACCGTGAGTGCTCTGATCACTCGCTCGGTCCCTCGGGGTTCGTGGCCTCTCCTGCTAGGCGTCCATATAATTCTTCTGCTGCCTTGCCGCGCTCCGCATAGTCCTTCTCTGCCACCGACGCTGCCTCCAGTGAAGACCACTCCATCCCCTCGTAGTCCCCGGTGTCGCGACATGTTCCCATCGAGAGGTGCAATTGGGTGGAACAATGAGGGAATCGACCGTCCCTTATGGTGGGGATGGGGGTACTCACACCAGTTCCTGGAGAGGATGAGAGCTGGAGGTCTAGGTTGTGGAAGAAGGCGCCATTGACGGGGACAGTGTTTCTCTTGGCCGAGGCGAGGCCGCTGAAGATGTTGCCGGGGAAGGTGGGTAATTGTAATGAAAAGGGTCGTAATAATGTGTTGTTGTTGGTGTCACTACCAGGGCTAGGGCTATATGAAGCTGTTTCTCCAGGCAGGCACTGGGGTTGGAATGCATGTGGGAAGTTGATGGCGGACGATGATGATTTCATTCCTCCCTTGTTGCAAGAATCCTGATGCTCTATGAAGCTCTCCACCCTAATAACAAGTTAATTAACAAATAATGTCATCAATATGCATAAATAGTAAAAGGGTGGGAGTAAATATATTCACTAGAGTATAAACATGTTAATGTTACACTCTTCGATTAGCAAAGCAGAGATTTCCTTTAATCAAAGAAATGTGCAAAAACTCCACCAGGGAGACAGAAGCGAACGAGATTATTCTGACAGACGAACAGACAGTCCCAATCCCACTGTTCAAAGAAACAGTGTCATGGCGAAGCCAAGGAGACAACCAAATTTGAGGTCCAATCACATACCATTAAAAAATTATCATCATCCATCGTATTCTTTTCTTAGAAAAGATTTTGTAATCAGGGAACGAATCGACACCAATAGAAAACGACCTGCTTTATCCGTATTTGTATTATCAGTTGTAAAACGTTTCATTCAATTCACATGGACCCTCTCTGTTCAATCGATAGATCAGATTCAACTGAAAAGAACCAAGAAAAGTAAGGATCCAGGTTGAGTGTAGAGTTTTTACTGGAGTCGTACCTGGAGAACACGCGGCCACAGTCGCAGTTATGGCCACGGGTGCCGCACGTCTTGAGGTGCGCCTTGTAATCTGATTGAACCGCGTATCCCCTCCCGCAACGCCCACACAGCCACTGCCTCCTGTCGCTATGCTTCCTTCGGAAGTGCTTCTTTATCCCCACGAGGTCGCCCAGCGCGTGCCCCGGGTCGTGGTGCTGACAGCTGGGCTCTGGGCACACGTATACCCTCTTCCTTGCCGCGGTCTCGGGGCAGCCTCCGCTCCTCTCCCTCTTGAGGAGCTTCCACGGCACCTTGTGCCTTCGCCGGTGCATCTGCAAGTTCTGGTCTCTCTGGAACCCCTGGTTGCAGATCTCGCACACGTACCTGCCCGACTCCAGGAGCGTCTTCGGCGACAGCGACACAACCTCCGCATCAGGATCTTCTCAATTCATTTCACGAATCACACAAGAAGTAAGAGAAAGAAGAGTCAGTCCGTCTAATTGCCAAAACCCTCACATATATGAGAGAATGCGCTGGAATCTCCATGACAACGACGACATCTACGACTTGTGGATGACATAAAAGATGGATGGATTAACAAATGGGGATAATAATAATAACAAGATAGTTGGTAAGCAGCTTGCCTGGAGTTCCTGGGGGTTTCCTTTTCCTCTTGCTGGGGTGGTTTGAGAAAAGGAAAGGGGAAGGATCGAAAGAAGAAGAAGAAGAAGAAGAAGAAGTGGTATTGATTCTCGTCATATTTGGCTTGAGTTTAGCCATTTTGTGGAAGCTGGGAGATGACTACTCGAAGAAGGAGAAGTTTTCATGAGAGGAATGGGATTTCGGAGATTTCCCTTTTTATGAACTTCAGCCACGACTCACTAGTGGAAAATTTATACAAAAAAAGGGGGGGGGGGGGGGGGGGGTGTGGGGATGTTAGTACGACGTATGTATCCTCCTATCCTTGTAATTGGAAAATCATTCTAACGATGGTTGTTGCAGAGAACTGAACTTAGGATGAGCTAAAAACACGGACAGTGTTGGTATGGCCGGACCCGACCCGACGCTAAAATGTTTTATGTTAGGGTCGTTTGGACTGGACTGGACATTACTTTCGGAAAGTGGGTCCTTCCTCCAGTCTACACGGGCTTGAGTATAAGTCTTAATCGGTGGCCCAAGCCCGCCCAATTAACAGGTCTACTTTCAAGCCTCCGATCATCATCTTTTCAAGATGTTAACATATATGATTAAGTATCGAGAGTGAATAAAATAGAGTTCGGAATGGTACGTCCGCCATGTCCTATGGCCTCAAATGCGCCCGCGATAAGCGTACGTGAGGCTTGAAGTAACTGGCGGCCATATTTGTGTGGCCATTGTATGCACAATTGAAGCATTTGATTGCTAGAAATTACTTGAAGCAGTGTGTGTGTCCATAAGCTTCAGAGGTCCGAATGACGAGCTGCGGCATCCGTCGTGCAGGCCAGACGTTTCTCCTTGTGTATGGGGGAGGAGTTATGGATGTCTTCAACGCCCTACAGCATGGAGGAACTCATTCGTATTGTTGTGTTTGCATCCTCTTCCTTCACCATCTCAACAACCATCCCTAGTCTCTCTTCTTCACTACGCCTATTCAAATCACAACATCATTTTGACAGTCAATAAATAAAAGGGCCACCCGTGACGACGCTCTTTTCCTCTCTCATTCTTACGTCGTAACAGAGTCCGGATTTTTTTTGGATCAATGGGGTGGCAGCGGTCGGAGATGGCCGCGGCAGTCTGGATGGCCATCCTGTTGACCATGTCGGGGTTGGTCAGGGTGAGACCGGACGCGGCAGATCATCGGTACAAGGAAGGGGATCAGGTCCCTTTCTATGCCAACAAGGTCGGCCCTTTCCATAATCCCAGGTGATGCATCTCCCTTCTCCCTCTGTCTCTCTTTCTTTCCTTCTTGTTTAATAGTGATCTGCCGGATACCCTACATTTTGTCATGGAATGGAGGCAACAGTGTTTAATGAACTGAACATTTCGTCGTCGTCGTGGCCCACGTCTCTCATATTTTGGGCTTGATCTACACATTTTTTAAAATGGTTTCTGGCTTCGACGATCTCTGTTTGTTCAGCAATGATAGGGTAATGGGAGAGTTTGATTGGCTCTATGTTGCTCGTTTTGTCTGGTATGGACCTAACGCTGTTCTCTTTACCCTGTTGTTCTTGTTCTGTTCAGCGAAACTTATCGCTACTTCGATCTGCCTTTCTGTACTCCAGGTTTGCGTCGCCTTTGGCTAAGACTGGCTCGTCATTTCTGCATTTTTCGTTACTTTATCCAGCAGCGGCTTTCATACTGGGCGTGTTTTGTGTGTTGTCAGATCATGTGAAAGAGAAGACAGAAGCGCTTGGTGAAGTCTTGAATGGAGATCGTCTCGTGAGCGCCCCCTTCAAGCTTGACTTCATGAAGGATAAGGAATCTGAGGTGGTATGCAAGAAAAAGCTCGTGAAAGAAGAAGTGGCACAGTTCCGATCTGCGGTCATGAAGGACTATTACTACCAGATGTACTACGATGACCTCCCCATCTGGGGTTTCATCGGGAAGGCCGACAGGGAAGGCAAAGATCCCCGCATGTACAACTACTTCCTTTATAAGCACGTGCATTTCGATGTCTTTTACAATGGCGACAGGGTTATCGAGATCAATGTTAGAATGGACCCCGATGCCCTTGTAGATGTGACGGAGGACAAAGAGACCAGCGTAGAATTCTTGTATACGGTTAAGTGGAAGGAGACGGATACCCCTTTCGATAAGAGGATGGACAAGTACTCACAATCTTCTTCCTTACCTCATCATCTGGAGATTCACTGGTTTTCGATCATCAATTCTTGTGTTACCGTGCTTCTGTTGACCGGATTTCTAGCTACTATTCTCATGCGGGTTCTCAAGAACGATTTCATCAAGTAAGATCAGTGATCGCTATTTTTTCCTCTCTTCGAGGCCTTATTTTGAAAAATTTCTATGATCTCCACTTGTGTCAACTATCCGAGTTTAGGTATGCTCATGATGAGGAGTCGGTTGAAGATGCCGAAGAGACCGGATGGAAATACATACATGGAGATGTGTTCAGGTACCCAAAGTACAAATCTTTGTTTGCGGCAGCATTCGGTTCTGGGACCCAGTTGTTTACACTGTAAGTCATATCTTAGTTCCGCGGCGAACAAGTGGAATGGCCTACTTACTGATACTCTGGAACACATGGAATATGAACGGTTCGACGATTTTCCTTGGTGTAATGCAGAGCCATATTCATCTTTGTCCTTGCATTGGTTGGTGTCTTTTATCCCTACAATCGTGGAGCACTTTTTACGGCATTGGTCGTCATATATGCTCTCACATCCGGAATTGCAGGCTACACTGCTACTTCATTCTACTGCCAACTTGAAGGAACGAATTGGGTAAGGCTTTTGTAAAGCCAGCGCCATGGATATGATTTCATTTTGTCGACAGAATTGAAGTTCCTTCTTCACATTGAATGTGTAACAGGTTAGGAATCTGTTATTTACCGGATGCCTCTTCTGTGGGCCGCTGTTTCTTACCTTCTGCTTCCTGAACACCGTGGCAATTGTTTACACGGCCACAGCCGCACTCCCATTTGGCACAATCATGGTGATCGTTCTCATCTGGATGCTTGTGACATCGCCTCTGCTGGTTTTGGGTGGCATTGCTGGGAAAAACAGCAAGTCTGAGTTCCAAGCCCCTTGTCGAACCACCAAGTACCCCAGAGAAATCCCGCAATTGCCCTGGTACAGATCGACGGTTCCACAGATGGCCATGGCAGGGTTTCTGCCGTTCAGCGCCATCTATATCGAGCTCTACTACATATTTGCCAGTGTTTGGGGTCATAGAATCTACACCATATACAGCATCTTGTTCATCGTGTTCATCATTCTCCTGATTGTCACTGCTTTCATTACCGTGGCACTGACTTACTTCCAACTAGCTGCAGAGGACCATGAATGGTGGTGGAGGTAAGGCAAAATTCGATCTCATCTGAGTTTGTGAGCCATGTTCTTATTGACTCCGCTGACATCTATTTCTTGATGACAGATCTTTTCTCTGCGGTGGATCAACAGGCCTGTTCATATATGCCTACTGTCTGTATTACTACTATGCTCGGTCGGACATGTCTGGATTCATGCAAACATCCTTCTTTTTCGGCTACATGGCCTGCATCTGTTACGGCTTCTTCCTCATGCTTGGCTCCATAGGTTTCCGAGTGTGCGCGCGCCTTTCCGGCCTAGCGGTGCGTGGCGGCGGTTCCGGCAAGCCCAAGGATCCGGGCCCGCTCCCCCGAGGCCCTGTCCGGTCAGCGTGACGGCTCGAACGCCGGACGCTGCGGAAAGGGGCCCCGGGTTGGGCCTTCCCTTGATTCGCGAACGGGTCTGCGGGGCGTTTCGCCAACCGTCTCCAGTTCCCTGGAGGCGGCGAGCGAAAGGCTGCGTTAAGGCCTCGCTCGCGAATTTCGGGGAGGGCCCGAGGAGCGGCTCGAGTAGCCGTCACCTCACCCCAAATGGCTCCGAAAAAAGGGTAGTGGTTTAGTTTTAGCTTTGGAAAACTGTTGTTCGGAGTCGCCACCGACTTAGTTAAAAATGTGATTTTAAGTCAGAAAAATCAGAGTTATGGGTTCGGGGATTCCTATTTACTAACCTTAGTATTTTACCACATGCGAAAAGGGTGGCGATTTGTCCAAAAAGTTACTTTTGATTGACGGGTGTTGGACCCGATCCGGGAGTGGGCCGGACTCGTATCGACGGTTTAACGGGCTTTGGACCCGAATTTAGGTTGGTTGAATTAACATGAGCATGCGACATCCAACCTAAAGCCTAAATAACCGCACAAACACAAGCAATTATTTAGATAAAAAAGGGCGGGGAAGGGCGGTGGTTGCGGGCCTATGCACTTGGGTCCGCAACCCGTTACATATGGGCTTAGAAAATGAAATTCGGGGAGGCCCGCACCTCCCCTTTTGTACCTTAAATTGAAGGTTGGGGCCGCTTTGTCTTCAAGCCCACGGTGTTTTAAACCGGGGTAGAACCACGCGGTTTGATACACGCGCCTTCGAGTTAATCTTCGAAATTTTGATGTCGTTATTCCGAGATTAAGTGCTCAGTGTACATGCAAAGGAACTGTGGGGAAAGGCCCAACGTCCATGGCCCGTGAGCTCAGAGCCCGTTTCCTTCGGTTGAATTACGTGTGGGCTGGAGATGAGGCTTTGGAGTCTTCCAGATGTGGCGTCCAGCTGGGAGAAGAATCCTCCAATTTCACCAACGAAGAAGTCAAGACCCAAAAGAGGGAAGACGGTCCGGGATTTGTCGTGTGGTCGGCTCCCTGAGAGATGAAGCGCGTATCGACGATGTCGAAACACGGGGGGACCTGGGTAGTGCCGGATCTAGGGGTTTTCTGGAAAGGGGAGCCGTCGCTGGACATGGAGGGCGCCGGGCAAGGGTGAGCCGGAGAAGGAGATCCGCCTTGGGACTCCGGATTTGATAGAGTGCCACGACGGCTTGGCTGGGTTCGGAAGAGCCAGAATCGCCAGGAAGTCCCAGATCCGCGGCTGGGAACATCGAGGAGCGGGGGTCTGGAGGCGCCAGGGGAGGAGACTCTTGCTGCTGACTTTGGGTCGGCGGGGCTCGAGCTGGAGAGCCGTCTCGGGGTCGAAGTGCCCTAGCGGAAGGACGGGGAGGTCACCACGTCGGAGGGAGCAGGGACGGCGGGATGGATTTGGTGGTGGCAAGGCGTGGAGGAGATGGGCTTGCCGCTGTTGGGGAACGCTAGAGAGCTGGTCGTCGCCGGAGGAGGTCTGCCGCTTTGGGGCTGAGATTGGTACTAGGGTTGAGCTCGGGATGCGTGGTGACAGGGGAGCCGTTGAGCCGCCGTTGTGGGAGACGCCGGGAAGCTGAGCGTCTGGATAGATGAACGGCCATTGTGGGTTGTCGTCGGTCGAGGTGCGGGGCTGTCTGGGTTACCGCTGTAGACTCGTCAGAATAGAGGTTGAATAGGTGAGACGGCATCCTTCCTGGAATGACGCTAAAGCTGCTGATGAACCTGGCGGGGAAGACAAAGCCATCAAAGAAAAACCGAGCCCACATGTTAAAGCAAAGAGCAGAGGAAAGAGACCACCTGGGGGCGAGAATGGTGCAGCTAGCTGGTTGTTGGAAAAGATGTGATCCGCCATCGCCGGTGGTCTAGAGAAACCAGGGGGACGGGTTCGCCGTAGAGGAAGCAGGAACCGGTGTGATCGTTGGGCATGTCTTAGAAAGTTGTCTGCACGAGTAAAGTAAGGACATCAAAGCAAAGAAAAGGACTCCCCGTGACGCTCGTGTGCATATGCAGGGAGTTTGGACACAGTTCTCTGTCGAGGGGGGGGGGAAGCGACTAAAGCTGGTTTGGTCAAGGGAGTTTGTCCCCATCGATGAAGTTGATGAAGCTGGAGGCCGCCATGGCCAGGACCGGGGCTGCCGTCGAAGGTTAGCGTCACTGCCGCCGCATTCAGTGAAGCTGAAGTCCGCTGTTGGGGGTTAATGCCGCTGCTGCTGCGCCAAGTGAAGCGGAAACCGGCTACCACCAGAGGTGTGATGTCCTCCCTGTCGTCGCCGTCACTTGCTCCACTTGGATTGGTCGTCAACGGGGGGTTCCCGGGGCTGGCTTCTTTCTTACCTTGGTGCAGGAATGGCTGTTGACGGATGGCAATGAAGATGGCCGCAGGATGAGCCTCCCCTCTTGCTAAGAGACGCTCCCAGAATCCTTGGAATGAGGCAGTGGATAGAATGTGGAGGATGAGAGGCTTCGAGGGGAAGCGGAGGGTTGGAGGTGATGCAATCGTAGAAGACCACCGGGGAAGAAAGGAGAAGAACCCACCGTTAGGTTAATCTCCCCTCTCCTCCAAAATATCAATTCCTCCCCCTAGAAGATTGGTGAGTTCTTCTTACTGTTTGATCGATTCTCCTCCCTTCCTTTTGGCTCTCAAGAATTCTCCTTTTATCCCTCCCCAATTCTCTTTAACTGGAACCTGAGTTTCGTTCCATTTTTACTAGTATCGTTAGAATTCATCCCATTTTGTTGGGATTTGACTGGCTTTGGTCGGAATTCTAACGAAGGTTTGATTAATCTGTTTACTTTTGTCTTTTGCAGGCATTAATGGGGGGATTTGGTGTGTTCCCTCAGAGGATTTGGGGCGCGGAGGAATCGTCCTCACCAGATTCTTGTCGGGAGCCATGAAAAGGTTTGCTTTCTTTTATTTTGATTCAGGCTGTGATTGTGGGTTGGGATTGGGCTGATCAGCCATTTGCTTTAGGTGGGATTTGGTCAGCAAACTGCTTTGGTCCTTGGGCAGCTTGTAGAGGGCCTAGTTTCCTTGGCCTGGCCTGGTGAGTCTTCTGATCTTCTCCTCCTTGGGTCGGGCTAGAGTTTATTTTTGGGACTGGGCCGGCCTTCTACTTTGAATCGGGCTGTCCTTGTTTAGTCCATTATTTTTCTTGGTTGGCCTCTTTCTTTAGCTTGGGCTGAAAGATGTTGAGGAACTGTGCTAGGCTGATGCTGCAGTGAGGAGCTTATCGTGGGCTGAACTGCTGGCCGAGGCATTGGAGTTGGGGCTGAGGCTTCACCTGAAGTGGAGGTTGCGGATGGGAATGAAACGAGACCAAAGGTTGGGCATACACCTGTGCTGGCTGTGACTTTGGTGGCTGTTGCCGCTGCAACCTTGGTGCACTGTAGGAGTTAGGCTGGCTCAGTCATCGGAGACGAGCGGCTGATGTAGACTTGTCAGGACTAAGGTTGGGGAGGTGGAGCCGGCGTCCTTCCTGGGGGTGACGCTGAAGCTGCTGATGAACCTAGGATTCTCGTTGCTGTCCCGAGAGATCCTAGTTCTCGGAGACGCCCTTGCTGTAGCGATGGTGGCTGATGAAACCGAGATCGTTGTTGGAGCATCATTTTGAAACAGCTGCATCCGGAAGGGTGGAAGACGATTGCATCCGTAGGTATGGTGATCTTCACTGCTCTGTTTGGTCTGGTTGGAGGGTTTTGTTGTTGCTGCGACTGCATGTAGTTGCAGCTGTTATGGCTTTTGTACCGGCTATTACTGTTGCAGCACTTGGTCTGAAACTGGGGATATCCGTCATCTCAATTGCTGATTTAGTTGTTGCAATCTCTGTAGTTACTGCCGCTGAGGTTGCTGTTTCGATAAACCCTCCTGCAAAGCTGGCAGGACCTAGGGCTGCAGTTGTCGCGTGTTGAATTGTGCATCGCCATCGTTTGCGGCGAGTTCACCTGTCTGGCGTTATTGCAACAGCGAGAGCATGAGTCTGCCCTTTGAGCAAGTTGGCGTTTAGACTTTGTTTCGCTGTGTTCCCTAGGAAATTCTGAGAATTGGTCATATTGGGTTTTGAACATCTTGTACTAACGGCAGCTGGTGTAGCCGATTAGATGATTGTTGACCGATGTTTGACGTCTGGGTTTGATTAACTATGCCCGGAGGCTTGTTGACAATGATGCTAGAGTTGGGTGGCATTGTATTTTTATCACTTTCACTCCATGAACGTCGGGCTTAATTTGAGGTATTACACCGAGCAGCACTGCTCTTCGTTCGCCACATTTATCGCTACATCAAATGCGAATAGGTGAAAAGATCACCCTAATGTGAGATCTGGGACCTTATCCCTCATCCTTTTCCATCTCGGATAGGTTTTTGTAGCTTCTCTCATTCTAATTCCAGGAACAAACAGGGCGATTTGGCCTCTGAATTTGTTACTGCATGAGAAACACATTGCACTAGAAATTTGTTGGACACATTTATTTTCCTTCATTTCCTGAACATTTCGTTGAACTCGAACCCGAATAGATGTAATAGAGCTTAAGATTCCACACAAATATGCAAAACAAACAAGCCAGAAAATGTAGCAGCATGTGTGCCATTTTTTTGCTACTTCTGAAAATGTAAGAACCAAAAGTACTCAATGCACAAAAGCAGCAAAGATAACAGCAGTGGCCAAAGGACAGGAATCTACGCACACTCAAGTAGGCGTCGTTGCAACGAGATCAACAAACACCGCGTTTCGTCCCCTCAACTAGCCTCCTCCAGTGAGTTGTAACCTCTTGCTTAATCTGCTGGACACTCTTTCTAAAGTGCTTATCTGCTTCCATGCCGACATGTGCCTCAGTAGTTGAGACGCGGCCAGGCCTCACATCCATCTCATCTATCAACTTGCAGATATCATTTACTAACCTCTCGGCAAGACTCCGGCCAAAATCCTCCCTCACCACTACCCGAAGTACAGCAACATGCTGTGCGTTGGCTGGCATCGTGTAGGCAGGAACGATCCACCCAAACCTCCTCAGGTTTTCTGACAGATCAAAGACCGTGAAACGGGAGCTGTCCTTTAGGGAGAAGGCTACAAGGGGTACTCCCATTTCCTTTGATAGGAGGTTGAACCGTCTGGTGGCTTCGATCCCCTCACGAAGGACTTTCGTGTTCTCCATACAGTTCTCCATTACACCTTTGTACCCCTAATAGCAGAAGAAAAGAAATTGTTCAGTGGTTCGACAGGGGTGTGCCTTCCAACCCAGCACAAGTAAACCCGGACAAATCCGCACGGAACCATGTGGGGGGAGATAACCGGATTCATTTGCTTATATGTGAAAATGGACACGACTTGGAAAATGTTTACCTCGAATCCCAGTCTGATCAACTGATAATATTGAGCAATGATCTGGCTTGAACCTGTTGAAACAAACAGAGTGTAATCGACGATCGCCTATTGGAGATCATCCAACAACCATGTTTTCAGGAATTGCATACCTTTAGAGAAGTTGAGAGTGAAAGTGGGTTGATCGGATCCGAGGTAGTTGATGTGAAAGATGAGATCCTCTGGCAATTCCTCTTTGTTCCTCCAAATGACCCACCCGACACCGGCATAAACGAGCCCATACTTGTGGCCGCTGACGTTGATGCTCTTAACGAGTGGCACCCGGAAATCCCACTCCAGATCAGGGTACAGGAATGGGGCAACAAAGCCTCCGCTCGCAGCATCGACGTGGATGGGCGTGTCCCACCCTGTTTCTGCATTCTTCTTCTCAAGGAGTTCGTTCAGAAGCTTGACGTCCTCAAACTCCCCTGTTAGTGTTGATCCAAGAATGGCAGCGACACAGATCGTGTTCTCGTCCACCATCTCGACAGCCTTCACGGGGTCCATCACGTAGTAGTCCTGGCTCAACTTGACCTCCTTCAGTTCGACCTCAAAGTACCTGGCGAATTTCTCCCAACAAACCTGCACGTTAGCTCCAGTGACAATGTTCGGTTTGTCGCAGGGCTTCCCTTCGGACTTCCTTCTCTGCTGCCATTTCCGCTTGAAGGCTAGGCCAGCCAGCATGATGGCCTCCGACGACCCGACAGTCCCCACGCCAACCGCAGTTTCGCCATCCCCAACCGGGGCATTGAACAGGCGTGCGATCATGTTCACGCATCGGTTCTGCGTCATCACGCGTCATGGCTACAACTTCCTCAATAAACACCAGGAACTAACAAATAAACAGATCGAACCTGGAGCTCAGTAGTGACAGGGTACTCGTCCATGTCGACGTAGTTCTTGTTGATGGAGGCCATGATGAGCCTGTCGCACTCGGGCTCCATCCAAGTGGTAACGAAGGACGCAAGGTTTAGCCTAGGGTTGCCATCCAACATGAGCTCGTCGCTAATTATCTGGTAGGCGGCCTCCTTGGGGATTGACTTCTCAGGCATCCTGAACCTACCGAGATACACCATACACAAGTCAGTTGATGGGAGGCAGACAACAGCAAGCAGCACATGAACTCCCCAAAGAAAGGGCGGTCGAGGACACTGACTTGGGGAGGGGATTGCAGACGTAACGGGTGGCGAAGGTGGAAAAGTGGACATGCTCGTCGCGGCCTTCTGCGGTGGCTGTAGTCGTGACGACCATATTGATATTGTCGCTCGATGCTAAGCAAGCTGATGTTGGTGGAGGAGGAGGAGGAGGAGAGTAGGAAGGCCGAGGAGAGGAGGGTTGTGGTTGGAAGAACAAGGAAGCTTCTCGGACTTATTTAAGAACAAAAACAGGGGAGGGGAGGGGAGGTAGAGATAAATTTGGGGGGAGGTGGTGGAGTCTCACTTGTTATATCACATGACGTGTGCATGATGCCCATATTCATTCTGCTGTTAGACGTGTCCTACTACGTATGACTTGATTGTATTTCATAATCTTTTTACGGAGTATGGGTGATGGGACCTCGGTATGGTACGACACCCCCTCCCTATCTGAATGGAGCAGTCCTCGGTCGGTCACGTTGGATTCAGGCCCATGAGCAAGAAAACGATACAAGTAATAAAATAAAGAAGAACGAGTCGGCAGAAGGCACACCTGTGTTAATATTCGTGTACCTTTTTTGCTGGACATATCTTGGTTCCAAAACCCAAACTTTCAAGCTCATCATTCATGTCGTTTCGAGGATCATCGTCCAAATTTCAGATCATAATCAAAACGATCCAGACCCTGCCCTATCTATTGGCGGTCTCTCTAAAGTTAAACACTCTCAAACTATAGTTGTTCCAACATAATTTCTGAAGGTGATCGATCAATTACTGTTACATGGTTTCGACCCCACGATTAAATAAATTCAAAATACGGGATTCGCTTTTATGAGGGAATCCGACTGTTGGGTTGGGGATGAATCGTCAACCGCAGTTCTACCTTGTTTGAATTGAACACAAGATTGAGAGGCCTTTGTTTGCATTTCTGGCTGCTGCTGCTGCTGGTTTTGTAAAAAATTAATGGGAACTCTTGATGCCATATTCATTCTGCTCTTAGACCCGTCTTATTATAACTTGATCGTATTTCATAATTTTCCATGGAGTACGGGGTGATGGGACCCCGACACCCCCTCCCTCCGAATCTGAATTGGGGCAGTCGGTCACGTTGGATTCTGACCATTGGCCCATGACCAAGAAAACTATTTCGTTTACAAATAATTATTGGAAGTTTAAAATTCGTTGTTTAACATTTTTAAATTTACGTTTAAATTCGTTGTTTGAACAATTATTTTATTTAAAAAAATTAAAAAATCGAAATATCAATTTCAACCTTTAAAAAAATGTCAACGACCGATTTATTTCATTTTTTTAAACAAAAGTCAATATTTCAAATAATTCTTTAAAAATGTTTGACAATGAGTTCTTTTAAAATGGACTCTTTATTTCTATGTTTAAGGTGTTTTACTTTACCTGTTTCATAAAATAATTTACGAATAAAAAGGAAAATTCCTCGAAGAATGACGGCAAATACGTGTGCGTACGAAGAGAGTCGGCAGAACGCAGACGCGCCAACAGACTTACAAGTGCTTCATTCCGTGCCACCTGTGTTACATTTGTGTACATTTTGCTGGACAGATCGAATAATAATCATAATAAAAAGTCTCAGCCTTTGGATTATTTTTTTCTTTTTTATTTTTTTGGTTGCAAAAGGAACGTCCTCGTGGCTTGAGACCCAATTATGTGGCTTTTGGCTTAAGGTTTTCTCTCATATTTGCATGGATATCCAAAGCTAGTTACTATTCAATACTCTTTAGCTGGTACATTTTTTGTTAGTCAATTATTTAAGTAATCAAGTTGCCGCTGAGGATTTTAAATTTATTTAGGTTTTAAAATTACTGAATTAATAATCTCAAGTCGCTATTTGAATATGCTACTTTGATAGAGAAAGTCGTTTCTTTAAGACTTAGCTTCCCCAAGATAAAATTGCTATTATAATTAATGAGTTTAATATGCAAAAAAGAAGAAAATAACTATTTCAATCATCATCGGCTTCTTTTTTTTATTAAATAAGATTTATATCTTTTTTCCTTTTAATTTTTTATTGAAAATATCACTTAGATTTTTTAAAAAATTCGTGCCTTTATTTTAACAAGACTAGATACTTCCTTCTTAAAATATAATAAATAAAATTTATATTTTTCTTGAACTTTTTTCATTTCATTTTCTCTTTTTAACCAAAGTTATTTCAATAGCGAATTATTTCATCTCGTAGTAACTGGTACTGGACATCGAGTAATGCCAGAAGGGTTTCTGGATTTCCCTGGGAAGGCAAAAGAATCCCGACACGAACATGAATATCCCCTGCATTCGTATGCGAAGCAAGAGCATATACGATTAGGATGTGTGTGACCGGGGATTTTACAACAACCGGTTGCTTTAAAAAATTCTTAACTTGATGTCTGCCCCGATGATTATACCCATGAGGAAGTTCGGGACTACACTGGCGATCACCATCAACAGGCTCGCAATGACGGTCACGCTTGCATAGAGGATTCACACAAAGAATAGGTAGTGCATGAAATTCGGGTGGAGCCGGACCATGAGGTAATATATTGTTCCATAAAGAAAGGCGATCAATATCCGAGAAGGCATGACCGAAAGCGTGTTGCTGATGACAAACGCTAGTACGCCATAGTTTTCGATTAGCCTTTCCCGCTGAAACACCTAAAAGAAAAATACGATACTTGAAATGAAATTTGATTTATGGTATCGACATGCAAGCTTTTCCAAGGCAATCAATCAGACCTTCATATCTTCAACGGAAGAAGGGAATCTGCCGATCGACATGAAGACTACGAAACTGTTGATACACAAATTCAGGCTCCTTTTTCATGTTTTAATTTCGAGACACATAATACCAAGAGAGACACTGATATCTTCTCGATATAAGACGTAAAAAGTTCTCAAGAAAGAGTATCCCAAGTCAAGAAATCTTATAAAGTTATAGCCAGAAGATTAAAATAATGTTTGATCTCGAGATCATAACCCTTATATTTTGTTACTCGACTTTGGACAGGCCATAACTCATCCAAGATGACGTCAAATCATAAAGTATAAAACACAAATATTATATCTCAAGAAGAAAGGAGACTAACTCAACTTGTCTCACGTTAATTCCACATCTGTAGCCAAAGTAATGACCAAAAAACCGAAGAAGTGTTAGATTTTGAGATCAGATCTCGATAACGGAATAATTGCGACTTCAACAGGTCATAACTCTACCAAGACGAACTCGAATAAAAAAGTGCAAAACATAAAAGTTGTAGGGAAGTCAAATAGAAAACTATTTTAACTAATCTTGAGCAAATTAAGACTTTGTGGTCAAAGTTATACTTAGTCGACTGCAGTGGTGTTTCAGCACAAGTACAGAACCATTGTGTTCTATATTTTGACCATAACTCGGGCTGAACACGCTCAATTCATACGCACAATATATTCGCATGACCGGGAGAAAGTAAGAAGGACGGTAGATTTGACATTAATCAATTCAGTCAAGGTATGGAAGAGTAATGCCTCCATGAGTGGACTGTCGACGCCTCGCTTCATCCTCCCGGCTTTCGATCGTCACGAGCTCATGGGTACGTGTATATTCATGCATATTAATACCCAAAAGAAATATGAAAATTTTGAGGCACCCACGATCTATGGCAATTAACATCATTTGCTCACATCTTTTGGCATTTTCTTGTGTTTCCCATTATCCTTGGTTTACCCACGATGTCTTATTACTTCAGTGTAAATAAATGTTGTTCCCTTCATTGAAAAAGACACCATGAACTCCATAAGTACAATTTGGGCAGATTGATCTTCGGCTTTTGCTCCATTTTCCAGCGTCCAGAAACCACCCATGTGTCTAGAAACCGTTTACCTATACCACCTTCAACCACCTTTCCATCAATGCATACTCCATTGATACATAAATTCAGACTCCTTTTTCATGTTTTAATTTCGAGACAAAGAATATCAAAAGAGATACTGAAGACGTAAAAGGTTCTCAAGAAAGAGCATCCCAAGTCGAGAAATCTTGTAAAGTTATAGCTAGAAGACTAAAATAATGTTTGATCTCGAGATCAGAACCCTTATATTTTGTTACTCGACTTTGGACAGGCCATAACTCATCCAAGACGACCTCAAATCATAAAGTATAAAACATAAATAGTATAGTTCAAGAAGAAAGGAGACTAACTCAACTTGTCACACGTTAATTCGACATCTGTAGCCAAAGTAATGACCAAAAAACCGAAGAAGTGTTTGATCTAGATATCAGGTCTCGATAACAGAATAATTGCGACTGCAACCGGTCATAACTCCACCAAGACGAACTCGAATCGAAAAGTGCAAAACATAAAAATTGTAGGAAAGTCAAATAGAAAACTATTTTAACTAATCTCGAGCAAATTGAGACTTTGTGGTCAAAGTTATACTTAGTCGACTGCAGTGGTGTTTCAGCACATGTACAGAACCATTGTGTTCCATATTTTGACCATATCTCGGGATGAACACGCTCAATTCATATGCACAATATACGCACATGGCCGGGAGAGAATATGAAGGATGATAGATTTGACACTACTCAATTCGGTCAAGGTATGGAAAAGTAATGCCTCCATGAGTGGACTGCCGACGCCTTGCTTCATCCTCCCGGCTTTCGATCGTCACGAGCTCATGGGTACGTGTATATTCATGCATATTAATACCCAAAAGAAATATGAAAATTTTGAGGCACCCACGATATATGGCAATTAACATCATTTGCTCACATCTTTTGGCATTTTTCTTGTGTTTCCCATTATCCTTGGTTAACCCACGATGTCCGATTACTTTAGTATAAATAAATGTTGTTCTCTTCATTGAAAAAGACACCATGAACTCCATAAGTACAATTTGGGCAGATTGATCTTCGGCTTTTGCTCCATTTTCCAACGTCCAGAAACCACCCATGTGTCTAGAAACCGTTTACCTATACCACCTTCAACCACCTTTCCATCAATGCATACTCCATTGATACATAAATTCAGACTCCTTTTTCATGTTTTAATTTCGAGACAAAGAATACCAAGAGAGACACTGATATCTTCTCGATATAAGACGTAAAAGGTTCTCAAGAAAGAGCATCCCAAGTCGAGAAATCTTGTAAAGTTATAGCTAGAGGACTAAAATAATGTTTGATCTTGAGATCAGAACCCTTATATTTTGTTACTCGACTTTGAACAGGCCATAACTCATCCAAGACGACCTCAAATCATAAAGTATAAAACATAAATAGTATAGTTCAAGAAGAAAGGAGACTAACTCAACTTGTCTCACGTTCATTCGACATCTGTAGCTGAAGTAATGACCAAAAAACCGAAGAAGTGTTTGATCTTGAGATCAGATAATACAAGGACCATCGACACACCATCGACTAGAGTTGTCAGCTTGCTCATCATCGACTAACTGTCGAACCAAGGTGCCGTCGAAGGAAGGAGCCGTCGAAGGAAGTCTGGTCGAAGCAAATGCAACCTTGCATTGAAGACATGCATTAAAGGTGCATTGATTGTCCAGCCACCCTCGCCTCCACTATCTTGCATTCATGTTTGTTGCATTTCCAATAAGCCATTTATGGTTCGTCCATGAATGTGGCCATGCATGCATTATTTTACATTCATTGTCTTGCATTTAAGTTCTTGTTCAGGTAATCCCTATATAATGGGAGCCTTTGTAAGCATTTGGAAGAACTCAATTATTCAGATTATAAATCATTTGTAAGACTTTGTCTTATGCCCGAAGTGAGTGGATTCTCCTTCAACCTCGTTCTTCATTTGGTGGATTCCAAGTACAGATTGAGTCGAGCGTACAACCGGTGGTGGTGTTTCTGTATCCTCCGCATTGTTCCTCATCCTCGTCTTGTTCGTAGCGGTGTCTCTGTATCCACGGCCAAACGAGTCTACCCGAGTCTTCTTTCACGGTGGTGCATCTGTATCCGTGGATGTTGATCTCAGCCATTCTTTTTCATCATTCAGCCGCCTACCCTACACACGTTCCGTCAATTCTAGCGTCACTCCATTCCACACCCATTTCAGTGACGTCCCCATTCATTTTCGGTATTGGAATCATCTATTCCTTTCCGTCCCTATATAATCTTGGTATCAGAGCGCGAGGTTGTCAATGGCCGGAAGATTTCAACGCGGTATGACTCTAGACGAAGCACAAGTTGCTCGGCTTGAGGAGCAGATAGCCGATCTTCAACAGCAACTACAGTCGTTACGGACGCACCATGCATCGACTTCCCGCAGTCGAATAGACAACAATGATGAGGAGAACCCATGGCGTTAGGAGTCTCCACGAGGATCTTCACCGAAGTATCGCAGGCAGGAGAGAAGAGCCCCGACGATGAGCGTTCAGATTCCGGAGTTCGAGGGAAACTTGGACCCTGAGGAATTTATCGACTGGATGCACACGGTAGAGCGCATCTTCGACTATGAAGAGGTGCCCGATGAACGAAAGGTTAAGTTGGCTGCATTAAAATTGAAGAAGTACGCCAGTTTATGGTGGGAGAACACCAACCACCAGCGTCGAAGAGAATGACGTGATCAGATACGAACATGGTCGAAAATGAAGAGGGCTATGACTAAGAGGTTTCTGCCGGAGCATTATCGACGAGATCTCTACCTCAAGTTGCAGTCACTTCAGCAAGTTTCAAGTGTATCGGAGTACACAAGGGAGTTCGAGAGATTATTGCTGCAGTGCGATGTCCAAGAAGCCCAAGAGCAAACCATTGCCAGGTATCTTCGAGGACTTAAGCCTTATATTGTAGATGCGGTCGAACTACAACAATATTGGACTTTCGATGATGTTCGGGCATTAGCGCACAAGGTTGAGCAGCAACAAGCGAGAAGATCGAATACTCGCTCATTTGTGAAGGCTTCGCCTTTCAACAAGGGGAGTAGCTCTCAGGCAAAGCCGCCGTTGACGACATCGAGAAAAACTCCTTCATCGACTACCAGACTAGAAGTTAAGTCAAACGAGCGAGATAATGCTAGACGATGTTTCAAGTGCCAATGAATAAGACACATGGCTTCTGAGTGTCCGCCGAGAAGAAACGTTGTCATTAGAGAGCTGTCTGATGGAAAAGAAGAGTTCGATGAGAACGTCGATCTTGTTTGGGATGCAGAGGAGATTGAGGAGTATCCGGACGAAGGAGAGTTGTTGGTCGTCCGAAAAGCCTTAAGTGTGACACCGGCGAGAGAGGAGAATCAAAGGGAAAGTATTTTCCACACCAGATGCACAGTTGAAGGAAAAGTTTGCTTGGTGATTGTGGATAGCGGAAGCTGCACCAACGCCGTGTCGAGGACGATGGTCGAAAAGCTGAAGTTGCCTATGGAAGCTCATCCTCACCCCTATCGTCTTCAATGGCTCAACAGGGAGAGTGATGTTCGAGTGACCCAGAGAGCGAGAGTTCCATTCTCGATTGGGAAAAGCTACAAGGATGAAGTCGTTTACGACGTTATTCCAATGGATGCGTGCCACTTGCTCATAGGAAGACCGTGGCAGTTTGATCGACGCGCGCAACATGACGGGTATCGCAATACCTACTCCATCAGCGTCGACGAGAAGAAGGTCACCTTGATGCCCCTCACCACTCAGTCTATGACAGCACAGCAGAATCAATCTACCGATCAGCGTCTCAAAGGAGTTCAATTGGTTCGAGCGGCTCACGAAGGTGAGAAGGCTTATTTTCTGGTTCTTGTCGAAACAACCCAGGATCAATCGACGAGCCATCCCCGAGCTGTATCCATACTCGAAAAGTTCAAGGATGTGTTTCCGGAGGCGTTGCCAGTCGAATTACCACCTATGCGAAGCATTCAACAGCAGATCGACTTGGTTCCAGGAGCATCTCTTTCAAATCGACCGGCTTATCGTTGCAATCCAGAGGAGGCTAACCAACTCCAAAGGCAGGTCGACGAGTTGCTTGAAAATGGATTGGTTCGAGAGAGTTTGAGCCCTTGCTCAGTTCCCGCTATATTGGTACCGAAAAAGGATGGTACTTGGCGAATGTGCATGGATAGTCGAGCGATCAACAAAATCACGGTGAAGTATCGATTTCTGATTCCTCGTCTAGATGACATGTTAGATGAGTTGCATGGAGCGCAGGTGTTTTCGAAAGTGGATTTGCGTAGTGGATATCACCAGATTCGGATGAAGGAAGGCGATGAGTGGAAGACCGCTTTCAAGACTAAGTATGGGTTGTACGAATGGTTGGTGATGCCTTTTGGTTTGTCAAACGCACCCAGCACGTTCATGCGACTGATGACCCATGTTTTGCGACCATTTATGGGGAAGTTCGTGGTTGTCTACTTCGACGACATTCTTATCTACAGCAGCAGTCTTGATGAACATGATGAGCACCTTCGCACAGTGTTTCGTACACTTCGCGTCGAGAAGCTGTATGGAAAACTTAAGAAGTGTGAGTTCTTTCAGCCGAGTGTGGTATTTCTTGGTTTTGTAGTATCCGCTGAAGGAATAAAGGTTGACGAAAGCAAGATCAAAGCAATCAAGGAGTGGCCGACGCCAAACAGTTTCCACGACGTTCGAAGCTTTCATGGCTAAGCGTCATTCTATAGGAGGTTCATTCGAGGTTTCAGCTCATTCGCAGCACCACTCACTGAATGTTTGAAAGGAGACAAGTTCGAGTGGACTCCAGCCGCACAAGCTAGTTTCGAGCAACTAAAGGAGCGTCTAAGCGAAGCACCCGTTCTTGCCTTACCTGACTTCACGAAGATGTTTGAGGTCGAATGTGATGCATCAGGAGTTGGGATTGAAGGAGTCTTATTGCAGGAGGGGGGCCCATTGCATATTTCAGCGAGAAACTCAGTGGTGCCAAACTCAACTACTCGACGTACGACAAAGAGTTCCTAGCCATCGTTCGAGTACTCGAGACATGGAGCCATTACTTGCTGCCCCGAGAGTTCGTGTTACACACCGACCATGAAGCTCTCGAATACATCAACGGTCAGCACAAGCACACTCGACGACATGCGAAGTGGATCGAGTTTCTACAAGCTTTCACCTTTGTCTTGAAGCACAAACCAGGACTGAAGAATGTAGTCGCTGATGCTCTCTCGAGGAAGATGACTCTACTAGCCGCAATGGAGACAAAGTTGATTGGATTTGAGTACCTAAAAGATCTATATAAGGACGATGAAGACTTTGGGAGGATTTTCGTCCAATGCACCAATCAGGTCGTCGATCAATTCCATCAGGTGAATGAATTCTTGTTTCGAGATTCAAAGTTATGCATTCCCAGGAGTTCGACTCGAGAGCTACTTATTCGATAAGTTCATGGAAGAGGAATAGCAGGACATTTTGGAGTTGACAAGACGTTGTCAATGCTGCAAGAAAATTTCTATTGGCCTCGAATGGAAAAGCAGGTGTGAGGTCTTATTTCGAGATGTGCTATCTGCCAACAGGTAAAGAGCCGAGTCTAACCACAAGGCCTTTACACTCCACTGCCCGTCCCAGAGCATCCTTGGGAGCATGTACGCATGGATTTTGTGCTAGGGTTGCCGAGAATGCAGAGGAGGAAGGATTCGATCATGGTTGTGGTCGATAGATTTTCGAAGATGGCGCATTTCATTCCATGTCAGAAGACGGACGATGCAACCAATATCGCAGGTCTGTATTTTCGAGAAATCTTGAGGTTGCATGGAGTGCCGAAGTCAATCGTATCAGATCGAGACGTCAAGTTCCTAAGCTATTTTTGGAAGACATTGTGGAACAAGTTGGGAACGAAGCTCGTTTTCAGTACAGCCTATCATCCGCAGACCGATGGATAAATAGAGATTGTCAATCGTACCATGCCTGCAATCCTTCGAACCTTAGTCTCGAAGAACCAGAAGGATTGGGACATGAAGCTCGCTCATGCAGAGTTCACATACAACAGAGCTCCAAGTTCGACAATGAAGTCATCACCCTTTGAGGTTGTTTACGGACTCAATCCTTTAGTCCTCGTCGACCTAATGCCTATGAGTAAAGCGAGATCTGTTAGCCGAGATGCTGAAGAGCGCGCAAAAGAGATGAGAATGCTCCATGAGAAGGTTCGAGTCCAGATCGAGAAGGCCAACAAACGCTATGAAGAGAGGGCCAATCGAGGACGTAGGGAGAATATTTTCCAGCCTGGAGACTTGGTTTGGATCAATCTGAGGAAGGAGAGATTTCCTACCAAGAGGAAGAACAAATTGATGCCTCGAGCAGAAGGACCCTTCAAGGTCACTGAGCGCGTTAATAACAATGCCTACAAGATTGACCTCCCAGGAGAGTTTGGAGTTTCAGCCACCTTCATTGTCAAGGACCTTATTCCATTTGTTGAAGACAATGAGCCTGAGAGTTTGAGGACGAACTCTTTTCAACAAGGGGAGGATGATACAAGGACCATCGACACACCATCGACTAGAGCTGTCAGCTTGCTCATCATCGACTAACTGTCGAACCAAGGTGCCGTCGAAGGAAGTCTGGTCGAAGCAAATGCAACCTTGCATTGAAGACATGCATTAAAGGTGCATTGATTGTCCAGCCACCCTCGCCTCCACTATCTTGCATTCATGTTTGTTGCATTTCCAATAAGCCATTTATGGTTCGTCCATGAATGTGGCCATGCATGCATTATTTTACATTCATTGTCTTGCATTTAAGTTCTTGTTCAGGTAATCCCTATATAATGGGAGCCTTTGTAAGCATTTGGAAGAACTCAATTATTCAGATTATAAATCATTTGTAAGACTTTGTCTTATGCCCGAAGTGAGTGGATTCTTCTTCAACCTCGTTCTTCATTTGGTGGATTCCAAGTGCAGATTCAGTCGAGCGTACAACCGGTGGTGGTGTTTCTGTATCCTCCGCGTTGTTCCTCATCCTCGTTTTGTTCGGGGTGGTGTCTCTGTATCCACGGCCAAACGAGTCTACCCGAGTCTTCTTTCACGGTGGTGCATCTGTATCCCTGGAGGTTGATCTCAACCCTTCCTTTTCATCATTCAGCCGCCTACCCTATACACCTTCCGTCAATTCCAGCGTCACTCCATTTCGCACTCTTTTCAGTGACGTCCCCATTCGTTTTCGGTATTGGAATCATCTATTCCTTTCCGTCCCCATATCATCAGATCTCGATAACAGAATAATTGCAACTTCAACCGGTCATAACTACACCAAGATGAACTCGAATCGAAAAGTGCAAAACATAAAAATTGTAGGAAAGTCAAATAGAAAAATATTTTAACTAATCTCGAGCAAATTGAGACTTTGTGGTCAAAGTTATACTTAGTCGACTGCAGTGGTATTTCAGCACAAGTACAGAACCATTGTGTTCCATATTTTGACTCTATCTCGGGCTGAACACGCTCAATTCATACGCATAATATATTCACATGACCGGGAGAGAGTAAGAAGGATGACAGATTTGACATTACTCAATTCGGTCAAGGTATGGAAGAGTAATGCCTCCATGAGTGGACTGCCGACGTCTCGCTTCATCCTCCCGGCTTTCGATCGTCATGAGCTCATGGGTACATGTATATTCATGCATATTAATACCCAAAAGAAATATGAGAATTTTGAGGCACCCACGATCTATGGCAACTAACATCATTTGCTCACATCTTTTGGCATTTTTCCTGTGTTTCCCATTATCCTTGGTTAACCCACGATGTCTGATTACTTTAGTATAAATAAATGTTGTTCCCTTCATTGAAAAAGACACCATGAACTCCATAAGTACAATTTGGGCATATTGATCTTAGGCTTTTGCTCCATTTTTCAGTGTCCAGAAACTATCCATGTGTCTAGAAACCGTTTACCTTCACCACCTTCAACCACCTTTCCATCAATGCATGCTCCATTGATACACAAATTCAGGCTTCTTTTTCATGTTTTAATTTCGAGACAGAGAATACCGATAGAGACACTAATATCTTCTCGATATAAGACGTAAAAAGTTCTCAAAAAAGAGTATCCCAAGTCGAGAAATCTTGTAAAGTTATAGCTAGAAGACTAAAATATTGTTTGATCTCGAGATCAGAACCCTTATATTTTGTTACTCGACTTTGGACAGGCCATAACTCATCCAAGACGACCTCAAATCATAAAGTATAAAACATAAATAGTATAGCTCAAGAAGAAAGGAGACTAACTCAACTTGTCTCACATTAATTCGACATCTGTAGCCAAAGGAATGACCAAAAAACCGAAGAAGTGTTTGATCTTGAGATCAGATCTCGATAACAGAGTAATTGCGACTTCAACCGGTCATAACTCCACTAAGACGAACTCGAATCGAAAGGTGCAAAACATAAAAATTGTAGGAAAGACAAATAGAAAACTATTTTAACTAATCTCGAGCAAATTGAGACTTCGTGGTCAAAATTATACTTAGTCAACTACAGTGGTGTTTTGGCACAAGTACAAAACCATTGGGTTCCATATTTTGACCGTAACTCGGGCTGAACACGCTCAATTCATACGCACAATATATTCACATGACCGGGAGATAAGAAGGACAATAGATTTAACATTACTCAATTCGGTCATGGTATGGAAGAGTAATGCCTCCAAGAGTGGACTGCCGACCCCTCGCTTCATCCTCCCGGCTTTCGATCGTTCCGAGCTCATGGGTACGCGTATATTCATGTATATTAATACCCAAAAGAAATATGAGAATTTTGAGGCACCCACGATCTGTGGTAATTAACATCATTTGCTCACATCTTTTGGCATTTTTCTTGTGTTTTCCCATTATCCTTGGTTTACCCACGATGTCCGATTACTTTAGTATAAATAAATGTTGTTCCCTTTATTGAAAAAGACACCATGAACTTCATAAGTACAATTTGGGCAGATTGATCTTCGGCTTTTGCTTCATTTTCTAGCGTTCCGAAACCACCCATGTGTTTAGAAACCGTTTGTTATAGCCGCCGCACGTCCGTCGTTGCCCATTTGAAGCATCCGTCATCGTTCTCCCAATCTCCTTTGTTATTTTTTCCACCTTATTCTTGTAATGCAATGTTTAATTACAGTTCAATTATTGTGTTATGTTCATTCCTGTTTCATCACTTCAAGGTGATTACAATCCCGAAAAAATTATATACATGTTACGAGAAACGCAAAGTTTGCGTCTAACATAAACCAAAATGAAAGATGAACAGGAGCCCCTTGCCTAGCACATGTAAAGTGAGCAGTTTAAAAGGACGTGACTATTTAGGTGACTCCTTACTACGTACATAACACGATGAGTAAACTGCCAAGATTGAGTTGTATCCTGTCCCGACGTCCAAATAGATAGTCCCAATGCAGACGGTGACAACCATATAAACCACTAGCCTCGACCAGTAGTATCCGAAGTCTCGTGACATGTTCACGAACGAGCGTTAGCGTAGTGGCCTGCGTCAGGAAACTCGCTTGGCTGCAGTCTGAATTAAGAACAGTTCCTTTCTGCAGTTTGAAGAAGCTTAATGATGAAATGATGATGTGAAATAATGAGCACGAATCCCAGTAAAAGCTTATTAAAAAGTTTCAAAATGTGCAGGGCATGAAGCCCCCCAAGTATTGCCGAAGTAGACGGCCTTGCTGCCAGACAGCAAGCATAGCTGATCGAATAGCTCAAAGACTTCACTGCTCGGCTGGTGTATTGAGGCTATCACAGTCCTTCCATCCATCAACATGCTACGCAGCATCAGAGTAACGAAGAATTCCGAAGCACAGAAAAACACCGATCAAAGACAGAGAAAATCTTTGAATCCAACTAACGTAAGTTACTTTAATCGAGCTGAAGACTGCAGAAAAGGTCTTCACCGGCTCTTTATTTTACCTGTCGAGTCCGGTGGTCAGCTCGTCGAGGAACAGCAACCTAGGCCTCATCAAGATCTCAAGTACAATGCTAACCCCTCCCTTCTCCCCTCAGCTTATCCCGTGCAGATGCCAGTTCCCAATCACAGTATCAGCACATTCCTGGAGTCCCATCTCGATGATGGTGCAGTCGACCACGGCTCGCTTCTCTGACCATGACATGCAGTCCGGAAGCCTCAGTCTAGCCAAATATGATAACGTCTCACGCACAGTCAGTGTACCTACCAGGCTGTCGTCTTGTGCCTCTTGTGCCACGGAAGCCTATTGGAATTACATTACTTAAGAAAGAAAAAAGGTACTACATGTAGTAAAAAAAATGGACTTTCACTCACCGCCATTCCAAAGGAGAGCTTGGTCTTGTGGCCATTACCCAGGATGGTGTTAGTGTGTGCACTTATGTGCCAAGACACTTTAATGTATTTGTGGATGTCATTGATTATTTTACTTTTCTGCATGTAAAATTATTAATGATAAAGTCCCACATATTATTGAGTATATTAATCTGAAATAGTCCGTGATCGGATAGATGTTTAGAGGGGACATGGATATCTAGATTATCGCTAAGTGTAACTGAGGTCAAGATAGACCAAAAGATAATGTACCCAGGTTATATTTAGGGGTACCCTGATATTAGGGTTACTGAACACGACCCGTTTAAGATGATACCACATATTAAACATCATTGGTCAATCCTTTTTATGAACGAGTGTAACTGATCTTTTGACTTGAGACCTTCATTTATTCTATGCGTGGAGTTTGCGCACTTTGACGTCGTCAAAAGCAGTCTTTAACCGAATTGTGAGTAATACGATTGTTGGGTGTGTGACAAAGCGTAGAGAGAATAATGTTGAGTCAAGATAGGATTCATCGCTCTTTTGGATTAGAGAGTTGACATCTAGGCCACTTGATAGAGATATTAGTGACTCTAAAATCCATGGCCATGAGAGGAATGCTTTACATTCAAGAGAGTTTATTATATCTTGGTAATCAAGTAAAATAATTAATTTGGTGATGACATATTTTGCGTCGAATTAATTGAGATGTCGAATAGATGAAGAGATTGAATTACACAGTAATCGGTTCATAGTGGTTTATGATTTATAATCATTATCCTAACACGTTGGGTGACTAAAAACTGTTGCTAGACGGTTACCTTAGTTTGTGTATGGATTTACACTATCTTCGTGTATAGGACCTAGAGGGTCGCACGCACAGCACGTCCACACGAACATTATATTTTGATTACTTTAGTGGATACTAAAGTTAATCATTTTATTTCAGAATTAGAATTAATTGGATTATTAATTTATTCTGAAATATCGGAAGCAAATAAATAGACCAAGATCGAATATGGATTTATTCGGTTCTTTTCTATTAGATAAATGATATGAAATAAGTATTTGATATTTTATTTGATTAAATTTAATAATACATTTATGGTTAAATCTATTTGTATTATTTTATATATATTTATTCATTAAAGGAGAATGATACGTTTTTAATTATTATGGAAACAAGTTAAGTTTCCTCTGTCGTTTGTTTAAATAAAACGAAAAGAAAAAAAAAATGTAACAAAACAGTCAATAAAGGCAAAGTTATGGCAATTATCCGTTTTTCCATAAAAATAAAAGGAAAGAAGCTGTGATAAGGGGGTTAGTCTGATAGTCAGAAAACCAAAAAAAAAAAAAAAACAAAAAAAAAAAAGAAAAGGAGGATATGGAGAGATAAGTTGGGATACCTAGAAGATTGTGGGAGAGGGTCAGACTTTTACTTCCAAAATAAAATATTATTCCGGCGATCCAAAAGGCTAGCACCTAAGGGATCGTCGAGAGATTCGTGATCGCGTGCGCGTGGATACCGCTAGAGGAGTCACACGTGGGGCTCTTGATTTCTTGTCTCTGTTTTTGTTTTACCGGAATTTTGAAGTACGTTTTCGGGGAAGGATTTTATTATATTTTCTTATAATATAATATACGTACCAAGTGTTTTTATTTTTGGGCATAATAAAATATAATTTTAGTGCTTCCGCTTTGTACCTGAAATCTAAGGACCCTGACACGAATTGGCCACGAGCTGCTCTGACAGGGCATCTTGGAGAGTAAACTTCCCGGATCCCGTCAGTCCCATAAGTGAGGACAGCATCCTCGGCTCTACGTACCCAGTAAGCCCCTCGAGCACATTCTAGTTTTCCCCGTTGCCTAGGGTGACGATCACAGTGAGTTCCTTCCACGTGAGCCGGGCGCGACATGTCCCCAACAAACTCCATTTCGGTGGTCTCCTTCCATACAGTCTCGCTGAGGGGGCTCATCCCCCCCCATCACGATCCCATTCCCTGCCGGCTTGCTGGACTGTATCTCCTTGATAACCCTGTTGGCGGAACTCTTCCAACTCATGCTTCCCAAAGAAAAGAAAGTGAAGGGTAAACAAAATCTTGAACAGGATCAAAATGCAGTTGGAAGTGTGGTTGTGGTAAGACGGGGGTTTAGCAAGCAACAGAGCATTGGGGAAGGGAAGGGGTGGGATTCATTTAATGGATATGAAGGTGTTTTGAAACACCTGTGATTGTTACAAATTGTCTCGAAAGTTTCTGAATAACGAGTTCTCATTTGGGAACTCTCATTCTTTCTTGGTTAGCTCCCTCCCTAGTTTTATAGCATGAAACCACTTAATTACATGCATTCATTCATGGGTAACCGTCCATCCATCCGGGAGATGCGTAATCTTTGTAGCAAAACTTGATATGGCAAATAAATTCGGTCGCGGTATGACTATGGAGAAGGCTCGTCTCACTCTCTTCCTTGAACAAAGATCCACTAACCAAAGAGTTCCTAAGCTAGATTAGCTTCATGCTAGCGGTGCACGAGCCAGGAGACAGAGGAAGCATCCGAGTATAGGATAATAGAGACGGCAACCTTGGAAGTAACCTAGTTTTGGGCGAGAAAACATGAGGCCAAGGAAGGTATAACATCCAATGAGACAGAGTGGTTGCTGAGTAGATGCAGAAACTTGGAGCCACACTCGAAGCGCAGTGCGACGTGATCATCAATTGAATTATTACAAGGTACCGACGCAAAATGCAACTGAAGTTGATTTGATTACAGAAATAGATGCGGGGACCAAATATGATAATTATTGGAAAGGAAAAAGATCATATCTATATATAGAAATGGACGATGGGGATGCAAATGAAAACGATGCTTGGACTGTTTACTTTTTTCTGTCCCTGGTTTCTCCGGCTGGCTCATTGGTTTTTAGACCATGTCTCTCCACCTGTTTTTGAATTCCCACCGATTTTCTTAATTTACTTTTTACTTCTCACGGCACTAAGAAAAATTACTCATCATATGACTGGCTGCTTTCAACTTACCATTCTAGTTGTTATGTCAACGAAATCATCACAGCAGTTGTTGAATCCGGTTCGCTCATTAATGTTGTGGTTGGTTTGCTTCAACTGAACCCTTTTTTTTTTGTTTATAAATGTTATATGTTTGATTGATGTTGAGTTGATTAAATTTACAAATTTTTTGAGGGGGGCCGCCTCGGCAGTCAAAGACTAGCTCACCTCGAAAGAAATAGCAAGCCAAGCCGCCACTTTTCTTCTCCAAATTATAGTTTTATATATACATTCGCTGATGTTAGAAATAGAAGAAATAAGACGAACTTACAGAGTTCGATTTTTTAGAAGTCTCTTCGAATTTTATACATTTAAATTTTCTTTTTATTTTTAATTTTTAAAGAATTTTTTCGAAAAGTCGAACTCTTTTTAAATAGAGTCGAATTTGACTCGAAATTTTAAAAATTTAAAGTTTTTTAACCTATTTGATGAATATTTTTTTCATTAACGATAAAATGAAAAAAAAATTAATTTGTTTGTTTAAGATAAAAGGAAGTAGTATGCAAAATCTCCATCCAATATTATCCGATCGGAGAGGGTGAGTGTATATATTACAAACGAAAAGGAGGGAGGCGTGCGGTTGCAGACACAAAACGGACAGGGCGGAGCAGCGGCGGAGGAGAGCCTTTTCCTCCCTCAAGAGAGAGTCCACGCGGTTTCTCTAATATTTCTTTCTTCTGCCTCTTAATTATGGACTACTTGTGTTGCCGCACGCTCTTCCCTTCGCTCCCTGGCTTCACGTTCAAGACCTGTTTCCATCCTTTGTCCCACCCCCGGAGGAGGTCTGCTTCGGTTATTGTAGCCGGAGTCAGCCGCTTCCATCCCAGCCTTAACATCCCTTTACTTCCCCTGTCCACCACCGGGATTTACTTGACCCGGATCCTCCGGAACCAGCGTCAGCTTTTCCATGTCGCCCTTGACGAGGAGTTGTGTCTCTTGGCCTCCCAACGCGACGAGACTGCCCTCAGGATCGCCGCCGCCGTCGACGACCACCACCACGACGAGGCTTGCCTGTACAGGTATTATTGTATCCTTCTTTCGTTGTCTGCTCTGCCCGCCACCCCCACCCATGTAAAAAGTAAGTCCGTGAATCACTCGCTGGATGAAAAAATTGGGTGATTTTGTTTTTCTTGTTTCTTGTTTTGGTTTTCTTTCTAATTGCCTTGATGGGTGGAAGAAAGGTGGTGAGTTGGGCTGACCGTCATGGATATGAATGTTAGATGTGGGTCTGTTCTTGAAATTTGGGGGGGGGGGGGGGGTTGGGTTTTTGAGGAATCCGACTGTTGGGTTGGGGATGAGTCAACCGCAGTTCTACGTTGTTTGAACAGAAGAGTGAGAGGCCTTTGTTTGCATTTTTTGCTGCTGCTTTTTGAAGACATGGAGTGGTTGTAAAAGTTATTGGGAATTCTTCATGTTACAACATCATGAAGTGAGCTTTCATTATCCATTTCATTTGACAAAGCTAAAATGTTCCTTGGCTTTGTATTCTAGTGAAAGAATCTTGCCTTTGAACTCGGGGAATTATACCGGAATGCTTACTATTCCTTGTTAGGATGATTGCATAGGAGTGAGTTAACAAGGGATAGGGTCGCAGAGGATTTTTGCCATTGGTGATGGTTAAGCTGTTGTTTGGCTTGGTAGAGTGGTGGATGAGGAAAAGACAGTGGAAGATTGACTAAATTGTGATAACAGGTTTCAGATATTGTTTGGGTATGTCTCGACCTTCGACGAGGACTGTAAATGTAGCAAAGGAGGAGACTACACGCGTCTGCTGATGGGAGGGGATCTGTTTTAGTTTACAGTCCAAAGAAGAGCAGCCAGCACTTACTTTGACATGAGCGAAATATCTTTTTTGACTAACTGCTATCATTTGAGGCTGCAATTACCGACTTATTTGTTACATAGCGTAATCTGTAGCTAACTGCGGATTTTACATTGGTAGAATATGGTGGTCCGTGGGAACTAGACTCGAGATTGGTCAAGCGATTCTTGACAGTTTCTGCATCGGGATACGCCACTTAGCTCTAGTGTCACTGAAGCTTATTTGAGCGGAGAGTGGAGCTTCCAAGGATATACCATGATTATTTTATATGATCTGCAAAAAAGACCTCGCTGATAATTGTTTTGTACGCCGGGATCTGATTAAAATGTGGTGGTTTTCTCATCCAGGAGGATTGCAGAGGTCAAACAACGCGAATGGCAAGTCTCAATCCGCGACCTTATGTATGCAGACGTACTTTTCAAGTTCAGTGAGATCAAGGTCCATCTGGTTCCGAGGCTCTGTAAATGTACCTACAATGGAAGACTCGAGATATGGCCCGCAAAGGACTGGGAATTAGAATCCATCCATGGAATTGACAGTCTGGAGATGATAAAGGAACATGTAGCAGCTGTCATTGGTTTGCATGCAGATTCTAGTGTTTCTGATAACTGGGCGATTACTCGTGTTGAGCGGCCCCTCCTCAGGGAGATATATGGGGATTCCATCTTGTATGGATACTTCCTGAAATCCGCCTCTATAAGGCATAACCTTGAGCATCTCCTGATCCTGACCTTACCTCATCGCAAACGATCCTCTCGGAACAATAACTTCAGGGGAAGCAATCTTATTTTTGGTCACACGAACAAGTTCCAGGCTGCAAGATCTCAGATCATGGAGGAGAAAAGGCAGGAAAAGCTGAGATGCTATCTGTTGGGATTCGATAAGGAGACACTACAGAGATGCATGAAAATTAGATCGAAGGAGGCTGCAGATTTGATCGAGAAGCACACCGCTGCACTTTTTGAGGAAGGGAAGACTGGTTCGTCAACATTGGACGAGACAATACTCACTTCGTTTTCGAGTCTGAAGAGGTTGGTACTTGAGGCAATAGCTTTCGGATCCTTCCTGTGGGACGTCGAAGAGCATGTTGACGCAGTGTACAAATTGAATGACAACTTGCATTCAGGTCCCCCATGTACAGAAACCAGCTAGGTTGATCCCATCGTCAGCCGGACTGTACATAGAACAATCTGGATCAAGTCCTGAACAGTTTTGTTTGGTACATAATAAACGAGTTACTCTCGGGGATGGGAATGATACTACTCAGCCTCTCTTGAGCTGCTTGCAATGGACTTCATTTGCTGTGATCACCAATTTGTCTTGTTTGGATGGATATCAGGCTGTTCAACTTTTTGGCTCTTACATGAGCTGACGTTGCACGAGATCTCTTGAATTTCAATGAGATTCAAACTTAAAATGATCTCTGATCATGTGAATTTTTATTCTTGATTTTGCAAGGTCAGAACGATTTTGCTTCCTTTTCTTGAAACCTTTATTTTAGGGCCATGTTGTGTTAATAATTTGCTTGGTTAGGCGAAAGGTTGCTTATATTGGTCCAATAACAGCGGCTATTGCAGTTTACGCCAACTTCATCGCAAAGTTGCCCGTGTCAGTGGTAGTTACACGGTATTGCTTCGTGTGTGGTTGTCATGTACTCGCTACCTTTGTCCTAACGTCCGCATTGTGATCTCAAAGGAAGTCAACTGTAACTTCATCTTCAACTGCAAACAGCAGCTGCTAGGCTGTGAAAAGAAGGGATTAACTAGATGTCATCGGTAATGCAGAAGAGAAACATAAGATGGGATGGGAATGGAACAACCTCTGTTACGAATCCTTTAAGAAGAATCGAGAATAGAAGTTCCCAACAGAGGACAGACATGACCTTTACCTCCCAATTGTCCAATGTCAACCCCTCGTTAATGTTGAGAATAATCAACCAAATCAATCATTCTCCCAACCCCATATGCTTATGTCGATCGTGCCTCTGACCTCATTAAAATACACTTCTCCGTTGATAACCTTTCATAAATACACGTTCGCTCTATTGGCGACCAGCTCTCCGCAACCGTGATGCCGAGTGTACTTCTTTTGGCGTGGAGTCTGCATGCTTCCTGTGCAACATCATCTAAACAAGAGGCATCCTGTTATTTGATCTCTGCAGTCGATGTCTCGCATTTACGCTTTTAACTTGTTGTACGCGCTTCTCGTACTCGGGTCGCTTGCTTATGTCTCCCTCAATATCTCTGATGAGAGCAAGAATCGCCTCGAAGTCGGCTTCTACCTTGTCAAGCTCGTTCCCAAGACCATCATCGGCATATCCGGCTTCGTGTGTCGTATAATCTTCAGCTTGACAGCCGATTCCCTCGTCCTCGTCACTGAATTGATCCAGACATCAGCACAGGCCCTTAAGGCCGGGCTGCAGCTGCTGGCGGAATCAATCAGGTCGTTCATTTTGTACCTGCTGCAGCTTTTCTGGAACCTCACAAGCACATTAGTGTCCACCGTGCTTGATATCTTAGAGGAGGCAGTCTCCAACTTCGTCGAGGCCTTTGCAGAGGCGAAGAGTGGAATGGGGGAGAAAGTGAAGGAAGGGATTGAGGCTCTCAAGGAAGTCATCAAAGAGAACGCCAACAGCATGGTCGAGATGGCAACCCAGGCCGTGAGTGATCTGTGGAGTAACTTCCAGGAGACCCAGAGCAATGACAAGGAAGAGGGGGAGTAGTTTGTTGTTTACACTGACTGTTCTTGTAACGGCTACTCGCATAGCCAGAAATACTGTTCAGATCGCTTTTCGGATTATACCCGGCTCTTTCTTGAGCACATAATCATAAAGCAAGTGGTAAGGTCTCCGTCGTCGTCGTCGTTGGAGACGAAGAAAATGACAGACAGCAATGGGAGAGGCTTTGATCAGCAAAGACAGACGCAGGAAGAGTTGGCCGATGAGGGGAATCGCCAGGGTGTCGATTGGTATTGAATGGTAAACGAACAGGCTGAGGGGGAAAAGCCAAACATACAATGAAGCAGAGGACAAAGTCGAAGCCTTTTGGTGTTTAATTGAGTAAATTCATTAACAAAGTCAACCTTGAAACATTGAATTGGAAAAAGGGAAGGGATCTTCCCCAGTTGTTGCTAGGAGGAGGATTAAATACTTGGGTGGGTGTTAGGGTGGTGGGTAATTCTTTGTCATCATTACAAATTTTGACTTTGTTTACAAAAAACTAGGGGATGAGCAACAAATTTTGATCATACAGATTCTACATTTTCTTTAATCCGCGTGGCAGATGGTGTTAGTTGCATCAGGCCATCCTCACTTTAAACCCCCTCCCCCTCCCCCTCCCCCTCCATCTTCTCTGCTAAGCAAAACCTCGGCCTCTTCTACTCTTTTTGATCTCCATCTCAAGTCAACCCTTTCCTCCTCCGCCCGACGACGTTACCGCGACGATGGGCGGCGACTTGCACGGCCACCTTCCCGACTCCTCTTCCTTCTGCTGTATTATCCTCTTCCTTTTCCTCCTCCTCCTCCCTCCTACTACTACTATTGCTCCCTTTCTTTCCTCGCCGGTGGTGCCTTTCTTTTATCTCAGTTTCGCTGATAATTTTGATAGTGTACGAGGGATCTTACGGGGAGACCACGATCGACCCTGATGACCTGGTCTCCGAGGCTTCTGCTCTCTTGAGGTCCGTCGGTTTCGATTTCTCATTTTCAATTCGTTTCCCTTTTCTGTTTTTTCGGCCGCCTGAATCTCGATTATTTGTCTTTTCCTGCTTACTTAGTATTAGCCCATACAGTTTTGAGCTTTTGGTCTCACTGGGATTTTTAGCAACTTCCGCCGCCGATTACATCCCATTTGATTGTTCTTGGGATGTGTAGATGGCGTTTTTGACACTGACGCTAGTAACCCACACTGATCATCGCCTCAAGGTTGCTTTAAAGTCTTTGTTTGAGGTTTGATAGGTCATGTCAAAATTTTGTGGCTCCTATCCTGGATATATTTACCGTTTGTAGGGGAAGTATAGACAATAATTGATGATGTGTCCGAGTTGAGGGACCGATGATCCCGCCTCTTATTACTGAGTTATTTGGATTGTGACACGTGATTCTGGGTCTCTTGGGGGATAGTGGGAGCAAGGAGGTTCGGGATGAGCAGTTCGGTATCAATGGGAAATTGGAGGTCAGCGAAGACATTTTGGAAGAGAATGGTTCAATTACTGCTGCTTTCCATGGTTATGATGAGGAGTCCAGGATGAGGCAGGGTGCTTATCGAGAGGTTCTGAAATGTTATGACAACCTCCGGGTGAATGACGAGACTATAGCCCTTGCTAGGGAAAAGATCCTCGGGTATGATAATCCCTAACCCGGAATGTTTCTTTTGATATTACTGTGAATCATCAAGTCTGTTGCCTTTTTATTTCCAAGTTTCGATTTGCTAGTTTTGACTAGGGAACTTTCAGATTCATAAGCGCCTGTGATTTCATTAATGCATCTGTTACTGAAAGCTTTTGGACTGGTTGAAAACTTTTTACTGCTTAAATGCCGATAACACTATTTTGGGGGAAATCTGGTGCACATATTTTCCATTCATCCTGAAAGTAGCACGTCTTCTCTCAGCTGTTTGTTGACAAGTTCAATGGATGCTTTTCCTTCGAAGCCATTGGAAGTAGGATTAATGCTTAAAAAGTGGCTCTGTTGCTTGAATTGATGCTCCTTAAAATGAACCAGGTATTACCCAGGAGCATGGCTGGAGGAGGTTGGTGGGATGAAATTGCACGACTATCAAATTCCAAAATCTACTTGTCTTCTATTGATTGGTCCTAAGGGGTCAGGAAAAAGCAGTCTCGTTAATAGGGTATCAAAGGTTCTTGAGGAGGATAAGTTCGCGCCTGATAGAGCCCAAGTGTCATGTACTCGATATATTTCGTTAACAGTTTGATTTGATTAATACACATATTGTTAAAACGCCCTGTGTCAGGTAAAAAAAACGTAATTTCTAAACAATGTGCAATGATTATATATTACCCAGATAATTCTGCGGGCGAAGGAACGTATTTCCTCCAGGAATACATGGTGCCGAGAGGTTCGACATCACTCTGCCTGTATGATACTCGGGGTTTGTCTAGTAGCTTCTCAGAGAACACAAAAATGATGAAAAGGTGGATGCTGGAAGGTGTTTGTCATGGTGAAGTTGTTATCAGGTACCATGTGTGTCTCTTGCGCCTATTCATAGTGCAACGGTGGCTTCTTTGGGTTGATACCTAGACATCTGTGGTTTGCTAGGGATTCGGATGATTCAGACTTGAGGAGTCGGATCAAGTATAGAGCTCGTGGGAAAAGCAAAATTTCTTCCGTTAAGAGGATGGCCAATTATGTGATCTTTGTTGTCAATGGACTTGCAGTTTTGAAGTCCATGAACAAGAATCTGGATCCTTTATATAGCGAGTTAGTTTCTGCTGCCTACAAATGCCCATTCCTGTCATTTAAAGGTAAGCAAGAATCTTATTCGACTTTAGCTTGTTCCCAAGTCAGCTAGAATGAAATTTGGCTTTTACTGGACATCTCTATCATGTAACTCAGGCATGCTCTGATCCTGTGGCTTTTTCTTAGTGTCAGTGTAAAACTCAAGAAATTCTTCTTCATTCAAATATGGGTTATCTGTGTTGTTCGTTGGTTCAAACTGACTGTGCATCTTCTGCTGGTTGTTGAAAGATTTGAAATTGGAACATTGGAAAGAAATAATTGTAATAATGTGCAAGGTATTAGGACAAAAGAGTTCCCTGCCCTACTTTATTTGAGTTCTCCTTTTCATGTCTTTTGGCAGATGATAAGCCTGCTGTTGTCATCACGCATGGTGATCTTCTTTCGATCGGTGAGCGCGCTCGTGTTCGCATCTACCTGGGGGAGCTGCTGGGCGTCCATCCTGCAAAGCAAATATTTGATATTCCAGGTGATGTTCATGTATGCTTGGATGACATGCAAATCGTTAAATCTTATCCAGTTATTCTTGCATGCAGACACCGATGATCCGGCTACAGCCCTGGCAACAGTTGATATGTTACGCTATTGTCTTGAGCATGCTGATCGCAATCTTCTGCTCGAGACAACATCGAAGAAGGTGAAAACATTCTTCAGTTTAACATGCCGTAAAAGAAAAAGTAGATTAGACCTTCTGAGAGGCCTTGTTAATTCAGCTTCAACATCCATATCAGTATATTAAAATGAGGATATGGTTTTTCATCTTGTCGCATTCATGAGTTCTTATTTTTCAAGTTTGCCTTGATTGAACTCCATTATCATCTGATAAGAGGAGCGGTCGCGGTTTGCAATAACTTGGTTTTGTGTTCCCTATCCTTCTGGCCAGGTTTGGAAAATTCATGCTTCAACCTGGATGTATATATCAGCGATGGTGGTGATCGCCGTCATCTTTGCCTGCTTGAAGCGTGCTCACCACCCCCCACACCCTCAGCACCAACACATTCGCATTGATTGGCCCCGAATTCGGCACCTGTGGTTGGGATGAGCATGTAGCCGAATGTTCACCTGGGGGAACCTTGTAAATAGAAGAAACAAACATTCCAGTTCAACGACAATGAATGTAAGTTATGTAAATAAGCACCTGCAAGTGCAGTGGACTCTTGTTTTGGCCATTGTTGCGATCTTGGCCGCCTGTATATCCTAAAGCCATCATCCAATGATGGTAAGGTTGCACTGTTGTGAAGGGGTTGTTGCTGGCAAGATTTACTCAGGAAACAGAAAGACGTTAATCTGATTACGTCAAACATAGTCACTGTCCAGATAAAACAGTGGCTTATTACATCGAACGTAGTCTCTGTCCAGAGAAAACAGTGACTCACACGTGTTTTATTTCAGAAATAGGAAAACACCCAACAACGAAATTTCACAGTGAGATGCGCCCCACACTCCATTCAATCTTCAACCAACACACTGCAGAAATTTTGCCCTCAAGGCAGCATCCGATGAAAACCGCCCCCAGACTGCCACTTGGCGGTGCTGCTGAAAGGTCCTTCGAGTTCAAAAAAGAATGGTTTTGACTAAGTTTTACCACTAATAATAAAGTTATATCAAGTTTGTACAACTCCGAAGTTAAACAAGAATTCAACTATTAAATTGTTTTTAACTAAATGCTATCTAAATACATGTTGAGTCATTCAACCCGTCAAATACAAACAAAGGTTAGTATATAAGACTAAGTACGTTTCTTAAAAAAAATTTCAATGGGTACTCTTGGCCCTTCATCCTCTCATAGCTTCAACCGAACTTTATCGCACAAATTTGACATAGTCCAGTACATTTAGTTTCCGCAGAGGATCACCACTCGCGCATATACGGCATCCGGGCCACTCAACTTCAACCCTCCACATGCCCGCGATGCCTTTCATCCTCGGATTGCCCTTAATGTTTCAATTCCGCGATCACAGACTCTTCCGTCCGGTCGCATCACTCGCGAATCTCTTCATTTGCGACCCAATCCGGGCTATCATTCCACCCCATCCGCTCCGCCATAAAGGCTGCTCATGGGTCCTCCGGAAATAGAAGTTTCTTTCAAGTTACGATCCCTCTCTCGTGCCATTTATCTGGCCCCATGAGCCACTTAACCAAGCTATCGATTTCCCGTGCCTTCTTACATGTACTCAGTGTACCTCTCTTGTTTCATCACTAATGGAATTTCAGTCACACTCAAGACTCCACCGTCCACATTCCGAACACATTAATTCCAGCCCAAAATTACAAGGATTAAACCTAACTCGGCTGCCCTTAATTTGTTCTATTCTCAGCCAAATTCTCACAATCTATTTGCAAATATCGGCCAATATGGAAGCACACGTTCCGCACACCACGGAATCGTATTAAACGTTAGTTACAAACAAACCAAATGCCAACAACCACCAATCCAGTGAAGCATCACGTACAAGTCAAGAATTCAGAATGTCTCACCCTTAACACCAAGGAAATGCGCATTCTATTCACCTTGAGGGGTCAGACGCATCCTTATACCCAAGGGAATTTCGAACGTCCTCCCCTTTCTCCTATACATCAATCGAAAACATCACCTCCACACTCATCAGCACTAACAATAAAGAGGGCAACAGATTTATGGCCGTTGAGATGGACGGAAGAGAGGAAAGCGTGGAAACGTACCTCGAACTTGGATCACTGCCTAACTCTTCAAGTTCCCTTCTTCTCCGAAGTAGTTCTCCTCGGGGCAAGTTCTTCCGCATGCCCTCTTTCCTCACCGCACGATCCACTTTTGCTGCCCAACCCATCTCCCTCTTCCTTCTTCTTCTGTTGTTCTTCTTTTTTTTTCTCCACAATTTCACGGTTGTTCTCTCCCCCTCCCCTCTCGATGCCCTCTTGACCAAGGACAAAAAAATTGATTTTCTTTTCTTTTCCCCCTTGGGTCTGTCTTTGTTATCTCCGCCCAAGACTCCTATTAATTATTTGATTGTTTTATTGCACTAATAACCTCATAGTGGATTATCTTTTGCCCATTTTTGTTAAAAAACTTTGGCAAAATATACGTTTATGGCCTCAACTTTAAGCCAACTTTCTATTTTGTCATTAACTTAGTTTGTTATATAATTTTGTCACCAACTTTTGTTTTTATTTCTATTTTGGCCAATCATGAATTTCTTCTAGCGAAAGACAAACAAGGCCTTAATATAGTCTAACATGTGTCCTATAATAGTGGAGTTTTGACATCTCATTCATTCGTCTCATAATCCACTTTATCCGTAATAATCGCCCCCTAATAAAACATCATCCGACATTCATCGATTTTTCATATTTTTTGACAACATCAGCAACTATCGTTAACTTCGGCTTCCAATTCACTTGATTTGTTCATCAAAATTTTATAATAAAAAAACAAATGAAAGATTTCAATATTATTTCCTATTTTCTAAAATCTTTTTTCGTTTTAGTCGATAAATGAAAATTGTCTATTAAGGCCTTGTTTGGCTTTCGCTAGAAAAAATTCATGATTGGCCAAAATTATAATAAAAACAAAAGTTGGTGACAAAATTATATAACAAACTAAGTTAAGGACAAAACAGAAAGTTTGTTCAAAGTTGAGGCCATAAATTGATATTTTGCCAAAAACTTTTCCATCGTAAGATAGTAACAAGTGGCCTTACTATTCACAACAAAGATAGTAATTATATATAAAATATTACAAAATCCTGGGCTGTTACATTTTTCCCCCTTAGGAAAATTCGTCCTTGAAATTTTGTTCAAAAAGGGATGGATACTTTTCCCTCATACGCTCTTCAGGCTCCCAAGATTGCTCTTTAACTTCGGCTCCTCTCCAGAGTACATGCACTAATGGTGTCTTTTTCCTCGAGTGACACGTTCCTTATATCCAATCACTCGCACGGGTTCCATGGTAACACTCATATCATCATTCACTCTTGTCTGCTTCGCCTCCAATTTTCTCTCCGGGTCGAATACGTGTTTCTTCAACATGGATACGTGGAACACATCGTGACAATGCGATAATTCTGGAGGAATGGCTACTCTGTACACAACTTTCCCACCCCGCTTTGTAATCTTATATGGCCCGATATACCGTGGGCTTAGCTTATGAGCTTTTCTAGTGCGAAACATCGACTTTATAGTTGAGAGTTTCAAGAACACTTCATCACCGACTTCAAACTCCAGAGGTCTCCGCCTTCTGTCAGCGTAGCTCTTTTGTCTGCTTTGCGCTGTTTTCATCCGTTCCGTAGAGAGCTTCAAATGGTGCCATCCCAATGCTTGAGTGGTAACTCTTATTGTATGTGAATTCTACCAAAGGCAAGTGATCTACCCAACTTCCCTTCCACCCCAGGGCACACGCTCTTAACATGTCCTCCAAAGTTTGAATTGCACGTTCCGTCTGCCCATCCGTCTTGACGGAATGCCGTGCTCATCTGAAGCTTTGTATCCAAGGCATCATGCAGACTCTTTTAAAGTTTAGATGTAAACCTTGGATCCCGATCAGAAGTGATCGTATGAGGTACTCCATGGTACCTTATCACTTCTCGAATGTAAATCTTTGCCAACGAGTCTAAGGACCAGTTGATCTGAATCGGAATAAAGTGCACCGACTTCGTTAACCGATCTACTATTACCCACACCGAGTCCATGTTACGACTTCCCTTAGACAGATTTGTCACGAAATCCATGGCTATGTCCTTCCATTTCCACTCGGGCACCGGCAACGGTTCCATCAATCCTCTAGGCCTTTGATTTTCACCATTTGGCATACCATGCATCTGTTCACATATCTTCCAATCTCCCTTTTCATTTTAGGCCACTAGTAAAACTTGTGCAGATTGCAATACATCTTTGCAAATTGGGTGTATGCCTCTGTCCTGAGTCCTTCACGTATTAACTTGAGGATCGGGTGTATGCCTCCGTCCTGAGTCCTTCACGTATTAACTTGAGGTATTCATCATGTGCCTAAGCCTCCCTAATCAATGCGATGATTTCTGGCTCTACTTGGCCTCTTGTCATGCATACTTTCCCATCTGATTTCTCCAAACTGATCTTCAGATTACTCATCTGCTCGATCATCTGGGATTCTGCCACCACTAGATTCATCAAAATACAATGCTTCCTGCTTAGAGTGTCTGCCACTACGTTTGCCTTTCCTGGATGATATTGAATAGTGCAGTCATAGTTTTCAGGAGTTTCATCCATCTCCGTTGTCTCATATTCAGGTCCCGCTGAGTGAAAAGGTATTTCAAACTCTTATGGTCTGTATACACTTCAAATCTCTCCCAGTATAGATAGTGCTTCCACAACTTCAATGCAAATACTACAGCCGCGAATTCCAGATCATGAATAAGATAATTCTCTTCATGCCTTTTCAATTACCGAGAAGCGTACGCCACTACTTTGTCATGTTGCATTAACACACATCCTAAACCCTGTGTGGAGGCATCACAATATACTACGAATACTCCCGGTCCACTGGGAATAGTTAGGCTAGGGGCACTTGTCAATCTCCGTTTTAACTCCTCAAAGCATTCTTCACACCTATCCGTCCACTCAAACCGAATATCCTTTCTCAATAGTTTCGTCATAGGATTGACAATTTTAGAAAATCCTTCCACAAACCTCCGATAGTATCCTGCCAACCCAAGGAAACTTCGTACTTTCGAAACCGTCGTTAGTCGTGGCCAATTCTTAACTGCTTCTATCTTAGCTGGGTCCACTTCTACTCTCGAAGCTAAAATGACATGTCTCAACAACGCTACCTTCTCAAGCCAAAACTCACACTTACTCAACTTGGCATACAATTTCCGGTAACGTCCTCAAAACAATCGCCAAATCCTCTTTGTGTTCCTCATTATTTTTAAAGTACACAAGTATGTCATCTATGAACACCACTACGAACGATCCAAATACGGTCGAAAAACCTGATTCATCAAGCCCATAAATATAGCCGGCGCATTTGTTAGTTCGAATGGCATTACCCAAACTCGTAATGGCCATATCTCATTCTGAACGCAGTTTTCAGAATATCTTCCTCTCTGATGCCAATCTGATAATACCCTGATCATAGGTCTATTTTAGAATACACTATCGATCCCTGTAACTGGTCAAACAGATCATCTATGCAAGGAAGCAGATATCGATTCTTGATTGTATGTTGGTTGAGTAACCTGTAATCAATACACAATCTCATCGATCGGTTCTTCTTTTTCACAAATAATACGGGAGCACCCCACGGGCTTACACTAGGACGAATAAAGTCTTTATCTACAAGTTCCCGCAACTGTGCTTTCAATTTCTTAAGTTCAGCTAAACTCATCCGATACGGAGCTCTCGAGATAGGGGCTGTCCCCGGAGTCAAATCTATAACAAATTCTACCTCCCTCTTAGCCGGTAGTCCCGACAGCTCTTCAGGAAAGACATTGGGGAAGTCCCTTGCCACTTCCATCTGCTCCAGCAACGGTAGCTCTGCTCCTTTGTTCAGCACCATTGCCTGGAATGCTTTGTGCCCCGTCTGTACAAGGTGGAGCGCCCACATTATTGATACCATCAAAACCTGGTCGCATCCTCCATGGCCTATGTACTCACAAGAATCTCCATCCCCCGTGCTGACCAAAATGCACTTCATCTCGCAATCCACTCGGGCATGGCTGGAAGCCAACCAATCCATGCCCAAAATGATCTCAAAATCACGGATCTGAAATACCAACAGATCAACAGTAACTCTCAGACCAACTACTATCAACTCACAACCTAAACACACTTCATCCAAGCAATACTGGACTCCAGTGGGCAATATAACTCGCAACCTTTTTTCTGCCTTTCCTACCAACCACCCATGCTTCTTCACGCAATCATACGACACAAAAGAGTGTGTAGCGCCAGTGTCAAATAAAGCATATACCAGTTCACTTTGGAGTTGAACTATACCTGAGATCACTTCGTGGGATGCAGTAGCATCCGCTTCCGTGGTCGTATTCAACCTCACTGTCTCCGCGGGTTCACTCACTGATCCCCTAGTAACAGACACCGTCGGGGTTGGCCTCATTTCTCCTCTCGAACGTGGAGCACTAGATCCAGCCATTCCACTCCTGGTTGCTCCGTTTCCTGAAGCTCCTCCCGTTCCTTGATGGCATTCCCTACGGATGTGCCCAGGCTGTCCACATCGATAGAAATTTACCTCATTCGTTGTGCAAATGTACCTGTAGTGACGCCTCCCACACCTCTAACAAAGGGGGGGGGGTCCATTCATCCTAGCCCCCTAACCTCTTCCATGAAGGAATGGTCGCGCAGTTGTCGGAGTGCACGGAGGACGCATCATGAAAGATCGGGAGGATGAGGATGCCTCTCCCGTTCGGAACTTCTTCCTTAGAGGTGGTCCCATCCCCAACATTCTTCTCGTGGCGTTCTCCTTTCCCACAGCCCTCATATCAGCCCACGTCTCTTCTGCACTTTGGGCCCTCTAGTAAATCTCCTCATACGTCGTGAGCATCAATGTCCTCAGCTGAAATCTGATCTCGGGATTCAATCCTTCCTCCAATTTTTTTGCCTTAGCTTCCGCACTCATAGGCGGTCCATATCTGGACAGAGTCGCAAATCTCCCTCTGTATTCATCAACCGTCATGCCCTCTTGTCGCAAGTACATGAACTCACGGGCCTTCTTTTCCCGGAAGACGAATGGGTAATACTTCCCAAGAAAGGCAGTCTTGAAGACGGTCCAAGCATCCCCAGGATAAGTAGTTCGAACACCGTCCTTGCTCGCCTTCCACCAAGCTTCTGCTCTTCTTTTCAAAGAGTGCCGAGCAAACATCATCTTTTTCTCCACCGAACATCCGAGTATTTCAAAGGCTTTTTCCAATTCACTCACGGACTCTTCTGCCTTCTCGGGTCCTTCCTCCCCCGAATAATTCGGTACTTCCAACTTCCTAAACTGCCCTATGAGCGCAACCTTCCCTTTGCGCGTGTGTTCCTCGTTCCTCACGAGAGAGTCACAAACATCTATCCTAGTGCTTTCTTCTATCATCCCGCAGGTACAAGAACGCACCACTCAGTCGGTCCATTCCATCCATCATTCAACCATAACATATTCAACTCGCATTACTTCGCATACACTATGAATTCCAAATCACATGTATATTGTTCAATGATATTTAACCATTCAAATCTCAACAACAGTATTCCTCTTTGCAAATTTCAACAACCAAGCTTGGGTGTCCATGCCTACCACGCATATCACCCACATTCAAGCACTCATTCCGTATTGAACAACACAATCCCCAAGTCACACGCATATAATGTAGTCCGGAATGCTCCTTTTCTCTCTAAGTACAAGACTCGGTACTCCCATACCCTTATACCCGGATGCCATAATTCATCTCATGCAACTGACATTTCAACCCACTTTTCCGGTAAAATTGCTTATAAAGTTCATTTCCGAACATTCAAGTCACATCCCTTCTCTTCAAACATATTTTAACCATCCGAGACTGCATGACCAGCATCTCATCACATCACATTACGCATTCTAATGCTTATTTTCGGCCTATTCAGCCCCGAAGTCGAAACGCCAACCCTTTTCCGTTTCCGCCTTATCACTCCGAGCATAACCTTGCTCTGATACCACCTGAAAGGTCCTTCGATTCCCAAAAAGAATGGTTTTGACCAAGTTTTACCACTAATAATAACGTTATACCAAGTTTGTACAACTCTGAAGTTAAACAAGAATCCAACTATTAGATTGTTTTTAACTAAATGCTATCTAAATACATGTTGAGTCATCCAACCTGTTAGACACAAACAAAGGTTAGTTTATAAGACTAAGTACGTTCCTTAAAAAAAATTTCAATGGGTACTCTTGCCCCCTCATCCTCTCATAGCTCCAACCGAACTTTATCGAACAAATTTGACATAGTCCAGTACATTTAGTTTCCGCAGAGGATCACCTCTCGCGCATATCCGGCATTCGGGCCAATCAGCTTCAACCCTTCACATGCTCGCGAAGCCTTTCCGCCTCGTATTGCCCTTAATGTTTCAATTCCTCGATCACAGACTCTTCCGTCCGGTCGCATCACCCGTGAATCTCTTCATTCGCGACCCAATTCGGGCTATCATTCCACCCCATCCACTCCGCCATAAAGGCTGACCATGGATCCTCCGGAAAGAGAAGTTTCTTTCAAGTTACGATCCCTCTCTCGTGCATTTATCTGGCCCCATGAGCCACTTAACCAAGCTATCGATTTCCCGTGCCTTCTTACATGTACTCAGTGTACCTCTCTTGTTTCATCACTAATGGAATTTCAACCACACTCAAGACTCCACCGTCCACATTTCGAACACATTAATTCCAGCCCAAAATTACAAGGGTTAAACCTAACTCGGCTGTCCTTAATTTGTTCTATTCTCAATCTAAATTCTCACAATCTATTTGCAAATATTGGCCAATATGGAAGCACACGTTCAGCACACCACAAAATCGTATTAAACGTTAGTTCCAAACAAACCAAATGCCAACAACCATCAATCTAGTGAAGCATCACGTACAAGTCAAGAATTTGGAATGTCTCACCCTGTAATACCTCAAATAAATCGTCTACAATTCGCCGTGGACAGAGTTTACATGCTATAAGAAAAGAATCCGCCAATAAAAAACTGTTGCCACTACTACGATAAACCTCAACTACCCGGATAGGCCCTGCGATGCTTTAGCGCACACAACCTCAATAATCTGACAGACAATATCTTCAGCAACTACATTCACCGGCAGTTCAAGCTCGTACGAAAATTCCAAAGGGAAGTGGGGGAGACAATGTTGTGGCACATCAGAATCCCCAGAATTACTCCTTTCAAGGCTCTGAATAGCTTCATATGAGGTAGCCCTGCAACAGCAAGCCAGCGCCCCTGCCACAGCGACGAATCGGTCTTCCCGTCCTCCTCGTCGTCTTTAGCGTTGGCAGCAGTGAAGGTTCATCCTCCTGGTGTTCCCTCAAACCAACAACCATCAGAAGAAGCCACAGTCCAGTCGATTGCCGTTTCCAGTGTGCAACGAAGTCAGCAAACTTCGGTTTACAAGCCTGCACAATCCATGTTGCAGCAGCCACATCAACAACAGCAATACAGCAGCAACAGCAGATGCAGTTTCAGACGCAAATGCTGCAGCAGTAACAGCAGGTGCAAAGGCCATAACAGCAGCAGCAGTTCCCGACTCAGTAAAATCAGCCCAATCGCAATAATGGCAGAGCCAAGCAAGGGAATCGACATGCTACTGGAATGGCAGATCAAGGTCATCAGAACGCTAGTAATTCAAGCAAGCGTTCACAGAGCCATCAACAGAGATTGCCTGGTGATAGTGGCAATGGCTCAGCCACAAATTAACTAACAACGCACAACAAATGGAGACAGAGACATCACTCACCGTGCTGGCTGCTCTCACACGACAAGACCAGGTTTGCGAGACAATTAGAAGTCGAATCCATCTTCATGACCATTCTGCCCATTCCTTCGTGGAGGCACGAGAAGAAGCACAAGTCCATCAGGTCCTTTCGAGCAGAATCAGCAACCAAGTTACATCACCATTGCTCGAGCCACCTCCCCAGCAGCTTGCCTAAATGCCGCCTACCCAAAGAAGAAGGCTGAAGCAAGCCCAAGCCTTGTTAAGAGGCAGCCCGACTCAAAGAAAAGGGACCAAAGTAAACCCACATAGGCCGCCGAACTCAGGCCTACACCCAAACCCAAGCAGCCCCTCACTATCTTGGTAATAAGGCTAAAACTAACCTGGACAAGAGGAAGAGCTGGCCCACGTTCAGAACCCACAAGAAAACCAGCAAAGAGCCCAAGGCAGCTCTCAATCCATACCCAACCCATAAGGCAAGCCCATACACATCTTGTCTGCTTCCCCAACAAAATTCCCCGACAAGAAGGACAAGGGGAGCGCCACAAGGACGAGGGGCAGCACGGCAGACTGAAATTCCTCCTGCCCCCTGACACCCTGGACGTGGCGTAGGACGATATTCCCTAACGGCCTTCACCAGAGGCGAGGAGAAGAAAACGACAAGAAGAAATTCAAGAGGGCTAAAGAGGGGGGGAGGGGGGAGATTCATTCTTGGCGGGGGGGGGGGGGGGGGGGGGAGACCATTCTTCGGAGGCGCTTCTTCTTGAAAAAAATTCTCCAGTCTTCCCGACCTTCCTTGAGTTGTCTTCATCACTAGGAACTTCTCGACGACTCCCGGCCAAGGTAAGAAGAAGCCAACGATGTGGAACCTCCCTCGACGACCAACCCAACGGAAGCAATGAGGAGCACAATGCACCTCGGGATGTAGCGGATTTTGGCTTCACCGGATGCGACGGCATCTACTTCGATTCTTGAAGATAACTTCAGCCCGACCAACCACCACTTGGAACAACGGGCACCCTTCTGCAGCAACGATGCTTCTACTAGCCACAGCAGCAACCCAGTAGCTCTGACCAATCTATATCTTCCTGACACCTCCAAGCTCCCGACGGGAACGGGGAACCTCAGCCTTCTCCATTGGACAGCGAAGGAGACCAAAGTTGTACTAGCTCCAGCTCAGACAAAATGGTGGGTTCAGCTACAACCAAGGTGCCACCACTCCGAATCCGGCCGCTGACAAACTCAACGACCTCACTCTTGCCGCCGCCTCTGCCTTCACCGACCTCAGCCCTCCAGCAGCGGCCAGACGCCCCGTCAATAGCTTCCCGGCGTCTCTCACGGTGGTGCACCCAGCCGCCCCGACCTAGCCACTAGTAGAGAGTCCTCCTTCTTCAGCTTCCTCCCCGAATCAACTCCCCAAAGCAGCGAACCGGCCACTTTCCAGCCAGCCCCTCCTCAGCGTCCTCTTTCCCGCTCCGGCGACACCAACTCCGGCTGTGACCCAACTCCTCCCGCATCAACTCCAGGATGTCATCCCCACTCGCCTTCAGACCAGATCCTCTTCCGGCGTCCCCAAGCCTCCTCCCAGCGAACCTGTCCCCGGCAATAGTGAACCAGCATTCCTCACAACCATCATCGCGGCAAATCCTCGTGGTGGCTCCCTTCTCTAGCGCCCTCTTTCCTTTTTTAATGATCGACACCGGCAAACCGGAGCTCCTCCAACGGTGGCAACTCATGCCCAGAACCCCTGCCGACGACCACAGCCCCGCCATCCCGATTCTGGGCTCAAAGGAGGCCAGCCTTCGCTCAAAGCTCCCGACTGCCTCAACTCCAGATCCGCCCAAGGCGTCTCCTCCCGCGGCCAGGGCAGCTCCCTGACGCTCCCCGGTGATCTCCGGCGCTCCCTGACCAATCCTGTCCTCGGCGGTCACCCGTTCCTTCCAGCTGACAACAGAGACCCATCTCCTCTGGCGCCTTCCAAAACCGCAGTAAACCACCAGCTCCTCGAACTAACCTCTCACCCAAGGCAGTGAACCGGTGGCGCTCCTGTCACCGCCTCAAGCACCCGTAGCGGGCCTTTCCAACCCATCGTCGTGAGGTCCCTTCCCGGAGGCGACTCCTCATCCCAAACCCCCGCTGTTTCGAGAGCTAGCAACAGGGGATTTAACCGCCCAAATGACTCCAAAGCTTACAGAGGAAAATCGTCTCCAACCCGGCGTCCTTGGGAACCAGTTCAGCCGATTTCACTCCCTTAACGAGACAGAAGACTCTCTGGCGACCCACGAAGCTTTGGGGAACTGATTCAATCGATCAGGAGGTATACCCACAAAAAAGGTAATTTCTTTTAACTTTATTCTTTTAACGATATCCTTCCCGCATGATTTTACTTGATATATTAACAATTATTTACATTTTTGCAAAGTCTTAATGGTAGAAAATAATTTTTAGGCTGACCATTATTGTTAAATGTTTAAGACTTTCATAAATTTCAAGATATCTTGGTTAGTTAAATTTATTGCTCTCATTGAATAGTTAGTTTTCATTATACATGACTAATCTCCGTCTCTCTTTGTTTTACATAAAAAACACAATTGAAACTCGGACATCTCGAAGAATCGCGACTCTACCCAACCGATTCATAAGGTAAGACATGTCTTACTAATTTAATTCGATTGAACTTGAATTTGATCGATTTCGATGACATTGGCACGACATTGCCATGCCATCTTCCTCTACTTTGCATGCAAACACCGAGAAATTACTATCAAGGAATGTCATCCTTCGACGACGCGGACGATCGACATCAACGGGCTCACAACGCCCCGTAAGTATCATTCTTATTTCATTAAATCCTAATTATATACTTTTATTTAAATTAGGACTTTCTGACCACTTTTACATTTTTCTTTGCATGTACATCGAGTACTTAATCTCGGAAGGTCAACCCCATAATTTCGAAGATTAACTCGAAGGCGCGTGTATCAAACCGCGTGGATCTACCCCGGCCTAAAAACCGCGGGCTCGAAGGCTTAAAGCGGCCCCGACCTTCAATCAAAGGTACAAAGGGGAGGTGCGGGCCTCCCCGAATTTTCTTTAAGCCCACTTGTAACGGATTGCGGGCCCAAGTGTATAGGCCCGCAATCACCGCCCTTCCCCACCCCTTTTGATCTAAATACTTGTTTGTGGTTGCGCGATTGCTTAGGCTCTAGGATTGACGTCGCATGTTTGTTTTAGTCAAACCAACCTAAATTCGGGTCCAAAACCCGTTAAAATGTCGATAAGAGTCCGGCCTACTCCCGAATTGGGCCCAACACCCGTCAATCAAAAGTTAGATTTTTGGATAAATCGCCACCCTTTTCGCATGTTTAAAATATAAAGGTTAGTAAATAGGAATCCCCGAACCCAGACTCTGATTTTTCCGACTTAAAATCACACCATTTTTAAACTAAGTCAGTGGCGACTCCGAACAAGTTTACCAAAGCTAAACTACACCCTACCCTTTTTTCGGAGCCATTTAGGATGAGGTGACGGCAAACCGAGCCGCTCCCTAGACCTTCCTAAAAATTCACGAGCGCGGTCTTACGCAGCTTTTCGCTCGCCACCTTCAGGGAACTGAAGATGGTTGGCGAAACGTCCCGCAGATCCGTTCGCGAATCAAGGGAAGGCCCAACCCTGGGTCCCTTTCCGTAGTGTCCGGCGTTCGAGCCGTAACGTCGACCGGACTGGGCCTCGGGGGAGCGGGTCCGGATCCTCGGATTGCCCGAACCGCCTTGTGCGTGCTAAGCCGGATGGCGCGCGTACACACCCTTAACACCAAGGAAATGTGCATTCTATTCACCTTGAGGGGTCGGACGTTCCCATCCTTATACCCAAGGGAATTCCGAACGTCCTCCCCTTTCTCCTATACATCAATCGCAAACATCACCTCCACACTCATCAGAACATATCACAAATCCTAACAATGAAGAGGGCAACAAATTTATGGCCGTTGAGATGGACGGAAGAGAGGAAAGCGTGGAAACGTACCTCGAACTTGGATCACTGTCTAACTCTTCAAGTTCCCTTTTTCTCTGAAGTAGTTCTCCTCGAGGCAAGTTCTTCCGCACGCCCTCTTTCCTCACCGCACGATCCACTTTTGTTGCCCAACCCGTCTCCCTCTTCCTTCTTCTTCCGTCGTTCTTTTTTTTCTCCTCAATTTCACGGTTGTTCTCTCCTCCTCCCCTCTCGATGCCCTCCTGACCAAGGACAGAAAAATTAATTTTCTTTTCTTTCCCTCTTGGGTGTGTCTTCGTTATTTGCGTCCAAAGACTCCTATTAATTATTTGATTTTTTTTATTGCACTAATAACTTCGTAATGGATTATCTTTTGCCCATTTTTGTTAAGAAACTTTTCCATAGTAAGATATTAACAAGTGGCCTTACTATTCACAACAAAATAGTAATTATATATAAAATATTACAAAATCCTGGACCGTTACAGCTGCTCCCTATCTTCTCAATGCCCCTGGATATCATGCAACAATGGCTGGCCTCCACCACCATCATTATGTCGCCACCCAAGAGAGGGGAGACCGTATCTGCGATTTGTCGGGTTAACCTTTCTTGGACCTGGAGCTTGAAGCCGAAAAAGTCCACGACCGACTGCAAAAGCGGTGAGTGTAGTGAGTGTAGGACCAACCTCGTGTCCGTGTGCAGTGAGTGTAGGACCAACCAACCCAAGCAAGAAAGAGTAGAGGTGAGAAGGAACTAAACCTCTGGTGGCATGGAGGAAGGCCTTGGCGACGCGGAGAGGGGTCTTCCTGAGTCCCTCGCTGTCGGGGTCCTCCCCCAGGAACCCCAGGAGCAGCCTCACTGCCTCCTGGATGCGGACGGCCGCTTCTTCCCGGTCCTCCAACTCCAAGTCGAGATCGAGGGGGACATCACTGAAGGTGCCCATCACATTGGTCGAAGGGGAACAGAGAAAAAAATGCTACATATCCTGTGGGTTGCACCGGAGCGAGGAAATGGAAATGGAAGTGCGAGGGGTGAGGAGGAGGCGCCTCGTTTTTGTGTATTGGAGGGGTTGGTGGGTAATATAATTTGGGAATGGATGGATCATTTTGCTGAGTGGGTGGTGGTGACTGTGACTTCCAACAAATTGGAGAGCTTGAGTCGGAAAATTCCAGTCGAAAGTTCTCTAGAAGGAGGCCAATAAATTGAAGATGAAAGCAAAAAGTAAGGGATCGAAGCCCTATGTGAATTGATAGTCATCGACGGTTGTTTCTAGTAACAGTTACCAACCGTTACTATTCACGTGCTTTTCTTGTGTTATATAAATAGGTTTACTAGATTAATAGACAATCACCAGTGTGGTTTTGGAATTGAAGTTTACATCCTCTCTCATTTCAAAGTTCCATTTAAAATGGCTTTTCAGATCAATGAGCCTTGATTCTTGCTCTAAGGGGCTTTGATCGACCTTGGTGTTACCCATAGTATTATTATTCAGGGAGATTCTCAATTAATAATAAACCATGTCAAAAATATATGAGTTCGTGTAACCTCTACCATTTACAAGGATACCTGGTGAATGTTTGGTTTTCACGATATCGGTTTGTTTGTTTCCATTACTTGTACCTCGTGAAGACAACGTCATTGCTAATATGCTCTCGCAGCATGCTTCTGGGTTTCGACATGATAATGTCACTATGCAAGAGTTGGGAAAGATTTTACCCCAACCCTATCCTTATGCAGGTTAATACATATCTCTTTAATCCTGGAAGGGGCCAAACCCAGTTATTTATGAACTTTTCAGTTACTCCTAATAAGATTCTTAATCTTTATCAGTTAAATACGATTCCCCGATTAAATGATTTAATTATGTATGTCAATAATTAGCAGATAGAAACAAAACTATTACGTGCTATTAAAGCCAAAATGAAGAGGTGTCTCGTTAAAGTCGTAAGGCAAAGATGACTAAAGATAAGTAATAACACGAAGTGATTGGAATAAGCCATTAAAAACATATCCATTCCTCGAATTCAAGTAATTTATCTAGACCTTTGTTTCTATTGTTTCCAATAAACCCTACTATTTACACTTCGATTGAAAAAAAATTGTGATCCTCACTTATGCTTTCTTTTTTCTCCAATTAATTAACTTGCCAAATAAAAGCAGAAAGAAATCCTTCCCCCACCCCCCGCTAAATTGCTACTCACGACAATTAATGTGAAGTAAAGATAAAGAATTCTAAAAAAATAATAAAGAATTAGAGAATCCATCTTTTTAAAGTTAATAAAATCCAACCCATCGAAAGAGATTTTGTCAATAAATAATCCAATAAAAAAAACAAATGAAGAAGGACCTAGAAATATTTGGGTTTAAGTTTTTTTAAGGGGCTAAAAGGGTTGAAATATTTTACTAAAAAAATTATAAATAGAAAAAATAAAAAGAAGAGTAGAACCATAGTTTTAGTTCCTCCTGTGCATGTGCAATATCTGTCAAATCTCATTCCATTCATTCACAAAAGCGCTCAAAACCTTTCTTTCTTTCTTTTCTCCTTCTCCAAACCAACAAAAACCAGAGAAAAGTAGTTCAGGGGCTGAAGCGCATGTTTGTTTAGATGGGGAACAAGGAGACGTTGGGGAGCTCTCCCAAGTCCTTGAACGCCCTGCTCAGATGGGCCAAGGGCCGATCCACGAGGGCCAAGGTCGCGGCAGGATTCCTTGCCTCTCTCGTGATGATCGTCGTCATGAGGTTTACGGTGAATAACTCCTCTCACTTCTACCTCCTCTCCGAGTCCTGCCATGCTGCCGGCATTCTCCTTCTCATCCGCAAGCTCATGTCCCAGAAATCTTGCTCTGGTAAAAAAATTCAGCTTAGATTATTAGTTTAGAAATATCCATTTTATTATTTTTTCTAAAAAAAAAAATTAGAAATGATTCTCGCGATTAAGTCGATCTGTAGTTTATTCAAGGTGTATCAAAACTTTGAGAAATATCATTTTTTTTTTATTTTTGTAAAAACCAGAACAGGGGTATATGGTGATTCTTCCGGGCTTTGTTCTGGCCATTTAGGTTTATCGGTCAAGACCCTGGAACTCACAGCTATCTTCCTAGTCGCGAGGTTTATCTGCAGCACGAACATGGAGAAGAACATCCACACGGTGTTGGATCTTCTTACCCTTTTCACCACCGGTTGGGTTATATACATGATGCGTTGGAAGCTCAAGTCCAGCTACTCCAAAGACATGGACACTCTCCCTATTTACTATGTGGTAAAAATCTTTCCCTCCAGATTACAGTCGATTTCGCGCAATTCCCCTGGAAAAGTTTACCCGTTAAGATAGTCTCTGATGTTCTTCATCAACGATTTGAGCCCAAATCAGACCCCTGATTTTATTAATCGACTGGATTGGTCGATTCTCTCTGCATCCTTGCTATTCGAGACCCCCTTGTATATTGGCCATGCTTGGCGACTTGTTTGACTTTGTCGTGCTCTAGCAATAGATTTGCCAAACTTCCTAGTTTTTTTCCTACTCGGAGGTACAGATAGTAACGTACGCTACGAGTGGTTGACTTGCTCTTATTGTAGGTTGTTGGACCGTGTTAAAATCTAGATCCAGATAGTTAAGTTTGATGGTCCTGAGTCTTATTCATGGATAGAGTAAATAACGACTGAAGGCATTCGATATCGCTCGAGTTTTTCTTCTCTCATCATAGTACAAGCAAAAGTTCACGCTAGAATGATAGACTTTCCCAATAGTTGAGTCATGCCCAGCCAGGCACATCTTAACGTCGAGGAGTTATGCCTCACCTGACATTTGCTAGTTTGTCTTTCCAGCTTGTGCCTTGTGCAATCCTTTCTCTGCTTGTTCACCCCCCTATTCATACCTTCCCCCTTGGTGGACCCATGTTTGCATTTTGCATCTATATTGAGGCCTTGTCCGTGCTGCCGCAGCTCCGACTTATGCAGAGAATGAAGGTCCAAATACAACCTTTCCCATTTTACTAATTCTAATTTATGTAGCTTGTTGCATCAGGACTGTGGACGCGACGTCTCATCCCTGTTGAATGTCATTACAGATGATAGAACCCTTCACGGCAAAGTACGTGTTTGCACTAGGTGTGGCTAGATTTTTCGCGTGGACTCACTGGATTATTCAGGTTTGTATTTCATATTCAGCATTAGTTAGTCGATTACCAGTGACCGGGTCCCAACAATTTCAACCGCTCGGATTGCATTGTCCCCCTGCATTGGAGAAAACTTCCTCTTAATCTCGCATGCCACGAAGGTGTCAACAACTAATAGGATTGAAGTATCCACAACTAACGAGATGTGAAATACTTGTGACCAGACGTACGAGACGCGAGGGGCCTACTTTTTCTTGATCGGGAGCGGGTACTTCTGGTTCTTCGCATTATTCTTGGCCGAGGTCGTGCAGTCCTTCATCCTGGTCGACTTCTGCTACTACTACATCAGGAGGTAAACACAAATCATCGTCTTATATTACTAACTGTTATTCCGGTGCAGAGGATTAACTAAATTCTCTTGCAAGCGCAGCTTCGCCAGAGGTCAATACTGGGTCGACATGCCAGTGTAGCTGTTGCATTGACAAATGACATTTTTCTAAGACGTCCCCCTTACATGAGCAAGTGTCCTGGGTTCAAGAATACAAGTGAATTATTAAAAATGTCATGGCACCCTAAATTGATAAAAAGAAGTCCAGATAGCCACAAATTAATATTTATTAAATTAAATTTAATACTCTTCTAATAAAAAAAACTAACCGTACATTTAGTTTTCCAATAAAAATTAGCATTCTTATCTCATTTTCTTCTTCATTTTATTGCATAAAAACGTTTAGTAATATACTCATATTTAAAAAAAAAAATTCAAATCAATTCACTTAAATACCTATGCTTAACAATTACAAATTAGAAATAATTCTAAACTTTCAGCTTTTATAAAACCAACTTCCAAATTAAAGACGAATTTTGAAACTTTCAGGAAATATTTTCTCACCTAATTTAGTACAATATCACCGTCCAAATTACAACATCCAACTTCACAAAGAGATGATTAGCACTCGCGGTACGTTGGATACATATCGGTGCATCCATCAATAAACTCGATGCCCTTTTTTTTCATTTTACAATAATAATGATATATATAAAAAAGTGTATTATTTTTGCCGACCAACCATATTTTGGAACAATTGGAGGAGCTTTGATTAAGCATTTTAGACATTAAATGGGAATTATCAAATTGGGTCCTCAAAATTATATGTATTGGAGAGGATTCTTACCACTATTTAATGTGGGGTTATAGGTGAAGGGTTTGCTAATGCTAAGCTATGTCCTCTTTTTTGCCTATTAACCCCCACCCCCTCCATGATACTACTACCTTCTGGGACTCCCCTACTAAACAGTTCAGAACAAATAGAATAAAAAAAAATGGGACTTCCGAACTCTTTCTTACGGAAGCGGCTAACGGTACGTGCACGTAACGGTTACGTGCTTTACTAATTACTACTAAAATTTTTTAGTAAATTTTACTAAAAGTTGACCGTTACTAACAAAGTCAACGCGAATTTAGTAAAAAATGTAGTAAAATTTACTAAAATCCGGTCTTCTTTTAGTAAAGTCAACGCCAAATTCGTAAAAAAGTATGGAAATTTTACTACTTTTTTACTGTTCAAAGAAGTTCAAGTTTACTAATTTTTCGCTGACTTTACAAAAACTTTTCCGTTCGTAAAGTCAACTCAAATTTAGTATAAGAAGTAGTAAAATTTACTACATTTTTACTAATTGTACGTTGACTTTACTAAAAGTTGTTAGTTTTTTAGTAAAGTCAACGTAATTTTAGTAAAAATATTAGTAAATTTTACTACTTTTTTTACTAATTTTGAGTTGACTTTTACTAACGGAAAAGTTTTAGTAAGGTCAGCGCAAAATTACTAAAAAAAGTAGTAAAATTTACTACTTTTTACTATGCGAAATAAGCCGATAATTAGTAATTTTTTACTAATTATGGTGTCTTTTTTAGTAAAAAACTCTTCCAGTTAGTAAAACTATTTGTAAAGTCGTACGTTTCTAGTAAATGTTTACTAATTTTGACATGTTTTTACTAAAAAAATTAGTAAACTGTTACTAAAAAATGAAGGTGTTTACTAATGAATTTACTAATTAGAACAGTGTTTCCGAACCTAACTCCGAACCTATTTTGGATGTGAAATTACCGGTTTACCCTAGTTACTAAACTTATTACTAATTTACTAAATATATTACTAATTTGTTAGTAATTATTACAACTTCGTAGGACAGTTGTATTACACCATTCATATAAATTGACTTTCTTCTCGTTGCCTACAGGGGTTGGTCAGCATCACCACGTCAGCCATACTCCCCTCCCTCAGGCCCCCACCATGCCCTTCCCAGGCCAACTGCCAAGCCGCCTCCACCGGCCAGCTTTGGGTCCTCTACCTGTCCCTACTCCTCACGTCGCTGGGGACTGGGGGCATCCGTATCTGCATCGTTACCTTCGCTGCCGACCAGTTCGACAGCCCAAGGTCATGAAGAGGAAGTGGAACCTCTTCAACTAGTACTACTTCAGCATGGACATGGCCACCCTCATGGCCCTCACCATCGTCGTCTACATCCAGGAGCATATCGGGTGGCGATGGGGGCTCGGCATCCCCACCATCGCCATGGCCCTCTCCGCAGTTACCTTCGTCATCGGGTCGCGCTTGTACATCAAGTTGAAGCCCGGGGGAAGCCCCTCGACAAGGGTTGCTCAGGTGATTGTTGCAGCCGTAAGGAAGAGGAAGGTTGTCATGCCGAACGACCCGGGAATGTTATACGAGAACAAGGAGCTCGACAGGGATATTTCCATTCAGGGGAAGCTCCTGCACTCAGGGCAGTACACGTAAGAGTACAGCTTTGTCGTCGATCGACTAACATATGTCGAACTAACCCCCCGATTTCGAACCTGACTTATGCTACTTTGGTTATCTATCTTCTCTAGGTGGTTTGACAGGGCAGCAACGACAACGGAGAAGGATAGAGTCACGACCACGTCAACGCCGAACTTGTGGAGGTTGAACACAGTGCACCGTGTCGAGAAGCTGAAGTCTATCATCCGGATGCTTCCCATATGGGCGGCAGGAATCCTCCTCGTGATGGCAAATTCCCACCAGCACAGCTTCCAAATCATCCAGGCCCGGAGCATGGACCGCCACCTCTCCCCATCCAGATCCCCCCCGCGACCCTCTCCATCTTCTTGATCATCACCATCCTCTCTGGCATCATCATCTACGAGCGCGTGATTGTTCCCTTCATACGCCGCTTCACCAAGAACCCGGCTGGGATCACCAGCCTGCAGCAGCGGATGGGGATCGGGTTCACCATCAACATCATGTCCACTCTCGTCGGATCCTTTGTCGAGATCAAGCGCAAACAGGTTGCGGCTGCCTATGGGCTTCTTGACAAGCCGAAGGCCGTGATCCCCGAAAGAATACAAGAATGCAATGTTGACAAATTTGTAGTTTCCGGTGGCACAAGTCTCCACCAAGGTGCCTTCATTACCATTTTGACCCCAGTAGATGGCGATTCCCCCGCCATTCGCTCTGGCCATGAGAACGAGAAGCATGGAAAAGATGAATGTCTATGACAGTGTAGTTCTGGGAAACATGTTTGAGGTTTTCTTTGTCTCCTTGGTATTGACTAACGAAGAAGTGGGAATGTTCTGAGTTGGGGATGAAGAGACATGAGCGTAGCTTTTTATACAAAAAATGGATGATAAAGAAACAGAGTATGGTTGAATTTACAATCACTTTTTTTGTGCTACATTTTGTGGCCTTCTCAAATGGGAATATATAATCTGAAACCTTAATTACCCTAGTATTGGCTTTCCATCATCAATCAATCATCCAGCTGCGACCTCAATGCGACCTCAATGCTGCTGCATCCTCACCAAAGCTTTTGCTGCATCCTCACCAAGCATCCTCATAAGGGGAAGCAGTCCCCGTCTCAGGCTTTTGCTGCTGATGACTTGATTCCCGGTTCTTTCTCCTTCGATCTATGTTGACCGAGCCTAAGAAAACATATCTCAGGTCAGAAATTCACAGCATTTTATCGACAGGAGAATGGTTTCGAGCAGCATAACTCCAGGTTACCAGAAAAGCTTTTGACCCGCATTGGGGCAGTCTGGGTGAACTCTCTTGTTCTCTATCATCTCGACCGGAAGAGGTGTTTCGATAGCGGTAGACAGAAAAAGTGAATTGTTGGAAAGAAAAACCTACAATAATGAAACTGGCAAAGACAAGCGATGCAAACAAACCATTCATCATCACATCACAGATGACAACGATTCAGACCCTAAAAAATCAAGAGTTCATCACTTTCCTTCTGATATTCAGCTAAAACTCAACTTCATCAGACTTACAATGCATCATCCCTCGGACTAAACTTTAGAGGAACCAAAATTCCAGAGAAACAACCCCAAAATCAAATCCAAACCTGGCAATCTTAGGACAAATGAGTATGGTAGAAGAAGAATCTAATATTAACCTAGCAATCTTGAAGAGGTTGAAAGCATGCTATAACTCTAACAATAATGGCAGCACTCCCAGCAATTCCACTTTCGTGTTTCAATGCCCGGAATCTCGTTTGGCCAGCTGATTGGCACACCATAACTACACGCTCCCCAACCCCCAGGCAATTCTATTCAGATCTCCCAAACCTTCAGACACAAAAAATCAACAACCAAAACCCCCTCCAATTCTGCACCAAACGGAGCTGCTCAGTTCAGATCCGACCGACTCCAACCCGATCAGCTGATCTGTCGAACGTAGCACGGGACAACAACGAAGAAAGTGGATCCCATGGGAAACGGCCGAGTCAACAACACGAGAGAACAAACGACGGGAATGGGAAGAACCAGTTCCCGGATTCAGCCAAAACAAGGGAGAAAGTCACAGGATAACCCTGCAGTAGAGGTTTAAGGGGCTGACTTTGCTATACACATCAACAGAGAGACTCGACCACCACCACATAGTATCGCTTTCACCTCCCTCGCGAGGACTTCTTATCTTCCTCTGCAAAAACAACAGAAACAACGGCAGGAAAACCTTAAATTATGAACAAACCCAGAATCAAGACCACGCCAAAGAATGGCAGGGGAAGACCGAACCCCACCAGATCCGGATCGAAGTTACGATTTCAGGTTTCAGAAATGTCGTCCTGACCACTTCCAAAAGACACACCCCGACTGTGATCAGCAACACCAGACGCGGCGGCGAAGGCGGAGGACCAACGGGACGATTGCGGGGAGGAAGAAGTCTTCTAACGGAATGACAACTTTCGACCTCTAAAATTAGTAATAAGTTTAGTAATTAGGGTAAATCGGTAATTTCACATCCAAAATAGGTTCGGAATTAGGTTCGGAAACACTGTTCTAATTAGTAAATCCATTAGTAAACACCTTCATTTTTTAGTAACAGTTTACTAATTTTTTTAGTAAAAACATGTCAAAATTAGTAAACATTTACTAGAAACGTACGACTTTACTAATAGTTTTACTAACTGGAAGAGTTTTTTACTAAAAAAGACACCAGAATTAGTAAACAATTACTAATTATCGGCTTATTTTGCATAGTAAAAAGTAGTAAATTTTACTACTTTTTTTAGTAATTTTTCGTTGACCTTACTAAAACTTTTCCGTTAATAAAAGTCAACTCAAAATTAGTAAAAAAAATAGTAAAATTTACTAATATTTTTACTAAAATTACTTTGACTTTACTAAAAAACTAACAACTTTTAGTAAAGTCAACGTACAATTAGTAAAAATGTAGTAAATTTTACTACTTTTTTTACTAAATTTGAGTTGACTTTACGAACGGAAAAGTTTTAGTAAAGTCAGCGAAAAATTAGTAAACTTGAACTTCTTTGAACAGTAAAAAAGTAGTAAAATTTTCATACTTTTTTACTAATTTCGCGTTGACTTTACTAAAAGAAGACCGGATTTTAGTAAATTTTACTACATTTTTTACTAAATTCGCGTTGACTTTGTTAGTAACGGTCAACTTTTAGTAAAATTTACTAAAAAATTTTAGTAGTAATTAGTAAAGCACGTAACCGTTACGTGCACGTACCGTTAGCCGCTTCCCTTTCTTACATGATATTTTCTCATGTTCGGCTTCGAATGCTGAGACATTAAGTAGGCCCATTTAAATATGGGCCTATGTTGACAACGGTGACTTCTTTGGGTTGATTGATTTACCTAGACATCTGTGGTCTGCCAGGGATTCGGATGATTCAGACATGAGGGGTCTTTTCGGATCAAGTATAAAGCTCGTGGGAAAAGCAAAATTTCTTCCGTTAAGAGGATGTTCAACTTTGTGATCTTAGTTGTCAATGGACTTGCAGTTTTGAAGTCCATGAACAAGAATGAATCTGGATCCTTTATATAGCGAGTTAGTTTCTGCTGCCTACAGATGCCCATTCCTGTCATTTAAAGAAGGTAAGCAAGAATCTTGTTCGACTTTAGCTTGTTCCCAAGTCAGCTAGAATGAAATTTTGGCTTTTACTGGACATCTCTATCGGCTTTTTCTTAGTGTCAGTGCAAAACTCAAGAAAATTCTTATTCGTTCAATATGGTTGGTTATCTGTGTTGTTCGTTGGTTCAAACTGACTGTGCATCTTCTGCTGGTTGTTGAAAAATTCGAAACTGAAGCATTGGAAAGATGATATTAGGCCAAAATAGCTTCCTGCCCTATTTTATTTGAGTTCCCTTTTTCATGACTTTGGCAGATGATAAGCATGCAGACACCGATAATCCGGCTACGGCCCTGGCAACTGTTGCTATGTTACGCTATTGCCTTGAGTATGCTTATCGCAATCTTCTGCACGAGACAACATCGAAGAAGAAGGTGGAACATTCTCCAGTTTAACATGATGTAAAAGAAAAAAGTAGATTAGACCTTCTAAGAGGCCGTGATAATTCAAATTTAACATCCATATCCGTATATTAAAATGAGGATATGGTTTTTCATCTCATCGCATTCATGAGTTCTTATTTTTCAAGTTTGCCTTGATTGAACTGCACTATCATCTGATAAGAGGAGCGGTTGCGGTTTGCAATAACTTGGTTTTGTGTTCACTATCCTTCTGGCCAGGTTTGGAAAATTCATGCTTCAACCTGGATGTATATATCAGCGATGGTGTTGATCGCCGTCATCTTTGCCTGCTTGAAGCGTGCTCACCATCCCCCACACCCTCACCACCAACACAGTCGCATTGATTGGCCCCGAATTCGGCACCTGTGGTTGGGATGAGCATGTAGCCAAATGTTCACCGGGGGGAACCTTGTAAATAGAAGAAATAAACATTCCAGTTCAACGACAATGAATGTAAGTTATGTAAATAAGCACCTGCAAGTGCAGTGGACTCTTGTTTTGGCCATTGCTGCGATCTTGGCCGCCTGTATATCCTAAAGCCATCATCCAAAGATGGTAAGGTTGTACTGTTGTGAAGTGGGTGTTGCTGGCAAAATTTACTCAGGAAACACAGAAAGACGTTAATCCGATTACATCAAACATAGTCACTGTCCAGATAAAACAGTGTCTTATTACATCAAACATAGTCTCTGTCCAGAGAAAACAGTGACTCACGTGTTTTATTTCAGAAATAGGACAACAACGAAATTTCACAGTGAGATGCTCCCCACACTCCATTCAATCTTCAACCAACACACTGCAGAAATTTTGCCCTCAAGGCAGCATCTGATGAAAACCGCCCCAAGACTGCCACTGTGGCGGTGCTGCTCCCTATCTTCTCAATGCCCCTGGATATCATGCAACAATGGCTGGCCTCCACCACCACCATTATGTCGCCACCCAAGAGAGGGGAGACCGTCTCTGCGACTTGTCTGGTTAGCCTTTCTTGGACCTGCAGCTTAAAGCCGTAAAAGTCCACGACTGACTGCAGAAGCGGCCTTCCCGGAGGGTTTCTGCCTTGGGCGTGGATGCATGCTATGTGCACCGCGCCATGGAAGGGAAGCAAATGATGCTCACACAGAGCACAGAAAGGCAGGTTCAGCTCCGAATGTATCTGTCCCCCAGGACCATTCTCGATTCTCTTGGGCTCGAGAGGATCGACCAACCTGAGGTCAAAGTTGCAGAGATTGATCGGAGGATTAGTGTTTTGGAAGTTCATGAGCCATTTTAAGTAGCGAGCAGGGGTGCCTGCAAGTTCCTTTCTCATTGAATCATCGCCAAGAGACTGAAGTAAAGAAGTCGCAGCCGCAGTCATCCCCGGGTCGAACACCTCGACGCAAGCCGAATTTGCGGAACCCATCGGAAACCAGCATTCACAGGCGCTGAGACTCCCCATGTCTGGGGCATTGACGTTTGATCCTCCAAGGGTAAGAAGACTCGCAAAATCATTCCAGGCGGCTGAGCTTTTGTCCTCGAACACCCCAGAGCCGGCATTGACAAATACTTCCGCCCATCCTCGGCTGTTGTAATCAACAAAGATGGGTTCCACATTCGGGTGCGAGCACAGAAGGCTAACCGCCACCCCTGTCGGGTCGATGGTGTTTTGCAGCGCGGAAGCAATTTCTTCAGCGAGGCGTTGTGGGCTTTGGAGTCTCTTGGCAAACACTTCGGCCACCCTGGAGAGCTTACTGAGACCCAACACCCGCTGCCCGGAAGGAATGTAGCCGACATGGCATTTGACACGGAAAGGTAGGAGACAGGAGTCGCAGAGGGAGAAAAGGTCGAGATCCCGCACCACCACGAGGCCACCGTCCCCTCCCGCCTCACCAATTCCCTCACCAACACCAGCCTCCGGGAAAAACGCTCCCTGGACGATGTCCACCACATTTTGCCTGTAACCTAAAGAACAATAAAAGACCTGGCCAGTGGTCCTTGAATCCTTATATTTATAAAATTATATTTGGATGAGGAAGTAATTGATTAGCTTCATCGTCATGTGTCTCACGTTTTTTTATGAAGATGAAGAAGAAAGAAGATGATTGATGCATGCATCGATTGATTTGGCGAGGATAGGAAGATGATTTGGATGATTAACCCCAAAATCACTGGAAAAATGAAGCTGTTTTGAAAACGACCACTCGTCCTACTATTCCATCGACTACTTATTTTTCCACCCTTGCAAAATTTAAAAGCAGGTTTCGTGAGAATCGAGAGCGTATCCCACCCACCACCCAACCTTCGCAGCAAACTCCTGTATCATGCCGGTGACATATCACCTAAATTTTATTTTAGCATTTCTATCTCTTATTTTACCACCAATATTATGAATTATTTTACTATTTTTATTTAGACACGGGTGTAATGTAATAATATGGGACAAAAAAACCTCGTATCCGGGTGCAGTGAGTGTAGCAACCCCACACCGACCAACCCCAAGCAAGAATGAGTACAGGGACATACATTCTCAACATAGGTGAGAAGGAACTAAACCTCTGGTGCCATGGAGGAAGGCTTTGGCGACGCGGAGAGGGGTCTTCATAAGTCCCTCCTTATCGGGGTCTTCCCCCAGCAACCCCAGGAGCTGCCTCACTGCCTCCTGGATGCGGACGGCCGCTTCTTCCCGGTCCTCCAACTCTGAGTCGAGGTTGAGGCCGATGCCACTGAAGGTGCCCATCACTTCATTTGAAGGGGAATGATAGGGAGGAACAAAAAAAAATGCTATAAATCCTTTGGGTTGCACCGGTGCGAGGAAATGGAAATGGAAGTGTGAGGGGGCGAGGAGGAGGTTTTGTATTGGAGGGATCGGGGGGTTGGTGGGTAATTTGTGAATGGATCATTTTGCTGAGTGGGTGGAGTATTTGTCTTTGTGGGCCATCTCTTTTTGTTTTTCCCATATAATCTCTAAAATAATTTCTTACCAAAAAATATTCTTGAAAATAAGAAAATAATTTTTAAAATTCTTCCACACCTAATTCAATAATTTTTAAAATTCTTCGATTTAGTCGTATTTTTAAGTTATGTGAGGAATATTTTAAAGTTTATCTTCTTATTTCACAAAATATTTTCTATTCAAACGGTTATTATAATTTTGTCGGTTAAACGTTTCCATTTTATTTAATTTTGGCAAATGCTTTCTTTTCACACAAAGTCTTATAAAAGAAAACGAACCTGGAACTCGCCATGTAAATAATCGGGAACATCGTTGTATCCACTCATGTCTCTAAATTCGTGTTTCGTCCCAAAAAATTATGGATTTGAAACACCGATTTAAAGATTTTCTAAAAATACAAAATTATTTTTTTAAACACCGATTTAATAGCATTAGTCAAGAAATTTTGAAACTAAAACATCATTTTACAAAATAGCTTGCAAACCAATATTTTTAAACGAATATAACTCGTTTGAGTTCGTCCAAGAAGACGTCCTCTTAAGACTTTCTTCGAAGCAATGTTGGCTGAAAACGAAATAAGGTATTGACTTTTAAAATTTTTCATATTATAAAACTCGTTATTTTTAACATTAAGTTCGTATTAAGAAAGTTTGAGTACTCCGCGTTTAAAAAAACATCATATCGATAAAAACACCTCTTTTCCTAAAGTATCTGTTTATTAAAAATACCAAATTACTTAAAAGGAATCAAACTCGATGTCAGAAGTATTCTTCAATAAATTTTAAAAATTTATGGCAAAATATTTTTTTTCTCTAACATCATTACTTAACATTCCTAGTCTTCCAAATAGAAACGTAAAGATATCCAGGGTTTCATTTCCGTCAGGTTTATTCTTATTTTTCTTCCGAGTCTGTGGTTTTCGAATTTTCTTTTTTGAAGTTGTTTTCTTCTTTTCTTTTTTGGGTTGTTGATTTTGTTGAAGATGGACAGATTCCTACCTAATCGGGCTGCCATGGGCATGGACTATGCGGTGGACATTGTGACTGGCGGCTTCCAACCGAGGAATCGGACCGACTTGCTCCCGCCGTGGAAAGTGGCTTACCTCGAGAGACTGGCAAAGGTGGAACCGCCGGATTCTAGTATTCGGCAACATGTCTCCCCCCCGGACTGAGCCCTGATTGCACGCTTTCGCAGGCTTCATGCAATTCGGAGTTCTCCAAACCCCTCCGGAGCATATCATGTGAAGCACATGCCTTATATAATGTCAAAAGGTCAAATTAAAATTTTGTAGAAATAAATGTCATTGACTAATTTTATCGGTTTTGATTGATACGTTGGAACCGAAGTTTGATTTTTTTTTTATTCTTGGATGCTTTTACGTTTTATTGCAGAATTAGAACTATATAAGATGGACATAGGCTATGAGTTGGATCACTCACTAGCTTGGAAGAATCATGTCCTCATCACTGTGGGACAAGATAGAAGGCTAGTAGGAATCACATTGTTAATTCAAACAGAGGGCATGGACGAGAAGTATGTGGGCGGGAATTAGGCGTGGCGGGGCGTCCGGCTTAGGCTGGCACCGGACGCGCCTTTAACTGCAGAAAATGTTAATATAACACAAACTTTCCCTTGTTTGCTTATTTATTTGGTGGCCTGTCATGCAGAGTCTGAATGGGTGCACAGGGTCACCGGCTGCAGGCGATGAGAAGTCGATGTTCTGGGATGTGTTCGTGTCTCCCTTGAAGGATTAGATCTGAGACTCTGAAATAAGATGAGGGTCGACGAAGAAGAGGAAAATGATGAAGAAGAAGACAGATGAATCATAAAAATGTAACAGATGGTCAGGGTAACAACATATTTTGTCCGGTAATGTAACTTATTCCCCATGTTTTGTCTCCACGTTTCAGATATTCTCGAGCATCAGGGGACAGAAGTCAGCCCACACCCCACATGAGCTTGGGCTGGGCTCTGAGGTCCATCATCCGGAAGATGTGAGTAAAAACTTCACAGAGAGAACGAAGCATGAACCATTTTCTTCTTTTAAAAAGAATCGTTGAGGTACACACTGAACTCTCGTTGCAGCTAATTGTAGAACCATAAAAATGTGATTAATGATCTTGTGTCGTACCTTTCTGATTGTTTCATTTCCTAAAGTAAGTCTCTTTATAGCTATTCATTTGTAGGAGCTTTCTAGCTGATTGTTTTCGGCAGAACTTTTTGTTTGCTTCATCTTCTTTTTCAGCCTTGAGTTATGAAGCTGCACTTTCATTCCATGTCTAGAATGGTTTTGGTTTATTCCATTGCATTGGACACTGATTTAGAAAGCATCACAGTACGGAGATATCATATTAGCAGCTGGTTTTGCCCTGGTTCCGCCGATGCAAGCATGAGTTTCAGCTAGTGAAGTGATATTTTTAATTATGTTGTGTTGCTAGTATTGTGCCTTCCAAGTTTTGACATTCTCAGCTTAACAGTGGAAAGGATTCGATATAAACCCGGTTGTTTTTAACAATCAATGCCCTGCAAGTTCACGAGAAGAAAATATCTTGTTACGGAAGGCTAACAACCTTAAAGGTCATTTGTGGACGGTTTGATGATTACTTTGTAATGTATGTTTTTTAGTAATGCTAGCAGTTTCACCAGGGTCGTTCCTTTGCATATATGTCGGCAGTGATTTGTACAAAAACCTCATGTTTTTCATACGATAACAGACTGCATATTTCATCTGCTCCCGGGGGACTCCACAGCTTTACATGCCCGAACAGCTGTTGCCTCTTGTGAGGTAATGTGGTTTGCTGTACTAAACGAGTGAATCCTTTTGTATTTTAATTGAAGTTTGAGCTGCTTACATTATTGGTAGATTTAGTCTCGATCAATAACTATACAGTATCCCAGAAATTCCTTCCATCTCCTTGGGGGGGCACACACCATTTTGTAAGGTCCTAGCTTCCTTTTCCGATTCCATCAACTCCCCTATCTTCAGCATCCACCTCGGCGTATACCCGACTGTCATCATAAGCGACGGTGACCTGGTGAGGGACTGATCATGTGGTCAACAATATCCGAAGGACGAAAAAAAGGTAGCTAGGGAGGTGGATTGCATGGTGGGGAAATGGGTATAAAGCAGCGAGAAGAAGTGAAGGCGAAAGGATTTGGATTTAAGAGCATTTCATAGATGTTTGGAAAATTAAGTGCGATTCCGCTGGCCGTGGTCGTGCAGTCCATCCTGGTCGACTTCTGCTACTAGAGGTAAAACCCATTCATAGTTTCCAAAAGGCTTTCCCCTAAACGAGAAAGACAACTACACAAAAAGCAACTCCTGAAATTGAATTCGAGATTATTTTCATATCTTGTCAAATATAAAATGTAACTACTTCCGCTAGGACAATTGCATATATTTAGTACACAATTCGATGAGGAAAGGCTGATGGTGATTTCCACAATAATATTTTATTAGCCATCACCATCACAACATGCCATACCAAACCAGACCCAGACAATCCCAAAACTTTATTGAACAAAACTGCAGAAATTTTATTGTTTAATATATAAATGATAAAACCTCCATCCAAATACATAATTATCATACAATTTTTCTTAATTAGTACAAAAGCCAACGCTGTATCATAAACTTAAACAGATAATTGAAGAATGAAATCGAATAACAAAATAAATCCCACCCTCCTCCTCCCTCCCTCCATCCCAAAGAAGATTAAAATAAAAGAGCCATACTCTCCCCCTGAATATTAAATGCATTAAAAAAAAAGAATACCCTTCTTTTGTCGTCGCCTTCAAACTCAACAACACCACGAGAAGCAACCAACCTGCATGAATTTAAACCCAAAATAAAAAATAAATAAGTAAAAAGAATACGTTTAAAAAAGGACAAAAAAATATATGACAACTTGAGGATTGTCCTAATCATGGATGGCTCTCCCAAAGTCAAAATTGTTAGCTTCTTAACCCTTTCTATCTCATCCATACGGTCTTCATCTTCTCGACGTTTAATTTTTTTTTTACTTACTACTAAATCATTTTAGTTACGAAACACGGCTAATTTTTGTAGCTAATAATTAGATCCTATTTTAAATAATGAAAATGAGGGGGATTTTACCTTCTGGGAGTCGTTGGCCGGCCTCCGTGCGTACCCCGACTGATGGTTCCTCCCGTTGTTGTTATGGTTCGCATCGCGGCCTGGCGTGTCCGACGGTCCCCTCTCCCTCTCTGCCCTCACCTTGTTGAAGATGTCCGTGTAACCCTCCCCCGCCGACGGGTTCTTCACGTCCCACTCCCCAAACCTCGGCACCGCCGCCCCTGTACCTGCTGTACGCTCCGGGGTCGTCTGGCCTCCCCTTGTACGACCCTTCTTCTGTTCCTCCCATGATGGAGACTCTAACCCAACTCCGACTCCTCCCCCGACCCTGGCTGGTGCTTTCGCCCTGGGGTGCATCGGCGACCTCTCGATGCTGTGCTCCGAGCCGGCGCTTCCCCCTCGTCCCCTTGCTGGCACACGGTGCCCCCTCACCTCGTTGTACCGGTTCATCCCTCCCGCGTCATCCCGCACTGGTTGGATCGGCCTCTCCCGGCGAGGAGCTTGAGGCGCAGGGGCTCGAACCTCAGGGGCTGCTGCGTCCCTCGGCAGTAAATCGGGGTTCTCCTCGGGGTCGTTCGGGTTGATTACCCTGCCACCAGTACGTCCCTTGCGCGCCTGATCAAAGTAGACCGTGTACGCAGTGTTCTGAGCGCTGTCCCACTTACCAAACTGCGGTACATGAGGACGTTGCTGCGGACAACGAAAAACCGCGCCAACAAGTGAGTCCTTAATCTAAACACCTTAAAAGAAGAGGAAGCCATGTCTAGAAAGAAGTACTCACCGCCATCAGGGGATAAGCCGCGAAAGCTTTGAGCTTAAGAAGTGAAAACGATGATGGGAAGGACGGACGTCGAACTGGGACGATCTTTGATGCCTAGGGAAGGGAAGGTGGGGATGATTGTTGGGGAATATATAAAGAGGGAGAAGGTAATTACCAAATTTTGTAGTCTGTAAGAAGGAAATGGTCTTAATTCATTTTGGTTCCAGAATTTTGAATATGTCTCCACACGGAAAGACCTAGAAGGAGTTGACCTTCATTTCACCCGCATAAAACATACACATACACATGTAATTAACTCGGTCAATGCTTGACCATTATTATTTCCTAATCCCCATCTTACACCAAATCACCCTACCAGCCCTCCTTTTTCGTATTTGTAGCGAAGAAGTCCTAGCGCGTCGCAAACACATGAGGCCGGAGGGGATCTCTCGAACGAACTTGGGATCTCCAGGAGGTTTAGAAGTCATCGGCGGGCAAACTGCTCGTGTTATGAGTCGGGTTAACAAAGGGCAAACATGCCTTAGATTTGGGAATGAAAATGTTGGCAACAGAAGGTGTGTCTACGTCAAGTCTCCAACAACCAAACCTTAATCAAGAACTTGTAGCAGTTAAAAATTAGGAGCATGTGTTTTGATGTCCTAAAGTTTGACTTGGACGGTTTTCTTTGTCTTCCTGTCTGAATAGTCTTTTGTTTTTTCGTGTTACCATCAATCTTGTCGACATGTCTGTGCTTGGAAAAACTGGTTGTTTATGTTTATTCAAGTTATATTTCACATCCCCCAATTGAGTGCATACATACAACATATGTTGAACCCACGACCTTCGGACTCCTGGCTTAAGTTAGTTGCCAAAGGTTGAACTAACTCTACCCTGCCCAAACTTAAAAGGAAAGACAAAGAGGAATATGAGAAGATGAGGAGAACTAGAGGACTTCTCTACCCTATATCTCTTATTGGTACTTGAAGATTTTTTGATATAAAATGGAAGGAACCCACCCCTATTTATAGTTGGGAATTCCATGGATTTTGTGGTCCAAAATGCACAATAAGAATAAAAATATCTAGTGGAAATATCTAAATATTTAGAAGAACCTAGATTTTTCTAAGAAAATATCTAAGGCTAAGAAAAATCTAGATACACTATTTAGGAATAATCTAGAAGGTGTTGATATTCGAATACTCCCCCTCAACACCGACTTACTCTTGTTATCATGCCAAGTTATGATCGAAAGTCCTCGATCTTGCTTGCATTAAGTCCTTGTGTGAAGATGTCTGCCGGTTGGTCTTCTGTTCCGATGTATTGTAACTTGATCTCCCCTTGTAGCACCTTCTCTCGTAAGAAATGATAGTGAACCTCGACATGCTTGGTTCTCGCATGGAATACTGGATTTTCAGCTAGTTGGATAGCAGAACGGTTGTTGCATGATAGAGGTACTGATATTCAGTTTGCTTGTGAAGACCTGTCATAAGTTGCACAAGCCACGTTGCTTCCTGAGTTGCGGTAGCTGCTTTTGTCGTTGATAGTGATACTGTTGGTTGATGCTTACTGCACCATGAGATTGATCCCCCTGCGACAGTGAATACATAGCCTGTTGTTGACCTTCTAGTGTCGCGGTCTCCGGCATAGTCCGCATCACAATACCCGACGAGTTGGCAGCCTTCTTCTCTTTTATAGAGTATTCCATAATCAAAGGTGCCCTTAACATACCTTAGTATCCGACGGACTGCTTCTAGGTAAGGTTTCTTTGGAGATTGCATAAACCTGCTTACTAGCCCGACTGCGTATGATATATCTGGCCTTGTATGTGTAAGATATATTAGACTTCCCACCAGCTGACGGTACATCGTTGGCTCTTCAAGATCTTTGCCTTCATTAGCACTGAGTTTGGCATTGAACTCGATGGGCGTCGATATCGGCTTACACTCAAGCATTCCATACTTCTTTAGCAGCTCCTTCCATATTTTCCTTGACATAGGAACAAGCCTTCTAGAACTCGATTGACTTCAAATCCCAAGAAATGCTTCAATTCTCCGAGCTCTTTCATGTGGAAGCATACTGAGAGATTCTCCTTGACCTGCTTAATCTCTGTGTCGTCATCTCCTGTGATGATAAGATCATCCACGTACACGAGCACTACTGCGATCTTCTCTCTTTTAATTTTTATGAAGAGGCTGGAGTCAGGGACAGAGAGAGTATATCCACTTTGGACTAGGAACTCTGCAATATTGCCATGCCATGCTCTTGGCGCCTGCTTTATTCCGTCTAATGCTTTCCATTGCTTGCAAATATGATTAGGATGATCCTTGTTTGCAAATCCCTGTGGTTGCTCCATATAGATTGCTCGATCAAACTCTCCATGTAGGAAGGCGTTCTTTACATCCATGCCAGAGCTTCCAGCACTTACTTACTACTAAGGCGAGTAGTACTCTAACAGTTGTTATCTTTGCAACTGGACTAAATGTCTCGTCGTAGTTCAAGCCATACTACTGTGAAAATCCTCGAGCAACGAATGAGCCTTGTATCTTTCTATTGAACCATCTAGGCGAATCTTCACTTTATACACCCATTTGTAGGATATGGATCTGACCTCGCTAGGTTTGGGAACCAGGTCCCATGTCTGGTTTTTTTCTAAAGCTCGAATCTCTTCTTGCATCGCTTCTTGCCATACCTTGAGTTTTGATGCTTCTTCATATGTGGATGGCTCTTGTGGATCAACATCTTCAGCAAGGGCACCATCTATATACCGTGTTGGAGGTTTTCGTTGTCTTGTGGATCTCCTCAACGGTGTTGTCCCATCACTAGTTTCTTCTTCCACTGCATTTTCTTCAGAGGACCTCTGGTACACTCCTGTTTGTCAGGGCATCTCTTATTCCGTGTCGTTATTCCTTGTTGTAGAAGGCCCTTCTTCACTTTCCTCAACAGTTGGTTTTAAGGTTATTTGCTCCCTCTGTTTCATGTGCTCCTTGTCTCCTTCTATTGTTGAAGGCGGCCACCAAGAAGTTGCTTCATCGAAAACGACGTTCCTTGATACAGTGTACTTGTTGGTCGTAGGATCACAATATCTCCATCCTTTTCTCTATGTGTCTTATCCTATGAAGATACACTTGGTCGCCTTCTTATCGAACTTACTTCGTAGGTGATTAAGATAAACACATAGCATACACACCCAAAGATTCGAAAGTGGCTCACTATAGGCTTCATCTTCCATAGTAACTCGAATGGAGTCTTGAAGTCAAGGCGAGCTTGCGGTAGCCTATTTGCAATATTTGCAGTTATTTTCATGCACTCTGCCCAATACCTTTCTCGGATATTTCTGGCGTGCAACATGCTTCTGCATACTTCTGCAAGATGCCTATTCTTTCTTTCTACAACACCATGCTGTTGGGGCGTGTGGGGACAAGTCAACTGTCGTCTTATCTTGTTCTCCTTTAGGTATTCTGCAAACTCCCTAGAGGTATATTCTCCCCCGTTGTCAGTACGTAGGCACTTTACCTTCATCTGCAAATCGCTCTCCGCCTTGATCTTGAACTCTTTGAATTTCTGTAGGACCTCCGACTTCTTTTCATAAAGTCTACCTAGACATACCTGGAGTAGTCATCAATTATGGTCACCTACTGATGGATGCTTCATTGGACCGAACACATCGGAGTGGATTAGCTAGAGTGGTTCATCTACCCTATACTTGGACTCTTCATATGGTAGCTGATGTGCTTTTCCATATTAGCAGCTAACACAGATATTGTCGACATTCACCTTCAACTGTGGAAGGCCCTTCACCATATCTTTACTCATCATACCCTTCAACTTGTGGTAGCCAACGTGCTCAAGCCTCTCATGCCAGAGATCCCCTGTCTCGTTCTTACTCTATCTACGTATCTACGTATGCAGATTCTACAGACATGACGTAGATAGAGTTAACCTTCCGCCCTTCCATGAACGATGTTCCTGAAAACTTCAACTCACAGTAAACCTTCACATCTTCTGGCCCGAACAACACGAAGTTGCCTAGGACTGTTAGTTGGGCTACTGACAGAAGATTCTTCTTTATTCCAGGGACATGGTAGACTCCTTATAGTTGCACCTTGTTGGAACCGTCATCGGTGGCTATAACAGTCTTCCCGACATGAGCGATGGGCAGTCTGGAGTTGTTGGCGCTGACGACGACTCGTTGGCCTTTATATTATGACAACTCTTGCCGCTTCTCCTTGTCTCTTGTCATATGGTTGGAGCACCCTGAGCCAAATATCCAGTTCTCTGCATAGTTCACAGAGTTATTGTGAACTACTGCAAGAGCCTGGTCTTCCAACAGCTGCTTTTCTTCCATTACAGCGAGAGATGCTTCAAGGTTCCACTCATCTTCAGATTTATCTCCGTCATGATAGATTAACGTGGTAGCATTTCCTTCCACATTCTTTTTTCTAGACCAGCAATCTCTTGCATAATGCCTCTTCTTACCACAGTTGAAGCATTCTGCATCCTTCCGCCGAGCTGGTTTGCCTACTCTCTTCTCCTGTTGTGGTCTATTCGGTTGTTGCTTATGTCGCCCACTTCTTCTGCCTTGTAGGAATCTTCTCTCCTCACCCCTCTTAGTTTTAGCAAAATTTCTCCCCTTATTATTATATAAGGCATCTTCTTCATTTTTCAAAGTTACGCCCGCCAACTCTAGCGTCTCCTGATTAGATAGCAAATTCTCTAAATCTTCTAACGACGGTGGCGTGGGCCATCCTTGCACTGCCGTGATAAATCCCCTATACTCTGGACGTAATCCATGGATAATTATCCTCCTCGTCCTATCATCACTAATCCTGGATCCTAGTTCTAGTTTTGAAATCTCCCGGCAGATAGACTTTACTTTTGTGAAGAACTGATTAATTCCTAATTCTCCTTGTCTAACTGCTAACAAATCATTCTCTAGCAATTGAAGCCTCATATCATTCTTCTTCGAGAACCTAGATACTAGTATATCCCAAGCATCCTTTGGTGTAACGGCGTACCTTATATGCTCCTGCATTTCCTTCTCTATGGTGGTCTTTATGATGAACATGGCCTTCCCTGCCTTTAATCCGTCATTTTCTCAGAGTAGTAGCATCCTCCTCCAGTGGGGTCGTCTCACTTCCACCAATGATTGTGCGCGCGCCCTTCCGGCCTTGCGGCGCGCGGCGGCGGTTCCGGCAAACCCGAGGATCCGGGCCCGCTCCCCCGAGGCCCAGTCCGGTCGGCGTTACGGCTCGAACGCCGGACGCTGCGGAAAGGGGCCCCGGGTTGGGCCTTCCCTTGATTCGCGAACGGGTCTACGGGGCGTTTCGCCAACCGTCTCCAGTTCCCTGGAGGCGGCGAGCGAAAGGCTGCGTTAAGGCCTCGCTCGCGAATTTCGGGGAGGGCCCAAGGAGCGGCTCGAGTAGCCGTCACGTCACCCCAAATGGCTCCGAAAAAGGGGTAGTGGGGATTTGTTTTAGCTTTGGAAAACAGTTCGGAGTCGCCACCGACTTAGTTAAAAAAAATGTGATTTTAAGTCGGAAAAATCAGAGTCTGGGTTCGGGGATTCCTATTTACTAACCTTAGTACTCTACCACATGCGAAAAGGGTGGCGATTTGTCCAAAAAAGTTACTTTTGATTGACGGGTATTGGACCCGATCCGGGAGTGGGCCGGACTCGTATCGACGTTTTAGCGGGTGTTGGACCCGAATTTAGGTTTGTTTGATTAGAACAAGCATGCGACATTAATCCTAGAGCCTAAGCAATCACAATCAATTATTTAGATCAAAAGAGCGGGGAAGGGGCGGTGATTGCGGGCCTATGCACTTGGGCCCGCAATCCGTTACAATTGGGCTTAAAATAAAATTCGGGGAGGCCCGCACCTCCCCTTTGTACCTTGGTTTGAAGGTTGGGGCCGCTTTGTCTTCAAGCCCGCGGTTTTTTAGGCCGGGGTAGAACCGCGCGGTTTGATACACGCGCCTTCGAGTTTGTCTTCGAAATTTTGGAATTGATCCTTCGAAGTTGCACGCTCAGTGTACATGCAAAGAAAATATAAGTGTGGTTAGTATCGTCGAATTCGGACGAAATTCAATTAAATTAAGAAAGGTAAGGCTTGTCTTACCGTTTTGATCGGAGATATGCACTTGGTGTAAATCGTTGATGATATCCGAGAAATTTCCTCGTGTTTTTCATGCAAAACAAGGGAAGATGGATGTTAGCGATGCAAAAATCAAATATCAATTCACGAGGAAGATAATAAATCCAAACAATGTAAAGAGTAAGGTTTTAACAATTATAAAAAAAAGCAAGTCTAAAATATGGGTTTGATATGCTCGGATTGCATTTGATAATAAATTCTAAATAAGATGAGTCGTAATCATCAAAAGAGGATAATTGTTTAAAAAATTTTTTTTTGAAACCAGTTAATTCGTCAAAATGCTAAACTAAAGTTTGCATATATTAAAATCAAGATTAAAAAAAGGGGTGAGTTTATTACCTTTTGGGGATCGTAATCCCACGACCCACAGCCAGAGAGAGGGAGAAGGATTTCCGTCCTGGGTGTTCGAACTCACTGCTCGGAGCTGTCGTCGATTAAAGGGGGAGACGTAATCCAGATAGCCGAGCCATTATTGAGGAGAAGACTCCCGAGAGCATCGTGGTCAACTCCGTTCAGATCGGCATAAGGATGGGTGGGTTTGAGGCGTCCGGAAGACCTAGATCCGCTGCTGGGAACTTCGGGAAAGATCCGAGTGAGGGTGCCGGGAAGACTCAGATCTGCTGGGTTTGGAAGAGAGCCGGCCACGTCGAGGAGCATCGAAACCGTCGTGGGTCGCCGGAGGGGAGACTTGCCGAGGGCAGGGCTGAGCTGGTTACACCGGAGAGAGCTTGACGAGGAGGAGATAGTTGCATCTTCGCGGCTCGCCGGGGCGACCGGAGGAAGGCCGGGGAGCTGGCGCGCCGCTGCGGGTACCGCGGACATCTGGAGGAGGACCATCGGAGTTGGGGCGACCGGATCTGAGACTGTTTGAGGTGGGGACGCCGGGTTGTGACTCGGGGACGGTCGGACCTGAGCTCGAAGAGGAGAGAAACGACGGTAGCGGGCTGGCAAAGGCAGGGACGGTGGCAGCGTGGACTGATGAAGAAGGTTGCCGGGGCTGCCGCTGAGTTTGCTGCTTTGGATTCGCTGGGGAGTGCGGGGAGGAAGTGCAGATGTTTGGAGAAGGCATGGTCGTCAGGGAAACCGCGAGTATGAGGAGAACCGCTATGGGCTTCAGAACGCCCGGAGCAAGACTGAAAGGAACTGGGATGCTGTAGACTCCTGGACGCTTTTGTGGACTCCGGGGAAGAGATGGCCAGAACTGAGGCCGTGGGTTATCACCGCAGACTCTGGAGGCACCCGCCAAGGTAGACATAATCTGTTGTCGCCGGATCTCCGCTGGCCGTCAACTCCCAAGATGGCGCTCGTTGAAAACTCCAACGCCAGTTGAAGAAGAAGCTCCTTGTAGCTACCCCCCAGGAACTGTTGGCGCGGAGTTGGCAGGTTTTCGTTGTCCCTATCAGTTAGTCGTTTTCTCCTTTTGCTGTTCTAAAATCTGTACGAGTAGAAGAGAATGTTAGTAACAAAAGAAGTCCTCCGAGAAGCCGTGGGGCTTCAGGAGGTAAGACTCAAAGCTCCTTCGTTGTGCAGGGGGAGGCAGATGGAGATTGCTCCAGGAATGGCTCCTCACGAAGAGTATGGAACCATTTTTTTAACGACAGACAGTTGGGGCCGACAGAGTTGTCTATAGGAGGAGATTTGTCTCCGATTGTTGCTGAGGACGTCGCCGCGTCTGGGAAGCCAGCATCCTCGCTATGTCTGGGACGCCAGCATCCTCGCCGTGTCTGGGAAGCCAGTCTTCGCCGTCTGGAGGTATGTTGTGCTCTTCCCCCGTTTGGGTTGGCCACTAAGGAGTTCCTGTTGAGTTTGGTTGTTCTTACCTTGGCTGGCAGATGCAGGAAAGTTCTTGCAACGGATGTGGCTGGTCGCCCAAGGGAAGATGGAGGTTCCTGGTCGTTGAAAGACGCAAAGAGATGAGGGAGAGAGACGATGGCTGCGTCAATTCCCTCCACCCCTTCTGAAGGAAGAAAGAATTTTCCCCCCGGGAATTGGTAAGCGTTTTTTTTTACTGCTTGATTGCTCCCCCCCCTTGAGTTATGCTTCTTCTTCTTCTTTTATTCTCTTCCCTCCCCCTCCCAACCAGAAGTCTTCTGGTTTATCTCCTATCCTCATTGATTCTTCCCCCTCTCTCTCTGTTTCAGAACTTGGTTTCCATTCAGTTCCCTTCCGGTTCGTCTCCGGTTGAAAGGACAAACCGTTAGGAGACAAGATCACCTCAGGACGTTGGCCAGGTGATCTTCCTGAGAGTGGAGGCTGAGGGTGCGTGGGAGGTGGCAACCTGCAATCGTGGACGCGTCAGAGCAGGATCTTGTCGGGGATTGCAGGTAAGTGATGATCCTCTTTCGATCTGGGCTGGGCCAGCTGGTTTTGTGTTTGGCTTATGGGCTGAGCTACCTTGGACTGCCTTGTCATGGTTTGTGGTTTGGGTTTGCTTTGATTGGCCATTTGTTTTGGCCTTGTGTTATGGGGCTGAGCTTCCTTGGGCTTTGTGGGTTGTGTTTGAGGGTTGGTTTGGCAAATCATTGTAGGCTGTCTTGGGCTTGATTTGCTTTGGGTTGGTATTGGAGGGCTTGGGCTTGCCCAGTCCTCTCCTTTTTGGTTTGTTTTTTGCTGGAATTTAATTTTCTTAGCTGAAAACCGGAAGGGACTGCTGTTGAGCAAGGGATGGTGGCCTGGTTAGCGCCAGAACCTGTTGCTGAAGTTGTTGGCGTTGCATGGACAGGTCGGAGAACACTGTTGGATATGAAGCGATGGGACATCCGACCAAGGTTGTTTGCTGGCGTTCAGATTCGAGTGGGAGCCATTGCAGTTACGACAGGTTAGTGTTGCTTCGGCTGGGCAGCGGACAGTCTCGAACCGTCATGTAGGGGTATCAATTGTGGCCGCTGCTTCCTTTGTTGATGTTGTTGCCACCGTTGAATATGTCATTGTCGCGTGTGTTGTTTGACTTGCTGTGGCTGTGGTTGCGGCAGTACCGTCTTTGGCCAGCTTTGATGAGATTTGTGCCTGTGTCTGAAGTTAGGCGGGTTGTCGCAGATGGGACATCAATGGCTGCTGAACCGTTTGATGAATTTGAGGCTGTATAATCTGAAAATCCTGATCTCCATGTGATTGCGTCTATGTGATTCGAGGCTTTGTTGGCTGTTAAGGCTGCCTCAACAGACCGCCATCATGTAGAGTATGAATCTCTGCCTCACTCTCAAACTCATTCATCTTCAGTTTATGGCTTCCAGGTTCTCCTCTGACCATGCCAATCTGCTTCTTTCAGTGTCCAAAGACACTTGGGGTTTGACGAGAGACAAGTGCTTAGGAGGAACTTGTCCTATCTCTAGGAGGCTTCCTATCTTCTTCATTCATTCGAAGTATCATTGCCACTGATTTTGCCGTCGTGAGGAACTCGGGCGTTCTTTTTCCTGCTGCGCATTTTAGGCGACAATAGCCGCAGCCGCGACATTGTAAAAGCAAACTGCTTTGAACCATCATGTTGGGGTGCCGACTGTGGCTGCAGCTTGTTGTTGCGAATGGGCTGTATGGTAGTTTGTTTTTTTCTTCTTCTTTTCTTTTCCTTCTTGGGAGGGCATGGCTCCTGGAAAAGATTGAACTGTCTGTACAAGGAGGGCGTGTATATAGATTGGGATACAATTGTTGCATTGGAGTCGTTGAACAAAGCAGCTTCATATCCTTTAAACTTAAGCACTCTTGAATCTGTATATAGGAAGGATGTTCATGCTAATTCGAGGCCTCTGTTATCGGTGCGTTCATTGAGGTTTAGACAGTTTGCGGCTCATTTGAGGTATTACAGTTTGCCCCTCCTTGGGAGGGAATCTGGTAAGATTTTCTCGCAAGGATAGTAGGAATACCTCAAATTATATTTCGAGAGCGTCTTTGGTCAACGCGCACCCTAAAGCTTCTTCCAGAAAATCATTAGTCACAACGAAAACAAAAACAACTAAATGTACATGCACATTATGCGTCGTTTTGTTTTCTTTTTAAGATTATGTTTCCAAGCGAGAGCAGAGAAGGTTTGTTAATTCATCTCGTGTTTCACCCTCATTTCTGAAAGCCATTTCAGTTGGATTTCATGATTCCTTTGACATGGATGCTCATGTACCGGTTGAAGGAGACTTTACCCGGGTTATAATGTGGTTTTGGCGTAAGGCCTTTAAATTGGAAGTTTAAAATCGGTCATTTGAAAGAAAGAGTTTTAAGGACCTCATCGGAAGCTACTGGATCGTAGAGGTTCCACCATTCAAGCAAATCCTCCATCTTTCAGACAGCTCACCAGTTGATGTGTTTTGTTGAGGATGAATAATTGGTTTACTGGTAGCTGTGAATAATCCACTTTGGGGAAAGCTTTGACTTTGAAGGGTAGCACCTTTGCTTTTGCGGCCACCAATGTCGGCCCTGGTGCTTTATTTTTGCTCTTTTGATTTTGATTCTGCGCTTTCTTTTAAAGACTTTGGTCTTTGCGCTAATCCTTTCTTTTCTTTGCTGGATCACAGGGATTTGCCCCGCTTTATTTTCTTTTGAATTTGTGTTTCTTGAGAATCCTTTTTGAGAAGCTCAGTCCTTGGGAATGACTCAACTGGTAGGCTTACCTATCGATGGTGCATCTTTGCTTGAATCTTAAGGAAGTGTAGCCTCTATGATCCGTTGCTTCCGGTCTCTAGCTACAGGATCTCCATTTTAACCTCGATGTGAGGCGGTCCTTAAACTCGTTAGGAGTGGTGTATATGAAAACTTCTACTTTGGCTCAGAGGGGTTAGCAATGGTTGACGTTTCGTGTTTGGGATAGAGAAGACATGCTCGATCTCATTCCGGCTTAGAGCATCTTTTGTCAAAGGATTCGTTATTCGCCTGAATGCTCGTGTATGAATCCTCACAGTGTTTGCGCTCATCACTCTGGGTAAGTGTTTGGGAATAGGCTTGCCTTCTCAACTCTCGCTCAGAAACATTTTTATTATATGCAAATGAGCACACAAATGCTTACGAAATAAGCAGGTTTAGATACTCAAACCTCTGTAGTGCTCTTGTGCACTTCGAGGGGAAAGTGTTTGCACTTTCATGCCCCAGTCACGTTCTCTGAGATTAGAGTCAAACGGCTTCCACCCGACCACCCTCGCCGTTGCCCAGGAGTTTGTACCGTACTGTGTGGATGCCCATGTACCTACACAGTTGACAATGGACAAAGACGAAGTTAGCTCATGTACTTCGACTCTCGCTTGGGGAGTTAAAAATGAAGTAAAATTTTCGCTGGGGAGATGAGATGGATATGTCCGTCTCAATGATAGTTGAGGAATGCGACGTATGTAATCAACTCCAGCTTGAATGAAGGCAGGACTCCAGCTGGGGGAGTGGGGAAACGACTCCATCTGGGGAATCATGAGAAGCAGTGTAGATGATACTCCCTTTTGGTATGGTTATCCTTGGTGACGACAAAGGCAATTTCGAAGCTTTGGTTCGAAATTTTTCCACCCAACCGCCCGCGCCTTTGTCTGTAATGTAGGATGCTCGTGTACCTACATTAAGAAAAGGACAGACAACAAGTGAGCTCATGTAACTTGTTTTCTTTTAAAGTAGGAATGAAGTTTGTTCATGTAACTTCATTTATATGAAAAGTGAAGTAGAGTTTTGATACTTTCCTTTTTTATGTGTTCCGTCATTGCATCTTTGTCCGTAGAAATCAAAGAGTTGACGAAATAGTTACTCTTGTCTGACGTCCGTTGTATAAGGAAGCTCATGTACCTATCAAACAGATGGCGAGAAACAAGTGAGTTCATGCAACTTGTTTCTGTTAGAGTAAGAATGAAGTTTGATCGTGTAACTTCATTTGTAAGAAAGGTGAAGAAGAGTTCTGGTACTTCCCTTTTGTATGATTTCGTCATTGCGTCTTCGTCCGATGGAGTTGAAGGTTTGACAAAATTGCTACAAGACTTTGGCTTGAAGCTTTGCCGCGCTGTCACTCTCGCCTTTGCCATAGGAGTTTTGTACTATTCGTGTGAGGAGCTCTTGTACCTGCCCACGAGACAAAGGACGTAAGGTGACGAGAAACAAGTGAATTCATGCGACTTGTTCTTGTTAGAGTAAGAATGAAGTTTGCTCATGTAACTTCATTTTTAAGAAAGGTAAAGTAGAGTTTTGGTACTTCCCTTTTGTATAATTTCGTCATTGCGTCTTCGTCCGATGGAGTCGAAGGTTTGACGAAATTGCTACAAGATTTTGGCTTGAAGCTTTGCCGCCCTACCACCCTCGCCTTTGCCATAGGAGTTTTGTACCATTCGTGTGAGGAGTTCTTGTACCTGCCCACGAGACAAAGGACATAAACGAAATAAGCTCATGTAATCTCGCTTAGTCAGGTGAAGAGAGTGTTGATTGTGTAATTCTCCCTTTTCATGTGTCAGCGTCTTTGCTCTAATCGACTCCCTGGAGATATAGAGGAACTTTGCTGACGTATATTGCTTTGAAGTTTTGGCTTTGACACCGCTTATGTGTAATATCGTCGGAGAGCATCTGCGTTGATTGCTTGTGGCAGGTCTCCTCCGTCCATCTTTGTTAGGATGGTTGCTCCTCCTGAGAAGGCGTGCTTAACAACGAACGGCCCTTCGTAGTTTGGAGCGAATTTCCCTCGTGGATCCTTGACATTCGGTAGGATTCTCTTGAGGACAAGGTCGCCTGGTCTGTATCTGATTGGCTTGACCTTTTTGTTGAATGCTCGGGACATGCGCTGTTGGTAGCATTGCATGTGGTGAGCTGCGGCAAGTCGTTTCTCATCAATGAAGTCGAGGTGGACGAGCTGATGATTGGCCCTCTCTTCTTCTGTCATGTTGCTTTGGGATGATATCCTGAGAGTTGGCAATTTGACCTCTGCTGGAATGACCGCTTGAGCACCATAGACGAGCTCGAAGGGGGTTGCCCCAGTCGAAGTGCGTATCGTCGTTCTATAGGCGAGTAACGCGAAAGGGAGCTTCTCATGCCAATCGCGATAGGTGACTGCTGTTTTCTGAAGAATCTTCTTCATATTTTTGTTGGCAGCTTCGACGGCACCATTCATTTGCGGACGGTACGGTGAAGAATTGAGATGTTTGATCCGGAATTCCACGCAAAGGGATTCCATTAGTTTGCTGTTGAAGTTCGAACCATTGTCTGTGACCAATAGCTCTGGAACTCCATATCTGGCGATGATGTTCGCCCTCATGAAACGTACGACGTTGTTTGCTGTGACTTCTTTGAAGGATTGTGCTTCGATCCATTTGGTGAAGTAGTCGATTGCGACCAGCAAGAATCGGTGCCCGTTGGATGCTTTGGGATTAATGGGTCCGATTACGTCCATGCCCCACATTGAGAACGGCCATGGTTCAAATAGCGGGTAAAGTCTTGTTGGAGGCACGTGCACCTTGTCGCTATAAATCTGACACTTGTGACATGCTTTGACGTATTTGATGCAATCTGCTTCCATCGTGAGCCAATAATACCCTTGTCGCATTATCTTCTGGGCGAGAGCGTATCCGTTCATGTGTGGTCCGCAAACCCCTTCGTGGACTTCGACAATGAGGGCTTGAGCTTCTTGTTCCGTGACGCATCGCATGAGAGCCGTCGTGAAGGATTTCTTGTACAAGATATCACCATCTAGAAAATAACTTCTCGTTATCCTCCGGATGAACTTGCGTTCTTTCCCTGTGCTATTTTGGGGAAATCCTCCTGATTGTAAATAATTCTTGATGTCCGTGAACCACGGTAGAGAATCTTCTGGTTGACTTTGTTCAATGTGCATGCAGCTTGGATCGTCCGCAATGTTGATGCGAAGAGGCTCGATGTCCATTTCTCCAGTCAACGGAATCATCGACGCGAGCACTGCAAGAGCATCAGCAAATCGGTTATCAGTCCTTGGAAGATAGTTAAATTCAATATCAGTGAATTGTCGGATTAGTGTTTGTAGATAATCCTGATATGGAATGAGCTTTGGGTCTCGACTGCGCCATGTTTCGTTTGTTTGGGAGATGATGAGTGCCGAATCTCCATGAACGTCGAGGAGTTTAACCCGCATGTCGAGTGCGCGAAGTAGGTCGAGGATGCACGCTTCATACTCGGCTATGTTGTTCGTACAGGGAAAGGTGACCTTGGCGGCCGTTGGGTAGTGTTGTCCATCTGGGAAGATTACCACAGCTCCTATTCCCGATCCTGAGGAATTGACTGCACCGTCAAAGTACATCTTCCATCTTGGTTCTTGTTCCATGAGTAGGATGTTCTCGTCCGGCAGTCCGATTTCCAGAGATGAATTATCTGTTCCCGGATATTCGGCGATATGATCAGCGACCGTTCTCCCCTTCACTGACTTCGTGGAGTGGAATCGAATGTCAAACTCGGCAAGTTGTAATTGCCACTTAGAGACTCTTCCCATCACTGTTGGCTTGTCGAAGAGATATTTGAGTGGATCGTTCTCGGACACTAACAGGATCTCGTAGTGCAGAGTATACTGTCGGAGTCGGTGGAGGACCCAAATGAGTGCACAACATGTACGCTCGGAAGTGGTGTACCGAGACTCGCAGTCTGTGAACTTCTTGCTGAGGTAGTAGATTGCATGCTCCTTGGCGCCTGGTAACTGTTGGGCGAGCATGGCTCCGAATGATTCTTCTATGACTGTGAGGTAGAGTGTGAGAGGATGCCCCGGCTTTGGCGGGATGAGAACTGGTGGTTTTGTCAAATATGTCTTAATCTGTTCGAATGCGACTTTACAATCATCATCCCACTCGAACTTGACGTCTTTCCTCAGTTTCTTGAACAAGGGTTTGCACGTGTCGGCCAGGTTGGAAATGAACCTCCCGATGTAGTTAACGCGGCCCATGAAACCGCGGATCTCCTTGACTGACCTTGGGGCTGGGAGATCACGAATCGCTTCGATTTTATCGGGGGCAATCTCAATGCCTCTGTTGCTGACAACGAAACCAAGAAGTTTGCCTGAAGTCGCTCCAAATACGCATTTGGCGGGATTGAGGCGCAGCTTGTACTTGCGAAGCCGTTCAAATAGCTTTCGGAGAACGACTGTGTGGCTTTCATCTTCCTTGGACTTGGCGATCATGTCGTCGACGTCGACTTCAATTTCGCGATGCATCATGTCGTGAAAAAGGACGACCATAGCACGTTGGTAGGTTGCCCCGGCATTCTTGAGTCCGAAGGGCATGACCCGATAGCAAAACGTGCCCCAGGGTGTTGTGAATGTTGTCTTCTCTTTGTCTTCTTCGGCCAAGCGAATCTGGTTATAACCGGAGAATCCGTCCATGAAAGAGAATCTGTTGAATCCGGCGGTGTTGTCCACCAGTAGATCGATGTGCGGAAGTGGAAAGTCGTCCTTGGGACTTGCTTTGTTGAGGTCGCGATAGTCGACGCAGACTCGGACCTTCCCGTTCTTTTTGATGACCGGGACTATGTTGGCAACCCATTGCGGATAGGTAGCCACTTCGATAAAGTTGACTTTGAGCAGCTTATCCACTTCTTCCTTGATGGCAAGGGCTAGCTCGGGCTTATACCGGCGCTGCTTCTGCTTTATAGGATGAATTGACGGATCTGTAGGGATCTTGTGCTCCACAATGTCTAAATCTAATCCCGGCATGTCCGTGTATGACCAAGCAAAGACGTCAGAGAATTCCTTTAGCAGGTTGGCGATGTCTTCAGTTTCATCCTTTGACAAATCTGCGCCGATGAATAACTCCTTGGGATCATCTTGAGTTCCGATGTTAATTGAAATCGGCTTCTGCAGTGTGATGTCCTTCGGTTCTTCATGTCGTTGAAGACCTTGTTCCAAGCCATAGTATCCTTCCATGGACTTGGGATCATCCACTGCTTCTCCGTCTTGTTCTAGGGTGTTTCCGGGTATTCCCGAAGCGCCGTTCCTGAAAAGGAGAAGAAATTAAAGTAATGTATCCAAACGAAATATTCGGAATATCGTTTCATGCGACAATTCATAACAAGGCATGCGTGTTTGACCAAAAGAAAATTTTGTGGGATCAGGACTCAGCGGGTCCCTCGTCGTTTCCTCGGATTCGCCCTGATCATCAGCGGCCCGATCCCACAAATGCCCTAGGTATTGCCTAGGGGTCGCGTTACATATAGACAACCTTGCTAGTCCGCGACCAGAATGTAGCAAGGTGACCTATTCTAGACTCTATCTATCTAAGTGCAGAAAAGTAAAGATGGAAAGTTTCACCCGTCGAGAGGCATGTCTGGCTCGGCCGGGATCGACGCTTCCATCATACAGACTTCTTCCTCGGACTCTTGTGTCCTTGTCTTCTCGTCCTGTTTCCCCTCCACTTCTTCGCTCGTAGCAGGGGAATCTGCATGCCTGTTTGGAGGCGCTTCAACCCTTGGAGGCGTCCTAGGCGGGATCGGCACCCGTGGAGCTCGAAAAGGCGGTGCTCGGGCTTGCTGAACATACGCCGGTATTTGATCCCAGGGAATGGCGAAGTCATAAGGTATGAAACGAGCCCGTCTGCGAGGTCGACGCCTATGACCTTGCCCCAAATTCACTTGGATGATATTGACATGTTCAACGATCGTCCGCTCACCGTTGACCTCCTCGTCACTCTGGATCTTCACGTTCTCCAGTTTCTCCGATAGTATTTCACCCTCCATTGTCGCCGCAGATGAACGTACAAAACGGATGGCCGATTTGCTGCTAGTGTGATTGTTCTGTTTGCGCCGCATCTTGGCCGTGAATCCGAGTCCAGTAGTCCCTGCTGGAGCTGGAATAGTGATCGGATAAATCATTCCTTGTCCTCTGATTCCGAGTCCTTGGCCCGGTTGATAACCATGTCGGAGGAACTCCTTTGCAGCGCTGATGTTGCCCCATGTCATCAAGGGATCCGACCTATAGTCATGTCTGACCATATTCACCATTTCCAGTGTTTGAACTGTTGATGGTTCCTCAGTTGGCTCTTCAACGTACGGCATGTCGATTTCATGGCAAAGCTCCATTGAGTGTTCTCCTCTGACTGTGATGAGCTTGCCGTCTGAAGAAAATTTGACCATCTGGTGAAGCGTTGATGGAACTGCTCCAGCCTGATGAATCCAAGGGCGTCCCAGCAGCATGTTGAAGGACCCCGCAGTCTCGAGGACTTGGAACTGAGTGGAGAAAAGCGTCGGCCCAATTTTAACTTCCAGCGTGACTTCTCCATAAGCCTGACGTTTTGCGCCATCGAAAGCCCGAATAGTCAGACTAGACTGTGGGAGTTTCTCCATACTGATGCCGAGTTTTTGAGCTACAGCCAACGGAATGATGTTGACCCCAGATCCGCCATCGATGAGGACTTTGGAGATGGTGGTTTCGCGACATTGGAGTGTGATAAAGAGAGCATTGTTGTGATCCTGCCCCTGCTCCGGCAGATCATCTTCTGAGAAGTTAATTACATTGTTCGCCAGCATGCTACTCATGTACGCATCCAATGCGGCGACTTCAACCTGCTCTGGCACATGTACCTCGGCTAGAAACTTCTCTAACATCTCCCTGTGCTTGTCAGAGGAGTGGATGAGGTCGAACAAGGAAATCTGGGCTGGTTGTTTTCGGAGCTGCTCGACTATATCGTAGTCGCTTCCCTTTACCGTATAAATCACCTTGCGGATTTGCTCGTTTGAAGGCGCCTTGGGCTTTGAAGATTCGGCTGGGGATGAGGCTTCAGGAGCTGGCACCACTCTTCCGGAGCGGGTGATCAATTCTACTTCTGAGCTGAGAGACGTGCAGGTGGGTCCCATCACGACCGGAATCCTTGGCTCCGTCACAGGCGACGATTCAGTCTGACACGCTTCAGGTTGTGCACATCCCAACGAAACGTAGACGTACGGCGTCCTTGGCCGCCGAGGGGGAACCAATGTAAACCCATCAGGCATGACTGTGGGCTGAGCTTTCCTGTTAGGCTGGGGTCCTTGACCTCTTCCTCGACCTCGGCTGCGACCTCGGCCTCGACCACGACCGGCGTTTACGACGTTGACACTCCTTGGTTGTGCATAGTCGTATTCATACATGTTTACCTCTTCTTCCTGTTCGGCCAAAACGGAGAAGGAATTTGCCCCGATGTAATTTACATGTTCAGGAAGAGGATTGCTCTTAACATTTGGCGCGGCTGCTGGCGCCGAAAATGTGATAGCTCCTTCATCAAGCAGATTTTGAATTTTGAACTTCAAGGCAATACAATCCTTGGTGTCGTGCCCCATTGCTCCCGAATGATACTGACAAACCGCTTTGGGGTTGTATCCGAAAGATGAAGGGTTGGTGGCCTTGGCTTCCACGGGCTTGATAAAGCCCATATCTCTTAAGCGGACGAACATGACATCCAATGGATCTGGTGTTGGAGTCAAGTCCTCGAGCCTACGCCGGGGGCGCTCTGGTTGTGCAGGCCTTGGCTGCTGTTGTCCCACCATGTTGACCGGGGGTCTGAAACGAGTCGCTGTCGGGGCTGGAGGCCTGAGTGCGGCTGCTACATAAGTCCTTGGCGCGTACGAAGTTGGGGGTGGTGTTGCCCTCATCGACTGCCTGTTCTGCTCAGCAGTCGCAATCAGCTCCTTGGGCCTGGGCTTCATTGCCGGTTTGGCTGAAAGGGAAGGGATTAGCCCCTCTCGATTTACTCCGTCAAGCTTGTCAGCATTGATGACCACTTGAGCGAAGGTGGAGAATGTCTGCCCGATCATGTAGGGCATGTACTCGCGTGGGAGTAGTTGGAGGAATTCATCGATGAGCTCCCTCTCCGTGAGCACCTGTTTTATTTGAGACGCAATGTGCCTGAACCGGTACGCAAACTGCTTAACGTCCTTGGCGCGGTATCTCCTCAATTTCCGCAGATCCGAGATCGTAGGCGCCATCTCCACATTAAAGCTATAATAATTGAGGAAATCGAGGGCCAGGTCTTTGAACGTCGCGTATTGGCTAACATCCTTGGTGTAGTACCAATGCAATGCTGACTCTGCTAAGCTTTCTTGAAACATGGCGATACGGAATTTGTCGTCCGCCGGATACACAGCCATCTTGTGGCAGAAATGCTTCAAATGTAGTTCCGGGCAGCCATTCCCGCGGAACTTCTCGAACTCGGGCATTTTGAATTTTGGCGGGACTTGTATTTGAGGGATCTGGTAGTTGGCAGACTCCCAGTTGTGCGCCCGATACCCTTGGATAGCGTTTAGGCGCTCTTCCAGTTTCGCCATGCGGCGAGCCTCCTCCTGCTGCATTGAGGCAATCCTAGCCTCGAGCCTTGTCTCGAAGGCGCTAGCTTGTTGTTGTTCACCGAACAATTCATCGACAATTGCCGCATTGCGAGTTCGCGGGCTTGGTAAGGCAGGTTCCACATGCGGAACTGACGGGGTAGCAATTGGTGGAGGGATTCTGAAGGTAGGAGGTGTAGAGGTAGTCTGGTGATAGGGAGTTGGCCCAGGTATTGGTGTTTGGACATGGGGAGTTGGCCCGAATGTCATAGGAGGGTAGGGAGTTGGCCCTTGGAAGGTTGATGACTGTGGGTAGTATGGAGGGAAGTAAGGTGGAGGCATAGGAAGAGAAAGGGGGGGCTCACGCCTGTGTGGGTTATATAAGGATGCTACACTTGTGGAGGTAGCGGATCCGGGCATGACCGGGTTGTAGGAAGGTAAAGTGTTTGGTGGGTTATAAGAAGGCAAAGTGTTTGGAGAAGTGTTTAGGCTAGGATAGAATGGATACGGTGGTGTTTGAGGTCCTGGCATGACAGGAGGAAGGTGAGGGTTTTGGGAGGCGGCAGGAGCAGGTGCGGCTGCTAGCTGACGCTGGAGGAGTTCAGCCATCATCATCTTTAAGGAGGAGAGTTCGGTTGTGAGAGACTCCACCTTGTCTCCCAGTGAGGGGTCGCTGGCGCCTTGGGCTAGCGTGTTCGAGGCAGGATTGAAGGGAGCTGAAGTCAGTAGGGCTGCCGAGGGTTGCACTGTTGATGCTACTGACGCAGTCAATGGCGGGATGTACAATGGCGAGGTTCTCCCGTCGGAGGGTTGCCCGGCAGCAAGTATGGTCTGGGGCAGCGGCGGGAAGGCAGAGATCGGGAATGGCGAGGCAACCTCCATCGAAGCTGGGAACTCGATGGCGGCGGGCGGTGGGATGGCGACAGTAACTCCAGCAGCGGGGGCTGTTTCTTCTTCCGCTGCCGGGGACAAGATCATGGGAGTTGGCGGTGGTCCTGCTGAAGCTTCAGCCATCACCGCCCTGACTGTGCGGTATCTCGGGCGCTTTCGGTATGGAGCAATTGCTCAGTACCTTGATATAGAAAGGAAAATTCGATTACCATCAAGCAGTGATACTATGGATGCATGACATGTGGTGATGCATGAGATGTCTAATGTAGGGATTGGATTGTTGTCACTCGAATTTAACCCCGAAAGAAGGGAAGCGAATTAGATAGAAGGCAATAAGTTCGACATCGTCATAAAAAGGTAAATACAATCGACTGAAAAGAAAGATAGAATGGGCTCGCAGGCCCGATTGCAGCATGAAGGCATTGCCGATCAGGTGCGATCCCATAGAGCATGACGCTTCCTCCAGAAACGCTGGGACTAGGCTGCACGACCTTCCTCATCGGGCTCTGGTGGAAGCTCGCAGATTTCCTCCGTGAGATTCATCCACGTGCGGGAGATGTGCGCGATCACCCTCTGGAGTGCTGTCTTGACCACCTTGTCGTCGAGGCTGAGTGGTCGGAAGAGCTGCTGCGGGGGTGCCCTGGTCCTCGGAGCTAATCCTAGCTGGTGTCGAACCTGGAACGGCGCGTAGTAGGAGGTGCCTCCGAATCCCATGATCGGAATGATGTATCCGTCCGTCGAGGAGGTGATTGCATCATCCGTGTCGAAGCAGCGGGCTCTCTGGTAGAAATCGGCAGGCTCCAGAGACCGGAACAGAGCGTCCACTCCAACGAAAGAGCGTGCAGGCAGGCGGGCACGCTCCACGATGCGGGCGAGCAACCCTGGTGTGTGCTCCCTGGTGAAGGCTTCTCCCGTGATCCCGAGATGTGTGTAGAACCACACCTGCAGCAGGGCTGGGCAGAAGGTCATCCGGTGGTTGCGGACTCCTCGCTTTGCTTCACGCACGATGTTGGTGAGGCTGAAGTTGGTCTCTCCGATCAGGTTAGGCAGGAAAGGAGCGTCTTCAAGTATTGCCTTGGTGATGTAGACAGCTCGTCGGTTGATCGTCTTCTCGTTCTGTGGGTACAGGATCGTCCCGACGAAAAGGAGGATGAATGCTCGCGCTGATCCTTGGCCTTCTCCCATGCGCGGGTTGTATGGCACGAGCTGCAGATCGACGACGTCTTTGATGCTGAGATCCCCTTGGGAGTTGAAGAGCCCTGGTACACTTGCCGATGATATCTGAAGAAGCTTCGCTATGTACTCCTTCGGTTTGTCGATCCGAGGCAGGGGCAGTATCCCTGTGCGGTGAGGCATCTCGGCGAGGTTGATGTACTCCTCGTAGAGCGGTGCCAGCTTCAAGTCCCCAAAGCGGAAGACAAAGGAGTCTGGATCCCAGCGCGCCACCAGGTTCTGCAGGAGAGCCCAGTCCAACTCCAGACGCATGAGGTGGAAGAGCCCCTTGAGCTTGGACTGCACGAACTCGAGTTCGGATGGCCTCAGCAACGGCAGCCACTGGTGGAGATGATCGGCGTTAGGCATATTTTTCTGTCGCAGCGAGATGGGCTCCATGAGGCCTTCCTGCATAATAGGGTGTCATTCGAGGATGATAACATTCCAATCCCTAACCCTAGTATGGTATGATTCGACCCACGATTTATGTAATCATGTTCGAGTAAAAATGAAATGTATGATATTACAAGAATAATCGTGAATTGGAATGCATTCATACGATTATGAATGTGTATGGATGCATTAAAGCGGTAAAAGGAGTTAAGGAAGGGAGAAAAGGAATTTGGAAACCCCCCCTGTGACCAACCCAAACCGCTGCAAAATGAACAGATTTAGTGTCACAGTTTATTGCATACAAAACATACCTGCCCTGTCCCTGCACGAGTAACAGGCACTTAGTAACAGACAAATGCACGTGCGGCGTCTGGTACCTGTAGTGGGCAAGCAATTTCTAGACTCGGATGGAGGTTTCTAAGACCTCCCTCGGACTAAGGGAGGCGGGTCCCGGTCCATAGCCTACAAGCCGCAGGAAGCAGCGAGGCCGTGCCTTTCGGTGACCCCCTAAAGATCCTAATCCCGGGTATAGGGATTTACCTATATATGCCTAGGAAAGCGGATAAACGAACACAAACAGGAGATCAAACAAAGGGCATCGAGCCATTCAATTACATGCGCAAACAAGTAACTCCTCTCCGCATGTGGTAAAAAGGCTTTCGGTAAGAATCCACATGCGGAGGTCCCCAGTGGAGTCGCCATCCGGGATGTGCGCGCGCCCTTCCGGCCTAGCGGCGCGTGGCGGCGGTTCCGACTAGCCCGAGGATCCGGGCCCGCTCCCCCGAGGCCCAGTCCGGTCGGCGTTACGGCTCGAACGCCGGACGCTGCGGAAAGGGGCCCCGGGTTGGGCCTTCCCTTGATTCGCGAACGGGTCTGCGGGGCGTTTCGCCAACCGTCTCCAGTTCCCTGGAGGCGGCGAGCGAAAGGCTGCGTTAAGGCCTTGCTCGCGAATTTCGGGGAGGGCCCAAGGAGCGGCTCGAGTAGCCGTCACCTCACCCCAAATGGCTCCGAAAAAGGGGTAGTGGGGTTTGTTTTAGCTTTGGAAAACTGTTGTTCGGAGTCGCCACCGACTTAGTTAAAAAAAAAGTGATTTTAAGTCGGAAAAATCAGAGTATGGGTTCGGGGATTCCTATTTACTAACCTTAGTACTCTACCACATGCGAAAAGGGTGGCGATTTGTCCAAAAAAGTTACTTTTGATTGACGGGTATTGGACCCAATCCGGGAGTGGGCCGGACTCGTATCGACGTTTTAACGGGTGTTGGACCCGAATTTAGGTTTGTTTGATTAGAACAAGCATGCGACATTAATCCTAGAGCCTAAGCAATCACAATCAATTATTTAGATCAAAAGAGCGGGGAAGGGGCGGTGATTGCGGGCCTATGCACTTGGGCCCGCAATCCGTTACAATTGGGCTTAAAATAAAATTCGGGGAGGCCCGCACCTCCCCTTTGTACCTTGGTTTGAAGGTTGGGGCCGCTTTGTCTTCAAGCCCGCGGTTTTTTAGGCCGGGGTAGAACCGCGCGGTTTGATACACGCGCCTTCGAGTTTGTCTTCGAAATTTTGGAATTGATCCTTCGAAGTTGCACGCTCAGTGTACATGCAAAGAAAATATAAGTGTGGTTAGTATCGTCGAATTCGGACGAAATTCAATTAAATTAAGAAAGGTAAGGCTTGTCTTACCGTTTTGATCGGAGATATGCACTTGGTGTAAATCGTTGATGATATCCGAGAAATTTCGTCGTGTTTTTCATGCAAAACAAGGGAAGATGGATGTTAGCGATGCAAAAATCAAATATCAATTCACGAGGAAGATAATAAATCCAAACAATGTAAAGAGTAAGGTTTTAACAATTATAAAAAAAAGCAAGTCTAAAATAGGGGTTGATATGCTCGGATTGCAGTTGATAATAAATTCTAAATAAGATGAGTCGTAATCATCAAAAGAGGATAATTGTTTAAAAAAAAAATTTTTGAAACCAGTTAATTCGTCAAAATGCTAAACTAAAGTTTGCATATATTAAAATCAAGATTAAAAAAAGGGGTGAGTTTATTACCTTTTGGGGATCGTAATCCCACGACCCACAGCCAGAGAGAGGGAGAAGGATTTCCGTCCTGGGTGTTCGAACTCACTGCTCGGAGCTGTCGTCGATTAAAGGGGGAGACGTAATCCAGATAGCCGAGCCATTATTGAGGAGAAGACTCCCGAGAGCATCGTGGTCAACTCCGTTCAGATCGGCATAAGGATGGGTGGGTTTGAGGCGTCCGGAAGACCTAGATCCGCTGCTGGGAACTTCGGGAAAGATCCGAGTGAGGGTGCCGGGAAGACTCAGATCTGCTGGGTTTGGAAGAGAGCCGGCCACGTCGAGGAGCATCGAAACCGTCGTGGGTCGCCGGAGGGGAGACTTGCCGAGGGCAGGGCTGAGCTGGTTACACCGGAGAGAGCTTGACGAGGAGGAGATAGTTGCATCTTCGCGGCTCTCCGGGGCGACCGGAGGAAGGCCGGGGAGCTGGCGCGCCGCTGCGGGTACCGCGGACGTCTGGAGGAGGACCATCGGAGTTGGGGCGACCGGATCTGAGACTGTTTGAGGTGGGGACGCCGGGTTGTGACTCGGGGACGGTCGGACCTGAGCTCGAAGAGGAGAGAAACGACGGTAGCGGGCTGGCAAAGGCAGGGACGGTGGCAGCGTGGACTGATGAAGAAGGTTGCCGGGGCTGCCGCTGAGTTTGCTGCTTTGGATTCGCTGGGGAGTGCGGGGAGGAAGTGCTGATGTTTGGAGAAGGCATGGTCGTCAGGGAAACCGCGAGTATGAGGAGAACCGCTATGGGCTTCAGAACGCCCGGAGCAAGACTGAAAGGAACTGGGATGCTGTAGACTCCTGGACGCTTTTGTGGACTCCGGGGAAGAGATGGCCAGAACTGAGGCCGTGGGTTATCACCGCAGACTCTGGAGGCACCCGCCAAGGTAGACATAATCTGTTGTCGCCGGATCTCCGCTGGCCGTCAACTCCCAAGATGGCGCTCGTTGAAAACTCCAACGCCAGTTGAAGAAGAAGCTCCTTGTAGCTACCCCCCAGGAACTGTTGGCGCGGAGTTGGCAGGTTTTCGTTGTCCCTATCAGTTAGTCGTTTTCTCCTTTTGCTGTTCTAAAATCTGTACGAGTAGAAGAGAATGTTAGTAACAAAAGAAGTCCTCCGAGAAGCCGTGGGGCTTCAGGAGGTAAGACTCAAAGCTCCTTCGTTGTGCAGGGGGAGGCAGATGGAGATTGCTCCAGGAATGGCTCCTCACGAAGAGTATGGAACCATTTTTTTAACGACAGACAGTTGGGGCCGACAGAGTTGTCTATAGGAGGAGATTTGTCTCCGATTGTTGCTGAGGACGTCGCCGCGTCTGGGAAGCCAGCATCCTCGCTATGTCTGGGACGCCAGCATCCTCGCCGTGTCTGGGAAGCCAGTCTTCGCCGTCTGGAGGTATGTTGTGCTCTTCCCCCGTTTGGGTTGGCCACTAAGGAGTTCCTGTTGAGTTTGGTTGTTCTTACCTTGGCTGGCAAATGCAGGAAAGTTCTTGCAACGGATGTGGCTGGTCGCCCAAGGGAAGATGGAGGTTCCTGGTCGTTGAAAGACGCAAAGAGATGAGGGAGAGAGACGATGGCTGCGTCAATTCCCTCCACCCCTTCTGAAGGAAGAAAGAATTTTCCCCCCGGGAATTGGTAAGCGTTTTTTTTTACTGCTTGATTGCTCGCCCCCCTTGAGTTATGCTTCTTCTTCTTCTTTTATTCTCTTCCCTCCCCCTCCCAACCAGAAGTCTTCTGGTTTATCTCCTATCCTCATTGATTCTTCCCCCTCTCTCTCTGTTTCAGAACTTGGTTTCCATTCAGTTCCCTTCCGGTTCATCTCCGGTTGAAAGGACAAACCGTTAGGAGACAAGATCACCTCAGGACGTTGGCCAGGTGATCTTCCTGAGAGTGGAGGCTGAGGGTGCGTGGGAGGTGGCAACCTGCAATCGTGGACGCGTCAGAGCAGGATCCTGTCGGGGATTGCAGGTAAGTGATGATCCTCTTTCGATCTGGGCTGGGCCAGCTGGTTTTGTGTTTGGCTTATGGGCTGAGCTACCTTGGGCTGCCTTGTCATGGTTTGTGGTTTGGGTTTGCTTTGATTGGCCATTTGTTTTGGCCTTGTGTTATGGGGCTGAGCTTCCTTGGGCTTTGTGGGTTGTGTTTGAGGGTTGGTTTGGCAAATCATTGTAGGCTGTCTTGGGCTTGATTTGCTTTGGGTTGGTATTGGAGGGCTTGGGCTTGCCCAATCCTCTCCTTTTTGGTTTGTTTTTTGCTGGAATTTAATTTTCTTAGCTGAAAACCGGAAGGGACTGCTGTTGAGCAAGGGATGGTGGCCTGGTTAGCGCCAGAACCTGTTGCTGAAGTTGTTGGCGTTGCATGGACAGGTCGGAGAACACTGTTGGATATGAAGCGATGGGACATCCGACCAAGGTTGTTTGCTGGCGTTCAGATTCGAGTGGGAGCCATTGCAGTTACGACAGGTTAGTGTTGCTTCGGCTGGGCAGCGGACAGTCTCGAACCGTCATGTAGGGGTATCAATTGTGGCCGCTGCTTCCTTTGTTGATGTTGTTGCCACCGTTGAATATGTCATTGTCGCGTGTGTTGTTTGACTTGCTGTGGCTGTGGTTGCGGCAGTACCGTCTTTGGCCAGCTTTGATGAGATTTGTGCCTGTGTCTGAAGTTAGGCGGGTTGTCGCAGATGGGACATCAATGGCTGCTGAACCGTTTGATGAATTTGAGGCTGTATAATCTGAAAATCCTGATCTCCATGTGATTGCGTCTATGTGATTCGAGGCTTTGTTGGCTGTTAAGGCTGCCTCAACAGACCGCCATCATGTAGAGTATGAATCTCTGCCTCACTCTCAAACTCATTCATCTTCAGTTTATGGCTTCCAGGTTCTCCTCTGACCATGCCAATCTGCTTCTTTCAGTGTCCAAAGACACTTGGGGTTTGACGAGAGACAAGTGCTTAGGAGGAACTTGTCCTATCTCTAGGAGGCTTCCTATCTTCTTCATTCATTCGAAGTATCATTGCCACTGATTTTGCCGTCGTGAGGAACTCGGGCGTTCTTTTTCCTGCTGCGCATTTTAGGCGACAATAGCCGCAGCCGCGACATTGTAAAAGCAAACTGCTTTGAACCATCATGTTGGGGTGCCGACTGTGGCTGCAGCTTGTTGTTGCGAATGGGCTGTATGGTAGTTTGTTTTTTTCTTCTTCTTTTCTTTTCCTTCTTGGGAGGGCATGGCTCCTGGAAAAGATTGAACTGTCTGTACAAGGAGGGCGTGTATATAGATTGGGATACAATTGTTGCATTGGAGTCGTTGAACAAAGCAGCTTCATATCCTTTAAACTTAAGCACTCTTGAATCTGTATATAGGAAGGATGTTCATGCTAATTCGAGGCCTCTGTTATCGGTGCGTTCATTGAGGTTTAGACAGTTTGCGGCTCATTTGAGGTATTACAGTTTGCCCCTCCTTGGGAGGGAATCTGGTAAGATTTTCTCGCAAGGATAGTAGGAATACCTCAAATTATATTTCGAGAGCGTCTTTGGTCAACGCGCACCCTAAAAGCTTCTTCAAGAAAATCATTAGTCACAACGAAAACAAAAACAACTAAATGTACATGCACATTATGCGTCGTTTTGTTTTCTTTTTAAGATTATGTTTCCAAGCGAGAGCAGAGAAGGTTTGTTAATTCATCTCGTGTTTCACCCTCATTTCTGAAAGCCATTTCAGTTGGATTTCATGATTCCTTTGACATGGATGCTCATGTACCGGTTGAAGGAGACTTTACCCGGGTTATAATGTGGTTTTGGCGTAAGGCCTTTAAATTGGAAGTTTAAAATCGGTCATTTGAAAGAAAGAGTTTTAAGGACCTCATCGGAAGCTACTGGATCGTAGAGGTTCCACCATTCAAGCAAATCCTCCATCTTTCAGACAGCTCACCAGTTGATGTGTTTTGTTGAGGATGAATAATTGGTTTACTGGTAGCTGTGAATAATCCACTTTGGGGAAAGCTTTGACTTTGAAGGGTAGCACCTTTGCTTTTGCGGCCACCAATGTCGGCCCTGGTGCTTTATTTTTGCTCTTTTGATTTTGATTCTGCGCTTTCTTTTAAAGACTTTGGTCTTTGCGCTAATCCTTTCTTTTCTTTGCTGGATCACAGGGATTTGCCCCGCTTTATTTTCTTTTGAATTTGTGTTTCTTGAGAATCCTTTTTGAGAAGCTCAGTCCTTGGGAATGACTCAACTGGTAGGCTTACCTATCGATGGTGCATCTTTGCTTGAATCTTAAGGAAGTGTAGCCTCTATGATCCGTTGCTTCCGGTCTCTAGCTACAGGATCTCCATTTTAACCTCGATATGAGGCGGTCCTTAGACTTCTTAGGTGTAGTGTCTATGGAAACTCCAACTTTGGCTCGGAAGGGGCTAGCAATGGTTGATGTTTCGTGTTTGGGATAAAGAAGAAATGCTCGATCTCGTTCCGATTTAAAGCATCTTCTGTCAAAGGATTCGTTATCCGCCTAGATGCTTGTGTATGAATCCTCACAGTGTTTGCGCTCATCACTCTGGGTAAGTGTTTGGGAATAGGCTTGCCTTCTCAATTCTCGCTCAGAAACATTTTTATTAAAGATGATTTTGAATTATATGCAAATGAGCACACAAATGCTTATGAAATAAACAGGTTTAGATACTCAAACCTCTGTAGTGCTCTTGTGCACTTCGAGGGGAAAGTGTTTGCACTTTCATGCCCCAGTCACGTTCACTGAGATTAGAGTCAAACGGCTTCCACCCGACCACCCTCGCCGTTGCCCAGGAGTTTGTACCGTACTGTGTGGATGCCCATGTACCTACACAGTTGACAATGGACAAAGACGAAGTTAGCTCATGTACTTCGACTCTCGCTTGGGGAGTTAAAAATGAAGTAAAATTTTCGCTGGGGAGATGAGATGGATATGTCCGTCTCAATGATAGTTGAGGAATGCGACGTATGTAATCAACTCCAGCTTGAATGAAGGCAGGACTCCAGCTGGGGAAGTGGGGAAACGACTCCATCTGGGGAATCATGAGAAGCAGTGTAGATGATACTCCCTTTTGGTATGGTTATCCTTGGTGACGACAAAGGCAATTTCGAAGCTTTGGTTCGAAATTTTCCACCCAACCGCCCGCGCCTTTGTCTGTAATGTAGGATGCTCGTGTACCTACATTAAGAAAAGGACAGACAACAAGTGAGCTCATGTAACTTGTTTTCTTTTAAAGTAGGAATGAAGTTTGTTCATGTAACTTCATTTATATGAACGGTGAAGTAGAGTTTTGATACTTCCCTTTTCTATGTGTTTCGTCATTGCGTCTTTGTCCGGAGGAATCAAAGGGTTGACGAAATAGTTACTCTTGCTTGACATCTGCTGTGTAAGGAAGCTCATGTACCTATCAAACAGATAGCGAGAAACAAGTGAGTTCGTGCGACTTGTTTCTGTTAGAGTAAGAGTGAAGTTTGCTCGTGTAACTTCATGTATAAGAAAGGCGAAGTAGAGTGTTGGTACTTCCCTTTTGTTTGATTTCGTCATTGCGTCTTCGTCCGATGGAGTCGAAGGTTTGACGAAATTGCTACAAGACTTTGGCTTGAAGCTTTGCCGCCCTACCACCCTCGCCTTTGCCATAGGAGTTTTGTACCATTCGTGTGAGGAGCTCTTGTACCTGCCCACGAGACAAAGGACGTAAGGTGACGAGAAACAAGTGAACTCATGCGACTTGTTCTTGTTGAAGTTCGCTCATGTAACTTCATTTGTAAGAAAGGTGAAGTAGAGTTTTGGTACTTCCCTTTTGTATGATTTCGTCATTGCGTCTTCGTCCGATGGAGTCGAAGGTTTGACGAAATTGCTACAAGACTTTGGCTTGAAGCTTTGCCGCCCTACCACCCTCGCCTTTGCCATAGGAGTTTTGTACCATTCGTGTGAGGAGTTCTTGTACCTGCCCACGAGACAAAGGACGTAAACGAAATAAGCTCATGTAATCTCGCTTAGTCAGGTGAAGAGAGTGTTGATTGTGTAATTCTCCCTTTTCATGTGTCAGCGTCTTTGCTCTAATCGACTCCCTGGGGATATAGAGGAACTTTGCTGACGTATATTGCTTTGAAGTTTTGGCTTTGACACTGCTTATGTGTAATACCGTCGGAGAGCATCTGCGTTGATTGCTTGTGGCAGGTCTCCTCCGTCCATCTTTGTTAGGATGGTTGCTCCTCCTGAGAAGGCGTGCTTAACAACGAACGGCCCTTCGTAGTTTGGAGCGAATTTCCCTCGTGGATCCTTGACATTCGGTAGGATTCTCTTGAGGACAAGGTCGCCTGGTCTGTATCTGATTGGCTTGACCTTTTTGTTGAATGCTCGAGACATGCGCTGTTGGTAGCATTGCATGTGGTGAGCTGCGGCAAGTCGTTTCTCATCAATGAAGTCGAGGTGGATGAGCTGATGATTGGCCCTCTCTTCTTCTGTCATGTTGCTTTGGGATGATATCCTGAGAGTTGGCAATTTGACCTCTGCTGGAATGACCGCTTGAGCGCCATAGACGAGCTCGAAGGGGGTTGCCCCAGTCGAAGGGCGGATCGGCGTTCTATAGGCGAGTAACGCGAAAGGGAGCTTCTCATGCCAATCGCGATAGGTGACTGCTGTTTTCTGAAGAATCTTCTTCATATTTTTGTTGGCAGCTTCGACGGCACCATTCATTTGCGGACGGTACGGTGAAGAATTGAGATGTTTGATCCGGAATTCCACGCAAAGGGATTCCATTAGTTTGCTGTTGAAGTTCGAACCATTGTCTGTGACCAATAGCTCTGGAACTCCATATCTGGCGATGATGTTCGCCCTCATGAAACGTACGACGTTGTTTGCTGTGACTTCTTTGAAGGATTGTGCTTCGATCCATTTGGTGAAGTAGTCGATTGCGACCAGCAAGAATCGGTGCCCGTTGGATGCTTTGGGATTAATGGGTCCGATTACGTCCATGCCCCACATTGAGAACGGCCATGGTTCAAATAGCGGGTAAAGTCTTGTTGGAGGCACGTGCACCTTGTCGCTATAAATCTGACACTTGTGACATGCTTTGACGTATTTGATGCAATCTGCTTCCATCGTGAGCCAATAATACCCTTGTCGCATTATCTTCTGGGCGAGAGCGTATCCGTTCATGTGTGGTCCGCAAACCCCTTCGTGGACTTCGACAATGAGGGCTTGAGCTTCTTGTTCCGTGACGCATCGCATGAGAGCCGTCGTGAAGGATTTCTTGTACAAGATATCACCATCTAGAAAATAACTTCTCGTTATCCTCCGGATGAACTTGCGTTCTTTCCCTGTGCTATTTTGGGGAAATCCTCCTGATTGTAAATAATTCTTGATGTCCGTGAACCACGGTAGAGAATCTTCTGGTTGACTTTGTTCAATGTGCATGCAGCTTGGATCGTCCGCAATGTTGATGCGAAGAGGCTCGATGTCCATTTCTCCAGCCAACGGAATCATCGACGCGAGCACTGCAAGAGCATCAGCAAATCGGTTATCAGTCCTTGGAAGATAGTTAAATTCAATATCAGTGAATTGTCGGATTAGTGTTTGTAGATAATCCTGATATGGAATGAGCTTTGGGTCTCGAGTGCGCCATGCTCCGTTTGTCTGGGAGATGATGAGTGCCGAATCTCCATGAACGTCGAGGAGTTTAACCCGCATGTCGAGTGCGCGAAGTAGGCAGAGGATGCATGCTTCATACTCGGCGATGTTGTTTGTGCAGGGAAACGTGACTTTGGCTGCCGTTGGGTAATATTGTCCATCTGGGGAGATTACCACAGCCCCTATTCCCGATCCTGAGGAATTGACTGCACCATCAAAGTACATCTTCCATCTTGGTTCTTGTTCCATGAGTAGGATGTTCTCGTCCGGCAGTTCGATTTCCAGAGATGAATTATCTGTTCCTGGATATTCGGCGATATGATCAGCGATCGTTCTCCCCTTCACTGACTTCGTGGAGTGGAATCGAATGTCGAATTCGGCAAGTTGTAATTGCCACTTAGAGACTCTTCCCATCAATGTTGGCTTGTCGAAGAGATATTTGAGTGGATCATTCTCGGACACTAACAGGATCTCGTAGTGCAGAGTATACTGTCGGAGTCGGTGGAGGACCCAAATGAGTGCACAACATGTACGCTCGGAAGTGGTGTACCGAGACTCGCAGTCTGTGAACTTCTTGCTGAGGTAGTAGATTGCGTGTTCCTTGGCGCCTGGTAGTTGTTGGGCGAGCATGGCTCCGAATGATTCTTCTCTGACTGTGAGGTAGAGTGTGAGGGGATGCCCCGGCTTTGGCGGGATGAGAACTGGTGGTTCTATCAGATATGTCTTTATCTGTTCGAATGCGACTTTACAATCATCATCCCACTCGAACTTGACGTCTTTCCTCAGTTTCTTGAACAAGGGTTTGCACGTGTCGGCCAGGTTGGAAATGAACCGTCCGATGTAGTTAACGCGTCCCATGAAGCCGCGGATCTCTTTGACTGACCTTGGAGCTGGAAGATCACGAATCGCTTCGATTTTATCGGGGTCAATCTGAATGCCTCTGTTGCTGACAACGAAACCAAGAAGTTTGCCTGAAGTCGCTCCAAATACGCATTTGGCGGGATTGAGGCGCAGCTTGTACTTGCGAAGCCGTTCAAATAGCTTTCGGAGAACGACTGTGTGGCTTTCATCTTCCTTGGACTTGGCGATCATGTCGTCGACGTAGACTTCAATTTCGCGATGCATCATGTCGTGAAAAAGGACGACCATAGCACGTTGGTAGGTTGCCCCGGCATTCTTGAGCCCGAAGGGCATGACCCGATAGCAAAACGTGCCCCAGGGTGTTGTGAAGGTTGTCTTCTCTTTGTCTTCTTCGGCCATGCGAATCTGGTTATAACCGGAGAATCCGTCCATGAAAGAGAATCTGTTGAATCCGGCGGTGTTGTCCACCAGTAGATCGATGTGCGGAAGTGGAAAGTCATCCTTGGGACTTGCTTTGTTGAGGTCGTGATAGTCGACGCAGACTCGGACCTTCCCGTTCTTTTTGATGACCGGGACTATGTTGGCAACCCATTGCGGATAGGTAGCCACTTCGATAAAGTTGACTTTGAGCAGCTTATCCACTTCTTCCTTGATGGCAAGGGCTAGCTCGGGCTTATACCGGCGCTGCTTCTGCTTTATAGGATGAATTGACGGATCTGTAGGGATCTTGTGCTCCACAATGTCTAAATCTAATCCCGGCATGTCCGTGTATGACCAAGCAAAGACGTCAGAGAATTCCTTTAGCAGGTTGGCGATGTCTTCAGTTTCATCCTTTGACAAATCTGCGCCGATGAATAACTCCTTGGGATCATCTTGAGTTCCGATGTTAATTGAAATCGGCTTCTATAGTGTGATGTCCTTCGGTTCTTCATGTCGTTGAAGACCTTGTTCCAAGCCATAGTATCCTTCCATGGACTTGGGATCATCCACTGCTTCTCCGTCTTGTTCCAGGGTGTTTCCGGGTATTCCCGAAGCGCCGTTCCTGAAAAGGAGAAGAAATTAAAGTAATGTATCCAAACGAAATATTCAGAATATCGTTTCATGCGACAATTCATAACAAGGCATGCGTGTTGGACCAAAAGAAAATTTTGTGGGATCAGGACTCAGCGGGTCCCTCGTCGTTTCCTCGGATTCGCCCTGATCATCAGCGGCCCGATCCCACAAATGCCCTAGGTATTGCCTAGGGGTCGCGTTACATATAGACAACCTTGCTAGTCCGCGACCAGAATGTAGCAAGGTGACCTATTCTAGACTCTATCTATCTAAGTGCAGAAAAGTAAAGATGGAAAGTTTCACCCGTCGAGAGGCATGTCTGGCTCGGCCGGGATCGACGCTTCCATCATACAGACTTCTTCCTCGGACTCTTGTGTCCTTGTCTTCTCGTCCTGTTTCCCCTCCACTTCTTCGCTCGTAGCAGGGGAATCTGCATGCCTGTTTGGAGGCGCTTCAACCCTTGGAGGCGTCCTAGGCGGGATCGGCACCCGTGGAGCTCGAAAAGGCGGTGCTCGGGCTTGCTGAACATACGCCGGTATTTGATCCCAGGGAATGGCGAAGTCATAAGGTATGAAACGAGCCCGTCTGCGAGGTCGACGCCTATGACCTTGCCCCAAATTCACTTGGATGATATTGACATGTTCAACGATCGTCCGCTCACCGTTGACCTCCTCGTCACTCTGGATCTTCACGTTCTCCAGTTTCTCCGATAGTATTTCACCCTCCATTGTCGCCGCAGATGAACGTACAAAACGGATGGCCGATTTGCTGCTAGTGTGATTGTTCTGTTTGCGCCGCATCTTGGCCGTGAATCCGAGTCCAGTAGTCCCTGCTGGAGCTGGAATAGTGATCGGATAAATCATTCCTTGTCCTCTGATTCCGAGTCCTTGGCCCGGTTGATAACCATGTCGGAGGAACTCCTTTGCAGCGCTGATGTTGCCCCATGTCATCAAGGGATCCGACCTATAGTCATGTCTGACCATATTCACCATTTCCAGTGTTTGAACTGTTGATGGTTCCTCAGTTGGCTCTTCAACGTACGGCATGTCGATTTCATGGCAAAGCTCCATTGAGTGTTCTCCTCTGACTGTGATGAGCTTGCCGTCTGAAGAAAATTTGACCATCTGGTGAAGCGTTGATGGAACTGCTCCAGCCTGATGAATCCAATGGCGTCCCGGCAGCATGTTGAAGGACCCCGCAGTCTCGAGGACTTGGAACTGAGTGGAGAAAAGCGTCGGCCCAATTTTAACTTCCAGCGTGACTTCTCCATAAGCCTGACGTTTTGCGCCATCGAAAGCCCGAATAGTCAGACTAGACTGTGGGAGTTTCTCCATACTGATGCCGAGTTTTTGAGCTACAGCCAACGGAATGATGTTGACCCCAGATCCGCCATCGATGAGGACTTTGGAGATGGTGGTTTCGCGACATTGGAGTGTGATAAAGAGAGCATTGTTGTGATCCTGCCCCTGCTCCGGCAGATCATCTTCTGAGAAGTTAATTACATTGTTCGCCAGCATGCTACTCATGTACGCATCCAATGCGGCGACTTCAACCTGCTCTGGCACATGTACCTCGGCTAGAAACTTCTCTAACATCTCCCTGTGCTTGTCAGAGGAGTGGATGAGGTCGAACAAGGAAATCTGGGCTGGTTGTTTTCGGAGCTGCTCGACTATATCGTAGTCGCTTCCCTTTACCGTATAAATCACCTTGCGGATTTGCTCGTTTGAAGGCGCCTTGGGCTTTGAAGATTCGGCTGGGGATGAGGCTTCAGGAGCTGGCACCACTCTTCCGGAGCGGGTGATCAATTCTACTTCTGAGTTGAGAGACGTGCAGGTGGGTCCCATCACGACCGGAATCCTTGGTTCCGTTGCAGGCGATGACTCTGTCTGACACGCTTCAGGTTGTGCAGATCCCAACGAAACGTAGACGTACGGCGTCCTTGGCCGCCGAGGGGGAACCAATGTAAACCCATCAGGCATGACTGTGGGCTGAGCTTTCCTGTTAGGCTGGGGTCCTCGACCTCTTCCTCGACCTCGGCTGCGACCTCGGCCTCGACCACGACCGGCGTTTACGACGTTGACACTCCTTGGTTGTGCATAGTCGTATTCATACATGTTTACCTCTTCTTCCTGTTCGGCCAAAACGGAGAAGGAATTTGCCCCGATGTAATTTACATGTTCAGGAAGAGGATTGCTCTTAACATTTGGCGCGGCTGCTGGCGCCGAAAATGTGATAGCTCCTTCATCAAGCAGATTTTGAATTTTGAACTTCAAGGCAATACAATCCTTGGTGTCGTGCCCCATTGCTCCCGAATGATACTGACAAACCGCTTTGGGGTTGTATCCGAAAGATGAAGGGTTGGTGGCCTTGGCTTCCACGGGCTTGATAAAGCCCATATCTCTTAAGCGGACGAACATGACATCCAATGGATCTGGTGTTGGAGTCAAGTCCTCGAGCCTACGCCGGGGGCGCTCTGGTTGTGCAGGCCTTGGCTGCTGTTGTCCCACCATGTTGACCGGGGGTCTGAAACGAGTCGCTGTCGGGGCTGGAGGCCTGAGTGCGGCTGCTACATAAGTCCTTGGCGCGTACGAAGTTGGGGGTGGTGTTGCCCTCATCGACTGCCTGTTCTGCTCAGCAGTCGCAATCAGCTCCTTGGGCCTGGGCTTCATTGCCGGTTTGGCTGAAAGGGAAGGGATTAGCCCCTCTCGATTTACTCCGTCAAGCTTGTCAGCATTGATGACCACTTGAGCGAAGGTGGAGAATGTCTGCCCGATCATGTAGGGCATGTACTCGCGTGGGAGTAGTTGGAGGAATTCATCGATGAGCTCCCTCTCCGTGAGCACCGGTTTTATTTGAGACGCAATGTGCCTGAACCGGTACGCAAACTGCTTAACGTCCTCGGCGCGGTATCTCCTCAATTTCCGCAGATCCGAGATCGTGGGCGCCATCTCCACATTAAAGCTATAATAATTGAGGAAATCGAGGGCCAGGTCTTTGAACGTCGCGTATTGGCTAACATCCTTGGTGTAGTACCAATGCAATGCTGACTCTGCTAAGCTTTCTTGAAACATGGCGATACGGAATTTGTCGTCCGCCGGATACACAGCCATCTTGTGGCAGAAATGCTTCAAATGTAGTTCCGGGCAGCCATTCCCGCGGAACTTCTCGAACTCGGGCATTTTGAATTTTGGCGGGACTTGTATTTGAGGGATCTGGTAGTTGGCAGACTCCCAGTTGTGCGCCCGATACCCTTGGATAGCGTTTAGGCGCTCTTCCAGTTTCGCCATGCGGCGAGCCTCCTCCTGCTGCATTGAGGCAATCCTAGCCTCGAGCCTTGTCTCGAAGGCGCTAGCTTGTTGTTGTTCACCGAACAATTCATCGACAATTGCCGCATTGCGAGTTCGCGGGCTTGGTAAGGCAGGTTCCACATGCGGAACTGACGGGGTAGCAATTGGTGGAGGGATTCTGAAGGTAGGAGGTGTAGAGGTAGTCTGGTGATAGGGAGTTGGCCCAGGTATTGGTGTTTGGACATGGGGAGTTGGCCCGAATGTCATAGGAGGGTAGGGAGTTGGCCCTTGGAAGGTTGATGACTGTGGGTAGTATGGAGGTAAGTAAGGTTGAGGCATAGGAAGAGAAAGGGGGGGCTCACGCCTGTGTGGGTTATATAAGGATGCTACACTTGTGGAGGTAGCGGATCCGGGCATGACCGGGTTGTAGGAAGGTAAAGTGTTTGGTGGGTTATAAGAAGGCAAAGTGTTTGGAGAAGTGTTTAGGCTAGGATAGAATGGATACGGTGGTGTTTGAGGTCCTGGCATGACAGGAGGAAGGTGAGGGTTTTGGGAGGCGGCAGGAGCAGGTGCGGCTGCTAGCTGACGCTGGAGAAGTTCAGCCATCATCGTCTTTAAGGAGGAGAGTTCGGTTGTGAGAGACTCCACCTTGTCTCCTAGTGAGGGGTCGCTGGCGCCTTGGGCTAGCGTGTTCGAGGCAGGATTGAAGGGAGCTGAAGTCAGTAGGGGTGCCGAGGGTTGCACTGTCGATGCTACTGACGCAGTCAATGGCGGGATGTACAATGGCGATGTTCTCCCGTCGGAGGATTGCCCGGCCGCAAGTATGGTCTGGGGCAGCGGCGGGAAGGCAGAGATCGGGAATGGTGATGCAGACTCCATCGAAGCTGAGAATTCGATGGCGGTGGGCGGTGGGATGGCTACAGTAACTCCAGCAGCGGGGGCTGTTTCTTCTTCCGCTGCCGGGGACAAGATCATGGGAGTTGGCGGTGGTCCTGCTGAAGCTTCAGCCATCACCGCCCTGACTGTGCGATATCTCGGGCGCTTTCGGTATGGACCAATTGCTCAGTACCTTGATACATAAAGGAAAATTCGATTAGCATCAAGCAGTGATACTATGGATGCATGACATGTAGTGATGCATGAGATGTCTAATGTAGGGATTGGATTGTTGTCACTCGAATTTAACCCCGAAAGAAGGGAAACGAATTAGATAGAAGGCAATAAGTTCGACATCGTCATAAAAAGGTAAATACAATCGACTGAAAGGAAAGATAGAATGGGCTCGCAGGCCCGATTGCAGCATGAAGGCATCGCCGATCAGGTGCGATCCCATAGAGCATGACGCTTCCTCCAGAAGCGCTGGGACTGAGCTGTGCGATCCTCCTCATCGGACTCTGGTGGAAGCTCGCAGATTTCCTCCGTGAGATTCATCCACCTGCGGGAGATGTGCGCGATCACCCTCTGGAGTGCTGTCTTGACCACCTTGTCGTCGAGGCTGAGTGGTCGGAAGAGCTGCTGCGGGGGTGCCCTGGTCCTCGGAGCTAATCCTAGCTGGTGTCGAACCTGGAACGGCGCGTAGTAGGAGGTGCCTCCGAATCCCATGATCGGAATGAAGTATCCGTCCGTCGAGGAGGTGATTGCATCATCCGTGTCGAAGCAGCGGGCTCTCTGGTAGAAATCGGCAGGCTCCAGAGACCGAAACAGAGCGTCCACTCCAACGAAAGAGCGTGCAGGCAGGCGGGCACGCTCGACGATGCGGGCAAGTAACCCCGGTGTGTGCTCCCTCGTGAAGGCTTCTCCCGTGATCCCGAGATGGGTGTAGAACCACACCTGCAGCAGGGCTGGGCAGAAGGTCATCCGGTGGTTGCGGACTCCTCGCTTTGCTTCACGCACGATGTTGGTGAGGCTGAAGTTGGTCTCTTCGATCAGGTTGGGCAGGAAAGGAGCGTCTTCAAGTATTGCCTTGGTGATGTAGACAGCTCGTCGGTTGATCGTCTTCTCGTTCTGTGGGTACAGGATCGTCCCGACGAAAAGGAGGATGAATGCTCGTGCCGATCCTTGGCCTTCTCCCATGCGCGGGTTGTATGGCACGAGCTGTAAATCGACGACGTCTTTGATGCTGAGGTCCCCTTGGGAGTTGAAGAGCCCGGGTACACTTGCCGATGATATCTGAAGAAGCTTCGCTATGTACTCCTTCGGTTTGTCGATCCGAGGCAGGGGCAGTATCCCTGTGCGGTGAGGCATCTCGGCGAGGTTGATGTACTCCTCGTAGAGCGGTGCCAGCTTCAAGTCCCCAAAGCGGAAGACAAAGGAGTCTGGATCCCAGCGCGCCACCAGGTTCTGCAGGAGAGCCCAGTCCAACTCCAGACGCATGAGGTGGAAGAGCCCCTTGAGCTTGGACTGCACGAACTCGAGTTCGGATGGCCTCAGCAACGGCAGCCACTGGTGGAGATGATCGGCGTTAGGCATATTTTTCTGTCGCAGCGAGATGGGCTCCATGAGGCCTTCCTGCATAATAGGGTGTCATTCGAGGATGATAACATTCCAATCCCTAACCCTAGTATGGTATGATTCGACCCACGATTTATGTAATCATGTTCGAGTAAAAATGAAATGTATGATATTACAAGAATAATCGTGAATTGGAATGCATTCATACGATTATGAATGTGTATGGATGCATTAAAGCGGTAAAAGGAGTTAAGGAAGGGAGAAAAGGAATTTGGAAACCCCCCCTGTGACCAACCCAAACCGCTGCAAAATGAACAGATTTAGTATCACAGTTTATTGCATACAAAACATACCTGCCCTGTCCCTGCACGAGTAACAGACACTTAGTAACAGACAAATGCACGTGCGGCGTCTGGTACCTGTAGTGGGCAAGCAATTTCTAGACTCGGATGGAGGTTTCTAAGACCTCCCTCGGACTAAGGGAGGCGGGTCCCGGTCCATAGCCTACAAGCCGCAGGAAGCAGCGAGGCCGTGCCTTTCGGTGACCCCCTAAAGATCCTAATCCCGGGTATAGGGATTTACCTATATATGCCTAGGAAAGCGGATAAACGAACACAAACAGGAGATCAAACAAAGGGCATCGAGCCAATCAATTACATGCGCAAACAAGTAACTCCTCTCCGCATGTGGTAAAAAGGCTTTCGGTAGGAATCCACATGCGGAGGTCCCTAGTGGAGTCGCCATCTGGGATGTACGCACGCGCGCCCTTCCGGCCTAGCGGCGCGCGTCGGCGGTTCCGGCTAGCCCGAGGATCCGGGCCCGCTCCCCCGAGGCCCAGTCCGGTCGGCGTTACGGCTCGAACGCCGGACGCGGCGGAAAGGGGCCCCGGGTTAGGCCTTCCCTTGATTCGCGAACGGGTCTGCGGGGCGTTTCGCCAGCCGTCTCCAGTTCCCTGGAGGCGGCGAGCGAAAGGCGGCGTTAAGGCCTCGCTCGCGAATTTCGGGGAGGGCCCAAGGAGCGGCTCGAGTAGCCGTCACCTCACCCCAAATGGCTCCGAAAAAGAAGGGTAGTGGGGTTTAGTTTTACTTTGGAAAAACTTTTATTCGGAGTCGCCACCGACTTAGTTAAAAAAAAAGTGATTTTAAGTCGGAAAAATCAGAGTCTGGGTTCGGGGATTCCTATTTACTAACCTTAGTACTCTACCACATGCGAAAAGGGTGGCGATTTGTCCAAAAAAGTTACTTTTGATTGACGGGTATTGGACCCAATCCGGGAGTGGGCCGGACTCGTATCGACGTTTTAACGGGTGTTGGACCCGAATTTAGGTTTGTTTGATTAGAACAAGCATGCGACATTAATCCTAGAGCCTAAGCAATCACAATCAATTATTTAGATCAAAAGAGCGGGGAAGGGGCGGTGATTGCGGGCCTATGCACTTGGGCCCGCAATCCGTTACAATTGGGCTTAAAATAAAATTCGGGGAGGCCCGCACCTCCCCTTTGTACCTTGGTTTGAAGGTTGGGGCCGCTTTGTCTTCAAGCCCGCGGTTTTTTAGGCCGGGGTAGAACCGCGCGGTTTGATACACGCGCCTTCGAGTTTGTCTTCGAAATTTTGGAATTGATCCTTCGAAGTTGCACGCTCAGTGTACATGCAAAGAAAATATAAGTGTGGTTAGTATCGTCGAATTCGGACGAAATTCAATTAAATTAAGAAAGGTAAGGCTTGTCTTACCGTTTTGATCGGAGATATGCACTTGGTGTAAATCGTTGATGATATCCGAGAAATTTCGTCGTGTTTTTCATGCAAAACAAGGGAAGATGGATGTTAGCGATGCAAAAATCAAATATCAATTCACGAGAAAGATAATAAATCCAAACAACAATGTAAAGAGTAAAGTTTTAACAATTATAAAAAAGAACAAGTCTAAAATAGGGGTTGATATGCTCAGATTGCGTTCAATAATAAATTCTAAATAAGATGAGTCGTAATCATCAAAAGAGGATAATTGTTTAAAAAAATTTTTTTTGAAACCAGTTAATTCGTCAAAATGCTAAACTAAAGTTTGCATATATTAAAATCAAGATTAAAAAAAGGGGTGAGTTTATTACCTTTTGGGGATCGAAATCCCATGACCCACAGCCAGAGAGAGGGAGAGAGCCTTCCGTCCTGGGTGTTCGAACTCATCGCTCGGAGCTGTCGTCGATTAAAGGGGAGAGACGGAATCCAGGTAGCCGAGCCATTGCTGAGAAGAAGACTGCCGAGGGCGTCGTGGTCAACTCCGTCAAGATCGGCACAAGGGTGGGGTGGGTTTGAAGCGTCCGAAAGACCTAGATCCGCTGCTGAGAACTTCAGATCCGAGTGAGGGTGCCGGGAAGACTCAGATCTGCTGGGTTTGGAAGAGAGCCGGCCACGTCGAGGAGCACCGAAACCGTCGTGGGTCGCCGGAGGGGAGACTTGCCGAGGGCAGGGCTGAGCTGGTTACACCGGAGAGAGCTTGACGAGGAGGAGATAGTTGCATATTCGCGGCTCTCCGGGGCGACCGGAGGAAGGCCGGGGAGCTGGCGCGCCGCTGCGGGTACCGCGGACGTCTGGAGGAGGACCATCGGAGTTGGGGCGACCGGATCTGAGACTGTTTGAGGTGGGGACGCCGGGTTGTGACTCGGGGACGGTCGGACCTGAGCTCGAAGAGGAGAGAAACGACGGTAGCGGGCTGGCAAAGGCAGGGACGGTGGCAGCGTGGACTGATGAAGAAGGTTGCCGGGGCTGCCGCTGAGTTTGCTGCTTTGGATTCGCTGGGGAGTGCGGGGAGGAAGTGCAGATGTTTGGAGAAGGCATGGTCGTCAGGGAAACCGCGAGTATGAGGAGAACCGCTATGGGCTTCAGAACGCCCGGAGCAAGACTGAAAGGAACTGGGATGCTGTAGACTCCTGGACGCTTTTGTGGACTCCGGGGAAGAGATGGCCAGAACTGAGGCCGTGGGTTATCACCGCAGACTCTGGAGGCACCCGCCAAGGTAGACATAATCTGTTGTCGCCGGATCTCCGCTGGCCGTCAACTCCCAAGATGGCGCTCGTTGAAAACTCCAACGCCAGTTGAAGAAGAAGCTCCTTGTAGCTACCCCCCAGGAACTGTTGGCGCGGAGTTGGCAGGTTTTCGTTGTCCCTATCAGTTAGTCGTTTTCTCCTTTTGCTGTTCTAAAATCTGTACGAGTAGAAGAGAATGTTAGTAACAAAAGAAGTCCTCCGAGAAGCCGTGGGGCTTCAGGAGGTAAGACTCAAAGCTCCTTCGTTGTGCAGGGGGAGGCAGATGGAGATTGCTCCAGGAATGGCTCCTCACGAAGAGTATGGAACCATTTTTTTAACGACAGACAGTTGGGGCCGACAGAGTTGTCTATAGGAGGAGATTTGTCTCCGATTGTTGCTGAGGACGTCGCCGCGTCTGGGAAGCCAGCATCCTCGCTATGTCTGGGACGCCAGCATCCTCGCCGTGTCTGGGAAGCCAGTCTTCGCCGTCTGGAGGTATGTTGTGCTCCTCCCCCGTTTGGGTTGGCCACTAAGGAGTTCTTGTTGAGTTTGGTTGTTCTTACCTTGGCTGGCAGATGCAGGAAAGTTCTTGCAACGGATGTGGCTGGTCGCCCAAGGGAAGATGGAGGTTCCTGGTCGTTGAAAGACGCAAAGAGATGAGGGAGAGAGACGATGGCTGCGTCAATTCCCTCCACCCCTTCTGAAGGAAGAAAGAATTTTCCCCCCGGGAATTGGTAAGCGTTTTTTTTTACTGCTTGATTGCTCCCCCCCCCCCTTGAGTTATGCTTCTTCTTCTTCTTTTATTCTCTTCCCTCCCCCTCCCAACCAGAAGTCTTCTGGTTTATCTCCTATCCTCATTGATTCTTCCCCCTCTCTCTCTGTTTCAGAACTTGGTTTCCATTCAGTTCCCTTCCGGTTCGTCTCCGGTTGAAAGGACAAACCGTTAGGAGACAAGATCACCTCAGGACGTTGGCCAGGTGATCTTCCTGAGAGTGGAGGCTGAGGGTGCGTGGGAGGTGGCAACCTGCAATCGTGGACGCGTCAGAGCAGGATCCTGTCGGGGATTGCAGGTAAGTGATGATCCTCTTTCGATCTGGGCTGGGCCAGCTGGTTTTGTGTTTGGCTTATGGGCTGAGCTACCTTGGGCTGCCTTGTCATGGTTTGTGGTTTGGGTTTTCTTTGATTGGCCATTTGTTTTGGCCTTGTGTTATGGGGCTGAGCTTCCTTGGGCTTTGTGGGTTGTGTTTGAGGGTTGGTTTGGCAAATCATTGTAGGCTGTCTTGGGCTTGATTTGCTTTGGGTTGGTATTGGAGGGCTTGGGCTTGCCCAGTCCTCTCCTTTGTGGTTTGTTTTTTGCTGGGATTTAATTGTCTTAGCTGAAAACCGGAAGGGACTGCTGTTGAGCAAGGGATGGTGGCCTGGTTAGCGCCAGAACCTGTTGCTGAAGTTGTTGGCGTTGCATGGACAGGTCGGAGAACACTGTTGGATATGAAGCGATGGGACATCCGACCAAGGTTGTTTGCTGGCGTTCAGATTCGAGTGGGAGCCATTGCAGTTACGACAGGTTAGTGTTGCTTCGGCTGGGCAGCGGACAGTCTCGAACCGTCATGTAGGGGTATCAATTGTGGCCGCTGCTTCCTTTGTTGATGTTGTTGCCACCGTTGAATATGTCATTGTCGCGTGTGTTGTTTGACTTGCTGTGGCTGTGGTTGCGGCAGTACCGTCTTTGGCCAGCTTTGATGAGATTTGTGCCTGTGTCTGAAGTTAGGCGGGTTGTCGCAGATGGGACATCAATGGCTGCTGAACCGTTTGATGAATTTGAGGCTGTATGATCTGAAAATCCTGATCTCCATGTGATTGCGTCTATGTGATTCGAGGCTTTGTTGGCTGTTAAGGCTGCCTCAACAGACCGCCATCATGTAGAGTATGAATCTCTGCCTCACTCTCAAACTCATTCATCTTCAGTTTATGGCTTCCAGGTTCTCCTCTGACCATGCCAATCTGCTTCTTTCAGTGTCCAAAGACACTTGGGGTTTGACGAGAGACAAGTGCTTAGGAGGAACTTGTCCTATCTCTAGGAGGCTTCCTATCTTCTTCATTCATTCGAAGTATCATTGCCACTGATTTTGCCGTCGTGAGGAACTCGGGCGTTCTTTTTCCTGCTGCGCATTTTAGGCGACAATAGCCGCAGCCGCGACATTGTAAAAGCAAACTGCTTTGAACCATCATGTTGGGGTGCCGACTGTGGCTGCAGCTTGTTGTTGCGAATGGGCTGTATGGTAGTTTGTTTTTTTCTTCTTCTTTTCTTTTCCTTCTTGGGAGGGCATGGCTCCTGGAAAAGATTGAACTGTCTGTACAAGGAGGGCGTGTATATAGATTGGGATACAATTGTTGCATTGGAGTCGTTGAACAAAGCAGCTTCATATCCTTTAAACTTAAGCACTCTTGAATCCGTATATAGGAAGGATGTTCATGCTAATTCGAGGCCTCTGTTATCGGTGCGTTCGTTGAGGTTTAGACAGTTTGCGGCTCATTTGAGGTATTACAATGATCTCCCAGTGATCTGGGCCTTGGATTCCATGCACGTCTTCCACTTGCTATAATTTTGGTTATTTAATTTTTTTCAGCATGCCGACAGTGTTGAATTCCGCCACACCGATCTCAACTTCTGGAAGCGTAGCCTGATCCCCGACCTATGTTCGACGCAATCCCGAATTTCGGCTTTCTCGACAGAACTTCGACGGTATTTCAGCCGAACCTCCGGTGTACTTCTGCAGAGCGTTCACTGGACTTCGGCAGAACCTCCGCTGAACTTTTGCAGAACCTCCGCGAGACTTCGGCAGAACCTCCGCTGGACTTCGGCAGAACATCCGCTAGACTTTGGCGCCTCGACCCCCGACAACTCGACTCTGATACAAAATGTTGAACCCACAACCTTCGGACTCTTGGCTTAAGTTAGTTGCCAAAGCTTTGACTAACTCTACCCTCCCCAAACTTAAAAGGAAAGACAAAGAAGAATATGAGAAGATGAGGAGAACTAGAGTACTTCTCTAACATATATCTCTTACTGCTACTTGAAGATTTTTTGGTACAAAATGGGAGGTACCCACCCCTATTTTAGGAACTCCATGAATTTTGTGATACAAAATGCACAACAAGGATAAAAATATTTAGCGGAAATATTTAAATATTTAGAAGAACCTAGATTTTTCTAAGAAAATATCTAAGGCTAAGAAAAATCTAGAAGGTGTTGATATTCTAATAACATACTTGTCCTTTTTTCACCCGAAGTCATTGATTGTTGTTATGTTAGCAATTCTAGCATTTAATCCAGGCAACGGAAAAGGAAACTGAGAGCTTAATGGAAGAGAGGAAGTAACTCCGCCCACAATGTCTTCTGTTAATGGCAGGATGAATCATCCTAGTATTAATTAGTATCAAACTTTTAAGTCAAGCTCTTTGGTCTCAAGTAAGGAAAAAGAGGAGGTGGTGGTGGTGATGGAGGATCTAAAGCTGATCGAGAGAACCATCCTGTTCTCGAGGGCTAACACCCAACCGCGTCAGATGTTCCTGTCCAACATCGACCTCAGCCTCCTGGGCCACCACGAGCACATCTGCTTCTTCCATCCCCCGCCTAGCGGGTTGGACTTTCCTGAGAGTCCGTGAGATCCTGCTTGACTCCTCGGAGACCCTACTTGTCCCTTGACTTCTTGGCCGGTCAATCGGTGCCATCCTCAGTTGATGTCGGCCACCTCGAGATCGACTGTGATGGGTCGGGGATCGTGGTGGTCGTGGCCCGGACTGACTGCCATTTGAGCGAGCTCGGCGAGCTTTATGACCTCAAGCCCGAGTTCAAGCGGCTCACGGCATTCTTGTACGATGAGGGGAAGATCTTAAGGATCTCAAGGACCTTCCTCTCCTGCATTTCCAGGTAATGCAAACGTGTTAAATTCACCGAAATAGATTCAAAATGCCGATTTCCCATTTGTACTTAAGATTTTCGCTCCTTTGTTGCGACAAATGGTTACCTACAGTTTTTCTTTGTGCCTGCAGCCCATGGTCCTACCACAATGACGGATCTTGGCCAACACTGCTGCGGCAAGCGAACTTGCCTTCCCCAGTGCAACAGGTCCCTTTTCAACTAAAGCATGAATTCATTCTATTACTGCTTGTAAAGATGTCTGACAATGCAACCTGGGAGCTGATGTAGATGTTTCAGCTTTGTCCAAGTGTGCAACAGAGGATGTCTGTGTTGAGGTACAGGTAGATGGTCTCCATTATCCGTTGGTGTCTACTCATACACAGTTTCGAAGGCTTTTCATAAAGTATGGTTTGATTCGCTCACTACAATACTAGAAAAGTAAGATTATCAAAGCTGTGTTTGGAAAGGAATGAAATGGAAGGGGAAATGCTCTCGAAGTGCTGCAAAGTCTCAGATACTCATGAACTGAAGCAACTGCAGTTGCCGTGCCTCGATCCTAATGTCCCCTTGTTTTGGACATCCAGATGACATCTATTGAGATATCCATTTCAACTTCAAAGTTCTTCTCGAAAAGCAAGTATTCAAAACATGAAAAGAAATTCAAGATCCTATGAGAACGAATTCGAGACAAGTTCTTCAAATGGAATGGATTCAGCAACAACCAACAACACTCGAGTCGAGGACGAAGGCCGAAATTTTCCCAATAATCCAATTAAAGCAGCTGAGAACCGATTCAATAATATCAGAAAGAGTACAAAGTACCTGCTATTGATAAATGAGAGCGTATGAGTAAAGATCTTTCCTACTATAATAGGAGGAACCTATTAAGTAATACTTAGTTAGGTTGGCAGCATATAGGAAATGAGTAAAGAAAAGAGTATCAAAGCATTGAAAAGGTAACAAAATTGCGTACGAAAGTCTCCTTCATAGTACAAAGAAGTGTGTTAAGGGTATGTTCTGGCAGGTCAACGCCAGTTGGATCCAGGTTGTTATCAATTAACCCAAAAAAAGTCAATTAATCAAATTAAAATTTAAATAAAATAATGAAAATGAAACTAATTAAATAAGGGAAGGTCAAAGGGACCTCCTCGAATTTCTAAGTCAAACTTTAGCTGGTCTTGAGCTCAAGTGTATATATTCTAAGTTGGCATCCTTCCTCCTACTTTGATCTAAATACTTGATTGTAGTTGATTATGTGAATTAAAGTGTTGATTAAAACAAACATGAGTTCAATCCCAAAATTTGAATCGAATCCAATACCCGTAAATAAGTTATATGAATCCAGTATGATCCTCGGATCGAGTCCAACCTTCGTAATCATGACATGTTTTGGAGAAAAAACTATCGTATGTGAATGTGAAAAACGAGTAGATAGAAATGTCAAGCAATTTTTTTCGATTCAAATAGTCCTTTATAAAATATAAACAGGTGGCAACTCCATAATAGACTATCTAGGCAACATAAAAAAATATTTTCTAAGGAGGCATCATGGATCGGTCGCAAGCCGCTCCCCATCGTCCCAAACGTTGCTAGATGGGCCATGCACCTTTGTCGCCTTTGACTACTGTATGGGGAGCCGGGATGGTCGAGCGAGGGCTCAAGCATGCCTGATTAAGAATCGATTGAATGATCCATCCGGTCTCCTTCGTAATTCCTAGTCGCTCGAGTCCTGGCGTCGACCAAATGATGCATTGGAAGAGCGGACCTCGAATCCTCACGTCGTCTAAACTACACGTTATGCAAGGAACCGATGGCACGCTTACAATGTCCATGATTTATATTAGATTAGAAGGTACGAATACTGGAAACACTAAAACTTGTGTCCCGGTTCCGGAAGATCAATGGATGTTAAGGTTTAAAATATATGCTAAACTCGTTTAGTTTTAATTTTCATATCATTGTTGCTGAGAGCAATTTCCTTATTAAGCAAACTGGATATCCCTAATGGGGCCATATATTAGGAATCTCTAAACTCAGATACATTATTTAACTATTTAAAAAAATCGGAAATCACAATAAAAGCTACCATCCATATCCTTGAATTCGTAAATGTAATACTCCCATTCGTAATATTCTTGAAATTTTCATGCAATATGTTCGGCTATTGTTGTAATACTACTCGTACTGCATGCAGCCATGCATGAAGTTGGAAAGAGCAACGTATCATGTGATTATATCATCATCAGACCAGTAATAGGTATGGTATGAATATTTCATGTTTCACACTATTCGCGACTCCTCCCGTAGAGTCGGCTCGACAGCCGTGGACACACGAGAGCCTCCAACGGAGTCGCCTTTGGAAAGTGAACCCCAAGTCCTTCTTTCATATCCACTTCATCCGTGCTTCCTATGTGGAACCCCTGCAGAAGCCTTCCCAGTGTCAGGTGGCCCACCTGGCGTGCTAGGAGGGCTCCGGGGCACGACCACCTGCCTGAACCAAAGGGAATGTACTCATGGCACTGCCCTGTAGTGTCCGTGTTGGTGATTGGATCAAGTCTGATACGAAAATCTTAGGAAATATCTTAGGTAGTATCTTAGGAAATATTTTAAAGATTTTATAGGAGATATAGTATCTCTTATTTAAGATTTTTTTGAGATTTTATTTGATTTCTTTAGACTATTTGTACCCCTATAAATAGGGCTTGTCCTCATATGTAACATTTTACTTTAGAGTTTGTTCAATAAAGTTAGAGAGAGTTTCGGTCATTGAAGTGGTTTGGTTCCTACACCAGGAACACCTACAATTGGTATCAGAGCGTTTGTGATCTTTCGGGAGCTGTGGAAGTCTTGTGAAGAATTTGAGATTTTTGCTTTTCATCCAAAAGAAGGAGATGGAGGCAAGTGCAAGCACTTTCTCTTCTACGATGCCACCTATGTTTGATGGGGAGAACTATCAAGCTTGGGCGGTGAAGATGAACGCTTTCATAGAGGGCAGCGATTTGTGGGAAGCAGTGGAAGATGACTGCACCGTGAATGCACTCCCCGACAACCCTACTATCAACCAGATTCGGTATCACAAGGAAATAGTCACGAAGAAGGCAATGGCGAAGTCATGTCTCTATGCTGCAGTGTCGCCTACAATATTCATGAGGATCATGAAGTTCCAGACTGCGAAGGACATTTGAAATTTCTTGAAGGAGGAGTATGAAGGTGACGAGAAGATAATGGGCATGATGGTTTTGAATTTGATGAAAGAATTTGAGAGGCAACAGATGAAGGAGGATGAAGCTATGAAGGATTTCTCTAACAGATTGATAAATCTGGCCGACAGAATGAGAGTTCTAGGTACAGATATGAAGGATGAGAGAATTGTGCAGAAGGCTTTGGTATCGGTGCCAGAACTTTTTGAAACTACGATTGCTTCATTGGAGAATACGAGAGATCTATCGGACATAAAGCTGGCGGAGTTGTTGAGTGCGTTGCAGGCTCAGGAACAGAGAAGGCTGATGAGACGGGAAGTTAAAGTTCCTACTGAGGGAGCCTTACCAGCAAGGTCGAAGACAACATATTCTGGAAAAAGGGAAGAAGCCGTGGAGCCAGTAGAAGGGGACTACAGAAGGTTCAAGCAAAAGTAGAGGTTCTGGTGAACAGAGGCGTCCTGCTGCTGATCAGAACAAGAAACTAGATCCGTGCAAACACTATGGAGGCAGAAGTCACCCACATTACAAGTTTTGTAAGAGGCCAGACGTGAAGTGTAATAATTGTCAGAAGTTAGGGCATATTGCAAGATTTTGCCCGGAAAAAGATTCTCAGCAAAGTGCTACAGAAGCTGCTGCGAATCATGAGGTAGAATTGATGTTTACAGCATCCTGTTCTGCTATAGGATTGACTCGTAGAAGCTGGCTGGTGAATAGCGGATGTACCCACCACATGACATATGATAAAAAGTCATTTGCAAGTCTAGATCGAAGCTTCTGTGCTTGAGTAAGGATCGGGAATGGTGATTACATTGACGTTGAAGGGAAAGGAGATGTCGTCATTGATGGTCCAGAAGGTGCAAGGCTAATCGGTGATGTTTTGTATGTACCTAAGATTGACCAGAACTTGTTGAGTGTATGTCAACCTGTGCAAAAGGGGTACAAGGTGATGTTTGAAGACGGGTTCTGTATGATAGCAGATTCGTCTGGAAAGGAGATACTTAAGATTCGAATGAAGGAAAAGTGTTTCTCTTTTGATCCTGCGTCACAGAGTCAAAAAGCTTTAGTGGCTCAGATTGATGAAGCAGAACTTTGGCACAAAAGGCTGAGACATTTCCACAGCAAGGGCAAAGAGTTTTTGCTGAAGAATGAGATGGCAGTTGAACTTTCAGTTCTACAACAGAAGGATACATCTAACTACAAAACGTGTGTGCTGGGAAAGCAGACGAGGCTTCCTTTCAAAAGTACGGACTAGAGAGCTAGTAAAAAGCTACAGCTTATACACACAGATGTTTGTGGACCGATGTCGGAGGCTTCCATAAATGGAAGCAGGTATTTCATCATTTTTATTGATAACTTCTCCAGAATGTGTTGGATATAGCATGAAATCGAAGGCTTATAAAGTTTATCAGCCGCAGAGTGAGAAGATAATTGTGAGAAGAGATGTCAAGTTCTTTGAAGAGGAGAGGTGGATCTGGTCGGACAGAGAATCAGACTCTGAGCATACTTGGCATGTGTCACATAAGCCTATTTTGGAGGAACAAAACGTTGAGGAGCAACTCAGTTCTGAACAACAGATTGATGATCCACCTGAGAGGTTCGAGATCATTGACTGAAATCTATGAAAGATGCAATGTCGCAGTATTAGAACCTGCTGGATTTGCAGGTGGCTAGTTGCAATGCAGGAGGAGCTAGCTATGATTGAGAAGAATCAGACATGGGAGCTTGTGGATAGACCAATCGGTCGAAAGGTTATAGGAGTTAAGTGGGTCTACAGAACGAAGCTTAACCCAGATGGTTCCGTGAACAAGCATAAAGCTAGGCTTGTTGTGAAGGGCTACTCTCAAGTATGGGGGGTAGATTATTCAGAAACCTTTGCTCCTGTGGCAAAACTTGACACAATCAGGTTGATATTTGCAATTGCTACAGAAAAGGAATGGAAGATATTCCAACTTGATGTTAAATCCGTATTTCTTAATGGGATTCTGCAGGAGGAGATTTATGTAGAGCAACCAGAAGGTTTCTGGGTTGCAGAACCTGAACAGAAGGTGTATAGGTTGAAGAAGGCTCCGTATGGGTTAAAGCAAGCTCCAAGTGCTTGGTACAGTAAGCTTGATGATTATTTGGTTGAGTTAGGCTTTGAAAGAAGCCGCAATGAGCACACTCTGTATGTCAAGAAGGTTGATATGAGTGTGATTATTATTTCCTTATACGTGGATGATCTTCTGGTTACTAGAAATGATCAGAAACTCATACAGAAGCTAAAACAGAATCTGATGCGGATGTTTGAAATGACAGACTTGGGAGAGATGTCATTCTTCCTTGGCATGGAGGTGAATCAAAGTCCAGGTGAGATCTTCCTGTGTCAAAAGAAGTATGTTGGAGAAATTTTGAAAAGATTTCGCATGGAGGAGTGCAAAAGTGTAACAACTCCCATGAATCAGAAGGAGAAACTGAGCAGAAACGATGGCTCTACTCCTGCAGACAATGCATTCTACAGAAGCTTAATTGGTTGCCTAATGTACTTGACAGCAACTCGACCAGATATTTTGTTTTCTGTAAGTGTGCTTTCAAGATTTCTACATGTGCGAAAAGGGTGCTCAGGTATCTCAAAGGGGAGAGTTCTCATGGTGTGAAGTACAGGAGGTGTCAGAAATTTGAGCTTTATGGATTTTTTGATAGTGATTGGGCTGGTTCTGTAGATGACATGAAGAGTACTTCTAGGTATTATTTCTCCTTGGGATCAGCTTGTTTGTCATGGTGCTCAAAGAAACAAGAAATTGTAGCTCAATCGACTGCAGAAGCTGAGTTTGTTGCAGCAACATGTGCTGTAAATCAAGCTATTTGGTTGAGGAAGCTTCTGGATGATATGGGTTACAGAATGGAGAAGGAGACGAAAGTCTCTGTTGATAACCAAGCTGCACTGGCGATTTCAAAAAATCCAGTTTTCCATGGTAAAACAAAACACTTTAATGTTAAGTATTATTATCTTAGAGAAGTGCAGCAAATGGGAGAAGTAGAGCTGATTTACTGTTCTACAGAAGATCAGCTAGCCGATATTTTCACCAAGTCATTTCACCAGAGCAGATTTGAGTGGCTTCGACAAAAAATTGGCGTGTCTATCAGCTCTTGATCCAAGGAGAAGTTTGTTGGTGATTGGATCAAGCCTGATAAGAAAATCTTAGGAAATATCTTAGAAAGTATCTTAGGAAATATTTTAATATGAGAAAGATTTTATAGGAGATATAATATCTCTTATTTAAGATTTTGTTGAGATTTTATTTGATTTGCTTAGATTATTTTTGGAGCTATAAATAGGGCTTGTCCCCATATATAACAATTCACTTTAGAGTTTGTTCAATAAAGTTAGAGAGAGTTTCGGGAACTCCTACAGTCCGTTTCAGAATGGGTTGTCATGAACCTCTCCGGCTTGAAAGCTTCAGGGTCCGACCAAATGTTGGGGTCCCTGTGCAGCTTCCACAAGTTGACGAATACCGGGGTGCCCTTCTGGATTAGATAAACATTCACGACACAGTCTTCCATTGCTTCATGTGGCACCGCTAGGGGAGCTGCACAGAGATAATTGAAATGCGAGAGATTAGAAATCATTCCGGAATGACTCAATCATGGATTACATGAAGTCCCCAACTCGACAAAGTCAACATGATGCGCTCTCGCCTGGAGGATAAAGACGCAGCGATTCTTTGATGACAGATTGGAGGTAAGGCAGATTCTGCAGGTCTGCTTCTTCTACCCATCTTTCCCAGCCGACCACATCATCGAGCTCTTCTTGGGCCTGCCGTAGAGCATGCTTATGCTTCAACATAAGCGAAAGGGTCCATGTCAAGTTCAGAGCTGTCGTGTCCGATCCAGCAATTATAATTGTCTGCAAGAGGGCGATAGATACAATCCTGAGGCTACACCAACCTAGCTGATTACAACAATGTAAATATACCAAAATAAACAAGATACTGTTTAATATTGAGCACATACCACAATCTCCCCCTTGAGAATGGTTTCGGGGTATGCCAATGGATGGGATCCTCCCCTAGAACCGAAAGCATATTTCCAATACTCGTTTTATGCTCTTCGACCCACTTCCCGACTATGCAATCCAAGTCTCTAGCTACCTCCTTCATCCTTCGGATAGTCCCCATGATCAGTCCAGCTCATGAATGGCAGGTAGTCGGAAACGGCTACAAGCCCCGTGACGTACACGAAATCCTTGATCACCCTTCTAAAGTTACTTGTCTCCTCCCCCATTTCCGCCCGACAAAGTGCCTCTTCCCTGAGATCATCCTTAGTATAATGTTCAGGCTCAAATGCTCGATCGATTCGCTCAACACCACCTGAACAGGACAGCTGCCTCCGCTGTTCTTCCAGAATTCGTATAGACCCTCAATGAAGGACTCCACCTCCTCAATCCTGACATGCTTCAGTATCTCCAACCTCCGGCTGCCAAGGAGCTCAACCATGGTCATCTTCCTTATCTCGCGCCAGAGGGGTCCATATGGGGCAAACACGAATGCAGCATGGTTGTAGCCTAGGTAGACGCCTGCCTTGGACCAGGGATGAGACGCAAGGGCCTTATCGTTCATGGTGAAGCATTCCCTCACCAGGTCCCGGTTGCTCATGACAACCATCGGTTTAACTCCAAGACGGATACGGAAGATGGGAGAGTTGATGGAGTCGGAGAAGGATGCTAGGATCTTACAAAGTGGTGTCTGACCACCAAGGAGGTGGAGGTGGCCTATGATGGGCCATGCCCCTGGCAACCAGCCAATACTGCTCCGATTTCTGAAGATTCTGGTGGTTTCCGTTGTCGGGAAAGCAAAGTTGCGACAACGACAGCGGCCAGGAGGTGCAAGAGGATGATGATGAAGATCGTCATTGGGTCGGGGGCGATGTTTCTTGATGCATTTGGCACTGAGCTATTTATTTAAAGGTGGAACGAGGGGGGCCATTGGATAGATTGTGTCCTCGTCAATGATATACATTAATAATAATTAAGATAGGAGCTGGTCCGATCCTTTTAAATTTATTTATGTTCCTTTTTGACGTTGAAATTAAGGATAATAATAATAGTAATAATAATAGTATAATAAATAACAACTTTAAAAACAAAAAAATGCCTTAATAAGTGTCCATTCTTACTAAAAGTTATAGTTTACAGAAATCAACATCGACTACAACCACAACGAGTGAAATCGACCAAGATTGTCCTTCTTCCGAATTCGAATATGAGTGGTCGCGTTAGGTATTATTACTACTTATTAAAAGAAATCGACTCAAGCTTGCACATTTCGACAAATCCTTAACTCGATCAGACAGAGAATTGTAAAATCTTCGTACCTTTGTGTAATACCTCAAATAAGATTTTGCGATTCCATACGGATCCCACGGTTTCATTAAAACAAAATATAGAAATGGGAAACTTGCGACCTCTTCCCCGAGGCCAACTCCTCGACGAATTTCGGTAACAGGAGCACGAAGAATCTGAGATTCCTCTAATCTCTTCCCTAGTTCCCATCACACCGGCAGCAATATTGACTCCAAAGCAGTCATCCCAAAGTATTCTGCGGCAGCGGAGGCGTTTTCCCGAATCCAGCCGGTATAAGCAGCTACTTCCTCAAATAGCTCCAATGTCGATGCCTGCTCGGAGCATGCCTCAATTACAGCCACCATCTCATTTACCTCTACTTTCCCATCCTCATCTATCACGTCCTCCACCCCGGATGTTTCTACACGTGACTGCTCCGGTCAATTCTCATGCAACATCTGTCAGATTTAACCTGGACATCAATTCCAAGAAAGAGGTGCATCTACCCTTAAAACGACGACCTTCCAGAAAACTTACATTCAAAACCAGAGGAGAACACCAATGGACAGAATACGAACCTCCCCTCCAAAACAACTAGCGTTGGGGATAATGCCTCGTCTTGGAAACGATGGTCAGCAAAGCCTTAATGATTGGCAGACAAGAACCCGCTTCTCTGCATGATAAAAAAGAAAAAAAAAAAAAAATCCAGCAGATACATTAGATATCACGAGTAACAATGAATTACCTGTGCATGGGAAAAGGCATTAATAGATCGGCTGTAAACATGGTCACCTCCTTTCAGAGTCCTGGTGACAAAAATCAAAAGCTCTTCATTAATCTGGGCATAGTGAGAAGAAGTTGTTTATGCCCAGGCCCATGTCAATCCGTTTAGGCAGAAAGCCAGTCAATATAACCCAAAACCCGTTTCATTTCCCCCGACAAAACCTTACAGCAGATCCCAATTTCCCCTCTTCTTCAACCTCTTATCCACACCTGGCCAAGGGATTTCAGCAAAATCGGATCTGCAGTGAAGATATCCTGACGACCCCAACGTAAGAAAGGATAAAAAAAATTACTAGTGTCATCATCACCTTGATGGCTAGTGGACAACTTGCGAAACGGCAGGGGCAGAAGATAGCTTCCTGCATCTCCCAACTTTCCAAAAAGGGGTGAGGAGAGGCACACTCCTAGACTGACGGTTCTACAAGGATGATCGAGGTCACTCGGCCCAAGGCGCCATCACTTCACCATGGGAAGATAAGAGGGGGGAACTCGCCTTGGAGATCAAGGGGGGGGGGGGGGGGGGGTTTTGGGGGAGGGAAGGAAACTCCTTACAATTTCTCTCTTCTTCCCCATTTCCCTGCCATCCAGATCACAAGGGCCGCCTCCCGTCTTCTCTGCTGCGCCAAGGTAAGCAGAAGATTGGTGCGATGGAGACCCCCCCCCCCCGAATGACCAATCCAACAGAAACAGAGAGGGCACAACGTACCTCTGGATGCGGAGGACTCCGGCTTCTCCAAACGCGGGGCATCGACTATGATCCTTGGCGAAGACCTCAGCGTCATCAACCATCGCTACCTAGGAAGACGAGCATCCCTCTACAGCAGCGACAGAGATAAGCTCCCCTTGTTTAGACGACCCGACCACCTCTAGTCATCTGCCGTAGGCAGAAAATTAGCCCAAGTTTCTCATGGCACGCACTGGTGTCGCGGGAAACTTCAATTTTTACTTTGACTCTTGCTTTCCTCCCGTGTGCAGGTTACATTACGGAGGCGGCAACTCCTGGTTCCAACCTCCTTCTCCAAGGCTTCTGTCACTTCTGCTTGCGTCGTCTCTCCCTTCCTACTCCGCGAACCAGTCCAGTCCCCGACGCTTCCCGGGTGTTCGTCGTGGCCGACTTCATCTCCAAAAAATTAACCGCGTTGATAAAACTCCCGGAGCAACCTCCCCTGTCTCAGATTTCCCAGAAGCATCCAAAGGCGCCTCATGACGACCTCCAGGAATCCAACCAGCGACCACAACAGAGAACGCAGCCTTCCCCCAGACACCCCTCTGTGACAGCTTCCCGGCGTCCCTCCGACAGAGCTCTCTCTCAACACTCCCTCACCCTGGATCCACGCCCATCTCTGAGGCGTCCTCCCATTGCAGCGACCTGCGCAGTCACCAGCGGCCTTCCCCTGTGCCAGAACCCACGGCGTGTCTACTCCCCAGTGCCCAGGTTCCAGCGGCTTCCCTCGCCCCGTCACCTCTCGGCAAGCCAGAAGACTCCTCCGACGGTGGCAACCCACGCCCAGAACCCGCCAGCGGCGACCTGTTTCCCGGCGACGATACCTAGTCTTCATCCCGACCTCCCGGAGTCTCCCTGGTCAGACCCATCTCCTCCGCCCCAGCCTTCCTCGAATCTGCAGCAAACCTCGGCTCCCCGCAACCGCAGTCGACATACCCACCACGGATCCGGCTACGACGACGCCCCCCGGAGGCCAGCCTCCCCAAATCTGGCCGCGGCGAAACCCCCCTCCCGACGCCGACCCAATCGACGCCACCACCTCCGCGTCCTCCTGTGAACCCCCCTCTATCCCAGACAAGATTTGGGGATGCCGACGCCTAGACTAGTGAGATCGGGAGCGCCCACACCTTGACCCCGCAACGGGAAGCCCCACGCCCTGGAGTATCTTTCCTCCTTCTCGCTCCTCTTTGGCCACAGAAGGTAAGCCCTTCCTCTCTTTATCCGTCTTTCCCCTTGTCATTTTAATTTTCTTATTTTCATTTGCTCTGTGTCGGTACTCCTCTCTTTTATCTTGACTTTGCCTTTGTTGAAAAAATATATATATAGTTAAGTTATTAGACGGTTTTGACTTTTCATTTGCATTAGTAGTGATTTATTCCTTTTATCATTTCACTGAAGCTTCGTTTCGTCCTTTTTATTTTATTATTATTTTTTTATTATTATTTTGAACTTATGAAATCCTGTCCTTTCGTTCAAAAGAATTTTAATGGCTTCGATTCTCTCCTATCTCAGACGTTTTAAAATTTGATCGATCAACTGACTGAACTTATGATCTTATTATGTGCTTGCTAACATTCTAATGTCGTCGTCGATCTTATTTTGCATGAAAAATATGATGGAACTTGGACATCTCGAAAAATCACAATCCCACTCAACCGATTCATACGATAAGACATGTCTTACAATTTTAATTCGATTGATTTTCATTAAAATTAATCGATATTATTGACATCGGCTCTTCCTCTACTTTGCATGTAAACACCGAGGAATTCACTACCAAGGAACGTCATCCTCCGACGGCGCGGACGATCGACATCAACGGGCTCACAACGCCCCGTAAGTATCGCTCTTATTTCATTAAGTCCTAATTATTTACTTCGATTTAAATTAGGACTTTCTGACCACTTCTTTGTTTTCTTTGCATGTACACTGAGCATGCAACTTCGGAAGATCAAACTCGAAATTTCGAAGACTAACTCGAAGGCGCGTGTATCAAACCGCGTGGATCCACCCCGGCCTAAAAACCGCGGGCTCGAAGACAAAGCGGCCCCAACCTTCAATCTAAGGTACAAAGGGGAGGTGCGGGCCTCCCCGAATTTCATTTTTAAAAGCCCACTTGTAACGGATTGCGGGCCCAAGTGCATAGGCTCGCAATCATCGCCCATTCCCCGCCCTTTTGATCTAAATAATTGTTTGTGGTTGCGCGCATGACTTAGGCCTTAGGTTATTCGTCGCATGGTTGGTTTTAATTCAACCAACCTAAAGTCGGGTCCAACGCCCGTTAAAACGTCGATAAGAGTCCGGCCTACTCCCGGATCGGGCCCAACACCCGTCAATCAAAAGCTAACTCTCTTTTGGACAAATCGCCACCCTTTTCGCATGTGGTAGAATACTAAGGTTAATAAATAGGAATCCCCGAACCCAGAACTCTGATTTTTTCCGACTTAAAATCACATTTTTAAAACTAAGTCGGTGGCGACTCCGAACAAGTTTTTCCAAAGCTAAAACAAACCTCACTACACCCTTTTTTCGGAGCCATTTTGGATGGGTGACGGCAACACGAGCCGCTTCCTGGATCATCCCGGAATTTCCCCAGCGAGGTCTTAACGCAGCCTTTCGCCCGTTGCCTTCAAGGACTGGAGACGGTCGGCGAAACGCCCCGCAGATCCGCTGGGGAACCAAGGGAGGATTCAACCCGGTGCCTTTCCGCAGCGTCCGACGCTCGAGTCGCGACGTCGACCGGATTGGGCCTCGGGGGGAGCGGGCCCGGATCCTCGGGTTGCCCGAGCCGCCGCGCGCGTGCTAGGCCGGAGGGCGCGCGTACATCCCGGATGGCGACTCCGCTGGGGAGACTCCGCATGTGGATTCCTACCGAAAACCTTTCACAAACCACATGCGGAGGGGAGTTACTTGTTTTCGCATGTAATTGTTTGGCTCGGTGCCTTTTGTATGATCTTTTGTCTGTGTATGTTTACTGCTTTTTAGGCATTTCTAGGTTTGCCCGAACCCGGGGCTAGGATTTTAGGGGGGTCACTGTTAGGCCCAGCTGTGCTGCTCTTTGCGGTATGGTTTTGGGTCGGGACCCCGCCTCTCTCAGTCCGAGGGAGGTCTAGAAACCTCTTCCGAGTCTAGAATTGATTGCTCACTACAGGTATCAGACGCCGCACGTGCATTTGTCTGTTACTAAGTGTCTTCTACATGTACAGGGACAGGTGTCAGGTACACTTTGTCTGCGATAAACTGTAAAACTAACATTGCTAATTTTGCAGCATTTGGATTCATCGCACAAGACTTCAAGAATCCTCTTTTCTCCCTTCCCTACCTATTTTATTGCTTACTGCATTTATACATTCGCATGACCACAGGAACGTCTGCGTAATTGTAGTAGTTGCATTATCATGTCATCCACAGTAATTGCTTCATTGCATTACTGTATTTCATTTGTAATTACATTCTCATAATGTATTCTCCTAGGCATACATGGATACGATTAAGCATATCACAAATTTATTATGCATTGATTACATTGTTACACGATGCTAACTTTGACTCTCTTTCTGCTTCCGAAGAGGTTTTAATTATCCAAGATGGCTCCTCGGACTAGACTGGGGGCAAGAAAGAAATAACAAATCTACGGCAACTAGAAGGGCAAGGATCCTTCACAGTTGTCGAGGACCAAAGCAACATTCAATCACACGAAGGCCAAGGATTACTTGACGGCTACCGAAGTACATGGCCACACAATAACATAGAGACCAAGGATCCTAAATGGCTGTCAAAGTCCAAAGCCAGTTGAACAACAACTTGGAACCAAGGATTTCCCAATCAATATCAAATACCAAAGACATGGCCAGACATACAACGACATGAAGAGCAAGGATCCATCGACGACTGCCAAGGCCTAAAGTCAAGCATCCAACGACATGACAACCAAGGATTCCATGATGTCTATCGAGGCCCAAAGCTTAACATCCAAGGATATGAAGGCCAAACCCTTCTCGGCTACTAAAGCCCAAAGCTGCACATTCAGAGACACAAAGGCCAAAGTTTCCTCGACATATACCGAGGCAAACCAAACATGAAAACCGAAGATTACCTAACGACTACCAAAATGCAATTGTTCTAAAGAATCAGAAGCAATCTCATCACAACACCAGTCGCCTCAACTTCGGCACAAACGGTAATCCAGATAGGAGCAGTTTCTCAAGTTACAACCCAAGTCCCGATCCGCATCATTTGGCAATTCAGACATGGGCAATTCCCCAAATTACAGCCAAGCCCCGTTCCTCTACATCGGGCAACCCAGAAAAGGAAGAAAAATCCTTTAATTGACGTCTCACTGTCAGCTCTTTTCGCTGTGCCAACAGTGTATTCTAGTGCAAGGGGCAACTCCCTTCAAACTTGTCCAAGGTACCAAAATGATCAATCTAACAGAAGCTCGACTCTCAAGAACTCGTCTCAAAGGGAAGGGGAGAAGGTCAACCACCACCCCGAAGACCGATGAGAATCAGCCCCCACATGAGCGGCCTGCTGACCACATCGGCCAACTACATAACTGACTAGACGCCCACCCATGCCCGCCACAAGGTGCTACAACAACACGCAACCTGTGCAATCACGCCATTCAAAAGAGCAACTATCGTAACAAAGTGGAACTGCTACAAACAATCAACGCAGATGATCTTCAATGTTATAATCACATGAAAGGGAGTATTCATTCTTTAATCAGTACTTCCTTATTTGCAAAAATGAGTTACATGAGCTCACTCAACTTAGCCCTTGTCGCATGTTGACGAAGGCGTGGGTGGCAGGGTGGTAAAGTTTCGAACCAAAGCTTTGAAACAATTTTGATCCAAAGCTTCAAAACATCCTTCGTTGTCAACAAAATGACAATCTACATGAAAGGGAGTATTCGTTCTTCAACTAATACTTTCTCTGCAGAACATGTTACATGAGCTTACTTGTTTTGCCCTTTGACTTGTCTTATAGGTACATCAGCATCCTAGGCAGACGACGAAGGCGAGGGTGGCAGGGTGGAAAAGTTTCGAGCCAAAGTTTCGAAACAGCTCTCGTTGACAAATAATGACAACTGCGATATGAAAGCAATCCTCGGTACAACTCCTCGAACAGTCTTGGGGCAAATTTTAGAACGATCCTGGGGCAAATGCCCGGTCAATCCTAGGCAAACCCCATCAGTCCTGAGGCAAATCTTCAAGCAATCCTGGGAATACCTCCAAGCTATCCCGAGACATGGCTTTGAGCAATCTTGGATAACTCTCAGTTGACAAAATGGCGAACAACGTGAAAGGGAATATTTATTCTTTAACAAATGATTTCTTTGCAAAACAGGTTACATGAGCTTACTTGTTTTGCCATTCGACTTGTCTCATAGGCACATAAATAACCTAGGCAGACAAGGAGGCAAAGGTGGCAAGATGGAAAGGTTTCGAGCCAAAATCTCGAAACAGCTTTCGTTGTCAAAACAACGATATACATGAAGGGAGTATATATTCATTGATCAATAATTCTCAATAAAAACAAGTCATAGAAGCCTACTTGTTTTCGTCCTTATTACATGTAGGTACAACAACGTCCTATCATGACAATCAAGACAACTTTTGAATCAAAGCTTCGAAGCAACGTGTCATCAACAAGACAACAAATTACATGAAAATACATGAGCGTCTTAAGCAGACAACAAAGACAAACGATGAAGTTTCAAACCAACGCTTCAGAACAATCTTTGTCAGCAAACTTCTTTATATCCCCAGGGAGTCAACTGGGGCAAAGAACACTGAAAATACACATGAAAAGGGAGAATCATACAAATATTACTCTCTTCATCAAGCTAAGTGAAACTACATGAGCTCATTTCGCTTACGTCCTTTGTCTCGTGGAAAGGTACAAGAGCTCCTTCACACGTATGGTGCAAAACTCCTATGACAAAGGCGAGGGTGGCAGGGTGGCAACGCTTCAAACCGAAATCTTGTAACAATTTCGTCAGACCTTCGATTCTATCGGATGAAGACGCAATGACGAAACCATGCGAAAAGGAAGTGTGAAAACTCTACTTCACTTTTCTTACAAATGAAGTTACACAAGCAAATTTCATTCTTACTCTAACAGAAACAAGTTACAAGAATTTCCTTGTTTCTAGCCATCTGTTTGATAGGTACACGAACATCCATACACAACAGACATCAAGCAAGAGTAACAATTTCGTCAGACCTTCGATTCCATCGGACGAAGATGCATTGATGAAATCACACAAAAGGGAAGTATCAAAACTCTACTTCGCCTTTCATACAAATGAAATTACATGAACAAATTTCATTCTTACTTTAAAAGAAAACAAGTTACATGAGCTCACTTGTTGTCTGTCCTTTGCCTAACATAGGTACATGAACATCCTATATTATGGACAAGGGCGCGGGCGGTTGGGTGGAAAATTTCGAACCAAAGCTTCGAGATTGCCTTTGTCATTATCACGGATAACAATACCAAAAGGGAGTATCATTCACATTGCTATCTAACAAAATTTTTATCATTCCTCAAATAGAATCAGAACGACCATCGAAATGGGCATATCCATCTCAACTCCCCAGCAGATATTTTACTTCATCTCCCCAAGCGAGAGTCCAAGTACATGAATTAACTTCATTTCCATCCGCTGTCAACTGTGTAGGCACATGGACATCCGAACAGTATGGTACAAATCCTTAGGCAACGGCGAGGGTGGTCGGGTGGAAGCCATTTGATTCTAATATCAAATAACATGACTGGGGCATGAAAGTGCAAATACTTCCCCCCCCTCAAAGTTTGCACAAGAGCACTACGGAGGTTTGAGTATCTAAACCTAGTCATTTCCTAAACATTCGTGTGCTCATTTGCATATAATTTAAAATTATCTTCAATAAAAATGCTTCTGAGCGAGAGTGGAGAAGGCAAGCCTATCCCTAAACACTTACCGAGAAAGATGAGCGCAAACACAGTGAGGATTCATACACAAGCATTCAGGCGGATAACGAATCCTTTGACAAAAGATGCTCTAAGCCGGAATGAGATCGAGCATTTCTTCTCTATCCCAAACACAAAACATCAACCATTGCTAGCCCCTTCCGAGCCAAAGTTGAAGTTTCTATACACACTACACCTAACAAGTCCAAGGACCGCCTCACATCGAGGTTAAAAGGAAAGTCTTGTAGCTAGAAACCGGAAGCAATGGATCGTAGAGGCAACACTTCCTTAAGATTCAAGCGAAGAAGCATCATCGACAGTAAAGCCTACCAGTTGAGTCGTTCCCAAAGACCGAGCTTCTCAAGAATACAACTTCCAAAGAAAATTGTCAGAGAACAAAGCGGGGCAAATCCCTGTAATTCAGCAAGGAAAAGAAAGAATTAGCGCAAAGACCAAACTCTTAAAAAAAAGGAGAGCGCAAAATAAAAATCAAAAGAGCAAAATAAAGCACCAGGGCCGACATTGTGGTCGCAAGAGCAAAGGTGCTACTCTTTCCAACAAGTCAAAGACAAAACATTCCCCAAAGTGGATTGTCCACATTTACTAGTAAGCCAACTGTTCATCCCCAACAAAACATATCAATTGGTGTCTGTCTGAAAGATGGAGAATTTGCTTGAATAGCAGAACCTCTACGATCCAATAGCTTCCAATGAGGTCCTTGAACTCTTTCATTCAAACAATGAATTTAAACCTTCAATCTAAAGGTCTTATGCCAAAGCCACATTATAACCCGAATAAAGACTCCTTCGACCGGTACATGAACATCCAAGTCAAAGGAATTCCGAAATCCAACAGAATTGGCTTTCCGAAATGAAAGTGAAACACGAGAGAAATCAGAAACCCTTCTCTGCTCTCGCTTAGAAACATGCTTTTAAAAAAGGAATAGAACGAAGCATAATGAGCATGTACATTTAGCTATTTTTGTTTTCATCGCGACTAATGATTTCCTTGATAAGTTCCTAGGAAGCATATCAGCCAAAAACAATTTGAGGTATTAACGATATCCTTGTGAGGAAATCTTTCCAGATTCCCTCCCAAAGAGGGGCAAACTGTAATACCTCAAATAAGATTTTGCGATTCCATACGGATCCCACGGTTTCATTAAAACAAAATACAGAAATGGGAAACTTGCGACCTCTTCCCCGAGGCCAACTCCTCGACGAATTTCGGCAACAGGAGCACGAAGAATCTGAGATTCCTCTAATCTCTTCCCTAGTTCCCATCACACCGGCAGCAATATTGACTCCAAAGCAGTCATCCCAAAGTATTCTGCGGCAGCGGAGGCGTTTTCCCGAATCCAGCCGGTATAAGCAGCTACTTCCTCAAATAGCTCCAATGTCGATGCCTGCTCGGAGCATGCCTCAATTACAGCCACCATCTCATTTACCTCTACTTTCCCATCCTCATCTATCACGTCCTCCACCCCGGATGTTTCTACACGTGACTGCTCCGGTCAATTCTCATGCAACATCTGTCAGATTTAACCTGGACATCAATTCCAAGAAAGAGGTGCATCTACCCTTAAAACGACGACCTTCCAGAAAACTTACATTCAAAACCAGAGGAGAACACCAATGGACAGAATACGAACCTCCCCTCCAAAACAACTAGCGTTGGGGATAATGCCTCGTCTTGGAAACGATGGTCAGCAAAGCCTTAATGATTGGCAGACAAGAACCCGCTTCTCTGCATGATAAAAAAGAAAAAAAAAAAAAATCCAGCAGAAACATTAGATATCACGAGTAACAATGAATTACCTGTGCATGGGAAAAGGCATTGATAGATCGGCTGTAAACATGGTCACCTCCTTTAAGAGTCCTGGTGACAAAAATCAAAAGCTCTTCATTAATCTGGGCATAGTGAGAAGAAGTTGTTTATGCCCAGGCCCATGTCAATCCGTTTCGGCAGAAAGCCAGTCAATATAACCCAAAGCCCGTTTCATTTCCCCCGACAAAACCTTACAGCAGATCCCAATTTCCCCTCTTCTTCAACCTCTTATCCACACCTGGCCAAGGGATTTCAGCAAAATCGGATCTGCAGTGAAGATATCCTGACGACCCCAACGTAAGAAAGGATAAAAAAAATTACTAGTGTCATCATCACCTTGATGGCTAGTGGACAACTTGCGAAACGGCAGGGGCAGAAGATAGCTTCCTGCATCTCCCAACTTTCCAAAAAGGGGTGAGGAGAGGCACACTCCTAGACTGACGGTTCTACAAGGATGATCGAGGTCACTCGGCCCAAGGCGCCATCACTTCACCATGGGAAGATAAGAGGGGGGAACTCGCCTTGGAGATCAAGGGGGGGGGGGTGGTGGGGGGGGGGGGGGGGGGGGGGGGTGGGGGGGGGGGGGTGGGGGGGGGGGGGGGGGGGGGGGGGGGGGGGGGGGGGGGGGGGGTTTTGGGGGAGGGAAGGAAACTCCTTACAATTTCTCTCTTCTTCCCCATTTCCCTGCCATCCAGATCACAAGGGCCGCCTCCCGTCTTCTCTGCTGCGCCAAGGTAAGCAGAAGATTGGTGCGATGGAGACCCCCCCCCCCCCCCCCGAATGACCAATCCAACAGAAACAGAGAGGGCACAACGTACCTCTGGATGCGGAGGACTCCGGCTTCTCCAAACGCGGGGCATCGACTATGATCCTTGGCGAAGACCTCAGCGTCATCAACCATCGCTACCTAGGAAGACGAGCATCCCTCTACAGCAGCGACAGAGATAAGCTCCCCTTGTTTAGACGACCCGACCACCTCTAGTCATCTGCCGTAGGCAGAAAATTAGCCCAAGTTTCTCATGGCACGCACTGGTGTCGCGGGAAACTTCAATTTTTACTTTGACTCTTGCTTTCCTCCCGTGTGCAGGTTACATTACGGAGGCGGCAACTCCTGGTTCCAACCTCCTTCTCCAAGGCTTCTGTCACTTCTGCTTGCGTCGTCTCTCCCTTCCTACTCCGCGAACCAGTCCAGTCCCCGACGCTTCCCGGGTGTTCGTCGTGGCCGACTTCATCTCCAAAAAATTAACCGCGTTGATAAAACTCCCGGAGCAACCTCCCCTGTCTCAGATTTCCCAGAAGCATCCAAAGGCGCCTCATGACGACCTCCAGGAATCCAACCAGCGACCACAACAGAGAACGCAGCCTTCCCCCAGACACCCCTCTGTGACAGCTTCCCGGCGTCCCTCCGACAGAGCTCTCTCTCAACACTCCCTCACCCTGGATCCACGCCCATCTCTGAGGCGTCCTCCCATTGCAGCGACCTGCGCAGTCACCAGCGGCCTTCCCCTGTGCCAGAACCCACGGCGTGTCTACTCCCCAGTGCCCAGGTTCCAGCGGCTTCCCTCGCCCCGTCACCTCTCGGCAAGCCAGAAGACTCCTCCGACGGTGGCAACCCACGCCCAGAACCCGCCAGCGGCGACCTGTTTCCCGGCGACGATACCTAGTCTTCATCCCGACCTCCCGGAGTCTCCCTGGTCAGACCCATCTCCTCCGCCCCAGCCTTCCTCGAATCTGCAGCAAACCTCGGCTCCCCGCAACCGCAGTCGACATACCCACCACGGATCCGGCTACGACGACGCCCCCCGGAGGCCAGCCTCCCCAAATCTGGCCGCGGCGAAACCCCCCTCCCGACGCCGACCCAATCGACGCCACCACCTCCGCGTCCTCCTGTGAACCCCCCTCTATCCCAGACAAGATTTGGGGATGCCGACGCCTAGACTAGTGAGATCGGGAGCGCCCACACCTTGACCCCGCAACGGGAAGCCCCACGCCCTGGAGTATCTTTCCTCCTTCTCGCTCCTCTTTGGCCACAGAAGGTAAGCCCTTCCTCTCTTTATCCGTCTTTCCCCTTGTCATTTTAATTTTCTTATTTTCATTTGCTCTGTGTCGGTACTCCTCTCTTTTATCTTGACTTTGCCTTTGTTGAAAAAATATATATATAGTTAAGTTATTAGACGGTTTTGACTTTTCATTTGCATTAGTAGTGATTTATTCCTTTTATCATTTCACTGAAGCTTCGTTTCGTCCTTTTTATTTTATTATTATTTTTTATTATTATTTTGAACTTATGAAATCCTGTCCTTTCGTTCAAAAGAATTTTAATGGCTTCGATTCTCTCCTATCTCAGGCGTTTTAAAATTTGATCGATCAACTGACTGAACTTATGATCTTATTATGTGCTTGCTAACATTCTAATGTCGTCGTCGATCTTATTTTGCATGAAAAATATGATGGAACTTGGACATCTCGAAAAATCACAATCCCACTCAACCAATTCATACGGTAAGACATGTCTTACAATTTCAATTCGATTGATTTTCATTAAAATTAATCGATATTAATGGCATCGGCTCTTCCTCTACTTTGCATGTAAACACCGAGGAATTCACTACCAAGGAACGTCATCCTCCGACGGCGCGGACGATCGACATCAACGGGCTCACAACGCCCCGTAAGTATCGCTCTTATTTCATTAAGTCCTAATTATTTACTTCGATTTAAATTAGGACTTTCTGACCACTTCTTTGTTTTCTTTGCATGTACACTGAGCATGCAACTTCGGAAGATCAAACTCGAAATTTCGAAGACTAACTCGAAGGCGCGTGTATCAAACCGCGTGGATCCACCCCGGCCTAAAAACCGCGGGCTCGAAGACAAAGCGGCCCCAACCTTCAATCTAAGGTACAAAGGGGAGGTGCGGGCCTCCCCGAATTTCATTTTTAAAAGCCCACTTGTAACGGATTGCGGGCCCAAGTGCATAGGCTCGCAATCATCGCCCATTCCCCGCCCTTTTGATCTAAATAATTGTTTGTGGTTGCGCGCATGACTTAGGCCTTAGGTTATTCGTCGCATGGTTGGTTTTAATTCAACCAACCTAAAGTCGGGTCCAACGCCCGTTTAAAACGTCGATAAGAGTCCGGCCTACTCCCGGATCGGGCCCAACACCCGTCAATCAAAAGCTAACTCTCTTTTGGACAAATCGCCACCCTTTTCGCATGTGGTAGAATACTAAGGTTAATAAATAGGAATCCCCGAACCCAGAACTCTGATTTTTTCCGACTTAAAATCACATTTTTAAAACTAAGTCGGTGGCGACTCCGAACAAGTTTTTCCAAAGCTAAAACAAACCTCACTACACCCTTTTTTCGGAGCCATTTTGGATGGGTGACGGCAACACGAGCCGCTTCCTGGATCATCCCGGAATTTCCCCAGCGAGGTCTTAACGCAGCCTTTCGCCCGTTGCCTTCAAGGACTGGAGACGGTCGGCGAAACGCCCCGCAGATCCGCTGGGGAACCAAGGGAGGATTCAACCCGGTGCCTTTCCGCAGCGTCCGACGCTCGAGTCGCGACGTCGACCGGATTGGGCCTCGGGGGGAGCGGGCCCGGATCCTCGGGTTGCCCGAGCCGCCGCGCGCGTGCTAGGCCGGATGGCGCGCGTACACTTTGATAGCATATCCTCAAGGAATCCAATAAGGGAAAACTAATGCTATTATTGTCTTGCGATTCCATCTGAACCGACTAAATGATTTGACGATAAAGGGAATCATGTGTGTCCTGAATTGGATGTAAATCTTACAATCCATTTATGGCTAAGTTACCTTTTAATTTTATCCGTCCGAAAATATTAATGGGTCGTTTAGTCTGAGGAACGAGAGAATAGAATAGAATGACGATTCCATTCCGCCTCATTTAAGGCTAACCAAACATGACAATGAATAGTATTGAATGAAATCCATTCTATTACATTCAATTTGAAAAGAATGGACATTCCTTTTTGCAAAGAAAGAAAGGGAATGATCATTCTTTCCTTCATTCTATTTCACTTGTAATTCCATTTCATTCCCTTTCTCATTCGGCAAAAGAAAAAAACATCCAGTAAGAGATTGAGAAATTTGAACATAGATGGAAAATGATAGCACATATGGTTGGTTGAAGATGAAGACAAAGATGACAAAAGAAGGTAATAACACGAGTGATTGGAATAACTATATCCTTTAATCGAATTCAAATAATTTATCTAGACATTGAAATATTCTTTCTATTGATTTCAATTTACCTAGACTAAACAATTTTTCTATTCGATCGAATTCACCATTCAAAAACTTTTCGTTTCCCAACGTTTATCCCTTTTGTCCCTATACAAGAAAAAGAAAAAGTGAATGCACCCAATTATTTTACCCGTGAATCTTCATTGTTCCAAATCGACGATTTGAGCCCAAATCAGACCCTTGATTTTACTAAGCTCGCTGCATCCTTCATGTATTAGAGTAAATAATGATCACTATTAATTAACTTACACGCTTAAATTTGTAAGTGAAAGTTTGATATGATATCATAATTTGGTACGCTAATGATAGACTTCCTCAAAAGTTGGATAGGGTCGATGTACAATTATATGATATTCTTTTAATGTAAAAGCCGAGTCAAGCCCAGCCAGGCTCATCTTAACCTCGAGGAGTTACGCCTCACCTGACATTTGCTTGTTTCTCTTTTCAGCTTGTGCCTCGTGCAATCCTTTCGCCGCTTGTTCAGCTCCCTATCCAAACCCTCCACCTGGGAGGACCCGTGTTTGCAGATTTCATCTAAGTTGATGCCTTGTCCATGCTGCCGCAAGCTCCGACTAATGCGGAGGATGAAAGTCCAAATACAGCCTTTCCCGCTTTTTGAATGTCATTGCAGATGACATAACCCTTTGCGGCAAAGTACGTGTTTGCGCTGGACGTGGCCAGGTTTTTCGTGTGGGTTCACTGAATTATTCAGGTTTGCCTTTCGCATTCCGCATTAGTATGTCGATTATCAGTGTTCAGGTCCCATCAATTTCGTTAGTTGCAACACCCATTCCGTTGATTGTCCTCCTGCTCTGGAGAAAAACTTCCTCTTAATCTCGCATGCCACAAAGGTTTCAACAACTAATGGGAATGAAGTCTCCACAACTTACGAGATGTGAAGTACTCGTTACCAGACATATGGACGCGGGGCCTACGTTTTCGGTTCTTCACTTTATTCTTGGCTGAGGTTGTGCAGTCCATCATCCTGGTGGTCTACTGTTACTACAACATCAAGAGGTAAACACCCGAATCATTGTTTTATATTACTATTATTATTACTAATGACCAGAACATGGGATTTGGCTTGTTCGAGCAATATGGAGTTCCAGTCAGCAGATCTCTCGTACGCATCTATTTGCCACCTGCAATCGAACCAGCTGACCCTCATGTGCAGAGGTAGCTCCAAAAAATGGATTGTTCTTCTAGGAAGATCGCTCCCTAGATGCTTCACTCTTTCCTTGAGAGCATAACCTGATAAAGAGCTCTCACTGCATCCAATTCGTCTTCGTCTTCGCGAGCTAGATTGGAGGTCACTGTCGATACCCCAAATTCGCTAACCTGATATAGACTATGACGATAATAAAATCAGCCACAACATTTTGCTTTGACACGTTCCTACTATTAGTCGCATTCAATGCCATGGAAGGAAAGTGAAAAATTGTGGGACAACAAAAAGGCAGTCAGACACACCATCAATAATATGCGGTCTTCCCTCGGCATTCAAACAATTCCCAATACCCCATGAAATCAATCATTCAGCAAAGACGTCGCACGCCGCTCCTCCAATTTTCTCTCCAATCAGCTTTTTCTTTTGCTTTTTCCCCTACCTATGTCAAAAGGGGGTTGGCTTCATTTCCTGGGACGGCTTGGACTCTCGGAGCTTCCTTTGAGAGAAAAGAAAAATTTCCAAGAAATCCTCCAATCAGACCCCACGATCAGGGGCTTCCCTTGTCATCCTTTTTTCCCGAAACTCCCTTGTCGAGATTGAGAGTTGTAGAACCAGCACCTTCCTTGTCCTTCGTGCTGCCCATGGTCCGCCTTCAAGGTGAGTGCGTCATCACATGGAGACCCCTCTAGACCAACTCAGCCCAACCACTCGACGACGACAAGGAAGCACACTAGCGTCAACAAAGGAGCAACCTCCGCCTTGGCGAAGCGTCTCACCACCAACAACATGAGGCCACACCTCTCAAAGCAGCAGCTGCTGGCCCTTTGAACGCGGACAACGTCAACAACAGCCCCCCCTTTGCCAACGAAGGCGGACACCACTTCTCGCGGCTTCGTCTAAGCACCGTGAAAAGCCATTTTGTATTTTAATATATTTAGTGGTTGTACAGGTCACATTAAGGTGGGAGAAGCTTGATGAGTGGTCTCGAGATGGCGACGGAACCAGAATATACGACATCAGCCCGTTCTGTCACCGGGAGGGCGAAGCCAGGTGTCGGCTGTCCACTCTCAGAGGAGCTACTCTTCCGTCCAGCGACGGAACCGAGCTTACTTAGATCTATCATCTTCCTTTCTTTTCCCTAGTCTTGTGGATAGTTTGTGCGTCGAAATTGAACATGTATAGCCTGAGTTATGGCCGATTCTTTGGATGGATGCACGTTGAAGTTTACGATGCCCGTCTGCAGTCACTGCTTCATATTTTTATACATAACTCTATGCTCAATGGATGGATTGAGCTTATTTTAGACTCTTTGTATCCCTTTCTTGATGAGGAACAACTTTTGGGTTGACCACTTCCCCAAACAAACATGTTTAATCGACGTTTTTAGTCCTTGAATGTCAACGAGTAAAACTAACTTGTTCCGTACATCCGTGAGGCAGCAGTCGCACTCCACTGGACCTAAATTGGTTGTACAACTTGGATCTTCCTGAAACTACTTGGAATCACTCCCTTTTCAAGTTATCTAAAACTTTCATGTAGTTAACCTTTTCATTTGAACCTTTTTTTGGTTAGCCTTGGCCTGCACACGAGCAGAAAGGCTGACTCAATTTTCTGCACATAACTTTAACACCAAAGCTCTATTTGACCTAAAACTTGTTGGATCATATACTTCTTTTATTGGCCTAAATCTTTTATGCTTTGTGTTAGGATTTGGTCCGAAGTTGAGATCTTTTGATATTATGTAATGTTGTAGAAATATATTATCTGATATTATTAAATATTATATGATTATGGGTTAATATCTAGATCCTATTGTATTAGATTTCTAACTCGGAGTACAAGTTAGGACTATCGATAAATAGAGGCTTTGTCTAGGTTATTAGGTATGGTGTGATACGGTGAGTGTGTGACATTCGAGAAAGAAAGTCATCGGGTCAGGGTAGAGGTAATTCTATGGGATTCGAGGTTAGGATTTTCTTATATCTCCGGTGGGTTAGCAACACACTTGGTGCTTTTGTAATCTCGGTTGTCTAGTAGAATCTCCGGAGAACCGCCCCGTGGACATCGGCCGATTTTTTGCCGAACCACGTATATAATGCGTGTGTTGTTTTTCTTCCAAGTTTTACCATCGAGGCTCGACACGACAGCTGGATTTCCCCAACAATTGGTATCAGAGTCAATCGTGAAGATGATTGGGATTTCGCTTGCAAAGTTCGATGTAATGAAGTTCTACGGGACTGGGAACTTCGGACTATGGCAGTAGAGGGTGACAGATTTGCTAGTGCAGCAAGGGATGGTGAAGGCGTTGGCGGAAAGAAAGTCGACGGACATGAGCAATGCAGAACGAAAGCGGTGTCAACCATCAGGCTTTATCTTGCAGAAGACGTGATGTACGACATGATGGACGAGGAGTGGCCAGCAGTGGTGTGGTGGAAACTGGAGTCCAGATACATGTCAAAGTCGTTGTCGAACAAGTTCTATCTCTAGCAAAAGTTATACGGTTTGAAGATGGAGACGGGCATGGATTTGAGCCAACACATCAATGTACTCAATCAACTCATCAGCGATTTATTGAGGATTGATATGAAGTTCGACGAAGAAGACAGGGCATTGATTCTTCTGAACTCGTTACCAAGCACGGATGCTTACAAAAATCTTTATACGACTTTAACGTGGGGTAAGGAGATGCTAGACTTTGAATATGTCGTTGGTGCTTTGTTGGGATTCTGTCATAGGAAAAGGAACAGTGAAGGGAATTCATATTCCAACGTTGGGCTCGTAATAAGGAACGAGCAAGATCGTGGGAGAAGTGACCGATCGAGGTCAAAGTCTAGGAAGCATGTGTCGTGTTGGATGTGCGGAAAGAATGGACATTGGAAAAGGGATTGCAAGAAGAAGGGGAAATTAGATGGGTCGTCGAGTGAGAATATAGCTGCATTCACGGAGACGAGCTCGACGGATGGAGACAATAAAGTTCTTACGGCCACAACCAACCTTACAGGTGATCAATTGATTCTTGATTCTGGATGTACCCATCATATGACACCACACAGGGAGTACTTCTCAAATTAAAACACTCCAACGAACCTAACTAACTCGTAGATATGGCAAATAGAGGTAGTTCCCACAGAAAATCAATGGAGAAATTATTTCTAGCGATCGCACGTTTAACTATAGTGAGGTCAAGCGACAAATATAATGAGAATGAAATAAAAAGTAAAACGTAAGATAAACGATAAGTCAATTACATGACCATCAACTTCCCCTAACGAATTAATTAACTCGTTCTTTCCCTTTTCCGGTTATCGAATTTTTATGTTATTAACCTAGGATTCGATTAACTCTTTTCGCCACTCCAGAGTGCTCTAAAGACGTATTCCATGTATCGAGCTAATCATTCTATTCTTAGGCAATTAACTAGTGGGAGCCCATTATGTGTCAACCCTAAATGGCTACCTAATGTAATCTGATATATTCCAGTCCTTCTCACATATTAGCCCGTTTTTCAACGTGACGCTGGCTTAGGTTATCCAATCACCGGTTTAACCTAAACAACTTTCTCAAGCCCGAATAGGTCTCTAGATCAAACAATTGGTGGCCAGTCAATTAAATGCATTAATATCAAGCTATGGACAAATAACCACACGAACTCGAGTAACACGAAGAAATGAATACACTTGTTAAATAAAATCGCTAGGTTCCATCGAAGTCCTAGAAAACGAAATTAATTCATAATGAAAATAACCATCGATCCAAGTTCAAGAAAAAACGACAACGACATAAAAATCAAGAGACAAAGAGAAGAGAAACCCCCCTCTCGATCTTTCGATCCGGGAAGTAGTAGCCTGGTCGAATATTTTTCTCTCCTTAAAAACCAATGTCGCCCCTCTAGGATTACACTTAGAAAAAATTATATAGTTTCCCTTAAAAAGATTTCTTAATATTCCCCAAATTTAATGAGATCTAAAATACTAAAATAAAATAACCTAAAAAGACTAAATCGGGTAATTAGTTGATGCTCTTTTCCCTTAGAACGAACTTTGGACGAGGTTTGAAGTGTTTAGACACGGATTTGCACAGATTATCGAAGGTCACGTCCTTCTAACAGACGGACACGTCCTTCACTTCACAGAATCCCAAAGGTCACGTCCTTCATTTCAGAAGGACGCATCCTTCACTTCATAAAATCCTAGAGGTCACGTCCTTCTACTATCTGGCCTTGGTCTCCCATCTTTCTACGTTTTCATCCAAACTTCAAGTTTCTTTTCATTCTCTTACACCAAATCAAGACAAAACTAAGAGGCATCAACAAGACTTATTTATCCCTAAATAGACTCGAAATATAAGAAAACCATAATTACTACTCTAAAACTAAACTAAATAGAATATGAACTAAAACCTACTAAAATACTATCAAAACTCACATGGCTAACCACATAAAGCATTATTGAGACTGTGAAATAACTCTTCTTTCATAGGTTATCAATATCCTTAAGGAATCCAACAAGGAAAACTAATGTTGTATTGTACTCTTGTGATTCCTCCTGAACCGACGAAATGATTTGACGATAAAGGGAAATATTTGTTCGAACATATTGAGAGATTTAGAAATTTAAACGTGAAATGGAAAATGATAGCATTGGTTGAAGATGAAGATGATGAATAATTAGTAGATATAAGCAAATTCTAAGGGGCAAAACCATAATTTCACTCACGATACCAGGTTTGGAGTTAGGATAGTTTTGCATTGTACACGTTATACTTTACTAAGCCATTTTTGTACATTACTAAACAGTTTAGTACATCAAATAGTACAAAATAATAAAGTACTAATATATTTTAGTACAGTATTGCAAATTAATAATACTATATTATATTAAGTCTATTATTGTTCATTTCAGTGAGTTTTAACTAATTCAACACTATTTAGTATAGTACTAACAAATTAATGTTATTGGTACATCGTATAGTACAAAATAGTAAAGTATTAATGTATTTTAGTACGGTATTGTAAATTACTAAAATATTTAGTGCATTATATAGTATAATATTGTAAATTACTAATATGTTTAGTACATCATATAGAACATTGTATTAAGCCCTTTGTTGTTCCTTTCAATGAGATTGGGCTTTATACAAAACTTTTACTAACCCAATACTGTTTAGTAAAGTACTAACGTATTATTAAATTTATTTAGTACATCGTATAATATAATGTACCGAAGCACAGATCTCATCTTACCAGCAATAGTTTGTGCCTAAACCCTGGATAAAATTCTAGTGGGAATGTGCAATATAAACTTGACCAAGCAAGATTGCAGAAAGAACAGGGCCAAAAGACTTTCCGCCTGTCAATTGTGAAAAAGGGTTCTGGAGCCGCCAATTGATCTTTTACCTCACAAACAAAATTCAGGAGTCGCGGGGTATCCAAAGACAGTGCCTCTAGTTAGTGATCTAACAACGCTAATAATGGCCTGTTGATACACAAAAATATACAACAGAGACAATATCGTTTCTCTGTGGCTTCAGTTAGAAAATAACTGCCAAGCAACTGCAATTCCTGCAACAACTACAACCTTCAAGACCAGCTTCTTATTGATGAAGGATGGGGATGAGGAAGCCCGTGACTGTGAAGACGCAAGTGGCCTTCCTCGAATCTTGGCTGATAGCTTAGAGACTAGTTGAGCCAATGGACTCAATTTCTTGCCTGCAAAAAAAAAAGCATACATGAGCTGCAAGTGTAATGGCCAATACCTTGCCCAAAGGTTGGATAACCGATAATATTTTGTCGTGTAGACAAAGTTTCCTCTCTTATCAACCTTTTTTCTAACATGAACATGCGGTCACTAGTAGTGCATTTGCAATTCAAATTAGAATACCAAGAAAGGGTACATGAACAACCAGCAACACCATAGGATTTCACGTCGGTAGTTTCTTATGACAAAAGATAAATAGTACATGAATATTTTGGTCAGTGAGAGTACTGGGGATGGGCTTGACGCCACTGAAATTAATGTCATTTAACCAGAAAATATCATACTATCAAATAACAAATCCCTAGAACATGGGTTGGTAAGAGGAAAAACGTCAATGTGATCTTTCTCAAGCAGCATTAGAGACATCTTTCGTAAATGAAGCTAAGATCAGTTCAGAGTAGATTAAAATCCCAGCTACAGAACAAGATAAGCACAAATTGCAGTTGAAAAACACCGGCTTACGAGTGTACTATTCATGTTTATAAAAAAAAAATTGGGTCAGTAATTTGTGTTGAATTTCAATTCATATCTATGGCACTGAGTTCAAAAACAGGAGCAAAAGTTTGCACTAGGTAAGAATAACTATCATTGGTCTGTCCTATCTATGGGCATAACTCTAGATTTATATCTAAGGGCCTAGGATTTCACTGCCCACGAGAATAACAGATACATGCAGTAGAAGGACAGTGCACCTCGACCATCTTATGCCAACAAAATAGATCCTTTAAACAGTTACCTTTGCTCTGAAGTAGTCTTTCCTCCTCGCCAGCACGTCTTCGCAGAACGTTCAGCAAGGATCCAAAGTACAATGCAAACACAGTACATGTAATGGTTATTACATTGTACGGCATACTAAAGTCGGGAGTTGTCAGAGGCACCAGCAGTACTTCTGTATAAGCTCGAACAGGAACCCTTTCCTATAAGTATAAACAGCGTATCAATCTTGACACGCGAGAAAAAACCGTATCCACTTTGAAATTCATCTGGGAAGCTAAATTGAAATGAAAGAAAGCTTTAAATACCTCAAACCCAGTGAAAAGAGATGAGTTACTGTCCGGCCTCTGAATATCAAATTGCATGCTCGCATGAAATTTTGGAAAGGTGATCACAGCTGAAGGAATGTCAAATCCCTGATTAGCATCCGGAGGGTACTCATCAATGTGCAGAAACCCCTGGACCAGAATACATCTCACAATAGTTAAGCATATTACTGAAGAGGATGCTTTAATCAGACGAAGAAATAGTTCAGAAATATTTCTCCTATAAGTTTTAGTACTTGGATCTTCCTGATATCTAAGAACATTATGATGGTCACTCTATTGTAGCAAGGAAAATTAAGCTTCTAGTGCAAACAAAATAAAATGGTCGAATTTTCAGTGCTTCATAGAATGAGCAACAGGTAAATTTTATTTTATTTTTTGTGGGTGGAAGGGGTGGGGGGGGTGGATAGAGCCCACCTTGTCAAACTCCACGGTCAAAGCAGCTGATTTAAAAACCACAGGGCAATTTCAGTACCCATTCCAAAACACCAGGTGACACTTTATCTTCAGAGGGCAACACCCGCAACTTATCGAAGGCATCTTCTGTCGGTTGATGCTCCCCATCAACTGCTAGGCGAAGACTGTGGTAGTAAACTTTGATGTACCAAGGGACAACTTGGAAAACATTGATGGTCAGTGGACAAGCCTCAAGAACACCACTTGCCAATGTGAACTCTTCATTCTTATAATGTGATGTTAAGGCAATTGCAATAGCACCACGCTCATTCCCACTGCCCATCAAGAACCTACTGACACGCAAAGGGAGTTCTGGACATGACCAAAGAACTGGCTTCTTCCATCTTATGCCTAGATCAAAAGGTCCAGAAACAGTAAGCCTCCCAAGAGAGAACTTATACATATGAGACAAGTCATCATCTTGCGAGTCATTAACTTCTTTGATGATTTCATCTGGATGATCAGACAATTCAAATACGGAACTGCCAAAGGAGTTTTGAAGTGTTGAACTTTCAACCTCTGCCTGAAAATTCTCTTGCTGCATGCCTTTGAGTGTAGCAATCAGATTCTTTTCCAGGTGCAGGTACACATTAGAAGTCCTGGCAAGAACGCATGCCCCGCTAATTTTTCTACCAAAGAGGGAGCTCATGGACCAGCTTGGTTGTAATCCAGCAATTCTGGGATCAAAACTGGCCCTCTGATAACTAGGCTGAAGAACCACGGTTAATGTCTGTTCAAGCCTGATGACAGAGCCAGTGCCACTGGAACCACTCTTGTCTACTCTAAGTCTCAACCTCTGAGAATGATAAAATCCTCGGTAGATAGAGGGTCTGTCCATCAAGACAGATATCCCTGCTTTATCTCGACAAGGAAGGAGCTTTAACCATGGAGTTAAATTTTCTGTACATACTGCTTCACGAGGTAGTGTGCCGTAGCGCAAACTTCCACTACTTGGCAGAAATCCCCATTCTGGTGTAGAATAAGCAGTAGAATGTTCTAGGTAGTTAATTGACGCACAAAAAAGTCCCGAAAGACTATGCGTAAGACCTCTCCAAGAAGAATCAACATCTTCCTGGGGAACATCAAAGATGGCCCACAGCTCAACTCCAGGAGGCTTCGCATTTCTACTTGATAAAGGTTCATACCCGCCCCAGTTTTCATAATTCCACCGGCCTTGAGTAAAAGACAATTCCATATCTATCACATGAAACTTCTGGACCTGTTTAAGCAAAGCATGATCTATGTCATGTCACCCCATATACAAAAATTCTCAGTGCAAATTATATTTCACCAAAACTTTTACCAGATGGTCATAGAGCTTTGGAATAGTAAATATTAAATAACTACTTTCTCAATACAGAAACGAATGTACCTCTTACTCAAGAATGTTTAAATTTCATATCATGTTTTGTACCTGCAGAAAACACACCGAGATTCTAGGAACACAAGCATTTCCTTTAAGTTAGCATTCCCTTTGCAAATCGCGTTGATTGTGAAGAATCTCATTCCTCATAATTCTTGAAACATTGCAATGATAAAAACCACACCAGAAAGTAATATAGAAAAGAAATTCTTGGTTTCTACACGGTGATTTGCTGGACAAAGTTTCATAAATCAAAGTGCACATAGTGAGGTAGAGGTTGGAGCATTGTTTCTATTGTTGTTATTTGTGCGAGCCAAGGCAGTGAGATAATCTTAAAGTTGTAATATATTCGTAGAGAGTAAGCATCTATAGCATGCAGTTCCGGGAAAAGCAGCTAGCAAAGAATGTATGGGTACATGTGTAGCTCGGCCGAAGAGCTATGCCTGTTAAAGCATGTCCAACAAATTGGAAGTACGGCATGCAGAAAACCAGCTTATTCCATATATGGCTAAATGGGATTCCTAGTTCTAATGAGGAAAGCCAAATAATATCTCATACAGACTTCTAGATCACGGCGAAGTGGTCGAATTCAGCTTAAATCAGTTTTAAGTTTCCGGGCAAACGAAACACGGCATCTTGAAAATGTCTTCCCCCGGTTCAATCCCATCAGCTTAAACTAAAGCTTTCACCGAACAAGTAATTCGACTTTAATTACGACCCACAGCCACGATCAAATTCAGAATCCAATGAAAAGTGAAAACAACTGTAATCACCCAAACCACCAGCCCGCCCTAACCGGTCGGTACGATCGGAGTAAGGGGACGTACGAGCTGGGAGATAGATTTGGGGAACAAGTGGCGGTGATTGGACTCAGCGGGGGCAGTGGAGGTGCTGAGGAAGAGGAAGTGAGAGAGGACTTTCCGATCGGGCAAGGGCTTGAGGAGGAGTTCTTCCGTGAAGACATCTTCATCTTCGTCGGCGGTGGCCGTCGTAAGGAGGAGGAAGATGACGATCAGAGAAAGGGAAATGGGATTGAGACGATGATTTCCGGCCATCTCCGTCGACTCGATCCCCTTGTTCCTTCTCCTCCTCCGCGACTGGACTTGACCGATGAGTCCACCACACTCCCTCCTCTACTGACTTGTTCGCCAGGAAGACGTTTGTTTTTCCTCTCCGTTGTTGTTATTATTATGTATTGTTGGCAAAAATATATAATCATCTAATCCCGCCACTCCAACCATCTCCTCCTTTTCATTTGGTCTCCCAAGGATAGAACCAGTGATGTTAAGGCGCCGCGCCTCGCTCGCCTAGGCGCTCGGGCAAGGCGAGGCGCGGCCATCTCGCTTTTTTGCTGCTCGGGCAGGCGCCATGCAGAAGGCGAGCGCCTTGGGAGCGCCTTGGCCAGGCGCTCGGGCGCTCGGGCGCTCGCCTAGGCGTTAGGGCCGCCATGCAGAAGCCCGATTGATGAAAAGCCCATGCCCAGTGTTGGCCCTTTGGCCCTTCCTCCCTCCCTCCCAAGCCAGCCGACTCCCGTTTTGCCCTATTTCCCTTCATCCGTCGTCGGCCTCCCCCCGTGTTCGTCCTTCGTCGGCCTCCCCCCTCCCCCGTGTTCGTCCTTCGTCGGCCTCCCCCGTGTCCCTCGTCGGCCTCCCCATCTTCCTCATCCGTCGGCCTCCACAGTCTTCCTCGCCGGCCTCCCCCGTCTTCCTCGTCGACCTCCACAGTCTTCCTCGTCGGCCTCCCCCGTCGGCTTCCTCCCCGGCTTCGTTGGCCTCCCCCGTCGGCTTCCTCCCCGGCTTCGTCGGCCTCCCCCGTCGGCTTCCTCCCCGGCTTCGACTCTGCCTTAGTTGACCTGTCTGTCTGTCTCCCTTTTGCCTTTTGCTTTTATTTTCTTCTGGGTGTTGATTTTTGTTCCTCCGACCGGCTGTTGTTGATGTGGGGGCACTGGGGATTCCCTCTTGTTCCTCCGACCATCTGTAAAGTGTAAATTGGGGGTTGTGAATTTTGATGTTACATATGAAAATGCTTAAAAGATTTTATCCATGCTTCATAGTACATATTGGCATTGAGATTATGTTGGTTGGCTTGCAATGAGATTATGTTGACTGGCTTGCAATGAGATTATGTTGGTTTAGCAGCAAATAATTTTCTCTTTCTTGTCCAAATTCTTAAAATGTTTCATTTTAATAGATTATTGAAGAATGGCGGATGCGGATTCTTCCGTAAGAAGTTCGAAGAAGGATATTGGTTGGAAGTATAATTTCCTTGAAGATCCCAAAGATCCCAATACCGTGACGTGTAGTTTTTGCGGATATGTGTCAAAAGGAGGAATACACCGAGCTAAGCAACATCAAGTCGGGAAATTTAAAAATGCAAAAGCATGCCGTAAATGTCCGGAAGAAGTGAAAGAAGAGCTTTGTAAGCAATTGACGGAATCAAAGAGCTTAAAGACGAATATCAGTGTTAATTCAAACTCTTCTTCATTCTCTGTGGATTTTTCTGCTGTGGGTATTGATAATGATATTGAGATAGAAGATGCAGTTCAAAAAAGATTGAAAAGTGACACGGCGCGGAGTAAGGGTCCTATGGATCTCTTCTTGATGCAAAAGGGAAAGACAAAACAGACGAGTGTAGTGGATGCTGTTGATAAAGAAGCTCGTGCTAGGACTGTTCAAGCCATAGCCCGATGGTTTTATCAGGCCGGTGTTCCTTTCAATGCTTCCAAGTTGAAGAGTTTCGATGAGATGTTGGATGCAGTTGGTCGATACGGTCCAAATTTGAAGAAACCAAGTTATCATGAGCTTCGTGTACCACTTCTGAATAAGGAGGTTGAGTTGACGAAAGAAATGATGAAAGATCATGTGGAGAGTTGGTCTCGATATGGATGTTCTATAATGTCAGATAGTTGGACTGATAGAAAGCATCGATGTTTGATTAACTTCCTTGTGAATGGTGTGAAGGGCACGATGTTTATTAGATCAGTTGATGCTTCCGCTTATTCTAAGACAGGCGAGAAGTTATTTGAGCTACTAGATAGCTTCGTGGAGGAAATTGGGGAGAAAAATATCCTACAAGTTGTCACGGACAATGGAAGCAACTATGTTTTGGCCGGTAAGACTTAAAGAGCTTGTTATGATATTTGATTCTTTCGTAATACTAGTGAGGAACTTGTTAACAATTTGTCTTTTAAGCAGGCAAATTACTCATGGCGAAGAGACCACACTTGTTTTGGACTTCTTGTTCGGCTCATTGCATCGACTTGATGCTTGAAGATATTGGCAAGATTCCGAACGTGAAGAAAACAGTCCAAAATGCCATCTTTCTTGTGGGATTTATCTACAATCATGGTAGTGTTTTGAGCACTATGAGAAGTTTTACGGAGAATAAAGAGTTGCTCAGGCATGGTGTTACTAGATTTGCGACGACCTTCCTCACTTTACAGAGACTTCATATCTTGAAGAATAAGTTAGCGAAAATGTTCTTGTCCCAAGAATGGAATGAGAACAAGTTGTCAACCACGGAGAGAGGAAAGAGGGCTTATGAAATTGTGATAAGGCGGTCGTTTTGGGACATGGTTTTGCACACATTGAAGGTGATGGGGCCATTAGTATGTGTTCTGCGTCTTGTGGATAACGAGAAGAAACCGGCGATGGGGTATATATATGAAGCGATGGATAGAGCAAAAGAAGCTATCCAAAAGTCTTTCAATGGCAAAGAAGATAAGTATGCAGAGGTGTTCAATATAATTGACAACCGATGGTATTCTCAGTTGCATCATCCCTTACATGCGGCCGGACACCTCTTGAATCCTGAGTACTTTGATCAGATTACTCATTGTGAAATGGATCCAGAAGTGATAGACGGTTTGTATGCTTGTGTCGAGAAGTTTACTCCAACCGTCGAGCTTCAGGATAAGATCCTTGCTGAGTTTGGATACTACAAGCGATCTGAAGGGAAATTTAGTACGGCATTAGCAATTAGATCAAGAAAACTGAGATCGCCAGGTATTTTATTTTATGATTATTTCGAATTTTCGTGATAGTGTGACTATATTGACGAATACGAATTCTGGATGACAGCGGAATGGTGGGATATGTTTGGGCATCATACTCCAAATCTACAACGTCTTGCGGTTAGAATTCTAAGCTTGACTTGCAGTGCAAGTGGCTGTGAACGCAACTGGAGCGTATTTGAGCATGTAAATCCCTTATTAAAGTATTACGTATATTATTCTTATTCTCAAATAGAATATTGATAGCTTTCTTCTTTGTAGATTCATACAAAGAAGAGGAACCGCCTTGAGCATAACAGGTTACTTGACTTGGTTTATGTCAAGTACAATCAAAAGCTGAAAGATAGATATGATGCTGCAAATGTTATTGATCCATTGACTTTGGATGACATTGATGATAGTAATGAATGGATGGTGGGAGAAATGGAAGATGATGAGGAGGAAAGCGATAATCTGGTCTTTCCTGATGATACTTTCACATGGAGAGCGGTTGAGAGAGCATCAGGAGTCGAGGAACCTATTCGAATTACAAGGCAGCATGCTAGTTCGAGTACATCACAAAGGATTCTTCAACAGAAAGGAGTCCACTCCGATGCAGCAGAGGACATTGAAGTACAACTTGGAAATTATAACTTGCTTGAAACTGAAGTTGATTGGGATGATGAATGTTGTGATTGATGATGTTCATTTTGGTTTCTAATTTGATGTTTAGATGATGATGTTTAAATTGATGATGATAACTCGAATGATGTAAACCATTATTTCTTTTTTTTTTATTTAGAACTAATGTGGATGGGAATCTTGAGCTGATATCTTGAGATGATATTTTGGTTTATAAAATACAGTTTCATTAAACATTTTAATTATAATACATTATTATATTCATTAGCGCCTAGGCGAGCGCCTCGCCTAGCGCCTAGCGCCTCGGGCGATGGAAGCCCTCCTCGCCTTGGTGGCGCCTTAGCGCCTTGACAACCTTGGATAGAACCCAAGCAAGAGAAATGCTACTGTGGCTGCCTGAATCTAATTTTTTTTTTTGTGTCGACATTTAGCACCCCTTGTCACTGCTTATTTTAACATTCCAATGGAATTAATGCCTTTCTTCAGGCAGTTCTACTCGGAGGGATGTTTTTTTTTTTTTTTCGTTCTGTGATGAGGTATTTGTTAACTTGGGCATTATGCTAAAAGAAAGCATCACGACCGTTTGAGCAAGGGAGTTTCGAAGAAGTGGAGGTTGAAGCCCCCTCCCTCAATGGCTAATTATATTATATCCGCAAAATATCTTCTAGTTCCACCAAATGGAAGAGACAACTCGACAGCCTGTGGCGGTACTTGTCAGAGGCTCTAGCAGAATAGAGAGATTTGTCGGCACGGGAGGTGCTGGCTAGGGGGGGGGGGACGCAAGAGGTGAACAGTCACCGAGGATGTTTCTGAAGATCTGCTGGAGGAGACGGTAGACAACAAGTGGCTTTCGAGTTTAGTGAATATGCTTTACTAGAGAAAGACTGAAAGGAAGAAAGCTGCGGAGTGGGAGAGGCCAATATCTGTTGTGTGTGCATGGTCCGACGCAAGGGAGTGGCATTCATCCCCGGAGGGCATACCTTCTGTAGGCTGTGCTCGAGGGAGCTGTGGTGAGCAGGGGGACTTGTCCAATATGTAATGGCTCCATCCAGGAAATACTTGACATCTTTTGACGCAGAAGAGAGTGATTCAGAGAACCATACCGATGAGGTATTATGACCTACTCCTGCTGCTTGCCTGAGTTTATTTAGAGGGTTTATGTGTCATCATTCACCAAACCTCAAAAATCCTTGATTATGTAGACCTCTGACGAGTGGGCAATAGTTGTAGTTAGATGATGGGCGATGAGATGATCTCGGTTCATGCAGGTGTTCTGATTCTGCTATTCGTGTAGAATGAAATGGATTGGGAAAAGATATGCAGTGAAGTTGCTGTATTCATTCTTTTTGTTATGCTACATATGTCATGTTTGGTTTTCTAATCATTCCCGGCTCATTCGGCATTTGGCTACCCATAAAATGGGCGGAATTGTCATTCAATTCCTTATTCCTTTCCCATTGTATAGATTTCAAGACCCACTTTCCCATTCCATTGGAAAAATGTAAAGCAGAGCAAGGCTTGTTTTGCCGCTTATCATAAACACAGGATGATACACTCACTGCAAGCAATTGAAATAGGAAGGGCTTATCATCCCTTCACACAAAGCAGCTGTAGGTCAATTCTATGAGCAAAATATTTCGAACCATAAAGAAACGCGAATTTGGTATTCATTACCATTCATAACTACAGGTCATTACACTCTGATACTCAAACGCACAAACAACAATGGGACACGTGATGGTTAGCATCCGGTCACAACAACGAGAGATGCCGAAGAATCTACAATTCATAAGCAGTCTGACCCAGATATGTCACACGATAAAACACAACCCACCCTATCCTCCATGAAAGGGAGCCAAAACGGATAATGGCTTGGTTAACCTTTGGTCCTCATGATGGTAATACTGCCCTTTCCTCCTTCCGTGCGGATTTTAGTCTTTCCGACGACAGGCTTCCCTGAGAAGGCCGAAGTTGGATAAGCTGGGGAAGTATTTTCAGCGATTTTTTTTGTCTTCGGTGGGGGTGGTGCCCGTATCCGCTGATTTATGTCTTTAAGTGTAACATCTCCTCGAACGCCACAAGGCTTGATGAACCCAAATGGATAGGCGATGGAAGTAGCTAATTTGGATGGAGCCCTTATGTATGATTTCCTTCCTGATTCACCAAAAATCAAGCGCATACAATGAGGCATTGTTTTAAGATTTCACTACCATTTGCGATAAAAATACAAGTCTTTGCGAATAAGATATAAACAAATTTGCAGGAGTCATATGGGCTAGTTTTGTCACTCTTAATGCAACAAAAATAACCTCGGCTAGCAAAAACTTCAAGAGACTGAAGACAGAAAGGACCTTTGAAAACAATCTTCTGTGGGGTTCGAACAACTTGTGGTTGAATGCTCATATTCTCACAGTTGGGTTGATCATTCCAGAACTCTGTACCACAAAAATTTAAGATCTGAGAGAAGAAGTGCATACAAACATTAAGATACGCGACCTTATAGTAACATAGGGGTACCTGACACGTCAATGTGAACATCGTTATCCTCGAGATTATTTCTGAACACCAAGGAAAAGGAAACAAAAATTTTATCTCATGCCAAGGAAAGAATTGGACGAAAGCGAATAATATATCTATCCCAGCTTCACATACATATCATCAGGCGAAAAATTAATGTCGGGATCATTGAGGCACTGAGAAAGCCATCCATCTGGGAAATCGTCCGCTGCAGCAAAACCGGAATGCAGAAGAAATCAGCACAAGATCTCCTAAATGGCAATGTCACTGCACCAGTGGCTTTATCTGCGAAAGAGACAATGGGAAACAAACCAGTCTCTGCAGAAATCCACGAGGACAATTCAGAGCATACTTCTTTTGATGTGTCATTAGTCTCCTGACGTTTACAAAAACAACAAAAGGAAAAGTACATATCAGCTTTTGATCGGCTGCAACAAAAGATTATTGTTGAGTAACACATTAAAAAATGGGGGATATTATGCTCACATATCTAGCTGATTTCAGGAAGGCAGAAGACAATTTGTCGCATCGAAAAGACGGGTCAGCGGCGTGAGAATCAAACTGAAGCATCCGGCGTCTTTTAACTTGCAGGGATGAAAAATCTCCTATATCCTTGCTCGTCTCACCTGCAATGCCTGGGGACGGAACAAGAGAAGAATCAAAGTTACCGCCAAAGTGACGGGCAATGTCTAATAGACACCACACCTGGTGCAAATAGGAGGAAGATCCTACCATTTCCCATCATCTCGTATGTCAGACCAGTACAGGCCTTTACTGGCGTTGTTTCATCGAACATGTAAAACAGGTCCTCCACATCTCGAGTCACTCCATCCTATATACATTGAGACGCGTCTGCCAAGGTGAAACCAGTTTAGCAGGCATACAGTTCAGAGATTGTGATACGCAAAGATATGCAGGGCTTCCTTTTCCAAGAACAATAAGGCGGTAAAAGTCCAAATTCACAGTTAGTGGGACAGCAAGGTACCGAAATTCGCAGCCATCCCGACACCGTTTTCCTCCTGCCAATCCCATGTTTTGCTGCAAACGGTATACGGGTTGGGTCACGCATGCAAATAGAATGGTAAAACGTCGGAAGCACTGTGGCTTACATCTCAAACAAGGGAGAACACGAGAAATGAAACAGGGGAGATAGGATCGTACTAAATGAAATGAGCCAGACACAGCAGACAAATAACTCGACAAGCTACTCCAATATCATCGAGGGGCAGAGCAAAAGTAATAATTTCCGGGACAGTAGAGGCGGGGAGAGAAACTGGAACAACACAAAGGAGCAGCAAAGAAACCTGGATGATGTGGGAAAGAACACCGCCTACAAACTATAATAGAGAGAGTACAGCAACGGGATGACTAAAACAAAGGGCTATGGACATACGTTATCGTTCTTACAAGGACGAGAAAAAGAGAACCCCCCGATTAACTGACAAACACACACGCACACACAAACACGGTTACTTTCAAGGAGGAGCAAGAATCCACAGGGAAACCACATGAAATATCAACAACAAATGGAAACCCAGGAAACAGAAAGCAGGAACCAACTCCAGCAAAAAACCACAGGGAAAGACGGGGAGGGGGGAGCGTGTCCCTCACTGGCGGAGGGTGAGGTCCATAAGAAGGGGTTCCCTCCCACGGAAATCACAAAGAGAGGAAGAGACCCGACTGCCTTCCCTCAAAACAGTCGGCAGGTACAACCGACGACTAAAGGGAGGGGAGGAGTAAGTCCAAAATTCGGGGAGAAAGGACAGACAAAAGACAAAAAGGGGGGGAGTTGCCTTGCCCACCCCTTAAAAGAGACAGAGTGGGAGTGGGTGACCAAAAGGATTTTACTCTCTCTCTCTCTCTCTCTCTCTTGCTTCTCTTTATAATAAATAAGAATTATTTTGAAATAAATCATCAGAACAAACAATTTTTTTGCTTATTGTAAAAATCTATAATTGATATTCCCTCCCTCTTCGATCGTTGTTTGGGGAGGAAAGCACCTCCGTACGCTTATTTTTTAAAATAATACTACTCATAAAGTCACTCTTGAGGCAGAGTTTACTTGTAGTTAGTTTTCAAAAAAAGTATGGCTCAAGTTTATAAAATTATGATTTTACTATTCTTAAATAACCGTCGAAGTTGGGAATCCTATTTTTCATGCATTTTATTTATTTTTTTGTTAGAAATCGTCTTTACGTGGGATCAATTTTCCCCTCGTAAAGACGGGTTCTCTTGTTTTTATTATTCAGAACCGTAATCTTAATTTCACAAACGCAAACCGACGAATTTTTTTAAAGAAACTTCCCTTCAAATAGCAACTTTACAGTAACACCACACCCAAGTTACAATTTTATGCTTTCACCCTAAGTATGGGATTTCTTTCATCAAGCAAAGCCCCTACTCAACTAACCATCCGGATAAATATTCCTCCCAACGTTCCCTTCCATTCCAACTACGACTCCCACGTCATTGATTTTCGTTTCCTGACTTTTACGTCGCGTTTAAAACCACAATTGAAATGGGGGGATACTGGTGGCCGTTGCTCTCAACATTCATTTTCTGGTTTGACTGGTAAATTTCATTAGTATTATTATTATTATTATTATATGTGAAGATTAGGACCGACCCAAGGGGGCATACAGAGGCATCAAACGGACACATACATCCCACTATCCGCAAAATAAGGCAGACCCATGCGCATGATGGAGCGACATTTCTCAAACTCCGATTTCCTGATTTTTTTTATTTTTATTTAAATGTTAAACGAAATTGGACTTTGATTTCGTGATTCATAGGCACAGAAGAGGAGTCTACCTGACAAAGTGAAATCAGCCGGCAACTCCTATTTTACTAACTAAAGAAGTCGGAGTTACCTGCTCTTATTTCTTTGTTTTCACAAAACGAATTTTAAATTGGATTGCATTTCCTGATAGTACTACATCATATCACACTTTCAACCGTATAATATGTAAACCACTTTAAAAAATGTTCCGTAGTTTTATAAATTCGCGATACCAAAGTGAAATAACAACAAATTACATCATTTGTTCCTTGTGGGACGCCTCCGAGCGTAGAACCTGTCAAATCATTATTCGACTCTTAAAAAGTGGGGAACGCATGTTGTCATCGTCTTGTATAAGTAGGACGTCATCAATGTCAAATATGGGACCTTCTGCCTCCTGTAGCTCATCGTTACGATTCGGTTCCTTTGCCGGCTCTAACTCCGATGATACATCATCATTCCCTTGGTCGTCATCTCGCCTCACCGGTTGTCCACCTTGATGTCCATACAAGCGCATCGAGCATAATTTCCTCATAAATCTCACACAAAATATCCACAATGCGCAACAATTCTGATGCATCCCCTATCTTCGATTGAAGCGATATATCTGAGAGACATTGTGCCTGTGAAGATATTATACTATTATATCATAAATGTAAAGAAGCTAGAAAACATTATACGAATACTTACCATTATACCCAGCAAAACTCATCTGTGGGATGCGTATTGATGACTGTGACGCTAGTATAACCATGTCAAACATGCAGATCCCCAGCTATAACGACCAGCTACTTCCAAATTCTCCAACAACTGCAGCCGCATCAAATGAACTAAGGTATTTGACTCGTTGGGAAATAACATCACTCCTGTCAGCTACAACATGTATACACATGTATGCATGAGTTGTATACACATGTATACAACTCTTCCGTAGCACAAGGCGGAAGCTCATCAAATCTAGACGCTAGCCAGCTCAACTTCAATCTCCCCGCCTTCATATCATTCCTGCCCCGGAACATGATCAAGTAAATGTTTGCATACGGCAAAAAAATCGAAGTTACGTAGCCAACAATTGGGTCCCCTTCTACTGGTAATCCTAACTGTATATCTTGGAGCGTAATCGTCATCTCTCCACATACTATGAGGAAAGTACGTGTCTTCGACCTTCATCTCTCCACCAAAGTGGTAATCAAGGCTCAATCTAGCTGAATAAATGGCGGTTTCACAACACGATAAATATTCATACTCGGATCTCTTTCTGTCTCCTTCACAATATTTTCGGGATGACGACACTTCGATACATGGTTATGACAAATAGAAATGATGCATTAAACATATTATTATAACCACTGAAAGCACATTACCGATGTGTATCCTTCCTCCCAAATCAAAGAAGGGCGATGACGAACATGATCATAGAGCACATCTGTACAATGAGTTCTTGGCTTCATTTTGCGATAAGAATTCATAAATACCGAAAACTCCATTAGTCCAAAGAAGTTGCTAACAGCGGAACAACGCCAGTGATCGATTGTATGATCCAACCCAGCAAATAAAGAAATCCTAAATCCCACCCACGATGTGACAAAAAGACGAGAAAGGAATAAAATTTTACTCAAATGAAAACTAATGTTCTCTTCGTCTTCCAACTCCGATATCAATTTCACGACACACCCACAAAATGCCCAAAACCCAGAAAGAGCGGAGAAACCAAACTAGGACAGGGACATAGAATTCTACTACTAACGGTTTTTGTACCATTTTTAACGTAAGTGGCAAAAATTCATGCGAAACAGGATGTATAGCATCGAAATTTCGAAAATAATATGTCAAAAAGTTTAACTTTTAGAAAAACTCCTAAGTCAGACTTTATAAGTCTAACCTCATTTTTTATTTTTATTTTTATTTTATTTTTAAAAATCGGACTTCTCGACTTTCATAAAGGGGTATTTTTTATAAGTCGAATTTTATAAGTCTGACTTCGGCACATTATTTTCTGAATTTAAAAAACATGTACCCTATTTAACAAATTTTTTATCCGCCTAACATTATTTCGTACGTACCTCTACCTCTACTACTAACAAGCAACAAGAAAGCTGATGATCCACATTACGGACACATACCCAAGGAACGGGGAAATGACAGATTCCATCCCAGCAATTGGGTCAGCCGCTCACCGACGATTACAAAAGAATCTCTCCGATTAGTGCTTGGAGGATTTGGTCTGACGGGGGGAGACGATCCAGGAATCATTCCCGATTCTTCAAAAAGTTAAGAATTTTACGGCAAATAAGTTAGATTATTAGATTTTACATGGACCGTTTGAGGAGAAGAAAAGTACCGGAATGAATCACTTTGAAAATTTCTAGCAATCAACTTGAACTTATGGAAGCAGATGTACAAGATCATTTATATTTATTCAAGGGGGGCTAATTTTCTGGAATTGTCTGCTATCAGCTCTGGCAGTCGGCACTCCAGCTTTATGCAGTCACTTCTCTGTAAACACATGAAGAACACGTACATACTTGAAGCTTGTGAAGAACCATCAAGTATCCAATGCATTGTGTTCATCTCAATCTTTATCCTAACAGTTCAGCGTCGAACTGCGCCTTCTTTCATGGAGGAAGGAATCTAAGTTGAGGTGCTGCAGCTTGTGAAGAGAGGACATTCATCCATTTCCTCTTCTTTCTCTGCTCGAGGGATTATCATTCCAATCAACCACTGGCCATTCTAAACCATGAAATGGACAATAAAACAAGGGAAAGGAGCACAATCAAAGCATTCAGGCTAACAAACACAGCTCCAGATCAAATCAGAAACCATACATACACCTCTTTAGTTTAGGAACACAATACTAAAGCCTACTAGGCACATAGACAAGGTGTTTTAAGTAATCCAGGGCCATCACTACAATCACTTCAATGATAAAGCCAGCCACTTTGGAACTTCCAGATTTGAGACCCTGCATCATCAGGAAGTCAGGGCATTCGGTGCCCGCCAGTTTGGTGGAGCATCGCATCTATTTCATCACCATCTTCCATCTCAAGCTGTACACAGAATTTCACATCATGAATTAGCAAGGACAAAATGCTTCTGCTTCCTTGGTTGATACAACATGGTTAGTAAATCATAATGCTTGAATGCATTGGAACATGGATACATAAGAATTAAGCTCTGCCATGATACAATTGAAGCAGTTTATTCAGCATGGCCACATGATACACAGCATTACCATCGAATATGAACGCACGGCAAGATCATTAACAACACACAATCAATAGGGAAGAGCCCCCTGGCCTCCTGGACTTCCTATTACTGCTTTGTTGACTAAAAGAACTCCGGCTTGCTTGAAATGTATTATTCAGCAATGAAAAATGGCCTTAGCCCCTTTAAATCACGATCATCAGAGAAAAAACAAACTAGTTTTTAAATCCAAGCAAGAATTCTTCTTTACAAGAGTATTCATAGCATGCAAGACTAGGGTTTCATTCAAAGGATATGACCCTCATCTCTTTGATGTTTAAACGAGTAAACTGGATTTTTCAGGTAGAGACAGTGTTCAAATTCATTGGACCGAGAGACCTAATGACTACACTATTATAACCGAGTCTAGAGAAAATGTCCAGGGATCACATATAGAAACAAGATATTGATAAGCGATACTCCCAGAAAAAAATATGATACACACAAACATAGCAAGTGCAAGTGAACGCTTTTTACCTCATCGGGTGTCTGCTCTCCCCTAAGTCTGCGGCCATCAAACAGGAAAGCAATGGAGTTCAACTCCACAGATTGCCTATCGCAATAAGCATTCATAAGTTTCTTGAGTTGAGTGCTTCTTTTTATCCTAAAGAATACCTCATTTCCATCCTACAAGGTTAGAGCAATAAAAGTTCCCGATGAAAATTGGAAGGCCATGACCAATATATGAAATGGAAGTCAACAGAAAATTAGACTTTAGAATCAGGCAGAAACAACAAGCAGAGGCTATGAAATAAAGCATCGACATGCAATATGAAAAAAGGATCTGCAGTATGCCCTTCATAAGCCCATGTAACATAGCAACAAGCTCAGCAAGAGAAAGAGAAACCTTTCAGTTGCTTGTCTACTAAGAAAGAATAACATGCAGAAAAGTTTAAGAGGCTTAACCGAAGAGTTCCCATTGGAAATTAATCAATTAGTCATAACAAGGCCTTTGGACGGTAATGTCGGTGTTCAAACATATCACTACCATCACTGCAGAGACATCAGTCAAGAACCATCAATCTCCCACCAAATTACCACAAGCAAAGGTCTATTGACCGGTTATAAATCAATATCCCAAACAACTGAAGGCTTGTACATGTATCACAATGCACCGAAGAACAAAAAACTACTCCTACTCACTCGAGGGGAAGCAGTATCTGGGAAAACTACATGACCCTGCCGTGACTCAATCAGACATGCTTCCGCACAAGCTATACCCTAAATCAGGATCGAATTTACCCCCCCCCCCCCGGCTCAATTAATCTCCTAAAGTCAAAATCATAGCATCGATCATGATTACAGCGAAGATACCAGCCGCTCACCATCTCCTCAAATCAAAATGTCAAAAAACACCGACATCCAAACCAAACAACAGCGAAAAAGAGAAAAACAAAAACGAGTAATGAGATAAGGGGAAACGAAGGAGGGAAAGTCAACCTGGCCCTTGACCTTGAGGTTGATGTGCGCTGTCTGATCGCCGGGCTTCTTGTCCTCCTCGCCGCCGCCCGCCGGTGCCGACATCCTCCGCCTCGTCTGGTTGGGAGATTTTCGGCCTTTCTTTTTTGGTAAGAGAGGGAGAGGGTTAGGGTTTTTATAAATTAATCGGAAACAAGAAGAAACGAAAGGGTGGATGAAAGTTTGTTTCAGTAATTCCGTAATTAGTCCTAAACCTCTTAGATTAACGCTTCCCACTCCACGTATATGACGATAATTTAAGATTTTGTTAACCAGTGACGTACTTGTTAAAAAATAATTAATATATTTTTAAATTAAGCTATTTAACATTTAATATACTTTTTTACTATTTAATAATATTATTAATTATATTTTTACTATTTATATATCTTTAACAAAAATCATAATTTAATTAGTTTCATATTCTCCAAAATGGAATCCAATTTACCAAATATAAGCATCAGATTTATAGTATTGAGTCGACATTTTATTAAATTGATTAGTAGCAATTCCTGAAATTACCCGTATTACGGTTTTCAATATTTATATCAAAAGTCCAAATTTTTTTCAATTATGGCGAAAATCTGACTTTCTTTCGTTTAACATATACAAAAATTTAAATATAAATATTTAAATGAATTATCGTTTAGTGGGTCCACAAAAGAATTGATTGTTAAGGGTGGGGTTGGTGGTAATACACCAAGAAGGGTGAGAAATCAGATCTCATCATTGTTATCATGAAATCAATCACGAGTTTCCACAAAACATTTCGATCGGGGCAAAAATTCCAAATAAAGCATATTGGGAATGGAATCACAATCCTCACGAATTTATTTATTTAAGACGTGGCAAGCAGAATTAATTATACGGGAAGCGGATAACGCCCCTCACACGGGACGTCCCCCATTTGTATTATTTTTTTATCATTTTTTAATACACTTATACTAACGAAATTAATACAGGCATAATTATAAACATTGTACTAATTAAAATCAGTACAATATAAAAATTATGTACTAGTACAGCATTTGTACATTATACTAATTTTACAGTAAATAATTTGTACCAATTAGTACAATTGTAATTACTACAATTGTACTAATTAAAATTAGTATAATGTACAAATGCATACCAGTAAATGGTTTGTACATTATACTAATTTTAACTAGTACAATTGTAGTAATTACAACTGTATTAATTTTGTTAGTACAAATGTACTAAAAATCGGTCAAAATTAATACAAATGGGGGGGACGTCCCGTGCGGGGCACGTTAGCCGCTTCCAATTATATGGCATGAAGATCTTCATTTTCATTTATTATTTGCTCAAGTTTTTAATGTCACACTCGTCATTTTCCCTATATATAAATACACATCCATCTCCCATTCATTCTCCGTCCAAACAATCCACTTCCATGTCAAAAGATTAGTGTTTACGATGGATGGGAAGGAAATCCGGGGCCGCCCGAAGATCCAGGAAATGAACAATTAGGACGAAAGCCAGCCAGCCTGCTAGCCGGGTTGGATGGAACATATACATATGAATGAAGTACTACAGTGTGATTATCCCGTTGAAATATCGAGGAAGCCCAAACAATCGAGGGATATTCCGAGGTATATTCATAATAGAGACGTGCAAAAATTGTCATTGAAATGTGGTGGATTTGGCCTTCACACCGAAGATGAATGTCTCGAAATAGGAAATAGAAAGTCATCTTTGGTGAGAAATAAAACTTTAGTTATCCCAAAATATGCGTTTTCGATTTATTTTGGAGAAGTTGGAAAACAAATCAATTGATTTCTCAAGTCTTTTGTCCAATTAAAAGAAAGGAAAAAAAAGCTCAAGTCGAGAGAAAAGAAAGATTGGAGAAGGCCTAGTTGATTTAAAGAAGAAGAAAATTTTTTCTCCCATCGAAGAGTGATGATTTTAAAGAAAGACAACAAAAAATGGGACCTTTCACTATTCGAGATCGTTCGTAAAAAAATATATATCTCAAGAAAGGTGTGAGAGGCTGGCTAGGACAAAAAGACAATTGTGGTTCTCGAGAAGGAAATAGACAAGTGCCTTCTCGAGAAGAAAAGACGAATGCCATCTCGGGGAAAAACGAGGAGTCTTCTCTCGAAAGGAATATACTCTATTTGAGAGATGGACGAATGAACTCCCCAACAACTCAAGAAGCAAAGTTTGGGAAACGTGCCTTCTCATGAAATAAAAGAAAGAAACTCTTAAGTAAAAGAAATTTATTATCCCTATATTTACTTGTTCACTTCCAATACAACCAAACACATTATCTCGAGAACGTGATCTCACCCGTAAGAATACCGGTCGACATCACTATAAAAAGGGAGGGACTTAATGTTGCCACATGAATTCTGGGCTTCGTCCTTAATGGGTCGAAGAAGTAAAACTTCGTATGAGCACTACTCGAGGAGTGCTTCCCGAACATGAGCCTAAGATCAGTACCACTCGAGAAGTCCGTATGAGCACTACTCGAGGAGTGCCTCTCGAATAGGAACCCAAGATTAACGCCACTCGAGAAGTACTTCTGGAGTACGTCACAGATAAATTCATACAGCTCGAGGCTCGGACAACCTCTCACTACTCGAGAGCTCGTAATATCTCGAGGGAACTCCCGTTAAACCACGTTCGGCTACGGGACACATGACAAATCCAGAGAGGTCGACTAAAGTATGAGGTGCATGGCTCCTACAAAATAGGGATTCAATCGTGTGCACGATCTGGGTGGATCATCAATTAGCTGAATAATAGTAACCGCAAGATTCTGAGAATATAAAAGGCAGAAAGAACACAGAAAGCAAGACAACCAATCACACAAATCCAGATTTCATCTAAGTTTTTTGTCTTTGCTTTCTTTCCAAGCGTCATGAACTCAGCGTCCTACAACCACCTTCCATCCTCTCTACATTTGATCGCCAATTCACTAGGGTAGATTCCATTAAAGGATTTGCCGTAGCCGCCGTTCCTTCACCGACCAACATGAAGACCTATCATCGTTCTTTTATTGTTCGGTCGGTCCTTTGTGTTATGTATATAAGTGTTGTAACGATCCAAACCTTGTAATTCAGTATTGTTTAATTTCAATTCAAATGTTATTTTTGTTTCAACTTACGTTTTTTTACTATATAAGATCACAAATCACTGTAAAATTCCCCATGTATTACGGGGAAATATTTCACGCCTAACAGTTACTCTCATGGAAATATTCCATTGTTATATAACACGTGTCACCAACTTTGACCTCCGTTGCTCCGTGGAAATGCGATCTCATGGACTTATATGTAATTATTGTGTAGGATTTAATGTAACTTGAATTAAGCCAGCCGTGAAATTTATCTTTTAAATTGCTATAAGATTTGGCCAGTTTTAAAAAATCACCCCATGATTATAAGTGGGATGAATAAAAAATGACCCAGCAAGGAAAAACAAAATGGAAATACAAATTTTGAGGCGGGAGGCAGTTCTTCCAGGGGATTTCTTTTAATCTTCTTTCGAGGTTTTGTTTTTGTTTTTTATTCGGTAAATAAGTGCATTAATTAAAAGAACATTGAACGTAAATGGGTCCTAAGTCCGCTATAATAGATTACTAAAGAATGGTGCTCTTAAAAAAATTGTGAAATATAATTTCATTTTTTAATTCAAATTTAAAGTACGAATGAGACCTCAACAACTTTTAAAAGGCTTCATATTTGACAATTAGATAGATTTTATATAAGTCTCACTTTTAAATCGTGATTTTAAAATTAAGGTAAAATATACTTACGGTCTCAATTTTGAGTCAACTTTCTATTTTATAATTAACTTATTATGTTATATAATTTTGTCATTAAGTTTTGTTTTTATTTTGATTTTGGTCAATCTTAAATTTTTTCTAGCGAAAGCGAGACAATGCCTTAATATAGTTCAACCCATGTCCTATAATAGTGGAGTTTCAACCTTTTATTTATTCGTCTCATAATCCACTTTACCCGTAGTAGCAACCCCCTATTAGAACATCATCCGACCTTCATCGATTTTGCTTATTTTTTGACAGCATCAGCAATTATCGTCTAACTCGCTTCCAATTCACTTGATTTGTCCATCAAAATTTAAAAAAAAAAAACAAATGGGATGTTTCAATATTATTTCCCATTTTTTTTGTAATTTTTTTCTTTTTTAGTCGATAAATGAAAATTGTGTTTATTTGACTTACGCGTGATAAAATTCAAAATTGACTAAAATTAAAATAAAATAAAAGTTGTTGACAAAATTATATAACAAATTAAGTTAATAATAAAGCATAAAGTTAGCTCAAAGTTAAGGATATAGATTGATATTTTACCTAAAATTAAATTAAGAACGTTATTTAAAATGTTTTTAAAATTAGAATAATATTTTATAAATTTTTTTAACCTAAAAGTAAAACGGTAAGAAGGCTGAGGGGAAGATTTACGCTGGTTGAGTTCGGTTGGGATGCGATTAAACAGAGAGGAATCAGATGTTGAGAAGACGTATAAAAAGTAAATTTTTAATTGAAAAAGAAAAAGTAGAATCATCGTCGTCTTCCTACAAATCGAGACAGACGTCATACTCCCGGCAAAAAAGAGAAAACGACAACCTACGATTAACACCAACACCCCTCCCTCCCCAATGTTCATTCCCTTAGGGCAATAATAAGAAATCGAATTCCCCTTCCCACCCCCATTGCCCTAACCCTAGGAGTGAGAGGGAGAGATTTTGACGCCACGACCCCGACGACCGTCTCCCGTTGATTCGGGCACCATCCAATCCCTGGTTTTCCTCCACTCCTGTTGTTTGCACTAGCTCCCAAATCTTTGTTTGTTTGCCCTCCCCTCCCCCCAGATTCAGGTGAATTGATCGAAACCCTAGAATTCTGATCCTTCCCGATTTTCCCGGGGGGAATGCTCGTCTTGGTCCTCTCACGGGAATGATGCTCGATGGAGCTGGTTCCGTGTGGTTGGGGTGGGGGAAGCATCCGTGTATGCATGCTCTGAGGTTTTGTTGATCTGGATATGCCCCTGGCAAGTGCTTGGTATGATCTTAGTGACCTGCATTGGTGCATAGCAGGTGATTGTTTCCCAGTTTGAGGTGTGTGGCTAGCCAGAGGTCGCCTTTTCGGACATTGATGGATCGCGCTTTAGTGCAGGGGACTTGGTTGAAAGTTACTATTTTTGGAGAGTACGTTTTGAGCTTGCCCGTACAATGCGAGTAGTTAGCTTGGATGTTGTCGTCATGGTCATTTGCCTTATCCCAGGCGGCCTTTCACTGTCACCGATTCCACTTTGTTAATCTTTGTGGAGGCTCTTGCTGTCAGATTTAAGCTGCATTTGCTTGGGGCAGTTGAGCTTATGTTGAGGGCACTCTCTTTTGTTTCAAACTATGTTGTCAGAAAATTAGAGCTTAAGTTTGGCCTAGTTGGATAGTCTAATTAGTGGTACTGGAGGCAAATTACCTCGTGAGTACTTGCTTCTGATATTTGCAGATGCATTTTATTTCCATACCACCAGAGATGGGACGCTGCATTATACCTGAGAAGTTTCTCATTCGACATTCATGTATTCTGGTGACCAGTAAAAGACATCAAATAGAGTTTCTATGTTGTGTGCATGTTTTACTCGTGATGTCATCTGGTCAGGAGTTTCGCGTTAGTGTTTCTGCATAGTCGTTTCACAGGATTCCTGAGTTACCCCTTTTATTAGTTAATGCTGGTATACATGATTCTGTGTGGTGTAAGCAGCAATTTAGTCAGTGATACTAATATTCTTGAAGGTGCCCGTATGTTATGTTTAGAGAGGCTCAGGACAGAAAGGGAAACGGGTCTCTGAAAATTCTGTCACATAATTAAAAATTTCCTTTTGAATCCTCAGCTTTCCTTTCTTTTTCAACCTTCATAATCGGACCAGGGGTTGATTGGATCGAGCTCACAGTTTTTTTCATTTTTAGCATTTTGAGATATCTTTTACTTACTTTGGAGCTTGTACTGCTGCATGTGGTCTATTTAACGAAGGTGGTTGATGAACTCTCGAAAAGATTAGTTTCCATTTATTGCCAGCGTACTTTTTGGTGCCGTTTTTCATTTCCTTTTTTGTTTGCATCGTCCTGGGTGATGTGAAGAAATTTAGTTTTGGGCTATAGGCGAATAATGTTAATGCATGGACGGAGGTTAGGGAGGCCATAGTGTAAATGCTGAAGCCGCTTCCATGGGAGGAATTGTTGATGGAGGAGCTGGCATTGACATTAAGACCTCCCCACGTCAGGCAGCGATTGAAAAGGCTCAAGCAGAGCTTAGGTACATTGTTCAGTTGATTGATATTATGTCAATCCATCTTATTACCTGGTTTGTTTATATTCTCTGAGCGGATTTCTGGTTTCTTTCAAACAGACACGAGTACGATGTGCGAGATAAAAGAAGAAGAGAATTGGAGTTTCTTGAGAAAGTACGTTTCTGTTTTTAATTTTTTTATTACATATTTTCTAAAAATATAGACTATTTTCTGTTATCGTCGTGCTTAATCAGTATTTCAATCTGACATGCCCATGTATCTCGTTTTTTAGGGTGGAAATCCTTTAGACTTTAAACATGGAAATGCAGCTTCTGTTAGTATACAATCCACATCACTGGTAGACCAACATAAGGAGCAATGTCTCCCTGGGTATGTTTGGCCCTGTTACTTAATTTCATTGACAGTATAGTACTTCAATATATTCAGGCATGACTCACTTTAGGTCCTTTTGCATCAATTTTATTTTTGTCCGTCCAGCGATGCAAAAGTCAGTTTGGCATTGACTGCTTCAACCCATGGAGATTCTATTGAGAGTAGTGGTAGACTGGGGGTGACCGCAGCATGTGAACACAACAGTGCTGATAGTCATGTACGTTTTGATGGGGGCACTGAAGTTCCAGAAGGCGATGAAAATCTCGTGCGTCTTGATAGGAAGAATTCTGTTGTGCATCCGGACCAGTCTGTCAAAACTGATAGTAATTGCAGCGCCAAAGAATCGGAAGATTCTGCCATTTTCCGACCATACGCCAGGAGAAATAGGTCAAGATTGAACCGGGATGATGGTCGGCCAAGTTCAATGGATTTATTGAACTCCCACACAAGCCATGAAACTTCATTGCCTACTCGTTCCCTTATCAAAGATTCAAGGGTCTTGACGTTGGATTCTTCTGACCGAAAAGAACCAAATCCCTTCTCTGTTTCGCAGGCCAGAATGCCTGATAATAACGATGGATTGCTATCCAAGAGCAGTACTCCGGAGACTTGCTTAGGGAATGAGGTAGATGGTACGTCTCTAGAATCCAGTATAACCCTTAAGAAAATTGACTTCTCAGTTGATAAGTTGGATCCGGCAATGAGGATAGAACAGCATCATGAATGCTTAACTGATACTCAGAAAACTTCTACTGGCGTGCCTTGCAAGGGAATTGATGTTAGTGGAGAGACAGAAGTGTCTGCAGATGGTTGTAATCTTCCTTCTGCTCATTCGTTAAATGAGGACCTTGAAATGGGTGGCCGTCTGAAAAGTATTTGTGAAATAGTTGTTAATGATAAAACAACAGTTAATGAAGCCTTGAACAGCAATGTGGCTGCCAATTCAAAAGCTCTAGATTCGGAATCCTCTTGTGCTTGTTCTACTGAAAACGTGCCTGTTGATCCAATGAACACTGATCAACAAACTGTTAGAGGGGGAGAAACAGGATTGACTGGGGTTGAGAACATGGCTGGTGGTGAAACTGCCAATGGACAGAATAACAATAAGACATTGAAAGGTGAAGCTGATGGTGAAGGGGATGATATGTTGTGGAAGCAGAATTGCATTGATAATGTTATGACAGATCAAGGTGAAAATAAATCACATGGTAACTTCACCTCTGTCATTGAGCCTAGCCCTGTCGAGCCTAAGAGAGAAGAAACTGAACTTTTAGCTCATAATGCCAATGCAAATGAGGAAAATTTCCCTGACATGAAGCCCGAAGGACCACCCAAGGCAGCTACCTCTGAAAGTTGCAAGAATAGTCCGCCTGAGAGAGTTGAGGTTGCTGATCATGAGGTTGCATCTGTTGACAATCACTCAAGCCTGCCTGCAACAGTGAATGAAGATTATGTTTTGGAAGAGGCAAAGATAATTGAAGTAAGTTTGTTTTCTTGCTGTTTTGTTCTTTTTTTTTTGTAATATCCTTATAAACTGGTGTTTGTGGCCTTATGTTCGAACAGGCCAAGCGTAAGAGAATAGCTGAGTTATCCATTGGCACAATGGCCTTTGAGGAACGCCACCGATCTCACTGGGAATTTGTCCTGGAAGAGATGGCATGGTTGGCAAATGATTTTGCTCAGGTTCACCACTGAATGCTTGGTTCTGTGCTTTCTGTCTAACTTCTTGCCACTACTTTTTCCTTGCGATAATGCTTGTTTGTGAAATATCTTAGGAGCGCCTTTGGAAGAGCACCACTGCCTCTCAGCTGTGTCACCGTGCTGCTTCTGCATCATGTTTGAGGTTGAAAAGGCAGAATATGCGGAGTAATCATAAGAAAGTGGCATTCACCTTGGCCAAGGGTGTGATGCAGTTTTGGGGGTCCATGGAGAATAACTTGAATATCGTGGAGGATAGTGGAAGCTCTGATGGGAAAGTACTCAGGGGTGAACCTGCTGATTTGGGGAGGGATGTTGACGCTGAAGGATCTTCGGGCAAAGTTGATCCTGACACGGTGAGGTTAACTCATTACGAGTCTTCTACATGCTTTGTCACCCAATTCCGAGTTTGGCTTGCATGATCGTTTCAATATTTTCTTTCATTTAATTGCTATGTAAAATAAAGCTTCTTCGACGATTTTATTTCCGTTTATGCTCGAGCTATAATTTATTTGACATTGATGGCATATTGTAATGCATGTTTTCCAATAAATGGAGATTCTTTTAACCGTCCAAGCACAATGTTTTGCTTTTGTTCTTTTGTACAAAGCACAAATCAATTGGTAAGAACGCAACCTTTACTTCTTGGCTGTGACAGTAATTATTTTTGTGTTTGATATGCCGCCATCCCAGTCAGTTATCCTCTCTGTTTCCAAGTAACTCAATAATCGTATTAAGCTGAAGGTTTTAAAGTCTATATATCTATTCATAAACTTATTGATCAGAAAGAAACTCAGCCACCAATGTCAATGTTTATCTCTCTCTATTCATGGTATGCTTTTACTAAATATGAATTGTTTGCTCCTGTAGATATGATTAATGTGAGACAAAAATTCATTTTGGTTTCAATTTATATGTAAGTTGGACTGTCTAAAGAATATCAGGCTGATGAGGGTGACTCTTGTGATGCAACTAGGGGCAAGAATTGTGTGATAACAATGTATCGCTTCAGAGTCACAGGAAATGCCCACTTCTTCAATCCTATGCAGTACGATTTTTGAGGCAGACAAGTTCTCATGTTCCCTCATTTCAAGCTGAGTTGCCTGAGATTGTGGATGAGTCCGACTCTCAGCAGGTGTCATGGGGGGATCATCTCACAGAAGTAAGATTAGTTGATTGATATGGATTTCATAATAATTTATTGTCTTGTGTTGATTGACTTGGTTCTTTCACTTTTTGTGACAACATGATGATGGAACTGTTTTCTAAAATGATGCAGGAAAAACTGTTCTACACGGTTCCCTCTGGTGCAATGGAGACTTACCGGAAATTAATAGAATCTTATACGTCACAGCGTGAAGTGAGTGCACTATGGATGTAACTGGTTATGGTCGTCTTATTATTATTGTTATCGTTAGTATTTTGAGCTTCCTGTTTTCTCTTATTACGAGGTTTTAGGATCACGATTACAATGATTGTATATGCATCTTCTTAGCCTTTTGGCCTATTGACTGTTGCTTTACTTCAGGGGACTGGAAATATTCAAGACCCTAAAATGCGAATGTCAGAAGTTTGTGGTATGTTATTATATTTCCCTGTTTCCTATATCAGTGCTTATAATTGCTAGATTATTTATCTATGGTGCATTTTTTACGATGTAGACTATGGGTATCAAGAAAATGCATACAATGAAGGTGGGGGTGAAACCGGCACATACTATTTGCCCGGAGCCTTTGAAGACAGCAAGTCATTAGCAGTATCCCAGAAAAAGCGGAAGGTTACCACCAGGCCCTATGAAGCTGACTCACCAATCGGACGCTATGCAATCGGTACTCAACAGACCATGGGGAAAAGGCCGTCAAATTTTGTCGGTCAGATACCAACAAAACGGTTTCGCTCTGCATCGCGACCTAGAGTTATACTTCCTTCAGGCACTGCTGCTAGTGTGAACAGCTTTCTGGCTCCAACTAAAACTGATGCTTCTAGTGGAGACACTAGTTCTTTCCAGGATGACCAGAGTACTGTGCCTAGTGCATTACGAATGCAGAAAAGTGGGGAGGTTGATTCTGTTGGCAATTATGGTAGTAGTTTTTCCCATGATATGGCGGAAACATCAATGACAAAGAAGAGGAGGAAAAAGCATTCGGTATGGAGTTGGTCTTGGCAGATCACGACTCTTTCTTTCATCGCATCTGCAATTTCAGCTCAGTTGTTTTGTTTATTTATTTGCAGGGATCCCAATTTGAGCAGGGTTGGCAGATGGATTCGCCAATCCTTGCTGAGCAGGTTCTTGTTTGCTGATCATTCTAGTTGATGCTTTGAATATGTTCACTGATATGCTCTTATGTATGAGATACACTTTGTGGACATTAATACACTTTTGTATTGTGAAAGCCCTGTTTGGTTTATTTCGTTTACTGGTGTGTGATGAAGACTAATGCTTTTCTATTTACTACATATTTGTATTTAATTAATTTGAAACATTCCCTGGACTTTGCAGTGGGACAAATCGAAGAGGAGATTGGAGAATCATCACTTTGAATCCAATGGCACTAGTGGTAACTTTTTCTTTGATTTATTTACAACACCCCGCCTTATACTTGTGCTGTGCGTAATGATATGTATATAAAAATTTAAATGAGAAGGTTTGTATGATCAACCTGTAATCAAGAAGCCAAAGGTCATGAAGCATTCAGCTGATAATTCCTTGGACAACTTTGTGACTGGATCTATTCCTTCTACCATGGCTTCACAAAGCGTATCCAACCCAAAGAAAATCCTCAAAATATTTAATGGACATGATGGTGGCAGGAAAACAAAAACACTCAAGGTAGTTTGAGCACCAGGCTTTTTTCTACTGACATTTTCTCTTTAAGACACTTTTCCTTTTGAACAACACTTTGCCTAGAAATTTCTTTGTATTAAGTAGAATTTTTTTGGACAAAGGGATTGTGTTAGATAACTAATAATAGTTTGGTTACATGCAAAGTTATGTAGAAGTTAACATATGAGTTTATCTACAGAGTCCATCAGTTCAGCCAGGCTCCGGAAGCTCTTGGTCACAGTTTGAAGACCAGGTTATTCCCTGTTCATCTTTTACTATCTTATTTTAAGATTATTCACTGACAACATCTGAGCTCTGTAGGCACTTGTTGTCCTTGTACATGACATGGGTCCAAACTGGGAGCTTGTGAGTGATGCGATTAACAGCATTCTGAAGCTGAAGGTACCCAGAACAGATCCAAACTGACTTTTGCTTTCCATGATGTTTTATTATCGATTACATGTAGTGTTCAATAACATTTGTTCGGGAAATTTTGCTATGGGGCTTGCAGTGGTCATTGGTAAATATATGGACACCTTGGCATGTTGCTAATTTTCTTACTGCATTCTGAAAAGGTGTTTCCTGGAATCAAGCTGTTGACGCCTTCTATTTTACCTTATGCAGTGTGTATACCGAAAGCCTGCTGAATGCAAGGAACACCACAAAGTTCTGATGGATAAGACTGCTAATGATGGAGCTGATAGTACTGAAGATTCAGGGTCCTCCCAACCTTATCCGTCTACTTTACCAGGAATACCAAAGGCAAATTTATTTTCCTTCCAATTTGAATGGGAAGTTGCAAGAAAGCAGTGATGGTTGTTTTATCATCTTTTGATATTTTGCAGGGAAGTGCAAGACAGTTATTTCAACGTCTACAAGGCCCCGTTGAAGAGGATATTATGAGAGAACATTTCAATAAGATAATTCAAATTGGACAAAAGCAACGGTACAACAAAATGCAGGTGTGTTGCTGATTCATAGTTGCCAGGTGCTTTTTTTATAAGTAATAATACCCAGTGGACTTATAAAAAAAATAATACCCAGCGGCTGCAAAGATTCAAATTTGGGATCTCCAAGTGAATCCTCAATGCCTGGACCATTGGATGCTTTTTTATTAAATGCAAATTAGAAGAACTTGATCCAGATTGAGATTTGGCATTGAGACAACGGCATTGTCTTGTTAAATGGTATTTGGAGGAGTCTGGGTTCCTTGGGCCTAATTAGTGTTTAGATGATCAAAATAGGGGTACAGAAAGTTCTTGTCAGTTTCAGTAGGGAAGTTGCTGTCATTCTTTGTGGATGTTGACTTTGTTGTTATATGTTCAGATATGTCTACAATATTACTAAATAACAAAAACTGATATTACTATGACTAAACAGCTGTTAATCTCTGACCTATCTTTATGTGTAGCCTATTGCACTGATGGATTTCTATAGGATGTCTGTGAATAAAATCTGAGACAAGCTCTAGTTTTTACCTTGCCAAAAATAGTTAAGATGACTATATCTTTATTTGCTATAATTAGAGTCCGGTCTTCCCCCAACCCAACCCAAAAAAAGAAAAATAAAACTGGTTGAAAGTGCTCTGCATATTGTCATTTTTCTCCATTTTATTAGTCCATTGAGTCATCTCTTACTTTTTGTGGAACTTATGTTTGGTTCTGGTGGCTCATTTTCATTGTCTTTCTTACCATTTGGGCCTGCCACATGTTTAAGGATACCTTGTAAACTTGTTAATCCTCAAGAACATGATAACTAGCAGTGTATTTGGTTTCTTGATCAACATTTTATTGACTGCACCGATTGTGGTATTTTGAAGCGTTACGTGATGCTTTTTCTTAGTGCTTTTCTTCACTGTATGTTCATAATCTCAAGATTTCTCCATTAAGCTGGAAGGTTTTATACATGTACTATGGATCTAGCTAACCAATTTATTTTCCTCCGACTGAAGAATGAGAGCCATGATGTGAAGCAAATGGCTGTTCACAATTCACATTTTGCTGCTCTTTCCCAAGTTTGTCCCAATAACCTCAATGGTGTCATCCTCACGTAAGTGAGAGTTTGGATCCTTTACACTTTAATTATTTCATCATGGTGCAACTTTGTATGAGGAAGTACTGACAATTAGGATGTACTGACATGCCTCTGAAGGCCCCTCGATTTGTGTGAGGAAGACAGTACAAATGCTGATATTCTTCTTCCTCACGGTTATCAAGGTTCCCATGGTAATAGCTTGGCAGCAACAAATCAAGTATCAGCTGCATCAGCGCTTCCCAATTCTGGGACATATCGCTCCCTCCCAGGTTCTGGGGGGACTGTCTGTAGTCCGAATCTGTTACCAACGTCTGCTCCCCATAATGCTCCATCAAGGTGATTTTTATGTGTATTTTTATTGTGGATTCTTTCTCCGATATTTCCCATTTCTGTGACTGCCGAATATCCACTATACTCCCTTGCTGCATTATTAGGGATGGTCGATACAATGTCCAGAGACAATCAGCTCCGCCCTCAGATGAGCAGCACAGGGGCCAACAGCATGATCATGCACTATCAAGTAGAAATAGCCAGCATTCTAAGTTGTCTGTTTCTGGAAATGATCGGGGTGTCCGTGCATTTCCCAATAGTAACAACATTGGAATTCCAACTGCTACAAACAGAAGTATGATGCCCTCACCGAAACCAGCTTTTCAAGGGCCGGCGGGTACGCCAGCAATGAACCCCAGCAGTATGCTATCCTCTGGTCTGGTGGAAGTGCCAGGTAGTGGAAACTTACATATGGGATCTAATCCGAGTCAAGCAACACCATTTATGAGACCTCGTGAGACGTTGCATTCAGCAAGGGTTGGTGCTTTTGTTACTGTTATGTTCAGTAATATTTGTCTTAATTTTTTAACAAATCTTCCATCTCTCTCAGTTCTTATATCTCTTTTATATTTTATGGAAATTTCGAATGTGAAGTGCTCACAACTTCCTGTGGGAAATTGTTTCTTGGTATTGATGATTACTGGAGTGCGATCCGGTTAAAATGAAAATATCTGCTAGATAAGCCTGGATATTGTGACTTCTGCTGTTATTACTTGCAACACTTAGCTAATACCCCTCTGCTTCAAGCTATTGGGTCTACTGCTTATCAATCAATGGAGTAGTAACACTAAGCACCTCGTTATATGTATTGAACTTTATGCTCTTAATGCAGAAACTTTGTTTTCACATATCAATTGCTTATTAATCACGATGAAAATATGAAAATTTAGTTATCATGACAACCTTGTTTATCCTAGTGTATTTTGACAGAAAAGGGCTAAAGCGTTTATTATTAAGTGTTGATTGATTATTTATTATCTATGATGTTAATTGTTCGTTTCTTAATTTGCAACAGCCAGGTAATATGGAGCATCAGAGGCAGATGATGGCACCTGAACTGCAGATGCAAGTTGCCCAAGGGAACTCTCATGGTATTCCCTTAGCAAACGGTGCAGCTTCTGGCTTCTCAAACCAGGGCACTTCACCCGTCTCAACTTTTCCGGCCCATTCTCAGTCTCAACAGCAGATTCCCCCTCATCAATCACCAGCTCACAACCGCCATCAGAATACACATCTTCAGGGTACCAATCATTCAACTGGACCACAATCTCAAGCCTATGCAATCCGGCTTGCAAAAGAAAGGCAGCTTCAGAAACGTTTTATGCAACAACAGCAGCTTCCATCCTCTGGTTCCTTAATATCCCATGTTCAACCATCCCCTCAAAAACCATTACCGTCTGCATTGCCAAGCAGTACACAAGTTCCTTTGCAGTCTACAACTCAGCCAGTACCACCGGCACCACTCACCCCATCTTCTCCCATTAATCCAATGATTCCAACGCATGTCCCGAAGGTTCCGATGCAAGCCTCTGGACTTGTCAGGAATGCTCAGAGTAGTGTAGGTAATCAGGTTGGTAAGCAGCGACAACGTCTGTTGCAGCAGCACCAACAATTTCAACAGTCTGGGAGACAACATCCTCAGCAACGGCATTTAACTCAAGCTCCAGCTAAAGTTCCAAAAGGAGGTGGCAGAGGCAATGCCATGACTAATCAGAATCTCCAGAATGAGTCATCTAAAATAAACGGTATCTCATTAGCTCTTGGCAGTTCAGCTGGTGAAAAAGATGTTATGAGAGGTCAGGGTCTGATCAGTATGCATCCCGTTCAACAGTCGAAACCACTGGCTTCCCAGCTAAACCATCCCCAGGTGCCACCGCAGACATCTTCTGATTTGACACCTTCTTTGAAGCAGTTCCATCAGCAGCACCAACCATGCTCTCACTCAGATGGTAGTTCTCAGGGGCAGATTTTACCTGTTCCTTCTGGACAAAATATGCATCATTCGGCTTCTTCAACACCAATGGCTTCTAACCACTTAGAGGTTCAGCTCCCCCAGCTTACTAACAAGAGACAGCTTCCGCTAACCCAATCAATTGGGCCGAGGATGGCTCAAAACCAAGTGGCCCACGAACCACTGGCTGAATCACTATGTGATTGCAAAGGAGATCCCAGTCCTGTTAGTAATACCTTAACGGTGGGTGCAAGCAAGGGGATGCCTCTGGCATCTCATGATTCTAGTGGTAGCCCGCCAATTCATTGGCAAGTATCCGAACCATTGTATGAGTCAGGAATTATGAGTGCAACTGGCCAAATTGGCCGCGGTGGAAATCTGGTGTATTCTGGGGCAGCCAGGAGTAATTTGCTCTCCTCCGTTAACCAAGGATTGGGGCCAAAACAAAAGTTGGATGTCCCATCTGTGCAATGTCAGGGCCCTGGATTGGTTGAAGAGCAGAGGCAACTGCAGAGTACACATTCAAGACATTCTTCTGCATTAACTCCGTCACCTCAGCAGCCTTACAATGCAGTGAAACAGGTTTCTCAGCTTGAACAGCTACCTTCCAAAGAACAGTCATTACATTCCCAGCCCCACCATCAAACACCAAATTTGGTGGCTAGCCAGGAGAATACTTGTCCAAGGCAAGCAAATTCTGATGTGGGATGAGACAATCAGGTGCTGGTCATTCCTCTGCGGATTGGATATGACGGTTTTCCTTCAGCATGCCCTCGTCACGCTTGTTGTACAGGTGATATTCCTACAGTAGCATTGAATACTAATGGACATCAATATCAACAGTTCAAGTCTCAGGTGGTCATGGACAGTGTGAGCCTTGGCGAATGTTGCTATGTTGGCTTGTGGCATCAAAACAGCCACGATAGTATATTAGTAAGGGTAAGGATGCATATATACACGCCCACCCTCTATTATGCACTAATGGGAGAACCACTCTCTTGCAGGGGAATGACTGCTTCATCTATTTTCACTTTTATTTGTCAGATGCACTACTTGCATACCTAGAAAACTGGCATTTTGGCATACATGCTGTAGGACCATTGCTAGGATTTGAACTAAGTCAAGCAACGTGTTCTAATGAGTGCAGATGAGGCTGGTTCTTTGCGGCGGGGCACCCAAATTTAGAGATATGATGTTGGTATTTTGCAAGCACCCTGAAGTTAGGGGATGTTGACTGGACGTCATTCTTTTCCCCCTTCCTGAGACCAATGTATATTAACATTTAGGATAGGGCCCGGGAGGTGAGAGATGGATATAGAGAAGTTTGTACAGGTTCTCATCGCCCCCTTATGGTTCCTTTTTAGGTTTCTTACTTTTCTCTAGGAGAAAATCTCTCTCTCTCTCATTCTGTGTAGGGGGTCTCTGCTTTTTTTGGCCTGGTAGATTTAGATTTAGATCTAGTTGTCCTTCATTAGCATTAGCACCCTTTTAAAATTAAGCTAGTAGCGATTGTTGTTTACCGGCTGAAGAAAAGGCCACCTTCAAAAAGTTTTGAGAATGCCTGGGTTTCCTGTTGTATATACTCTGATAGATCCATTTTAAATGCATTGACACCCTGCCATGGCTGTTGCCGTGCTTGTGATTCTGGGCAAAAAATGTTGCATGTTCTCTTTGAGAAATTGAGTAGTCTATCATAGTTCTACATGGTACATTTGCTGATCTGCTATTTGAGAATTTTGTTTCCATACTTGGTCGGTGATTCCCTGGTCTCATACTTCATTTACAGTTGTTGTTACTTGTTGATACTACTGTAGGGAATGTCATTTGGACATCGTTTCCATACTTTGGTTGAAGCATTTCTTTCCCTAGAGACTTGGTTTGCTGATGCGATACTTTTGTTGTGTTTGTGATGGCTCTTACGTGTGTGGTATAAAAAAAATTTTGCGAAATAAGGTAGATAATTTCGAAATGGCTAGTACGCCCTGTACTAGTATCTTCGCAGGACATGGATACCCCGAGTGTCAAACCCTATTATGTCAGTTCATTGTGTTGGAACGCTGTGTACATGAAATGTGAAGCAAGCGAATACGTTAGGAAGATGGGCACAGATGGAGATGCAAGCCAAAGAGAGCGACTTCGATAAGGACGAGCTGAAGATACCTGTGAAAGTTTCGTGGATTTCACGATGATTAGCTGGATGACTATAGTGCTGTAAGATCAAGAAAGTATACTGGGAAACCCAGGACAAGGGGGATTTTGTGCTCATGAATCTTGCCGGAAAATCTGCGATGTATTGGCCAACTAGTTTTTCCTTGCTGACCAAAGATACCAAACACTAATCAGCATGAACTCTGCCAAATGGGAAAAAGATAAGGAGACATAGCAATCTGATTTTGTTCAAGTTGGGTTCTCCGTTCTGGTAATTTGAGGTCTTCCTACAAGTACATTCATTTCTTGAAACCCCTTGTTTGAGTAATGATGAAGGGGAACTACCTGATTAGATTGCCGTTAAACCTCTAGCCAGTAAAACCTAGAAAACCCTACTACCCTTGGTCAAATTGGAAGATAGTTTGCTTCTTAGATTGGATGTGAAAACTTACTTGAGGACCGTATCTCAAACTCTCCAGGGACTGAGCAAGTTCTATTTGTTTTGACGTGGTTGCGATCACTGCCTGTTCATGTTTTTCTACGAATCAGCTCTTACTCCATACTTCCCCGAAACGCCATGTTGTTATAAGAAGATATCAGCCTGCTTTCAATCTGATGCTCGGAGAGAGGAGCTTACCCTTTTTGTCTTTCTCTCTATGAACTTGATGCGATCGATTCAAAGACTCATGGATCACCTACTCCTTTTTCGAAGGAAAACTTGAAAAAATTTGATGGAATGTTATTCCCACAGTAAGGGCGGGTTTTGTAGACCCAGACCCACCCCTCTATGTTTTTCATGACCCGTACTCTTGTAAAATCTTCAAACTCGCGGCGGTTATTGAAAACTCATTCCAGTGACTGTATTTTGAGGATTTTGAAAATACCAACAATATTTGATAAATTTTTTTACAGACTAATCGTACATCCGTACATTCCTCCATGACAACCGAGTCCATTTACATGTAATAACAACCCAATCCTTTCTGCATATCAAATTTAAACAGCAGAAGAGATCATCCAATCAATTCCACTAATCCTATCACACAGTTCAACTACCATATCTTCTAACCTTTGCAGTCTTTGCCAATACGGCTGAATCAACTTCTCTTGTTTCAACTGCATTTGTGAAGTGGCTTGCACCCATGAACTGCCACGAGATCTATCCCCTTCTTCCGTATGCAGGGCTGCAAATCTTGACAGGAAAAATCTGCCCAGCTTTTTTAACATGAGGTAGATGTAGGCGAGTAAGTTGACTATAAAAGCAACCAAGAGGCTCCGGGCATCCAAAGATCCTGACTCCGGAGTGCTGTCATCTGTTAAATGGCCTGTCAGGATGATGAAACCGGATATGGTGAGTAAAAACTTCGGAAATGACAAATGCATTTCCTTGTCGAGAATACGTTGGTTTTCTTTATCAGCACTTTCATCCTGGAATAGTTATTGGCATTGGTCAGATGGGGATGCACATCATAAAGAGTGGGTGTCGTTGCTTTTCCAGCTCTGTGATTAGTCATCACCTAGCGACTCTAGTTTTCACATTCATCAAAGGTCTAATGATCAATGGGTCGATGACTAGTCCACGAAGTGACTAAATCATTTCTTGAAGAACAGACTTTCAGCTAGTAAGGCTTCATCGCTGAGGGTGTTTGTAGCAAAAGTTAGGGATATGTGCAACTGTCAACCACAAAAACGGGACAGAACCCATTTTAGCAGAGGCTTGAGGGATTAAGGGATGATGTTGGCTTTTTCCAGCTACTTCTTCTAGGATTAGATGTCGTGAGATACAACGGAAAAGGCATTTCAAAGTGCAGTGACCGTGATAAAAAATTACCAGTCACATTACTTGAAGAAATACCATTTTCATTTCCTTCAGCAATGGCAGCTGGTGCATCGAGATAGGCAGGATACAGTTGATCAACTATCACCCGCCTGATGCACAAATTGTAAACCACGTCATTAGCTTGCAATAGCCTATTACTTTCCAAGGCATGAAGAGTTAAAAATAGAAATTACACTAGAAGCAGAAAGAGTAGAGAGGTAAATAAGAACAACGATATAAGTGAAAGTGCTAGGGAATACTTCATGCTGGGACACAGAAAGTTGCGTTGCACTGGATGAACCAGTCCTAGGGGTAGATAGTGAGTCTGTATTAGTTACATGTCGAACTGCACTTTGCAAACAAAGAAGAACTGTCATTTATCTCAATCCATTAAAGAGGAGGATAGTCTCCCATATCTCATTTTTTTCTCATTCCTCGTAAAGAACTCTCTCATTTCACCATCGAGTCTTGGAAATCAATTCTTATATCATGTTCAGAGGAACTTCGGAGTTTCCTCAAGTGCATCGCTTCCCCGGCATGTGCCGTCTGGAAATAGGGCATGAAGAGTGAGCCGCTGGTGGATTCCTAGCCAACATAAACCATGCTATGACAGCACCAAAGTCATTGACTGGAGCCTCACTTTCATTATTTCCGGATCATTCCAAGGTCCTTTTTCTGATCCGAGGCATCCCATCCCCTAGACACGAGCAACTTCCTCCAAGAAATTCTGGTAGTTGGCTGCTCCATCACATCACCGCAAGCATGAGCATCAGATGGCAAATCCTACAAAACTACCTCCCCGGAAAAAGTTTCTGCATTTGATAATGATCACCTGGAATCTACAACCTCTAAAATCCTATGGCGGAATTTGTCACCAAGAACCTGTTGCACAAAGAAAAACGCATTGTAGGGATGAACCAAACTGGCTGCCAGACAACAAAAAAAAGAGAGACGGTCATATACGCGTATGTTTGAGGTAGCCCTCGGATCAAGAAAACCCTTAGCCGTGTTCCATAGCAGTTTAAATCCGCTGCCGGCATTCACAATGTATAACCGATTCAATGTCTGCAATGAATTGTGGTAACAACGGGTTATTTTTCAGTATACCTAATCTGGGGCACCACACACGTGATCAAGTTACCTCTGGATGGTTATCCCCATCGATTTTCTGCATGCGCATCACAAGATCATGGGCAACCTTACCAAAGCTCACAAAATTCTGCAATAGTATCCAGGAATACAGGCATGAGGATGTACATCGAGAAAGAAAAAAATTCTCAGCAGAAGTCCACAATGGAGGTGGTCATGGAAATCACCAATCCTTGCACATCCAGTATCGTGGTCGTAGAATCAATGTGTCTCTTTGCTAAATTTGAACAGGCCGGAAACTTTTCAGCAAAGGCCTTTCCGAATCCTTGACTTTTGTATCTCAGAAACCGATCTACCGTGGTTATAGCCATTAGCTTGGTTGGTTCAACTTTGCCGAGACGCTCAATGTACCTAGGGTGACCTTGTTGGTTGAAGGTTCGAGGTTGATGCAAAGAACTCTTTTGTTCTTATATTTTATCTTTTCTTGTTGTCTTTTTGTGGTGTCCTTTTATTTTTCTTATCGTGTGTCTCTTTATTTATCCTTTGTTATGTCTATTTAAGCGTTGTGATGTAATGGTTTTTGCATCACTCTATCAATTCTGTCAATTCGAAATCTAGAAAGAGAGCATTTGCTCGAAGATTGTTTGAGTTTTCTTAAGTTTTGGTTCGGCCTCCGTCCTGTAGAAGGTTGTGCTACAAAAGCTAGCGTCTACAGAATGTCATGTTATTATTTGTCTCCCTTCTGTTGCAGTTTCTGCTATTGAGATTGAGTGTTTACATAACGTGAGAGCCTACAATTAGTATCAGAGCATCTTAGTGATCTTTCGGGAGCTGTGGAAGTCTTGTGAAGTTTTTGGAAGGTTGGTTTTGTCCTACAGAAGGAGATGGAAGCAAGCGGGAGTTGTTTTTCTTCTACAACGCCACCCTTGTTCGATGGAGAAAATTATCAAGCTTAGGTAGTGAAGATGGACGCTTTCTTGGAATGTAGTGACTTGTGGGAAGCAGTGGAGGATGATTATGAAGTGACTCCACTCCCCGACAATCTTACAATCAACCAAATTCGATTTCACAAGGAAAGAGTCACAAGGAAGGCGAAGGCAAAATCGTGCCTCTATGTTGTAGTGTCACCCTCTATATCAACATAATCATGAAGTTTCAAACCGCGAAGGAGATTTGAGATTTTCTGAAGATTGAGTACGAAGGTAATGAGAAGATAAGAGGTATGAAAGCTTTAAATATGATGCGAGAGTTCGAGAGATAACAAATAATGAGAATGAGGCCGCGCTAAAACTCTTTAATTATTATTCTCCAGATGAGCATGGTTTTGACATCATCAAAAAGGGGGAAATTGTTGATATAGTCTGGTTTTGATGATGACAAAGGTTATGCATTGCTAATGTGCTATTTAAGTGTACAGAAGAACATGTCTTCGGGTGTAGAAGCTGGTCTCTGTTATCCGTGCAATAGGTAAAAGAGTTATGTGGAGTACTTCAACGGGGGAAATGATCTAGCCATCAGAAATGGTGTTCTGAGGACAAGATCTACTATCGAGTCAACTATCTCTTTTACAGAGATGAGCATCTGTGTCACAGTTGCTATAACTCTCCTTGCTGGAGTACTTGCTATGGTTTTATTTTCGGATAGATTGATCAATCTGACTGATAAAATGATGCGTGTAAATCAATGGGCGGAAAATGAAGAAGAGGGAGCTGAAGAAATTGAAGTTAGGGCATGGGAGAAAGAGGTCTCGAACTCGAAGTGGGGGATGACTTCGGGAACTGGAAGTGGCTCGTCGGCAGATGAGTTGTCTCCAGGTCGGGCCAAGCTGCAGGAAGGGCCGGATCTTGAGAGGCTGGACGGTGGGGCAGGCTTGCATGAAGGAGACCAAGGGGTGGGCCGCCCAGATGGGCTGGCGTAATAGCCTGCAAGCAAGTAATAATAAGAGTGGGGACCAAATTGCAACATCAACAAGAAGACAGAGAAGAATTGGCAAAAGGAGGAAACATCAGCAACAGAATGCTGTACCCACGCACAACCAGCGCGCACAGCAGAGGTGGGTGACGAGCAGCAACAAACTAATCCCACCAACAGAATAAAACCCCCTCAGTCCAATCATCTCGGGATTAGGATAAGCATGAAGAAATGGATGGAGGTGGAAGACGAAGAAGATGGAGATGAGGGTTGTAAATAGCTATGGTTGCGGGATAGCTTCGACTGTTGTTGCTGTTTTCATTCCCTGAACCTTTTCTGTGATTTAAGGAGGTTTGGTGTTGGAGGATTCTGGTGTTTGAAGGATTTCACGTCTCAAGTGGTATCAGAGCAGCAACGCTCAACCTCCTGACGTGGGTTGGACATGGCGGATGGAACGAGATCTCGAGTAGCGCAAATGGAGGCTGAATCGGTGCGTGAGGTTCTGCAGGAGTTGGCAAGGAACGTTGAAGAACTCAGGCTGAAAGTAGACGCTATGGAGGGACGGAAGGCAGCCTTCTCTGAAGAAGAAAGTGACTTGAGAGGGAGACGAGAGAGTCGACCCTTGTGGCAGCAGGATAGGGTCAGCAGACTACCGCGGATAGAGTTTCCGTCGTTCGACGGCTCGCTGGTTCAGGAGTGGCTTTTTCGGTGTGAGAGGTTTTTCGAACTTGATGAAACTCCGCCAGAATTAAAGGTAAGCATTGCTTCAGTGCACCTATCTGGGCTGGCTGTGGAGTGGCATTATGCCTTCTTAAAAGGGCGGATGTTGGGAGGAACGGTAAGCTGGGAAGAATATTCAGCCGCCATGCTCCTTCGTTTTGGACCCAATGAAATGACTAGGCCTATCGTGCTGCTAAGGGAACTGAAGGAGACGGGTAGTTTGGCAAGCTATATCGATGAGTTTATCTCTTTAGTGACAAAAGTGGAGTTGTCGGTGGAGGACCAGGTGGCTCTATTTGTGGGTGGCCTTAAACGAGGAAATCGGAAGCTGGTGACAGTTTTGAAACCAAGATCATTGCAACAGGCCATTGCTCTGGCCAAGACCCTCTCTAGTGAAGAAGATGAACTATCCCAGGGAGGAAGTCGAGAAGGGGGCAGCAAAGGGCGATTGGATACTTGGCAAAACCAGGGGGCAAACCAAATTCCAATGAATAGGAATCCGGTGAGGACCGCTAATGTTAAGGCTATAGAGGGTTATGGTAAAGGGCCTGGAGGAGTGACAACCAAGGCTTTGCCTTATCAACCGCCTCATAAGAGGTTAAGTGCGGCTGAGATGGATGATAAAAAAATGAAGGGGTTGTGTTATTGGTGCAATGAGAAGTACTCTTTTAATCATAAGTGTCCCAATCGAAGACTGTATTCCATTATTATAGAAGCAGAAGAAGAAGATCCGGGAGGGGACAATCAAGGAACGGAGGAATTGGTCGGGGAGGTCGATACCCCTGTTATATCCTTGTATGCAATGCACGGAGTAGCATTGTCATTTAAGAATCGCACTATGAAGGTACTCGGCTGGTACAAAAAGCGTCGACTCACTATCCTAATAGACTCCGGAAGTACCCACAACTTCTTGGACAGCGGAGTAGCTAAGCAAATTGGGTGTGCTACCAAAGCCATACCTGGGCGGGGAGTGATGGTGGCTAATGGTGAGAAAATGCCTTGTAATGCTATGGTTGACAATTTTGAATGGGTAATGCAAGGTGAAAAGTATGAGGCTAATATGTTGTTAATGCCTATTCGGGGGTGTGAGGTGATCTTAGGCATGGAATGGCTCCATTCACTTGGAATGGTTCAGTGGGACTTTCCCAGCCTAACAATGCAGTTCAAGAAGGGCTCCAAGTTGATTACACTAACCGCAGGAAATGAGGAGTGGGTAAAGGTGGTTGAAGGAATGTACTTGTCACATAAGGATGAGATGGGATTGATGCTCATTCCTGAAATATTACAATGTGAAGAGGAAACCAAGGGAAATGAACTGCCAGTGCAGATCCAACAGCTTTTAATCAGATTTCAAGGGGTGTTCGAGGAGCCAAAAGAGTTGCCACCCCCAAGAGCTCAAGATCATGCCATTCCACTGGAAGAAGGGGTTCGGGGTCTTAATCTACGTCCCTATAGATATTCCAGCACACAAAAGGATGTCATTGAGAGGTTGGTAAACGAGATGCTGCAAACTGGGGTGATTAGGCCGAGTACAAGTCCTTTTTCATCCCCGGTTGTTTTGGTTAAGAAGAAGGATAATTCGTGGCGGATGTGTGTTGACTATCGGGAGTTGAACAAGAAGACCATCAAAGATAAATTTCCGATCCCTATAATAGAGGAGTTGTTGGATGAACTAAAGGGGGGTAGTTGGTTCTCGAAGCTGGATTTACGGTCGGGTTACCACCAGATACGAGTAAGGGATTCGGATGTTCATAAGACGGCTTTTAGAACGCATGATGGGCACTATGAGTTCCTCGTAATGCCATTTGGGTTAACCAATGCTCCATCTACGTTTCAAAGCTTGATGAATACTATCTTTAGACCCTACTTGAGAAGGTTCGTATTAGTTTTCTTTGACGACATCTTAGTTTACAGCCCCACATTACCAGAGCATGTTAATCACCTTTCGGAGGTGCTGGAGGTGTTGCAACGCAACTGCTTGTTCGCTAAACGGAGTAAATGTACCTTTGCCAAGAGGAGGGTGGAGTATTTGGGACATTTTATCACTGAGGAAGGGGTTTCCACTGACCCTACAAAGCTGGCAGCAGTTCAGGAGTGGCCGATTCCTACTACGGTGAAACAGTTAAGGGGATTTCTTGGGTTGACGGGTTACTACCGGCGATTTGTCCGCGGATATGGGGTTATCAGCAAGCCCCTTACTCAATTGCTAAAGAAAGATGGGTTTCAATGGACTGCCACAGCGGAGGATGCTTTTATGAAACTCAAAGAAGCAATGATTTCAACTCCTACACTATCCCTGCCTGATTTCTCTAAGACATTCACGGTGGAAACCGATGCCAGTTCATTGGGAATTGGGGCGGTGCTAATGCAAGAGGGACATCCGATTGCCTTTATTAGCAAGGCATTAGCTCAGAAACACCTCCAGCTATCCGTTTATGAGAAAGAACTACTCTCTATTGTCTATGCTGTGGAGAAATGGAGACACTACTTGATGGGGAATAGGTTTGTGATCAAAACAGATCATCAGAGCCTAAAATACTTGCTGGAGCAACGTCTGCACACTGATATGCAGCTTAAGTGGCTCACTAAACTAGTTGGCTACGACTATGAAATTAGTTATAAGAAGGGAAAGGATAATGTCGTGGCTGACGCACTTTCAAGGGTGTCGGGTGCGGAGTTGATGTCTATAATGCTGAATTTGCAGCAAGGAACCCTATTGGATGATATTAAAAGTAGTTGGCAACAAGACCCTATGTTATCGGCTCAATTGCAGCAACTCAAGGCAGGGCAAGCCTCATCTCAGTATGTCTATTCACAAGGCTTGTTACTACGGAAGGGGAAACTGGTTGTAGGCTCGAATGAGGAACTACGGCGATCCATAATCAGGGTTTTTCATTCCTCGGCTATGGGGGGACATTCCGGAGTTCATGCTACGACTAAACGGATCGCAAGCTTCTGTTTTTGGAAAGGGCTGGAGAAGGATGTGAGGCTGTTTGTCAGGCTTTGTGAGGTATGCCAAAGGTGTAAGTACGACCAGTCAGCCCCGGCTGGTCTCCTACAACCCCTTCCGATTCCTACAGCCGTTTGGACAGACATCAGCATGGATTTTATATCCGGTTTACCAAAATCCCATGGTAAGGAGGTTATCATGGTGGTGGTCGACCGACTGACTAAGTATGCACATTTCTTGGCATTAAAACATCCCTATACGGCGGTATCAGTTGCTGAGTTGTTCATGAACAACATCTACAAGCTTCATGGGTTGCCTATGACTATAGTCAGTGACAGGGATGCGGTTTTCTTAAGTGAATTCTGGCAGAACTTATTTAGAATGCAAGGGGTTGAGCTGCGGATGTCGACAGCTTATCACCCTCAAACAGACGGGCAGACGGAGGTAGTAAACAGAGGATTGGAGACCTATCTTAGATGCATGTGCATGGATTGCCCAACACTTTGGAGCAAATGGTTATCTTTGGCCGAATGGTGGTATAATACTACCCACCACTCGACGATAAAGATGTCCCCATTTGAAGCTTTATACGGGTACATTCCTCCAATTCACTTACCCTACATTCCAGGAACTGCTACTACTAAAGAGGTTGACAGGATCTTACGGGATAGAGAGGACATGACCAAGCTGCTTCGTTTTCACATCCACCGAGCTCAGAACAGGATGGCACAAATTGCTAACAGGAAACGGGTGGATAAAGAATTTGACATCGGAGACATGGTCTATCTAAAGCTTCAGCAGTACCGACAGAGTTCAGTCGAAGCTAGGGCAAACAATAAGATATCTCCGGTTTTCTATGGACCCTACAAAGTCTTAGACAAGATCGGGAAGGTGGCATACCGGTTGGACTTACCAGAGAGCTCTCAAGTCCATCCCGTTTTCCACGTTTCTAGACTGAAGAAGTCCGTGGACCCACATCATGCATTATTGGACCTCCCTAATCCCGCACCACAGTCAGTTCCTGAATATATCATCCAGCGGAAGATGGTTAAGCGAGGCAACAGAGCAGCTACTCAGGTCCTAGTAAAATGGCAAGATCAATCAGAGGAGAACGCTACCTGGGAGTTTTTGTACGACCTCGAACGCCGATTTCCGGACATCACCCTTGTGGACAAGGGTGATTTTGAGAGGGAGGTATTGATGCGTGTAAATCAATGGGCGGAAAATGAAGAAGAGGGAGCTGAAGAAATTGAAGTTAGGGCATGGGAGAAAGAAGTCTCGAACTCGAAGTGGGGGATGACTTCGGGAACTGGAGGTGGCTTGTCGGCAGATGAGTTGTCTCCAGGTCGGGCCAAGCTGCAGGAAGGGCCGGATCTTGAGAGGCTGGACGGTGGGGCAGGCTTGCATGAAGGAGACCAAGGGGTGGGCCGCCCAGATGGGCTGGCGTAATAGCCTGCAAGCAAGTAATAATAAGAGTGGGGACCAAATTGCAATATCAACAAGAAGACAGAGAAGAATTGGCAAAAGGAGGAAACATCAGCAACAGAATGCTGTACCCACGCACAACCAGCGCACACAGCAGAGGTGGGTGACGAGCAGCAACAAACTAATCCCACCAACAGAATAAAACCCCTCAGTCCAATCATCTCGGGATTGGGATAAGCATGAAGAAATGGATGGAGGTGGAAGATGAAGAAGATGGAGATGAGGGTTGTAAATAGCTATGGTTGCGGGATAGCTTCGACTGTTGTTGCTGTTTTCATTCCCTGAACCTTTCTGTGATTTAAGGAGGTTTGGTGTTGGAGGGATTCTGGTGTTTGAAGGATTTCACGTCTCATAAAATCAGAGTTCAGGGCACAAAGATAAAGGATAACCGGATCGTGCAGAAGATTTTGGTGTCGTTGCCAAAAAGGTTTGAAGCTACGATTGCCTCTCTGGAGAAAACCAATGATATGTCCGATATAAGGCTGGCGGATTTGTTGAGCGAACTAGAAGCTTAAGAACAGAGAAGGTTCATGAGAAGGGAAGTCTCTGGAGAAGAAGCCTTACCAGGGAGGTCGCAGATACGAGCTTCTGGAAGAGAAAAGAAGCCATGGAACTAACAGAAAGGGAATGCAGTAGGCTCGGGCAGTAACAGAGGTCCTGCTGAACAGAGGCATCCTTCTAAGAGTGGTTCTGCTTATCAAAGAGAAAGGCTGAATCAGTGCAAATACTGTGGAGGCAGAAATCATCCACATTTTAAGCGTTGGAGGAAGCCAAACATAAAGTGCAATAATTTTCAGAAGTTCGGGCATATTGCAAAATTTTTCAGGAGAAGAATTCTTGGTGAAACGATACGGAAGGTGCTGCAAATAATGAGGTAGAGTACATGTTTTTTTGGTAGAAAGGGTAGTTTCATTCAGAAAATAAAATAGGTGTTTTAACAGTTAGGTTACAGAACCGGTGAAGCATGGGACGTCCTCATACAATGTTTCCAAAATGAAATCTGGGGGAAAATAGATAGATAGGTAATGCTCCTCCTGGTTTAGGGCTGCCTTTGCCATCTTATCTGCAACCCTATTTCTTCCCCTTGGCACGTAGGATATTGATGATGCTTCAAAATCATGTAATCACAACCCGCATTCATCCAGAATAGGCTTAATTAATGAGTTTGGTTGCTGGGTGCCCTGTAGGTAGCTAACTAGTATTGCTGCATCTGTTTGGATTGCTAGATGCTTGATTCCCAGGTTCTTTGCTAGGCTGAGTCCTTCGTTAATTTCCATGGCTTCAGCAATTAGGCGGTTCGTGCTAGGGTGTTTAGCATAGGATCCAACTATCCAGTTGCCTTGTTGATCCCTCAGTACTACCCCTAGGCCGATTTATAATCCGTTCTCCCTTGTAGATGCATTTGTGTTCATCGTGTATGGTAGAGCTTTGTCTGGTTCCCATTTTTCTGGGAGAATGATCTGTTGGGATTGGTCCCTGTTTATGTTATCCATGTAAGAGAGAGGTGTTGGTTGGAGCTTGTGGTGCTGTCGTTGCCCTGATTTCTTCATGCCTCCAACTAGTGCTTGCAATTCAGCTGCTTTTCCCAGGATTAGGGAGTATGGTACTGTGGTTTTGGTGGTATTCCTGAAGATGTTGTTTCTCTGCTTCCGGAGATGCCATAGGATAGAGGTGAAAAGAATTTGCCATTGGATACCTCTATAAGTTGTGTGAGTTCTTGTTTTTAAGTTTCCTAGAAGCCACTGTTGCATTGGTCCTGCCGAGAAGACTGTAGTGGAGCTAGGTTGAGGAAATAGTTTCCAAGTGGCTTGAGATATGGGGCAGTCCCTGAGAATGTGGAATGCTGATTCAGTTTCCCATTCGCATGATGGGCATAGTCTGTCCTGCGTGATATTTCTGGAATAAAGGAGGTCTTTTGTTGTGAGTCTGTCAAACCAAGCCAGCCATAGGTATGTCTTTTACTTTGGGAGGATAAGTAGTATCCACATCCATCTCAGGTTCGTTTGGACATAACTTCCATCCTGTGAGTGTGATAGGTTATATGCTGATGAAAGAGTGAAGTCTCCGTCAGGTGAGAGTTTCCATGTTATCTTGTCCTGTGCGGTGAATGGGCTTAGGAGGTATAGGCCGGTGATGTGGGACCATATTTCTGGTGGCAGCAAGCATGCTGTTCCTGTTTTGATCCATGTAGTGCCATCATAGTAGTCTGCCACTCATGTGAGTTTCCTAGTTATGTAGGGGCTCTGTGATCATGTTCCTTAGTCTTCCACACCCTAGCTAATCATCACTGGTTTGGGTTTCATCCTTAACTTGGAATCTTAATCCTTTTTTCAGTAGGTTTTTCCCTGATCTTAAGGCTTTGAGAATGTAAGATCCTGTTTTCCTGTTTTCTAGGCAGTCCCCATATTTATTGGTAATGACCTGTCGCCATAGGGAGGACTTGTCTGTTTTAAATCTCCAAGCCAAGCGACCCAGAAGGGCCTTGTTCCTGTCCCTAGCTTTGAAGAGTCCTATACCACCTTCCTCTTTACGTTTAGTAACTTGGTTCCAGTTGACTAGGTGTAGTTTTTTCCGGCTTTCAGATGATCCCCAGAAAAAATTTCTGTTGGAGTCCAGTTCCTCTTGGATTCTTCTTGGCCAGGATAAAAAGGACATTTGGTATGCAGGTATGGCCTCTGTTATTGATTTGATGGCAACTAATTTGGCTGTTTTACTTAGAAGTTTTGTTTTCCATCCTGACAGTTTATCCCCGATTCTTTCTATAACAGAACAGAAGGCACTTGCTTTGTCTGCCCTTTTCCCTAACTTAAAACCCAGGTATTTTCCCAGATATGTGGTAATTTGGAAGCCTGTCTCTCTTGCTATTTTCCTTTCTCTGTTTTGGCCTATATTTGCTGAGAATAGGATGCGGCTCTTCTTTTTGTTTGTTGTCCAGCTAGGTCGCAGAATTGTTTCAGGGCTCTAGTGATAGCCTTGGCATTTCTTATTGTCGCCTCTCCAAATAACAGTAGGTCATCAGCAAAGAAGAGGTGAGAGAAGGCGGGTCCATCTCTGCTTGCTGCCACCTTGTTTCACTTCCCCTTCCTACATTCCTGTTCTATAATATAATCGAGGTATTCCAAACAGAGAATAAAAAGATAGGGGGATAGATGATCGCCTTGCCTAACGCCTCTTGATGGCTGGAAAGGGTTTAGGTTTCCTCCATTGAACAGGACACTGTAGGTGGTCGTTGATAGGCAGCTCGAGATTAGGTTGATCATCTCTTTCAGGAAGTTGAATAGATGTAGGACTTTTGCAATAAATCCCCATTCTAATTGGTCGAAAGCTTTATTCAGATCCACCTTGATTGCTAGATATCCTATCTTCCCATTCGTAGTGTTAAAAGTGTGCAGTAGCTCTTGAGCGATGATGTAGTTATCGCTTGCCCTTCGTCCAAGTAGGAAGCTGTTTTGGTAGGGGGAAATCAGCTCGCTCATGAGGGGTCTTATTCTGTTGACTAGTATCTTGGATATCACTTTGTAGAGTGTGTTGCATAGAAATATAGGCCTCAACTGGTCAACAGTTTCTAGGCTGGTTGTCTTTGGGATTAGAACTATGGATGTGCCTCCTAGTGTTCGTGGAATCTGGCAAGAGGTAAGGATCTGTTTGGCCTTCTTTACTATAGAGTTTTTGACTGTGTCCTAGAATTTTTGAAAGAAAATTGGGTGTAGTTCGTCTGGCCCTGGTGCTTTGGTCGATTTTAGGGAGAACAGGGCCTGTTTTACTTCTGCCTCATCACACTGTCTGGTTAGCTTGTTGTGGATTACAGGGTTGATGGTTGGGATTCCAGGGAGTGGGGCTTTAAGTCTCTCTGATGTGTAATTGCTGCCGTTGGTGACTAAGGTATATCTCTCAGAGAAAGCTGATCTGATATGATTTCCTATTTCTTGTTGGTTTTCAGATCAGGTATTTCCTATTTTCAGCCTATTGATTCGGTTTGCCCTTCTCTTAGCTAGTTTAGTTGCGTGAAAATATCTAGTGTTTCTTTCCCCTTCGATGATCCAATTCGTTCTGGACTTCATGAACCATAACTGCTCTTCTTCTATCAGGATATCGTTGTATTCTTGGATGAGCTTCTTTTCGAGGTTCTTAAGGAATTCTGAGTTCTTGTTGTCCAGGTATGTTTGTATACACAGGAGTCTCGCCTACAGCCTTCTTTTCTTGTGGTTTATGTTTCCAAAGGTTTCTTTGTTCCAGATTTCTACTTCCTCTTTGAATAATTTAGTTGCCATCATATGAATTGTGCCCTTCATCCCAGGATGAAGTTACTAGGTTTGGTAGGCTCTCATGGGATAACCAGGCAGTCTGGAATCTAAATGACCTTTGGAGGCGTAGTTGTTTTGATTTGTATAGGCTGAGAAGTATCAGCCTGTGGTCTGAGTGGCATTTGGGAAGGTGGGATACTTGTGATTCAGGATATTGGAGTAGCTAGTCTAGGATCGCCACTGCTCGATCAAGTCTTTGAGAGATTCTACCCTGGGATCTGAGGTTGCACCAATTGGTTTTAGGGCCAGAGAATTCTAGGTCTAGGAGTGAGCAGTAATCTAAGCAGCCTGCTAGTTTCCTGGTTTGAGACATATACACTTTCCTTCCTCCTATCTTTTCTGTTTTGCTAACAATGCTATTGAAGTCTCCTACCATCAGCCATGGGTGGTTAATGTGGTCTGCAATAATTCTACAGTTTTGCCATAGTATATCTCGGTTTCTAGACCTAGGGCTAGCATATATTGCAGAAATTAACCAAGGTTGGGTAGATGGTATCCTGACCTCGACATGGATTTCTTGTTCCGTGTTTGCCAAAGCTCGGATGACTAGAAGAGTGGTGTCCCATAGAATCCATAGTCCTCCTCTGAAGCCGATTGAGCTTGAAACTATCGATCCATCAAAAGGTAGCCTCCTTATGCTAGCAGTAGCGTTATCTCCATTGACTCTAGTTTCCGTTATTACAGCCGTGGCAGGTTTGTGTTGGTGGTAAAGGTCACAGAAGTGTCTAAAGAAACTGGGGTTAGCTGTTCCAAATTAGGATCTTCATTGGAGGGTTATAAGATGGGAAAGTGTTTGCCATTAGTTCCGAGTCCGTTGCACCAGTATTGGGATGGGCTTCATCCCTCAATTTCCAAGCTATTGGTGTCAGCTCCATGACTTCTGCTTCCCCTGTCATTCTCATTGAGTGCCTGAATAGTCTCATGCAGATGTTGAGGAGTGGTGGGGCTAGGAGCACAATCAGTGGGGATTCCGTCGTGCAGACCACCAATGGAGACACACAGAGGTGTGTTTGACTTGCTTCCTCTTCTATAATGAAGTCTATAGGGTCTGAGTTTGATTCCCTCTCTTGCTGCCAGTACATTGGAGGGTCTAGGATCCTCCGAATTCTCAGTGGTGGAGGTGCGTTTGAGCAGTTCCGTAGGGAAAGCGGTAGCCAGCAATGCTCTTCGACCTTCAATAGGTGATTCCATTCTCTGATTTCGTCCTGGAGTTGGGCTCTGATGTTCTCCTTTAGGATTCCTAGGATCTGGTTGACCACCTGGTTTGAGGTTGGCCTGCTTATGGTTATTAGTGTCTCCAGTGTTCTTATATTTGCGCAAATTCCTTCCTTCTTGGTTTGGATCCATGATACTCTTGTTTGATGAGCTTGCCAGTGCCTCATGATGTCCCATTGAGCTGACTGGAGTGGCATTGTTGTTTTTTCGGAGCTGGCTTTCTAAGTTTTGACCGCTTAGTTCTTGGTTTTCTTCTGTCGTTGCTGCTTCTTTATCTTTTGTAGGGGTAAAATGGGGATTTCACTATTTATAACCATTGCAGTATGCTGGGATGGTCTTCCTGTGAAGTCTCTGTGATTTTCGGGGTCCATCCAAGATTATGAAGGGGGTTTGACTTTCCTTTTATCTCTGATTCTTGTATTGGTGCAGAGTGGGGTCGCTTTCCATTGCAGTTACTTTCCTTGTTTGCCATACCTTCTATAATCTCTCCTCTTGTTGCTGTTTCCTTCGTCTCTGTACCCTTGCTTTTTGTGGGTGGTGTATGACCATTATTTTCCTTTCTGCGTTCCTCCTTGCTCTTGGAATTTGATTCTGTTTCGGTTTGTTTGCAGGTCTTGTTTTGTATTTCGTAACTTGGTGTGACCCGAATTTCTTTTCGGATTCTATGCTGTACGTTGTTTCTGACGTGGGTTCCGTCTCTATGTTCCTTAATCCCTCTGATGAGTTTCTCTTGGAGTTCTGAATTCCTTTGAGCGTCTTGTGCGCTGGTCTTGTTTACTGCGATAGCTGCCCTTGTTCTCCAGATGGTCCCCCTGGCAGTGCTATCATTTCTTCTGTCTGATTTGCTTCCTTCTTCCCTTCTTGCTGTGTCACTGGATTTTGAAATTTTGAATTTTTTACCTTTTTTGGCAACTACCATCTGCCAGGTGCCGGATTCGTGTTCCTCTGTTATGGGTTTTGCGGATGGATGCACGGAGTCGTTGCCGGTAGTTTGTGTCTTCTTGCATTGATGAATTCCGAGAGCAATCTTGTGACACCAGTTGCATATGAATTCAATCCCTTCGTAGTGAACTTGTTGGTGGTGCTTCTGTCCTCCTTGGACTTCCAGAGTGATATACTTGTGCAGGGTTCCATCAAGGTTGATGGTGGCTCTCAGCCGGATAGTGTTGGGAGGAATATGTGGTTTAGGCTTGGCACTCAGATTGTTTTATGAGGATTCTCCTAGCGCTTCTTCTATCTTTTTTAGGCATGCTTGATTTCGAAATTCCATGGGGAGGTGTGGGAACCGTATCCAGATCTTCGAGATTCCTAGTTGGGTTGTCTTGGGGTTAAAGAAAGGCTCCCACTTCCTGATAGTGAGCAAGCATCCATTAATGAACCAGGGCCCTGAATTGATGATTGCTTCCCTGTCTGCTTCATTGAATAGCCTGACTATGAAGAAACCTTTTTCAAGTGGGTGAGTGGTGAAAGAAGCTAGGCATCTCCTCCAGATCTTTTGTAGCTTTTCTGATAGGGCTTTCTCACTAATAGCTAATCCTAGTGGCTTGACTATTATGGCAGTCTTCCATGCTTCATACTGCGAGGAGAGTTCTTCTGCGGTGAAGACCACCGTGATTCCCGGGCTTTCCTTGTTGAGATCCATGTCCTCGCCATGTTCTGTCTCAATTGACGACCGCTTGGTTGATGGAGTTTCCACTGATCTTGTTTCCTTTGGGGTTGTGGTGCCCACTAGTATGTCTTTGTATGTGGTTGGAGCTTTGGGTTGGTATGGGTTTGCTAGCTGGCTGATGTGGGTTGTATTGGTTTGGGGTTGGGTTGGTGGAATAGGGGTGGGTGGTGGGTTCATGATGTTTTGTGTAGGTTGGGTGTTTTCGGTTAGGAGGTTTTTAGTGAGAGGTTAATACATGTTTAAGTATTGTGTTTTGCTGCAAGTATGACTCGTAGAAGTTGGTTGGTGGATAGCGGATGTACTCACCACATGACATACGATGAGAAGTCATTTGCAAGTTTAAATCGAAGCTTTTATGCTAAAGTGAAGATCGGGAATGGTGATTACATTGATGTTGAAGGAAGAGGAGATGTAGTCATTGATGGTCCCGAAGGTAGAAAGTTGATAAGTGATATGTTGTATGTACCTAAGATTGATTGGAATCTTTTGAGTGTTGAGCAACTCGTATAGAAGAGGCACAAGGTGATGTTCGAAAAACGGTTTTGTTCGATAGGGGACTCTTCTAGGAGGGAGATACTTAAGATTCAGATGAAAGAAAGGTATTTCTCCTTTGATCTTGTGTCATAGAGTCCGCAAGTTATGGTAGCTCAAGTTAAAGAAGCAGAAGTTTGGCACGGAAAGTTGGGGCAATTTCACAGCAAAGATCTAGAGTTTGTACAGAAGAATGAGATGGGATTAAGATCTCCTGTTCTACAGAAGATTCCATCTGATTGCAGAGCATGCTTGCTGGGAAAGCAAACCAGATTTTCCTTAGAGAGTTCAAGTTTGAGAGCGAATGAAAATGTAATTGTAAGAAAAGATGACAAGTTCTTTGAAGAAGAGAAGCGGAATTGGACGAGCAGAATGTCGAATTCCGAGCAGACTTGGCATACATTACAGAAGCCTATTCTGGAGAAACAGAACGTTCAGGAACAAAACATTGAGGGACAAAATGTCGATCAGCAGCTCAATCCTAAAGACGTAATTGGTGATCTATCAAGAAGAGGTACGAGATCATTGACTAAAATATATGAAAAATGCAATGTGGCAGAATTAGAACCTGCTAGTTTTGAGAATGCAAAGGAAGACAAAAGATGGCTAGCTATAATGCAGGAGGAGCTAGCTATGATAGAGAATAATGAGACTTGGGAGCTCGTGGATATACCGCATGACAGAAAGGTCATAGGAGTGAAGTGGGTCTACAGAACGAAGCCAAACCCGGATGGTTCTATGAACAAGCATAAGATTAGACTTGTTTGTAAAGGGATACCCTCAGGAGAAGCTTTATGTAAAGCAACAGGAAGGTCTCTGCGATGCATAACTTGAACAGAAGGTGAAATACTACTATCTTAGAGGTGTGAAACAAATGGAAGAAGTAGAGCTGATCTACTGTACCACAGAAGAGCAGTTGGCCGATACATTTACCAAGTCATTTCAAGTGGGAAGATTTGAGTGGCTTCGGGAGAAGATTGGAGTGTCTATCAGCATTTGATCCAAGAAGGAGTTTGTTGGTTTTGGATCAAGACTGATGCAGAAGAACTCTTCTATTCTTGTCGTTTATCTTTTCTTGTTGTCTTTTTCTTTGTTGGTATGGATCAAGGCTAGTGCAGAAGAACTCTTCTGTTCTTGTCTTTTGTCTTTTCTTGTTGTCCTTTTATGGTGTCCTTTCATTTCTCTTCATGTGTCTCTTCATTTCTCTTTTGTTATGTCTATTTAAGTGTTGTGATATAATGATTTTTGTATCACTCTATCAATTCCGTCAAATCGAAATCTAGAAAGAGAACATTTTCTCAAAGATTGTTTGAGTTTTCTTAAGTTTTGGTTCGGTCTCCTCCTGCAGAAGGTTGCGCTACAGAAGCTAACGTCTGTAGAAGGTTATGTTATTCTCTGTCTAGCTTCTGTTATAGTTTCTGCTATTGAGATTGAGTGTTTCCGCAGCCTACTGACTCCTATGACGTGGTAACCATGAGGATAATATGATTGAACTTCCTTGTATTCATCATACACGAAATCCTAAAATGAATTGGCATAAAGAGCACGCATCAGCAAGAAGGACACGCCATCATCTGAACGAACCGAATAAAAGCAGTGTGCAAAAGGCCGATATCGAGTTACCTGTATGACAGTGTCGACTCCATTCTCGTTCCTCCATTTAAGCACTTGTTCCCACAGGTGCAGAGCTTTTGTCATGGTCAAATTACACGCCTAGTAGAGATCAGCTTTGCTAGAGAAAACTTCAACTGACCTTCAATTACCTTAACATCGCGTGGTAATCATCACGGCGGGAAGGAAGCAGGTCCCTGGCAACCAATGACTGCTGGAACTCATTGACCGTGCCCTCCTCCACGGCATCATGCACATCCTCCGCTGAGATCCAAGAATATCGGGAGCCATGGCAGGAGCAGATCAGCAGGGGAGGAGAGAAAACAAAGGAATCACGAGAAAGGGGGTCGAATACACGTACATAGATAGAATTGTTTCTAAAGAAGCTGGTGTTTTTTACTGCTGTTTTACTCCTCCTGAAGCTCATGAAGAGACGAGAGAGGAATCAAATAGAGAGCCCAGGGGGGAAGTCCTCGTCGTCGTCATCGATAACCTGAAGGGATTGGGAATGGGGATGGGCAGAGTTTTGGAGGGAATCAGGAGACATACAGACAGACAGACATGGAGAAGAGAAGAGCGAGACTCCTCCCTAGTTGCAAGAAAGGCACGTGACTTGTCATCAAACACAAAAATAAACTGTTTTGTTAGTTAGTAGAACCTGTAAGGTTATTTTGCAAAAAAAAAAAAAAATTATGAAATATTGTTTTATTTTCATTAATTATTTAAATAAAAGTAAACAATGACCAAATATTTTTTCAAACATGGACTTTTGGAAAAATTGGCTAACCTTTAAACCGGAAATTTAGGAAACTTGGTAATTTTTTTTAGATTGTTTTAGTATTGAACCTATATTCCTATTTCAAAAAGTTCTTGATCCAATACCAAAAAAGTCCAAAAGTCCAAGAATTCCAAATTCACGATTTAATCAATTTAATCAATTTTTTTATTCGGATTTATCACTCTTCCACCAATTCCATTAAAACCCAGATACATTCATTCAACCAACATGCTGTCATGGAATTGGGAGCTTGTTGGTTGTGGGCGTCTAGGATCTGTGATAAACAGCAAACCCAGTGACAATGAGCTCGATCTCGACCTTCCTAGCCTGTCCTGTTCGCAGGATCAGCATTTGACATGGTCATACCTTCCCGCATGCCTCTGAAACGTGTAAAATTGACCGAGCCAGCAGTGAGGACACACCTCAATTGAACATACAATGTCCAGCACCAGATGAGCAAGAAAGGTACCATCACTTGAGGAGGAAGCCATCAGATAATATCTTCGTCTGACCTTGACCTCATTAGGCGTCGTCGTCTTCTCTGATTGAAAGATGTCTCCTCGCCATCGCTGAGGATAAGGACACCGTCATCACCGTCATCGTCCTCATCGTCAGGGTCATCGTCGTCTAGTAATCCCAAGAGATTCTCACCCCACAGTGCCCTCCTTTCAGATCCTGGTGGGCGTCTATGCCTGGCCCAAGCCCTTGATCGAGGCCTCGGATCACCATTGGCTTCCATGGCACCGATCATATGGAACAAAAAGAAAGTCCACCAGGGTCCACCACGTCCACCCTCCCCAGCGCCATTCCCTCTGCCACCGGAGAACATATCCCCATTCTCAATGGTGTAATCGCCAACAACAACAGCACCAGGAATGGCTGATCGTAGGGCACTGAAAATGTCGCCATATTCCCTCTGGTGCTCTAGGTGACGCCAAGCATGCTCTCTGGAAGGATCAACATCTGAGGGTCGTACGGTTGGGTGAACCCTCCTGGCATGTCGACGGAGTTCTTGGTAATCGCCATCATAAGAGCATGATTCTCGGGAGCAACTACGTCTCTTCAGATTAAGATACCTTCGGGCATCTTCATGCACCTCCCAACCTAAAATGGCCCCTCGACATAATGGGCATTTCAAGCTTAACTTAGATTCTGGCGGATCCTCAGAAACTGTTTCTTCCAATTCGGGCCGTCCATGTAATGACTCTGCGCTCACAACTTCCACAAAATCAATACCTTCGACCTGATTGTCTTGACGACTAATTTCTCTGTAATCTCCTCCTTGTACTTCAGGAGGGAACCTTAATCCTTCATCATGACCAGAACCAACCAATATATTATGATCCTCACTTGGGCGACTATTATCATTTTGTCGCACAATGTTGTCATGTGGAACCAGGGAGGTAGTAGTATCAGGCACACCACTAAACTGGTCAGGAATTCCAGGTAAATCCCCAGACAAACTGGAAGTGCTAGAATTTACTCTTAATTTTTTAAACCTATCCAAGCAATTTGAATGCCTGTAACTCGTATCACATATATAAGATCTGCATCCCTTTTCATGAGAACTGCATAGAAGCAGAACAGCGTTATGTGGATGGTCCATGCAGATTGGACAGCACACCTCATCCCACTCTTTGTGCATAGCTTGAATATTTGAATCAGTATAAGCTCTTCGTTTTACACCAGCCATCTTCTATGCACTGTAGTATCAACTCAACATAAGTATCAGAATGTCCACATACATTTGTGAATCAAGCTATAACTTAAACAAAAGATGACTAGCACAAGAGAAACAGTAATAGGAAAATCATGTTACAGAACAAGTAATTGACAAGTATGACAATTGTTATTGTGGAAGCAATGGGCAGTCAAAAGCCTGAGAGCTGGCTCAAAAATCACCAGTTCACAAGGAGATTGCATATGAGCGTAAGTTCCACCATCTAGACACCCCTAGTCTTAGACCATACAAGAGGAAGAAGAAAATGAGGGGTACGGAAGGAGGAGAAAACTACAGCTGAAGTTTTACTCTCTTGGAGAAGAAAGCAATCCCACAGAAATCAGACAGTTTGCACACCCAATTATCATAACTCCCACACAAATGCAGCTGTCAACGCCAAATGCACTCCAGAGATGAACATGTGATTATCCTCCAGATGAAAACGAAGATCAACTCGAGCACATAATCGAGATCTTGACACGATAAAAAGTACTCATTGCATTAAACAGCGTATATTTTTCTCTCTCTTTTTGGTCTAGTAATACTGTAATAGCAGCAACTTACCAAAAGCAAGAACTCTACGAGTGTCCTACTGCTAGCTTTGACTACTTTTTTGCTTCTAACTGAGTATAACAATCCTTTACTGAGCTTAGCAAGGAATCCCAAGGCAAGCAAATGGTCGAGGTTTGATTTCACGAGACAACTATTGTGACTCTGAGCCCATAACTTTCGAGAATACTGCACCAATGATGATCATCGTTATCACAGACAATTTCAAAAGCATCAGGAAGCCTACCACCTGCGGATATCAATAACGTGTCAAGACAAGCAAAGGGGGAAATAACAACGTAAAGGAAAAAAAATGTTACATAACAGAAATCAGGACGCATCATCGATCGAATGATCACCCTAAACTGATGAAGTCACAAACTAGAAAACCAAAAGCATGGCCGCCCAAAAGACGACATAACACCATTTCCCACCCGACGCGGGACAGGCACCCGGCGGCGACAATTCCGGCCGAACTCGCACTAATTCCGCGCAAAATAAAAAAACAACAAATCAAAGCAGAAGCACCAAAAAAGCCCTCCCTAATCCGCCAACAAAAACCTAAACCTAAAACCCCAAAAAATCAAAACCCAAAACCATGCGGAAGACGGATGAAAACGCGCGTAAATCACCAGATTCAAACCAGCAATCGCGACGGTCCCGAAATTCCGGCGATCCGTGGCAAGAAAACAAGAGGGACGAATCTCCCAAAACACAATCAAGCAAGGCAAAAATTGAACGGTTGCCTGGAAACAAAAAAAAAGGTGGAGAAGAAGGAAGAGAAGTCCATTACCAAACGGGGTTGTCATCGTTGTGTTTTGCTAGGGGGGTGACGACCCCAATTTCCACAGAGGATTAAAGGAAATGAAACTATACTGCTCCGTTTATGATCGTATTAATTTAATTTAAATATAATCTTGCGGGGAATAATTGCGCGGCAGATGAATAATGAGTTTTGTACGAAGATTGGGCTAGTTTAAAAAAAATTTATGAAATACGATCCGAGTTTCATAAAATATAATTTTACCGTCGAAGGGACGTATTTCAAATTATAAAAAGAACGCGGTTTGAAAACGCGCTCTCAGTATATAATAGGTATGAGCGAGTTTTAAAAACTGGGCATAAGGGCGGGTTCAAACCCGCCTTCCGTCTAAAGAAGTAGGGGCGGGTTTTGAAAACCCGTACTTCCAACACTTGGGCAAAATCTTCGCCAAAATGGGGACACTTTGGCCAATGAAGGGGGCGGGTTAAGAAATATACAAGAGGCGGGTTTTCAAGTAACTCAACAAATGGCGAGTTTTCAAAACCAGCCCCTCCAGTAACACACAAGGGGCAGTTTTGAGAACCCGCCCCTACTTTAACTCAACAAGGGGCATGTTCACTTAACCCCACAAAGGGGCAGGTTCTCAAAACCCGTCCCTCAAGTAAATGAAACCAAATCGAAACTCATATTCATAAAAACCGCTGTTACAAAAACGTAAAATGGAAACACAATCCAGAAAACATAAATATATCTTGAAAATAACCCAAAATGTATTAAGAAAATATCCGTACAATCCAAATATATAAGAAAAAACCCAAAACACGTGTTACAAATGTTTACAAACATCACTAACTCCCCCTACGCCTATTCGACCTCAACCTGACATAAGGTCTGATGACGGGATCTGGAACGTGAGGCTGCTTCGATGAATCCTCCGAGTACAGTTGCGTGATTTAAGAAGGTCCTTCTCCTTGTTGTGAATGGTCGTACCTGAAAAACTTATATTAGTTGAGTTACTGGAGTTTAACTCAAACAAATAACAAAGTTATAGTGGACTTACCCGTATTCTCTCGCCCCTTTAATAAAAGCTCCCGTGGTCGAACTGGACCCAACCTCGAAGTAAGGTGTGTTGTAATTGGTATCAATGTGTATAACTTGCGAGATGAGCATACCTTCTCGCACTCCATGGCCCTCATCGTCAAATACGGGGTCCTCATATGTCCATGACACCTCCTCATCTTCATGCCCCTCTTCCGCATCGTCCATGCTTCTGGCATTGATTCAAACAAGCTTATCATAATGTTCTTGTACTTCATAGTTATCGATTTCCTCGCTGCGGCTATTAACTTCCGTTTACAAACAATAGTTTTATATCTCGTATTGAAATTGCTTGCCACATGTCTAAGACAAAACCGCCAATGCACAAATGGCGGGGTCCAACCCACCTGCGGATCATTCACAGCCGCTTGACTGCCGGCATGTCTACCGGAAATCAAGCATACTCCTCCCGTCTTTTCACCGACAACATATCCCTTAAGGAATCTCAAGAACCAACTCTATGAATTATAGCTTTCTTCATCAACCAGTGCAAATGCGAGCGACACAATATGGTTCTCTCGATCCATAGAACATGTAATTAAGAGCTTATACCTATATTTACCGTATAGAAATTTGCCATCTATACTTACAACTGGCCAACAATGCTTGAATGCTTGAATACACTGTCCGAACGCCCAAAACACTTTCTGAAAGTGGAATACTTCCACATCGCCAAGATTATAAGTTGCACCCCAATCAACAATTGTTCCGGAGTTTGCAATTCCAATTGCATTCAGACGATGCTGCAACTCATTATAAGATTCATCCCAATCGCCATATTCAATTGAAATTGCCTTCCTCTTTGCATCCCATACGCGTTTCCCAGTTTCTTCGTACCCAAATCTCTCATTTATTACATTCCTAAGGAACGACACTTTCACTTCAGGAGATTCTCTAACAAAAGTACGAAAGTAGGGAGTCATAAAGTTACAGTCAAGTCGATCATGATCTTGGGAAAGCACTGCATTTAAACATGTATAAGGCACACCAATAATCGTTATTTCAAACTCATCATCACAAGCACGTTGAATCGCGCGTAATCTCCACTTACAACCAGATCCAAACTCAGAACAAAACATAGACCACAACATCATATCCGACTCCACAATTTCGTAATTATAATGGTTCTTGATGTGGAAGGTGTTCACCGTATGAATGAGATGGTTCCTATGTTTGAACCGCATCCCTTTACGAAATTCAACCACATAGTCTGAATCGTCCGTCACCATCACATCCTCTTCCTCCTCGAAAATCACTTTCCCATTATCCCCACTATCTAGATAGAATGGTAGAGGTCTCTCCAACCGTTTCCTAGACGGACCAGCCTCATTAACTCCTACATTCATAACATTTTCGTCTTTCCCCAAATCAACACCATTGAACATTTCATCATCAATATTGACGTCATTATCGGAATTCACTATTGATTCAACGATATTATTCTCATATCGCCGATATATAATTTCATCTAGAACTCCTTGATTGCCCAAATCACATTCTAAATCTTCAAACGGGTCACCCTCTTCATAATCATCCTCCTCATTACCACCATCCATTCCATTTCCGTCGTTTTCACAATCCAAATCATTCCCCACATTTTCATCATAACCGCTACACCCTTCATTAACCGGAACCAATTTACGAATATTTATACTAACTTTAAAATTTTTCATTCTTTCTTGCACAACATTTAACCCCTCATCCACATTCACTCCTACGACCAGCATGTTACTACCATGCTTACTTCTTGAATTTGCAGGCCTCCCTTCATTACTAGAATTATCAGAAATTGATATTACATACACTTCTTGAATGCGGTCATCATTTGACGCATCAAACTCACACAACAACCTCACATCCTCATCATCACCGATAGGTATAAGTACAAACTTTATGCCAAAAGAACCATACGAAGGAACAAGATATTTATGACATATTTTCAACCTACTGCCTTCGTTTAATCTCATTACATGAGCAATAACCCTTTCAAATTACACATAATCGACAACAAAAGGCACTTTTATACGTTTCACATGACCCCTATTATAACCTACTCCTTCACTACTATGAATAACCCTCCCATTTCCATACAACAACAAATGAACGTACGACATTGAAACGTAAGATACTACTTACGATTTAGTGAATACCTTCTTCGAACTTTCAAAGACCTACAAAAATTCAAACAACAAACCATTAGTTATCAAACTAATTCAAACAACAAAACATTATTTATCAAACGTCAAAATACCTATTTATACATAAATACCTAAATTATAAAGAAATTTTGACAAAAATAAACTAAATATCAAAACTTTCAAATAATTTCAACTACCTAAATTGACATAATTTCAACTAAATCCAATTTTTGACAACTTAATCATAAACTGACCTAATTTCAACAAAAAAATGTAATTTGACCTAAATTCAACCAAAAATACTAATTTAACCTAATTCCAACCAAATAGAGTAATTTGACCTAATTTCAATCAAAAACCCTAATTTGACCTAATTTTAATCAAAACCCTAAATTTACCTAATTTAGTGGCAAAATCGCCTAATCGTAAATTAATTACCGTGACGACAAAGGGTCATGACGAGGAGGGGAGCGGGTGGAGGGTCAGGCATCGGAGGGGGCCGAGACGTGATGGGGCGTGGGAAGAGGAGGGAAGTCGATCGTTAGAGGTCGTCTGAGGAGAGCGTCGGAGCAGGAGAAAAGTCGGGCGTCGGGGGTTGGGAGGTTGGGTGGCAGGCCGTCGGCCGTCGGGGAGGGGCTAGGGTTTCGCACGAAATGAAGTCGGGAGGCGGGTTTTGGTAATGGAAGGAAGGGGCGGGTTTTCAAAACCCCTCCCTGTGAGACGCCACAACCCCCAACACTTGGCGAAAATTTCTCCAAGTGTTGGAGGGGCGGGCTTGAGCGGGCTTTCAAAACCTGCTCCCGGAGGACGCGTTTTGAGAACCGTTCGTGCATGAAGGCGGGTTCTCAAACCGCACCCTCATGCCTGTCCCCGGATGCCGCATATTTCGATAGATGCCTGTCCCCGGATGCCGCGTATTTTGATAGAGGGCGCGTTTTCAAATCGCGTCCTCTTCGTAAAACTGTATTTTACGAAACTCAGACCGTATTTCGTAAATTTTTTTTAAAACTAACCGTATTTTCGTACAAAACTAAGATGAATAAAGGGTAAAGGTTACGTGGTGTATCCTCTCTACTTTGGGGCATATTCACGATCACGACAAGGGGCTCGTTCCCCGTGTTCCAACCATGGGATTTCATGAAACCTGCAGTAAAATTCCCTACGAGGGTCGTCCTTGTCCTGTAGTCAGTCAAATGGAGATTTCGGATCCACAAATGTACCACCCAATTGTAAACATTTCATAAAAATACATAGAGTCTTCATTTAACGGACATAACGTGTTTTTTTTTTAATTTGATGGTCGTTTTTATTTTTAGTATTATAAAATTATTTCCTTTTAATATGTTAACAAATAAATAAAATATTATGATATATATTTAATTATTTAATACCGTAGCTTTCGATTTTTATGTTTTAACATTTAGGATTTATAATTTATGACTTAATATTTAATATTTAGGTTTTAACATCTGGCTTTAGAATTTAGGCAAAATATCGATTTTTGGCCCCAAGTATTGACAAACTTTTCGATTTTGCAAATCGTTTAAAAATTTTTCAATTTGGCCTTAAATCGATGACACTTTTGTATGAGGCCTTATTTGTGACGGACGTTAAATTTTTGACGGAAATGTTGGTGAATTATTTACGTGGCATTGACATTAATATTTTTTGTCTTACATGGAGTTACCTGGTGGGAGGAATTACTTACGTGGTGAATTATTTACGTGGCATTGACATTAATATTTTCTTCCATTTCCCTTTCCCTTTACCTGCTGCTGCCCCTCCTCCTCCTGCCTTCTTCGCTCTTCGCTTCCAACCAAACCCTGATCCCCAACCCCTACTTCCAGCCCCACAACCTCCTCGTCACTTCCCGACCCTTCAAGCTCTCCCCCGGCACCTCCCTTTCCTCCTACATCGCCTTCTCCTTCTCCCCCAACGCCACCCATACCCACCTTGCCCTCCTCCTCTTCTCCTCAAAGTTCCTTCCTTTATCCGGCCCCGGTTCGGGAAACCCTGTCCCTTCGGAGGAGAGGCTCGTCGGGGTCGTGTTCGATGCCCGTGCCAACAATGTCGGGGTCTGCGTCGGGAGTGTCGATCCTTCCGTGGTTCGGGATCTCGGGTCCGTCGGGTTGGCGATCGGTGGCGGCGAAAAGCTTAGATCTTGGGTTGATTATGATGCTAGTTCCAAGGAGTTGGAGGTTAAGGTGCAGAAGTCCGGCAGCGAGGACAGGCCTTACGAGCCGGTCCTCGCGCATCCTGTCAATTTTTCGAGGTTATGGGGGGATGGTGCGAATCTGATGCTGGGGATCAGTTCGGTCAGTGAGAGCTCGTCCAAGGACGGTGGCAATGATGTGGTTGGCAGTGGCAATGTAAATGTGTTCTCTTGGGAGTATAGGGTGCGGGAGCTTCCTTCCTCGATGCATTCTATGCCTGTTGATCCCAGCGCTTGCCACGTAGGCCAACAAGGACGCCATGTAGGCTAAGGTAACGGAGACTAATTGACACGTCGCGAAAATCTAACGTCCGTCACAAATAAGGCCTCATACAAAAGTGTCATCGATTTAAGGCCAAATTGAAAAATTTTTAAACGATTTGCAAAATCGAAAAGTTTGCCAATACTTGGGGCCAAAAATCGATATTTTGCCTAGAATTTAACTTTTAGGGTTATGATTTATGATTTAGGATTTAACATTTCGGGTTTATGGTTTAGGATTTATTATTTTACTTTTAGGGTTGAGTTTTAACATTTCGGGTTTATGGTTTATGATTTATTTATTAACTTTTATTGGTTTAGGGTTTAACATTTTGGGTATGTGGTTTATGATTTAAGGTTTAACTTTTAGGGTTTATGGTTTAGGATTTAAAGTTTAACTTTTATAGTTTATGGTTTAACATTTTGGTTTGATGTTTTGATGTTGTAATTTAGTGTTTATGATTTATTTGATATTAGTTAAATTTATCGTTTTAAAGAATTAAAACTATAAAATAATGAAGTACACAACAATGTCAATTTTGCCCTTACTAGAATTAAAATAACATAAAATAAGAAAATTTACGATGTTTGATTAAAATTGGAATCATCTTGATTCTCCATTTCATTTGAAATGGTCCATGGTATAGCAGATCCAGACGGGAAGAGTTTACATTTCATTTTGTATTAAATGATTCTAAATTTTTTTAATTATAATAAAAATATAGTTAATTATTTTATAATTTTAAATTTCAGAACAATACATCTAATTTCTTAAATCTTAAATTACAAATACAAAACATTAAACTTTTAAATTCTAAACGTTAAAAGTTAAAGATTAAACTGTAGACAGCTAATCCCAAGTTACTAACCCTAATAAACATTAAATCCTTATACTAGATCTAGAAGTTAAACCATAAACACCGTGGAAGGATACTGTTATTCATTTTATGTAATTCTTAGTAGGGGTGAAAATGAGTCGAGTCGAGACCGAGTACTCTCAGGCTCGAGCTCGGCTCGATTAGGAAAAGCTCGAGCTCGAGCTCGGCTCAAGCTCGATCGAACTCAAATAATTGGAGCTCGAACTCGGCTCGTTCCAATTATGGAGAGCTCGAGCTCGGCTCGAAAGGCTCGAATGTAGATCGAGCCTAAGCTTGGCTCGAAAGCTCGGCTCGAATGCTCGAGCTCGATTTCAAAATATACATATATTGACGTTGACTCGAACTCGGCTCGGTTGGCTCGAAAACATATATAATAAAGTTCACTTCAAAAACATAAATATGAACAATGTTGTCAAAATATTTCAACAAAATCATAATTCCAAAACATCTCCAAACTATTCTCTCAAAACATCTCCATAAATAGAACCAGATTTATCAAAACAATCACAAAGTACAAGAATCATACTCTTAAAACATCTTCTCGATATAACTTCATTACCAATCATAAGCATCATCACCTGCATTTAAAATATTATAAAGAGTATTACAATCACCATAACAATAATAAGACAATAAATATCTTAAAATTTTATAAAGTATGTAACGATATTTAGCTTACTTCAAGAAGTTGAATTAGGTACTTGAATAAATATCTCTTGGTATGTTTTCCCTTTCTGTAAAAGAAACAAGAAAGAGAAATAAAAAGCTTTGGTTAGTAACATGTTTAATAAATAATATATTTCATAAATTGAAAAAACTTTAAATGAAAAAACATAAATGTCGAAGCCAATCTCCTCCACAAAGTAATGTTTCTACCGTATTCGGAGAAAGAGATGAACGATAAGCATCAATTACCCTCGTTCCAGCACTGAATGTAGCTTCAGAAGCCACTGAGCTTATTGGGATGGCTAAAATATCAGCTGTCATTCTTGGCAAAAATTGGGTAATGTACCCGATTCATCTTCCACCAATCCAAACAAGAAAAGTCTTTGCCAATTTCACTCTTTTTTAGACGACTTTTTTCCAAATATTCAGCCAATTAGGATTTTCTAGGCCCTGAAGTCTCAAGTTTTTCACAATATGATTCAAAATCATCCCAGTTTTGAGTAATACTTGCTTGCATACCAACACTGCTAGAAGAACCCAAACTCTCATAATTCGAATAGTCAGAAGATGCCTTCGAATGCTCTGTAACATATTCTTCATAAAGGCCTTCAATTGTTTTTTCAACCAAATCTTTATTCTTTGAAACATCTCTGTCAGAATAAAGCTTTAGAAAACAGAAATCAACTGCCATCATTTTTTGACTTGGGTCGAGCACCGCAGCAACAGCCATCAATAAGTTACATTCGCCCCAATATTTGTCAAACTTGAGCTTTATCTTACATGCTAATGCCTTAATAAATTCATCTGAATGTTCAGCAGCAATATCTAAGGCCGATTTTACCTTCTGAACTTCTTGAAGATATAAATTCGAAGTAGTATACTCACTGCCTGAAATAATATGTGTAGCTGTCCAAAATGTCTCCAACAACGAACAAATCTTGTGAGCTTTATCCCAATGTTCATCCAAAGGGCAACAATCAAATAATGAATCGCGTTGATAGAGCATTCTCAAAGCATCCTTGAACTTTAAAGCACAACTAAGCATCTCGAAAGTTGAGTTCCATCGAGTTTTGCAATCACGAACCAATATCCTTTCTTTCAATTGTAGTTATTGTACACACTCAACAAATTTTATCAGCCTATCATCGGAACGATTCACGTATTCTACACATTGCCTCACTACTCGGATGATGTCTTTAATTTTATCTAATCCATCCTGAACACAAAGATTCAGAACATGTGCACAACATCGAACATGAAATAACTTTCCTCCACCCAATAACTTCCTTGAGGCTTGAATCGTCTCCTTCAAATACTTGATAGCAACATCATTACTAGCTGCATTATCAATAGTAACAGAATAAACCGTGTTCTCAATAGCCCAATCTTTCATGCATTTAAGAATTGCATCGGAAATCAGAATACCTGTTCTCGGGGGTGGAATGTGAAAGAAGCTCAAGACCCTCTTGTGCAACTTCCACGATTGGTCAATCCAATGCCCTGTAACAACCATATACTCTATCTTTTGGTTCTTTGATTTCCAACAATCAGTTGTCAAACTGATTTTGCTAACACTTTCAAGATTCTTCTTCAACTTCCTCTTTTCAATCTCATACACTTTCATACAATCCGTCTTGCCTGTAATTCTACCAATCTTTTTCCATTCGGGCATCCCTAACTTCATCATCATATTGAATCCCTGTTCATCCAAAAGGGAAAATGGATGTTCATGCATCATAATCCAATGTGCAGCTGCCTCCCGCATTTGTTCCATGTCAAACTTCCCGGAATGCAACGTGGGAACTAGAAGTGTAGCTCCATCGATTGACGGAAAATTCAAGCGCGTTTGTCTTTCATCTTCTTTCGAGTTCATCTTCCTCTTCAAATAATTATCTCTATGCCTCTTTAAGTGAGATGTACTCCCCGATTTAAGAATTGTTAAGAGATGGCGGCAATGAGAGCATTTAGCTTTCTTCTATCAATTCTCCAAAATTTCTTCAAAATCATCCCAAACCGCTGAAGTTTTCTTCCTTTTATTTGCTTTGAAGTTCTCATCTTCTAGTGCATCCTTCTTTGTTGTATTATCAGTTTCACCAGCCGAATTTAGCTCTATCCTTTCCAATGCCCCGGTTTGGATTTGAAGCTCCTTCCCCAACTCGTTACTTTCAGCAACACCACTCCCTACGGTTGGTGCAAAAGACGTATAATCCGTTGACATATTTGTTTCCGGCTGACAGAGCAAACAAAGAGAAGATGTGAGACCAAATGAATCCAACACAAATACCAACAGAAGTCCAGACCCCAACACAAAGGATATGAGATCCTCTACACTAGATATATAACCGGCATAAGACTATTCATCGCATAAAAATAATTCATGGATATCATATAATAAAAAAATTAATACATGCTTAAGAATTTGAAAAGTTTAGGCGTTGTTTAGAACAAGAACATTATCAAGCCATGCCTCTTCAGTTCAGGTCTCCAATATTTTTCCGCATGGCGAAAATCTCGAAAGAACGAAAATTTTAAAATTCATCATCATGAGAGGCAAACTGACCCAATTTATCGTACATTTGACAGATGAAAAGTGAACATTAACGTTTTGTTAAAAAGGATTTGTCGGAGAACAATATTCAGCACTTGATGCATCAGCCAGGGATAACTAATATTTGAAAAAGTATCATCATTCAAATCATTTGCATAGAAAATTTAAAATCACGAAACCCAATTTTTTTTTTTCAAAAAAGAAAATTATGGGGAAAACACAGAATAGAAAATCATCATGAACCAACCAGCGATGGGAGGGCATCGGATCTTCCTATTCACGTGTGCTTTGAATCATCATGCCCAAACACAATATGAGAGGGTAAGGGGATGGGAAGCGTACCTTGACTATGACGCCTTCACTTCTTTCTGTCGCTTACCCGCGGGTGTAAAATTCGGCCAGTTCCTCTCCGGTACTTTTTGACGCTCGCTCCGGCCGATCCTCGCGAGACATAAAGTATGAAAAGGCCGATTATTTTCTACTTATCTAATGAAGAGAGGAGATCGCCACGCCAAAAGGAGAGGGAGAGAGAGGTTTTTTCTTTAGGGTTTGCTTTTACCACAGAGTGTGGGGAAGAGGAAGGAAAAAGTTTTTTAGGTAATTTTATTAATTTTTTATTAATAAATTATTAAAATTTATTATATAATATTAGGCTCGCGAGCCTTCGAGCTGTTAGTGTTTCGGCTCGAGCTCAGCTCGTTTCGTTAACGAGCCAGAACGAACCGGCTCGAGCTTGGTCAAAGTCGAGCCCGAACCGAGCTTTGACCGAGCTAGCTCGCGAGCGGCTCGGCTCATTTTCACCCCTAATTCTTAGTTTAAGAGTTTCTAGTTGACTATATATTTTAATAACTGAAGAATTCAAAGAGCTCATAGCTTTTTTAAAAGGAAATTAGCCGGTTAACATTTTTCTTGAAAAATAATTCGTTTATGTGCACGTTTTATCTATCCTCACAAAAGGTTACAAACTTTTTTTTGTTTTACTAACATTGTGCGTTATTTTTCAACAACTAAGAGAAAAATTTCAACTGAATCCACACATTATTATACACAGTTCATCCACATAGTATAATTTTACATTTTAATATTTTCTAATTTATTTTTATTTTTACCTTTTTCAAACTTCATTTTTTATTGTATGCACATGAACAGGGAGTAACATTTGGACAGTCAAATAATTTGATCGTGTTACAAGCCTTTTAAATGTCACGATCCGAAATCAACGTAAAAATGATATTTTGAATGTTTTTTAAACTAAAATTGTATTTCACGGTTTTTTTAAATTAACCTTACAATTCTCTCGCTACTTAACCTCTCTTTTTATTTTCCTCCTTTAAAAAAAGAAATAAGAAGCGACAAGCCCTCTCTAAGACGTGTCCTCAGAATATTTATAATAATAATAACAATAGCATCGCTAGTGCTTGCTGTGTTTGTTTGGTTATGAAAACGGTGGAAATGATAGGAAAACACGTTTCCCAAGGAAATCCACCCTCCTTAGATTTTTACTTCGTTTTCTCTCCCATTCTTTTCTTTTCCTTTGTTTCCAAACAAACCCTAACGGATTCCCTAAGGACAGGGGTGAGCATCGGGTCCGGATAAAACTTGAAACCGGTTGGAACCGATATCATAAGATCGTTATTGGAGCAGTTTCTCGATAAAATCGGGTAGGTTATAGGTTCTAAATTTTTTATAACCGATGGTACCAAGTACAGTTCCAGGTTCTCACCTCATAATCAACCTGAGAACTTAGAACCTATCATAATAATTAATTTCTATTATTAATTTATTCAATTAATTATGTGACATAAGCTATTACATAGCTTCGGAATAAGGAAAATAATACTGATTAAATCTATATTTCGTGTTAATTATCTATCATATTATCCGTGATACTTTGCTAAGAATTTTTATATTTCATTTGGCCATCAGAGAAAATGATCATGTGGTAAATGATAATTTCATTTTTGGAAATGGTATCAGCTCTTTCTATGAAGCTTCGAATAGAAATGTTTTATTCATTAACATTTTTGGCGTAGGGGCCTCTTAATCAGAATCGAAACACTAACCGCTCGTAGGGCGACACCGCTGACGGTACCAGAACCAGTAGGGTAAGTTCTTAGGTGAGTCTTTGATTAATCGGGTAGGTTTTAGATTCTAAAAATTAACAACCGGACATTATATGGTAGGTTTCGGGTTACACGTTCGGAACCTACTTACCCCAACCTAAGGGCACTTGTTCAACTTCTGAATAAAAAAATTACTTAAAACAATTTATGATTTTAATATTTAATTTAATAAGAATCATTATTATGAATATTTAATGTTTCTGCACCTATAACAAAATAGGAAATTTTATTGAAGGGAGGTTTAAAGTGGCTAAAAATCAATGAGAAAAGGAAAAGGACCCGGATGAAGTCGTAAGAACTTAATTTTGAGTAAACTTTTTATTTTTTCATTAACTTAGTTTATTATATAATTTTGTCACCAACTTTTATTTTTATTTTGATTTTGGTAAATAATAAATTTTATCGTGCGAAAGTTAAATAGACTCTAATAGATAATTTTCATTTATCAACTAAAAAAATTTTAAAAAATGAAAAAGTGATATGCAAAGCTCTCATATGTTTTCTTATTTTAAAATTTTGATGGACAAATAAAGTAAATTAGAAGCCGAAGTTGGACGATAGTTGTTGATGTTGTCAAAAAATACGTAAAATTGATGAAGATTGTTCTATTAGAGGACTGCTACTACGAGTAATGTGAATTTCGAGGCGGATGAATGAGAGTTGAAATTCCACTATTATAGAATACGGGACCTTGTTTGACTTTTGCTAAAGGAAAATTAAGATTAGCCAAAATCAAAATAAAAACAAAAGTTGATGACAAAATTATATAACAAATTGAGTTAATGATAAAATAGAAAGTGAACTCAAAGTTATTATATATTTTGCATAAATTAAATTGAGTTATGCAAAAAATACAGCCCACCAGAAGCAGAACCCGAACCCTACTTCTGCTGCTACTACCAACCCCATACATTTTTCTGCAGAGAAAGAAGAGTTCATCGCCCTCTACACAACTTTTGCACCCACAACCACAGTCACTTCCTCCTGCTATTCCCATTCCCTCATACGGAATTGGGAAATATTTCGCCTCCACGCGATTTAGTATTTCGCCAAAATGAGTATTTTTATTTTCGAGTTCTTACTGTTTTTCTGCAATAGTTATAGTTAAAACAGGTACCTGGAGGGAGGGGAGGACAGGAGGGTGTTGTAGCTGTAGTCGGTCCGGGACATGTATGTGTCCGTGCATGCGGGGGGGAGGGGGGGGGGGGGGGGGGGGGTGTTAAGACCAGACGCTGACAGAAACTATTACATTGGACATGATATGTTCATGTTCATGTTCTTTTCTCTCTTTGTTCAGTTCAGTGAACTTGGGCTGTTGTACCGGGGGACACAACACCGCACGTCTCAATGAGTGTGGGGGGCCGTCCGTCGTGTCTTCATTTTTCTTTCCCATGCTACCACCCCCAATCCCTCCCTCCTGCTACTTCGCTTGACTTTTACTGTAAAACTTTCTTTCATCATTTCATACGAGAGAGAGAGAGAGAGAGACGGGGGGAGAGAGAACAGAACATCTTGCAGGAAATTACTTAAGGGATGGGGTTTTGTTTTGTTTCGATATTTTTCTCTGCACACCCACATTCCTCCTGCCCAATCACTTCTTCACTTCCCACACCCCCTTTTTAGCATCCCTTGCATGAATACCCACCCTCCCCCAACCAGTTTCAGTTCCCACTCTTCTTCTTTTCTCTCACATTTATCTCCTCTCTCTATTCCCAAAGCAGTCCCTCAGAGACAACACTCCTCCTCCTCCTCCTCCTCCCCCCATCCCAATTCATTATCTTCTTCCACTTCTTAGAAGTATCTTCACGTTTTCCAACTGCTTCCGATTTCCTATAAAGCTTGATCTCATCTTCCCCTGTCTCCCTCTACCTTTCACTTTTTCTCGTTTTGGTTTGCAAGTATAGTTATGTCAAAGCTAGGCATGGAGGAGGAGGATGCGATGAAAGGAGAAGTTGAAGAAGCCGACTGCTCATCTCTGGCCAGAGTGTTCCCCTGCCTTTTCTGCAAGAGGAGGTTCTACAGCTCTCAAGCCCTGGGAGGACACCAGAACGCCCACAAGAAGGAGAGGAGAGCAGCAAGGAGCGCCAAGAGGCTCCTCTCCTCTTTCTCCTCCAACTTCATCTTCCCCAGGGCGTTCCCTCCCCATTTCCACTCTCAGCCGACTCCCATGTCCCTGACGCTTTCCCGTCAACACCATCATCACCCTCCCACGTCTCCGTTCGGCTTCGCCCCTCCGGCTCTGTACGTCTCCCCTTTTTCCCAGTACCCGGCTTCACAGTACTACCCATCCGCAGGCCATCACTGTTCTGTCCCTGGAGTTGCTCCTTGGATCATTAACGATGATTCAGTCGCGTTCGACAGGGACGACCTCAGTTCCTCTGTCTACGATCAGCATGAGGTGCCCCAGACCATGCCAACATGCAGAGATACGATCTCCGGCGGCGGGGACGAAGAAGACAAGAACGTCGACGATGCCCGCAGGAAGCAATCTTCCATCGATTTGTCTTTACACCTGTAGGGGTGAGTGGTGATGGACAAAATCAAATTTTTCTGTCTGCCAATAAATCTGTTCTTTTTTTTTTATAATAAACCTGTTTGGATGGACCTTACAAAAACAATGGGCCAAACATTCCATCAAGTAGAAGCGGGAGTAAATCTTCTTGAATGTGGAGGAGCAGTTATTATAACGAGAAGTTGACCCTGGTTTGACCGTAACAATTAATAGTCTTCGTTGAAATTTAATACCATATTGTTGCACCAACCAACCTTTGCCTTTGTCAAATTGATCTCGTGTATGAGTTGTTGTCTAGGGGCATCTATTTCCTTCTACATATTCATAACCAAGGATGTGCACCGGATGACTCGAGTTCGTGTTTTCCTTTCGAGCCGGTCAACCACCGGAACGAGTTTCGCCAACTCGACCAACCCTTCCTCTAGTGCACTCACCGTATCCCAACTCCAGTACCTCTCAATGTCCATCATTTCCACGAGACTCCTTGATGACCGGGGACGTTGACAATGGATGCCGGATTGTTGAATATAGGTTTTGACGATAAGTCTTGACCTTCATAGTAACAGAAGTCAAACATCTATTCTACAGAAGCTTCTTAAATGATATGATTTGATTACCTAAAAGTATATATGCATGGGAGTGAATTTTTTGTTAATTATTTATTTTATTTTATCTGATTGCTCGGTTTCCTTGTTTTGCAGAAGGCTGATCGTGTAATTCTTTACTCTTTCACTTAGACAATTCTTGTATAAATAAAGGTACTCAGCCACGAATCTTAAGTGTAACTTTTTCATTATTTCTGAGAGCGTGTGCTGAGAGTTTGTATCCTGTTCGTTTGCAGATTAGCCCTTGTGCAAGGGCTTTGTGTTTGCTTAGTCGTAGTCTCGAGGGACCACGCAGGAGAGCCTTGGGCAAGGGCTTTGTGTTTGTTCAGTCGAGATCTCGAGGGATCGCGTACAGGAAGTCGCAGCTGGGTGCCGTGCAGGTGGAGACGTCACCGGAGTGAAAAGAGTCGGAAGAAGTCACGGCAGGTAGCTGTGCAGGAGAGGACACCGCATGAGGGAAACGTCCGATAACCAGTTACATTTGTTAGTCACTGCAGTACAGAACCTTACGGTCTGTGCTTTAAAATCCAGTCACCTGTGATACAGAACCTTACGGTCTGTGCTATAAAAGGTCGACATCTTTGGGACAAAACCTTACGGTTTGTGCTATGAAATTAGTCATCTCTGATACAGAATCTTCTGGTCTGTAGAGGACTGACATTTTTGGTACAGAACCGTTTAGGTCTATGCTGTGAAATTAGTCATTTCTGATACAGAACCTTCTGGTCTGTAGAGGATTGACATATTTGGTACAGAACCTTACGGTCTGTACTGTGAAACCAAGTCATCTCTGGTACAGAACCTCTTAGGTCTGTGCTATAGATGGTTGACATCTTTGGTACAGAACCTTACGGTTTGTGCTGTGAAACCAAGTCATCTCTGGTACAGAACCTTTTAGGTCTGTGCTATAGAGAGTTGACACATTTGGTACAGAACCTTCTGGTATGTGCTGCGCAACTTACTCACTCTAGTACAGAACCTTCTGGTCTGTACTTTACCCCTCAGTCTTCTGTGGTGCAGAACCTTCTGGTCTGTGCTATAAAAAGATCAATTGTTGATCACCTTCTGTAACTGTTACGAAGTTAAGTTTGAGTGAAAACCATCCAAATTCTGAGTGAAGAGTGGACGTAAGCAAATTGTTGAACCACTATAAAACGTCGTGCGTGCATCAAACAAATTTGCAATCACATTAGTACGTTCTGTCTTACAGAAACCTATCTACGGTTCTGTTTTACAGAAGCTTCCTTCCGCTGCGGGGCTAGTTGAAAAAGAGTTAAAAATCATCAATTGGAATTTAACACTAATTCACCCCCTCTTAGCGTAACAATTGCTATCAGAGCGGGTTCCAACTGTAGCTTAATCGCTTATTGTAGATCCATATAAGCTCATACCAACTTCACGCTATACTCTGCAGAAGCTTTTCTCTCTGCAATTTTTATCTGATCATATTACAATTGAATATGTTTGGATTATCTCAATTGGTATTCTTGTTCTAATAAACATTATCTTGTTACCTAAAGAACTGGATTTACTTACACATAAGCTCCAAGCTCTGCGAAATATATTCGCTACTATTATGTAGAAGCTTACGCTCTATCAGAATCCAGTTGCTATTCCACAGAAGCTTTAAGCTCTGTGAAAAATCATTTGCTACTATTTTGTAGAAGCTTACGCTCTATCAGAATTCAAATGCTATTACACAGAAGCTTCAAGCTCTGTGAAAATTCACTTGCTACTATTCTGTAGAAGCTTACGCTCTATCAGAATCAAACTACTATTCAACAGAAGCTTACGCTCTGTTTGAATACAACGTCTGGTATAAGGTTTCTGTCCAACAGAAGCTTTTATCTTAGAGTCTCTTCTCCACGGTTGGCATCTTAGTTCTGTTCTGCAGAAGCATGTTGCTCTGCTAGAATTCAACAACTGCTATCAAAAGAAAAATTTCAGATTTGTCATATTGAATTCGTGCTCTGTCTAACAGAAGCTTGATTGTTGGTTTGACAACTGATTTCTACCCAACAGAAGCTTGTTGTGGTTCTATACTATAATCGTCACTGTTCTATTCTATAGAAGCGTAACACTCTATATGAATTAAACTAATGGTTGATAACTACCATGTATTAAAACCACATGTTGGGAATCCTCACATTTTTTACAGTAAGAATTTTGCCTATTGGAGAATTCGAATGAGTGCATTCATAGATGCTATTGACGATGACTTATGATCCTATATAGAAGATGGTCCACCATCTATACTAGAAAACCAACAAAATGATCGAGATGGTCGTCCCACACGGGAATACCTCAAGATCAAGCGACTCACTAGAATGGCAAAGTATCTAATGTTTAGTGCTATGTCTGAAAGTGAATTCGTGAAAGTTTCGACTTCCACTTTGGGCAAAAAAATCTGGGATAAGCTTGTCACCATGTATGTTGGGACAGACCAGATAAGAGAAACTAAGGTGAATTTCTTAATTCACCAATACGAAAATTTTACTATGAAGGCTGATGAATCTGTAGAACAGATGTTCCAGAGACTCAACCTCCTAGTTGATGCCTTAACAAATTTAGGCAAACACTATAAAAATTCTGAGCTAGTTCGAAAGGTTCTGCGTACTCTACCCAAATTTTGGGAAGCCAAGAATACAGCTATAGAGGAAGCTAAAGACCTCTCTACTCTTCGACTAGACCAGTTAATGAGCTCCTTAATATCATATGAGATGGAAAGATTCTCTCAGCCTGATATAAAGAGAGCAATAGCTTTCAGATCATCAGAAGAACCAACAGAAGGTTCTGATGATGAAGCAGACAGAAGCTGACTCGGATGATGAACTCGCAATGATAGCTAAACGCCTTCTGCGGTTCGCTTCCAAGAAACACTTCAATAAGAGAAGCCAAAATCGTTATAAGCAAATTGATCCAAAGTTGGTCATATGCTTTGAATGCAAAAAGAAAGGGCACTATAGAACAACTTGCCCTTTACTTAAAGAAAAGGAGAAACCTTCTCCACAGTATAAGTCCAAGAAAGCAATGGCTGCTTGGGCAGATCTTGATGATTCTGGTGATGAGGAAGCAGAAGCGCTAATGTGTCTTACTGCTCACACAGAAACTCAAAATGAAATTCATACCTGCTTTCAAATAGAAGCTGTTGAAAGTGAATAGTATTGGGACAATGGATGCTCCGGGCACATGACCAGGGATCCATCCAAATTCTCTCAACTGACTCTACTGAATGGAGGGGTGACAATAGCAAAGACACTGTCATCGGTAAAGGTACCATTGGAAGTCCCGACTCTATGGTCATAGATGAGGTTCTGTTAGTCACAGAACACAAGCATAATTTACTGAGCATTAGCCAGCTTTGTGACAAAGGTTATACAATAACTTTTGATCAAAATAAGTGTTCTGGTATCCTAGATTCGCTTCATTGGAAATCGGAGAAGGAACATCCATACCTTGACACAGAAGAGCTTATATACTATAGAAAACTGCCTTTCGATTGTCAAAGATGAGAGCCATCTGTGGCATAGAAGGTTGGGACATTTCAACTTTAAATTATTATCCAAGCTTGCAAGAAAAGAGTTGGTGAAAGGTTTTCCTGACATCAGATTCGAGCAAGACAGCTTCAATGAAGCATGTTCTCTTGGAAAACAAACCAAATCTTCATTCAAGTCTAAGAATGAAGTTTCTACTATACAGCCACTTGAACTTCTACATATGGATCTATTCAGAGCTACTAGAGTTCAAAGTATTGGTGGTAGAAGGTACTGTCTAGTTGTAGTAGATGACACTCTAGATATACGTGGGTTAAATTTCTAACTTACAAAAGCGATGCTTTTAAAAATTTCATAAAGCTAGCTAAGAAATTACATAATGAAATTGGATCTTCTGCAAAAGCCATAAGGACGGATCATGGTACTGAGTTTGAAAACCATGACTTCGCTACCTTCTGTGACGAACATGGTATCGATCACAATTTTTCCGCACCATATACTCCTCGACATGATGGAGTAGCAGAAAGGAAAAATAGAACATTTATAGACATGGCCAGAACCATTATTTGTAAGAGCAATGCTCCACAGAACCTTTGGGCAGAAGCTGTTAATACAGCCTGCTACATCTCTAACAGGGTTCTACTTATACCCATACTAGAGAAAACACCCTATCAACTATACAGGGAGAGGAAACCAAACATTTCCTATTTTCATGCCTTTGGAAGTCCATGTTTCATCTTGAGACCTTCCAATGACAATCTAGGAAAATTCGAAGCTAAGACAGATGAGGGTATTTTTCTTGGATACTCTTTGTCAAGCAAAGCATATAGAGTCCTGATTAAAATGACATCTACTATAGAGGAGTCTATTAATGTAAAAATTAATGACTCATCGTTTATCGAAACTACAGGCAATGTAATATCATTAGAACCTACAAAAGGTTCACTAGAACATTCACCCTCTACGAAAGAGATGGGTGAACCCTCTGTTCATGAATCTAAAAATGATCCTGAACAAACTAACGGTAATTATGAAGAAATCTCTCATAATAATCAAAATGATTTTAGAACACCTGCTCTATATCAAAAGCGGCATCATATAGACCAAGTCATAGGAGACCTTAACAGAGGCATTCAAACAAGACGTTATGTAAATGACTTCTATGTACACTCTGGTTTTCTTTCACAGAAAGAACCAGAGGAAATCGATGAAGCTCTTGATGATTCAGATTGAATTATTGCTATGTAAGAGGAGATAAATCAATTCGAAATGAACAAAGTATGGACACTTATTCATAAACCTGAGAACCGTTCCATTATTGGAACTAAATGGGTTTTCAAAAATAAGCTCAATGAGTCTGGTGCTATTGTAAGAAACAAAGCACAACTCGTGGCAAAAGGGCACTCTCAAGAAGAGGGTATCGACTTTGATGAGACGTTTGCTCATGTAGCACGTCTAGAGGCAATAAGACTTCTATTAGCCTATGCTTGCTACAACAACTTTAAGATATATCAAATGGACGTAAAAAGTGCATTCCTCAGTGGAGAAATCAAAGAAGAGGTATACGTAAGTCAACCTCCTGGTTTCGAGGATCTACAGCACAAAAATTATGTCTATAGACTTTCCAAGGCTCTGTATGGCCTTAAGCAGGCTACTAGAGCATGGTATAAAAGGCTTAGCACCTTCCTTGTCGAAAAATGCTACAAAAGAGGAAGAGTAGACACCACTCTCTTTCTCAAACACAGAAGCAATCATCTCATTGTTTTCCAGATTTATGTCGATGACATTATCTTTGGATCAACTGATGAAACGCTCTGTAACGAATTCTTCAAACTTATGACAAGTGAGTTTGAGATGAGTATGATGGGAGAACTCACGTTCTTCCTTGGATTACAAATTCAGCAAACTACAGAAGGTACATTTTTGCATCAAGAAAAGTACACTAAGCAGCTTTTGAAAAACTTCGGCCTAGAAGGCACGAAACCTTTGTCTACTCCCATGGATACGAATACTCAAATAAATAAGGATGAAAATGGTAAAGAAGTGGATAGTAAGCTCTACAAAAGCATGATAGGCTCTCTTCTGTATATTACAGCTTCTAGAACTGACATACTGTTCAGTGTGTATCTCTGTGCTATATTTCAATCAGCACCTAAAGAGTCTCACATGACAACAGTCAAGCAAATCTTTAGATATCTACAGGGTTCTGTGAACCTAGGCATTTGGTACTTTGATCTTATTGGATATTTTGATGCAGACTTCGCAGGATGTAAGGTTGACAGAAAAATACAAGTGGTACATGTCAGCTTATGGGAAACATGTTGATCTCATGGTTCTCCAAGAAGCAGACTTATGTTGCCTTCTCCACTACAGAAGCCGAGTATATAGTAGCCGCAAGCTGCTGTGCTCAACTTCTTTGGATGAAACAACAACTTGAGGACTATGGTCACTCATTTACAAATATTTCGATCAATTGTGATAATACTAGTGCGATAAGCCTAGCTAATAATCCCGTATATCACTCTAGATCGAAGCACAATGAACTCAGACATTATTTTCTGAGGGATAATATACAACAGGGTTCTGTTAGAGTAGAATACATTAACACGGAACACCAATTGGTTGATATCTTCACTAAGCCTCTGGATAAATAAAAGCTTTTCTTTTTTCAGCAGTGAATAGGAATTTGCCAGCCCTTATAATGTCTTCCATAAGACAAAAGAAAGTACGTAGAAACTTACTACATAAGGTACAAACATCTGTACACTTCATTACAGAAGGTACAAACATCTGTACTCTACACAACAGAAGGTACACATCTGTACACTTCACAATAGAAGGTTGATTTCAGTTTTCTACTCAACAGAAGGTATGACGAAATGTATAACTCAATCCGAACCTTAGTTTAAAATAACTTTCATTCATTTGAAAGATTACATTTGGAAATATAATATATTATCCAAGAAAATTTTTTGTTACAATCAGAAACGAATATACTTTTGTTCTGATTGGAAACATCTCTGTTAGGAATTTCATAATCCTAATAATCTATTTTTGGATACAAATATATCCATAAGACTTCGCTCTTCTTGTCAGAAGAAGCCTACAACAGAAGGTTATGAATGAACCTTCTACTTCACAGATCATCGCCAGTATGCATTACGTGAGGAAGGGAACTACCTGGACTCTGAAAGGGAAGTCACAGGACTCTACTCAGGATGATGAGGACAAGCCTCTTGCTGCCAGAACCTCCAGAAAGGATGCTGTTACACCTTTTGCTTCTGCTACCTCTTTTGCAGCAAAGGCCCCTCCAGCACAGAGATAGTCCAAGTCCTCTGCTGAGATGTCTATCCTCCTGGAACACACTACCCTCCTCAAGGATCTACAGCAACAAGCTGTAACAAATGGGGAAGACATCCGCGTTCTTCAGCGAATGGTCATTGACCTGACTCGCTTGGTGGAACGCTAGGAAAAGCTTCTGCGCGACAACCTTGATAAGGTCTCTCATGATGCAGACTGAACTCATGTGTTTTGCCTGACTTTTTTGTTTCCTTAGACCAAAAACTGATCTTCATGGTCTAAAGGTTTTGATGAAATAAGTGCCATTTGTGGATAAACCTTCTGCATGTTGGTTTTGAACTTTCTGTTCTACCTTCTACAAGAACTGAAATTACCCTCTACACTTTGGTCATGAATGTTATGTCATACCTTCTGTAGAAATCTTCTCTTCTAAATCATATTTCTTTCACCTATCTTTTTGATGTGATAAAAAGGGGGAGAAATTGTGTTGAGGGGGAGTACCTCGCTCTGCATTGAGTTATAGAAAAATCTTTGATTTTCTATACCTTCTTGGGTGTAGAAGGCTATGAGACTTATAAATCATATTCAATCTTCTGCAGGGTATGCGAATCGTGATCTTATATAGTCACATTTGCTCGGAGTGCAAAAGTGAAAACTCATCATTTTTTTCGGGCTAAAATACCGAATCTTCACACTTTGTACACATCACAGAAGCTTTGTGCTCTGTAAACAACTTGCTTTTATAAAAGAAGCTTATATGCTCTGTTAAACAGAAACCACATGGTTTTGTAAAGTGTAAGACTCATACTCTCACCTATCTATGGGGAGTTAGGGGGAGTTACTTGAGAAAATATTTCCATCAACGACAAATGTTTTGTCATCATCAAAAAGGGGGAGATTATTGAATATAGGTTTTGATGATGAGCCTTGACCTTTTGTATAACATAAGTCAAACATCTACTCTACAGAAGCTTCTCATGTTGAGGACTTGTTGTGAGAAATATTTTTGTAATTAAATGATTGTTTAATTACGAAATAAAAATGATTTGGTCGAGATATTAGTCTGATCGAATTAAACAGATTACGTTTTCAAATAACCCCATTAGGGATAATGTTTCCCATAGAAGGAAATATAATCTTCTATATATGAGAAGGTTCTGTAAGGTTGTCTACAACCTTTTGTGGTGTTATACGATCATTATATGACCGTTATTTGGGATGTCAATCATTACCATCTGTCTAGATACATTCATTTGAGTGTGCTGAACAGAATGGTTTCGGTTTCAACTCATATGGAAGTTAATATTTGATTATTTCCATTTACAGAAAGTTGCTGACCAGACTCAGCCAGAACCTTCTGTAGCGCAGTATACATGGGAATTTTATCATATCTAAATCTTAAATGATATTATTTGATTACCTAAAAGTATATATGCATGGGAGTGACGTTTTTGTTAATTGTTTATTTTATTTTATCTGATTGCTCGGTTTTCTTGTTTTGCAGAAGGCTGATCGTGCAATTCTTCATTCTTTCACTTAGACAATTCTTGTATAAATAAAGGCACTCGGCCACGAATCTTAAGTGTAACTTTTTCATTATTTTTGGGAGCGTGTGCTGAGAACTTGTGTCCTGTTCGTTCGAGTTTCAGTTAGTCACACGAAGAGCGTTAGCTGCAGAAAGCTGCATCGTTGGTGAAATCTTCTGGGAGAGTGACTAGGGAGCAACGAGGGACTCGATTGGAAGCTGCAGGAGACGTTGGTGGGAAGCGCGGCCGGAGGCTGTGTGGCCAACGTGGAGTGGGTAGGAGAGAAGGGCAGAACCCCAGGAGCACAGAAGGTGAGGGACTAAACAGCTTATGTGGTGTAACGTTCTGTGTGCAGGTTAGCTTTGGGCAAGGGCTTTGTGTTTGCTTAGCCATAGTCTCGAGGGACCACGCAGGAGAGCCTTGGGCAAGGGCTTTGTGTTTATTCAGTCGAGATCTCGAGGGATCGCGCACGGGAAGTCGCAGCTGGGTGCTATGCAGGTGGAGACGTCGTCGGAGTGAAAATTCTCAGGGGAAGTCACGGCAGGTCGTTGTGCAGGAGATGACACCGCCTGAGGAAAACATCCGACAACCGGTTACATTTGTTAGTCACTGCAGTACGGAACATTATGGTTTGTGCTTTGAAATTCAGTCACATGTGGTACAGAACCTTACGGTCTGTGCTGTAGAAGGTCGACATCTTTGGTACAGAACCTTACGGGCTGCGCTGTGAAATTAGTCATCTATGATACAGAACCTTCTGGTCTGTAGAAGACTGACATCTTTGGTACAGAACATTTTAGGTCTGTGTTGTGAAACCTTATGGTCTGTGTTGTGGTCTGTGAAATTAGTCATCTATAATACAGAACCTTCTGGTCTGTAAAGGATTGACATCTTTGGTACAGAACCTTATGGTCTGTGTTGTGAAACCAAGTCATCTCTGGTACAAAACCTCTTAGGTGTGTGCTATAGAGGGTTGACATCTTTGGTACAGAACCTTACGGTCTGTGCTGTGAAACCAAGTCATCTCCGATACAGAACCTTTTAGGTCTGTGTTATAGAGGGTTGACACATTTGGTACAGAACCTTCTGGTCTGTGCTATGCAACTTACTCACTCTAATACAGAACCTTCTGGTATGTGCTTTGCCACTCAGTCTTCTGTGGTGTAGAACCTTCTGGTCTGTGATTTGCCACTCAGTCTTCTGTGGTGCAGAATATTCTGGTGTATGCTATAAAAAGATCTATTATTGATCACCTTCTGTAATTGTTACGAAGTTAAGTCTGACTAAAAACCATCAAAATCCTGGGTGAAAAGTGGACGTAAGTAAATTGCTGAACCACTATAAAAAGTCTTGCGTGCATCAACAAATTTGCAATCACATTCGTACGTTCTGTCTTACAGAAACCTAACTACGGTTCTGTTTTACAGAAGCTTTCTTTGCGGCGGGGTTAGTTGAAAAAGAGTTAAAAATCCTCAATTGAAATTTAACACTAATTCACCCACCTCTTAGTGTAACACAGACCAATATACTTGATTTTCAAGCGGGTGATAGTTATGTTCCTGGTGGTTATCTGCCTGGAGTCATCCGCGACGGTAGGAATCATCGTCTTGTCCGAGTCCGAATTTCCGTTAATCTAGAGCTAGGAGGAACTCGTCAATCAAGACGTTCTTGGATCAGATATTCTCGTGAGTAATTTGCCTTTCTATACACCCAAATGAGAGAAGATGTGGTTTTGAGAATGTGCCAAATCATTTCTTGGACTCATTGACCTGACTAACTCGGATTTCGACGTTGGGCATAGGTTAAACCATTTCCGCACCGTCCTTTCTCTTACAAGCGTTGTATTAGGTAATTGTTCTCTTCTCAAACTAATTACATGGGATAAAAAAAAAAAGGCTTCAATCAGAAAACAAGCATCGCGATTTCATATTCATCAAGCTACCTCACGAGAAGATGTGATGCAAGAGATCGTGAATCAATCTGACCTGCCGTAGGATCCCCTAGTAGAATGTTCAAAGCAGTATCGATTTCTCGCGATCAGCTTCTCACAGCTGCCTAATTGAAAGCAAAAAGAGGCCCTCCGATCCTTACAACACCTTTCCATTAGCAACCTCGGGGGCAATTAGCAATAGTCCCTCTGTCAATGAGTTTTCACATTGGACGCTGCCCTACGCAGCGCGTCCTCTCTTCTCCCATCTTGTCCAACAACTTACTGTATGAGTGGCCTAACGTTAGGTTAAACATTGAATACAAACGGTATTAAGACACAACCGTAAGAAAAATAATCCAAACAGAATCTTGAATTTAAAATTTTGAAATATTAAGATATGTACCCTGGTTTTAACTCCACTCTACCATAATTTCAATTATTGATTCGAAGGACGAGATTGCAACTTATAAAAAATCCGACGGTTGTTTGAGTCTTCCTCTCCCACTTGTAGTCATCTTAAAATCGTTTTGCCTTCATCTATAGATTCAATTCTGATTCACAACAGTTGAGTCATTAATTTAAGCTTGACATTTTCGAAGAAGAAAGTTTATGTTTATTTAAACAATTTTGCGGTTTAGAGTGATATGTTTCAATATTCTTATTTTAAAATTAGTTTAACCGTCTCTATCCTTAATAAGTTCAACGACTTCTTATTGTTTTGTAATCGGATCTTTAAAGAACTTTTGGGTCATACGCTTCAATATTACTCATTTATGATTGTTTTAGTGTTTAATTTCCACTTTCAATTTCATATAGTTTTCCAATATGACCTTTAAAGATAAACAGAAGGTGCTAGCAAAGCTATACTTATTTGCTTTGATTCCAAATCGAAATAATAATCTATGAATTTTGAGATATTTTTTAATTTTTTATCTTTTTGTGGTCGTATCCTAAATATTAATGTCAAGTATTACTAGAGTAACAAAACTAAATTTATTTCGATGAAATGAGTTTCAAATTTCAATTCGAACAGGAGTAATTTCGCGAGAACTTCAGTGTTCTGTCCATGATCTCCACCTACTGCATATACTCGTGTCTTATCCAAGAGTTGGATTTCCCATGTGCTTGAGGCTCTTTTATTTCGTCCAAAAATTTCGTCATAGCTGTTATTAATTTCATGTATCATATTAATTTAAATGTACAAATAACTTTATTTAAGAAAGGAGAGAATTGCATGAAAAGAATTTTTAATACCTTAAAGAAGAATCGAGTCTTATCAACATGTATATATTATGACTCTACTTATAACCATTTTGTATTCAATCAATGTCAAATGACTTTATTATCCTTGCATTAAGTTGTGCGCTATTGATGCACGATCCATACACAATTTGTGCATGGTATTGTAACATTAAATATCTATATGATAAATTCTGCGTGAATTTAATTTAAAAAAAATTATAAAAAAGATACTTTGAAATGATTGTGTGACGCATTCCAATTGAAAAAATAAAAGAAAAGAACCGTGAAAATATTGAGGATCTCGAACCCCACTTCAAATCTAGAAGAATCAATTTAAAAAAAAAAAAGGTTTGAGAAAAATGCAGGATCATCGCCATTAATTTTTAGAAAAGTTTAAACATTATGTAATATACGTCATAAAACTGCAGTGTATGTATGAAGAATGTCATGTCAGGTTAGCTGTAACATATTGCCATTTTGTGTTCTTTTAATAATTTGGCGCCCTGGACAGATGGCATGAAAATATAATACTACAATAAATAATATATCATAAAATAATAATCGATGTTTTTAATTCATTTAAAATAATAGTATCAATCTAAAAAAAAAATAGATGGAAAGAGAGGTAAGTGGCTTTGAAGATCTCTTGATTTTAGGAACTAACGATGAGACCAGAAACAGCAAATCCTGAGAAGAGAATCCAGATATCCACGTTCTTCATTAATTTTCTAACAAAAGCAAATAAAAAGCTCTGGCTCTTCTGTTGCAAGTATTTCTTTCCTAATTATACAAGAGGTTAAATTTAATAACTAGAAATAGTTCCCAAAAAAAAAAGATCCAGAATTGCTTCCTTATTTTGACTTGATTCATGCTTCTGAGATTAGTTAACTAGAACTCGTTGTCATCATCCTTTACACAATTACAGAATTTTATACAGCAGAAAGGGAACCATAAAATCCGAAGAACACGTGCATCGAGTTCCCGTTTAGATTTTTTCTTCCACCCTAAATAAAAATAAAAGAAATGAAAGAATGGATGAAAAGATATCGTGTCGTCGTCTTCTTTCTTCTACTTTACACTCGTCTCCATCCCTCTCGGACCATCTTAAAATCCCTTTGTCTTCATCCATCGATTCAATTCTGATTCAGGATAGTTCATAATTAGCATTAAACAATGAGAAAGGAAACTCCCCCCCACCCACCTACCACAAAAACCGACCGAAGTGATACACTGCTAGGTCATGCAACTTAGGTCCCACGGAAGAGTGGCTCGGACCCGTTCGGAATCGTGTAACGAAACCGCAAGCACACAATCCCACGACGCCGCTCGGATGCAGAAAAACTCGGCTTTTTCAAAAGGGTTTCGGGGAGTTTCCTCATTTTAAAATAAATAAAAATAATAATTTTTGTGGGTGTGATTTTTGTTTGTTCGTTTCTAGGTTTACATGTCGGTTTTCATTCGGATGTATAATGTTGGCTTGATAGTTAATGTGATGATCTCAGAGACACGAGGAGTTGTATAAGAGTCGTGCTTCCCCTCTTCTTCTTCCTCGTCCTTCACTTTCCAACCTTTCTCCTTCCCTCCTCTCCGAGTTTGCACTCGTCCTCGTGCTTTTTCATTAAACCTAAACCCCTTCAAACCCAAAAGAGAGAAAAACAAAAACACTATAGTACATATTTTTCTTGCTTTGAGCTTTTTATATCATCATGGAGGGCTTACTATCCATGTTCGGATGTGACGATCAGGGCACCCTTGAATCAATCTTTATGGCGCCCAAGGCTCCGGCGGTTATCCCCGATCTGCATGACGTCGACGACAGTCATGTTCTCTACGGCGACTTCCTCCTCCCGGAGGAGGCCCCTTGCATGTCGTCCTTCTGGCCTCCCTCCCCTATCTTAGCCCCGACCAATCCAACTGCCACGTCCTCCACCTCGTCCTCCGTCAATGTGTCATCTCTGTTGGCCTTGTCGCCGGATTCCTGCCACCCTGCGGCTCTCGATGGGAATGGCGGTGCCCTGGAGCAGTCGGAGGCTTTGTTCTCAACTGCGTCCACGGGAATGCTCCTCCAGAAACCGCCCGACGAGGCCGAGGTGGTTGCTGAGGCTCCCGCTGGCGATGCCGCGGCCGCTGCCGTGGCGTGTTGCCGGGCCTTCAATTGCATGGATGAGATGGAGAGTTTTGGGTACCTGGGGCCCTTGGAGAGCCACGACCTGTTCGACCCGACCATGATATTCCATCCGGAGAACCCATTCAATGAAGAGGTCAGCAACATGGCATGGTTCGGGCTCGAAAATGAGGATCAGATGCATGCGGTCGAGCTCCAACAACAGCAGGAGCAAGAGGAGGAGGGGGAAGTTGTTTTGGATGTGGAATGCAATGACCTTGGTGGGTTGGAAGTCGGGGATGAAATGAGGGCAGTTTTTCTGGAGTGGTTGGAGGCGAACAAAGATAGGATATCTGCCGAGGAGCTCCGGAAAGTGAAGATCAAGAAGTCGACCATCCATGCGGCTGCGAGAAGACTGGGCGGAGGGATTGAAGCCATGAAGCAGCTGCTCAAACTGATCCTCGAGTGGGTTCAGACTAATTACATAAACCACAAGCACAATGTGGAGTCGTCCTCGGCCAATTCTAATCCCGATCAGCAATTGATCCAACCCAGCCCTAGCCCTAACCCTAACCCTAATTTCGGGCTTGCTGAACCGGCCTTTCCCGCTTTCACTGATTTTCCAAATGCTTCCGACCCTATATTTGCCTCGCAGTGGGCGCCACTTCTACCTGCATGTGTCCCCCCTGGCATGGATCAAAGTCCCCAGGGGATAGGCACATTCCTGGGAAACGAGTTGATGGATTTTCACATGATGGATCAGATGCAGCCATGGCTGCCACCCATCCAGTGGCCGCAATACGAATACACGGATACCTTCCACCCATCTCTTGGGTCATTGCAGGTGTTCGGAGGCAGCAGATTTGGGTACAATCCTCCGAACCCCAGTCAATATTTCAGCAGTGGCGGGAGCAGTCGCCTGAAGTTCGCAAGGTTGGGTCCTACTGCCACAAAAGAGGCTAGGAAGAACAGGATGGCTCGACAGAAACGGTCCATGTCCAGTCAGCATCATCGTATCAACAACAGTCGTCGACAGGATGGAAGTCATCACAAGGTCATGGCCGATCAGGGTGGAGGGATCATAGGGAGCGAAAGATATGGTGCCGACCCAATCCCATTTGATTGTGTTGATGAATGGATTAATTGGCCATCAGATGGTCAAGGAAGTAGCGCTGCAGGGGAGCATTTGCAAGTTAATGCTGTGGAAAAGCCTGACATGCAGCATCCCCCACTGATTGCTCCGCAGTCAGTTCCCGCTGGGATGCCTGACAAGCCTAAGGTATTGTCAATTGGACTTCTCATGGTTTATGAATGTTGGAAGCAATTATCATGTTTATTAAGTTTGTCTTTCATGTCATCGTCATGTTAGAGTTCGAGATCGGAAAGCAATCTCAGGTTCCTTCTTCAGAAGTTGCTGAAGCAGAGTGATGTTGGAAACCTCGGCAGAATCGTGCTCCCGAAGGTGATAGGACCTTTAACAGATAGATATTTCATATTTTCAACTTAATGATAGAGAAAATGCCATTTTATATTTTCTCCAAATAGAAAGAAGCGGAAGCGCACCTCCCTGAGCTGGAGGCGAGGGATGGGATCTCACTATCCATGGAGGACATTGGAGGTTCCAAGGTTTGGAACATGCGTTACAGGTAAATCCTCCGCCTCTACATCCTGTTGTAGTTGCCGCTGGATTTAACAGACTAAGTTTGTATGAATGATGTAAATAAATGAATCCTGAATGCGAGTTTCAACTTGGCTTCAGATACTGGCCAAACAACAAGAGCAGGATGTATGTTTTGGAGAATACCGGTTAGTCATTCCACACAGGCTAATAACATGGCGCAAATTCAAGTTTTTCTCGGTTTTGCTGCTGCCGATATCACAGCAGGTTTCCTTGCTTATTTTTCTGTCATACTTTTCTTTCTAACACCAGGAGACTTCGTGAGGGCAAATGGTCTCAAAGAAGGCGACTTCATCGTGATATACTTGGATGTAGAAACTGGCAAATATGTATGCCCTAAGCCTCAAACTCACTTTATTTTTTCTTTCCCTTTTCATTTCAATATCTTGTCTCGTGCTTTAATACTAATGTGCAAAAATGTTTCCGAGACGCAGCTGATAAGAGGAGTGAAGGTACGTCGATCAGGAGGAAGGCACTAAAGCTGAGAGGAAGGTGATCGAGAAAGCTCGAGTCAGGAAGGGCAACTGTGGCATCATGGCGAGTGAAACTTATATAGAGGTAGAACTATGAAACTGTACGTGACATATATATAGTCTATCACCCCGCTAGAATAAATGGACGGCCAAGAGATTCCACGTTTCTCACGTTTCGACGGCTCTCTATCGCACGAGACGTGAGGATTTGTAACACAGTGACTCTTGGGGGCGTTCAACAGGGTCTAAAAGTGTTGTGTGCATCTGTTATGTTTAGTTGGACTGTGTCCTGGGTAAGTATTGTGTTTCGTGTTCCTGTTGTTTTTGTATCAGTCGAGGTTGTCTGTATGTATGAGTTAAAAGACTCATATGTTTGTGGTATTTTGAAATGGTTGTTGTCATGTGATGGAATATTGTCTATATATGTATTGGATAAATAAATTTGGCCATGTAATGTGGTTATCCATCCAGTTGGCCACCTTTCTCTTTCAAGTTTTGGTTCTTTCATAAAATGGAAAGCATGATGTCAATCATTTGGATTTGAGTTGATCAAGAACACGAGATTAACAAGTACAAGTGGATTAGAGGGTTTCACTTTTTAAGTTAGGCAAAATATACGATAATATCATAAATTATGCTCAAACTTTCTGTTTTGTCAAAATCTTTTTTGGCTATACGATATTATCACTATCTTTAAAGTTGTAATTTTTTATGGCCAATCTTGGAATTTATTGTTAGAAAACCAAACAGGTCCTAATCTTTAAATTTCAATTATTGACTAAAAAAAGTGAAAAAATGGATAATAATATTAAACAATTTCATGTGTTATTTATTATATAATTTTAATAATTAAAATAAGTAATTTGGAAGTCGAAGTTAGACCGTAGTTATTGATGATGTTAAGAATCTGTAAAATCGATGAAGAACGGATGATGGATTTATTGTGAGGTTACTACTACGCATAAACTGGATTGCAAAACAATGCAATGAGAGGTTAAAAGTCAACTATTATAGGATAACTGTTAGACAGTATTACTTCATTGTTTGGTTTCCTTGGAGTAAAATTCAAGATTTGACAAAAAAAATTACAACACTAAAGATAGTGATAATATCGTATAGCCAAAATAGATTTTGACAAAACAGAAAGTTTGAGCATAGTTTATGATATTATCGTATATTTTTCCTTTAAGTTATGTGTTGGTAAAAGAATTGTACTTTTATATTCCTCATTTGCTTTTCTTTCTGTGGCTAACATCTCAAATCTCTTTATGCCTAAAATAGTTATTTTAGATTATGTCTTTTAAAATTATCCAAAAATGTTTCCAGATCATATTATTGATTATTCTAAAGATTTTGTTTAGTTTTTTTTTTTACTTTTTGTTAAAAAATTTGAAATAATTAGGTATGCTTCTAAAACAGTTTTGCAAAGTTTGGTTTAAAGTCATAAAGTTTTAAGACTTGTTAGAGAAAGTCTTAAGTTTCAAACTTTCGAAAGATTACCAAGTCTCAACTTTTAAGACTTTTTAACTCGTTTTGAAATTTTGCTACTTTGCCATGAATTTTTTGACATTTTTAGCCATTTTATTTTTAAATTAAGTTTTAGTAATATAATAGTGTTTATCCTTTATTCAAATAAAATTGAGAAAATATTTTTTAACAAAAAACTACTGCGAAGAATTATTTATTATGTTGTGTTGGGATATTTTGGCTAAAATTAAATTTGATAACTTCACATTATCTTTGGGATTAAGATTTATATAAAGTGTAAAAGGGTTAAGTCATTCTAATAACATGGCATTGAATTTTTTAAAGATATGCTTTATTACATTAAATAATACAATCACCTAGTTTGATTTTCAAAGTAATAGTGAAGTACTTTGTTTTTTTCGGAATTTATTTCCTAGATGAAATCCTATAAATTTAAAAAATTAATGGCGAAGTGTTTTGTGTTTTTTTTTTTTTGAATTTCTTTCCTAGGTGAATCCTATAAATTTAATTTTTTTCTACCCGATAGACTACAAGCCGACGTTCATTGCTCTAAAAAACTTGTATTTTTCAACATTCTAGACGGGGATACTTTTGCGAATTTCATGTTCCAAGTGTTAAAGACGAGTTTCTTTGAACATTTCTTTTGTTTATTTATTTATTTTCGTTTGGCATGACTCTAACTCCACCTCTGATATTGGAGTAGTAGCCTGGTCAAAAGTTCCAACTTTCGAACGAAGACGTGATGTGCTTCATATTCATTTTTAGCATTTTTATGATTGACTTGATTCAAGTGTTACAATTTTAATTCTTTGGCCACTTTTTCAATTTGTTTTTTCTTTGATTTTTTATTCTTTACCCATTTCTTTTGACTAGACTTAGGTGTTACGTAGAATAGTTGAAAACATACTTAATTATAGGAGCCGAAAACTAACATATTAGATAACATAGAAACTAGAAATGCATTTAATGTTGCTCTAACACTTCTCCATTTTTTCATGATTTTAATACGTCAATGCTTGGGACCACGAATTAATTTCAAGACTGCCGTGTAATTTGGATGAACAACAATATTTTTTAACAATCTATCTGCATCATTAATTAATTTAATTTTACCTTTAAAAACTTAAATTAGTAAAAAAAATATTAGAAAAAAATAAATTTTGCTTATATCAGAAAAAATATTCTATAAATGATTTATTTATGAGCCAGAGTTTGTAACTAATCATTCACTTACCAAAAAACTAATCGTTAGAATTTTTAATAAAATAATTAAATTGGATGAGTACAATTTATATTTGAATTATAGAAAATATGTCTTTGTTTGGTTTTATGTTTTGATGGATAATTATAGCTTCTAACAAATGTTAAATGAATTTTCATAAAGAAATTTTGGCCGATGATTTCTTGCTTTGGTAATGAAATAACAGTGGGAAGGTGAATATATAGTTAGCAGCAGACAAAACAGGAAGGCATCCCAAACCTATTTACATATAAATGCATTAGAGATGTTATTAGTTATGGTTGGCTATAAATATAAAAGTAATAGTGGAATTCATTAGGAATTCTGTCAATGCCTCGTTAGGAATTCAATTCCAAATTCCCATTTTTTATTTCTATTGTATTATTTAAAAGGGCTCATTTACACACCTAGATAATAATTGAAAGATCTTTTTGAATTTACTCAACATTGTTTAAAAATTTTAATAAAAAATAAACTTGATTAGAAACCATCACAATAAAATTTAAAATCCATTGAAATTCATTTTAACAAAACGGGGCATCGGTGTTCGTTTCTAATAAGGAAAGAGGAAAAATCTTCTTCGAGGGGATCCGAGGAGGATATGGTCAAATTCACAAGGTACCATCATAAGTTGCACGTGAATTGGGAACATGAGTATATTTAACTGCGTTGGCGGTGATGGAAATGATTTACACCGGTGGGTAAAACTAAAGAGCGAACTGAGTTTGCAGAGAACTCTTTTTTACTTTCTCAATCATTTTCCCTTTTCTTTTCTGACATTTCGATATAATCTGTCCCCTCCTCAACTCCACTGTATGCGTCTCCCCCCTATAATTGGACCGACCTGCTGTAATTTTCATGACAAAAGGTGTTTCTCCTTTAGCCTTCATGATCTATGGAGGGTAATAAATTCTGGGGAGTCAGCCCGACGACACGACATTTAAACCGAGCCGGTCGCCTAATTGGTCATATAAAGACGAGACAAAATGTCATAAGTGGAGGGAGCCACAACAGTTCACGAATAGGATATTAGTGGTTAGTTGTTGCTCCAGTATACCCAAGTGGTTGGGGACTTGTCAAAGCAAATCTAGCATGTTAGAACGTGATGATGCATTAATATTTTGTTTGGCCGATCCTATTACGATAGTTACCAAGTTTAGTCACTCCTCATGCTCTTAAATCATTAAATGAGTTTCTTCTATACAAGGGTTTCCTAAAGTCGAAATGGGTATTCACAATTAACCAATATTCTTTGCAAAGACATGAAGTCTTGAACATGGATTTGGTTACTTTCTATGTAACTTCGTTTTCATATAATTCATCATAACGTGTAGCATTTCTTAAAAAAAAAACTATTTAGTGAAATCAGAGATAGGTCCCATATAAGCACAGTGCGAGAAGCCCCTATGCTGCATATTAGCCTGCTAATGAGATATTTGGACAACGAAGTGACTGTGCGGATACTGTTCTTACACGTAAGCATTTCATGAATCCTGAAGTATAACTATAGTGAAATTTATACTATGATTAATTTTTTATACGCGTGATCGTGCATGAACAATAGGACGCACTCGTATTTATACGGCACCGTATTTCGTGGAATGAATGGTGAGGTAAGACCAACACACAACTCGTGGTTGGTTATTTATTTCTATATAAATGAGACACTCAAAAGTTCTGACCTATCATTAAACTCCAAATTTACTTCCGCCAACTGTCCCTCACCTCTCCACCCCGCCTTTAAAAGGAGCTTGGCAACACGTACCCGCATCTCGTATCAGATCATATATTCTTGCAACATCAATTTCGAACATAGACCCAACAAGTGAGGGAATGGCGAACTTCAAGTTTGTCGTGTTGGTCCTTGCTCAAGCTGTGCTTGCTTGCACCGTATGTGCGAGGGAGGTGCCTGGTGGGGGTGATCCTGCAGTGGGCCTCGACGACCAGAAGAACATTGTATCATACGGCGGCATAGGGGGATACTCGGGAATAGGCGGGGCTGCAGGGGCTGGTGGAGGGATCCCCTTGTTCGGTGGAATAGTAGGTGGCGGTGGAATCAATAATGGTCTCCCGGGAGGAAATATCGCCGGCTTTGGCGGGATAGGGGGTGCGGTAAACATCGGAGGCGGCCTTGGAGGCATGAGTGGTGGCGGCGGTGGCGGAGGCCTCGGTGGTTTGGGTGGACTTGGCGGTCTAGGCGGTATGGGCGGGCTGGGCGGCGGCAACGGCTTCCTTCCTAATAATCCATGAAGTTCATGAAGATAAGACATACACTCTCAACCTCTTCCAACACCTTGTCACGTTAAAGACTATTTGTCACCTTTCGAGGATTTCCTTTACCTTTTCTCTCCAGTGTTTTTTGCGTTTCAGTCCGGGCTTCAAACATTTAATGTCTCGTTGTCTTTTTCCTAAAGTGTAACCCTTCTTATGGGGATTAACTCGAATCTGCGTGTAGTTGAACAAATGTGCCAAGTGGTGGGTTGTCTCCTGCCAAAAAATATCCATTTGCCAAAACATCGGTGCATTGCGACAACACTACTACTAACTCAGAGATGTGACCCACGAGGTTCTTGTCCATAAGTACCGTTTCCAAATGCCAGAAACCTGGCATAGATTCCCTCATTACAAGGACAAAATATATGACACTTTTGTATTCATAGCATAATTCAAATGTTGGCTCCAAGGGGAATGAGCTTCGTGACATGAAATTCAACTTCGGCACGCTGGTGGGTCGGTCGATGTTTGGTTTAAGAAGTAGGTTATTGTTTATAGCATGAATAGATCTTTGATCGATGTGGTGTGCCGACATCGTATTCGACAGACTTTGCTCCATGCGCCCATATTTTCATGATCATGCTTATCTGAGATCATATATGATTCGCGAGTGTCATGCAATAACGTGTCCTGATGTGTTTGTTATTAATTAAGGGGAAATATTCCCAAAGTCTCGTGCCGTGAATTGATGGTCGGTATGAATCGGTGGGGAGGAGGGAATTTAATTCGGGGGCTGACAATTTTTGAGTCGGACACCTGTTTGTCATTTGTATCTTTGAATTTTTACTCTTGCATTGGGGCGGTTGCCCTTTGGGTTCATCCATTGAATTCTCACTGTTGGGAAATAAAGAGTGTTGCTTTTGGGCCCCCCTTCCCACCCTACTTTGAAAATTTTTCAAAGGACATTCACATTCACATGGAATGCCATGCATCTCCAACCTAAGTCTAATGTTCAGAGGAATCAGAATCAGAGTATAAACCATGAGAATATACGCATCGGAATAATGAGTGCGATCCGAGTTGTCTCTGCATGTTACGACGCGGCAAGTACTGATGACACATAGATTGCCATTAATAATCAGAAAATCGGAATACAAACATTCAATGAAATCGCGGAATCGTATTATATTTAAACTCATTTGTAGAACATCACGCAAATTATCAATCCAGCTTGGATGGATGGTCAACGCGTATGGCACCGACACATATGGGATGTGGTATAACGTGAACTTGAAATAGAACTTGGTCTGCCATCTTTGGGAAAGTGAAGACGATCAAACATATATATCACACATGAAAGTGAAAGTGTATGACATCTGAATAGAGTGAAGGCATCCCCAAATATCCATATCTTTCTCTTTTTGACTAGATGAGATCCACAGCCAAGTCTTTCTCTTTAGTTGGGGGGAGTTGGGGCTCCCGGTACAAGCTATGAAGGACATCACAAGCAAATATAGTGACACATTGTTTTCTTACGTAACACAGAAGTTATGTACAAAAGTTGAGCCTCATCTTTTTTAAAAAAATAATAATAAGCATATTAGAAATTAGAGTTATTAAATACGAACTTTCATTACATTCTTGTGTGCGTTTACTAGGTGGTAACCTCGCCCTATCCTCTTCCAGCAATTCCCGGCCCATGGGCCCATCGAAATCTCAGTATGACCCATTAAGTCCCAAACAGCAGGCCCGGCCCGCCTACTGAAGCTCGAGAGGATCTAGGATTATTTGCTGATGGCGGAGGAGGACGTTACTAGCCTGTAGCGGCTCAAGCCTCAGGAGGTGAAGGCCGAGGAGGACATATCCAAGGTCGATGACCCTGTGAGTAACTCCGGTGAACGTGGGAAACCTTGTGGAGCTGATAGACAAGAACCACGCCATCATCTCCTCATCGGTCAGGCTGGCGTATTAAGTTAGCGCACTCTATTTCATGGATAAGGCCCCGTTGGAGCCCCTGATGAATAAGGTATTCTGAGGCTTGCTTATATTTATTACTATTTGTTGGAGAAAACGGCGGCGGTTTTGGTGTTGACTAGTTTAAGTGGGATTTATTTGATTCGGACGGTGGATTATTGCAGATTTAAGCTGGGGTACTTAATGGTTTGGAGGTTCTTACATTTAGAGTTTCTTCAGGGTTATACGTGATACATATCTTGCGGCGCAATGTGATGTCTCTGTGATAAACAGACCAGCATTTGCTTGTTTGATTCATTATATATGTGAAGGATTTACAAAGGTAAATGATACAACTTGATAAGCAATTTTCTGGCCAGTAGTGTCAAGGCACCACCTTATATGAGATCGAATTTGCAGTGTATGATTAGCTTTGATTGGGGAGCATTTCTAGGTGTTTTGAGGGTTCCGCTGTGTGTATGGTTGTCAATGTACCATCTGCTGTTCATGGTTTGGTTTGGTAGTTCATTACTAAAAGGCCTTTTGATCCAACAAATATCTGTTGTTTAGATCAATGCTAACTATCCGTAGTTGGCGCTGCTTCAGGATGAAGTTGATCCTATTGTGTCTGGATTGAAGGTGGAGAAGACACCGCTGGAATCTTATGCTGACATTGGTGGTTTAGATGCTCAGATACAGGAGATAAATAGAGGCTGTTGCACTCCCGCTTACACATCCCGATCTTTATGAAGACATCAGTCCAAGGGAATTGTACTTTACCAAGAAACTGGCACAGGGAAAACATTGCCTGCTAAGGTACGACTCCGCTGTAACTTCAGTTTGGTCTGGATTTCTGAAATTTCTCTTGTAGCTTGTGTTTAAAGGTTGTCTAATGAAAATGAATGGTGAACGGTCCACACAGTGTTTACTTTCTGGTCCTGTTTTTATGTGCGGCTGTTTATAGCACTTTCAGATTTCCTTTCTCCTGATGTTAAGTACTATGCAAATCCACAAATTTAAGGTCATTGGCATGTCCATGTGAAAGAATATGAATATAGGGGGACTTTTGAAGATGAAAAGAGGGCACCTTTTTCTTTTTATAGTACAAAAGAAGTGAGTGGAGAATGTTAGGTATATTATGGAGCAATATTGGAGAAGATAGAAATGAGAACATCATAATGGGCGATTCTTATTATACCCTGGTGACCCGTCTTGGTTGGTGGCAATCTTAGTGTTGACTTTCATTCCATTATATTTAACTGAATTTTATGTTTCCTGGTGCATCATGATGTAGTGGTATTTTCACTTTGAGAATTGGTGTTGTCTTTTATTCCCTCTTCAAATCTTGAATTGATTCTCATACAATCGAGTTAAAAAAAAAACTACTGTGGATATTATAAGCCCGATATTATTCTAATTTAAAGTCACTTGTTGTGTTTCAGGCAGTCGTGAATTTAACATCAGCCACTTTCTTGCGTGCTGTTGGAAATGGATTGATTCAAAAGTACCTGGGAGATTGTCTGAAATTAGTGAGGGAGTTGTTTAGAGTTGCAGATGAATTATCACCATTGATGATTTAGATGCTGCGTGAATGAAAAGGTTAGTTAAACCAGCTTCATTGTTAACCACACTGGATTATTTTATAAATTCTGTCCTTTTTCACGACTATTTGTACAAAACCTGTCCCAAATGCCATGTAGGTATGGTGCACACTCCGGTAGTGAATGTGATATACAGAGGACTATGCTGGGATTGCTTAATCAGTTGGATGGTTTTGACTCAAGGGAAGATATCAAAGTCATTCTCACGACAAATGGTGTTGAGAGCCTGGATCCAGCTTTTCTGTACGCAGGTAGAATATATTGGAATATCGAGTTCCCTCTTCCCGACATCAAAACACGAAGAAGGATTTTCCAGGTATTTTGAGACTTTTGAGAATTTGGAGTCTTAGCTGCACTTGTCTTCTATCTTTTTTTTTTTTGTTTCCGTGTTAAGATTCTAGTTCCCATTTAATATTTTGCCTTGGAAATTAATGTGGTTGATATGATAACTGGGGCAGACACAGTGTGAAGCCCCACATTGTCTACTTGGAGGAGTTTGTTTTGACTAAAGATGAGATTTCGGAGAGCCGATATCAAAACCGTATGCCTCGAAGCTGGCTTGCTCGATTTAAGAGAGCACTGCCACATGCAGGAAAGCTTGACGTGTGCGATATAAAGGATATCCCGAGCTGTTGCTTGTACTTAACCAATAAGAAAAGTTCATGGTATGGAATATTGATTGTGAACTCCTGGTCTTCTCCTTTTTGTAATTGATTTTCTTCTTTGACAGGTAACACACACAGACTTTAAGAAGGCAAAGGAGAAGGTGATGTTCAAGAAGAAAGAAGGCAGTCCAGAGGGACTTTACATGTGAAATTGTGGCTCCCGGCCCCTGTTCTGGAGTTCATGGTCAGTAACCCGGACACCTGATGTGATTTTGTTCTAACTTTTGGGTAGAATGTTGATGTTTCCTAGACGTATGCAAGAATAACAGTCATTGTATTATTTATTTAAAGATAAAAGAGGCCGCAAAAAGCCACTTGAGTACACATTGAAATGGAAAGCTTCTACAGAATAAGCTCCGATGTAATTGATTGTACATTCTTCCTCTGTAGAATAACAACTTGTAACAGACTCCCCGAAAGTTCACCTTTTGTAGATGTTTTGTGGATGATCTCCTTTGGACAGACTGTCCCAAACCTCCGGATCAGAGGATCCTTATCATAAGCCAGGCTGCAATCTTGCAGCTCAATTGTGGTGGTCTTGTTCTGGCAGTGGTATCCAACCAAGGTCTTGGCAGCAAAAAGGCACGTGGTGCAGTTGCTGGGGGATAGGTGGGCTGCAAGTTGCATGATCGTACGTGGTCAGTTTTCTGCTGACTGGGTGGTACGGTCGTAATTCGGGAAGCTAGACGTGGTAGTCATCATGTCGTTCAGGGTGAAGGTGGCTGTGTAGAGGGTGCCTTCTGCGTACGTGCCGCTGGGACAGTCTTCAAGCGCGATCGTCGTGTATGGAGTTGCACTCGCTTCGCTTAGTGAGAAGAATAACGCAAAACCTGTGATGGCGCCCTAGCATCCCCACCGGACACGCCATTTCCTTAAGCCCTGCTTCCTTGTTTGTAGGTGATCAGATGGATTAAACTGACGAGTGCAAATTTATACAACAATTTTCCTTTCTATATCCAATTCCATTGACGGATCAAAGACCGCAAGCCCCACTTCCCGGTGAACCGTGAATGTTAGATAAGTTTATTTAGTCTTGGTCCGATGTACGCTAATCTTCCTTCTACGGATGAGAGTTGTATCCCAAGCTGCTATGCAGCCTGGCTTCGGCATTCACGTGATCAATGCGAATGGTTCGGTTAATTCAGCTAACCACCGAGTTAAACCAAGGAGCATGTCGTCCCTCGAGTTGGAACGGTATAACGGGTTAAACCACCCTGATGAAACACGATTCGTTTCCCACCTTGGCGGCCGATGGTAGTTCGTAGTCCTCTATGTCCACTGACCCTCACTGTATCTCTGAGTGGTTGTCGAAAGCCTATCTCCGGTCACTTGTAGGGCGTCTACTTTGGTTGGACAAACGAGATCATCGAAGTTGTGATGTTTTCGTCAGGTGAAGCAGATGTTCGCCACCTTACTTGTGTTTTAGCGGCTGATTCCCAAGTGCCCCTGCCAACAACCGCAGAGAAAAGGAAGACGACCGCCAAGAACCACTGACCCTCCTTGAATCATGAAGAAAAGCGGGATGAAGGAATGAGAAATATCTGGGATGTTGTCTGTAATCTGGGTGAGGATAGCAGAAGAAGAAAAGAGAAGCAGGAAGAAGAAAGGGAAGAAGGGAAGGAAAATGCAGAGAATTGTTCTATATTTCTCAATTACTTGTTAAAAACAAAATTATACAATGTTCCACTATATATAAGCGCTTACATTCCTCCAACAACTTCTGTTGGGGCGTTAGGAGGGAATACGGTTACGCTATGGGAACTGTGTGTGCTGTGTGTGCCTGCTGTGCTGCGGGGATTATTAACAAACTCTAACAACTCCTGCATCCTGGTGGGCTGCTTGTTTGTTGGGCTGAGCCTAAACCTTTGTCTACATAAACTTCATTAGAAGGTTGGGCTTGGCCCTTCTGTTCAACACTCCTTCGCAAGCCCAGCTCATCCGACTCTTCCAACTTTCCTAGCTCCCCAGTTATATCATCTCCCCTAGTCATATCATCTCTCCCTGCAATCTTCCCAACACTCCTCTGCAAGTCTAGCCCCCAGTCACATCATCTCTCCCTGCACTCTTCCCAACAATTCTCTGCAAGTCTAGCCCCCCAGTCATATCATCTCTTCCTGCAATCTTCCCAACACTCCTCTGCAAGTCTAGCTCCTCCAACACTTCTATCCCATTAGTTAACTCATCCCTTGTGACCTCTACCTGTGCAACTTGCTCTGAATTAAACATCCGAGGCTTCTGAGTTACTGTCATAAGCCCGCGTATATTGAGGAAGCGTTGAACTGATATAACTTTCGTCAAGGGATCAGCCAACTGGTCTTCTGAACTGACATGAAGGACTTGCAGTAACCCAACAGTCACTCTTTCCCAAACAAAGTGAAAATCGATTTCTAAGTGTTTAGTTCTAGCATGCAGAACTGGATTGGCCGTAAGGTGAATGGTCCTTAAATTGTCACAATATATGATCGGAGAAGTATTCGCACCCGAAATCTGCATCTCCCGCACCAGACTTTGAATCCACTGTATTTTAGCAACTCCATCAGCCAAGGCACGAAATTCAGCCTCTGTACTTGATCGGGATACTACCCTCTGTTTATTAGACGTCCAGGATATGAGATTTGGACCCAGGAATGTGCAATAGCCACTGGTGCTCTTCCTGTCATCCGGGCAGCTCGCCCAATCTGCGTCTGTGAAGCAAGAGATATCGAAGGACGCCGCTGCCTGAACTGTAATACCATGAGATCTTGTTCCTTTAAGATAACGCAGAATGCGTTTGACAGCATTGAGATGCGCTGAGGTGGGTTGCTGCAGGTATTGACAGGCCTTGTTGACAGCAAAGCAAATATCCAGTCTAGTATTGGTGCAATACTGGAGTGCTCCGACAAGACTTCTGTACTCCGTTGGATCTGGCAACACCTCTCCATCAAATTTGGACAGAATACCAGAGGTTGATATTGGTGTCGCCACTGGTTTACACTCAGTCATGCCAGCTCTCTGGAGCAAGTCGTTCACGTATTTTTCCTGGCAAAGATGTAACATACCATCTCTTCGCACTACTTCAAAACCAAGAAAGTAGGATAAATCTCCAAGATCCTTCAGAGCAAATCTGTTATGCAGCCTAGGAAGTAGGGTAGTAATCCCGGCCGTGTTGAAACCAGTCACCACAATATCGTCCACATAAACAAGGACAATGATCGAACCTGCTGAGCTGAAGAATAGAGAAGCATCGGCCTTGGAGTTAGCAAACCCCCACTCTGTAAGACACGACCTGAGTTTGTTATACCACTCCCTAGGACTCTGCCGAAGGCCATATAAAGCTTTCTGTAACTTGCAGACATAAGAAGGATGAGTTGGATCCTCAAACCCAGGTGGCTGCGACATATAGACGGTCTCCGTTAAGTCTCCATTGAGAAAAGCATTGTGGACGTCTAGCTGTTTCGGAGGCCAGTTAAGGGAGACCGCCAAGCAGAGAATGATTCGAATCGTCTGATAGTTGACAACCGGCTGAAAGTCTCCTTAAAATCTACTTCTGGAGTCTGGTGATACCCTTTAGCTACCAGCCGTGCCTTGCATCGCTCCAAGGACCCATCAGACCGGAGCTTCACTTTATACACCCACTTGCAGCCTATCACTTTCTGAGTAGGATCACGTGGAACGAGAGACCAGGTGCTGTTGCGTGACAACGCCGCCAGTTCAGCTTGCATAGCAGCTGTCCATACCTGTGATGTAAGAGCCTCATGCAAAGTATATGGTTCAGAGGGAATGGATGAGAGTTGGGACTGTGTAGTAAGGTATAGTTTGGGTTTGTAAATACCAGCCTTGGAACGGGTTACCATGGGGTGAAGGTTATCTATTTTCTGAGGAACAGACCGAGGTAAAGGGACAGACTCTGACGAGGGAGGTATGGATTCATGTGAGGTAGTAGATGATGGAGTACTCTGCACTGAGTCGGCTGCCAAGGGAATTTTGACGTGAAGAAGATGACGGAGAATGAATTTGGGGAAGAGACGAAGTAGGGACTGGGAGGAACTGGTTGGAGGAAACAAGGTGAGTAAAAAGAGTGGCTATGAGAGGAAGGCTTAGACTGTTTATTGTCCATAAAAGGGAACTTAGTTTCATCAAAAATGACATCCCTGGAGATGTATATACTGCTTGTTGTAGAATCGAGATAGATATACCCTTTGTGAGACACGCTTCTTCCTAGGAGAACACAAGGTGTGGACCGAGAGTCAAATTTGTGAGAAGCATATGGACGTAAGGATGGAAAACAGAGACAACCGAAGACACGCAAGTCAGAATAATCAGGAGCAGTATGATGTAGTAGTTGAAAAGGAGACCGGAATTGAAGTATACGAGAAGGAAGCATGTTGATGAGAGAAACAACCTCATTGAAGGCGTAGACCCAGAAATGTTTTGGGACATTTGAATGAAGCAGTAAGGACAGACCAACTTCAACCACATGACGATTCTTACGCTCTACTCTCCCATTTTGTTGGGGAGTATGAGGACAAGAGCGTTGGTGAGTGATCCCATTAGTGAAGAGGTAGTTATGGAGGGAGCGGAATTCACCACCCCAATCGGAGCGGACAGTGGAGATAGTAGAGTGAAAAAAGTTAGAAACCAGGGCATGAAACCGTTTGAAGGCCTGCAGAGCCTGGGATTTGTCATGCAGGAAATATATCCAAGAGTAACGAGTGGCATCATCAATCAACAGCATAAAATACCGGTCCCCAGTAACATAGTTGATAGGAGCAGGACCCCATAGGTCTGTGTGAATGAGTTGGAAGGGTTTTGAGGCTTGTGAGACTGAAATTGGAAACCTTAGCCGATGGTGTTTTCTCATCGCACAAGCATGACACATAGAAGAAGTAGAGGAGAGACTGAACTGTTTACAGTTCACATGAGTTTTAGAGAGAATATCAGGGCACGGGTGGCCTAAACGGAGATGCCAAGTGTCCTTATCTACTGTTGACAGGTGGAGCACTGGAAAAGCAGACGGATGTGATGAAGATGGTGCATTGACAGAGGAAGAACTGGCAGCTGAGGCCAGTGAATCAAGCAGATCAGGGTAGTGGCTGGATGTTAAGCGGTACATTCCCTGTTCCATCTGGCCCCGAATGAGAATTTGACTGGTGGCTTTGTCCTTGACAACAAAAAGGTCAGAAGTGAATTCAATAGTGATGGGATTATCCTGGCATAGCTTGGAAACACTTAGGAGACGATGAGACAGAGAAGGAGTATGTAAAATATCGTGTAAGAGAAGACAGCCAGACTCAGTTTGCAGAGAACCACTGCCAATGTGGGAGATGCTCACATGACTACCATTACCTAGCTTGACAGACGAGTTACCTTGATAGGGAGAGATGGTATGCAGGTCTGTCGTAGTGGGTGTCACATGATGAGATGCACCAGAGTCAAGCAGCCATGTGTTTGTCTCGGAAACACCAGGTGTGAAAACAGGAGAAGGGGAGCATTGTGGGGTTGGTTGGGATGGATAGTGGGAAAAGAGGGGTGGGGGTAACATTTGGGAACTGTGGAGGGAAGGCTGAAAATTGGTGAAGTGAGTTTGCGGTGGAGTAGTGTAGGTAGAATTGAGTCTATGAAAACATGTTAACGTTGTATGTCCAATTTTAAAACAAATCTGGCATTTCGGTTTGGGTTTTGGCTGATATCGAGAATATGAGTTTGGTCTAGTGGGAAGGGTATAAGAGCGAGGGGGAGGTCGGCCAAGTAGACTCTGTGGAGAGTATGAATGTGTTTGATGGCTAAGTCTGGGCAATTTGTATATGGGCTGGTATAGGCTGTTTAGACAGAATCGGGTGTGGCGATTGAGGTCTTACATCACCTGCAGGGACAGAGGTTGTTAACTGTACCTGGGGGATGAAGCAGTCCAGCCCTTGCCTTCTGTCCAGACGCATCTCAAAATTCAAGAGGAGATTCTGTATTTCCTCTAGAGGAACTGGATCCGGCCTGCTATATATTGCTGTGACTACCGCGCCATATTCCACTGGAAGACCCTCCATCATATACCATATGTAGTCGCGGTGTCTCACCGGCTCTCCTATAGCAGCCAACTGATTAGCCAAGGATTTTAGCGCATTCAGATATACCTGCATCGGCCTGCCTTCTTTCCTTAGCTACTGCATTTGGTTTCTGAGGTTAATTAGCCATGTAGTTTTTAAGACTCGTCTCTGCCTCAGAGTCTCCCAGACTTCATGCGAAGTAAGGCAACACACTACCTGACTTAAAACCTCAGGTGACAGCAAAGAGAATAGCAGACTCATCACGACTTTATCATTCCGCTGCCAAATCCTGTGGTCTGGGTTCACCAAAGTGGCAGCATCATCTAATTACTTCTGAGGTGGAACAGAGAGGCCGAAAATAAAGTCTTCTAGGCCGCTTGCTGTGACTGCTGCAAGTACTTGTCCCTTCCAAAGTGGGTAGTTGTTTTCTTCCAGCTTTATCATCGCTGCAAAAATACCTGGCGGGACTTGCAGCCCAGAAACACCATGCAGAAAACTGTGACCAGAAACCCCTGAAATAGGTGTCTGCACCTGTTCAGACGAAAACAAAGGATTCCCCTGTTTCGAATGATGATCTTCCATTTTGCAGCACACCGGTTGAGCGCGATAAACCCTTTAGGGCTCTGATACCATGAAGAAAAGCGGGATGAAGGAATGAGAAATATCTGGGATATTGTCTGTAATCTGGGTGAGGATAGCAGAAGAAGAAAAGAGAAGCAGGAAGAAGAAAGGGAAGAAGGGAAGGAAAATGCAGAGAATTGTTCTGTATTTCTCAATTTATATAAGCTTACATTCCTCCAACAACTTCTGTTGGGGCGTTAGGAGGGAATATGGTTATGCTATGGGAACTGGGTGTGCTGTGTGCGCCTGCTGTGCTGCGGGGATTATTAACAAACTCTAACAACTCCCGCATCCTGGTGGTCTGCTTATTTGATGGGCTGAGCCTAAACCTTCGTCTGCATAAACTTCATTAGAAGGTTGGGCTTGGCCCTTCTGTTCAACAAATCATGACAGAGATGATGAACAGAGTTTGGAACGGGGTGGATGAGTTCCACAGCCATTCGGGAATTCCAGACTTTCATGGGCGACTGTCCATGGAAAAGAAGATATAACGATACTCGCGCATTGAGTAATTAGTTATATCATGTATCACAGCCTCCTCCGACAATTCTATGCTTCGACGGTTTCTTACATCCTCTCCTCGGGCTTTCACTCTCATTCCCTCCTCCCCCTCCAGACCCAATACGCATATCGCTTCCTACGCATCGCCTGCCTACAGTGCGTGTCTCCTCCCGTCGGCCAATGATGATGCGGCTCTTCGAGGCAGCGACTTGCTCGATCTCATCTCCGCCAACTCTCGTGTCAATGCTGGTATTGTCCAAGCGTGGATGGTCAAGATGGGGCCCTGTGAAGACCAACTGTTCCTGTGCAACACCCTCATTTACGCTTATGCGAAGGTGGGCGAGTTGGGTCTGGCACAGGAGGTGTTTGATGGTATGACACTTAGGAATTCTGTCACCTGGGCATGTCTGATTTCTGGGCTGGTGAGCAATGGCGCCCCCGAGGAGGCCTGGTTGGTGTTTCGGGATATGGTTCGCGAGGGTTGGGGGCCGAGCCGTTATGTTTACGGCAGCGTGATCAAGGCTTGTAATGAGAAGGGGTCGGATGGGCCGGCATTTGGCCGGCAGGTTCATGGCATGGTCCTGAAGACGCCTTGTTCGGGCGATTCTGTGGTTTCCAATGCTTTGATTTCGATGTATGGTCGAAGTCTGGGCTCGGCCCGTGACTCCTTACGTATATTTGATGATATAAAGTTTAGGAATTTGATATCTTGGAATTCTATAATATCTGTTCTTTCACAAAGGGGAGACGTGGTATCTGCGTTTCAGTTGTTCTCGTGCATGCAGCAGGAGGGTGGTGGTCAGTCTTATTTAGGGCCTAATGAGTACACATTTGGCAGCTTGATAACAGCAGTGGCTGGGAGCTGCACTGATAACAGTGAGAAATTGTTAGAGCAGATGCTTGCAAGAGTGAACAAATCTGGGTTTATGGACAACCTCTATGTTGGCAGCGCATTAGTAAGCGCGCTAGCAAGGTTTGGTTTGGCTGATCATGCAAAAGAGCTATTTTGGCAGTTGAGCATTAGGAACGTTGTCTCCATGAATGGGCTAATGGTAGGACTGGTGAGACAGAAAGCAGGCGAAGAAGCACTCCAAATATTTATGGAGACAAGGGGCTCAGTTGATGTTAACCTAGACTCATACTTGATCTTGTTGAGTGCTTTTGCTGAATTTACGGATCCAGAAGAAGGAAAAAGGAAGGGTAGAGAAGTCCACGCATATCTTGTCCGAAAAGACTTAATGGATCACGGAGTGTCCTTGGGGAACGCATTTGTAAATATGTATGCAAAATGTGGCGCAATCAGTGATGCCATGTCAGTTTTCACATTAATGACAGAGAAAGATTTGATTTCATGGAATTCGTTAATTACCGGCTTGGATCAGAATGAGTGTTTTGAGGATGCTGCAATGACCTTCAGGCAAATGAGGAGGAGCGGGTTAATGCCTGCAAATTACACGTTGATTAGTGGACTGAGTTCGTGCGCCAGCTTGCATTGGGATTTCCTGGGTTGTCAAATTCATGCGGAGGGGATAAAGTTGGGGCTCGACTTAGACTGTTCAGTAACCAATGCCCTTCTTGCTGTGTATTCCGAAACTGGGCACGTCTCTACTTGTCAGAAACTTTTCTCCTCAATGATGGAGCACGATCAAATTTCCTGGAATTCAATAATAGGAGCATTTGCTCATTCGGAAGAATCAGTTTCAGAAGCACTTCATTATTTTTCTAGCATGCTGCGAGCAGGATGGATACCCAGCAATGTAACCTTCTTAAGCCTCTTTGCGGCTGTCTCTTCTTTGTCCGATTCTGCTCTCAATCACCAGGTGCATGCACTGGTTGTTAAGCACCATCTGGCACATGATGGGGCCATTGAGAACGCGCTGTTGACTTGTTATGGTAAGTGTGGAGAGATGGATGCTTGTGAAAGGATCTTTTCGAGGATGTCGAGAAGACAGGACGATGTAAGCTGGAATGCTATGATCTCTGGGTATATACATAACGAGTTTCTGAGCAAAGCCATGGATTTAGTCTGGTCGATGTTGCAACGAGGCCAGAGATTGGATTCTTTTACCTTCGCCACCATTCTCAGTGCCTGTGCCTCGGTTGCGACCCTTGAACGTGGCATGGAAGTCCATGCTTGTGGTATAAGAGCGGATTTGGAGTCCGACGTCGTGGTTGGGAGTGCACTGATAGACATGTACTCAAAGTGTGGCAGGGTAGATTATGCTTCTAGGTTTTTCAATGGAATGCCCCAAAGAAACGTTTATTCATGGAACTCTATGATTTCGGGATTTGCCCGCCACGGGCTTGGAGACGAAGCCCTGAAGCTGTTTGCCAGGATGAAGTTAAGCGGACAGCAGCCGGATCATGTCACCTTTGTTGGCGTGCTCTCTGCATGTAGTCATGTTGGCATGGTCGAAGAAGGATTTGATAATTTTGAGTCCATGCTGAAAGGGTACGGATTGGCCCCAAGAATGGAACACTACTCGTGCATGGTCGATTTACTTGGTCGAGCTGGTGAACTTGCTAAAATGGAGGATTTCATTAACAAAATGCCGTTTGGGCCAAACATACTCATTTGGAGGACAGTGTTAGCAGCATGTTGTCGAGCCAATGGTCGAAATAGCAAATTAGGTAGAAGGGCAGCAAGCATGCTTCTTGAAATGGAACCAGAAAATGCAGTGAACTATGTGCTTTTGTCTCACATGTATGCTTCTGGGGGGAACTGGGTCGATATGGGGAAGGCCAGGACGGCGATGAACCGGGCAGCGGCGAAAAAGGAAGCGGGATGCAGTTGGGTTACCATGAAGGATGGCGTTCATGTCTTTGTGGCTGGTGACAGATCTCACCCCAATAAGGACCAAATATACAGTAAACTGAGAGAAATAAATGGTAAGATGAGGGATGCCGGTTATGTGCCGCTGACTGGATTCGCTCTCTATGATCTCGATGCCGAGAGCAAGGAAGAGCTGCTGAGCTATCACAGCGAGAAAATCGCTATCGCCTTCGTGCTCACGAGAAACTCAGAACTGCCCATAAGAATAATGAAGAACCTTCGTGTTTGCGGTGACTGTCACTTGGCATTTAAGTACATATCGAAGATAGTTAATCGGACAATCGTGTTGAGAGATTCAAACCGTTTCCATCATTTTGAAGAAGGTGCCTGTTCCTGCAGAGATTACTGGTAGTTTTTTCCCTTAATCTCGTCGGAATGCTGACTAAAGGGAGCGTCTGTTTCATTCTACCTGAGGAATCCTTTCCTATCCTGTTTCGACGACAAAATGGTTAATTTCAACCACTCTCTCAGGCTGGAATGTGCCGGCAATTTGAAGTTTCCTGTCTTCATATCCGGTGTATGGAAGGCTTGTAGAGTATTACAGTCACGTACTTCTTGAGAAACCGATGTGTTGAGCCTAGTGCGACAACCTGACGTTCGCAGCCCTTCACGTATAGATGGTTCAGCACCACATGCGGAGGCCTTGCTAAGAGTTGGTGAACGTCAGGCCATGACGGTGGCGAATCATTCAACAATGGCTTATACATCTGCGGGGGGAGGTCTGGTGGAGGCTTGCTGAAGTCGATATCATGGATCGAGTTCCTCCCATAGCTCTCTTCTGGTGAATTGGGCTCGGGCACATTCTCGCAAGGTTCTGCCGCAAACTCCTGTACAAGAGGGTAGAACTAGTTGAGTAGGCATAAGGACATCTTTTTTTCCTATCTGAGGTCATTCCTGTCAGATTAACCTCGACATCCAACATGTTGTATGTGTTCCCTCCAGGATCGATGAAACTGAAGGGAGCGTCCTCATCACACATCGGGTTCCCGTCAACAACAAAGCGATAGTGGTAAACACCGGAGGGGAGCAGCTTCACGAGCACAAACTCCTCACCGGATCTGTGCATCGGTTCTCTGTTAAGTCACAGTACAGAGGTAGCCCTGGTTAGTTGGCTGACTAGTGAAAGACAAATGTAGAAGGCAGACTAGAAAGATGTGAAATAAAGGGGTACATTTGTGCCCAGTTGTTCCACGAGCCCGTGACTGCGACTTGCCTCCCTCCATGACACCACGTGATCATCACCGGCATCGGTCTCTGATTAGCCGCGTACACAGATTCAATATTGATGCTCTGCATCACAAAATGCATAATATAAATCGCTACTGCAATTCTGCGGGGATGTCCCGTTGCTGGCTCAAATGGACTCAAACTAGGTAACCCCAGAAGTAGAACTAATCTTCTGCATACCGTTGATGTCCACTGAAGTTCGATCAAAAAATGAGGATCGAATGCTGTGAAAGCAAATGCACATATGCTAAAGGGAAGCAGAGGGCATACCGAGTGCACGGGCACCGGAGGAGCATGAATTTCTTCGAGACTACTTATCTCCTCACATTCTTCGCCACTGATGGAGCCGCTAACATTACCCATTGCAGCAGCTGCTGCTGTGAATGCCAGAGCTAAAAATCACAACATGAATCTACCCTCTCTGATAAGTTCCTGCCCCAATCATTAGGTCGGAACCAAAGATCACTGCAAAATCAAGAGCTAAAAAAGCTGGGAAATCTTCAAGAACAAGAACAACCCCCCCAAATACATCTGCATAGACCCAAACTTAATTAGCCGAATAATTCTGAAAGCGCCATAGACGGAGGAAAAGAAGGTAATAAGAAGAGGAAGAGTTATATTTTCAAAACCTCCTCCATTGAAGGAAAAAGGCTGCTACTCGCTCTCACCCTCGTGTCACCTTTTGCTGCAACTGGGTACACAAACAATACGGTCGGTTCCCTCTTGGGGGAGTAAACCAAATTTAAAATAAAAATAATTCATTCGTTTGATATTTAGATATCCACTAGTAATAATAATATTTTTATGATTCATTTCACTCGGTTAAATTTTTAGAAATAATTGTTAGATGGCAAATTTTTTTTGATAAAATATTAAAATAATCTCATAATAGCATTGGTGAAAGTGTGGTTTTGTGCGGTAGCTTAGCTACCCTTCTTGACTACCAGACTCTAAAAAGAAATTTCTGATAAAAAAATATATAACTAAAGTAATTTATTTGATAATTTAAATTCTTTGTACCTCTCTTTTTTTTTCTGATAGCCAATCATATCAAATCAGAACAACCAACCAACCGAATATAATAAAAAATAAGAAACAAAATAATGTCACGTGTAGGGATATTAAAAAGAAGGTGTGCAGTGCATCTATCTTTCATTGCCTTTCCCCCAATTATTGTATCGACATGGGGCATAACATTGCTAGGAAAATATAACAATCGGAGAGGCAGTGAATGTGGTTGGTTTACAATAATGCTCTCTGACAACAACAACATGATTTTATTTTGTTTGGAATATTATCAGTTTTACGGATTCCTTCTAGTGGTTCCCTGGAGAGGGTGAATATCATTTTGGTCGAGGGGCATGATTAGCGTTCTTTCTACAACATCCAATCGAAGGAAGTAGTCATGAGTGTGTCCATGTGTGTGTGTTAGGGTGATCGATTCAAGACGCCAGCCATCCATCTATCGACGATGAGTAAGAAGTGACGATCATGGCTGAGCCCTATCCATCATCAATCCCAACCCCATTCATTATTAGCGTGCTTCCTTTGCCATCACTTTTCCTCGATACACTTTCGGAGGAAGGTAGGAAATGATTTAAAAAAATAAAACATAAAAGGAGGGAATCTAATTGAGCGTGTGCGTGTGCGTGTGCCCACCACTTTCCGAACTGATGATTTCAAGTACTTACAGAGAAGTAAGGATGAATAGTAATGTACATAGTTTGGAGAGTTATATCAAACCGGAGTGCGGTTTGCCGCTTTCTGAAGCTTTTGCGGCCTAAGTCGAGACTTGACGAAGCTATATGCGGCAACGGGAATCGCAAACAGATCTTTATATATCTATCCACCATTTTTTTGTGGAAGCTGAGGACTTGGTATGGGGTTGGTGAAATCATCACAGCTGTATCCCTATGATTGAAAATTGAGTGAAGACGTCTTGCCTAACGAATTCATATATATCAGTCCAGCTGAAATGTGTAGGTATATGGCCCTTTCAATGGAGCCACTACTTTTAGTGCTGGCTCGTCGCAATAAGGTTTGTCTTTTTTTTTGTTGCTGGCAGTAGATTGACGGCAGCCCTAAAATCATGCAAGTGTTTGCCGGATCCCTTTACAGAGACGGAGAAAATGAAGTTCGAACTAATCTCAGATGCCTTTAGGAACTAAAGCCGCCGTAAGAATGCAGGAACACCAAGGCTTTAGGGTAGCTGCCAGAATATTTTGCATTGCAGTCAGAGATCAAACATGGGCTAAAACACCAGCCCAACGAGACAATCATTGGCCCCGATATTGCGTGACTGTAGGAGAGAATCCGATGGCTCGAAGGCCCACCAATTCGGACGACAATATTATCGCGAAAATCTTCTGCTATAAGTTTTACTACGCAGTTTCGCCTCTAACGAGATTGTCCTCCTTGCGTTTGAGCACCCAAAAGAGTAAAAATGGACGACTTTTCATACCTAGGATGAGTTAAAATCACATCCGTGGGGGAGTCAAAATCCATCCCGATCGTGTGAATCGGCGACCAGAGAGCTGTTCTCAGACCAAGTTAAGCAGAAAATGTTAAGTTGGGAAAGTGTATAGACATATGGCGCAAGTTAGATATAAGCCCAATCATGTGAGATGGGCCGGGATTTGCAAATCAAATTGCAACAGCTAAGCAGCGAAGCCACCTCTTTGAGGTCGCTACGAGTTTGGGTTGAGCCGGATCAAAACGACCCGTCGGGGTCAAGTTCAACTCACTGGATTCACGAGTTGTAAGCCATAGGATAACTCTACAAATCAACATGTCAATCCCTTGCATTGTTCTTGCCGTCGGAGCATATATATATATGCATGATGTATAATTTTAATTAGCATAAATGCACCAATAAATAAGAATGTTGTAAAGGGGCATGGATAAACCATTATAAGGTTGAGCTCATGAAATAAGAATTGCTTGTTATATTCCTTGTGAGTATTCCTCGAGTGTGAGCAAGAACGATACACGAGAGTATGTGAGCGGGTAATGCTTCTGAAGGAGTGACAATGCCACCAAAGTCGAGAAATTTTTCTGAATTCGACTCGTCCCACGCTATTTACGCATAAATAGTGTCGGTAGGTTTTCCTCGCTCGTTATAGATTTACATGGATTTAAAGTGTTGCCGCCAGGAGGACTGAACGCAAACTCGCCTACGATGGTAGAGATGAAACTGAGTATATCTCTTGCAATTAAGACACCATGCCGTGATATTAAATTCCATCCATGCCTCATCGTCATCAAATTCATAAGTTGTAGCATATACTTTCAAATTTCGAATTATTATCCCCTTAGTTGTTTGACCTTCCTCTCTTAGGTCAAGCCCCTACGTATGCTCCTCCACCACACAAGCCAGCTCTAATTTCTTGAACTTGAGGAATAGTGTTGACTACGACCAACACTATATTCTTCGTATATCTTATTTAATTGGTTTTTTAATATTGATTATTTTTACTATTTATATAGAAGTTTGTTCTTCCAATAAATTATATTCTAAATATGTATAATATACTAATTGAAACCTTGAGTATAAAACAAAAAATAGAAGACATATATCTAAGAATATCAAAATAATAGTTACACTATTTTTTTCTTTATATCTTATATGATATCTAAAGTTACTTGTTTGTTCAACAATATCTAAAGCTCTCTATGTACGAATAGCTACATTAAAGATGCAAAATAATTTTAAGAGTTTAGAACAAACATCCCATTGTTTGTGACTCAAACAATGTATGATCATATTCTTTTGATGTAAAAAATAAAATTAAAAGCTTCTTATATGGATAGATTATTTAATTTAACAATGTGCGACCAGTTGGATTGAGTCGACGGGTCAACATATTATACGGATTGGGTCACGAGTTGAAAATCATGTAAATCGGTTCGGTAACCCCTGTGTGGCTTATGGGTTTAGCTCAAGGATCTATAAGTTACAGGTCAACGCTAGTTTTAATGGGTCGGGTCGGTCGGGTCCGAGTTTAGACTGGCCCGTTGCCACTTCTAACCTCATCCTTATGGAATGACACTGTTTTTGACGGTTTAAATTCACAGGTGCACTAGACATATAAATAATAAAGTAACGAGTAAAGATCGTGCTTCCTTTTGCCCAAAGATGACAACTAAATTGTAGTCAATGATTAAAACGAGAATTTGAGAAAATAAATTAAAATGAAATTAAATACAGGAAATGAGAATTAATCAAAATATGAGAAAAACATAGGATTCTGTGTTCCCTCAATTTTTCACGACCCTCTATATCATTAATTAATTTAAAACTTATTTACTAACCAAATTTCTAGTCACTCCATTCATCTTCACACCTATGGAAGAGAAATACCTAATTTAACTTTAACATGCAATGAAAACACCACCAATACAGAAGCTCACATGAAAGATAATTAAAACGAAAATAACATCCGAACTAACAACATTAGCATTATAATCCGAATATCTAACACTTGCATACGATATTTTGATTTAGGTATGGATATGTGGAAGCAAAAACCACTTGTATATTTTTGGATAAGGGTATGTGTTCCCAGTGTTGGGAACAAACTTCACAGCGAAAACTCGAGAGCAAAACTCTCTTTAATTTTATTGAACGAAATCAAAATGCATGGTTGGTTTTCTTTCGAGGACAATCCTTACCCTATTTATAAGGGCTAAAAGAAATATTAAGAAATCAGATAAAATCTAAATAAAATCTTAAATAACCAAAGATATAATATTATTTCTAACAAAAATCTAAGTAATAATATCAATCTCTTTTTGCTGCGGGATCTTCAATCTTCTTCTATTTTCTTTTATCTTCTCTGTTCAGCAGTACCTGCCCGAACCTTCTGACCTCTTTCTGTTAGTTCATTATATCTGTAGAATTGTCGGGCAATATGGTTCATAATCACCATCCACTACTTTCCATAAATCTGGTTATAGTAGGATTGTGGAAGAGTGAGACTCTTCATCATCTTCCAATACTTCCCACAAATCACCACCTTACATAAAAGAAGAGAAACCGGCTTTCATCTCCTCCTAGAACGAAAAACATGACTCTGATACCTAATACCCAAAAATATACCATATATACCTACTAGTCGTTTTAAGAGTGAAATGGGTGACAGTTAAGCCCGGGTAAGTCGTTGGGGGTTGTAAGTTTAAAGTCGATGTAGATGTGGGCTTCCACGCCATCCCAGGGGCAGCCAGCCAGCCAGGTGGATGACACCGGACCCCGACAAGAAGCCCCCCCCCCCGCGGGCTCCGTGGCTGTACATGGCCATGGGCTCCTGACACCGACACGAAGCCCTCTTCTCTAGATGGCAATGTCGAACTGGGTGGCCCCATGAAAGAGCTATTACTCCCACAGCACCAGTTTTATCATCATCCATCGTGAGGCTCGAATCTGAAGCCACTCGCTTAAGGGGGATCGGATGCCAAAATATTTGAACCAACTTGTTGTCGTTTAAGGTTTTTTCTTATATAACATTTCCTAGCGACCGACACCTTTGCATGGCCCCCACTTAAGACGTGTCAATGAATTCACTCGATGAAATAATTGGGAAAGTTGGAAGGCCAACATCTCACCACATTTAACAAGACAAGCCATTTCTTATCTTTTAACAAGAACAAAAAAGAGTAATCTAATGCCGGCGGGTACTCTTAATTTGTTTAATTCTGCCCAAAGGCTTGAGAATCAAACCACATCCAAGGATGAAGATGGACATACTCGTTGGGATGATGATATCTGGAACTTGTTGAATTGGGTTGGCATTATTCCTCAGAGACAAAAAGATCCAGGAATTAGGAGGGATTGTCTGTCACTCAAGTTAAGTTGGAACAGAAGGGATGATAATTTGGATTTTAAAAAGGAGCAACTTTCGTCAGCCTTTGTTTCCCCAAGTGGACGACTGAAGAGATCATGTGACAAACACCCAACTTGTGAACCAAGTGATACTTTGCCCTAATTCAGAGACAAACCCTACATTTCACAATTGTAACCCCCCTTCAAAATTGCCCCATTTCACATTCTTCAGATCTTTATTATTTGGTGACGTCATATTTTGTCCGAAACGGAAGGTTTTACCATGTGACCACAGAAAGTGAGGGCTTGTGGGCATCCTAGATTTGAACAGAATCCACTTGCTCTTCTTACCTCCTATTCAACCGATGTCTTATTGATGCTTTTACTCGAAGGTTAAAATTCTTAGTTGAATTTTCAGTGATAAATACAAGCAAAACCATTACACCGCAACCTAACTCCCAACTTCCCTCCACCGTAATGAAGCCAGTGCAGCCTCTTCCCGCCGTGTCTCTTGGTTTGTCCCTCCTCGTGCTCCTCCTTGTGGCTGTGCCCGCCACCCATGCCCATAACATCACGCGTATCCTCGCCAAACACCCTCAGTTCTCCACGTTCAACCACTACCTCACTGTTACCCACCTTGCCAGCGAGATAAACAGCAGGCTCACCATCACCGTGCTTGCCCTCGACAACTCTGCGATGTCCGCCATCCTCGACAAGCACCTCTCCATCGGTTCCCTGAAGAACCTGCTTTCGCTCCATGTACTCGTGGACTACTTTGGCACCAAGAAGCTCCATCAGATCGGCGACGGGACTACCCTCACCTCCACCATGTTTCAGGCCACGGGTGCAGCCCCAGGTACCTCGGGATACGTTAACATTACAGACCTTAAGGGCGGGAAGGTCGGGTTCGGTGCCGAGGACAATGGAGGGACCCTCGACTCTGTTTTCGTCAAGTCGATCGCTGAGATCCCTTACAACATTTCTGTCCTGCAGATCAGCAAGGTACTGATCTCGACATTTGCATCTTATGTGGAATCGGGTTTGGGTCGAAATCTAAGTTTGGTTTATTGATTGCCTCGGTAAGGCCTTGAGCTCCCCGGAAGCAGAGGCACCAATGCCAGGGCCGAGCGACTTCAACCTGACCACAATCCTCAGGAAGCAGGGGTGCGAGGCTTTCGCAAACCTCATCGTGGAATCGGCAGCGGACAAGACGTTTGAGGAGAATATCGAAGGCGGCCTGACCGTGTTCTGCCCTGGCGACACGACTCTCAGCGCCTTCGCTCCCAAGTACAAGAACCTGACAAAATCCCAGAAGTTGTCGCTTCTGCTCTACCACGGTGTCCCGGTCTACCAGTCCATGCAGATGCTGAGGTCAAACAACGGGTTGATGAACACCCTGGCGACCAACGGGGTAAACAAGTATGACTTCACTGTTCAGAACGACGGGGAGGTAGTGACGCTCGAGACCAAGGTGGTAACGGTGAAGATCACAGGGACAGTCATCGACGAGGACCCATTAGTCATCTACAAGATCGACAAGGTGCTGCAGCCGAGGGAGCTGTTCAAGGCCACGGAAGCAGCCGCAGCCTCGCCAAAGGCCAGCAAGGGGAAGAGCACCAAGGAGGCTGATGGGCCGGTGGCTGATTCCCCCGAGGGCGATGCGGCGGACGTGACTGCGGACAGCGCGAATGATGCAGGAGTGGTGGGGCCGAGGGACGTGAGGTTGGGCTTGGGAGTGATGCTTGGTTTGGTTTTGTCGGTGGTGGTTGTGTGAATGTAAAAGGAAATTTGTGTGGTTTGGGGGTATTGCTTCGGTTTTGTATCAAAAATTGGGCTGTCGGGGACTCAGACACGATACTTGTGTGCTTGTTTATGCATTAATTGTATTAATTCACATGGCTCGGCTTCCACATATCATCGCTTAGCAACACCGCTGTTCTCCATTGCATCGGCTGCTTTAATTACGAACTCCTCTCTAACTTCTCTCGCCGCACCCTGACACCGCACGAGACAATCTCAAATCACATCGCTCGACTCGCTGGCCTCGTTTTCGGCACACAAACGCGGGAGGAAGAACCACCTCTTTCATGTAAATCACAGGGAAGAGAGGTAAAAATGCAGGAGAAATGATCATCCATTCTGATAAACCAAAACACTATTAAACTATTTCCCTTCAGGGGTGGAGTCATCAGTCGAGCCCACTTATTCCGAAGTTGGGCTCCGGAATATATTAACTTATTGGAAAAAAAGGCTTGGTTGATTCCGAGGAAAAATAAAAACAAAAACTTTGAGGAGTCCTCGTGAGTCATTCATACCTACAGAAAGGAGGGACTTTGGCTATTTCAGTACACCCAAACCAATAAAAAACCACTTGTCCCATTTTCTACGAAATCATCCCAAACTTTTTGTTGAAAATAAAAATACATAATTATTCCAAAATCATCTCACTTATTCCATTTTTTACAAAATCATCCTATTTTACACCGTCCGAATTTTTATAACAATTTGGCGTTGGTAGCTGTATAACGACTTTTACGATTATAACAAAACGAAGTGATCTAACAAGAGTAACATTAATGGTTAGGAAAAATAGAATAAACAGCAATGAGTAAAAAAATAAAAACGTGATTTGTTTATAATATACAATTAAGGAGAAATCAATAATTATGTCACATCATAAAGAGTCAACAATATATGTATATATAAAAATTGTATTAGATAGTGAGGTGTGGGTGTCGTGGAGGAACTTTCCCTTTCCTGGTCGTACTTACCTTCGTGGAGGAACTTTCCCTTTCCACCATTTTGTCTTCCCGATTGGACCCCAACATACGTGAGTGAATCATTATGAATGAATGATGTCGGATGTTTTAGATCTGCTATGTCGTTGAATGACCACCCGGTTTCTTTTTCGTCCCAGGTAAAAAGTGATTAATTGGTGGGACTGTTCTTCATGGCGGCTGTACTGTCCTCGCAGAGCTGTTACGGCCACGGGCTCGGGTTCTCGTTCTCTGTTTCGTCCTCGGTTCCTGCCGAATTCAAGGGGCCACGACGTAGGACTTGCGCCGATCCTTGGCATAAGTCCAAGGGCTTGCTGGTGAGGATGAGACGGGCCGGTTCGCCCGACAAGTTGGGCACCAATGGGAGAGCGGTTAAGATGGTGCCTGCTAGCGAGGTGATGAAGAGGAGACCCCCATCGGCAGATAAACTGGAGATCGTTAATGGTTTGCAGCGGGTTGTCAACGGCACGGGCATAGTCGAGCGGGAACCTACCTCCCCCTCGGTGTTTCAGATTAATGGGATTGATGACGGTTTGCCTCCCTTGGAAGAACTGAAGGTTCTGCCTTCTGACGAGGGATTCAGTTGGGCAAAGGACAACTATAGTTCCCTGCAGAGGAGCATTGATGTTTGGTTCTCTGTGATTTTGCTGCGGATTCGTGTTTTGTTGGACAATGCCAAATGGGCGTACCCAGGAGGCTTCAGGGAGGACAAGCAGGTGTGGTCCTGGGCTAGTTGCTTCGATTTTATAGAGTCTGGGAAGCAAGACCGCATGGTTTATTACATTTCATGATGCAGAAAGTTCGACGGAGGAGAACCGCCTCCTGGCTACGGGAACGGGTACTGCAGCTTGGACCGACCTTCATAAAACTCGGGCAATTATCTTCAACCAGATCTGATTTGTTCCCACAAGAGTTTGTCGATGAGCTCGCCAAATTACAGGTATACCACTGCTGTATAACGAGATATTAACATCTAACTAATGCAGTAACTGCGATTCAAGCATTTTACTTGGTTGATCCAAATTGCGTTAATCGTGTTACCATTCAGGACAGTGTCCCCTCGTTCTCATCCGATAAAGCCAGAGCCTTTATTGAAAACGAACTCGGAGCTCCTGTAGATGTTCTATTCAAGGAGTTTGAGGATAGGCCGATTGCTGCTGCTAGTCTTGGTCAGGTGTTTTACTATTCTATGTTATGTTCCTCCACAGCGTAACTATCTACAGTATGCTCTATGGATTTGTTGATATTATTGTTTGTACTTTCCCTCGCTGAACGAAATGAGACTTGATTAAGAACTACACTTTCAAAGCTATGACATGTGCAGATAAACGCATTTGATCGCCACAACATTGAAGATGATATATGTCAATGTAGATTTTAAGGTTGTCAGCAACAGAATCTTGCTGTAATGGTTCCAAGCTGGGATCATAGGTTCAAGTAGAGTAGGATCGGCTTGTTAACATTAGGATCTGTCTGATCATACTGGGATCCTTACAAGCTTGCTAGTTTGTGTGCTTGTCCTACATCTTTCTTCTCCCAGCGATTTTGTCATGTGATATTGCAAAGGTCTCACAGGTTCACCGTGCAATCTTGCATAACGGGGAGAAAGTGGTCGTGAAAGTCCAGAGACCTGGTTTGAAGAAACTTTTTGACATCGACATGAGTGAGTTTCCCTTTGCTAGCAGTACCGTGAGATTGACGTGTTCCCAGTCAGAATCTCGAACGCATTGGATCAGAAGTGTGTTTTTAACTTGGCAGTTTTACAGACAGCTTGGAATGGTTGTAACTCACGCTTTCATCTATTTATTAGGCAATATGAAGCTTATTGCCGAGTACTTGCAGAGGAGCGAGACTCTTGGGGGCCCGACTAGAGATTGGGTCGGAATATATGAAGAATGTTCGACGTAAGTTAAAGAACCCTTCTAAAATGATCTATGTATTCCCCACTTTGCAATGCATCCCCTGGAAGCATTAAAGATTAGACAGCTGGTGTCCTGTTACGAAGGACTTTTGTATGAAGCCACACGTTTGATGTGATGCATTCAGGATTTTGTATCAAGAAATTGATTACGTCAACGAAGGCAAGAATGCGGACAGATTCCGCCGTGATTTTCGGAATGTGAAGTGGGTCCGAGTGCCAGTATGTGCTCTAGCAGCCGTAAATAGTTGTATTACTCTATAAATGAGACTGATGATTATTCTTCTTCGATTTCCTCATCAGCTGGTTTACTGGGACTACACTGCGATGAAGGTGTTAACGCTGGAGTACGTACCAGGTTTGTATCGCTTGATACTAATGCTACAGAAAGCAATGCACCACAGACCATTTAGTAAATTTTCCTCTTGGTGCCAGGCGTCAAAATTGATAAACTGAATGTGCTAGACTCATGTGGTTTTGACCGGTCTAGAATCTCATCTCACGCCATTGAGGCCTACTTGATCCAGGTAATGAAGTACAGCGGCTCGAAGTTGATTGCGATAAACTGATGCCCATTCTTGTATGATGCCCATCCTCTGCGCCTCTGAGTTGACTGGTTAAATGTGCATCGACACAGATATTGAAGACTGGGTTCTTTCATGCTGATCCTCACCCTGGAAACCTAGCTATTGACACAGACGAAGCAATCATATACTATGATTTCGGTATGATGGGAGAGATCAAGTCTTTCACCCGGGAGAGATTGCTCCAACTATTCTATGCTGTCTATGAGAAAGATGCCAAAAAGGTAGACGTTTCCTGCTGTACGAACGATCCTCCTGCAATTTTGACATGCCATTTTCCGGAAATCTGCTGTTCTACAACAGCATGTACAAACCTTTCATTTGTCAATCCAGGTTATGCAAAGTTTAATAGATCTCGGAGCACTCCTGCCATCAGGAGATCTTTCCCCGGTAGCATGCATCCTCGAAATTTGCTTACAGGTTTTACAAAATGATTGTTCCAACAGCATTTATCATTGTGGGGTACGTTCAGGTGAGGAGATCAGTGCAGTTCTTCCTTGACAACTTATTAAACCAAAGACCTGATCAACAGCAGACACTTTCCGCGATTGGAGAGGTAACAACCAGCTTGGACCCTGTTAAAGATCAACAGAATGTGACTTTATGGCGAAACTAGTTGTGGCATGCACGTGAAATGGCAGGATTTGTTTGCGATAGCTCAAGATCAGCCGTTCAGATTCCCGTCCACCTTTACCTTTGTGATAAGGGCATTCTCGACCCTTGAAGGTGTTCTTTCTATCTTAATGAGCTGTTTTGTATAAAGCTTTAATCGATTTCCAGTAATACAGTATGTCATCTTCACTGGTCATTTTGCAGGGATCGGATACATTCTTGACCCCGACTTTTCATTTGCCAAGATAGCCGCGCCATATGCTCAGGTTCTGCTTCTTACCTTGCAGTCTATTCGACATTTAAAACTTTTTGAAATTCAGCTGTCGAATAAGAAATGAGGCCGAGATGCTGATTTTTTCCAGGCCTTATCCTCTTTCAGGAGCTTCTGGATTTGAGACAACAACAGCATTCAGGGACACGACTCGTGGAAGAGATAAGGAAACAAGCAGACAATGTATGGACGGTGCCTTTCTTTTAGTTCACTCGGAATCATCGGTATCTTGCCTTAAGCATTACTGATTTTCTGTGTCCATATGCTTTGGACTGTCCAGGCAAGAAACAACACGATGACGATGCCTTCAAGAGTTCAGAGGATAGAGGAGTTCGTGAATGAACTCGAGGCCGGTGATCTGAAACTTCGTGTCAGAGTGCTCGAGGTACTCCTACCTACTTTCGATTAAAAGAATCTCCCATTTTCCACCAAACTCGACTGGGCCCTAAAAAGAATTTTGTTATCCAGTCCGAAAGAGCCGCTAGGAAGGCGACAATACTGCAGACGGCAACCATATACACGGTCTTCTGTGGAACTCTGCTTAACCTCGGGGTCACGTTGAGCAGTCAGGGAAGTCAGGCCATTGCGAACGGATCGTTCATCGGAGCAGGTTTGAAAATGCAGCCACTAATCCGTCCCTTGTGCTAAAATACGCAGCCCTTTTCATGCGTTATTTGTTGGTGAATTTTGATGTGGTTGCAGGAGTGTTCTTTGCGTTGTTCCTGAGGTCGATGCAGAGGGTGAAGAAGCTTGACAAATTCGAGAAGATGATTTGATTCAGCGAAGACGAGATTGCTTTAAGTTTGATCAATCCTAGAATAATATCAATTAGCGATTTGTAGGATTATGTATATTGTTTACTTCGACATTTTTTTCCTTGTTTGAATCTTACCTAGAGATCATCACACAAGTCCCTTGTTTCTATTAAAGCAACACCAACCCACCCAACCATGATCCATCCATATCCACGGCATAATGTCGACCGTCCCCGGAACTTACCCAGAATCCAAAGACATAGCTGCTGCTTTCCTGAGCAATGTTGTTGATAATGCAGAAACTAAGCGCCACCACAAAGGAGATTTCGAGGGTGAAACTGCTACTCGAGGAGAAGGAGATGGCCCCGAACAGGATCCTGGGTCACAATTCTGTCTCCAAGAACATTCCGATCAGCTAAAGGTAAGCCCAGATCAGTGATAGAGTAATTTGGTACGACTAGCTTGGTTCTCCATCTCTTGTCAAAGACCTCGGACTTTCCTCGTGGTCAGGACAATTGGAGTCTGAAGAGATCGAAGGAACAAATCCCAGGAATGTCTGATGTCTCTGCCATCGGACGTCAAGGTATTCTGCCCTTTCCCATGTCTTCATTTATGTCTCGGTACTTTCGGATTTTGAATCCTTCATCAGTTCATGTGATTGGGAAGATATGATCAGAGGTGGGAAGGGAGGCAGAGGTGAAGATACTGAGTGTCTCAGTCCTGTCCCCAGGGCGTCCAGACCAAATGCTGCCCATCCGTGACGGGGACTCCGCCGAATCCCGGCGCCTGATTTCGCTCGAGGAAGGGAGCAGCTGCCAAACTAGGTTCACCTTCCTCGTCTCCAACGGCACCGTCCCTGGCCTCAAGTACACATATACTGTCTGGAAGGCTGGTATTAGGGGTAGCAAACAAACACTTGTCCTCCCATTTTCTATCGATTTTCGAGACTGAGAGGTTGCGTTTATGGACAAATTTGTGCTTGGATTTTGGTGGGAGGCAGTTCAAAACAAAAAGATACCGATGGGGAGTTTCGGCCCGAGGGAGGAGGCGTACACCTACGACTTGCCAGAGGAGACGGTCCCTCGCGGGATACTGATAAGGGGATCCTACTTCATCAGAACGAAGGTTTTTTTGTCCATCCGTTCCATTTAGCGCGCACACCCCACGATGGTTAACTCACCGGCTGGTATTCGCTAAAATATCTTTTGACAGCTCGTGGATGAAGAAGGGAGGTGTTACATGGATTCCAGTTTCAATTACGAGATCCGGAAGAACTAGCAATGAAACGGAAGAGCCTACGCTGCTCCTCCAGTCCAGGGACATCATCGAAACGATAACTATGATGTTACAGTAATGGGGATTGTCTGCAGCTGTTTATGTATTTTACCTTCTCTTGTTGTAGTGAAAGTTTGTTATATTAACCGTTCATCGAACGTCCCATGAGTGGTCCCCTGATCCATTCTATATGTTAGTTTGTCCTCGAAACTAACTATAAATTTCTCCGACAAGTCTAGTCACTTCTCGTTATCCCACTTTTCTGAAGACAGTAAATTACTCCACTAATGCTCGTACCACTTCATCCTTCCCAGCCATCACTTTATTGTTAATGCATTCGTCTTGGTTGCCTTACTGCCTTTATCAATCAATCTTTAGGTAAAAGGGCATACCTACATTATCCCGTTTCTCCCGTACAAGAATGTCCACATGGAGTTCTGATATGAAACATGTAGTAAATATAATACCAACATTACATGTATCTACTCATCAATTTTGTTGTCGATCCTCTCCTAATCCTAATCCATATACGTAGATATCCAATTTTCTCGGTAAGATTTGATGGATATATTTTCCCCCAATCTCCGCGTAGAACAGCTTTTATCATAGGAGAATTTTGTTGCTAAGAATCCTCTTTTATGTACGTGTTGTCTAGCCTACTCCATGAAGAGATCATAATTATCTCCTTTGTAAAAACTCGTTGGATAAATACGCCGTCAAAGTTGGAGCATTCATCTCTTCCCATTGTTCATTCATCAACTTCAAAATGTTATTCAATTGATTATTTTTGTGGTGCGGGTACTAAAAGGTTCCAGTACCGGAAAGCGCCTGCCCTTTGCACAAGGAAGGCTAGGACAGCTATGAAACATGGGCAGCAAAGAGCTAATCTGCCATGACGACTATTATAACCGGAAAGCTGCACGATAACACGCACATGGAGATCCTTTAGGATGAATGCTCCACCAAAGCAGAATCCGGTAAGTCAGTGACTGAAAAAGTACAACCTAACTACTCCACATGGCATGTTTGGTAGTTTAGGTAAGGAAATGTCATTGAAAGTGAATTAATAACATACTTCATATTTCATTTTTAACACGTATTCTGAAAGTTTCAAGATTAATAGCGAGGGCGCAACAAGGGCTAAAGATTGATAGTTGGTCTGTTTAGGCCTAATCGAGTGTGACACAATTTTGGCGGCTCGACTACGGCTCGTACCTTGGGCCACTTTTTGTCTAAGGCTACTTTTGCGGCATATAGGTACCGAACATTAAGTGGAAACACCACCTGGCCTAGTAGGATAGGGTAGATTCACCCAAAAGTATGGGATTGGACTATGCGCGGGCACACACCCTGAACAAGGGCGCCATCCCTCTTGTCCTTTTACATTGTTGTTTATAAAAAAGGAATTGACTTAAAATAAACTATCCATTATGATGATCACGGATGACCTAATTAGTACTTAAAAATTGCAGCTTTTAAATATGTAGCACTGGGTTTCGACAAATGACTAGTCTTCTTCCTCCACATAATAATAATAATAATAAAACTTATTATCATTGGATCCAACAATACTTTCATAAAGAAAGGAGAAAGAAAAAGTCACAAGCCACCGGTGGTATTTTTTTTAATGCCATGTTTTGGCGAGTTTTGTTCCATAATGACGTTATTTGGCGAAATATTTCGCCAAATGACGCATCTTGAAAAATAATTCGCCAACTAACCCACCAAAGTCGGCCTTACAAAGGCCGACTTCCTTTATCATTTTTTTTTCTAAGTTAGTGGAAGTCGGCCTTGACTTCAATGCGGTCTGAACAAAGTCGGCCTTACAAAGGCCGACTTCCACTAACTTAGGAAAAAAAATTATGGCAAAGGCCGACTTCAATGCGGTCTGAGCAAAGTCGGCCTTACAAAGGCCGACTTTGAGTAACTTAGAAAAAAAAATTTATGGCAGAGGAAGTCGGCCTTATAAAGGCCGACTTCCATGCGCAAAAGAGGAAGTCGGCCTTTGTAAGGCCGACTTCCCTCCAAATTTAAAAAAAAAAAAACAGATTTCGATTCCAATCACACACCTGTAACACATACTTCAAGACAACATATTTCGAACCAACTAAATTCAACTAAATTCAACTCAACTCAATTAAAATCAATTCGTAATGACAGTAAAACAACCAACTAAAAAGAAAGTACATAGGAGAAGTCTAAATGATCATAATTCCTTCGAGAGCACATAGAGTAGAAGAATGATCCCCACCGTCGCTGAGAGTCCATCTGCGTTACCTGAGAAGAATCCTCTGCATCACGAACGGGTGGTCGATCCCTCCTACTCTTCCTTGGTGCCTCGGGAGTGGACGACGTAGAGGCATATAATGCCGGAGTCCTAACGGCATCAACGGGAGTCGGATCAATCACAAGAGACAGATATACCTCGTGCTCTTGCGATTGCATGATGAACGCATCGACGTCAAACATATCAACGTCTCGATGCTCATCATGCTCCACTTCCTTCTGCTGCTCCTCTTCCTCGTCCTCCTCCTCTTCCTCCTCCTCGTCCTCCGCGTGAGGTTCATCGGCTGGCTCAGCTTCTAACTCGTCGTCAGCCGCAACCGCTGGCCCCTGCGAGAAATACCGGCGATGTGATCTAACTCAAAAGGGTCACCTCTCTCAGATCGGATAGAGATGTCCCTCATTTGTTGCATCTGCGAGGAAAGTATATCAGTACAATGATTTATACATTAATGAAGGTAAATAGTTATTGTACTTACCACTATACTCAGCATGACGCCCGTGTGAGATAAGTGTGGACGGGAGTGACGCATGTACCATGTAGTATACTCCTCGTCTTGTTCCCAGTGTAAAGGAACGACGTGGCTACCCCGGTGATGTCACAGCTGGACGTAGTTCGCGTGGATGTGCAACCAGTTGTCCGATGACTTGCCATGCATGTCGATCCGGTGGAGGCGTGTCTCAGCGTCGCATTTCCCAGAAATTATTTGCTCGTCTCCAAATTGCCGAATGACTCTATCCGGGTAGTGCCATTCGACAATTGAGAAGCAGATCAGCGGCACACGTGCTCGCCAGCTTTCTTCACCGTCCAGCAATAATCAGGAAGTCTGGCACATACATCATCAGTGTATGGATGCCAAACGACCTGCGAAACGAACAAACATAACCAACCAACCAACGACAATCACAAGAAGTTGAATCAACATTAAGTTGAAGGAAAATACCTGGTGAGGACTCTGCCTATCTAGTGCTTCTCTGATAACAGATAAGACATGTATAGCCACAGCAGTCGTATCGAGAGATGCACCCCATCGATATGCAAGAGGCATTCCTTGCCTTTGTCTGCTCCGACGTCTTAAGGGAGATACGTGTGGGAATCTGTCCCACGCCCACATCTGCTGCAACATTAAATAACCAGCAATCTGAGATGCTTCCTTGTCTGCTGCTCTACATAACTGTCTGTATAGCCATGCTAGACAAACTGATCCCTAGCTGTAACTACCACATATCTCAAAGTCCTCCAACAGAGGCAACCACATCAGATGCACTAGTTTGTCTGACTTATCCGGAAAAATTATCGATCCTATAAGCTGCAGTATGTATGCCCTGGTATGCATACGTACCTGCTCTTCCGGTGCATGTGGATCTAAGACGTCGAAACGGGATGCCAACCAACTCATCTTCACCCTTCCCACCTTCATCTGACTTCTTCCCGGAACGTCCCCTAGTAGATGAGCGCAAACCGCTTCGAAGACGAAGCTGGCGTAGGAGATGACGGGGTCACCCTCAATCGGCAATCCGAGCTGAATCGCCATGTCCTCCAATGTCACGGTCGTCTCTCAATGCGCCATGTGGAAAGTGTGAGTCACCGGCCTCCATCGCTCCACTAATGCCGTGATTAGCGCATGATCCAGTTGAATGAATGGTAGCTTCGCAACTCCAAAAAAGCCAGCCTGTCTTATGTATCTATCCATCCGGCGGTCTCGAAGGATCTTCTTTACATTACTTTCATGACATCTTCGGAGGCATACATTTCCTTGCAGCAATAGCAAGGCATTTCTTTCCACGTACATTCTTATATCTCGCATTGAAGTTGCTAGCTACATGGCGTATACAAAACCTCCACTTTGCAAAAGGTGGCGTCCAACCTACTTCAACATCGTTTACCGCCGCTAGAATACCAGAATACCTATCTGAAATCAAACATAATCCTTGACAATCATCGCCAACCACGTAGCGTTTAAGGCATTTCAAAAACCATCCCCACGACTGGTAGCTTTCCTCATCTACGATTGCAAATGCTAGAGGCACTATATGATTGCTGCTATCCAAACTACAAGCAATTAATAACTTATGCTTGTTTTTTCCGTACAAGAAAGTCCCGTCAATACTAACTACGGCGCGACAATAACGGAATGCCGTTGGACCAAAACACCGGAATACTCTCTGGAAAACAAACTGCGAATCACCAACCATGTATGAACCTCCCCAATCAACGCAACTATTAGGATTAGAGGCACGAATCGCGTTCAGCAAATGTGGCAACTCGTTGTATGATTCATCCCATGAGCCATAACAATGTGCAATAGCTTTCCTTTTTGCATCCCACACCCTTCTCCTTGGCACTTCGTATCCATATTTCTCCTTCACCAAGTTGCGAAGAACTTAAACTTTAACTTCCGGACTATCACTTACAAACGACCTGAACATAGGTTCCATGAAATTTGAATCCAGACGTTTATGATTACGCGATAGTACGGGATTTACACAACTATGAGGTTCACCAACTATTCTCACCTCAAACTCGTCATCCTCTTTTGGTTGTATCGCCCTTAACCTCCACTTACAGCCCTTCTCGAATTCTGAACAACATACATTCCACAATGTCTTCGTGGATTTAACAACCTCATAATTGCAATGCCGTAAAATATGAAAATTGTTCACCGTATGGATGAGCATTTTCTTATCCTTGAAACGCATTCCCTTTTGAAATTCATCAATAAGGTCAGAAAAGTCCACAAGAGGATGGAAATCCCACTCCTCAACTCTCTCATGTACGTCATCCAGATATTCATTATAAAAGGGCAGAGGTTTCTCCTTCTCCTTCGACCGACTTCGCAAACTGGACCCTTCGCCAGATTCAACAACCATAATCATATCATTGTCCACATTCTCATCATCCGACATCTCATTGTCGGCATTCACATCGTTAAAAAACTCAGCATCAGTGTCGACATCTGGGTCAGAATTCAATATATCTTCATTCACATTGCCTTAATCTTCCATCGGAGGATTAGAACATTCTCCAACAGTATAATTACTCTCTACTTCAGCAACGACAATTTCGTTTCCAGCTACAACATCCATACGATGATCAACTTCCATCGGAATATTATAACAATGTTCGCCCGGAAAACAACGCTGCACTTTCTCCTCAACCACAGGACGATCCACTTCCACATTAGTCTGTACGGCAACCATCCTAGCCTCTACAGTCTCAGTTTGACGACGAACACCCATATGACAATGGCGTTCCACTTAACATCCACCCTTCTAGCTTGAACATGCGGCACCGATACATCAGACAACGCATATATTTGTTGCATATTCCGTGGATTTGTAATAGCAAACTTAACTAGCAACTTCACATCTTTATCCACTTTAATAGGAACAAGATAATGTTGTACGCCAACATTATTTAATGCCAGAACGAGATACCTATGCGCTATATGTAATGAAATTGCCGATTGCAAACCGATAGCTTCGCATATCAAGCGTTCAAAATTCTCGTAATTGACAAATTTAGGAATTTCTGTTCTTGATATTGAACCATTTTCATAACCAACTCCGTCAGCTCCATTGACGGTATTTCCATTATAAAATATCAACAGCTCAATCGACGACATTGGAATACAACACCTAAATCAATTGAGCTATCAAATTAGAACATAAAGCTTAAAAATGAATACAATTTAGTTAATATATATTTTGGTGTTACTTAATAACGACCTAATTAATTTCAATAATTAATTTCTTACAATAATTATACTTTTTTAGTTGGTAATTACATTCGATAAGGTCAATTAAACACTTTCTTATACTTTATAAATCATAACTTACCATAATTTTCATATTATAACATTAACACTAATTAATTATAATTAACCATAACTAACAATTAATTGCTATAATTAAACAGTAATTAACTATAAAAAACTTAAAATTACACTATTACCGTTAGGGGAACGGAAGGGGACGGTCGAGGACGGGATCGCTCCAAAGAGGACGGAGGAGAATGGGGACGAAAGCACGGACTTGGGGACGGAAGCACGGTCGGGGACGAAAAATCGGGCGAAGGGGCTTCAATCTGCCGATTGGAGGTGGCAGGGGGGCGGAGGCTGGTGGCTCGGACTCGGAGAGTTCTGTCTCTCCGAGACTGATTTTTTTTTTTTTAAACCTAGCAACGTGGGCCTTTAGAAAGGCTGACTTCGCCAAATGACAGTCATCATATAATAAAACTCATGTCTTGGCTGTGTGTACGTAAATTATTTATTTATTTGTTGCCGACATCGATGTGATCTATAGGGGAGGGGGAGAGCTTCCTTCATCTTCCTCAAGAGAGAATCTCGACCTCAGAAAAATTGGACTGGAGGGAGGTGAGCCAAGCCAAGCCAAGCCCTAACAATGTCGAACCAAGATATCACACCACCTCAAGTCATAACATGCGGAGGTACGTGAGAAAAATAAACAGCAAGAAAACCATCCACCCCTTTCCTTGACTGGGGATTGTTGCCGCAGCCGTCGTCTGCTGGGGTCCGGACCAGCCCCTGAAACTCGAGGAGATCACCGTGGATCCTCCCAAGGCCTCGGAAGTCCGTGTCAAGCTCCTCTACGCGAGCGTCTGCCACTCCGATTTGCTAGGCTCCCGCGGGAAACCTGTGGTCAACTTCCCGCTGGCGTTCTTTCCCTTCGTTTCCCTCTCGTTGGATTTCTGTTTCTGTTTTTTAAATTTTCTCCTTCGTTGTTCCGATGCAGCCGGTGTTCCCTCGGATTCTCGGGCACGAAGGCGTCGGGTGAGTCCCAACTTTGCGAATTGATCTTCTGTCCTGTTTTGGGAGGAAACGCCCGAAGGTGTGTTTAATGGAATGAGTGTAGGGAGGTGGAGAGCCTGGGATCGGAAGTGACGGGCTTCAAGATAGGAGATGTCGTGGTCCCGGTTTACGTCGGCGAATGCGGCAGCTGTAGCAACTGCAAGAAGGACAAGACGAACCTGTGCCTGGTTAACCCGCTCTCGCTCAATGGCCTGTTGCGTGACGGGACTTCCAGGATGTCTGTTCGAGGAAAGCCCCTGTTCCACTTCCTCTCCTGCTCCACGTGGTCCGAGTACACGGTCATCGATGCCAGCTACCTCGTGAGGGTGGACTCTGCTGTAGAACCCCGACACGCAAGCTTCTTGTCATGCGGATTCTCCACCGGGTACGGGGCTGCTTGGAAGGAAGCCCATATCGAGCCCGGATCTACTGTGGCTGTCCTAGGCCTGGGCGCTGTCGGTCTCGGGGTTGGTTAATGTCATCCCTTCATAATCGTGCTCATCTTGTGGTACTATTCCGGATCAGTTGGCTGTGAGATTCTTTTGCTGTGCAGGTAATAAAAGGATCGAGTATTCTTGGAGCGACCACCATAATCGGTGTTGATCTGAACGAGGCGAAGAGAGGCAAAGGGGAAGCGTTCGGGATGACTCATTTCCTGAATCCGAATCAATCCGAAAAGTCAATCACTGAACTGATCCAGGAGATGACGGGTGGGATGGGAGTGGATTACTGCTTCGAATGCACCGGCGTGACCGGTCTTGTGAGTCAGGCCGTTGATTCCACCAAACCGGTACAAGCCAATCTCAATCACCTCCACAGAAGGCAGATTGATCAGTTTCTCGATTGGCCTGCATCAGTGTACACTAACGGTGATTCAATGTGACGATATTGCCCAGGGTGGGGGCATGGCGGTGATTATTGGAGCAGGAGATGAGAATGAACTCCGTATCAATTTTATGTCCCTGATAATGGGCCGGACGATCAAGGGTACTATCTTCGGGGGAATCAAGCCAAGATCAGATCTCCCTGTCTTGTTCGATAAATGCGAGCGCAAGGTTAGGCCGTACTCCTCTTCATCGCCAACACTCAGGTTCATGATTCTCACCAGAAGCACTAACGAGTTTGTCTCATCCTCCTCACTGTGGGTGCAGGAAATTCAGCTTGACCAACTCGCAAGCCACGAGATCAGCCTGGAAGAGTTGCCGAATGTCGAGGAGATACTGAAGGAGGCTGATTGTGTCAAGATCTCGATTAAGTTTTAAGAATCGTTCATCCAAAATGCGGCCAGAATCAGCGATTGCAGTGTCGTGTTTTCAGTTTCTCTTCTCCTCATGAATGAATGAATACTTGCATAAGTCTAAGTGCAAGCAAAAATAAGCTTCATTACATTCAGATTGTAAACCAAGAATATCTCCTCAGCGATGGAGCTGTTGGAGGTGTTGTCCTTTCCTAGCGAAGCAAGCCCTGTCAGGGAAGCCCCCCGAGGAGTCAGCCATGGTATAAACGGGAGTTCCACTACTAATTAAAAGATGCTCCGTGTAATGTCCGAAAGCTCAGCTCGTGGTTTAAAGATGATGGACAATCGGCGGCAAGAATCCAAGCGACTCAAAGGGATCAGCATCGAACGCAGCAAGCCAAGCGAGCTGTCATCGCCAGAAACTCGACTCGATGATTTTCTGGTAAGCAAAACAGTTTGCCTGCCCTTCGTGCAAGGCTAGAACAGCTACCAAAGCGCTCACTAAATACTCTTACTGATGTTTTATAAATTAATTATGAATTAATTTTAAAATTCAGCGAAACATGATTAATGATGCTTTGTAAATTAAGACGGTGCACAAGACATGATACCGCGAGATGAACCAGTGAAAATGCGTCACTAGTAGTTGCTTCAGACGACGGCACCGCTGCCGATGATATGGCATCTCGACGGGACGCGGATATTCAGAGAAGTGCGGGCTTCAACAACTTGTCTTGTTACGGGATCGTTGTATCGTAAGATCTCGAGCACGGTATGATCGGCATGTGCTTCATTTGTTTTTTTCCGCCCACTTTATCACGTGTGCTTGTGATTGTTGTTAAGAGCTCCATTGTTATCACATGTGACACGATTGTGAATCCAACACCAATATTTCGTTCTCACAAAAAAAAAAAATTAGTGATTTTTTAAACTATTTTTTCCAATAACAAAGTATTCGTGCATTTGAGAAATTCTCTGACAATGAAATAAAAAAGGTCTTTCACAAAATTGAGAAGTTCTTACAAAAGAAGTAGTATGGCAAATTTTGTTAACTTAGTTTATGAAAATATTTTAATATTATCAATAAAACTCGAATTTTAAAGATTTTCCGAAATAATTTTTCTCTCGTCAAATGTCATAAAATCCAGATTTCTGAAAAAAAAATTGAATCTCGTAAATACAATCAAATTATTACATTTATGAAATAAAAATTAAAAAAACAACAACAAAAGCTTACATAAAATAAATGAAGACAACATGTCGTAAATGGAATTTAATGTTCGATTTTTATCTTGTTGGGACAGGAGTGGGATGAAAAAGAAATATGCAATAATCGAATTACAATAATTAATTTATGGCACGTGAAATGTACAGATGCATCCTCGATTAAAGCTCACTTTATTAGGCATTATGTATTATGTTGTACATAAAATATCATCAACCCACGGGAATGATAACGGGAAAGATATCGGGGTCTTCCTCTACCTGAATTTTATCGATAACATAAGTAGCATGTCTACTAGTGTTAGTGCAGCGTGAGGGGATGCGATATAACCTCAATGGCCGGTGCTTGTGTCACCAACTTCAATTAAGAAAACATAACATAAGCATAAACAAACAAGTTATTATACACTGCCCAATTATATAGTAATAAATTAAAAAAAAAACATGAATTTTACAAAAACTATAATAAAACGACAAAAAAATATTCCATTACGTTTTTTTTAAAATGAGATTATATTAAAAAATTATAATCGAACAGGTTAATAGTTGGTTTAGTAATCTTGTTAAGAAGGAAAACTGGGCCGGAGAATACAATGGGCTTTTAAGCCCAGTAGTTCCCTCAGGACATGGACCGGATTAAGGTTTTGTAGGCCTACATCGGAGGTTTTTTTTTTTTTAAATTACGAAATACGACGGCGATTTTAAAATTGGGGGAAAACCATCGTAAAGTCACTGTTCCCTTACTTGCAAGAGTAAGTCGTTACTTTAAGGTGAATTTAGACTGACAAGAGAAAGTCAGCTACTTTGAATAACGACTTTAAAATGATATTTTATGAATTTTCATAAATATTTTTAAAACTAACCTAATAACATTACAGAGTCTACATCCACCACAATTAAAAAAAAAACGTGCAGCAGGAGCAGGATGGACCAACTATGCCAGTGGGGGTTAAGTGAAGAAATGATTGAAATAGTTTTTGTCGATAGCTAAGTGCTGCCACTGTGATCTAACGAGTGAAACAGGGGGTTGGGGGAGTCAGTCAGAGGTGGAGTGCCGGTAAAAGTCAATGGCGATTTTAGTCAGCGAAAGTCTCCCTCGTATTTGTTTTTCTTTTTTCCCTTTCCTTTCTTTTGGGCTGGGGGGTGTAATTATTTTGAACAGAACTAGTCGCAGTCAGGTGGTGCGTCACTATCTAACCCATTTCAAGGACATTCGATTACTATAGTGTTGTGTGTACTAGGTGGTGGTAGTCCAGTTATTATGATTAAAAAAAAAACCCATTAATAGTTGTGCAGCAGCAAATAGAAGGTGAGCCGACTTGTTGGGTAAAAAAAAAAGAAACAAACAAGAAAGAATTTAATTGGTAAAGTCAATAAAGACATGGGTTCATTTCACATTCATTTGATGGTTACACTCCCACCCAACCCATTTCTCCCCCACATCTCATCTCATTATTATCCTTTCTTTTCATACTCCGTTTCTAATTTTGAGGGATAATGAAATAAAAAAAAAGCTTATTATGAATTTTCATAAAAAATAAAAATTTGCATCATTGCAAACAAGTCACACTATTCACGAATCCAAGGTGTTGCATGTTGACGTTTGTTACCGACAACATCGCATAATATTCTTTCGTTTACGACAATGTTAAATATCGCCACGCCTCGACGAGTTAGATTTACAAAATAACTCGAATAATGAATTCTTAACAAACTCATCGAGTACGTGTGGAATTTCTTTTTCGCAGTTATAATAAGAAGTTGAGTCGGTATTTAGTCAATTTCATGAGTTTTCATCATCATCATCATCAATGTTATTCACGTTGTCATCGTATTGTATTGAAGCAGCAATGGATGGAAGGGAGGCTGGTTCGCCCAAAGAGATTAAATAAATGAGACCACAAATCAGATAATATAATGTTTAATGGATGTTCTGTTCAAAAAATATAAATTTAATCAATTTATTTTGTAAAATATTTTTTTAAAAAAATGTCTAAAATTTTTTCTCTAATAAATTTAGCTACTTTTTTTTTTTTGCCTTGGACAGGCCTCTCTGTATAAAGTCGACATCCTTTCCATCCCGTTCCATCTAACTATAACTCAACCATCGCCCCCTGGTTGCTCCCTGAGTTCGTACGTGTGGTCTTGCCGGATTCCTTCCGCACTTCCTCCGGCGGTAGTGATCCGTTCTTCTTCGTTTGGTTTTGTGGTGATCTTTTGGAACCGGTTCCTCTCTACTGGTTTTTTTGATTGTTCGTTTCCGGGGGCAGATCTTTTTTTTATTTCGAGTCTGAGCTGAGGATGGCTCCCGTGGCAGCTGATTCCATCAAGCCCAGAGGTTTCTTTCTTTCTGTCCTGATTTTGCCTCTGTCTTCTTTTCCCCGCCCGATTATCTGCGGAGTTAGTTCTTGTGATTGTAATTCCTGAGTTTGGATTATCACATCTGTATGGGGCTGCCGATCTCACCTTCTCGCATACAGCTACAGAAATTTGTTGTGAGATTTTTCTTTTGTGTTCCCGAGATCATGGACGTTTCTCAGTGTTTGATCATGCTATATCTGCCGCTGATTTCGAAGATTAATCCTATCGTTGTGTCTATTCTGCATCTGCATCTGCATCTGGTCTGGGCTAATTTTAAGGGCCGAGTTTCAAGATCAGCTAGTTTGCAACAACAGGATGTGTTTTTTTTTTTCCTTCCTGTATTGTCTAATGATTGTTAACCATATATGTGTTAGATGTCTGTATCGTTGGCATGGCCCGGACGCCGATGGGTGGTTTCCTCGGAAATTTGTCGTCTTTACCTGCCACCAAGTTGGGTTCTATTGCCATTGAAGGTAGAATGTGGTCTCAGTTCTCCTCTTATGAGCTTGTATGACTTAGATAGATTAGCGAACTCTGACGACTAGCATTCCTTTACCAATTGAAGCTGCCCTTAAGAGAGCTAATGTCGACGCATCACTTGTACAAGAAGTTATCTTTGGGAATGTTCTGAGTGCAAACCTAGGACAAGCTCCTGCTAGGCAAGCTGCTCTGGGTGCTGGGATACCAAATTCAGTAATCTGCACGACTGTCAACAAAGTCTGTGCTTCTGGAATGAAAGGTATCTTCCTAGACCATGAAATTGTAGTAGTGGCTTGTTCGACCAATCTCTCAGTTATGTTTCATCACAAAATGATTTTACTTTCTGCTGATATAACGCTGAGTACATCTTCTCTTCACAGCTACCATGCTTGCGGCTCAAAGCATCCAGCTGGGCATTAACGATGTTGTTGTGGCTGGTGGTATGGAAAGCATGTCCAATGTGCCCAAATATGTTTCTGAGGCAAGGTTCGTAAACTTATTGGTAATCCAGGTTCTCAATTATCGTGTTCTGATATTGGAATCAATTGTTTAGGTTCTCTATGCTGTCAAACTTAGGTAGAGAGCTAAATTACGCACCGATATATAGAGCCAAAACATGCAGATAATTGGATACTAATGTAGTTGGCTTATATGGAGTTCCTGAACTGTCTGTGGATGGTTGATAACAGTTAAAACAGTGTATTATGAATGGAGCTAGTTCTGGGT